>CM077831.1:34109003-35568746 GCA_039720395.1 Liquidambar formosana
GGCAGTGCGTACGCATCGATGCTTAGTCCATCAGATTTCTGTTTTATTTTATTTTGTTACATTAATTCGAGATGCGTACGCACTACACCCCAATGCGTACGCATGCGGGGCTTGTGCGTACGCATGTGGGACTTATGCGTACGCACTCAGGACACTGGTTCGTCTTCAACCTCGGGACCGTGAACCCCCTCAACCTCCAAACTCAGATTTCACAAGTTTTCTCCAGTTTTTATGATATATACAGACATACTATGATCATTTGAGGATAAAGTTCACATTTTTATGGACGGTGAGAGATAAAAAATCAGATCTTTGAAGGCATGCATATTCAACAATGGAGGAATGGGTTTCAAAGACTTACTCTTTGTTGCCGTGCAATGTGGGAGAGATGCTCCTGTGGCCTGAAGGTGATGTCGGGGATTTGCTGCGGGTTGAGCCGTGGATCCCAACGGTTGATGGTGAACCCTTCATCATCGCCGCGAAACCGTTTGTTCTTGGGAGGCATGTTTGCCGGCGGGAAGTTGCAGAGAGAAAGTAAGAAGAAAAGAATGGGAAGAATGAGAGACAGAGGAAGGAGAACAGTGGGTTGGGAATGGGTTTGCAAGAGAATGAGTTTTTTATGAAATAAGAGTGAGTGGGAGAGGGAGTTATGGAAGAGTGGGGAGTGATTTTCGGGGTAATGGGAAGCGTCGCCGGAGAAGAAGAGGTCGTTTCAGAATTTGAAACACCCCTTAAAAGAAACGGTGCCGTCTCGGTAAAATTTTTTTTGGCAGAATTGCATCTAATGCGTACGCACTAGATACAGGTGCGTACGCACCAGTTATTCATGCGTACGCATCAAACCTTCCCCACGTACTCCTCAAATCGCGTCGCCGTGTGACAAACCTGATACGAATAAAATTGCACCTAATCTGAGGTCCGACAGGAATGGAATCGCACCTAATCTGAGGTCCGATACGACTGAAATCGCACCTAATCTGAGGTCCGATACGAATAAAATTGCGCCTAATCTGAGGTCCGACAGGAATGGAATCGCACCTAATCTGAGGTCCGATACGACTGAAATCGTACCTAATCTGAGGTCCGATACGAAAGAAATCGTACCTAATCTGAGGTCCGAAACCTAATCTGAGGTCCGAAATGGAGGAGATCGCGCCTAATCTGAGGTCCGATACGAAGGACATCGTACCTAATCTGAGGTCCGATACGAATGAAATCGCACCTAATCTGAGGTCCGATACGACTAAGATCGCGCCTAATCTGAGGTCCGATACGGAGGAGATCGCGCCTAATCTGAGGTCCGATACGAAGGACATCGTACCTAATCTGAAGTCCGATACGAATGAAATCGCACCTAATCTGAGGTCCGATACGACTAAGATCGCGCCTAATCTGAGGTCCGATACGGAGGAAATCGTACCTAATCTGAGGTCCGATACGGAGGAAATCGTACCTAATCTGAGGTCCGATACGAAGGAAATCGTACCTAATCTGAGGTCCGATATGACTGAAATGGTACCTAATCTGAGGTTTAATACGACTGAAATCGCACCTAATCTGAGGTCCGATACGACTGAAATCGTACCTAATCTGAGGTCCGATGCGAAGGAAATCGTACCTAATCCGAGGTCCGATATGACTGAATCTACGCCCACCCTGGGGCCCGATGTATCCTTTTAACCCGCTCTGGGGTCTGCTTTATTCTTCAAGATAACTGTCATCCATTGATTTATACCTATTACCATCCTCGTTATAGCCCAAACGAGGTCGGATTCTCACATATGCATGAACTACGGCGGGTCTGATCCCTTACAAAAGGGTACGTAGGTAGTTAGGTGATCCCTAATTCGACCCCATGCATGGTTACATTTGATTTTGAGTTGTTAGGCGGTCAAAATGATTGGGTCTATGGAATCTTTCGACACCACTCGAAGGAGCGAGTGAAATCGAAAGAGGGGCAACTGTAGACACCCCATTTTGTACCACCTAATTAATTTGAAATCACGTATTTTGGAAACCCAATGATGAGGTTTATTGTATGTTTTGAGATAATGACAAAGCAATTCCCGACGAGTAGTCAAGATTACAACAGGAAAATACTGCCTTTTTACACTTCATGCGTACGCAACATTGGGTGGTGCGTACGCACCATATTTCCATGCGTACGCACCATAAGCCTTTTTCAGGCCCCTTCAGATCTGTCTCCCACTAAACATGAGAGCATGGGGGAGAGTATGGGGGGGGAGTGGGGAGATTCCCACGGGTGTTCCCCGCATGGGTAGGGGATGGGCCAGTCAGGGGATGTTTTCAAAACCTAATTGAGCCTTATTTATACTCTACTGATGGGACTGGAGAGGGGATCAATCAATCAGTCGGGAGGGGTCCTTTTTTTAGAGATAGAGCTATTTCCTTTTTTGAATAGAGGCTGAAGAGAGAACGGCCAGAAAGAGAGAGGGAGAGAAATCAAATACCCACCAAAACACCAGAAAACCAGAAGAGAGAAAAGAGTGTTGAATGTTGTGATCCTAAGCCGCGAGAAGGGAATTGCTGCGTTGATATTGGAAGCATTCAAACCTGAGGGGTACGTATCACAGACACACATATATGTATATACACTGTAAATTTATACTGCATATTTGTTTCTATGAGTTATTGTTTAATATAATGATGCCATGTTACATTGTTAAGGCCGGGAAAATCATTGGTAATGTTAGATTTGAAGGAAAATAGCCGTGACATGAGTTCTTGAATTGACGGGTTTCCGGGTTATAAACTCAAGACTTTGACCCAAAAAATAATCATGATTCTGCAAGTTTTTGGATGAACGATTCATGCGCGCTTGTAGTGCGCTGCAAGAGCTTCAATTTGGTTTTGAATCATTAAATTTGGTTAAGAAATGAGTAAGATAAGTTAGGGAGAAGCTAGCACGGGACAAAGCTTAATACTGCATTTTTCAGCTTCAACCCGTTCTGAGGTTGAAGGTGAAGTGGACAGTGATCCAGTGTGGGCGTACTCACCCACAGGTACCGTGTTCCCTAGCATTTGAAGACCTTAGGTTGGCCTGATTGACTCCAAATTTGACAGATGGATTCGTCTTGTTGAGACCTATCATGTGGGACCTTTGGTTGGTCATTTTGACCACGGCTTGACCAACTTTGACCGTTCATCATTTAAGCTAAGTTGGTATGTACGCACCACTGCGTGATGCGTACGCACCACTGCGTGATGCGTACGCACCACTTCTCCTGGTAGAAAATTAGTTAATGTTAGAGTAATTAGTTTTAATATTATATTCATGGGTTTAATGTGAGTACGTGTGGGTTATATTGTTTATTATAATTTATTCCGGTTTTGATTAAAATGGATTAGATTATATCATTATAATATTAGTTAGGTTATTTTATTAAGTGTGGTTAGAATATTTAATGTTAGTGTTAGTATTTTTGGTATATTTTAATGATTGTTTAATATTAGTGTATGCTGATTGAGATTTTTGTAGATTAAATTAATGTTAGTGGTGTTAATATTTTATTTATAAAATGCATGTTAGTGGAAAATGTAGGGAAATTGTCTTGCTGATGCGTACGCACCACTTCATGGTGCGTACGCACCCTGTGCTCTGACAGAAAAAATTAGTTTGCTTCAAATGACCATTTGAATCCACTTGGTGCGCACGCACCACCATATGGTGCGCACGCACCAACATCTGGTGCGTACGCATTGTAGTTTAGGTACTCTTTATCTGTTTATTTATTTTTGCTTTCCGTGAGTTATTATCTCCTGTATATTCTGTCATGCCATGTGCTACTAACCATTTCTCTACTTGATTATTTTCTTATTTGCATAATCATTTGCGTGCTTGGCATATTGTTGCATTTTCGCATGCTTAGGGTTAAATTTGATTAAATACCTCGATTAATTAAAGCCAACAATTATTCAAGGAGGCCGGTTTCGACCGGGCATTTTTGGGTGCCTAATACCTTCCCAATAATGTACCCTAGCTCCGAACTTGAATCTCTGGACCTCGAATTTGACCAAAAAACACAGTTCCCAAAGCTAAATTGGGTGGCGACTCCCGCTTGCGCTCACAATGGGAAGAATGAGAGACAGAGGAAGGAGAACAGTGGGTTGGGAATGGGTTTGCAAGAGAATGAGTTTTTTATGAAATAAGAGTGAGTGGGAGAGGGAGTTATGGAAGAGTGGGGAGTGATTTTCGGGGTAATGGGAAGCGTCGCCGGAGAAGAAGAGGTCGTTTCAGAATTTGAAACACCCCTTAAAAGAAACGGTGCCGTCTCGGTAAAATTTTTTTTGGCAGAATTGCATCTAATGCGTACGCACTAGATACAGGTGCGTACGCACCAGTTATTCATGCGTACGCATCAAACCTTCCCCACGTACTCCTCAAATCGCGTCGCCGTGTGACAAACCTGATACGAATAAAATTGCACCTAATCTGAGGTCCGACAGGAATGGAATCGCACCTAATCTGAGGTCCGATACGACTGAAATCGCACCTAATCTGAGGTCCGATACGAATAAAATTGCGCCTAATCTGAGGTCCGACAGGAATGGAATCGCACCTAATCTGAGGTCCGATACGACTGAAATCGTACCTAATCTGAGGTCCGATACGAAAGAAATCGTACCTAATCTGAGGTCCGAAACCTAATCTGAGGTCCGAAATGGAGGAGATCGCGCCTAATCTGAGGTCCGATACGAAGGACATCGTACCTAATCTGAGGTCCGATACGAATGAAATCGCACCTAATCTGAGGTCCGATACGACTAAGATCGCGCCTAATCTGAGGTCCGATACGGAGGAGATCGCGCCTAATCTGAGGTCCGATACGAAGGACATCGTACCTAATCTGAAGTCCGATACGAATGAAATCGCACCTAATCTGAGGTCCGATACGACTAAGATCGCGCCTAATCTGAGGTCCGATACGGAGGAAATCGTACCTAATCTGAGGTCCGATACGGAGGAAATCGTACCTAATCTGAGGTCCGATACGAAGGAAATCGTACCTAATCTGAGGTCCGATATGACTGAAATGGTACCTAATCTGAGGTTTAATACGACTGAAATCGCACCTAATCTGAGGTCCGATACGACTGAAATCGTACCTAATCTGAGGTCCGATGCGAAGGAAATCGTACCTAATCCGAGGTCCGATATGACTGAATCTACGCCCACCCTGGGGCCCGATGTATCCTTTTAACCCGCTCTGGGGTCTGCTTTATTCTTCAAGATAACTGTCATCCATTGATTTATACCTATTACCATCCTCGTTATAGCCCAAACGAGGTCGGATTCTCACATATGCATGAACTACGGCGGGTCTGATCCCTTACAAAAGGGTACGTAGGTAGTTAGGTGATCCCTAATTCGACCCCATGCATGGTTACATTTGATTTTGAGTTGTTAGGCGGTCAAAATGATTGGGTCTATGGAATCTTTCGACACCACTCGAAGGAGCGAGTGAAATCGAAAGAGGGGCAACTGTAGACACCCCATTTTGTACCACCTAATTAATTTGAAATCACGTATTTTGGAAACCCAATGATGAGGTTTATTGTATGTTTTGAGATAATGACAAAGCAATTCCCGACGAGTAGTCAAGATTACAACAGGAAAATACTGCCTTTTTACACTTCATGCGTACGCAACATTGGGTGGTGCGTACGCACCATATTTCCATGCGTACGCACCATAAGCCTTTTTCAGGCCCCTTCAGATCTGTCTCCCACTAAACATGAGAGCATGGGGGAGAGTATGGGGGGGGAGTGGGGAGATTCCCACGGGTGTTCCCCGCATGGGTAGGGGATGGGCCAGTCAGGGGATGTTTTCAAAACCTAATTGAGCCTTATTTATACTCTACTGATGGGACTGGAGAGGGGATCAATCAATCAGTCGGGAGGGGTCCTTTTTTAGAGATAGAGCTATTTCCTTTTTTGAATAGAGGCTGAAGAGAGAACGGCCAGAAAGAGAGAGGGAGAGAAATCAAATACCCACCAAAACACCAGAAAACCAGAAGAGAGAAAAGAGTGTTGAATGTTGTGATCCTAAGCCGCGAGAAGGGAATTGCTGCGTTGATATTGGAAGCATTCAAACCTGAGGGGTACGTATCACAGACACACATATATGTATATACACTGTAAATTTATACTGCATATTTGTTTCTATGAGTTATTGTTTAATATAATGATGCCATGTTACATTGTTAAGGCCGGGAAAATCATTGGTAATGTTAGATTTGAAGGAAAATAGCCGTGACATGAGTTCTTGAATTGACGGGTTTCCGGGTTATAAACTCAAGACTTTGACCCAAAAAATAATCATGATTCTGCAAGTTTTTGGATGAACGATTCATGCGCGCTTGTAGTGCGCTGCAAGAGCTTCAATTTGGTTTTTGAATCATTAAATTTGGTTAAGAAATGAGTAAGATAAGTTAGGGAGAAGCTAGCACGGGACAAAGCTTAATACTGCATTTTTCAGCTTCAACCCGTTCTGAGGTTGAAGGTGAAGTGGACAGTGATCCAGTGTGGGCGTACTCACCCACAGGTACCGTGTTCCCTAGCATTTGAAGACCTTAGGTTGGCCTGATTGACTCCAAATTTGACAGATGGATTCGTCTTGTTGAGACCTATCATGTGGGACCTTTGGTTGGTCATTTTGACCACGGCTTGACCAACTTTGACCGTTCATCATTTAAGCTAAGTTGGTATGTACGCACCACTGCGTGATGCGTACGCACCACTGCGTGATGCGTACGCACCACTTCTCCTGGTAGAAAATTAGTTAATGTTAGAGTAATTAGTTTTAATATTATATTCATGGGTTTAATGTGAGTACGTGTGGGTTATATTGTTTATTATAATTTATTCCGGTTTTGATTAAAATGGATTAGATTATATCATTATAATATTAGTTAGGTTATTTTATTAAGTGTGGTTAGAATATTTAATGTTAGTGTTAGTATTTTTGGTATATTTTAATGATTGTTTAATATTAGTGTATGCTGATTGAGATTTTTGTAGATTAAATTAATGTTAGTGGTGTTAATATTTTATTTATAAAATGCATGTTAGTGGAAAATGTAGGGAAATTGTCTTGCTGATGCGTACGCACCACTTCATGGTGCGTACGCACCCTGTGCTCTGACAGAAAAAATTAGTTTGCTTCAAATGACCATTTTGAATCCACTTGGTGCGCACGCACCACCATATGGTGCGCACGCACCAACATCTGGTGCGTACGCATTGTAGTTTAGGTACTCTTTTATCTGTTTATTTATTTTTGCTTTCCGTGAGTTATTATCTCCTGTATATTCTGTCATGCCATGTGCTACTAACCATTTCTCTACTTGATTATTTTCTTATTTGCATAATCATTTGCGTGCTTGGCATATTGTTGCATTTTCGCATGCTTAGGGTTAAATTTGATTAAATACCTCGATTAATTAAAGCCAACAATTATTCAAGGAGGCCGGTTTCGACCGGGCATTTTTGGGTGCCTAATACCTTCCCAATAATGTACCCTAGCTCCGAACTTGAATCTCTGGACCTCGAATTTGACCAAAAAACACAGTTCCCAAAGCTAAATTGGGTGGCGACTCCCGCTTGCGCTCACAATGGGAAGAATGAGAGACAGAGGAAGGAGAACAGTGGGTTGGGAATGGGTTTGCAAGAGAATGAGTTTTTTATGAAATAAGAGTGAGTGGGAGAGGGAGTTATGGAAGAGTGGGGAGTGATTTTCGGGGTAATGGGAAGCGTCGCCGGAGAAGAAGAGGTCGTTTCAGAATTTGAAACACCCCTTAAAAGAAACGGTGCCGTCTCGGTAAAATTTTTTTTGGCAGAATTGCATCTAATGCGTACGCACTAGATACAGGTGCGTACGCACCAGTTATTCATGCGTACGCATCAAACCTTCCCCACGTACTCCTCAAATCGCGTCGCCGTGTGACAAACCTGATACGAATAAAATTGCACCTAATCTGAGGTCCGACAGGAATGGAATCGCACCTAATCTGAGGTCCGATACGACTGAAATCGCACCTAATCTGAGGTCCGATACGAATAAAATTGCGCCTAATCTGAGGTCCGACAGGAATGGAATCGCACCTAATCTGAGGTCCGATACGACTGAAATCGTACCTAATCTGAGGTCCGATACGAAAGAAATCGTACCTAATCTGAGGTCCGAAACCTAATCTGAGGTCCGAAATGGAGGAGATCGCGCCTAATCTGAGGTCCGATACGAAGGACATCGTACCTAATCTGAGGTCCGATACGAATGAAATCGCACCTAATCTGAGGTCCGATACGACTAAGATCGCGCCTAATCTGAGGTCCGATACGGAGGAGATCGCGCCTAATCTGAGGTCCGATACGAAGGACATCGTACCTAATCTGAAGTCCGATACGAATGAAATCGCACCTAATCTGAGGTCCGATACGACTAAGATCGCGCCTAATCTGAGGTCCGATACGGAGGAAATCGTACCTAATCTGAGGTCCGATACGGAGGAAATCGTACCTAATCTGAGGTCCGATACGAAGGAAATCGTACCTAATCTGAGGTCCGATATGACTGAAATGGTACCTAATCTGAGGTTTAATACGACTGAAATCGCACCTAATCTGAGGTCCGATACGACTGAAATCGTACCTAATCTGAGGTCCGATGCGAAGGAAATCGTACCTAATCCGAGGTCCGATATGACTGAATCTACGCCCACCCTGGGGCCCGATGTATCCTTTTAACCCGCTCTGGGGTCTGCTTTATTCTTCAAGATAACTGTCATCCATTGATTTATACCTATTACCATCCTCGTTATAGCCCAAACGAGGTCGGATTCTCACATATGCATGAACTACGGCGGGTCTGATCCCTTACAAAAGGGTACGTAGGTAGTTAGGTGATCCCTAATTCGACCCCATGCATGGTTACATTTGATTTTGAGTTGTTAGGCGGTCAAAATGATTGGGTCTATGGAATCTTTCGACACCACTCGAAGGAGCGAGTGAAATCGAAAGAGGGGCAACTGTAGACACCCCATTTTGTACCACCTAATTAATTTGAAATCACGTATTTTGGAAACCCAATGATGAGGTTTATTGTATGTTTTGAGATAATGACAAAGCAATTCCCGACGAGTAGTCAAGATTACAACAGGAAAATACTGCCTTTTTACACTTCATGCGTACGCAACATTGGGTGGTGCGTACGCACCATATTTCCATGCGTACGCACCATAAGCCTTTTTCAGGCCCCTTCAGATCTGTCTCCCACTAAACATGAGAGCATGGGGGAGAGTATGGGGGGGGAGTGGGGAGATTCCCACGGGTGTTCCCCGCATGGGTAGGGGATGGGCCAGTCAGGGGATGTTTTCAAAACCTAATTGAGCCTTATTTATACTCTACTGATGGGACTGGAGAGGGGATCAATCAATCAGTCGGGAGGGGTCCTTTTTTTAGAGATAGAGCTATTTCCTTTTTTGAATAGAGGCTGAAGAGAGAACGGCCAGAAAGAGAGAGGGAGAGAAATCAAATACCCACCAAAACACCAGAAAACCAGAAGAGAGAAAAGAGTGTTGAATGTTGTGATCCTAAGCCGCGAGAAGGGAATTGCTGCGTTGATATTGGAAGCATTCAAACCTGAGGGGTACGTATCACAGACACACATATATGTATATACACTGTAAATTTATACTGCATATTTGTTTCTATGAGTTATTGTTTAATATAATGATGCCATGTTACATTGTTAAGGCCGGGAAAATCATTGGTAATGTTAGATTTGAAGGAAAATAGCCGTGACATGAGTTCTTGAATTGACGGGTTTCCGGGTTATAAACTCAAGACTTTGACCCAAAAAATAATCATGATTCTGCAAGTTTTTGGATGAACGATTCATGCGCGCTTGTAGTGCGCTGCAAGAGCTTCAATTTGGTTTTTGAATCATTAAATTTGGTTAAGAAATGAGTAAGATAAGTTAGGGAGAAGCTAGCACGGGACAAAGCTTAATACTGCATTTTTCAGCTTCAACCCGTTCTGAGGTTGAAGGTGAAGTGGACAGTGATCCAGTGTGGGCGTACTCACCCACAGGTACCGTGTTCCCTAGCATTTGAAGACCTTAGGTTGGCCTGATTGACTCCAAATTTGACAGATGGATTCGTCTTGTTGAGACCTATCATGTGGGACCTTTGGTTGGTCATTTTGACCACGGCTTGACCAACTTTGACCGTTCATCATTTAAGCTAAGTTGGTATGTACGCACCACTGCGTGATGCGTACGCACCACTGCGTGATGCGTACGCACCACTTCTCCTGGTAGAAAATTAGTTAATGTTAGAGTAATTAGTTTTAATATTATATTCATGGGTTTAATGTGAGTACGTGTGGGTTATATTGTTTATTATAATTTATTCCGGTTTTGATTAAAATGGATTAGATTATATCATTATAATATTAGTTAGGTTATTTTATTAAGTGTGGTTAGAATATTTAATGTTAGTGTTAGTATTTTTGGTATATTTTAATGATTGTTTAATATTAGTGTATGCTGATTGAGATTTTTGTAGATTAAATTAATGTTAGTGGTGTTAATATTTTATTTATAAAATGCATGTTAGTGGAAAATGTAGGGAAATTGTCTTGCTGATGCGTACGCACCACTTCATGGTGCGTACGCACCCTGTGCTCTGACAGAAAAAATTAGTTTGCTTCAAATGACCATTTTGAATCCACTTGGTGCGCACGCACCACCATATGGTGCGCACGCACCAACATCTGGTGCGTACGCATTGTAGTTTAGGTACTCTTTTATCTGTTTATTTATTTTTGCTTTCCGTGAGTTATTATCTCCTGTATATTCTGTCATGCCATGTGCTACTAACCATTTCTCTACTTGATTATTTTCTTATTTGCATAATCATTTGCGTGCTTGGCATATTGTTGCATTTTCGCATGCTTAGGGTTAAATTTGATTAAATACCTCGATTAATTAAAGCCAACAATTATTCAAGGAGGCCGGTTTCGACCGGGCATTTTTGGGTGCCTAATACCTTCCCAATAATGTACCCTAGCTCCGAACTTGAATCTCTGGACCTCGAATTTGACCAAAAAACACAGTTCCCAAAGCTAAATTGGGTGGCGACTCCCGCTTGCGCTCACAATGGGAAGAATGAGAGACAGAGGAAGGAGAACAGTGGGTTGGGAATGGGTTTGCAAGAGAATGAGTTTTTTATGAAATAAGAGTGAGTGGGAGAGGGAGTTATGGAAGAGTGGGGAGTGATTTTCGGGGTAATGGGAAGCGTCGCCGGAGAAGAAGAGGTCGTTTCAGAATTTGAAACACCCCTTAAAAGAAACGGTGCCGTCTCGGTAAAATTTTTTTTGGCAGAATTGCATCTAATGCGTACGCACTAGATACAGGTGCGTACGCACCAGTTATTCATGCGTACGCATCAAACCTTCCCCACGTACTCCTCAAATCGCGTCGCCGTGTGACAAACCTGATACGAATAAAATTGCACCTAATCTGAGGTCCGACAGGAATGGAATCGCACCTAATCTGAGGTCCGATACGACTGAAATCGCACCTAATCTGAGGTCCGATACGAATAAAATTGCGCCTAATCTGAGGTCCGACAGGAATGGAATCGCACCTAATCTGAGGTCCGATACGACTGAAATCGTACCTAATCTGAGGTCCGATACGAAAGAAATCGTACCTAATCTGAGGTCCGAAACCTAATCTGAGGTCCGAAATGGAGGAGATCGCGCCTAATCTGAGGTCCGATACGAAGGACATCGTACCTAATCTGAGGTCCGATACGAATGAAATCGCACCTAATCTGAGGTCCGATACGACTAAGATCGCGCCTAATCTGAGGTCCGATACGGAGGAGATCGCGCCTAATCTGAGGTCCGATACGAAGGACATCGTACCTAATCTGAAGTCCGATACGAATGAAATCGCACCTAATCTGAGGTCCGATACGACTAAGATCGCGCCTAATCTGAGGTCCGATACGGAGGAAATCGTACCTAATCTGAGGTCCGATACGGAGGAAATCGTACCTAATCTGAGGTCCGATACGAAGGAAATCGTACCTAATCTGAGGTCCGATATGACTGAAATGGTACCTAATCTGAGGTTTAATACGACTGAAATCGCACCTAATCTGAGGTCCGATACGACTGAAATCGTACCTAATCTGAGGTCCGATGCGAAGGAAATCGTACCTAATCCGAGGTCCGATATGACTGAATCTACGCCCACCCTGGGGCCCGATGTATCCTTTTAACCCGCTCTGGGGTCTGCTTTATTCTTCAAGATAACTGTCATCCATTGATTTATACCTATTACCATCCTCGTTATAGCCCAAACGAGGTCGGATTCTCACATATGCATGAACTACGGCGGGTCTGATCCCTTACAAAAGGGTACGTAGGTAGTTAGGTGATCCCTAATTCGACCCCATGCATGGTTACATTTGATTTTGAGTTGTTAGGCGGTCAAAATGATTGGGTCTATGGAATCTTTCGACACCACTCGAAGGAGCGAGTGAAATCGAAAGAGGGGCAACTGTAGACACCCCATTTTGTACCACCTAATTAATTTGAAATCACGTATTTTGGAAACCCAATGATGAGGTTTATTGTATGTTTTGAGATAATGACAAAGCAATTCCCGACGAGTAGTCAAGATTACAACAGGAAAATACTGCCTTTTTACACTTCATGCGTACGCAACATTGGGTGGTGCGTACGCACCATATTTCCATGCGTACGCACCATAAGCCTTTTTCAGGCCCCTTCAGATCTGTCTCCCACTAAACATGAGAGCATGGGGGAGAGTATGGGGGGGGAGTGGGGAGATTCCCACGGGTGTTCCCCGCATGGGTAGGGGATGGGCCAGTCAGGGGATGTTTTCAAAACCTAATTGAGCCTTATTTATACTCTACTGATGGGACTGGAGAGGGGATCAATCAATCAGTCGGGAGGGGTCCTTTTTTTAGAGATAGAGCTATTTCCTTTTTTGAATAGAGGCTGAAGAGAGAACGGCCAGAAAGAGAGAGGGAGAGAAATCAAATACCCACCAAAACACCAGAAAACCAGAAGAGAGAAAAGAGTGTTGAATGTTGTGATCCTAAGCCGCGAGAAGGGAATTGCTGCGTTGATATTGGAAGCATTCAAACCTGAGGGGTACGTATCACAGACACACATATATGTATATACACTGTAAATTTATACTGCATATTTGTTTCTATGAGTTATTGTTTAATATAATGATGCCATGTTACATTGTTAAGGCCGGGAAAATCATTGGTAATGTTAGATTTGAAGGAAAATAGCCGTGACATGAGTTCTTGAATTGACGGGTTTCCGGGTTATAAACTCAAGACTTTGACCCAAAAAATAATCATGATTCTGCAAGTTTTTGGATGAACGATTCATGCGCGCTTGTAGTGCGCTGCAAGAGCTTCAATTTGGTTTTTGAATCATTAAATTTGGTTAAGAAATGAGTAAGATAAGTTAGGGAGAAGCTAGCACGGGACAAAGCTTAATACTGCATTTTTCAGCTTCAACCCGTTCTGAGGTTGAAGGTGAAGTGGACAGTGATCCAGTGTGGGCGTACTCACCCACAGGTACCGTGTTCCCTAGCATTTGAAGACCTTAGGTTGGCCTGATTGACTCCAAATTTGACAGATGGATTCGTCTTGTTGAGACCTATCATGTGGGACCTTTGGTTGGTCATTTTGACCACGGCTTGACCAACTTTGACCGTTCATCATTTAAGCTAAGTTGGTATGTACGCACCACTGCGTGATGCGTACGCACCACTGCGTGATGCGTACGCACCACTTCTCCTGGTAGAAAATTAGTTAATGTTAGAGTAATTAGTTTTAATATTATATTCATGGGTTTAATGTGAGTACGTGTGGGTTATATTGTTTATTATAATTTATTCCGGTTTTGATTAAAATGGATTAGATTATATCATTATAATATTAGTTAGGTTATTTTATTAAGTGTGGTTAGAATATTTAATGTTAGTGTTAGTATTTTTGGTATATTTTAATGATTGTTTAATATTAGTGTATGCTGATTGAGATTTTTGTAGATTAAATTAATGTTAGTGGTGTTAATATTTTATTTATAAAATGCATGTTAGTGGAAAATGTAGGGAAATTGTCTTGCTGATGCGTACGCACCACTTCATGGTGCGTACGCACCCTGTGCTCTGACAGAAAAAATTAGTTTGCTTCAAATGACCATTTTGAATCCACTTGGTGCGCACGCACCACCATATGGTGCGCACGCACCAACATCTGGTGCGTACGCATTGTAGTTTAGGTACTCTTTTATCTGTTTATTTATTTTTGCTTTCCGTGAGTTATTATCTCCTGTATATTCTGTCATGCCATGTGCTACTAACCATTTCTCTACTTGATTATTTTCTTATTTGCATAATCATTTGCGTGCTTGGCATATTGTTGCATTTTCGCATGCTTAGGGTTAAATTTGATTAAATACCTCGATTAATTAAAGCCAACAATTATTCAAGGAGGCCGGTTTCGACCGGGCATTTTTGGGTGCCTAATACCTTCCCAATAATGTACCCTAGCTCCGAACTTGAATCTCTGGACCTCGAATTTGACCAAAAAACACAGTTCCCAAAGCTAAATTGGGTGGCGACTCCCGCTTGCGCTCACAATGGGAAGAATGAGAGACAGAGGAAGGAGAACAGTGGGTTGGGAATGGGTTTGCAAGAGAATGAGTTTTTTATGAAATAAGAGTGAGTGGGAGAGGGAGTTATGGAAGAGTGGGGAGTGATTTTCGGGGTAATGGGAAGCGTCGCCGGAGAAGAAGAGGTCGTTTCAGAATTTGAAACACCCCTTAAAAGAAACGGTGCCGTCTCGGTAAAATTTTTTTTGGCAGAATTGCATCTAATGCGTACGCACTAGATACAGGTGCGTACGCACCAGTTATTCATGCGTACGCATCAAACCTTCCCCACGTACTCCTCAAATCGCGTCGCCGTGTGACAAACCTGATACGAATAAAATTGCACCTAATCTGAGGTCCGACAGGAATGGAATCGCACCTAATCTGAGGTCCGATACGACTGAAATCGCACCTAATCTGAGGTCCGATACGAATAAAATTGCGCCTAATCTGAGGTCCGACAGGAATGGAATCGCACCTAATCTGAGGTCCGATACGACTGAAATCGTACCTAATCTGAGGTCCGATACGAAAGAAATCGTACCTAATCTGAGGTCCGAAACCTAATCTGAGGTCCGAAATGGAGGAGATCGCGCCTAATCTGAGGTCCGATACGAAGGACATCGTACCTAATCTGAGGTCCGATACGAATGAAATCGCACCTAATCTGAGGTCCGATACGACTAAGATCGCGCCTAATCTGAGGTCCGATACGGAGGAGATCGCGCCTAATCTGAGGTCCGATACGAAGGACATCGTACCTAATCTGAAGTCCGATACGAATGAAATCGCACCTAATCTGAGGTCCGATACGACTAAGATCGCGCCTAATCTGAGGTCCGATACGGAGGAAATCGTACCTAATCTGAGGTCCGATACGGAGGAAATCGTACCTAATCTGAGGTCCGATACGAAGGAAATCGTACCTAATCTGAGGTCCGATATGACTGAAATGGTACCTAATCTGAGGTTTAATACGACTGAAATCGCACCTAATCTGAGGTCCGATACGACTGAAATCGTACCTAATCTGAGGTCCGATGCGAAGGAAATCGTACCTAATCCGAGGTCCGATATGACTGAATCTACGCCCACCCTGGGGCCCGATGTATCCTTTTAACCCGCTCTGGGGTCTGCTTTATTCTTCAAGATAACTGTCATCCATTGATTTATACCTATTACCATCCTCGTTATAGCCCAAACGAGGTCGGATTCTCACATATGCATGAACTACGGCGGGTCTGATCCCTTACAAAAGGGTACGTAGGTAGTTAGGTGATCCCTAATTCGACCCCATGCATGGTTACATTTGATTTTGAGTTGTTAGGCGGTCAAAATGATTGGGTCTATGGAATCTTTCGACACCACTCGAAGGAGCGAGTGAAATCGAAAGAGGGGCAACTGTAGACACCCCATTTTGTACCACCTAATTAATTTGAAATCACGTATTTTGGAAACCCAATGATGAGGTTTATTGTATGTTTTGAGATAATGACAAAGCAATTCCCGACGAGTAGTCAAGATTACAACAGGAAAATACTGCCTTTTTACACTTCATGCGTACGCAACATTGGGTGGTGCGTACGCACCATATTTCCATGCGTACGCACCATAAGCCTTTTTCAGGCCCCTTCAGATCTGTCTCCCACTAAACATGAGAGCATGGGGGAGAGTATGGGGGGGGAGTGGGGAGATTCCCACGGGTGTTCCCCGCATGGGTAGGGGATGGGCCAGTCAGGGGATGTTTTCAAAACCTAATTGAGCCTTATTTATACTCTACTGATGGGACTGGAGAGGGGATCAATCAATCAGTCGGGAGGGGTCCTTTTTTAGAGATAGAGCTATTTCCTTTTTTGAATAGAGGCTGAAGAGAGAACGGCCAGAAAGAGAGAGGGAGAGAAATCAAATACCCACCAAAACACCAGAAAACCAGAAGAGAGAAAAGAGTGTTGAATGTTGTGATCCTAAGCCGCGAGAAGGGAATTGCTGCGTTGATATTGGAAGCATTCAAACCTGAGGGGTACGTATCACAGACACACATATATGTATATACACTGTAAATTTATACTGCATATTTGTTTCTATGAGTTATTGTTTAATATAATGATGCCATGTTACATTGTTAAGGCCGGGAAAATCATTGGTAATGTTAGATTTGAAGGAAAATAGCCGTGACATGAGTTCTTGAATTGACGGGTTTCCGGGTTATAAACTCAAGACTTTGACCCAAAAAATAATCATGATTCTGCAAGTTTTTGGATGAACGATTCATGCGCGCTTGTAGTGCGCTGCAAGAGCTTCAATTTGGTTTTTGAATCATTAAATTTGGTTAAGAAATGAGTAAGATAAGTTAGGGAGAAGCTAGCACGGGACAAAGCTTAATACTGCATTTTTCAGCTTCAACCCGTTCTGAGGTTGAAGGTGAAGTGGACAGTGATCCAGTGTGGGCGTACTCACCCACAGGTACCGTGTTCCCTAGCATTTGAAGACCTTAGGTTGGCCTGATTGACTCCAAATTTGACAGATGGATTCGTCTTGTTGAGACCTATCATGTGGGACCTTTGGTTGGTCATTTTGACCACGGCTTGACCAACTTTGACCGTTCATCATTTAAGCTAAGTTGGTATGTACGCACCACTGCGTGATGCGTACGCACCACTGCGTGATGCGTACGCACCACTTCTCCTGGTAGAAAATTAGTTAATGTTAGAGTAATTAGTTTTAATATTATATTCATGGGTTTAATGTGAGTACGTGTGGGTTATATTGTTTATTATAATTTATTCCGGTTTTGATTAAAATGGATTAGATTATATCATTATAATATTAGTTAGGTTATTTTATTAAGTGTGGTTAGAATATTTAATGTTAGTGTTAGTATTTTTGGTATATTTTAATGATTGTTTAATATTAGTGTATGCTGATTGAGATTTTTGTAGATTAAATTAATGTTAGTGGTGTTAATATTTTATTTATAAAATGCATGTTAGTGGAAAATGTAGGGAAATTGTCTTGCTGATGCGTACGCACCACTTCATGGTGCGTACGCACCCTGTGCTCTGACAGAAAAAATTAGTTTGCTTCAAATGACCATTTTGAATCCACTTGGTGCGCACGCACCACCATATGGTGCGCACGCACCAACATCTGGTGCGTACGCATTGTAGTTTAGGTACTCTTTTATCTGTTTATTTATTTTTGCTTTCCGTGAGTTATTATCTCCTGTATATTCTGTCATGCCATGTGCTACTAACCATTTCTCTACTTGATTATTTTCTTATTTGCATAATCATTTGCGTGCTTGGCATATTGTTGCATTTTCGCATGCTTAGGGTTAAATTTGATTAAATACCTCGATTAATTAAAGCCAACAATTATTCAAGGAGGCCGGTTTCGACCGGGCATTTTTGGGTGCCTAATACCTTCCCAATAATGTACCCTAGCTCCGAACTTGAATCTCTGGACCTCGAATTTGACCAAAAAACACAGTTCCCAAAGCTAAATTGGGTGGCGACTCCCGCTTGCGCTCACAATGGGAAGAATGAGAGACAGAGGAAGGAGAACAGTGGGTTGGGAATGGGTTTGCAAGAGAATGAGTTTTTTATGAAATAAGAGTGAGTGGGAGAGGGAGTTATGGAAGAGTGGGGAGTGATTTTCGGGGTAATGGGAAGCGTCGCCGGAGAAGAAGAGGTCGTTTCAGAATTTGAAACACCCCTTAAAAGAAACGGTGCCGTCTCGGTAAAATTTTTTTTGGCAGAATTGCATCTAATGCGTACGCACTAGATACAGGTGCGTACGCACCAGTTATTCATGCGTACGCATCAAACCTTCCCCACGTACTCCTCAAATCGCGTCGCCGTGTGACAAACCTGATACGAATAAAATTGCACCTAATCTGAGGTCCGACAGGAATGGAATCGCACCTAATCTGAGGTCCGATACGACTGAAATCGCACCTAATCTGAGGTCCGATACGAATAAAATTGCGCCTAATCTGAGGTCCGACAGGAATGGAATCGCACCTAATCTGAGGTCCGATACGACTGAAATCGTACCTAATCTGAGGTCCGATACGAAAGAAATCGTACCTAATCTGAGGTCCGAAACCTAATCTGAGGTCCGAAATGGAGGAGATCGCGCCTAATCTGAGGTCCGATACGAAGGACATCGTACCTAATCTGAGGTCCGATACGAATGAAATCGCACCTAATCTGAGGTCCGATACGACTAAGATCGCGCCTAATCTGAGGTCCGATACGGAGGAGATCGCGCCTAATCTGAGGTCCGATACGAAGGACATCGTACCTAATCTGAAGTCCGATACGAATGAAATCGCACCTAATCTGAGGTCCGATACGACTAAGATCGCGCCTAATCTGAGGTCCGATACGGAGGAAATCGTACCTAATCTGAGGTCCGATACGGAGGAAATCGTACCTAATCTGAGGTCCGATACGAAGGAAATCGTACCTAATCTGAGGTCCGATATGACTGAAATGGTACCTAATCTGAGGTTTAATACGACTGAAATCGCACCTAATCTGAGGTCCGATACGACTGAAATCGTACCTAATCTGAGGTCCGATGCGAAGGAAATCGTACCTAATCCGAGGTCCGATATGACTGAATCTACGCCCACCCTGGGGCCCGATGTATCCTTTTAACCCGCTCTGGGGTCTGCTTTATTCTTCAAGATAACTGTCATCCATTGATTTATACCTATTACCATCCTCGTTATAGCCCAAACGAGGTCGGATTCTCACATATGCATGAACTACGGCGGGTCTGATCCCTTACAAAAGGGTACGTAGGTAGTTAGGTGATCCCTAATTCGACCCCATGCATGGTTACATTTGATTTTGAGTTGTTAGGCGGTCAAAATGATTGGGTCTATGGAATCTTTCGACACCACTCGAAGGAGCGAGTGAAATCGAAAGAGGGGCAACTGTAGACACCCCATTTTGTACCACCTAATTAATTTGAAATCACGTATTTTGGAAACCCAATGATGAGGTTTATTGTATGTTTTGAGATAATGACAAAGCAATTCCCGACGAGTAGTCAAGATTACAACAGGAAAATACTGCCTTTTTACACTTCATGCGTACGCAACATTGGGTGGTGCGTACGCACCATATTTCCATGCGTACGCACCATAAGCCTTTTTCAGGCCCCTTCAGATCTGTCTCCCACTAAACATGAGAGCATGGGGGAGAGTATGGGGGGGGAGTGGGGAGATTCCCACGGGTGTTCCCCGCATGGGTAGGGGATGGGCCAGTCAGGGGATGTTTTCAAAACCTAATTGAGCCTTATTTATACTCTACTGATGGGACTGGAGAGGGGATGAATCAATCAGTCGGGAGGGGTCCTTTTTTTAGAGATAGAGCTATTTCCTTTTTTGAATAGAGGCTGAAGAGAGAACGGCCAGAAAGAGAGAGGGAGAGAAATCAAATACCCACCAAAACACCAGAAAACCAGAAGAGAGAAAAGAGTGTTGAATGTTGTGATCCTAAGCCGCGAGAAGGGAATTGCTGCGTTGATATTGGAAGCATTCAAACCTGAGGGGTACGTATCACAGACACACATATATGTATATACACTGTAAATTTATACTGCATATTTGTTTCTATGAGTTATTGTTTAATATAATGATGCCATGTTACATTGTTAAGGCCGGGAAAATCATTGGTAATGTTAGATTTGAAGGAAAATAGCCGTGACATGAGTTCTTGAATTGACGGGTTTCCGGGTTATAAACTCAAGACTTTGACCCAAAAAATAATCATGATTCTGCAAGTTTTTGGATGAACGATTCATGCGCGCTTGTAGTGCGCTGCAAGAGCTTCAATTTGGTTTTTGAATCATTAAATTTGGTTAAGAAATGAGTAAGATAAGTTAGGGAGAAGCTAGCACGGGACAAAGCTTAATACTGCATTTTTCAGCTTCAACCCGTTCTGAGGTTGAAGGTGAAGTGGACAGTGATCCAGTGTGGGCGTACTCACCCACAGGTACCGTGTTCCCTAGCATTTGAAGACCTTAGGTTGGCCTGATTGACTCCAAATTTGACAGATGGATTCGTCTTGTTGAGACCTATCATGTGGGACCTTTGGTTGGTCATTTTGACCACGGCTTGACCAACTTTGACCGTTCATCATTTAAGCTAAGTTGGTATGTACGCACCACTGCGTGATGCGTACGCACCACTGCGTGATGCGTACGCACCACTTCTCCTGGTAGAAAATTAGTTAATGTTAGAGTAATTAGTTTTAATATTATATTCATGGGTTTAATGTGAGTACGTGTGGGTTATATTGTTTATTATAATTTATTCCGGTTTTGATTAAAATGGATTAGATTATATCATTATAATATTAGTTAGGTTATTTTATTAAGTGTGGTTAGAATATTTAATGTTAGTGTTAGTATTTTTGGTATATTTTAATGATTGTTTAATATTAGTGTATGCTGATTGAGATTTTTGTAGATTAAATTAATGTTAGTGGTGTTAATATTTTATTTATAAAATGCATGTTAGTGGAAAATGTAGGGAAATTGTCTTGCTGATGCGTACGCACCACTTCATGGTGCGTACGCACCCTGTGCTCTGACAGAAAAAATTAGTTTGCTTCAAATGACCATTTTGAATCCACTTGGTGCGCACGCACCACCATATGGTGCGCACGCACCAACATCTGGTGCGTACGCATTGTAGTTTAGGTACTCTTTTATCTGTTTATTTATTTTTGCTTTCCGTGAGTTATTATCTCCTGTATATTCTGTCATGCCATGTGCTACTAACCATTTCTCTACTTGATTATTTTCTTATTTGCATAATCATTTGCGTGCTTGGCATATTGTTGCATTTTCGCATGCTTAGGGTTAAATTTGATTAAATACCTCGATTAATTAAAGCCAACAATTATTCAAGGAGGCCGGTTTCGACCGGGCATTTTTGGGTGCCTAATACCTTCCCAATAATGTACCCTAGCTCCGAACTTGAATCTCTGGACCTCGAATTTGACCAAAAAACACAGTTCCCAAAGCTAAATTGGGTGGCGACTCCCGCTTGCGCTCACAGCTGCCCATGGGGTTTTTTGGGAACAAACACAGCCTCTTCTTGTCCTTAATTCAAGTGGTAAGTCAGAAACTCTAAAACCTTCTTTTGTGGCAGTGCTTAAACAACATGTGCTAAATGAACCAATTAATCAAATCCCCTCTCCCACCATGGTCGATAATATGGTTACTGTGAGGATTAGTGAACAACCTTATCAAGAAAAATTGGTGGAAAGCAGAACTAATCTTAGGGGCAGGCTTACTTTGCCAAAGGGCTCTAAACCTTTAACTTTGATGGAGTTAAAATCCAAGGTTGCTTCCATATGGAAAACAAATAGCGAATGAAGATTGGTGCCCCTAGGGAAAGGGATTTTTGAAATTCATTTTTATCACTTAGAGGATATGAAGAAGGTATGGGTTGGAGGAAATTGGAATTTATTCCCGAAGTCTTGAGGGTATCTTAATGGAAGAAGGACTTCAATCCTTATAATCAGGTTTTGACTCATTCGCAAATTTGGACTCGATTATATGGGCTCCCCCAAGAGTATTAGCACAGGCAGAACCTTTTGGAAATAGCTAGAGGAGTGGGCATTCCTCTTCAGATAGACAAAGCTACTTTGAATCAAGTCTTTGGCCATTATGCTAGAGTGCAAGTTGAAATAGAGCTTTCTGTTGCTCCTCTGAAAAGCATTCGAGTTGAGCAAAAAGGGTATGGTTTCTTTGTTGATGTTTATTATGAGAATCTCCCTCCCATTTGCTCTCATTGCAAAATTGTTGGACATGATGTCTCTTTTTGTCGCTTTGCAAAAAATAAGGATGCTGGTAATTCTTTTTACGATCATGGGAAGAAACATAATGGTGGTAGTTATAAACCTAACAGCCAGGGTCTTGAATATAGGCCTATAAAGTCGGCAAATAATTTGGAGCATACAGAAGTGATCCACTTGGGAGATCATGATAATACCAATAGGCATAATCAAAACCAACTTGTGGATGCTCAAACCGCGCCGTTGGTGTTTGATTATGAGTCTGAGAGAAATGATGGGCAACTTAAGTCTACATCAGTCGAGCCAAAGGGTGGCATTAGCGCATCAGCTATAATTGGAGTTACTCCTATGGCTTCTAAAGTTGCAACTATCATGAATGTGGATGTTGGTGACAATGCTATTTCTCGTCGGAATGATATCCAAGGTACTAATCTTTTTAATGCTTCTAGTCCTACTGTTAGTATCTCTCATGTAAGTCCTACACCCAATTCTATTAATAGGAAATGGGGGGATATTTCCAATGATGATTGTTTTGAAGATGAGATAAATGGTCTTCCCATAACTAAGGATTGCCCTGTTGATAAGACTACAAGTGATTTTGCTAAACAAGTCCTTTTAGAAGAAATTGCTGTTCAGATTATGGAAAGTGCTACTCATCAAATTATTGAAAATGCTGCTGATAAAATATTTGAAAATGAAGAGATCAATTTTTCTACTATCCAAGATGTAGATGGACAAAATGTTGAGATTGAGGTAGGGAATACAAGTCAAGATCAAGGGCAACCTATTGCTACTCAAGAAGGTGGACAGAGTGAGACTGGAGTAGGAGTTTCAACTCAGGATCTAGGGCAACCTATTGCTCCTCATCAGGCTGCTACTACTTCTGACGAAGGTAACTTTCCTTCTTTTGTTCTTGAGCAAATCAATTCAGTCATTAAGGAGGTGAAAGACAAAAGGACTACTGAAGACTCCTTTATTGCTGTTTTATCAAAGTTGCAACAAAAAAAACTTCGACAACAGGTCAAGTAGGACACATCCAATGTGCCTTACCATTTTCGAGAATTCTTCAAAAAACTCTTAAGTATGAAGATTTTGTGCTTGACCTTTAGAGGTTTTGAATTTATATCCTCCTCGTGAGTTGGAATGTGACATTCTATAAGTCACCAAGCCCAGACCTATCTTTTATCCTTTATTGTCTTTTTTCTTTATTTTTTTTTCTTTTAATAAAATTTTTATATTACTTTTAAAAAAAAAATATACTATTTTGTATATATTTTTCAGTCATTAGTTTAATTTAATATTAGCTCAATGTGTGAATAGATAATAATAGGGTTAAAATTTTCTTGGCACAAGAATTGCTTAGTTTGTGGCATAACCTAAACTAAGTTGATTACATCTACTCTCTTATGGTCGCTATCACGACTTGAAACCTGTGCATTCGTGCTTAGTAAACCAAGGGTTTTACCATTGCACCAGAAACTGGCCCTTAAATTATAAAACGAAGTAGTAAGTCATACATATATTGATGGAGAAAAACAAATTGCAAAACTTTAAGGTTTAAACTCATGCCTAATGCTCGAACAAGATTATATTGCAAACTGTGTGGATAAGTGATTCTATTAATTTTACAACTTATAAGTGACCTAGGAATGAGAAATAAAAATACATGATACTTATAATAATCATTAAATTATCCATCATACAAATTTTTTTTTTTTTTTACAATTTTTATATCAAAATTATTATTGCTACAACTATTATCTGTGTTACAATACAAGAACTTCAAATATAAAACCACCTACTGAAGAAAATGAACCTCGAATCTTTCCCCACTGAAGGAGCAAAAGTGCCACCATTGACGGATTTTAAATTATTAACACACTGTAAATAGTAGACAAAATGATGAATTTTCCATGAAATGTTCTACCATAAAAAAAAACATATAAATATTCTTATATTTTATCCTCTTGGACAGCTTTAATTGTTTGCTTGTAATAAGTTTCCTTACATATATACTACAAAAATGCTTATTCATCGACTTAGAAGAGTGGTTTTACTCTCAATGAGGGTTTTTAAACCACTTCAGCTAATGCGCCGAATAGCGACATGTATAACAAAAAAGTTAATATTGTGTCAATTTACACTTATTTTATACTTAACCTACCAAATAAGACCCACCTATTGTGCCGTAGGCGTTGTAAATTTTTATTCCCTTTAGGTCCACTCCATGTTGAAGGTATATGGAAAAATCCAGTTTTTCTAACTTTTAATTTTTATTCCTTTTAGGTCCACTCCTTGTTGACTTTGACTTGTAGCTATCATGACCAGTAATTAGTTTCATATCTTTTGTCCTCTCCAAAATATTAACTTATATTCTAGGAAGCACGGGCCACTCCAAAAATAGTGCCGTGGCTGTGTCGGACACGTGTCGGACACGGACACGCCTCCGACACGTGTCCGACACGCTCCGTACGTGTCGGGAAAATAAAAAAATCAAATTAATTTCGGACACGGGAGGGACACGGGAAGGGCACGCGAGGGACACGGCAGGGACACGTGAGGGACACGGGAGGGATACGGAAACGGACATGGCTGGGTAAAAAATATAAATTTAAATTGTTTTAAAAGGGGTAATTTTAGTTGTTTTTAACAATTGAGGGGTGATTTTGCAAAAGCCCAAAATTTCTTTTTGTTATGTGATTTTTGTTTTAAACTCTATCTTTCAATTGAAAAATAAAACTATAAAACTATAATGCTATATATATATATATATATTTATTGCCGTATCCCCGCCGTGTCGTGTCTTGGGTTTTTTAGAAATTGCCGTGTCGGAGTGTCCGTGTCATGTCGCAACCGTGCCGCGTGTCCGTGTCCGTGCTTCTTAGCTTATATTTTATTCTTTCCGGCCGGCTATGTTAGCAGATAATCAGTTTCCATACAAGAAAACGCTGCGCGTTGTATGTACTGGATTTGTAACACTGTTCTTCCATAAGGTTTTTTAACCAAAAAAAAAAAAAAAAAAAAAAAAAAAGAAAGAAAGACAAGCCAATGAGGATTTCTATTCAGCAGCTGTCAATGAGGATTTCTAATCTTCTTATTTTCAACTGGAAAATGGTGGTTGTAGCAACAATCACAGCCCATTAAAGACTATATATAGCTACTGAAATAGTTTGAAAACA
Organism: Liquidambar formosana; assembly: GCA_039720395.1. Taxonomy (NCBI): domain Eukaryota; kingdom Viridiplantae; phylum Streptophyta; class Magnoliopsida; order Saxifragales; family Altingiaceae; genus Liquidambar; species Liquidambar formosana. Next base: position 34,134,739 of record CM077831.1, read on the forward strand.
TATTTGCTTCAAGAGCTCTCTTCCTCGAAACAATAGAAAAAGAAACAAAAAAAAATTCAATTTCAAACAAAATAAATTTAACTCCATGAGTTGCCAGGATGAAGATTACCAAAACAAACGAAGACAAGTATTGACTGTAAGCCCACCAAACAAGGAAAACTTATTTCAACTAATGGAACTAAATGGGGATGGATGCAGAGGGTTGGGGGGAGACAGTCACTTGTGCCGAATAAGGGAAACTAGCTTCAACTAGAGGTACTAAATGGGGACGGACATGGGGGGACAGTCACTTGAACAATTCCTTCAAGCATTAGCATCACCTTCTTCATGGTAGGTCTTAGAGATGGGTCTTCTTGGATGCACCAAATGGCAACCATCACAAACCTCTCCAACTTCCTCATGTCACTAATGACCTCTGCATCATTTTCAATCAGTGCAGCTAATGCGCCTTCCTTGTAGCAGTCATAAGCCCAATCAGTTAGAATTGCTCCCTCTCCCCAACCTGTCTCCATATCTACACTTCTTCGACAGCAAATGATCTCTAGCAACATGACACCAAAGCTATACACATCTACCTTCACAGTGATTGGCATGTTCCTGAACCATTCTGGTGCAACATACCCTTTTGTTCCTCGGATGGCCGTATTGGTTTGGCTCTGATTGATCAACAAAAGCTTTGCCAGCCCAAAGTCAGAAATCCGAGCATTATAATAATCATCTAGGAGTATGTTCTGAGGTTTTATATCACAATGGATGATTTGGGTGCTGCATTCTTCATGCATGTACAGAAGTCCTCTAGCAATCCCAAGTGCAATTTGGGTTCTTTGGTGCCAACTGGGTTTAAGATCTCCAAAAAGAAAGCTTGCCAAAGTACCATTGCTTAATAACTCATATACCAACAACCGGTGCTGACCCTCATCACAAAATCCAAGAAGTCGTACCAGATTCTTGTGATGGGTTTGGCCGATCACATTCACTTCAGTTTTGAATTCCTTGTCACCGTCTGGAACCACTCTGTCTAATTTCTTGACTGCAACAAAATTTCTCGAACCCTTTTCTATTACCCCTTTGTAAACAACACCAAATGATCCCCTTCCCAGTTCTTCCTTGAACTTGTCTGTAGCTTCTTCGAGCTCTTTATAGGTAAAATAACGCAAATTTGATTCAACAGCACTTTGAGCTTGGCAAATTCCTGTGAGCCTGTTGTGGTAGATTAAGAAAAATCCAACACATATCACACCAACCAAAATAAAGTTCACAAAAACGGAGCTGCCTAAGAGAACCGATACAACAAGAACTAAAGCGTCCTGGTTCTTCTTTGTGTCTGGAATTGGAAAAAGAGGGTTTTTTCGAGTTGAATTACCTTTCCTTACCTTAAGGAAAGCCTTCCCTTTAAAACTTCTATCTTCTCTTCCATTTGAAAGGGGTAGCCTCTTCTTCCAACAGCTGGCAAATCTGAAAACAGCTGCAGCACAGAGACAATCCTCCAAGCAAGATTTTTTGCATTCATCTTCATTGTAAGGGTCTAACTGCTCATAATCACCTGTTGGCCAATCTGTACTTCTTAGCTCTACAAAATCATATAGATTTGCTTTGGGACTCGGCACTTCTTCATCACAGCCTTGACTGAAATCTGGTTTGCAGCTGCCATACTCATCATTTGGATCAAGTAAAGAAAACCCCGGTGGGCATTTGCAGATTGGCCTTTGCTCTATATTGAGTCGGCAGATACTGTTATACCCACATGCCCCACTACCCAATCCTCCTATAATTGCAACGCAAATATTATCTGGTTCACTCCAAACGGTAGACCAGCTATCATTGCGAGTGGAAGTCTTCGGGTGAGAATATTGGGTGAAAACTCCATCGAAACTGAGAGTTGCTCTGTGATAGAAGTCTGTAGATGGGACTACTACTCCTTGTGTGAGAACGACTCTCTGATTATTCTCTCTCAAAACATACATGTAGCCTGACTCGTTGAAGATCACTTGGTAGCCGGAATTTGAAGTATTAGTATCGTAAGTGTGACTCCAATAATAAGCATCGTAAGTATAGTTGGTCGGCAAGTTTATGGTATTCAGCACTAGATTTCCATCATATAGCAAACGAAGTTGGAACCTTCCCCGGGAGAAGTTGGTCAACGATCGTCGAGAAGAAAGCACCCCTCCCCTTTCCATTGCCTGCGTAGGCAATATTGTATCTGTAGGATTGTCGAAGCTCTGCCACAACATATCAGAATTCCGATTTTCAAGCACAAAATTGCCTGTATCATTCATAAAACCATAGGCGACTACTCCAATAGAGATGGGAGATGTCCATATCTCTTCGCCTTGAGGGTCCTTAAGCACTAGCCCACGGTCAGCTGTTAGCTCTACTTTCGACCCTCTTGGCACAGACATATTTTCTCCATACCAAACTATGGTTTTGTCAGGTATCTTCGCGTACCATATGGAAAGCAAGAAGAGACCCTTGTTGTCAAGTGGGTGAAATCCAAATGCGAAATCTCCAGTAGGGGAAAGCCATGAAGAGGCCTCATCGCCTGCAGTGATAGATTTGCCAACACTTACATTACCACTACTTTGAGCAAGGGCAATACATGGAAACAGAAGCAAGAAGATCAAACAAGGAAGAATAGAAGCCATTGCTGAAACCACTTGGATTCATACAATTAGTTGATAAAAATTGAACAATGCAAGGATGTAATTTATAGCAAAAGAAAGGAAAGTGCTTTTTGTCTCGTCAAATACGAAGAATCGAACAACGGAACAAGACTTTTCAAATAAACATGAGTCTTTTCTTCCTTGAAGTTTCTAGGAAAAAATCAACTTCATTGGTTTGAAAATTCCATGAGATTGGGTCGAATAGCGACATGTATAACAAAAAAGTTAATATTGTATCAATTTACACTTATTTTTATACTTAACCTACCAAATAATACCCACCTAATGTGCCGTAGGCGTTCTAAATTTCTATTCCTCCTATTACAATTAAGATGACAAAAGCAGACAACAAAGGTGCATGGACTGAATGTAACACGTGGGGAACATTTGAAGGTGTATGGAAAAATCCAGTTTTTCTAACTTTTAATTTTTATTCCTTTTAGGTCCACTCCTTGTTGACTTTGACTTGTAGCTATCATGACCAGTAATTAGTTTCATATCTTTTGTCCTCTCCAAAATAATAACTTATATTTTATTCTTTCCGGCCGGCTATGTTGGCAGATAACGGGTTTCTATACAAGAAAACGCTGCACGTTCTGTGTACTGGATTTGTAACACTGTTCTTCCATAAGTTTTTTTAACAAAAAAAAAAAACGAAAAAAGACAAGCCAATGAGGATTTCTAATCTTCTTATTTTCAGCTGGAAAATGGTGGTTGTGGCAACAAACACAGCCCATTAAAGACTATATATAGCTACTGAAATAGTTTGGAAACATATTTGCTTCAATAGCTCTCTTCCTCGAAACAATAGAAAACTGAAAAAAAAAAAAAAAAAAATTCAATTTCAAACAATATAAATTTAACTACGTACATGAGTTGCCAGGATGAAGATTACCTAAACAAAGAAAAGTATTGACTGTAAGCCCACCATACAAGGAAAACTTATTTCAACTAATGGAACTAAATGGGGATGGATGCAGAGGGTTGGGGGGAGACAGTCACTTGTGCCGAATAAGGGAGACTATATCGTGGTGGGCCAACATGATTTTGTAAAATCGTGCTGTGCTGGCCCAACACGATTTTGGCCCATTTTATACGCCCAAATGAGCCTGTATAGCTTGCGTATGTAAAGCCCAAAATCACGGTGGCCCATCACGACTTTGGAATAAATTGTGGTGGCCCAACACGATTTTGGGGTCCACATACCATTTTTATACGGCCATCTAAACCCGAATAAAAATGGTATCTGGACCTTAAAAACTAGTAACTTACAAAGAGCTAAATGAGTTAAGATATAAGTAATTTTAAATTTGTTGTAAACCGATGAAAGTAGATAAGGCTAGCAACATAGCGAACCAAAGAGGTAGTAATCCAAGCTTTTGTTAGACATGTACTCATAAATTAACATCTTTTCTTTTCCATGAATGCAACAACCAAGAATCCGAACAAGATTCATATGTTGGAGTTTGGCAAAAAGTATAAGTTCATTCTTGAACTCCACAAGTCCTTGCCCTGAAGTCCTTGAAAGTCTCTTTATAATTATTTTCTGCCCCTCGGGTAATTTGCCCTATGGTAATTATCCATTAGTTATTAATCAATGTTAAATAATAACAAATCAATCTTTATTCAATATGGTCTCAAGGAAAAGGAGAAAAAGGCTTTTTATCATAGGCTTTGAAGATAATTTACCTTATAAACTGGTCCAAAACCACCTTGCCTGAGCTTATTTTCAGATAAAAAGTTATTTGTGGCCACCATAATACAAGCAAAGCTAAATATTTTAAAATCACGGCCTTCTCTCCCATTGGTTTCAACCTCCTCATTTGCATTTTTAAACCTTTCTGAAGTTGTCAACCCATGTATAAGAGCTTCTTGCCTTTCTCTCTCCTCCCCTTCTTGCAATAACATAGTTATTCAAATTAAAACTTGCATATTTAGTGACTATAAAGCATAATCATTCAGCTAATGTATTAACTCTAAGATAATTTACCTTCTAGCCTCAGCTTTCCCTTTCTTTTATAACACAAGAATCCTAATAGAAGAAGAATTAGAAAAATAGATATTGCAATGATTATCCATAATCCCTTGTTTTCTGCGTGGAACAACAAACTACATTTATTAAATTCAATCACTAATTCATACTTGTAGAACATTGCATCTGCAGACTCCTAAATTCTAATACAAGTGTTGAAATGTTGAATGATAATATTGGGATCCTTCTAAAGAATCTAAACTAACCTCTGTAATATTTTATTATATTCATAGAAAAATTTGTCAGAAGTGTGTTTAGTTTATATGTCTTTATTTCCTTTGGCAAGTCCTTCAGTATGTAATCACTTCAGCCCTGCAGGTATTTCACGAGCAGCAGCTAGCTTCTGGTTTCATTCAATATTTTTCAGATTGTTGCATTTCTTTTGAAAGCTTAAAGCTGGTCACTAACACCCCTAGCTATCATGACCAGTAATTAGTTTCATATCTTTTGTCCTCTCCAAAATAATAACTTATATTTTATTCTTTCCAGCCGGCTATGTAGGCAGATAACGAGTTTCTATACAAGAAAACGCTGCACGTTCTGTGTACTGGATTTGTAACACTGTTCTTGTAAGAATTTTTTTGGACTCCACAGCTTATATTTTATTTTGATTAAATTCTGAGTTAATTGTGATGATCTTGTAAAAGTGGGACCCATAGATCAAACGGTTTTTGTCAATTACAATGAATATGTTTTGACCGTTTGATCGAATATAATTTGGTAATACTAGTAGGGTTTTAGTGAGTGTGGTGATTTGATTTTATGTGTCTTGACCCATAGGACTTATGATAGGTTAAGTTCTAGTTGGATTTGGAAACTTAGGGATAGTCGTCATCACCCAGCCGCCTATATATTTCATTGTGTTTTGGAATCCTATCATCCAGAAGTTTGGAAGGCTAGGTGTAGTACTACTACCATTAGAGTTTTTATTCTTGCAGGTTAAAGCATCTTTGCAATGGCTACGCTTCCAACTTGTTCTGGTATGTTCTTCATTATTTATGATTTTATAATCTGCCATATTGTACAAATCCGATCTGTCTTGTTTTCGCTTCCGCTTAGTTAAATATTATTTGCTATCATGTGGTATCAAAGCCATGGTTAAGATTTATATAGTTTTGGTGATCAATTAATCGGTAGATTGTTTACAAAACAATTTTATTATTTCCGTTCCTCACTATAGGCAAGTTTAGTATATCTTCATCATCATATTAATACCGTGTGTTTTTGCATCTTTTTAATTCCTCTTAAAATCGTTAGATGGCTTTTAATTTTGAAACCTTTTGAGCAAAGCCAATTCCTCTATTTCGGCTTTATTGATAAATCTTCCAGCCTTAAAACGATTCTATGAAGTCTTTTTTATTTTTTATTTCCTAGTGGGCCTGTGTTTGAATTTGCATGCAAGTGATGCAACCCGGTCTGATACAGTACTTTGCCGAGATTTTGTTGCTTGACTCTTGTAAGCATGTGCAGCCGTGATGACTATCATCTTGACCCTAGAAACTAAAATTTTGATGTCTTAAAACTATTTGGCCTTTTGTGACCCAACTTATTAATTAAATTCATAATATTAGTGAACCATACTTTTTATCAAAATTTTTAGAGTTTTCTTATCGGACCCATGATCCCTCTTGCTGCATATGACCCTTTTGAGAATTAAACATTTTATTTAATCTCAATTGATTATTTGTTTTAATGAGGTTTTGAAAATTATAAGTGGTTGCATTTTATTTCCTTCTACTATTTCAAGTAAGTTCTTGAAAATATAATTTTTATGAGACATGTCAAATTTTATAAGTGTCAATAATAGAATTTTGCATGTATTTTAAATTGACACCAGTTCGGTAGTAAGACATATTTATTAGTCACTTGTGACTTAGTCTCATTTTTGTTGGAGGATATAAATTAGTGTTGAACAATTATTGAATTTATTGGGCTTTTGATATTTTGGATTTTTGGTTTCTGTTTTGTCAATTGATTCAGAACATATTTTTATTCTTTCTCATTTGTTATTTCAAAATTATTATATGTTTGAATTAATTTATCCGTGATCTTTACAGAGAATTATTATGTTAGCCCACATTGATTTATGTTCTGACTAGTAGTCCCTTATGGGGAAGGTATGACTATTAGTATTGTTACATCATGATATATTGTGAGACTTGTGCTAATACTTGTATGAGACTATCGGACTACCAAAGTAGATGAAAAATCTCTATAATTATTCGTAAAGGGCTCATTAGTATTTTGTTCAACATGTTTATGTTGAGTTTGTGTTACTTTTGAATGTCATGATGTTACGCTGTGTTCGATCATGTCCATGTTTGATATATGACCCAAAGGCTTTGTCATTTATGGTAACACGGTTGGAACGGGCAAGGAAGTGGAATATGCATGTGTGAAATTGATTTCAATATATGACCCAAAGGCATTGAGACTGATAAGACACCGTGTGTAGGAAACTTGCTTTGATTTTGCGATAAAGTCGCTTTGTTATTTGGTTCATGATTTTGACCCAAAGGAGGAATCGTGAATTGCAAATAATTTAGAATTTGGCCTACCCCAAAGATCAAATTGTGATGGATGTTGCATTTTATATGCTTGGCATATTTTATACATCCATGGTTGCTTGGAATATTTGTATTGACATTGCTCCAATTTTAATTTGCCATATTAGAATCCCAACAAATTGTTATTGTGCTATCTTATGATTGGTAATATTTATTTAAATATTTTGTTATTGACAGCCATTAATGTTTCTGTACCTCTATCTCAACCAAGTCATATTGAGTTTCTCACTGGGAATAATTATAAGAGGTGAAGGAGACAACCAGATACATATCTTGGTGCTCATGATTATGACATTTGTCTTTCTCAACCTGAGCCTGTGGAACCTCCTGACAATGCCTCATCGTCTGTTAAGGCTCGTTTTTCTTCATGGCAAAAGGCAAATAAGATGGCTCTTTAATTATTCAAAGCTCCATTTCTGAACCCCTAAGAGCAAGGATTCCGTCTTTTGATACTGCTAAAGAATTGTTAGATATCATTGAGGGTCAGTTTATAAGTTATGCTAAAGCCTCCATAATGAACCTTTTTACCCAACTTTTTGGCCTTCATTTTGATCAAAGGAGTGTTAGGGAGTTCATTAGCAAGCTTTGCGGAATTGTTTATCAGCTTAGAGATTTAGGCATGAACCTTGATGACGACTTTATTGTCTATTCGACTATGTCTTTCCTTCCTAAGTCATATGAGACTTTTGTTGTTAATCATAATACTAGTGATCGTAAGTGAAGCGTTAATGAACTTATTAACCAGTGTGTACTTGAAGAAGGTAGACAAAAGAGTGGAATTGTAGCTGCTGAACATGCACATCTTACACATTCTACTAATTCTAAGAATTTTGGCAAAAGGAAGAGGAATGATAACAAGCCTCAAAATTTTGCAAAGGCGAATCAACCATAAAGATTATGTTATTATTGCAAGCAGCCTGGCCATGTCATTGCAAATTGTGAGAAGCTCAAAAAGAAGAATGCTGCCCAGAATACCCAAGAGACTTAAAGTTGAATTACTATTTTTTTTTAAAATATATTTAGTAGTAGTTTTATTATGCCATCTTTTCAATTTTATTCCTTAATGGAATTTTTTTTAAACCTTTAGAGCATTATTAGTTGGAGTTAGTAATATTTCAATTAATTGTTTTGGAATATTTTTGTTTTGAGCACAATTGGTTCTTATTCAATTAGTTTTTTGAAAAATATGTGTTTTGAATTATATTTCTATTTGTGTTTTTGTTGGGAATTATTGAATTATGTTTGGTACTTTTAGTTTGTGGGAGCACCCAAGATTGGAATTTTTTGTTATAGACCATTTGATTAATACTATTATCTTTTGTCGGAGAAGTTTTATTGAAAATTACATTTACTTCTTGTCATAAGTTTATGTTATGTTACTATTAGCTTGATTAGTGGAAATCTATTTCCGCGTTGGTCTATTTGGATTCGTATTTGTTTTCCCTCAAATTGAGAGTTTTGGTTCCTTAGAGTTCTTATTTGAATATATGTGAGATTCGATTTTATACGCTCACTTTTGGGGACTTAGAACTCTTAAACTAACTTGAAAATTCCGGATAACTGGAAATCATCTGAAGTGCCCTCATCTGGATTTTGTTTGCACATACGTTATGATATGTCCCAATCATATTTTGGATCTAGGTGACATGTGCTTTTGTTTTTTGGTGCACATGAAGTTTTGGTGACCGTTCATGGGAAAGGCTTGTTTGTTTTTTTTTTTTTCACTGTACTTTGTTACATGTCTTGTTCCATTAGACACATATCTCCACATTTTGTTACTTAAATATGATGATTTTGTAGATACTTTGATCTCGGTAATAGGCCAATACTGCGTAAATGCGTACGCCCTTCCTGATTGGGTGTCTATCAAAATCATTATAAATAAGTTTTGTTTTATAAACTCTTACATTACTAAATGTTTGGGCAACTTAAATAAGATCATCATTTGTTTTTCAAATTAATGAGTGGCCACTCGACTTCGAAATTTTGTTATTAACTCAGACTTTGTTTTCAAATTTCAAAATCTTTCGCTATGGTCCAAGTGGGAGAATGTAAGAATTTTTTGGACTCCATAGCTTATATTTTATTTTGATTAAATTCTGTGTTAATTATGATGATCTTGTAAAAGTGGGACCCATAGATCAAACGGTTTTTGTCAATCACGGTGAATATGTTTTGATCGTTTGATCGAATATAATTTGGTAATATTAGTAAGGTTTTAGTGAGTGTGGTGATTTGATTCTATGTGTCTTGACCCATAGGACTTATGATAGGTTAAGTCCTAGATGGATTTGGAAACTTAGGGTTAGTGGTCGTCACCTAGCCCCTATATATTTCATTGTGTTTTGGAACCCTATCATCCAGAAGTTAGGAACGCTGGGCGTAGTACTACTACCGTTAGAGTTTTTATTCTCGCAGGTTAAAGCATCTTTGCAATGGCTACGCTTCCAACTCGTTCTGGTATGTTCTTCATTATTTATGATTTTATGATCTGCCATATTGTACAAATCCGATCTGTCTTGTTTTCACTTCCGCTTAGTTAAATATTATTTTCTATCAGTTCTTCCATAAGTTTTTTTAACCAAAAAAAAAAAAAAAGAAAAGACAAGCCAATGAGGATTTCTATTCAACAGCTGTCAATGAGAATTTCTAATCTTCTTATTTTCAGCAGGAAAATGGTGGTTGTGGCAACAAACACAGCCCATTAAAGACTATATATAGGTACTGAAATAGTTTGGAAACATATTTGCTTCAAGAGCTCTCTTCCTCGAAACAATAGAAAACTGAAAAAAAAAAAAAAAAAAAAATCAATTTCAAACAATATAGATTTAACGACATGAGTTGCCAGGATGAAGATTACCTAAACAAAGACAAGTATTGCCCACCAAAATTAACTCTTAAGATAACCAGTCAAGTGGGGCAGAGACCATCTCGGTTGAAAGAAACACAACAACGACTACGATGGCCAAGGTCCTTCTCTGTAGAGTAGAACGCAGCGAAATTGTAAAAATAATTCTTTTATTGATAGTGTAAAAAATACACTTTACACAAAAGTCTCACAAGCACTCACAAGGAAAGGAATTATACAAAGGGACACCTCACTCACACACTAATTCTCTATACTTGCTATATACACTAGTATCTCACACACACTCATACACAACTTATGGTACACTCAAGAACACTCAAGATTGCACTCACAAATTGCTCTCACTTTCTGCACGCCCAAAATGGGAGCCATGCTCCCTATTTATAGTTGCTGGTCACCGACATAAGCAAGTCGGTTTGAAGCTCCTAGATACAAGAAGGTTCTAGAAGAGAAAGAAGGAGAAGGTTCGGGAGAGAGAAGAAAAGAAATAAAGAGGGAGAGAGATCTGGAAAGAAGGAGGAGAATCTAGAAAGAAAAGGAAGAAGAAGAAAGAAAAAAAAAAACAGATCTGGCAAAGTCGGTATTGGATCTTCAATACTCCTCCTCAATGCCGACTTTCTCTTTTAGTTCTCCTCGTGTAGCCATGCCAAGTTGTTGTCGGAACTTTTCAAACTTTGTAGCATTGAGTCCTTTCGTGAACACATCCGCTACTTGTTCATTTGTTCCGATTGCTTCCATCTTGATCTCTCCTTGAAGGACCTTTTCTCTTATAAAGTGATGATGTACTTCTACGTGTTTGGTCCTTGCATGAAATACTGGATTCTCAACTAAGCGTATTGCTGATTGATTATCACAGTGCAGAGTTACCTCATAATCCACTGGCTGATGTAGATCTTCCATTAGTTGCATTAGCCATGTGCATTCCTGAGCTGCCATTGCTGCTGCTCTATACTCTACTTCTGTGGTTGACAAAGATACAGATGGTTGTCTCTTGCTACACCAAGAGATTGCTGCTGATCCAATGCTAAACACATACCCGGTAGTTGATCGACGTGTGTCATGATCTCCAGCATAATCAGCATCGCAGTAGCCTGTCACCTTGCATTCTACACCTTTCTTATATAAGAGACCAAAGTCAATTGTACCCTTCACGTACCTTAGTATTCGTCGTACTACTTCTAGATGAGGTTTCATTGGCTTCTGCATAAATCGACTTGCTACACTAACTGCATATGCAATGTCAGGTCGTGTAAGTGTTAGGTAGATTAGACTACCTACCAACTGTCGATACATAGTTGCATCCTCTAAGTCTTTGCCTTCCTTTGAACACAGCTTGACATTAGCCTCTATGGGTGTAGAGATTGGCTTACACTCGTACATCCTGTACTTTTGTAGTAAGTCTCTTGCATATTTCTGTTGGCACAAGAATAGGCCTTCTTTGCTTTGTTCAACTTCGAGTCCAAGAAAGTGCTTTAGTTCTCCAAGCTCTTTCATTTGGAACCGTACTGATAGGTTTGCCCTGGTCCTTTGGATCTCACCTTCATCATCTCTGGTGATGATTAAATCATCCACGTATACTAGCACTACTGCTAGTTTTCCTTCTTGAGTCTTAACGAACAGGCTCGAGTCTGCAGGTGTCATTAAATATCCGCTTTGGACTAAAAACTCTGCTATCTTTCCATACCATGCTCTCGGTGCCTACTTTAACCCGTATAGAGCTTTCCTTAGCTTGCAGACATAATCTGGATGGGTTCTGCTCTCAAATCCTTTTGGTTGCTCCATGTATATATCTCAATCTACCTCGCCGTGTAGAAAAGCATTCTTCACGTCCATCTGCCATAGCTTCCAAGATTTGCTGGCTGCGAGAGCTAGTAAAACTCGTACTATTGTAAGCTTTGCTACTAGACTAAATGTCTCATCATAGTCCAGGCCATATTGCTGCGAAAAACCTCGAGTGACTAGTCGAGCCTTATACCTTTCATTCGATCCATCAGGACGGGTCTTTACCTTATAAACCCATCGACAAGATATGGGTTTTACTTCCTTGGGCTTAGGTACTAAGTTCCAAGTTTGGTTTTGCTTTAGTGCTTGGATTTCTTCCTCCATTGCCTTTTGCCACTCTAGGCTTTGAGATGCCTCTTCAAATGTTGTTGGCTCTTTTATACTATTTACTTCAGCTAAGGCAACATTTGCGTACCTAGGGTTGGGCTTCCACTGTCTAGTGGACCTTCTGAGTAGTGGCTCAGCTTCTTCGATCTCTTGTTGACTTGGACGAGCCTCTTCTGGAGTCCTTTGATGTACACCAGTTTGCCATGGACTTGCAATTCTATCTGGTGACTTGGACTCTTGTTCACCATTACTTGATGATGGTGAACTTGGGGGTATTTCATCTTCTGGAGTTTGCTCCCCCATCTTCTCCTGCAACATGTCTTCCAAGTCTTTAGAGTCTGGCAGCACGACCTCTTGCTGTGACCACCACGATGAAGCTTCATCGAATACTACATTCCTCGATGTATAACAGCGACCAGTTGTGGGGTTGCAGCATCTCCATCCTTTGCGTTCACTATCATAACCCACAAAGATGCACCTAATTGCCTTCTTGTCGAACTTGCTCCGCAAGTGATCAGGCACAAACACATAGCATACGCATCCGAAGACTCGGAAATAACTCACTGTGGGTTTCGTGTTCCACAACTTCTGGAAAGGTGAGACAAACCCCAACTTTGCTTGTGGTAGCCTATTGATCACGTGAGCTACCGTCTTCATACATTCAGCCCAAAACCGACTAGGCACGTTCTTAGCATGCAACATACTCCGAAAAATCTCTGCAAGATGTCGATTCTTCCTCTCGGCTACGCCATTCTGTTGTGGAGTGCTCGCACAGGTTAATTGTCGTCGGATTTTATATTCTCTTAGATAATTCGAGAATTCATCCGACATATATTCTTTTCCATTATCTGTTCGCAAGCATCTAATCTTCCTCCCTAATTCACCTTCAACCTTTTCACGGAATTCTTTAAACTTACCTAAGACTTCTGACTTCTGCTTCAGAAAGTACACCCATATGTACCTTGAGAAGTCGTCAATGAAGGTTAGCATGTAGCACATTCCACTAATAGATGCTTGCTTCACTCGACCGAATACATTTGAGTGGATGAGCTCTAAAAGTTCTTTAGCTCTAAATGTTGACTCCTCGTATGGTAGTTGATGTGCCTTCCCATACTGGCATCCGGCACATATAGTATCTCCTCGAACATCTAGTTGAGGAAGACCCTTGAGCATCGACTTGTTCATCATTACCTTCAACTTGTGATAGCTGACGTGCCCTAAGCGTGCATGCCATAAGTCTACAGTCTCATTCCTCCGTGTCTTATCTACATACGCAGACTCTGCTGACATCACGTAGATAGACTCTAACGTTCGTCCTTCTAGGATAGGTGTACCCGATGCATTAAGGTTTTGATAAACCTTAACATCTTTTGGGCCAAACACCACATAGTTGCCTGAGGCTGTCAGTTGTGAAACTGACAATAGATTCTTTTTCATCCCAGGCACATGGTAGACATTTTGCAATTGAACCTTACTAGGATTGAAACGAGGAACGACAACTGTCTTACCGACATGTGTGATTGGAAGCCTTGAGTTATTGGCGGTGACTACGACATGCCCTCCTTTGTACTCTGACATGCTGGACAACTTTTCTTTGTCACCAGTCATGTGATTAGAGCACCCGGAATCAACGATCCAGTCTTCATTATAATTAATTGCTCCAGGCTTGGATACCGCAGTGAGTGCCGATTCCTCTGGCTCAATGTCAACAGATGTTGTAACTACTTCATCTGTGACAGAGCTAGACTGCTCCTCCGCTCCTCTATCGTCGAAGTCTAACTCATTGTCTAAGTAGTCTTCTTTAGTGGGCTCAAACACCGCAAAGGATGCTTGTAGGTCCCACTCTTCTTCACTATTGTCTTGGTGACTGCTTGATGTCGCCACGTTACCTTCAACTGACTTTTTCCTGAGCCGGCAGTCTCTCGCATAGTGGCCCTTTTTGCCACAACAATAGCACTCAACATTACGTCGTCTGGATCGCTGCTCATCCTTATTGCTGCCTTGATGAGCTCCCCCTGTGTAAGAGCTCCGCTCCTGCTGTCCTTTGGGCCTACCTTCTGCTTAGCTCTTAGCCCTTGTAGAATGCCCGCGTGATTTACCTCTTCTCTTATTAGTGAAGAATGCCTCCTCTTCATTCTTAAGAGAGACTCCAGCCATTTGTTTATTTAGACTCTCTTGGTTGGCTAACAAACTTTCCAACTCCTCGATTGAAGGTTGAGTTGGCCAACCATGTACAGCCATGATAAACCCACTAAATTCGGGTCTCAGCCCATGAATAATTATTCTTCTCATTCTTTCCTCATCAATATTAGATCGTGGGTCTATTTCTATAATTTCACCACATATATTATTTATTTTTGTAAAATAGTCAGTAATTGGCATACCTTCTTGCTTGGTATTCATGAGCTCATTCTCTAATTGCTGGAGTCGACCATAATTTGTCTTTGAGAAGCGGGCAGCAAATTTATCCCAGGCAACCTTTGGTGTGTCACCGTCCTTTATGTGTACAAGCAAGTTGTCCTCAATCGTTGACTTCAACGCATGCATTGCCTTTCCTGCCTTAATTTTCCACTTCCTAAATGCCTCCGCATTTTCCTGGGAAGGTGGGGTAGTGTCGCTACCATTAACAACTTCCCACATATCTTGGCCCTCTAAGTAGGACCTAATGCGGCTGCGTCAGGTCTTGTAATTGTGGTTGTTGAGCATGCATACTCCGCTGGTTGTGTCGACGCTATCTGTCATCGTGACCCGGTGTGATCTCACGTACTCCACCAAGTAAGTGTGGTCCCAGACCAAACAGCTTCACAATCCCAGATTGTGCACGATCCCTCCAAAAAGAGCGCCTCGAAAAACAGTCCCTGACCGCCTTGCTCTGATACCAAATTGTAGAGTAGAACGCAGCGGAATTGTAAAAATAATTCTTTTATTGATAGTGTAAAAAATACACTTTACACAAAAGTCTCACAAGCACTCACAAGGAAAGGAATTATACAAAGGGACACCTCACTCACACACTAATTCTCTACACTTGCTATATACACTAGTATCTCACACACACTCATACACAACTTATGTTACACTCAAGAACACTCAAGATTGCACTCACAAATTGCTCTCACTTTCTGCACGCCCAAAATGGGAGCCATGCTCCCTATTTATAGTTGCTGGTCACCGACATAAGCAAGTCGGTTTAAAGCTCCTAGATACAAGAAGGTTCTAGAAGAGAAAGAAGGAGAAGGTTCGGGAGAGAGAAGAAAAGAAATAAAGAGGGAGAGAGATCTGGAAAGAAGGAGGAGAATCTAGAAAGAAAAGGAAGAAGAAGAAAGAAAAAAAAAAAAACAGATCTGGCAAAGTCGGTATTGGATCTTCATTCTCTTCATGTTGGACTGTACAATAATGCTGAAAACAGATTCCGGTCAATTGTTCAACAAAAGGTTCCTTCTGCGAAGGATGGCCGGCTGGACATAATGTGAAAAAATTTACCCATAAAGAGGATTTTAGATTGCAAGCCAAACACTCTAAATTGAACTTTCAGCAAAGAAATGATATTAATAGTGACAATTAGAGACTGATTACGAAACTCTATCACATTTGAATAAAATAGGGGATTTGCTACTGCCATTTCTGTTTAGAGAGCTCTTCCCAGGATGCACATAAATCTGAAAATAACGAACAATATGGAAACCATCACTAACAGTACAAATTGAGAAGCAAGTTTCAACAAATAAGACTAAAATGGAAGTGGACATGGGGGGACCTTAACTTCAACAACCCCTTCAAGCATCTGAGTAACCTTCCTCGTGGTTGGCCTTAAAGATGGATCTTCTTGAATACCCCAAATGGCAACCATCACAAACCTCTCCAGCTTCTCTATGTCATGCAAGGCCTCCATGTCATCGGCAACCAGAGCATCTAATGTTCCTCCTTGATAGCAGTCATAAGCCCAATCAGTGAGAATTGCTTCCTCTCCCTTGCTGGCCTCAATATCCACACTTCTCCTACAACAAATGACCTCCAGCAACAAGACGCCAAAGCTATACACATCCACCTTGACGGTGATAGGAATGTTTCTGAACCATTCCACAGCAACATACCCTCTTGTTCCTCTAATGTCAGTGCGGGTTTGGCTCTGGTCAATATTCAAAAGCTTTGCCAATCATACCCTCTTGTTCCTCTAATGTCAGTGCGGGTTTGGCTCTGGTCAATATTCAAAAGCTTTGCCAATCCGAAGTCAGAAATCCGAGCATTGTAATAATCATCAAGAAGTATGTTCTGAGGCTTTATGTCACAGTGGATGATCTGGGTGCTGCATTCTTCATGTAGGTACAAAAGTCCTCTTGCAATCCCGAATGCAATTTGGGTCCTTTGGTTCCAACTGGGTCTCAAATCTCCAAAAAGAAAGTTTGCTAAAGTGCCATTTCTTCAGAACTCATATACCAGTAATCGATGTGGTCCCTCATCACAGAATCCGAGCAGTCGGACCAGATTCTTGTGATGGGTCTGACCTATCACGTTCACTTCAGTTCTGAATTCCTTCTCACCATCTTGAACCACTCTATCCAACTTCTTGACGGCAACAAGATTACTCAAACCACTTTGCATTGTCCCCTTTTATACAATGCCAAAAGATCCCCTTCCCAGCTCTTCCTTGAATCCATCTGTAGCTTCTTCAAGCTCTTTGTAAGTGAAACAACGCAAATTTGTTTCAATAACACTTCCACCTTGTGAGGTACTTTTGAAGTTCTTATGATAGATGAAAAAAAAACCTAGGCAAAATGCACTCACGAATATAAAGTTGACAATAACAGAGCTACCTAGGAGAACTGATCCCACGATGATTAAGGTGTCCTGGTTCTTCTTCTTCGTGTCCAGAATAGGGGAAGGTGGATTTTGTGGAGGAGAATTATCTTTCTTGACTTTAATAAAAGCCTATCCATTGAGACGGCTATGCACTCTCCCATTAGAGAGAGGTAGCTTCTTCTTCCAACAGCTATTTGCCCTGGAAATGGCAACAGCGCACAGACAATCATGCAAGCAAGATTCTCTACACTGCTCTTCACTATAAGGCTCCAACTTCATGTAATCAGATGTTGGCCAATCAATATTTGTTAGCTCCTCAAACTCATATAAATCTTCCGCAGAACTAGGCCCATCTTCTTCACAGCTTTGTATGAAGTTTGGTTTGCAGCTGCCATACGCATCACTTGGATCAAGTAAAGAATACCCAAGTGGGCATTCGCAAGTAGGCCTTTGATCTATATTGAGTCTGCAAACACTGTTATACCCACAAGTGCCACTACCTGCAGATATGAAACTATCGATGCAAATATTTCCTGGTTCAGACCAAAGAGCTGACCATCCTTGATTTCCAATGGAAGTCTTCGGATGATAATATTGAGTGAAGACTCCATCAAAGTTGAGAGTTGTTCTGTGATAGTAATCTCTTGCTGAGACTACCTCTCCCCGTGTGAGAGCGAATCTTTGACCATTCTCTCTCAGAATGTACATGAAGCCCGATTCGTTGAAGACCACTAGATTACCAGAATTCGATGAATTATATTCATCCTTAGTGCCACTGACATAATAATCTTCATTGGCATAGTTGGTAGGCAAGTTTATGGTATTAAGCACGAGATTTCCGTCGTCTTGAAAACGGAGTTGGAACCTTCCCCGAGAAAAGTTTGTCTCTGTTTGTCGAGAAGACAGTAGCTCTCCACGTTCCATTATCTGTGTAGGCAACAAGGTATCTGTAGGAATTTTGAAGGTCTCCCATACCAAATCAGAATTGCTTTCTTTAAGCACAAAATTGCCTGTATCGTTCAAGAATCGATAGGCAACTGCACCAATAATGGGATTAGATCTCCATATCTCATTGCCTTGAGGGCCATTGAGCACTAGCCTGCGGTCAGCAGTCAACTCTACGGTTGATCCACTTGGTGCAGGCCTATTTCCATTTGCATACCAAACTATGGTTTTGTCAGGTATCTTGTCATACCATATGGAAAGCAAGAAGAGATCCTTATTGTTTAGCTGGTGAAAGCCAAAGGCGAAATCACCAGAAGGAGAAAGCCATGAAGAGGAGTTATCGGTTGCAGAGAGAGTTGTGCCCACGGTTACATTGCCATTAGTTTGAGCAACAGCAGAAAATGGTAGCAAAATTACAAAGAAGAAAGGAACAGCAGAAGCCATTGATAGGACCATTTGGAATTGGATTTAAACAGTTAACAGAAATAGTATAAATCTATGAAGTTAAATAGCCTATGCTTCCATGCATTTTCAGGGGGTTTCTAGATTCAACTTAATTAGTCTTTGCAATGAACTATGACCTGGTTCCGTGCATTTTCAGGAGGCAAAATCTTGTTAAACATTCCAGGCATGCCATTGGAAGACTTTTTAACCATTATTTCTTGGAGTAACTTATGCGGCTGTTTGGTCAGCTGTCTTTGAATAATCTTATCCCTCCAACGGGGCAAAATTCTTGGTCATAATAATTATAATCTGGACCAAATGTAGAATCATAAAAGGAGGTTCATGGGTTGAGCTGCCATTCCAACTGCTCAAACCATGAGGTCAACAAAATAAGAAGAAAAAAATTATGAAAATTATGATTTCTTCAAGCTATTATTAATTCACAAAAGACCTATAAAAGGAGGGGTTGAATATGTAAATTAAAAGCAAATGGCCTCTGGGTGTAATGGCATGTCCCATCCCAATAGGGGCATGGGGTTTGCGGAGGTCTTGGTTTTGACTTCGTGCTGGTGCGTGTGTGTTTTCCAATCGTTTGGCAAAAAAAGAGAGTCTATTTACAAACCAACTCAAATCCACAATTCTTCAAGTAGCCATTGATGCCATCTTGCAACCTCAGAAAAAATCCATGAACTTCTTCAAGGCACTATCCCACATACCAACTCCTCAGCATGCTCATGCTGGATCCACGACGCTTCTTTAGAATCCACAAAAGAAAGCCAATCCGAATCCTCAAATTGAATCTCACTTGACTCGAAGAGAAAATGTTTATGTTTGACCGTTTGGGTGTGGTCTAAAGGTCTTTAAGGGGGTTTCATCAGATGTATAATATCAACCTGGTACAGACACATGACACTAGGGATTTAGATATTTTTAGAAAGATCAGAATTCTCTGAAAATAAGCTTCATCCAAGTGTAGAGGGAGGTCCTCAATTTTGCGCCTTACTAGTCCTTACATTAAACAAAACTCAAGGAATACCCATCATTGTTGGAAAGGTTTTGATCAAACGAGAATTCAAATCAATTCGGAATAGTATAAACACAAAAATCCCACTTGTGGATCAACCCACCTTAGGCAGTAGCCAAGGGCATTAAATATGGTTAATCCACCACAAGTTGGATCGACTGAGGATTGCCTATTTCACACTAACAACAATCAACCAACCCCAGTGACAGAGGCCACCCAATAGGATCGACCAAGCAACGCATATATGGGTAAATCCATAACAAAGCATTTTGCATAATTATATTTTTGTTTAGCCCAAAGTACCCTATATGGATAAATCGAGGTTCAGTGAATTCATAGGTCTCTATGTCACCAAAGTCACTTATCATCCTAAAGTGAGATTAGAGCTTCCAAGATAAAATCTTCAACAGCAAAGAGCTTGAAACTTCTTTCAATCTTGATCAATGAACTTCAAAGAAGAAACCCCAAGTGGTAGCTCAATTAGTAAATAACTACGCCTCAAGAAGTAAAGATCTTGAGTTCAACTCCTAGTAAACCCATTAGGGAGTCTTATATGGATCTCAGATTGGCCGAAGTGTTTCCTTGTCATAAAAATAAAAATAGATGAATAACTAACAAAAGGGCAATCTTATAAAAAAAAATAATAAAAAAGGTGCAATCCTGACTCAGTTTTGAGTATGGAAGTTGCCAGTCACAAACATGAATCTTAAAATATTGAGGAGAATTTTCAAAACAAGATTACTATGTCATCATTAAATAAAAGATGAGAAGAGAATAGAATAATATCGAACTGAGAAGGGGAAAAATAGTAGCATGGTAAGACCAGCCTTCGAATTTGAGGCCACATAGAGCCTCTCACCAGTTGGGGTCAGACCACGACACTTGGTTCGATCCACAGAAAGCCTTCAGCATTTGAGCCAAACATCAAACCCATTCCATGGTTCTATTCCGATCTGCAACCACCATTGGTCATCGTCAGTCATCCAACTGGAGCATCAACCCCTCTCTCACCCAACATACTCCGCGTGTTTAATAATAGGGATTTTGGTAGAACAAAAAGCGTTGTTAATTGCGCTTTCAATTTGGACTATATAAAACAGAAAGCGATTTTAGTAAAATTATAGAGCGCACTTAATAATAGCGCTTTCTATGTTAGACAGAAAGCGTTTTGATTAATAGCGCTTTCAATGTAAATGAATAAACCAGGAAGTCCGGTTAGTAATAGCGTTTTTAGTAAAAGAGAGAGAAGCCCGGTAACAAAACCTAAACAATCCATGCGATGACGTTTATACCCATCATCAATTGACCTTTCCATCCCCACAACTCTCTCTTCACTCACTTCTGAGCTCTCACCGCCGACCCCATCAATCCTCGGAAAGAAGGCTTCCTTCGCCCTTCCTAGAGTTTATCACATATGATGACATTTATACCCCCTAGCCCCTCCTCCACTCCATTCATCATCTTTGATCATGCAAAACACCACAATGGCCACCTGGACATTATGTGGAAAAATTTTACCCATAAAAAGGATTTTATGAGGCAAGCTAAACTCTTTAGAATTGAACTTTCAGCAAAGAAATGATAATTGATAGCAACAATTAGAGACCAATTATCAAACTCTAGCACATTCGAATAATATTGGGAATTTGCTTCTGCTATTTCTGTATAGAGAGCTCTTCCCTGAATGCACATAAAACTGAAAATAACAAACAATTTGATCTTACTGTGTGAATACAAACTTATTTATAGATGAGTTAAGAGAGGGAAGATTGAAAACAAGCAGAGACTAGTGCAGACAGTTTAGTCTCAACAAATAGTATTAAATGGAGATGGACATGGGGGTACATTAACTTCAACAACCCCTTCAAGCATCTGAGTAATCTTCCTCATGGTTGGCCTTAGAGATGGGTCTTCTTGAATACACCATATGGCAACCATCACAAACCTCTCCAGCTTCTCTATGTCATTCAAGGCCTCCATGTCATTTGAAACCAGAGCATCTGTTGTTCCTTTTCGATAGCAGTCATAAGCCCAATCAGTGAGAATTGCCTCCTCTCCCCAGCTGTCCTCCATATTAACACATCTCCGACAAGAAACGACCTCTAGCAACAAGACACCAAAGCTATACACATCCACCTTCACGGTGACGGGCATATTCCTGAACCAGTCCGGTGCAACATACCCTTTTGTTCCTCTAATGCCAGTGTGGGTTTGGCTCTGGTCAATCATTAAAAGCTTTGCCAATCCAAAGTCTGAAATCCGAGCGTTGTAATAATCATCAAGAAGTATGTTCTGAGGCTTTATGTCGCAATGGATAATCTGGGTGCTGCACTCTTCATGTAGGTACAAAAGTTCCCTCGCAATCCCAATTGCAATTTGGGTTCTTTGCTTCCAACTGGGTCTCAAATCTCCAAAAAGAAAGCTTGCTAAAGTGCCATTTCTTAAGAACTCATATACGAGTAACCGGTGTGGTCCCTCATTGCAGAATCCAAGCAGTCGGACCAGATTCTTGTGATGGGTCTGGCCGATCACTTTCACTTCAGTTTTGAATTCCTTCTCACCATCGTGAACAACTCTATCCAACTTCTTGACCGCAACAAGATTACTCGGACTCATTGGTATTGCCCCTTTGTATACAACACCGAAAGCTCCCCTTCCCAGCTCTTCCTTGAATCCATCTGTAGCTTCTACAAGCTCTTTGTAATTGAAACAACGCAAATTTGTTTCCATTACACTTACACCTTGGGGGGTTCTTTTGAGTTTCTTGTAGATGAAGGAAAAACCTATACAAATTGCAGTCGCCAGTATAAAGTTGACAAATACAGAGCTACCTAGAAGCACTGATCCTGCAACGATTAACTTGTCCTACTTCTTCTTCTTCTTTATGTCCGGAATTGGGAAAATGGGATTTCGTGGAGTAGAATTATCCTTTCTAATTTTGAGAAAAGCCTTTCCATTAAGTTTTCTGTCCACTCTCCCATTCGAAAGCGGTATCTTCTTCTTCCAGCAGCTATTGCCTTCTCTGAAAATGGCTACAGAACACAGACAATCCTGCAAGCAAGATTCTTTGCACCGCTCTTCACTATAAGGCTTCAACTGCAGGTAATCAGAAAGGGGCCAATCAGTATTTGTCATCTCCTCGAACTTATATAGATCCTCTGCAGAACCCAGCCCATCTTCTTCACAGCTTTGTATGAAGTTTGGTTTGCAGCTGCCATACACATCAGTTGGATCAACTAAAGAATACCCTCTTGGGCATTCACAAATCGGCCTTCGATCTGTATTGAGTCTGCAGACACTGTTATACCCACAAGTACCACTACCTGCAGATATAAGACTATCGAGGCAAATATTTTCTGGTTCAGACCAAAGAACAGACCAGTTTCCATTTCCAGAGAACGTTTTTGGATGATAATATTGGGTGAGGACTCCATCGAAATTGAGAGTTGCTCTGTGATAGAAGTCCCTTACTGAGACTAATTCTCCCTGTGTGAGACGAAATATTTGGTCATTCTCTCTCAAAATGTACAGGAAACCCGATTCGTTGAAGACCACTTGCATACCGGAATATAATGAATCAGACTCATTATTCGTGCCACTGGCATAATAAGGTGCATTAGCAAAAGTGGTAGGCAAGTTTATGGTACGAAGCACAAGATTTCCATTGGTCTGAAAACGGAGTTGGAACCTTCCCAGGGAAAAATTGGTCTCTGTTTGTCGAGAAGACTGTGTCCCTCCACGCTCCATTGTCTGCGTAGGCAACATGGTATCAGTGGGATTTTTGAAACTCTCCCATACCGAATCAGAATTAGTACTCTTTTAAGCGCAAAATTGCCTGTATCGTTCATAACTCCATAGGCAACTAAACCAATAATGGGATCAGATCTCCATATCTCTTCGCCTTGAGGGTCATTGAGCACTAACCCACGGTCTGCAGTTAGCTGTACTGTCGATCCACTTGGTGCAAGCCTATCACCATTTGCATACCAAACTCTAGTTTTTTCAGGTATTTTGTCATACCATATTGAAAGCAAGAAGAGATCCTCATTGTTTAGGGAGCGAAATCCAAATGCAAAATCACCAGATGGAGAAAGCCATGAAGAGGAGGTGTTGGCGGTTGCAGAGAGGGACGTTCCCACGGTTACATTGCCATTAGTTTGAGCAACGGCAGAAAATGGTAACACAAATACTAAGAAGAAAAAGAGATGGGGAAAAGCAAAAGCCATTGCTAGACCAATTGGAATTTGATTCATTCACTAATGAAAAATGGAGTAAACTGTAAACCTATGGCTTCTAACAATAGGGTTGGAAGCAGATTTTTGGTCGATTGTTCAACAAAACGTTCCAACTAAGAGGGATGGTTAGTTGGACATAATGAGGAAAATTTTACCCAAAAAGAGGATTTTATGTTGCAAGCTAGAATCTGTAGAAGTTGAACTTTGAGCCAAGAAATGATATCAGTAGCAACAATTAGGCCATGTTTGTTTAGTTGAAATGGAATGAGTAAGAATGGAATCTGATTCCATATTCAAAATAATATGAAATGGAATAAGATTGAAATAAACATTGCGGAATTAATATCATTATAATTTACTACTATTGTTTGATTCCATTCCCATTTAATTAGGTTATCCAAACACGTTGTTTGGAATGCATTGGAATGTGATTCCATTCCATCCATTCCATTTCATTCCAACCAAACAAACATGGCCAAGTCAAAGAACCTATGAAAAGAAAATGCCTTGGTTGCCTTCATTTTCAGGAAGACTTCAAAGCCAACTGAGTCCTAATGATGAACCGAACGCCAAGGCAGAAATACACCTTATGACAATTCAAATACAACTGTTCCGATACAATGTGAACTTGGTAAGAAGACAATTTTCCAATGACGAATATCTAGATATGAGAATACGCGTCCATAAAAACACATAAGACTCACACGTCAGACACGTATCCGCATCTCCGTGTCTCTTTGGCAATGCCGTGCCATTGGGGGAATTTTTGAACTTTATTTCCAGAAAGATTAGTTTTGGAGACCTGGGAAACAATTATTCCCCTGTTTTTCTTTTTTCTTCCTTTTTGGCACTGTTATGCCAAAAAAATCCTAGCCGCTCAATAAATCAGAAGAAAGTAACAAGTAGCATCCGTCTTTTGAAGGTAGCTGAAGAAGCAGCCATGCATAGAAGAGTCAAAAGCGCAACCAGCCAAAGAAGGAGCTAGCCGTAATGCACTACAGAAACAGCAATCAAAACAAGCCTGTGATGATAGTGTGTGACAATGATTTTATATAAATAAAATAAAATAAAAATAAAAAAATTTTCATGTAATGAGTTGTCTAGTACATTTAAATTCTTCTTTAGCATTCTCATTAATTGGAAAGCAACCTCGATTGTAAACAATTCTCGAAATAAATCTCCTACGATTCCTTCAAAAGGCATGATTCGAATTCAGGACCTTCATTTCATTATGTGTGATATTGTTGGCCATATTGTCTACCCCTTAGGCATAGTAATGGCTAGGTCGTTGCATATAGTGTGCTTAACCTGTCAAATTTAGTGAATTTGCCCGTATTGTCAAAGGAAGGAAACCTCATTTTCCTTTGAAAAATCTAACCGACCAATTCCATACGCAACCAATTCAGAAAAGGACACGTTGTTTAGTTGAACAACAGTTTTACCCAGCTCTGCAAAAAATATCACATCCCACTCAGGTCACATAATGCACCAACTTCAGCTTTCATTCTTGCAGTGGAAGGCTACAAGTATATGTACCTACGTAGATCAACAAGAAGCAGAAGTTATGGATTTGACTGCTTCTCACTTTCTCGGGGTCGATCACCACTCGAAGTTTGCATGTAATGTTAATCGACGCAGAGCGGGCAGTAATCTTAACCTTGTCCCATAAAATTAAATTCAATTACATGAAAAAATCATCATAAGAGCAGCTATATATAACTCTTTATTAAGATTAGTAACCTAATGGGCTTACCTCTACTACCACTTGTGCAGTCTTTCATACAAGGCATCATCGTTGCCCCATATCCAACCTCCCCTTCCTTTGTAATACTAAAATAGATTCATCAGAACCTGTGCAACTGGCAGCTTAGGAGATAATGAGATATTATATGCATGAGGTATATGTCTAAGGCATTATGCATGGAAGTCTTTCATCTTTATCTCAAGCTGTTCCTCACCAACTATAACCCAAAAGAAATGTATATATAACATCCAAATGTCATAGGAAATACATGCTAAATATGAAACTGCAACAAGGTTTTCATACGGTAGTTTGGAGCATTTTATTGACATCACACATCTAACGATAAGTGGGTTTGTAATCTGGGTCATGCTCATAATCCAAGCCATGGAATGATGATTCCTTGTTCACATTTATGGGCTGATATTTCACTTTCTTTGGCCTTCCCCTCTTTTGCTTTTGCTTTTGCTTTTCCACATACCTTCACAATTAAAAAATTTTGTTAGTGATTACTACTAACCCATGACAAAAGGACATGGGCAGGCATAAACACACAAACACATACACACAGGAAGAGGAGAGAGACAGAGAGAGAGAGAGATTACTCATCATTCCCATTGATCAACTGATCTTTGACCTTCTTCGGCCTGCCCCTCTTTCGCTTTTGCTCTCCTTCACACCTTTATAACCAAATTAATCTTAAACTCATGAGAAAAGCACGCACACATGTACACACACACCACCAACTCACCAAGCACTGATTATTCCTATTGAGTGACTAATATTTTACCCCTTCAGCCTACCCCTCTTCAGATTTTGCTTTCCCTCTACCTTCGTAATTGAATTGTCTTATTAGATACTGGAGTGTTTGGACAACTAATGGAAATGAATCATTTTGTCATCACTTTTTCATAGAATTCAGTCATTTTTTTGTTTTGTATTTGAAGTTACAAATCCATCCTTAAAATAAATAATAAGTAATATATATATATATATATATATATATAAACTTCCCACCATCAAAGAAGATGGATTAGTAACAAAAAATGATAGTATAGGCTCTTGATCAGAGTTTCTAAGATGACTTTGTTTCAATACTTCACTAGCCTCATTTTATGCAATGTCTCCATTCTAGTTGATGAAATTTTACCTTCAAATGCGAAGGAAACCGAAATGGAATTGTTCCATATCCATAAACATCAAGACTCAACCTCAGTAAGTTATTCAAAGTATCATTTTAGAATTTTACATTTTTCCTCACTAATAAAAAGTTTGAACAGGAATGAGCTTAGCTCAATTAGTCCAAAGATGTAATGTGTGTGAAAGATCTTGGGTTTAGCGCTATCAATAATGTGTTGAAAGTCTGCCACCAAAAAAAGAAAAAAAAATAGCATGAAGAAGTTTTGAATGAGCTTTAAAACCAGCTATGTTGATAGTGTACTTACTCTATAGGCCCATTGCCATCAGCATCATCTGCCTTCCTTTTCCTTCCCCTCCTTGGCTTCTCCTTTTGCTCCACAGTTGTCCCCCTTGAGACACTGTCTTGTTGTCCATGGTGCATTTGCAAATTGTCAATGGTAGGATGAGGCATGGCTGAATTGCAGTTCATTATGCTACTGATGCTCTTAGTCTTCTGGTTATGATAATCTTCGTCAATATCTTCTTGTTCATGTGTTTCCATTGTCTTTGTCTTAACTGTTGTTACTTTATCTCCCTCTTCCTCCTTTGACACTTTTTCACCACTCCATTGATAGTTGTATCCCCTTTGCTTCAATGGTAGCTCCTTTCCTGATTCAGAACAAAGTTGAAATACGCAAGAAAGCTGAAATTTAGTCGCCAAGAAGATTTAAAACTAAAAAGTGTAAATATAATGAAAAGCACGATTTATTTGTACTTGACCCAAAAAATAGTTACGCATGTTTGGTGCAACTTTTTTAGGTTAGAAACTGTTAATGTTGAGTTTAAGAAACCTATATATCTATGGACAATTTCCCTTCTGATCTTATAAAGACATCAATCCTCGGGGCATCTTTCTTCTTTGTGTTAATTTATCAAGGGCCCAGTTGTCTCAAATAGTTCCAAAAATGGAAACTCAGATTTCACGTGTTTTGCACAATCCATAACAACCTCCCATGGTACCTCTTAGAACAATTGTGGCCTGGAGTTCACAAAATTAAACTTGTTGCAAGTTGTTCCTTTTTGTGTCTAATTTGCTTAGACTCGAGGTTTTGAATGTTGATGCCTATAGTTTCAGACTTGCTGCTCAAAAATACAGAATGATAGGGAAAACCTTTGAAAGTGTGAAATCAATGGCAAAACATGAAAAATCATGCTGTAATGAAAGGAAACAAATGCTAGAAAAACACTAACAAAAATATCATATTCTAAAAATTACAAACAAAATTCAACCATCCATATCATGTATGTGATTTTTATGTGCTAGAGAAGTGCCATTGCCAAGCATATATAAGACATCCAAATTTAGAATCTTCTTCATAGTCTAACAACAACATAAATAAAATATATAAATGCATTACAAAACTAGTAGAAGAAAAGATAATTTAAATTACCATCAAAATTAAATGGGGAAGAAACAAACTGTCATCTGCATTTGCACCAAGATTGTGACCACCATAAATTTGGTACTTGCGCTTTAAACTAGACAATGAGACCTTTTGGTTTAACAAATTCAAAACCCAAAAGCACATTTTAAAATCAAATCAAATCATTGAGATTATTTTAGTTATTCCAATGAAAAGTCAAGAAGAATATAACAGTTCATTCCTTTAATTTTTCATTCATATAACTATGTCATCCTCAAAGTATTACATATCATTTTGTCGTTACTTTCTATTACAATAAATTAATCAAAATAATTTCTATTACAGTGCCATCATAGATTATATCCCTTTGAATTACAATTCTTTCTACCTTTCCCAGACATTTACTTTGATTTACATTTGCAATGAAATTTCAAAACATCAAAAAAATCCCATTTTATCAAATCTTTATATTTTTGGGTCCTATTGCTAGATATGAACTTTAAGACCCACCCTCCCCCCATGATGCCTGTTCCACTATGCCACAATGGCTTTTTATCCAATCAATCGTCTTGTCGATTGACATCTTGACATTTATGCTGACATCTCCATAGTTGATTGCTATTCTCCTATTTGATAATCTTTGAAGAACTGCATGATGAGCTTCGTCAAAGCTTAATATATCAATCAATATATTGACATATAAATTTACATTTAAAACCTTGGTTATATCTGATTAAGAACATTAACAAGAAAGCCTCAGCCCTAGGAATACTGTTTTCAAGGCAAAGGACTTTAAATCCTTGGGCCTTTTGTTTTTGAAATGAAAGGAGAGAATTCCCATGCAGCCATGCCACATTATTTCGAATTTTAGAGCCAAAATGAGGAGTCAGCTTCCATAGCATCACTATAATTAAAAAGAAAAATTGGTTTACCTGGTTGAGAATAAGCTGAAGGACATGCAGTAACAGAAGTGACATTAGAATTAGAGCTTTTTCCATTCCTGTTATTCAAAAACAGAAAGAAAATGGGTATTAGATAATGGAACTTGTATTCCAAAAGCAAAGATATAGATGAATTAAATGGATCTACATAATAGAATTTACTTGTATGAGAATTTATTTTCACATCTGTCTGTTAATGAGAAGAAAAATCTTTACATGAGGAATGCATTATAGGGAAAAGATATAGATAAATTAAATGGATAAATTCATAAATGTTCATCACATTATAATGGTGGATGAGATAGACATGTATGTGTTTCCTAAACTAGTTTTGAGGATAGGGATTTTTTAATACAAAAGCAATAAAAGACACAAAAGGACAAATAACAATTTTACCCTCGATAACTGGTACATGAAGTTGATCCTTTCTCAATGGCTTTTTCATCATGTCGTCCTCTTGGGGCCTAAATCAAAAATTGAGGTTGAAATCAGATGATCATGACTTTGGAAAAATCTTGTTAATCATTTGACGAATTTCGAACTGAGCAAGGTAATGTTGATCAAATTTGGATATATGTGTATATATATATATAATATATATGAGATGTTAAATCATAGAAGACAATGATGAAGTATATCACTGAAAGTTTGATAAATTGCAAATCCAAAAGAAAATGAAAGGACGAAGGGGAAAATGGTTGATATATAAAACCTGATTACCTGACATGGTATCTCTCGCATGCAATGCTTCTTGTGTTTCTTCTTATCAATGTGATTCAAAGCTTCCATTTCTGGTTGATGCAACTCAACATGCAGATTTTTTTTCCTTCCATGTGTGTTCTTTAGAGGATAGAATGAAAGTCCCAAGCATCTATTTGCTTCTTCAACTGAGAAACGGGCATCAAAATGTGAATCTTGACGGAAAAAAGAGTGGCCAAACCTTGGCTTAGGCATTTGTGAAGGAGGAAGAGGAGGAGGAGGAGACCTTCCCTTTCGAATCCTCATCTTTAGATTGGAAAGAGATGATGTGAAGAGAAAAAGATGTGATTGTTTCAGTTTAGATTGAAAGGATGCCACTATTGTAAGTGCTAGGAGGAGAAATCTTTAAATGGGAGAGAGATGGTGCAAAAAGGAAAATAAGTCTCTGTCTCACTCTCTCATTGTGACAAGTAGAACTTGTATGGGTGTCAATTACAAGGAGAATTGCTCCAATGCGATCATGACACGTGTGTTAGGGCAGCTTTTTCAGTTCTGTCGCTTCCACGAATGACGGATACGTGTAAAAGCAGCCACAAAATATAACTGCATGCGTTACAATGGGTGCGTCCGTCTTAAAGTCTTAAAAAAGGATTCATCTTCAACCTCACCAGACCACCTCCTTAAGGTCTAAATGGTAACATATTGTGCATCTTGCTTCCTTTAAGCCTTCCTTTTCAATGTCTAGATTATTAATTTGGAACTAGAAAATCACACTTGCCTTACAAGCAAGTCTTTCTAGAGAAGTAGCTTTGGTGACTTACATGCCAATATAATTAAATTAAATGTTCACTTAAATGGATGAGAAAATATATTAAGGTGAAAGAAAGAAAAAAAACTTATAACCACATTGTTCTATCACATTTAACAAAAACTGAATCCTTTTACATTTAAATGGAATGTATTTATTATGTTTTAATTAAGGAATAAATTTAAATGCTAAAAATTTGCTCCACATTTTCCATATATGTTTCTCACACCTTGTAACCAAAACAACTGAAACTCAGAATTTTTAAAAATTTGAACTATTAATGAAGAAGTACCCAATGAGAAAGCTTTAAATCTTGAAAAGATTTTAAGGTTAAAGTGAAAGAATGCCATTCTAAAGTAACAAAAAAAAAAACAAACAAAAAAAAAGAAAAAAATGCCCTAGCTATGCAAAACACATCATCAACTAGCAAATTGGTCCATGCAGATCACTATGCAGTTTGAATCAGCAGTCTTGGAGTGTTAGCCTTTTGCTAGGAGCTCTCTTTATAGAAACAACCATATATTGTTCATTGAACATGAGAATCAATCTATTCTAGCACCATCAAGAAAGATCTTTCAGAGTACTATCATGAGAATGCCCCTGATATCCATATTGCATACAAGTATACCAGAAGTTTTTGGTGGCCATTTGATGCCAGTGAGCTCCTAAATTTTGTGGTTAAATATAAAGTGAACATTATAAAGGCATTTGTAAGTGGACAAAGGGTTTTGAGGTTAAATTCTTGGTTCTTTTAATTAAGATGGTTCACTTGATGTATCTTCAATCATTAGAAACTTCATTGGAAGGCTAAAATTGCAAAAGAATGATTCAGAATGATCAAGATCATCCAATCTTGATAATCTTCAAACTTCCATTCTTTTGAAAGATTTATCATGAAGATTCGACGTACATGATTAAAAGAACAAATTTTGATGCAGAAAAGCTAAGGTTTAATCAGAAGTCAGCCTTCTTAACTTTCTCTGGTTGAATTAGTTAAATAGGATCGAAAGATAATTCCATATAGTATTTTTTTCAAATGAGTTTGATCTTAGTTGGATTCAAAAGGTTAATTATTATTCAATGTGGGAAACTGGATTTCAAAATATGTAATTATTCACAGAAAAATGCCTTTGATCAGGAACTGCATAATTCAACTTAATGGAAGTTTGATTTAACGGATTAAATCATTAGCATTTTCAAAGGATTTAGATTTAAATTATATATGGCTAATTTTCCTAGGATCATTTCAATTATACAAGATTGTGCATATGATTGAGACAAATAACTCTTGTGCAATAGGGAGGGATGCACATTAAGCAGTCTCTCAAACTGAAAAACTCCAGAGCTAAAATCAATTTTCTCACTTAGTCATTTTGGGACCTTTCTATGCAGATCTCCTCTATTGAAAGTTAAGAGGATATCCACTGTTTCATTAACATGGCCAAGAAGTCATTGGCTCTTCATTACGGGTGACATTTGAAACAAGAAAGAAGGATAAATCATTAGTAAGATACCACAAAAGATAAAGGGGGAATTACAGATTGGTCTGGCTACAGGAAAATAATTACAGTTATACAAATGACTACTAACTCGTAGTAAATGACTACTAACTTAACTACTAGCTGTAATTATTTACCCGCAGCCGGACCAATCTGTAATTCCCCCAAAGATAAATTAATATGAGAGTCAGCATAACCTTTTGGCTGCAAAGGTTCTATTCCACCTAAAAGGAGGTGAAGAATTCTAACAGCATTATTGTTATTTGGAAGATTTAACATATGCAGCTCTCTTTACGTCTGTCTAATGGCTCACTCATGCTAACATGAAAACTAACCAAAAAAGACTCATTCCCACACTGCTCATCACATGGGACCACATGTAGAAAAACTAGAAGAACAATATGACAGAAAATGGCTCATGTAAATATTTCATCAACTTGCATTTTGTCGATAAAATATATATATATATATATATTACAATATACATACATATATGTGTGTGTGTGTAAAGACATAAAGAGAATGGGAAAAAATTTGTGCGTGTGTGTGTGCAATTACATAAAGGGAATGGAAAATGAAATCGGTGTAGAACACTAGCACAATATTCAACCTATGACAATGGGTTGCAGTGGTAATTAACAAATAGAAACCAAAGATCTTCTAAAACAAATTAATATTAATTCTGATATTTTCTTACACAAGTCTGTAAATACACTTCTCTGTCATATCCTCCCAGTTCTACTACATAAACAGATACTTGCCAAAACAAATAAAAAATAAATAGAATTAGATCAAGGAAGAGAGGGAAAAAAAAGCTATTGTATAGATCCAGTTCTCCTACCTATCCAACAGAAAATGTAAAGAAACTGCAAAAATGTCGAAAGAGAATGGGATTTGATTTCTCTTTCTTGTTGAGATCTTAAACAAACATCGTCGAGGTTACTTGTTCTGGATAGGATTTGGAACACTTGGTGGCTTATCCCTTAGACTAGTCTCTACAGATTTCTCCGACTCTTTCATTGCTCCATTTAACTTGTTCCGATTTGCAGAAAGTGAAGTAACAGAAACTAGCAATTTCCTTGATTGATTACTATCTCTTTGATGAATCTTTCTTTCATTGTGGAGAGCTTGTAGAGAAAATATGAGAAAATGAATAAGAATCAAGGCAAAGAGTGAAACCAAAGCGCTGTGACTGGTTTTCATAGTGGTGTTTGGTAGGAAAGAAAATGGAAAAGAGATGCTTAAAAGGAGGAAGTCTGGAGCTAGTTCACATGAGGATTTCTCTTCAAGAAAGGTGGCACTGCATGCTTGCTACATGTAGTTTGTGCTCAAGCCTGACAAAAGTGTGTAATATATAGGTGCAACTTAAAATATACTATATTTTCTTTAAGAAGCCTGCTTGGTATTTTCTTTCTTCTTTTTGCTTTTTTTCTTTTGTTGGTAGCTAGGCCTATTTGGTAGTAATATACTCTTATCTGTAATTGGGTATTGGATCTCTGAGTTTTAGCTAGAACTACTGATAGCAAACTGAAGTCATGGGTAGATAATATATTGCTTCCAGACCAACTTGTTTGGTTTTAAATGGATAGATCCAAACCATTTTCAATGGGGCTCAAAAGCACTAGGAGCAAGTATATCAAAACAAAAGGATACCTATTGGCATTTAATTATATGAAAAAATAAATTGGATCATTTTCAGATCTAGTTATGGCATACATACAAGTTAAAGAAAGATAACCAGACCGAAGTAAGTCACTTTATATTGACCTCAAAAGTGCATGTTAGTATTTCTTTTTTACATCTAAAATACATATATTACATAGTTGCAATCTTATTTTAACCAGACTTTGTCTCAGTAACAATTTGTCAATTTCCTTTGAGTTATTTAACTGATTTCCTACTTTGTTCTTTAATAGGTTGGAACTTGGAAGCAGCTTATCATGTGATGCTGAATAGACTATTCTATTTCTCTGACTTCACTGCAATCCTTAAAGTTTAAAAAACATCCCTCATGTGACTTATCACATGAGACCAAATCAGTCACATTATTTTGTGTCCTTCCATGTTTTATTAAAACTTTAATTAGTTTAGTGCCTCCGATAAGTTTATCGAACACAGCTAAAGTTTGCTGGGTATGCCTGCTTTCCATAACATCAACTGCCCTCGCCGTCTGGGAAAATGCTCTGTTTCTCTTTCACCTTGTACCATTAACTCTTTTTATAAGTTGGGTTCGAAATTTTTCACCTTCTCAACTCCTATTACTGTGTTTTTGTATGCCTTATGTTGGTTTAGTTAAAAAGAGGCCTTAATGATTACTTACTTAGTCTTTAAATAAATAAATAAAAAAAGTGATCTTTTTACCTCCAACTCTACCTGGCTTGTCAGCTAAGATGAAACTACTTTGGATTCAGATTTATATTTTAAAGAATTATTTCCCTTTCAGCCACTTGTTTTCCTGAGATTCAAAGATGGATTGAATATAGAACATGGATTTCAGCAACAAGGTGACATTTTAAAAGAAATATCCATCTGCCCAAATGACATCAGCCATCTATAAAGAATATTGAAAAGATATTTACTATATATAGCAGGTTTTCATTTATTTAACTATGTGATTTACATCACTAATGAAATCATCACTAATGAGATTAACTTTATTTGATTTTGAAGATACTGAAATTTTTTCTTTGTTTATAAAAAGATTCTATTTCCTTAGGTGGAACACAAATAGTCATGGAAGTTGAATCTGAATAACATCAGGTCATGGGACTATGGGAAGTTGGATCTGAATAAAAATTTTGGTGCATTTTTTTCAATGGTCTCATGGTCTTGAATTCAAAAGCACATGTGGAAAGAAGATTCTCTCTATTGAGAAAATCATGTGGTCTCCATCACTGGGACTAGGATAGAAGACACAGTGCTGACTTCCAAACTCTTTGAAGGAAAAATCAGAGAGAAAAAACTGGCACGATTTTGCATGTTGAATATACTGATCTTGGATCAGATGGTATCAACTGGATGATTCTATGTAAACATTAAAGGTCATTTTAGTTTCTAAATGCCAGTTTGAGCTCAACATATCACAACTCATACAAAACAATATTGTTATATGCAAATTTAGGTCATGATAAATGGGAAAAATCGGACAGAATGCATGTGCTTTGATGGTCTTGGCAGCTGTCTTATTTCATTCTAGTAAAAACTAGTCAGCTTGCCTCAGATTCCGCAG
Organism: Liquidambar formosana; assembly: GCA_039720395.1. Taxonomy (NCBI): domain Eukaryota; kingdom Viridiplantae; phylum Streptophyta; class Magnoliopsida; order Saxifragales; family Altingiaceae; genus Liquidambar; species Liquidambar formosana. The sequence continues at coordinate 34,169,884 of CM077831.1, forward strand.
ATTCCCAAAAAATCTGGCTTGTTTTGATTTTTCTAAAAAATGCATCACTAAGAACTTTTAGACTCAACTTTGATACACATGACATATAAATGACAATTTTCAAAACATGGATTTCATCTCCAGCAAAATAATGTTGGAAAAAATGAATAAATTACAAATTTGAAGTCGTAAAACTTACATAGTTCATTTCTCCATATACAATAGCAACATCTCATTCAATTTCCCTGTCATCTGACAATATTGAAGTATGCTCTTTCCAAACTACACTACTAAAACCAAACAATCTCACAAAACAAGAAATCAACTGCTCATGAATCATTTCTTCAGCAGGAAGCACCAAATCTGTCTCCCTTCTCAAAGATGTAACTTCTTTATCTGCAATCCCACAAGGCACAATATGCTTAAAATAGTTCAAATCAGGATCAATGTTAAATGCCAATCCATGAGACGTAATTCCAGACGAAATCCTAACCCCAATTGCACCAATCTTTCTCTCTCCCACCCAAACCCCTGTTTCACCCGTTTGCCCAGCATGAGCTTTCACGCCATATAGAGAGGCCACCTCAATCATAGTTGATTCAAGTTTCTCCACATAATTCCGAGCACCAAGTCCAATATCACGAAGGGAAATAATGGGATATAGGATGGCCTGACTTGGACCATGAAATGTAATGTCTCCTCCTCTCTGTGTATAGTGAAGTTCGGCTCCTATATTTTGCAGGTCAGACTCAGGGACTAATAAATTGTGATCAGTCCGCCGTTTGCCAAGCGTATATGTAGGTGGATGTTGTAGGGACAAGAGAGTATCTGAAATTTTGCGAGTTTTTCTATTGGAGACCAGCTTGTCCTGCAGCTTAAGTGCATCCAAGTAGTTGACATTGCCCAGTTTCCAGACCTCAAGAGTTCGAGGAACTCTCATTCCCTGTATATCATGAAAAAGTTAACTCCATATTCTAGTAATCACCTGGTGTCATTTAGAATCTTTGTATTATGATCATATGGTGTCTACTATTAAGAAATGATTTGCACGTTTCAAATCCACAGATCCCAAAAACAGGAGAAAACAAAGGTGACCAAATACAAGAAAATTTTACCAAATATTAAGCTAGGTTTTATGCCAAGGTAGGTCAACAATAATAAATTGTAAAATTCATAATTTTAATATGGTATAAGACGATAAAAATTTCAAAGCATTCAGTTGATGTACGCAGAAAAGAAAACAAGAACAAGAATCATTAGGCTTAACTTGGTTGCCAAGGGACCAATGTACATGGAACTAACACACCATCCAAGCTACAACCCAGCCACTACTCCAGCAACAGCATGCTGCTATTTCCAAATCATGCAGCACTTTACTCTGTTTCCTTGAAGAAAATTTATGAAAATTTGAAGACAAGATGGGTTCCATAGTTCCCATCTCATCCTCACATTTTCCTACATTAAAGTAATTTGTCATCTGAACTCAAAGTATATCCAGAAAGAATCCACAGGAGACCATATAATGATACCCTTGCATCCCCTTAAGGAATATAACCTGAAGAACCAATACTCCTATACAACCACACATCACATGTTTTATACATTCTTACACTTCTGTCAAACAAAATTAAGCCTTCAAGGGTACTACCAACTTCCCAGTTAAATGACCTTACATAAAAATCATGACTCTCCCACAACAGACCTGCCAAAGTCAATAAGTAATAGCAGTAGTACACAAAAAGATATGCAGTCCACACTATAAATCCCATCCAGCAAACTTATCTTACTGTTAGTTTTCATCAAAAGTTTCATCAGAGGTGGAAAACAGACCCACTCGCCAAGAACTCCATACATGAGAGATATGGGAAAATTTGGGGGAAATTTTTAGGGAATTGTAGCAATTTCCCAAGAGAGCAATAAACCAAAACTCGTTGTGGGTCCCACAAGCATAAGTGCATAACCGGCGGTGGTGTCAGGACAGACAATGGAGACAGAGGACACAAATTGGAAAGATTCTAGAAATTTTCCCATCTAGAAAACCTAAAATCCGAGCCCCAAATTAGTGGGTTCTGGGAATAATACCTCATAGAGGCATTTTATCAAACATTACATAGGCATAGTCCTTTGAACACATCAATCTACTAGACCTTAAACAAGCTTCTTTAAAGATTATTTTCAAGATTCAGGTGGGCATTATGGAATCATAGAGGAATATAAAACAGATAAAAGCATAAATTCACAAATATGCACATCAAGCAAGGTCAAAAGGGTCTTATTAAATTTTATATACATACATATATATATATATATATATATATATATATATATATATATATATATGTGTGTGTGTGTGCGCGCGCGCGCGCGCGCGCGCGAAAAAAAATATGCAGTAATGGCATACCGGGGAGAGAGAGAAACACCTGGGGAGTAAAATCAGAGCAATCAAATGCTGCAGAGAGGAGAGAGAGAGAGTGAGTGGCGGGGGTGAGATGCCAACCATCTAATCACTCACTGACGTGCATTCGTTTAGACGACGCCGTTCTTTGATATTTCCCAAAACGCACCGTTTGTAGTATGTGCTTTCATTGCTTTAAAGACCCTCGAATCTTGACTCTCACCCACCATAGGTAGAAATCGCCAATTCTCGATTTCGCCCAACCTTACAAGATCGTTACGGGGTATTATATTCAGTATCCTCAAAAAAGAAAGTTTAATTTTGGGGACACTTTTCACTTCTCGAAAAGTGATTAGTTTAGACTATAAAATGGCATTTTTATTTTTTTTGGAAACTTAAATTACTCTATTAAAATGAGTGATTTTTTGTCTTAAAATGAAAATAATGAGGTTTATTCTATGGCAAATAATCAAACAAAATAATGAATCATTACAATCAACCCCCAAGGATTACAATCAACCCCCAAGGATTAGCCTGCATTTTAGGAAGCGTAAATTGAGCATTCAAAACCCCACGAAAGTGTTGATCCAGTTTGAGACTACCCTAAGACCTGGTAATTACTCAATGTATGTAAAACAAAGAGATTGCACACATTCAAAGATTAAATTTAGTTTACATGGGACATCAAAATAAGCCCTTACTAAATTTGGGTACGAAAGAAAGAAGGTTTCAAAATTTCATCACCAGTGTTTTAAGAGAAAAATGAGAAACTAAAAAATTTCACCCCTGGTGTTTCCAAAGAAAAATGAGAAACTAGACCTACTCCTTTTACCCCAACACAGCACAAGATGGCTTAGAATCCCGACCCCTTTCACTGGGATTTACCATCAAGAAGTCGTAGGTTTGTCTTGAGAAAGTGATTTCTTTCCAATCAAAGCTCGAAGCACATCCATAATCTAACAACCATACTCATGCTTGTTTCCATTTTTATTTTTAACCAAACAATTCTGAGGGGAAAAATACCTTTCCTGCTATACATTCCACAAAACCAGATTTTCATTCAGTTTCATGAGCCGTCTCCAAGATTGAAACATCCACAATTATTCTCTTCTCACAAGTCTTCACCAATCTGACTCTGGTTTCAGTTCTCTGTGATTAAGTTCACTCAGAAAGCTGTTTTTTAACCAATAACTCTTATTTTTCCCAAGTAAATTTGTATCCTTCAAGCTGGCTTTCAAATTCTCCATTCATATGATCATCACAAGCATGCCATGAAGTTGAATCTGAAATTCTATAATGGATTTAGGCTGCTTCAAAAAGAGAAAACAGTGCATGCCCAAATCCAAGAATCGTTGAAATATAATACTTAAAAAAATATATCCACCTCTATAAAATGTTCACTGTATAAACAAACAAGGGTATACAACTATTGCACTTTATTGTATGGGGCAAAAACTGAAATAAACTAACATATACAACAAGTTACACTCTTCATTTTGGTATTGTATAATATAATGAGCAAGCAAGCAACTCACGAAGAACAAGAAAGCATGCAAACACCTGGCCGATAAGCCCATGCCGGTGGCAAGCGAGCATATTTTTCCATTCCTGGTTGCTCATCATATGGCCGTTCCATTACTTTCAGCAGCCTGCGAACCTCTCCAAAATCACCTTGTTCAGCTGTGTCAATGGCACTCTGGCATAAATAGTTCCTGAGAATGTATTTGGGATTCACGGAATCCATTGAGACCTTCCTCTGCTCGTCTGAAATGCCGCTATTAGCCAGCTGCAGAAGCAGGAAAAAAATTGTGAGAGAGAGCTGAAGTTCTGAGGAACATAATTTGTAAGTGTTGAATTAAATGTGAATATTTAAAATTTTAAAAAAAGTGCGATATATTTGCTAAAAATCACATGGGCAGTGCAAAGGAAGCCTCTTTCCCAAAAAGGAACAAAATAAGAACTTTTTTAAAATGTAATAATGCTCTATTTGGCTCTGCTTCTAAGACAAATAAAGAGTGGGAAATTTGGACTCTTAACTACGGAGTACTAATTGGGGTTGGAATGGTGGTTGTAAGATTCCAAATGTTCCTATAATTTCCTCCTCACTTCACAACTAGGAGACAAAGCATGGGGGAAGACTACTATCCTAAAATTTGGAAGGTTATAGAACTTTTTGTCAACCAAGTACTTCTTGCACTTCAAACATCATAATAGTGACCACTGGGAGGAACTAAGTGTATCCAACCCTGTGAGCACATCTCCTTGATGCTTAAATGATGATTTCCAAGTCAAGAAAACCCCACGTCAGAAAATAAACATAGTAGAGTCACCTAGAGTACGTGGGTTTCAATGCTTCCATTAATTCTTGATCCTTTAGAGGATTGCCTCTTAGGAGTGGTAGTTTCACTTGGTCCAGCCTTCAATCAAACCAGTGTACTTCACAATAAATAAGTTTCCTTTTTTCACCAGAGCGAGAGGTGATCCACTAATATCATCAAATGGGTTTGTCAAGGTACAGAACCCTTTAAGTATGCCCATCTTTTATGAAAAATCTGTTAAATTTGTAAAACCATGAACCATACATTCTCACAGATCCAAGAGCCAACTTCCAACCCAGACGTGAGGCACCCTCTTCAAAGGTTTCAGCAAGAATATGATGGTTTCTTAGATGGGGGATTAGAAACCTATTTACATCTTGCCATTAATCCTCCTTTTTTATTTAATTTAAATTTTATTGCCACATGGATGAAAGGAGGGACCTCCCCTCCATAATACACACACAAACACACTCATTTCTACAAAGTTAAGGCTTCAAGGTATAAATAAATAAATAAATAGAGAGAGATTATGAAGTTGAGGAAGCAAAGTCCCAGCTTACGCTGAGAAATTAATCAATGAAAGCATTGTCAAATGAAGCAAACAAATTCAGACTGCATAAGTCATAGATAATACAACAAGGTACCTCCTGTCTGTAGGACTGCAACCAGCTTATCCATGCTTCCTTGCGCTCCTTGCCCATATCTAACAGGACAGCCTTTAGTGGAATTAACAATTCGTCGTCTGGGATGCTAGGATCGGCTTTAATATTAGAAAGCAACCGAAAGAAATTTGTGTAATCGACTTTATCAACAGCCATATTGTTTAAAAGTTTACTAATCAACTGCTTATTGTATTTCGTCAGACCAAGTTTTTTTGTCATTATAGCTTGATACTCATCCATAAATTTGGTTCCGTATCTGCAACAAGTCAAGGACATAAAATAATTCATTCATAGCCAACTACTGGAAAATTTTCTGTTATGAAGAAAGGTTTAAAAATTACACATGCCTTTCCATAGCGTAGTTTGCCTCCTTATCATTTATCAGCTCAGCAGCTGATAGAGTTGAGCTGAACTGTGCAATGTTCCATAAGCCGATATCAGGTTGATTCGCAAAACAATACCTTCTCCCTGGAAGATCCGTGGTATTTGGGGTGTAACTTGGGTCAAAAGCATCCAAAAATCCAAATGGACCATAATCAATGGTGAGACCCAAAATGCTCATGTTGTCCGTGTTCAGCACACCATGAGTAAAACCAACCCCCTGCCAGCTTGCAACCAAGGAAGCAGTACGCTCGGCAACCTCCACGGTCCAAGCTGATAATACACAATTGGAAGCAAAAGGAGTGGGGGAAGAGTTAAAATGATTCCCACACTAAAAAAATTTGTCAGGTAATCGTCACTAAGATTATTAGTTAAAATCAACGGGGAGAAAGGGGCAATGAGGAGAATAGAAGGAAACCAGTTGTGAATATCTATGTTACATGGACTCAAGTATGGGTGTCAGGTGTGGGTATGTGTCCAGTTGTCGGATTTGTCTACTTTTCAAAGATTTTTCACTATTTTGAAGTGTCGAGCAGGAGTACCCACAGTCCCACACCCATGTCACAAGTGTCCGACACAGGTACTTCTCACATTTTGAAGTGTCCATGTAACATAGGTGAATATACAGTGAGAAAAACTTATGAGTTTTCATTATTATAGCCCACAGCCATAGCCAATGGCATGCAACTAACACTAGCAAATAGACTGAAAGGCATAGGAGCCTATAAGTCCAATCGAAGTCTCCATGTATTGCATCAATGATGCTGTTATCTCCCTCAATACCGACTCTTATTGGAATAGCTTCCAGAAGGAAATGAATAAAAGAAAATTATTATGCAAAATATAAGATCCCTAATCCAGTTTCCAGTATTTCAGAATTTATAGGTAAAAATCCTTGAATAATTTTAAATGCATCCCAATTCGGTCCAGAGCTAAATTGAGCATCATAAAGTTGAACCATAAATTCACTTTGCAGGCTCAGACTACTAGGCCACAACGCTGCCACTGATATCAGGTAAGCTGGTTGCCCTGACATAAGGGGTAGCCATCACCCTTGCATCTGTCATCCCGTTGTCCCAAACAGGTATCCAAATTCAAGATCAACCAAATGAATATTCATGTGGACTCATGTCCTCAAGAAACTCAAGAAGTCCAAAGCAATTTAATGCAATATCTTAGAGATTCCCCACTCTTTACACACGAGATTTATCCTTTATGCCACTTGCAGCATAACAATTTCTTCAAATCAAAATATTTACCTGCATACTTGTTTGAGGTCAAATCCACAACCGAATGATCTTCTTCACCTGTGCTGAAGGATAAGCTCTCACTCTTACTCATGTTCTCAATATGAGGGAAGTGATGCCTAATGGCATAGTCTGCCAAAGCACGAACAATGTCAAGGTCCTCTTTCCCTCTAGACGCATGTAATTGGTATGAACCAAAGCGCAGAAAGGATTGTGCAACTCTGCAAACAATTGCACCAGGTTCTTCCTTTGGATTGCCACTGCATGTGAGCACATTAAACAAAAACAAAAAATAAATAAATAATGATTATCTGAGTAGATAATTGAATAATTTTCCAACTTCACAGGCAAACCATTTTTTTTCCAAGTAGGTTACTCGGGAGTTCCTAATATGGAGGTTATAGGCTCTGCTCAAAACAAATATTTAAATATCCCTATCCCGTAAAATTATCAAAATACTTGAAACTAAAATCATTCGACGATAGCCAAAAACTCTATGTTAAAAACATATATAAAAAGGATCCAAAACTCAAATCTTGGATTTATTTCATTGTTCTGATAATAAGTAATTCCTAATCAAATTCTGGGAACCTTAGAAATTTACCTCTTACTTTTTTTAAAAATAGATAAATAAATAAATTTAAAATTATTTTGTGTTATCAATAAATGTATATGAAACACTGAACATTGGTGTCAAATAACCATAAAATATTGTCAGTGTGTGAAATACAGTTGAAAGCTGACATTTATCAACATTTTTTTTTTCTTTTTTGATGAAGTGTTAACAGTTAACAACATACTAATCATAATTAAAATTCTGTTCAACATACTCATAGAACATGTCCCGAGTAACATATTTTCCGGTTGTCACAAGACAAAGTGCACGCGTTGTTGGGATTCCGAGACTGTGCATTGCTTCACTGCAAAGAAATTCCCGGATGCTACTACGTAGCACTGCAAGGCCATCAGCAAACCGGCTGTATGGAGTCTTCCCAGCACCTTTAAGCTGCAGTTCCCACCTTTCAGACTTGGAATTTAGAATCTCTCCAAGTGTTATAGCCCGACCATCACCCAACTGACCAGCCCACATGCCAAATTGATGTCCTCCATAGCATTGAGCATAGGGCAATCTGTAAAGTGAAGATCAATCAAGGCTGAACGAAGAATTATTAAGGATATGCTTGTCAAAAAGAGTTGAGTTACAACACTTACCCTCCCACAAAGGGGGATGCCCCAGAGAATATCAGTGGGAAATCTGGCCTTTCAAATCTGAAACACCAAGATAAGTTTCCATAGTCAGTCCCTATGATAATGAGACACCATCTATGAAAAAGAAACAGACCCGTCAACAATTCATGGAAAAAAAATTACTAAATGTGTGAAATCAATGAGGACATCAGGAGTACTGCAAATCAAATGCCCCTCAACAACAACTGCATATGGTACCTAATAAAATTCCACAACTATTATTGGAAAATCCAATTTTACGTAGGCGATGAAGAAAATTTTCTAAATAATATCGGCACTGTTTTCTTCGTTAGTAATTAATGATTTACAAATACTTTCTAGTAAGATGAAATTTCAATCAATTTGAGACTATATACTTCAAAAAGCATGGGATTCAAACCACATCAAAAAAATAGAAAGACTTAGGGTGCGTCTGGAATGAAATTCATTTACAAAATCACTTCCAGTTCAACTCTATTATGTTAAAATATTTTGCAAGTTCCTAGACGCTGCTATTTAACTTTAGTATCATCATGAAATATACGCAACAAAGCAACTCTTGATGAAGTTGAAAGGATAAAATTTAAAGATCACAACAAAACTATTTATTTAATATTATAAAACATTTGAAATTAGCTTTAATCCTTCAACTATGATACCCAAAGGCTACTAAAACTATTTTAGTGGCCGTCAAAAGGCATCCCTCCACGATAATGTTTTCAAACATACCCATAAGGAAAAAACAATACTCACTCTTTAGGATCCAAATCAAGCAACTCAGCGACCGATTCTGACCATGCAACAAGCTGGGGATTCTCTACTTCAGCAGATGGGGAAACTTTTGTATAACAAGCATGAAATACCTACAAGCCAAAACATAGAAGAATAGAATCAAATGGCCTGTCAGTCATCAAACACTTACTCAAAATCATAGAATTAAGGGCACGTTTAGACTTTCCTTAAAATGTGAATTACCTCCTTGTGTTTTATATAATTTCTTATACAAATTCATAACCATAATGGGGGACATTACCCAAAATGGCAGCTTTCCTCATAGATGAGTGTAACATTGAAATGGCAGCATTTCAAGAAGTCCAAAAATTGGTCTTACACCATGGATTGGGGCAATAAATCCAATTTTCTTTAACAGCCGTTGGCCTAATTTTAGATGAGGGATTTGTAACTTCAAATGCAATGTAAAAACTAATGGAGCCATTCAATTTCCAATGGACATTGTGATCAAGATTAACACACGATCTTTGATCTGTGGAAGCCAAACAAAATAAAAAAGATAAAACTTTGAATATCATTTCTTGTATTGTTGTGGTTTCCACAAAGAAAATGAATTACATAGCTCAATTAAGCCGTATGTACACACACACACACATGTATATATAACAATGCTTTCCAAAATGCCACACATGGACACGGCAATGGTCTTAATGCATGATCAATCATTACCTCACTGTTTACATCATGTATTTTATACAAAATGTATATTTTACAAAAAATAATTCGGAGTAATAATAATAATAATTTGTGAAAAAATGAAGTCTTTGAATGCTGTAATGACGCAACATACTCTCTAGCAATATACATATAGGAACCGTTGTGTGGTGTAATGGTAGAAGTTTTGGGTTGTCAAGCGCAAATGTGCAGGTTTGACTCTTGAGAGCAGCTGCCTCATGCAAAAGGTATTGAAGGTTAGGACCGTATCCAGTTCACCCCTCACACTACTACCCTTTCAGGGTATCAACACTGAGTAATGACCTTTCGGTATATGTGATGTTCAGGTGCATGACAACCGTCGCAACGATTGATTGTGCGCACAAACACCTGAACAGTTTCATATATATATAGACACACACATATACAAAAGTATGTATAATCCTTACACAAGAGTCCAGATTCATCAAGTATGGAACCCAAAATCAGTGCATGCAGACAAAGTGTCGCAATAAAGTAATTTGATACTAAACTAAAAACAAGGTTAATGTAAAATAAATATAAAAAGTTAACCCCCTCCGTTTGGTTGCCGAGAAACCCGAAGGTAACAAAAGAAAAACTAAACTTCAAATTTTCATTCTCCTCTTGTCTTCATTAATACACACATAGATTCCTAATTAAGAGAAATAGTTGCATAACCCTCATTTGACCATATGTTTCTATTTTCTCATCTCCCAAAAGGTTAAAACTCTTCAGATTCAAAACTTAAGTTCTTTTCGTTACTTTTCCTGCATTTTCTCAGAAACCAAACAAACGATATAAAGAAAAAAAAAATTTCCCCCAAAGCTAACCTGACGAGGAATCGTGTCGGTCCTCGAATCACCGGGCAGTTCTCGAACAAACGAGTGGTCCCAATTCAGATCTTCGAGATTCAGCTTACCCCTACGATCAGACCCCAAACTCTGATTCTTCAAATCGTGTGTCAACGAGTCGACGGACACAGAAGCATCTGGAGAGGGAGAGGGAGAAGGAGAGTCCATGGGAGCGCCGCTTAGAGATGTCGTGGAGACGTGGCATGCGAAGGGGAGTCTAGGGGAGGGGTATAATGGGGATTTGGAGAGAGGGGAGGGGCGGAAATGGAATTTGGGGTGGGGTTTGGGAGAAGCTATGGAGGCGAAGAGGGGACGGAGGTAGAAAGCGGTAAGGGAGGAGAAAGGGCTGTGACGAGTGTGTAAAAGTGGGGATGTTATATGGGAAAGCATTGCTGACTCTCTCTCTCTCTCTCTCTCTCTCTCTCTCCCTGTCTCTATGCTGTATGTATCCATTAACAGGTCTGACCTACATTTTTTATTTTTCTTTGATAATTGATAAAATCTGTGTTGTCGGTCATATATAATTAGCCAATAAGGCGATCACCTTACACGTTTACACTCTCCTGATAAATAAAAATGTAACGGAAAAAACTACGAAATCCTTGAATTATATGTGAGTTTTACAAAATTATTAGGTTCAAAATTGAACTGAACAAGTAATCTTAAATTATTAAATTGTGACATTTTGTTGTTTTTGTTGAATTTAGGGTAAAATCCAAAAAACCCCCTTCTATTATTATCCATTTTGCAGGATATCCTCCTCTAAAAAAAAACTCATCAAAAAACTCCTTATATTGTGCTAAGGGGGTAGGGGTGTTAATAGTTCGGCTTGGTTCGGTTTTAGAAGAGATTTCAAACCAAACCATTATACTTCGGTTTTGTTCCTCCCAAACCAAAACCAAACCATACTATAAAAAAACCAAACCAAACCATTATATTTCGGTTTGGTTTCGATTTTAACCAATCAAGTAACAACAAATAATTAAAAATAAAAAAAAATGACATGCCAAACTCCAAATAAAAACATTTTTAATAAAAGCATTACATTAGTAATTAAAAAAAAAACATTGTATCAAAATAGAAACATATTGACATATATATATGTCAATATCACACACAACATTAATAGCTAGTTTAATACATGCCCATCTAAAAAAAAGAAAACAGTAAGAAACTTAAAATAAACAAAAACAAGCCTATTACCTATTTTACCCTTATTATAATTGGGAATTTACAAACTTTAAGTTTATATATATATTATATTTTTCGGTTTTTCAATTTGGTTTGGTTTTTTAAAACTGAAAACCAAAACCAAACCAATTGAGTTCAGTTTTCTAAAATTAAAACCATAACCAAACCGCTCCGTTCGGTTTGGTTTTCGGTTTTAACCAAAACCATTAACACCCCTATTAAGGGGGTACGCCATTAACGGCGATGTTAAAAGTCCATTCTACCCCTATACGGAAAAATAATAAAATATTAATATTTAACATTTATAAATGGTTTTTAACAATTAGATAAGAAACGGTGTCGTTTTCAGGTTTGCATTGAAAAAAAAATCGATGCCACCAAAGAAAGCCACCGGTGCTCCAGCCAAACACGCCACTAGAGCCACTGCCAGAAAATCTGCAGCAAAATCAACCGCCAAATCTCTCGCTACTAAAGATCCCTCTGAATCTTTACCCACAAATCCCCTAGGAATTACCATCCCTGCACCCGAACCTTCATCGGAAAGGGTTTGGGTTTCCATTTTGCAGTGGATTCGCTGTGGGTTTGGGTTTCCATTTTGACGACAATGGACCACGACTAGCGATGTTGAACGACGACGATTTTGCCTTGGATGACGACGGCGATGGGCAAGGGTAGACTCATGTGGACCATGGAGGTGCACTGTGAAGTGAGAATGGGTGAGGGTGGACGAACACGGTGATAAAAAATGGTTTTGAATTCGTGAAGATGACAGATTAATGTGACCCTCCTCATCGCAACACGAGTCTCACTGCCGACTCTTCTCCTTGCCAAGCACGAAGCTCATCGCCGGCGGCACTGCAAAGCCCATCCTTTCAGATCTAAAAAACCCCATCCTCTCTATTATCGCTGCCGATGAACTGTTGTTTACAGAACTCATCCATTATTGTCGTCGTTGTCTTCATCTTAGTCATCGATCGGTGGTGATGGAGGGAAAGAGGAAAGGTAAAGGGGGGTCTGGTAAGTGTTTGACAGGCGAGGGTTCTCCAACGACCCTTAACAGGGACGAGAGTACCAAACGACACTGTTTTATGTGCTGAAGGGTATTATGGTCATAAAGTGATTTAATCTGATCACGTGCCACACACGTGATCTTTTGCTGTTAAACTAATTGACGGAATGTGGATGGAAGGGGGTATTCTTCAACCCTACATAATATGGGGGGTTTTTTGTGGGGTTTTTTTTTAAAAGGGGGTATCTTGCAAAATGGGTAACAATAGAGGGGGTTTTTTCGCATTTTACCCTTGAATTTAATACTTGATTTGGTTAAGTTTTTGTATCCTTTGTGATATTTTTCTATCATTGATTTAATATCTAAAACAATCATAAAATACTAGTTTAAGCATTAAATTGGTGTAATGGTACTGTGTAATCTTTTCATGGATCTTTGCATGGAGTCTTTTAGTTTAAACCTTTTGTTTTACAAGGTTTTAAGAACAATATAAATGGATTTCATGAAAATTGATCTCATAATTCATTAAAAAATATCATTTTAAACAACTTTGTAAGACAATTTTGTTTTACTATATAATATTTAAATGGATTTTTTTTTTTTTTGCCAGTTATAATCCCTAAAGGGTAAACTTGCATCAAGAGTCATCTCGAAAAGTTTTTTGTTTAAACTTTTCAATGTGTTATATAATATATAAAATATTTTCATAAAAACTAATCACAAAGTATATTAGAAAACATCATTTTAGACAACTTTAAATAAAAAAAGTTATTTTCATGAACTTTTTGATCATTTACAGTTGCCAATGTCAAACTCAAGTGTCTCAAAAAAGATTTAAGGTTAAATTTTTCAAAATTTAAAAAAAAATACAAAAAGTTTTCATAAAAACTAGTTATAATATCCAATCCCCTTCTCACCTAAAAAATTTATTGATCGCTATTCAAGTGTATACATGTTTATTAGTTTACGAATTTATTTCATTTTGTGATTATTAATTTAAAGCAATATTATAGAATGTTAGAGTTAAATGATCTCCTTAATTTATAGAATTTGGTATAATAAATAATTAAAAACCAACTAAATGTTGTGCCCCCATTAGATTAAAGGGCTGGGTCACTAGGTGGTATCAATAAAAATAATATCATATCACTTGCATGTTATTAATCAATAGCAACTCTTAAAAGGACTTCTGAAAATAAAAAAATAATAAATAAATAAAAACGCATTTAAAAAGACTTGTAAAAAATGCGTTTTCACATGCCATCCAAACGCCTCGAAAGTACAGCACAAGTGTAAAACACCCATTAACGCCTTCTACAAAGGAAATCACGTTTTGGCGGAACTCAAACTCAATTATTAACTGAAAAAATTAGGGCGCCATAAAACATATTTCAAGTCCGTCTTCCCTCCCGACCCCCTCTCTCTCCTCTGCTCAATCAGTCTCTCTCTTCAATCCTGCAAATCTGCAATTACGCATCGAATCCATATCTTCAAAGTTTCTCGAAACCAACGGTCAAAATTCAGACAACAATGCACGGTGAGGGCGTCCGTAGCTGATCACGGCCCGCGTCCTCTGGTCCTCCCCAGCTCGAAATTCATCTCCTCGAAGCTTCCCGAGATCGGGTCATGTTCGAAAACTCGGAAATTGGTTCGTGAATCGGCCGGTTATTGAATTGTTCCGAGTCGACTCGGTCGCGTTTCTGAACAAATTATTGATCCGTTTTGTAGCAATTGCTGAGTTATTTTAAAGTGGAGTTTTAGGGTTTCGAGTCGTGAATAGGTCGGTTCTTGAATTGTGCTGAGTCGACTTAGTCTGAACAAATTGATCCATTGGCACTTGGTCAGTTGTTTTGAAGTGTGTTTTAGGGTTTCGAGCTGTGATGGATTACGAACTCTCCGATAGCAGCGGTGAGTTCATCAAATTTAATTCCTTTATTTGTTTTGTAATTTTTTGAGGGGGTTTTTTTTATAGAGATTTTTTAATGAATTAGGGTGTGCTTTGGTTTTCGAGAAGGAGGTAGGAAAGGAAAAGAAATTAAATCAAAATTTTATTTTTCCTTGTCTTTTTTCTCTTAGCATTAAGAGTTTTGCGATTTGTTTTAGGGGGCTTTTTAGAGTTTTTTTTTTTAAAATTTTTTTTAATGAATAAAGGTTGTGCTTTGTTTGGTTTCTGAGAAGAAGGTAGAAAAGGAAAAGAAAATAAATCAAAAATTTTATTTTTTTCCTCAGCTCTCAAACTGAATGTTAGGGTTTATTGTATTCTATTTTTTCCCCTCATTTTCACAGCAACCGAACTTAGTGTAAGGGCTTCAGTTTATTTTGTATGCATTACCCTTTTTCATTGCTTCGTTACATACATACATTCATACATACATATGTGCGCGTGTGTGTAAATTTATATATAGAGGGAAAATTTTGGGTTTGGAGGTCGATTCAGTTATTGCTAATTCTAGGGAGTTTAACTGCAGCAAATGTTTTATTTTTGTGGTTTTTGGTTTATTTAGTGCTTTATAATCTTCGAAAGGTTTTATATTCTGACTAGGGATTAGGGTATCATATTTTATATAAAAGAGGGATAGGGTGTTACGAGGGTTGTGCTTTTAATCCAATTGAGTATTAAGTCGAGGGCGTCATTGAGTTTTGACGCTCCTTGCTAGCTCTTTGATATCTTCAAGGAAGTCAGAAATTTTCCGAGCTTCCAAGTCATAGGTTTGCACTGTGTGTTTGGAGTCAAAATTTCTTAGCAGTGGATGAAGGAATATGATCAATCTATATAAATACGTGTGTGTGTGTGTGTGTGTGTGTGTGTATATACACACGGACTAAGATTTGTCAGGAAACAGAGACACACCCTCTTAATTAAATATAGTTCAATCACAACAAACTTTGTATTTCTTTGTGTCTTATGGATTGCTTTTCAACTAGTTGAACTAGTCACTGTCCAAAATTTTATTGTTGAAGCTATGATTAATGTATTTGCTGCGATCTCCTGTATCAATACCTGTATGGGATGTTAAGCCAAGTTTTGCTTACAACCCTGTATTGCATGTCCATTTTTGTCTCTTATGTATGCACACAATTCTTTAGCCAAGATTGTTGCCAACTGTTACATCTGAGATATTTCATCAGGTATCTCTGGAACATGAAAAAGTATAAGCATCATTCTTCTGCGATAATAAGTACTTATGTTCCATGTCTTTTCTTTGAGGTGCATACACCACCAAGTGGGCTGATGAGTATACCTGTATAACTAGATTGAGTTTCTATTTGATTGCTAATGCTGCAAGAAAAAACAAAGTTTTTGTGCTGGTTGAATAAGATGAATGGATTGTTTTTTATATGCTCATGAACCTAGCGGAGGGATTTTTTTTTTTCCTTCTTTTCCTTTTCCATTGCAAAATTTCAAATTTTCTAATGCTATAATTGAGAAACTTTTGTGTGATAATTCTTTTAAAAATTACTGCAGGAACGGATGATGACCTTCCTCCTTCACATCAAAATAGATTTTCAAGAGGGGGGCGTGCTTCTGGGAATGGAAGATCTGCTGTTGTAGGTTCTGCCCCATTCCCTAGGATGCATAATGATATGGAAACCCAGATCCACCACATTGAACAAGAAGCATACAGTTCAGTCCTGCGGGCCTTTAAAGCTCAATCTGATGCAATTACTTGGGTATGTTTTTATAATTCTTTTTGTCTTCGACCTTTTTAACTCCTAAAATTAATCCTCGTAAGTAGGTCTAAATGCCCTCAGTGTTATGTATTTATTAGGAGAAGGAAAGTTTAATTACTGAACTTAGGAAAGAGCTGAGAGTATCAGATGAGGAACACAGAGAACTTTTGTCCCGGGTTAATGCTGATGACATCATCAGGAGGATAAGGTCTGATCAAATTATGACATGTTTTGCTGAGAATCATTCATCAGATATATCATGAATTTTGCTCATTTGCTCAGTTCTGCGATTTTAATGGGAAGCGTGTTCAAATATGTCGTAGGGAGTGGAGAAAGGCAAGTGGGCTCCAAGCTGGCATGATCAATAGTGCTCAGCCTGTTCACGACCCAATACCTAGCCCAACTGTTTCAGCGTCACGCAAGAAACAGAAAACTTCACAATCAGTTGCTTCCTTATCTTTGGGTGCACCATCTCCAGCATTGCATCCATCCATGCAGCCATCTTCATCAGCCTTGAAACGAGGTCCTCCCCCAGGAGCTAGGGGCAAGAAGCCAAAATCAGTACGTTAAATTATTTCAGAGTAAACGTGTTTTAAAAAGATGATAATTTGATTTCCACTTTCTTTATGTTTTTTATTATCATCTGTTTTTTTATTGACAAAGTTGTGCATTGCCTGCTGCTTCCCCAATGAAGTCCATGCAGTTCCCTTCTACAGGTCTTACTGGAAGGGGTCAAGTTGTTAATCGGGGTTCTTCGGGTGCCTTTGTTGCAAATGAACCTGCTGAAGGAGCGACCTATGATCCATTAATTGGACGGAAAGTTTGGACAAGGTGGCCTGAAGACAACCACTTCTATGAGGCTGTTATAACTGACTACAACCCTGTAGAGGTACATTTGACCATTGACTAGACTATTTTGGTATTTAATGGGGTCTGTATTTAATCTTACTGTATTACAAACATTGCCAGGGTCGGCATGCTTTGGTTTATGATATTAATACGGCCGATGAAACATGGGAATGGGTCAATCTCAAAGAGGTAAAACTGGTGCAATGTTCATATGTGCTCAATGATATAATACTGCTTATTTTGCCTAGAGCAATGCTATATATCCCAAAAAAATTTCCCAAGTTCATGATCCCAAATGATATGGCAACATAACTACCCACAAATCTGAATTTTGAAATTTGAAATTTGAAATTTGAATTTGAATAGTGAACCAAAAATCGATCCAATACCAAGATGCCACCTCATTTGGGATCATGAATTTGGGGAAAAAAATTTGGGACAAGTAGCATTTTCCTTTTGCTTCTTACATTTTTACTGTGCAACTTTTTAACATATATAAGCTTCTTTAAGATATTTTGATAGCTATAAGAACATGTTTGGAAGTCTTGGAATACCAATATTGGCTGTATCTTTGTTTAGTACTTTGTAAAAGCTTATTGATGTGTTCTTCCCCCTCACTTCTGTTGTTGCTGCCATTCTGTGGATGCTAATGCTATGTTAGCTCGGTGGATTGTTTTTCTAGATAAGGAATATGTTATTTTTTACTTCATGTGTACATTTGTCCTTCTCTGTTTCTTGATGATAATCTAGTTGGTCAACAGAATCAAGTTTAGGATGCATAATGGCAAGGTGCTCTTTGCATGTTTGTTGTTGTTGTGAAAGTTATCCATGGTATGCAGTATCAAATGCTTGCAGACGGGCATCTAAATGCAATGTAATATGCTCATATAGTTTATTTGAAAATAATATAATCGAAATATGGAGACAAGGTTGGGAATAAGGCTTTGTTGAGTTTAGTTGAGTCGAAAGTATGTAGAGAAGACCTGTATATATTATCATGACTCAGCAAGTGAAAATGTGAGTTCTTTTAGTAGTTCTATTCCAGAGTTTTTTAGAAGCTGGATATCTTTTCTTTTGTTTCAGGGGTGCTTTTGTTCATTTGTGCATGTATTTGGCCAATAATATGTCAAATTGGGTTGGGCCAATTCAGCACTTTCAATGTTTTAAAATTACTCGAGGTCTATATCTAGAGGCAAGGTTTAGGAAAGGTGCCTGATGGTGCAGCTTTAGTGATTCAAGTTTCTTAACGTGTGAGGCTTCACAGCTGGAGGTTTGCCTTATAACAGTGTACCGGACCTCACACATGGACAAATATATGGCTCAGGTCTCAGAAATTCAAAGAGCTAAGACTCAAATTTTCTCTTTATTTTATTATTATTTTGGTAATAACCAGGGCCAGCGCCCAGTTTTTTTCCTCTTTATATTACTCCGTTGACCTAACACTTCATCTAGCACTTCATACTTGTGTTATTGGGCACATTAAGCAACTAAGCAAGTTGCCTATTACAGGGAGAAATGCCCCGCAACATATTATAGGTTGTGTTGTGACTTACGTTGGCCTCATTCTATGTTCAAGCACAATTAGAAACTTTTTAAATTAAGGAAGAGGAACCCCACTTCTTTGAAGAAGATTCCTGTTAAGAAGGATTACGATTAACATTAATGTGTTCCGTAGTGTTCTACCTGAATGTCTATCTTTAATCCCTATCTTTCGTGTTGCTTTGTATCTCTTCGATAGCAATACTTGAAAGGGACCTTTTTAGGATGAAGTCTTAGTAATTTAGTGTAGCAATAGCTGCACCTGTGTTTGGCTGTTTTCAAGCCCAAGAACAGGGAGGCTTTGGATTTTAAACTTTTTAGCAAACCAAGTAGCTTCTTCTTCTTCTTCTTCTTCTTCTTCTCTCTCTCCCCCAAGGTCCCTCCTACTTCTGTCCAACTCTCTTCAATTCTCTCCGCCACACTAACCTATCAACATCATCATTTGGACCATAAACCCATTAAAACATCCAAGAGAAGCATCCCCCATGTTCTTGAATAGGCAAGAAATTGAGTATAGCATGATTTCTACATCAGTTCATGCTTTTTGTCTTAATATTGCATATTCCTGGATGATTTGTATTGCACTAAAATTTTTAAATCTATTGTGTAGGCTATACGCCTGTTATTTGGACAACATTTATAGAATAGTTTTAAGTTTTCAAAGAGGGAGGTTGAAATTTGGTAGCAGTATTATTATCTTAGGGTAGGGTTGGCCACTCTTATTTACTTGATCTTAGCAAAAGGCCAAAAAAGGTATGACACTGTTACTGAACTCTGTGGATATGAGGAAATGTTTGTTGATGCAATTTGATGTGTAAAAGTTGATATAGCAAAACTTGTAAGCTATTAATATTGGTATCTGTTTATTTAATCTATTCCTTTAATTAATAATTATATAAATTCAAAAAAAATCAGGAATACACTTGGAACAGCATGTCTTGACACTTCCAAGTTCCTCTATGCTTGTAGCATTTAAAAACATTGAGGACCCATTTGGTCGTCCAAATGGAAATTTAGCAATTTTGTTGTGCTTTACATAGCATTGAAGTTACAAATCCATCACCTTGAATGAGAGTATTTAAACAAGTTGGAGTCATCACTATATTTGATGTTATAGAATCAATTTTTAGAAATCCACGAAATGCTAGCCATTCAAGGTGATGAATTTGTGCATTCCACACCAAAATTGTATAATTTCCATTTGGACACCCAAACAGCCCTGAATGCAAGTGCCCTATTGTAATATTTTGGTGTTTGTTCTTGTCCATGTACCTGTACTGGTATTGTATGTTACCGACAATGTATGTTTGTTTTATCAATACGTAAAATTTATGTAAAGGACGTATCACACATTTTTTTATTGAATTATCCGATTGTCAGAGCACAATTTTCTGCAGAGTAAGTTATAAATCTTGTTTTGCAGAGGTGAGCAGTTGCATTGTCGATTTGTTAAAAACATTTATGGATACGTATTAAGTCTATATGATAAATTTTTGGTTCCACTGACTTATGTCTATTGTAGGTATATTCAGCTGTACCTAGCTTTTTATGAATCCGTTGTGATGGCTGAGCACTAAAGGGCATAAGTTGCTTAATATTTTAGAAGATACGAAGATTCAGCAATTGGGTGTTTCAGAATATGAGAGTTCAAAATAAACGAAAATTAGTTGAAGTGCCATACTAATTCTACTAATCACATATAATATTTTGTTAAGCAATTGTTGTATATTGAAAGAGCGGTGTATCTGTCTATTGTCAGAACTTGTGAAAATGCATGTAAGTCTTGGCTGCTTTTTTTCCCCCTAAGGTCGGTTAAGCCTCTCTCAAGATTTTTTTGACCTCATTCAAGGTTGGTTCTTGGATAATAAGTTAATAACTGTGTGAAAATTCCGTCACTTTTCTTATATCATAAAGGGTACTATTTTGTAAGTGTTGTGTAGATGGGCATGAATCAACTTTTAGTAGCCAGCAATTCTCTCTAAATAGGTCTGTCTTCCATGATATAATTCTGCTTGTCTTGCTTTAGTTTAGGTTAATCCATCTGAATTTCTAGAATCCTACTTGCAGTTGAGTTTTATTTGTTAATGGCAGATATCTCCTGAAGATATTAGATGGGAAGGTGAGGATCCCGGAATTTCTCGTAGAGGTGGCCGCCCTGGGCCAGGTCGTGGTAGTAAGAAGTCCATGGCACGAGGTGGTGCTGTTACTGGTGCAGGAAGAGGTAGAGGAACCACAAAGGGTCAGTCCAAGAAAGATTTCCAGCCATCACAGAATGGCATTGGGAAGAAGGCTTCGGGTGATATTGAAATACTTCACACAGATACTCTAATTAAGGAGGTATGGGGTCAACTTTTAGCCTCTATTTTATGTTTTGATTGCTTTATGACTTAAAGGACTTAATTTCATGGCAAACACTGGGACTTATTTTTTGGCTAATTGTGGTGAATTTGAACAGGTGGAGAAAGTTTTTGGTGCTAATCATCCCGATCTTGTGGAGATTGATAAGGCAAAGAAAGTGTTGAAAGTAAGAACTGAGCATCTCGTACTATTTTTCTTGCATTCTGTATCTTTTGTTGTAGCAATTCAAGGATGATGGGTGCTTTAAAAATGCAGGAGCATGAACAATCCCTGGTTGATGCAATTGCAAGGCTTGAAGATGCATCTGATGGCGAAAGCGGTAATAACTAATTACAGATAACCACATTATATTATATAGAGGTTAAAAAATAAATAAGTTATCCCATCTGTTGTATCTTGCATCTCCTTTTGCCTTTGGATATTCAGATTTGACCTACACTGGCTCTGTACAAATTTTGTTAATTAAATTTCTTCAGCAATTTTTTATATCAAATCTAAGGGAATGGCCCTCAAGTGGTTGCTTACCTGGAGTTGTTCAAACTTATTTCTTCTTTGTGCAAGTTTTGTTCCTTGAATTGCCAATCATGGTGAGAATGCACTCACCAGACAAATGGGTCCAATTAAATTTATGGAATCGTGCACTCCTTTCTTGAGGTGGAATACATTGATTGACTAATGTAAAAGATCTTGCTGCCATGTCTTAATCACCACCTTAAAAAAAGAACTTGGCCCCACTTTCATTTTTCCTTGATTTTTTCGGTCTTTTGTTTTTGACTGATATGCCATGCCAATGTTCCTGTTCCACTGTTGCTTTAGAAACCTTTTATCATTTCTACTAAGCAACAAAATATTTTTTTTCTTTTTGGCTTGCTTGCTTTCGTGATGATGAGGACAATGCCATTTGTGTTTTTTTATCCATTTTTTTGGATTCAAAACAGATGAGGGAGAACATGCATTCTCACAAGGGCAATCAATGGACCAAGTTGGATGGAGAAAACGGCAGTATGATGAGATGGGTGGAGAAGGTAGAGTGGTTGATGGTTCAGATGGTGATAAAATGGCTAGAGAAGGAAGAGCTGCATCTGATGATCAGCCAGATGAGGGTGATGACATATGACATAGATCTGTGGCCCGAAGAGAGCCCACTTGTATTATGCCATGCTCTGATTTTATGCCTAGCCAGATGGACAACAACTCTTTGAATTGGGTCTTCTGGGTAGTCGGGAGGGATTAGTTCTGGGTACTTAAATGTATTTTTAATTTAACTGGGGATAGCTGGGAGTATGCTTTATGTAAAATTATTTGAACAGTGAATAATTTCTGACCATGTAAAGATTGTTCCGATAATGGTTACCTTTCTGATGTTTACAACTTCTCTGTCACACACCCACATCCACATCCACATCCACCTTTGTGATATTTTACTACTCTCTCTCTCTCTCTCTCTCTCTCTCTCTCACACACACACACACACACACACACACACACACATCATGGTCTGGCCTTCTGCAAATTAAACCACAACGATGAAAAATCAGCATCTACATACAAAAACAAGGAGCTCCCGGAAGGAACTTGGTAAGAAATTCTACCTTTCACAATCAGGGCACAACCCCATGAACTGGTTGATGATCCTACAATTTTGCTATGAATTCTATGATCAGACTCACCATCTGAGCATCATAAGAAGGACCTTCCATTTGGAAGTGGCTTACTCCTTCAATTAGATAGGTTTCATTGCGGCCTGCTGCAGAACTCAGCTTGTCACTCAGCTGCTTCACGCTGGTAAACCCATCCCGAGTTCCCATAACAAAGAGTTTAGGTTTTGGGGATTGTAGAATGGCTTTGTGGTGTCTTCCAAAGAGGATTGAGGCAATCATACCGAATGGGTATCCCAAGCTTACATAGCCCACGATTTGTTCGATTTGATCAACTGCAGAGCCTGCAATAGGTGCACCTGTAACAGAAAATAGGGGAAAATAGTAAAATCTCAGACATAAAGTTTAACCATTCTGAAGAGTTTTGCAAGGGCTGTCCTTCCAACAGTCATTATAATATTGGGCCTTCAGTTGAATGCTGCAAAATTTTAGCATGGTGATGTCCACCATTACTATTTTCTTTAAATGACATTAGTAGGCTTTTATTTTTACTTTGAAGACTGGAATTTATGGTTAAAGAAAGCATCAATTTTGCTCCAAACACAAGTAATTTGCCTAAAATTAAACTCTAGCATCAAACAGATTCCAGCAGAGAATGAATTCAAGAAAAATGCCCCAATTCATGACATAGGTAACAAGCAATATGAACTGCTTGATAAATAATTCTGCACATTTTTGTATTTCCAACAAAGGT
Source organism: Liquidambar formosana (assembly GCA_039720395.1). Taxonomy (NCBI): domain Eukaryota; kingdom Viridiplantae; phylum Streptophyta; class Magnoliopsida; order Saxifragales; family Altingiaceae; genus Liquidambar; species Liquidambar formosana. The sequence goes on from CM077831.1 coordinate 34,193,381, forward strand.
TTCCGTGTGCAACAATCATAGAAAAACAGAAGAAAATAATAACATCAGCTTGCCTAAATGGAACGGAGCAGAAAATGTTAATCTAAATCACCAAAGACACTATTAAAAAGCAACGGAGTTGCATAATCCAAATCAAATTAATGAGCGAATCCACCTATCATTATTCACAAAATTCTGTGTCAATTATTCAATTTTGTCTTTGTCACTTGCTTCTCAACCTTTACATCACATTCCTCATGCCAAATAACTTCATCAAATCCCAGTTTGCCAGTATAGCTAAAGTTCTCATCTCCTTTCCGGAAAATCATGCGATCAGTTCAGTGGAGTCATCTACCTCTGCTTCCAAGGATTACCCAAGCTTCTAATTGTATCTTGTTCTCCAATCGACACATCAGAGAACGAACTCATTTTTCCAACTCAACTCAACCAAGCCTTAACCCCAACTACATGGGGTCAAGTACATGAATCCTTTTATGCCATTCAACTCTATCAAGTGAATGAACTCATTTTGTAGACTAATAAAATCCCTATAATAGCTTGTCCTCTTTTGAGACAATACTTTTGGTAATCTTGGCATTTATCCATTTTTCTCTTGCTGGTGAGGTAGCTTGCCCAACACTAATTGAGTAGTGACTAGACAATACTTTTGGTAATCTTGGCATTTATCCATTTTTCACTTGCTGGTGAGGTAGCTTGCCCAACACTAATTGAGTAGTGACTACTTAAAAATAAACCATGCTTTCAAATATCTTAAGGTATATACAGTGGGGTAAACCATTTGCAGACAGCCATAATTTCTATTTCTTCTATGTCCCATGCAGAAATCAGACTTTTCTGACTCTAAATTTTAGTGCATGCGAAAAAATATTTGCCATGGGAACACCTCTAGGTGAATGATCAGGGTGAGAAATTCAACCTCCACAACAAAAATCAATCTAATTTTCAACTTGACCTTTCAATCTCTAGTAATTTATAAATTCAACCAATAGAAGTCTTTCAAAACCTCTTCGTTGAATACCCAACTATGGCTCCATCATTTTCACTTATATTCTGGAAAGTGGTTTCCCAAGAACAGATAAAGAAAGGCAACCAATGAATAAAAGGGATTGGATACATACTCTGCAAGAAAGGTTTTTCTGAGCATATAAGTAAACTAATTCTCAGAAATTTAATCATTGCCTAACACAATTGGTATGTCATTAATCTAAGACAATAAATATAGCTCATGTGGACTTCAGCTAATGAACTGGATTACACGAATTAGTTTTACAATAGCTAAAAGTCTAGGTATAAATACCAAACTACCATAAATTTAGCCCAAGTTCAATTAGCATAATGCTCATATTTAAGCTCTTTAAGCTTCAGTATATGTTTCTTAAGAGATTCTCATTCTTTGGTTTTCTCGCATTTCCTTGTTCAAAACCCAATACTAATATATGGGATAAACACATACTCTCTGTTGAAGGCTACGCAATCCTCAGTAATTACTTTTAATGAGCTTAATCCACTGTTGGATGGGTTCCAGGAAAATATTCAAAGAAGCAACCATTATTAAAATGGGTGCAAAGTAGTATTGACTATGAATTATGATGAATAATTACCATCCTTGGATAATCTAGCGACAACAACTTATGAAAATAAATTAACATGTACCCAAGGGCAAATGATCCACTTCCCAATAAATTTATAACTATGATATAATTTGGCCTGATTAGCAAATATTTAAAATCCACCAGAATACAAACCTCATTTTTCAACACAGAGAGAATAGTAATCAGTGAGGGTCTATCAACCTTTTCATTGAGAAGCCCAGATTGGCTCCACACAATTTCTGGACAAGATCAATGCAACCATTAGATCCCCAAGCTTTAAAATTTAAGTTTTCAGCTCAAACATCTAAAAAAAATTCCAAGATTTCTAACATTTCCATCTTCATCATGACTTCCTGAAACAACTAGTAATTAATCTGCTTAAAAATCTAATGTAGATCTGATAAAGGTTTCTACATGTCTTCAGAAAAAGAAAGAGAAAAGCTTTATACTATAAATCTATAGTTAAAGTTTAGAGATGAACTAAGGAAATATTAAAATACCATATATTACCAACGGCCCTTGTGGCCTAGTGGTACCAGGTGGGGTTGGGATGTGGCTAAACTTTATGATCTAGGGGTCAAATTCCCTCCAATGTAACCCAAAAAAAGAGCAGAATATATTCACCCAAACTTCCAGTGGTAGATCTTTTTTTTTTTTTTTTTTTTAAATTACGGTGGAACCATCCCACAGCAGGGCCTTTGGACCCACCTATGGAACCTAAACCCCCAGGGAAACTAGCGCAGCAACCCACCGCCTCGCCCCCCACTTAAATCTTGAGTTGTCCTAGCAGGGAATCGAAACCGAGACCGTGAGCCTAACCACACAATCACAAGTTCGCCCTTAGCAACTGGGCTACCCAAAGGTGGTTTCCAATGGTAGATCATTGATCACGAAATCAGACTTAGGATTCATTTCCCACATTTAATTCTAAAGGCTCCCATCAGAAATCTTATATCAACATTGATCAGAATAAGCAGATCACAGAATCTAGAGTAATTTGACAAAGTTGAAAGAAACCCTCAATTACCCCTCTTTTTCATATGAACATCATCAATAAGTAAACATCAAAACCCCAAATTGTTGATGACCAACACAAAGCCAATCACTCGCAGCTGAATAAAGAACTCTTAAATCAGCAATAAGAACCCATTTCACAAAACTTCAAATTCAGCATAAGACACAACCAGTATGCAAAATATGTGAAACTTCTTTGACACATTAAGTAAACCCCATCAACACTAAGACTAATCAAGCCTTCCTTGGCATCAAAAGCACATCTAATAGTCTCATAACTTCAAAATAGAAATACCAATTTCATAGATCTGAAGAATCATCCATCAAAACAAATCAACAATAAATTTAATTACTAACCACCATGATTGTACTACCAAAAAGATTAATTGATCCCTAAATTGAATAGACATACACAACATATACAAATATGGAGCAACATATGCAAGAAATCATACCTGCAAAAGAACCCAAATCTTATCAACAGAAATATTCTCATAGAACCGTATATATATATATATATACACACACAGACAAAAACATACACATATATGGAAACACAAGAATTGCGAGAAAATCATACCTGCAGAAGAACCCACCAACAAGATCCTATCAGAAGACAGATTCTCACAGACCCATTTGCAGACAGCGACAACATCTTTGATTTCAGCAAACCCAGTGAGAGAAGCCCTTCCTGTTGACCTCCCAACGCCTCTCATGTCAAAGGTCACAGCCCTGTACCCTCTATCTGCTAACCCAAGTCCAATCCCTTTCAAGAGGCCTTGACAGCCACCCAAGACTGAGTAAGGATGGACCAGAACCACAACCAAGTTGTCTTTGATCTCTTCATCTCCTATTGGTTTGAAGATTCTTGTGCGAAGCTTCACTCCATCACTGGTTTCAATCGTGCATGACTCGAGTGTGCTGCTTGACATCTTTTATCACAGAGAGACAGATATGGAATGCGGTGAGTGGAATCAGAAATGACTATTTGAGAGAGTATGGGGGTAGAGGGGGAGAGGAAAGCAACAGAAGTGATAAAGACTTGGGTCACGAGAGTTGTTGGGCCGCTGGCTTTGTAAAAGAGTGCAAAACTGGTGTTGCACCCATGGACATTGAATTAGGTCCTGTTTGGTCCTGTGTTGTATATTTTACAATGTATCGAAGTCATAATATTTATTTTTATTTTTTTATATCAGGAGATTTCAAGATATTTACACACCTAACTAATGTTTTTGGGTATATGTAATTCTCGTCCTACTTGCATTAGGCAATTATAGAAACAAAATCTATGGGATTACCCTGAGAAAGAGTGGTGAGGTATTGAAAACATAAATTCATCTTATTGAATGGAATCATTTAAAGAACTTTGAAACATCACCATAATTAATGTCCTAAGATCAATTTTAAGGATTATGAATTTGTGCCTTCTAATTAATTTTATTTGGGTGACCAAACGGTCCCTTAGACCATTTGCTCACTTACACACAAAACAGAGGCACACAAATAAATAGTACAAATAAATTATAAATTAAAATTAAAAAAATGGGAAAAAGTCGGTATATTTGATTACATGATGTTGTGTGATGAAGAGTACAATTTATTTCTTTTAGACCATTGGAGCCTGTGGCCCATTACTCCATTGGTTGTAATTAGAGGATTCAATTCTTTCAACAACACCCACCTACTATTTGTACGGTTAATGGTAATTTATTTTTCTTTTATTTATTTATTTATTTATTTTCCATGTTTCGAGCAATGTAAAAACATTCTACGATATCATAGGTTGCTTGCCATGGAAAGGATCCAAGGCTGTGTGAAGGTTCTAATAAACTAAATTACTCCCTTCCTCTTATTTTATTTTATCATTTTGTTTTGACTTTTATAGAGTAACATCTTTTTTAAAAAATAAAATTTCAATTCTACCCTCCTTTAATAAAATGCCGCTTGATATAATAATGTTAATTTAAAATATGATAAAGGGTATTTTAGAAAAATAAGTTAATAATTTGCTTTGACTTTTAAAAGTGATTAAATATTTTGAGGAAAAAACAATCAAATGAAATGAAAGGGAGGGAATATGTGATTTATCTTAAAATTCGGATTAGGAGTTCGGACTTCGGAGGTTTGAGGAAGCCAAGGAAAAGAAAATGGGTTTTAGATATTGCTTAATGTTGTAATGTTCAACCGATTTGATGCCCATGGAACAAACGACAAGAATGATAATAATAATTATAAGAAAGCATAAGATTATCCGGTAAATCCAGACTTCCCCATTTGATTCATTTAATTTAACGATGGATATTTCAATAAGTATTTTTAACATACACGTCATATAGGCAATGCCGTCCTTAAATAGCCAAACCTCAAATTTAAGGGTCAGGCGGAAAATCGTACACAAACATTAACCATATTTTAGAGCTTATTTGGATCCAAAAAGCGCAGTTGAGCATTAGGCAATATTTGCAAAGCTTGGAACTTTAATTCATGCAAAATCACTTAGTTTTTGTTGTTAATTATGCTGTTTTTCAACATGAAATTTAAAAATGGCTTCCAATATTTCGAAAAACAGAATAATAAATATGTGGTGCATGCTTAAGTACGCTGTTTTAGTAGAATCACTTTGTCTTAATCATAATGCATCCGCTCATATTTTGTTTTCAAAATTATAATTAGAAATGTGACCAAGCACCCCTTTAAGTATTCGGAATTCGATGTAGATGTTGGCTCAATGGGCATGGTCATAATGAGAAGGATCCTTGGTTTACAGCTCGAACTGACGTGAAATATGGGATGGGTAAGAATATTTCATTATGCTTTCCTGTTCTGCACTTCAAGAATATCACAAACGTAGAAGAAGAACTGGGCAATTCCTTCTCTCTATCTTTTTTTTTTTTTTTTTTTTTTGGGTTGGGGTGGGGGGTTACAATAATGTTAAATTCTATATTTTCCATATTCATAACCTCACCTTGTATGTCTCTGTCGATTTAACTGCCATAAGTAGTTGTCATTAAAGGCTAGTTTTGACTTAATGCTTCCATAACCACCGAAGGGAGAGCATTGTCATTTACATGTTTTGTTAATAGAGTAGTTGGATGTTTAAATGTAGATATGGGCACTTAATAGTTAAGTCTATTAACTAGGCTGAAAATGAGATGACGGAAATAGCTACAAGATATTTTAAGCACATGGAAATATGGGGAACGAAATCGATTATAAAGATAAGCTATGGTCCCACCCCAAAAAAATAAAAATAAAATAAAATAATAAAGGGAAAAGGAAAGAAGGCAATAATCCTAGGAGAGAAAATATATATACATATTAGAAAATTTTCAGCACATATATCAGAATTAAAGTCACTCGAGCAGACCGAATCTATTTAGCGAAAGAAAAATAAGCTTTTTTTTTTCTTAATTACATTGGAGGGAATTCAACCCCTAAACTACCCACAAGAACCAATAGTAAAAAAAATTCAACTTTACATTAAAGGATTTCTTTCCGGATTTTTTTTTTTGGTTTTTTTTTTTTGGGGGGGGGGGGGTGTGGGGTTGGTGTGCTTACTGGGAATCACATCACTTACAAGATACATGAACAAATCATATTGATGAGTAATCTTGGATTACAGCTAAATGCATGAAGAATTTGAAATCAAGTATCCTTTCTTTCCTTAAACTGTACTCAATACTCAAGCTAAGTGGTGTCCAAGTTTCTAAAAGTCTGTCTAGTTATGTGATCACTGATACACATCACAATTTCCTCCAGAGTAATATCATCACTTTTAAATCCATCTCCCTGAATCATCCTGTTTTTTCTTCATAAAAATGCAGCATCATCCACTTGTCCTGTGAGGTATTGCTTCCTCCCCCTTCTGGACACTACCAATCATCAACTGCAAATATATGCCAAGAATAAAAAAATAAATAGTGTTAAAATCTAAATAGACAATCCTTAATTGAATTAATTCTCAAAACCAAACCGTGATTTTATAATTTCATTTGTGAGGAAAATGCTTCATGGCAACTCAAGTTGAAAGTTGAAACCAATCCTATTGTCTATAGACTTGGAAAAATGCCTACCTGCCAGTCCTTATAGTCCAATCGAAGAACAAAATGATGATGAGAGACCTTTCCATCCGCAATGGCTGTAGCCGTAGGAGCATTCTGTGGGACTGTTCCGGCCCAAAAGAAGCAGCACACAGTTCCATAGTTGCAACAACGCAAATTATTAGAAAAGATTCCACGGTAACAGAGATGGTAACTAAAAAATACCTATTACTTCCAAATGATCTCACCGACAAGATGGTTTCCATTATCATCAATGGTAATTTCAGATCTTCCATCTTTGACAAGGAATGAAAGAGCAAAGATGTTCTCCACAGTCTGAGAGAATGACGTTCTGTTCAGCACCAACTTCTCTAACTGGATGCACTTCCGCTTCTTTAAAATTCCGAACATCCTCAATAGATTCTTCTCAGTATCAGTTTTGCTTTGACAAGCTGTGTCTTCCACCTATGAGAAAGAAACAAAATATCAAACAGTGAATACAAGTTGCAGGCTACATTCTGTCCTACATGTTACCTTATTAGCACTTGCACGAGCTGTTATATCATCAAAAAATTACTAAAAACGGCACCAATGTCACCTCATCGGGAGAAATGGTCTGCACAGCCCTTTTCTGTTTCCTTTGAATCACAGACTTTCTATTGGTTGGTTTATTCATGGGTCCAAGCCTGAATTGGACTAGAATTTAGAACTGGAATATCAGTATATATATCTAGTCTGTCAAAAATCAGAAAGGTCAGAGAATGCTTACATGGTTGGCATTCCTGGTGCCTTTCTGAAAATAATAGATGTATCCAAGCCTAATTTCCTCCAGGATATAAGATTGCAATCTCCCTTTGACCCACTTTTCCTATCATACTGCTCTAGCAAACTCGAAATAAAATCTGTGACACCATCAGGGTTCTGAGAGGATTTGAGGGACGAAAATAAAGTATTTGTGATGTTGAGAAGGGCCTCTGCGTCAGAAACTTGTTCACGAGGCTTTTGAACTGTCAATTTGGGTTAAAGAGAAGCATGAGCTGCATGAGTAGAATCAAGGCAAAATAGCATGCCAAAACAATCACCTAGCTGGTGTAGTCTGTCTACTTTGGTAATTATAGTAGAGAACTCATCAAATTCTTCTCTAAGTGTATGTTCCTTTCCTGAAGCATAAACAATCATTTTTAAGTCACCAAGTGAGTGAATTGAAAATAAAGGCCTTATCTGGATGAAAAGGACTACGAATGAAATTGCATACCTATTACCGAATCCTTGACAGCAAGGTAGTCTAACCGCAGCTTACGAAAGTCTGTTACACTCTGGTCACTGATAGGAGATTTAGCACCAAAATCTTGTTCTAGTGACATGGTTGCAGAATCTTGCTCGGTTGCTATCTTCATATTAGAACTTTTCAGCCCAAAATACTTTTCTCAACGGTTCATACCACTGCGCAGTTCAGAAAATGTGGTCATTGTAAGCAGTAAGCTAGCCACAAAATGGATATCTCTGAATATCAAAGGGACCTCAACTTGGAAATGTAAAATCTAATAGAAACAACAAAAATAAATCCCAGTCTAATGAGTCCACGAACTTGTCAAACGTCACAGAAGAATTTTTTATCACTCAGCCAAAATTCTCTAAAAACTCAGAGTCCTAAGTTGTGTGGTGCATGCTCATTCCAAATCTTGCCATCCAAGCACCTCAACATCCTCATTTTAGCTATCCTTAATGTATGAGCATGTCGAATTGCCCAATATTTAACCCCATCAAACATAAGCATGAGTGGTTTTCATCTCAAAGAAAAACTCTACCATGGCAGTATTAACAAAGGACTACTGCAGCTCATGCTTCTTTAACCAAATTGCTGAAAATGTTCAACGTCAAGAAAGTAAAATCTGGCTGAACATCTCAAAAAGTTCTCATGACAATCATGAAAACAAGGCGTCATATTTTGCAATTATAACCTCAACATAATTAATTTGCTGATATCTATTAATACTGGCACACGTTTATGCTGCCTTTTTTAGGCTTAGCCTTCGCATTATACTTACGCACTTCTTCTGTGCCACTTGACAGTAGTCTTTCCTTCATTTTAGAGATAGCCAAGATGCATATACGAGAGCGACATCACATTAAAGGGCAATGGACTAAACCCAGTAAGCCAATAACTTCCTCATTCACTTATTAGTAAACATCCTTTTCTTCAAAAACGAAAATATAGTGTTGCCAAATTAGCTTGTAATAGCAAAGTCTATTGAGAAAAGATAACATTACATAGAGAGGTTCGAATTTTCTACAAATGTTTAAAAAAAAATCACCAATTTCTCCACAAAACCATGAAACTCAAATCTTGTTTTTTAAACAAAAATGGAAAACGAGGTTTGGTTCTATATAACTATATACTCCGCATCTGACTTTGTCATCATAATTCTATATAACAAATCACCAACAGAAGGATAAAATGTGATTCACTCAAACTCGTTTTGAAGACATTTGGTTCACTGATTTTTCGAATTCCACACCAATAGATAATACGAAAAAAAAAAAAAAAAATTCAGAACAGCACCAAACAGAACTAGAACATAAATTCACTGGATCCACACAATCACGCACAATGATCTACGGTCACGATTGGCGTAAGATGTGAATCTGAAATCAGCTATAGAATCAAATCAGAGCTACGAGATATGAGACGTCTCTGATCCGGGGAAAAAGGTGAAAATCAAGCAAATTCGACGGAGATAACACGACGAGAATGAGATTCATCGAGTGATAATCTCGGACTGGTTTATCCATGATCACCATTATGTAGATCCCTAAAATCACAAAGCAAAGAAAAAGATATATGCACATATATATATAGAGAGAGAGAAAGCACCTGTCATGAAGGTCTTCCAAATTGCAACTGCGATAACAGAGAAAGGAAGAGGATTTATCTATATATATATATATATATGGAGAGAGAGAGAGAGAGAGAGAGAGATAGGGGAAAAACCCTAGCAGATAGGAGTGAAAGGAGCTGAGCCTTCTTTCAACTGTCTCAACTTTCAACCGTTAATGGCGTTTGAATTTTTTGTGATCAACATAATGGCGCGATTGCATTTGTTTATGTTAGAGGGGACAACACACGATACGGGTGTGCACGTCACTGCTCTTGATCCCCTCTTTTTCTTTTTCTTTTTCTTTTTTAAAGAAGCAATTTAGCAATTGTCCCAAGTTTCTTTCTTCTCCTTTTTCTTTTCTTTGGTTTTCCCACCCTTCATTTATTATATATTTATCAATGGTCTTGTGAGAACTCAATGAAGTCATTGGGGCAAACCGGAGTTGATTTTGAAAATAATGACAGAGACAGTACGGCAACTTCAACTGAGGGTTATATACATTTGAAAAAAAAAATTCTTCAATATGTTTGCTCCAATTAGATTTTGATTAATATCATACTCAAACCTTTGAAATGATTTATTTTATCGAGTTTTCGTAAAGTAGCTACCTTCAAAAGTCTTCAAAAAATTTGATCATTCTTCCATTGAACTCCCAACTCCCAACCAAGATAGGAACTAATTAGTTCCATGATATGGCAAAAAAATATAAATAAAAAATTAGGTTACTTGACATATCCCTGTTGCAAAAAAAAAATCAAAACCGAATTAAGAAAGTTTATCACTAACAAATGCTACTATTCTCTTTTCTACAGATGGGGTATACATTTTTTTGACTGCCACATCACTCTACAAAAGTACACAACTCTCTCTCTCTCTCTCTCTCTCCAAAAAGGGAAAAAATAAAATAAAATCCTCCATGATAATTTTCAGTCCTACTCCACTGCTAATTACCTCTTTGAACGTTTCCTAGGCCTCCCCGAAGTAGCCACCACCACCACCACTTCCGGCACACCACCGCCTTCCCTCCGCCTCTTCCCCGTACCACCACCAGGCGGTAATGTCCCCAATGTACACGCCGACGCCTGCCTTTTTGGAGGCCTCCCAACCCCTCTCTTCACCTGTCCATTCTGCTCTTTCACCTCTCTCCCCACATCACGCCCACCAGTACTTCTCGTCACAACCCTAACCTTCCTCCCATCTCTCCTCTTACCCCTCCTCTTCTTCTCCATCTTACCATCCTTACTTTCGTCCTCCGAAACATCAACATCCTCCACCGTTCCTACTTCGTTGGGCGGCGAGTTCTGCTTCATCCTCTTCAGGAACCTCGCCGCGCCTTGCTTTTTCTTCACCGTGCTATCTTTGTTCTCTATCTTTGCCTCCAAGTCATCATGAGAGCTAAGCACATTACTCCCACACTCATGCTTTGGTGTTTCTCCGTTCTTGCTCCTGGTTCTCGTGCTTCTCCGACCCAAAACCGATTTCTTTTTCATTCTTCTCTTCATTACACTCTTCTCTTCATCGTCGTCGTCATCGTTGTTGTTTTCGTCATCATCATCGTTGTCGTCGTCGTCGTCGTCAACTTCACTCTTCTTCTCATCGACTTTTGGTTTTTCTTCAAACGTTCTTTCCCTTTTAACATTGCTGCGTTTACGGCACGCGACCATAGCAGGAGTACTACTCGTCTTGTGGTAGTTGGTGGTTTTGGGTTTGACCCGGGTTTGTCCTGGTTGTTGTTCGGGTTCGGATTTTATCGTTATGGGTGTGGGTTTCCGCATATTGTTGGCCATTTCCTTTAAGACAAGGGCTCGGAGTTCATGGGCCGCGAGGGATTCGGGTGAGTTTTTGCGGAAGAAAACGACGGCGTTGTTGGATAAAAGGAGGAGGTCGCGGAAGAATCTCTGTATGCAATCGGAGTAGACCCCTTTATCGAGCCTGGATTGCACCGTTTCGAGATCCATGTGTTGCCGGATCAGGTTTTTGTATTTTTCCGTTTCCTGCAAAATCATAGAGTTATAAAGTTACCAGATGATAATACAAAAAAATTTACTGTATCTCTTTTTTTGGGTTTGAATGTTTGATGAAGGAAAAAAATTTTAGATCTTTAATTTGTTGTTATTCCTCGCCGTACGAGCGAGGGTAGCCGTGCTGAGATAGGCGTCACTATTTTCGGGAAAGTTAGAGGATTATGCCGTAATAATCTTAACACTAGTGCAGAGAGAAAAGATTGTACTTAAAGACAGCTGAGTCCTTCATTAGAAGGCTAGTCGGTAATATTGTGAAAGGTATTTTGGTCACTTTAAGACCCTCAAGTGTGTTTATTTATTTATTTATTTTTGCTGGGTAAGTTACCCGGAGGTTCACATAACCATTGACCCATGACCAAATCTATAAGTCCACATGACAAAATCAAGTCAAATGTCACATTTGCAGGTAGAGAGCAATGCTATTTTTTTCAAATTTTCTTTTTCATTTAGTTATTTATTTATATATCATTTGACATGGCACACAATTTGCAGACCACTTAAAAGGACAGTATGTCAATGCTATATCGGGTCATCCATATTATTTGAGGTAACATTGCACCATGTCAATTGTCATATGAATAAATAAAAAATATTTATATATAAAAATAAAAATCTTAAAATATAAAGCGCTTTCCTTTAAAGAAAAGGCAAAGTGGTGGCTAACAGGGCCAATCGAATATGATCAAGGACATGTAAAAAACGTCATATATTCATTTCATTTTACACTTAAGTACAAATGCCATGACCAATGCCATGACCAGGAGAAGAAGGCAAGCGCTGCCGCAGCTCTTCCCCCCGGTCTAGTTAAATCACGCACCATTCATATCCATGGGGCCCATGCTTTAATAGGGACCAAGTATGAGAGGTTCATAACCAGTCTGTATCACTGGAGAGTGGAGACGATCATAATGGGACAGGTCAAGTCACAATACTGTCTGTTGGTTCTCATGAAAATCTAAGCACATAAGGTTACACAATGAATCACACAACAGAATAATCAACCCCTAGATCCTCTAAACCCTTCTTCACAGGGAGGGTCATCTTAGGATGAGACATGTTATTTGAGCTTGATTTGAACTTCGTAAAATTAAAGAGCTATACTTTTTTTTTAATTACACAATGAGACATACTTAAATCTAATGTTTGAACTCATTAATCTATTGACACAAATTTGAATAAAATATTTCCTAATTTCATAAGTTTATAAATATTTTAATAAAAAAAAATTTTCATTCAAAATTCTAATTAATTTTTTTATAAAATAAACGAATCAAGCTCAAATTTTATAAGTCATAATTTTATGGATCTTTGTATGTGGGATAATTATTTTCCTTTTTCTTTCTGGAAAGTTTATAATGAAGAGGTTTACGGTGTTACCTTTCCTCGATGGACCTGTTGTTCTAATTAATGAATTTATCTTTCTTTGTCAAAAAAAGAAAAAGAAAAAAAAAGGTCCAGAGTGTTGTTGACTTGGTTCTGGTCCAAAGAGAGCTTTAGTTGGTGTATTAGCTGACGAACCATTTGGAGCGCCGAGCGCACCTGAACCAAAACAATGAGCCGTCTTTCATATTTTAGTCGAACCGACAATATGACGGATCTTTCTAACCGTCGTGAAGGTCATATACTCCAACCACTACCTCTTTCTCTCTTTATACAGCTAAAGGCCGGGTCAGAGCAAGTTGGAGATAAGACTAACCTATGTGGTTCTCACGAAAGAATGAAGGAGAGAAAATAGAAATTCAAAATTGTTTTATTCATTATATTTCTTTTTATTAGTTTATTACTATTATTTTGTGCAATTACTTAGAAATGCAGTGAAAGCAAAAGGGGAGAAAAAAAAGCGTGAAACCATTGTTGAGCTGTGTTGGAGACTATCTTCGGTCCCCATCTAAATTTGGTTTGTTTTGACACGTGGCAGTCACTAACGGTTATACGTTCCCATTGTTTCTACTCCGTCCGATGGTCTTCTTTTCCACCAAGCTTAATTCAAAATGATGATCAGACGGTGAACAATCCATGGCGGACTACCCTACGAAACGACACCAAATATAATGAAGCTTTCTTTTGGAGCCAAGTTTAGAACCAAAGGCGTCTAACAACTCCAAGCAACGTTCAAGCCTGCCTACCCGTACCCAACTATCGCCTTGTTTTCAAATGCATCCGACCGTTTATCACCATTTTGCCGTCTAACATGATGCATGTGAGCTGCACTGTAACAGCTCTCTAGTTTCTCCCCCAACCAAACACAGCTTGCCGCATCATGAGAAGGAGCACTGTTATCGTCCCAAAATTTACCAAAATACCCTCGTTTTCTCTTAAATGACAACAGCCCCTCCTGTGTCGTGATCTGGCATGCCGTGAGTGGTCCAGCAAGGAGCTACCTGAGAGCGTTCACGCCTTTGAAATATGGTTATCTATTTATTTTTAGTATTTTTGGAGGAGAAAAAAAAAATTAAGAATATTCGTAAACGTAAGATACCTGGCTCCGAAGCCGCCGCTCAAACATCGAGCCGAGCTTGTGCGACCGGATAATCCCGAGGAAACGGACCAACGGTTGAGATTTGACGGCGATCCGTTTGGTGGCGGGAGAAACCTCGTCACCTTCAGGATCCTCGCCGCTGCTACAACTCCCTATGCCAAAACCACCACCACCACCTCTCCTCCTACGACGTCGTTTCCCTTTCGATAAACTGGCCGAGCTCTGCACATCACTACTCTGCTTCGTCCCCTCCTTCCCCTCCCGCTTCGACTCCGCCCCCGATTCCCCAAGCTCGTTCGACTCACCGATTCCACCCGCCGGAATCGCTGCCTTCGCTACCTTTAAAACACCGCCTCTCTTCTTCGTCACCGTGTCCAAATTACTGTTATTCGACCCGTCACCAACCGGTTTGGACTCGGTTCGGGTCGGATCCGGTTCATCAGCCCCCGGTTCGGGCGGTTCAGCTGTCTCTTTCGGTTCATCGCTACCTCGAATCTCACCTTTGTGATTCGTCGAATTCGACTCGTTGTACGATCCATTTCCCCGGTAGTCGGAGTCCTCACCGGATATCGATTTTACGGCGGCCTTCTCCGGCGAAACTTCTCGCCGTTCTCGTTCCCTCTCCTCTTCCTCCTCTCGATCCTTCCTCAGATCTGCTGCTGCTTCTTCTTCTCTATCATTCTCCTTCAAGCTCTGCTCACGCTCGTCTTCCAATTTCTTCACCTTCGATTGCAGAGACCTGTAAAAAGAACAGACCAAAAACCTCTCAGATCTCAAAAGCCACGCCGTTTGAACTCCAGATCTTCGATAAGAAACGAAGAAATTTACACGATCGAAACATCGCGTCGTTGAACCTCGCGTCTCAGCTCCGCAACACGAAGCCTCCTCAACTCATCCACCATAGGCACCAACCTCTCCATCTCCGATTCATCACAACGGTCCGTTCCGTCAAAACCGTCGATGAATCGTCTCATAAGGTCATGGAACTTCTGTTTGCAGTTGTGAGGAGTGAGAGACGGAAGGTTCGAGCTCCGACTCTGTATTTCCATAACCACGGAGTCCCACCTCTTCGTGCCATGGCGGTTCACGGCGCAGGCCAGCAGCAGCTCCTCTAATGTGCCCCACGTCAAGTCGTGTTCGTCCTCGTTCTTCGTCGTCGTCGTTGTATCGTTCTCCTTCGCCATCGTCGACTTTCTCTCATGTCAACATCGTCATTCGTTTCGCAAGAATTAGGGTTTTGAGGTGTCTTGTTTTCTTCTTCTTCTTCGTCTTCTTTATATTTATATTTATATTTATATACAAATTTATTTATTTTTCGGGTCTCTGTTTTTTCTTTTTTCCTCTCGAGTTCTAATCTTCGCGGTTCGGATTTTTGTCATGCCAAATGGGTTTGAGCTGTGCTCTGTAGTGCTCGCATGGTCGCCTCTTGTGGTGGGTTCATTTCTCATTGTTCCATTACGATTTTGTCCCTGCTTATCTAGATGTTAAAGTGCATTCAGTGTTTTGATTTAAGGGCTTTGTGGTAAATATATACACCATCCACATTTTTCTAAAGAGCCACAAATGTAACTACTGTAAAGTATAAACTTTTTTCCCCCTTTTCCTTTCAAGTTCCATTAGAAGAGAATCAAAATTTAGACTTAACATTACTCAAAAATTAACTCATGCACCTGTGTACCACTAGACACCGATAGACCACAAAGGTCGCTTGTTAACTATTGTAGACTTCCATAGACAAAATCACCTCAGTAGGGGAAAAAAAAGAAAAGGTGTTAATTAATTTAGGCTAGTCTGTATACTTTTATGCATAAAATATTGGTACCTCGTATTGAAAATGTTGGACAGTAATTTTATTTTATTAGGTATAAAAAATATATATATATTTTTTAATTTGGTATTCTTTCATTAACTTAGATTTTGATTGATCTAAGATGGTGGTACAGTCTATATGGTAAAGATATGTTACCAAGGAAATTCAACTTCAGTGGTTGGGTTGCCCTCCTCCCCCCACCCCCACCTCCTCACCGAAACAAAAGAAAATAATATTAAATAAGTAATAAAATTCAGTGAATGACAGTTGTGTCACATAAGTTAAATGGTGGTATAATTGATGAAATTTAAGATTGATACTAAGGTGTCGTGGTGTTTTTCTATACCTTGCATGATAAACCTAAGAAGAAGTATTTCCTCCCAAATTGGGCAAAGTACAGGCATTTTCCCAACTAATTTTCTTGGCTCCTTTTGGGTATGTGTGGATCCATTGGGTATCTGGGTGGACAAAAAGGAAAATAATCATTGGAAAATGAACATATTCTTCTTGGCTTCTCCCCTATAACATTTTACATCCCTTATTTCTCTCCTTTTAAAATAAATAAATAAATAAATATATATATATATATATACATATATATATACACACACGCGCGGTTATGTTCCCATTAACATGTATTGATATAAGTTATATTAGCACTATGTATGGGGGGTTGTACCCCTTGCATTGATTTAATGTACTTCACATCCCACTAATGTATAGAGTACATTTCTTAATGCGGGTTTTGATATAAGTTATTTTAGTACGTGCTTACCTGATTATCATCCTATATATATATATTGTCATCATATTTCTTTGTTGTTGTTATATTGTAAAATAAAATGTCTATTACTGGTGGCATTTGAGTCACGTGGCATGTCTTTTATTTTATTTATAGAGGTGAGGGTTCTAGGTAGGGGTGCAAAATGGTTCAGGTAGACCCGAGGGTCGGACCGTTCCGTGCAATTCGGTCTGGGCCATGGTTTAGGGGGTTTAGTCCCGGACCGGACCGAATTCCCGAATTCCCAAAAATATATATATATGATTAGATATATAATTATATGTTAATATTAATGTATTATAATCAATAAATAAGTATTATTCAATAAATTTCTTACCTTTTACCAAAAACAAAACTAAAACAAAAATGAAAAACAAAACTAAAAAAAAAAAAAAAAACCAAGAACCGGACCAGTCCGGACCGAATTTTTCGGTTCGATCTCGGTCTCGGTCCAAGCCTAAATCAGTCCGGTTCCAAGACAAATTTTGAAGTCCCAAATTAGTTCAGTCCGGTCCAGAAACACCTTTGGCCCGGACCGATTTGCACCCCTAGTTCCAGGTGCCATGGTTTCATCCATGTGGGCATATGATTATGTAAATTTAATGTGTCATTGTGCGAAATTCTAATACTCCCTGTGTTCCAAATTAAGTGTCTCATTTGAAAAAACAAGATTTTTAAGAAAACTATATTAAATGCTTTCACATCAATGCATGTGTTTTGAAATTCCAATTTTGCCCTCAAGTGTGTAAAACATTAGTAAAATGGAGAATACCTTTTTAAGGGTGTTTTAAGAAATGAATAAAAAAGGACCATTAGTTTTTGAAATTGGACAATTATTTTGAAACATCCCTAAAAGAAAAGTAGGACATTTATTTAAAAACGGATGGAGTACTTGTTATTAAAATAAATAAAAAACAATAACAAAATAATTAGCTTGATCAACAGTTGTCAACCATTGAAAAAGATCTAGAAAACGGTTATATTGCCCACCAAAGAAACTAAGGCACTGTTTGGTTGCACTTTTTTAAATATATTTTTTAAAGTATGAAAAGTCATTTTTTACTTTCTTGTTTTTTGCTTTTAAGTAAAAGCAAGAAAAGTAAAAACACATTTGGTAAAATTATTTTTGCTGGTGATCTTTTAGATATAATGGAAAACTTTACTGAATTATCGTTGGCCAAACGGAAGCCTATGACAGGCATAACCTCTCTCGATTGCAAATTTTTTTAGTTAAGGTAAAATTCTTCCGAAATATAAAAATGACTTTTAAAAGCAAATTTTCATTGTTTTTGCTTAAAATCAAATATTTTGCTTTTTGCTTTCTAGAAGTCTTTTTTATTTCCTCTAATCAAACAGTTTTTTTTGCTTTTACAACTTTTTACTGTAAAAAGCAAAAAATATCTTAAAATAAGTGCAACCAAACGATACCTAATTTAACTTATAATATCTTTTTACTAATTGAGTGAACAATCTCAAGTTCCAAGAGCATTGATTATTGTTTATTTGTATTAATAAAGAGTAGTTCAAGGTAAAGGTATATTCTATCATTGTCAAAAAAATAAATAAAATACAATAAAAACTAATTAAGCTTCCCTCAAACGTTAATCATCTCATCTTGGCACTATCACATTGCACTACAATCGTCGTTAAAACACATTTTTTCCCCTAACCTTGTTTCTAAAAAATATCAATATAAAACTTATCTTATGATTTCTAAGATATAATTGATACTTTGATTTTCACCGAACAAACGACAAAGAGATTAAAAATTTAAACTTAAAACACTTAAATGTAATTTGTAAATGATGATTTTTTACCGACTACCACGTGTCCCTATGTTGTACTTGGTTTTCACTTTTCACCCAGAATGGATACTTAGGCCACAAACTTTGAAAGTTTGAAATCACAGAGGGTCCGAAATCTAAAGGAAGTAAAAATCGTAAAAATTTTTACTCCGTACTAAATTTTCGGAGGAGCGGGAAAACTGCCTCTTCTTCTCAAAAACCCAAAGAACAAGACGTTATAAAACCCACAAGCCCCTCTTTCTCCACCAAAAAAGGAAAGGAAAAAAGAAAAAAAAGAGAAAAAAAAATCCTTTCCACTTCCATCTTTCCATATCTCAACCACCGATTGAACCTCAAGAGCGAGCCATTAGGGTTTCTCGATTGAGGAAATCACCCGAGGAAAATCGGAAAAAACCATGAACAGAACTGTGAAACGCGAGCAAGTCACTGGCAAGAGGAGTATTAGGAAGCCGAGCAGCAGAGTTGTAGGCGACGATGCAGCACTCAAGGCTGTGAAGCGTGAACACGTGAGTAGAAACAGAGTCGACTCGGCTGATGCTGGGCAGGACGATTCGACTTCCGCAAGGGGTCACTGATCGGCGTGTTCTTCGCTCTCGGTACACGGCCGTCAAGAATCTTATTAACGGTATATTTTGTTTAACGTCTACGTGCTGTATTCTTTTTAATTTCAAGGTGATTTTACAATTTTTGATAAATATTGGCGGTGTTGCAGATGAAAAAGATGAGTTATGGAGAGTGGATTCGGATAAATTCAGCTCTATAATCAGTGAAGTCGAGAACTTGCATCAGCTAGGTGATTGTTTTTACTTTCGGTTTAACCTCCTATAGCTTTGTTAGTTTCTCTGGAAAATGTTTTCACGGAAAAAAAATTATCAGGGATTTTTTTATTTTTTCCGCAGAGAGGTAAATTATGGTTTGAAAGTTTCATTCATGCATAATTTGGCAGTAAAGTAACCATATTTTCTGAGGGTTCTTTTGGTTGATGAGAACAAGTAGAAAAACAGAAGAAATCAAAATTTTTGAATAATGAGAGTTTTTTGTTTTTTTAAATTGAGGAGTTAGGACTCTATATATTCCAAATAAAAAGAAAAAAGAAACTGTAGATTCGTAGTTCTATTTATTCTCTTTCCAACATTTTCTCATCAACCAATGTGTTTACGAAAATTCCTTTGAAAAAAATTCCTGGAATTATTTTTGTGTGAGACAAATTGTTAGTGTCATGCATCCATTCATTTATGATTTTTTATTTTTTATTTTATTTTTTTATAATAAAATAAAGGAAGTTTGTTCGTACATTGTCTATCCAATTGGGTTTTCAGTTCAAAAGCCAAGGGAACAAGTTGCAGATGCAGAGGCTCTGTTAGACATTGCCAATACATTGATGACCTCTGTCAAGTCACAGAGCAGTGAGGGTGTTACCCCATCCGATTTTGTAAACCTTTTGCTCAGAGACTTTGGTCAACGATATGGAGTTAGAGCCACAGCAGAGAATGCAGAGAATGCAATTCGTTGGAAAGATGTTGGGCTTGCCGTTTCACATATTTTCAGGGTGGGACATGGGTGTTGCACCATGTGAGTTTTTACCAGTACCCTTCCCCTAGAAGGCTAGAAGTTGTTGATAATGTGCCTTTGTCTTTATTTTTTGCTATAATAACTTCTTATTCTGTTTGGGTTCTTGTTTTTGCTTTTCACTTTATGATACTTTCTCAAGGCTTGGACCTATGAATACTGAATTGAAGCAACGGAAGGTTGGGGTTCGTGGAAAACGTGTTAGGCCGACTGAAAGTTCTCGTCCTGAAGAGGTAACATCTCTTTCCAGCTTACATTGAATGTTTGCTGTTATTGACATTAGGGAATGGCATGGCTGTGCATGTAGAATTTGTTCTCATATAAGAGGAAGGAGTGGGAAAGACCTAGTCCTTCACTGAGATTCTGTCTTGTTATTGGAATGATTGCGCTAAAGGATCTCTTCAAAATTGTTTTCTCACTTGGAAGCATAATGATTTTATTTTCTTATTGGAAGTATGCCATATTGCCATGTTATCTGGTTTACTTCCATATAGTATTATGTCAATCGCCTTAGATAGGCAGTTGAATTTCGTTGAATATTGGATTGTCAATATTCCTCCATTTAAAATTTAAAAATTTCACCTCTTTTCATGACTCTTTGTTAAATATCACTTGTTAAGAGCGCCCCCACATCCTTTTCAAACCTGGGCCATATCTAGTCTCTTTTCTCTTAAGTGGACTAAAGTTTAAATCCAAAATGAATTGAAAATAGAATTCTACTAAACTCATAACATGATGAAATGACATTTAAGTTCTAATAATTGATTCATCCACTAGAGTTTGCATTTACATCCATCTTTTGTTCATTTGTACCAGCTTGATGATACTGGGAAAGAAGAACAAACTGATACTGACAAGAATATGGCAACCATGTTTGAGATATTGAGGAGGAAGAAACGTGTCAGGCTTGAGAGTTTATTTCTGAACAGAAAGTCTTTTGCACAGACAGTGGAGAATTTATTTGCTATGTCTTTCTTGGTTAAAGATGGACGGGCTGAAATAGTAGTGGATGAGAATGGATCTCATTTAGTTTGTAAGACACATTCCTTCCAGACATCTGTGGCTTTAGTTTCACCCATACTGCTGTTTTTATATATTGTTGTTGGCTTTCATTTTTTCAGCACCAAGGAATGCTCCTTCTGCCAATTCAGTAATGTCGGGTGAGGTTATCCTATGGCCATTTTGTATTCAGATTTGATTTCAAGGATTGGAAGGTGAGGAACAGGAATGCAAACTGCAAATGTTAATATAAGGTTTAATACAAATACTGATTTTTAAATGGGAACTACTCATCATGAGGCTCATCTCAAATTTAAAAGCATGGGTTTTTAAGCTCCTTCAACTGGAAATATTGCACTTGGTTAGTGGTCATGGATGTGCTCATTTGGGATGTTGTAACTTGTAAATGCCAAGAAATTATTATTTAAGATGATTGTTGATGATGGAAAAAAAATGAAGATTTTCAATTTTTCTTATTTTATAGAAAAAAAATGCTGCAGAAAATATAATTAAAAAGAAAAAAAAGGTCTAAAAAAATCCTTTGTAAAAACATGTAGATCAATTGTAGGGCAAGATGTTAAAAACTAGGTGTCAGCAATCAGACAATAGGCTTTCCTTTGTTAAGTGTGGGTAATGATCTAGCCCTTGGTCAGTGTATTTATCTTTCTGATTTTTTATTTTTACTTATTTTGTTATTAAGTTTATTGGTTTCTGTATACTTGTTTATGTTAACTTGCAATGTTTTCTTCAAAAAAATTTCTCCTGAATTACTAATATGTTATTTGTAGTTAATGATGGACACGGGTGCCAGCTGGAGAGGAGTTGATGCCACATAGGGAACGGCCTAATGGCATCCCTGGTTCTCAGGTAGGGCCAGTACCAGATGATTCTCAAGCAGCAGTTACATACAACACCAATCAAGAAACTGTCTAGGAACCGTGGCCTGGTCATACAAGAACAATTAGTTGTAGAAGACTCTCCTGAAATGGATGATTCCACTGCAATTCGTAAGTGTAAGCGTAGGCTTCACTGAGGAATATGCTCATTATAGAAGATGCCTAGTGACATGTATGTTCCTTTTTTGTTCAGCTAGCTGCAAACTTACATTAAATTATGAAATTGTGGTGTATATAGTTAGGTAAATCCTACATTTACCTGCTTTTCTAGTAACATTTTGTAGTACATTTCAGTTTGGCCGGTTCTAACTCTGGGCTGGTTTTTACTTTTTTTGAGGTTCTACTCAATGTAACAATGCTTTTTGTTGAATTTGAGTTCACTAACTGAAGTTGATGATGATTCAAGTACATTGTCTCTTATATATATATATATATATATATATCTATGTGATGGATTGGTGGTTGGAGGTTGAACTGTACAATACCATATTAATTGATTATTCAAATAATTGGTTTTTTTTTTAAAAAAATAAATATTTTGAGAATTTCTTATCATCTAAAGCTGAACCTGATGAAGAAACCACTAGCCTTTGTTAAAAGCATTATTGTAAGTTCTAATGATCTGTTAGCCATGTTCTTTTGTTTGTTAAAAAGGCAGTCATGTGCAGTCATGTAGCTTTTGGAATATGGTAGTAGAAAAATGTTGGTAAAAAATGATGAGTTAGTAAGTTAAGATCAACCAAAAGAGTTCATTTGGCGGCAAGGGGGTGGGTTGTAAATTTAGATATCTTGGTTTTGAAATCAATTAATTTCTCTTGATCAATTACTAGTTAGGGTTATTAGTTCGGGTGTTCAACGACCTTATGGGATGGTGGTGGCTCTTACATGGAAAGCAGAGATTAGTTGGATTTTGATAGTTTAGATATCTCATTGCTCAGCAAAAATATAAAAAAATAAAAAAAGAGTTAAAAGATCACAAATTCATCTGAAATCATTTCCAAAAGGGTTGTTTGAAGTAGAATTGTTCTCACAATATGAATTTGCCAAAAAAAATATCAGGTGGGTTCTGACATGCTAATGAGTGAAGCCACATATCAAAATTAAAAGTCATCTGATGGCCGATGTCACTACATCATAGCAAAGGCACACTGCACAATTTCCCTCCTGAAATTTGTGGAATTGTTTTCCAAAATTTTTTGGAAACCTACTTTTGAAATTCACGTGTCCATCTGAGGTTAATTTTATGTTTACCAACACTCTCCATTCTTTCGACGAAGCATTTTTTTCAGAGGGTGAGTGGGATTGAATCCTCTACCTCCACACCTTTAATAATGCGGAGTGATACTAAACCTTTTTACTGTTGGCCTTGGAACACATTTGAGTGCATATTGTAGAATTGCAGAAGCCATTTTACAATAACTTTAGGTTTTTAAGTTTTTATGCAAAATATAAAAGGTTTTCATGAAAACCGGCCGTGATGTCTACTAGAAAATGTCATTTTGAATAACTTTGCAAAAGAAACTTTTTCCTAAATCTATCATTTAAATATACTTTTTAGCCATTTATAGCTTTTATTTCATTTTTTGCCAAAAAGTCTACCTAAACAATAGATTTTGGAAAAACTTTCCTTTGCATAGTTGTTTAAAATGATGTTTTCTAATGGACCAAGTGACTGGTTTTTGCAAAAACCTTTTATATTTTTCATGAAATCTTAAAAACCAAAAAAAAAAAGGATGGAGTTATAAGAATGTGGGGTTGCAATAGCCGTTCCCCTTTCAGATTGGATGCTGCCCTATGATTGTTGATAGGGCTATTTAGGTAAAGTCCTTTTGAGTCCAAGTCCAGAATGTGTAGCCCTGCGGGCTCTACCCTTTTCGTTGATAGGCCCAGTATTCAACTAGGCCCAGCTAAGGTTGTTTCTCATCTTCCGTCTTCGTGGGTTGTGTCGGTCATACTTCCTCAGATTTTATTGCAAGAAAAAATTCCCTTGTCAAAAAGGTTTTTGCTGTCAAATTGGGCCTCCTACTTGAAGCAAGCAGAATGGGAATTTAAGCCTTTCGTCAGACTACTTGAACTTGGCGGGCCTTTTGCTAAGCTGCTCAGAAGGTTGAGAGATGAGAGAGAGAGAGAGAGAGAGAGAGAGAGGTGTCTTGACTCTTGATACACTTTCTCCTGAAACGACCTTAATACACATCGAGGTGTGAAGCATTGAAATCATTGGAACAAATAGTTTCATTTGCACAAAGAACATCAAGCACATAATGGACAATTGAAAACGAGTGAACATTTCCCCCAGTACTATCAAAGTCGCTATGAAAACTAAAAGAAATTCTCACAACAAAATGAAAGCCGCCGCTAAGACATCCCAGGGTGATGAACATAAAAGGGAAAAAGATGGGGAAGAAAAAAAAACGCAGCAGCATTACTGCTAGACTAAGATTTCGAAGTCCTACACCATATCAACCTGCCTAAGGTTTTTACCTCTAGTGCTTGTCCTTTGGAATGTCAAGGTCTGCAAATATTGGACTGTCCACACCTACACCCATTGCATTCAAACCGTTGTCAACGTATATAACCGCACCAGTGATGGCAGAAGCCAAAGGTGATGCCAGGAAGGCCGCCGTATTCCCCACCTCATCTGTTCCAATTGTTTATTGAGTTCAGTGATAAGGAAAAGAAGACAAAGTAGAGAATGAACAAATACTAAATAAAAAAAAAAAGGCCATGAGGAAGTCCTTGATAAATCACCTGCTGAAAGTTCTTTTTGCAGAGGTGCATTGGCTAATGAATAATCAATCATCATATCAATAAATCCAATTGCTTTTGCAGCACGGCTTCTCAGTGGACCTGGCATTTTTTATCGATCAAAACATAAAATTGAGGTAGTAATACTTATGAAGGTGCGATATACTTGTGAAGGTAACCAAGTGAATTTGTTCAATTAATGTAAAACATTTCCAAATCCCAAGTGAAGTTAAAATCTTCGACATTGGCTCAGAACTGCAGTTACTCCAAAAGCCGGGATCAGATAGAAGTTATAGGACCTTAGCCTTCAGGAATTAAGTATAGCCGTGTGGTGTCGAACCTCGTTTTGATTCAGAGTTAGTGACCTGATTTTCAAGTTAATAACCCATTACCAAAAGAAGACATTTATATGATCAATGCACCTCTTACTAGGACAGCAAGGCATCCCGTTTTGACAGGACCAGTTAGGTTGTTTTGTGCTTCAAACCCACAAGGCAATACCAACAAAAAAAAGGAAAAAAAGAAAAAAAAAAAGGAAAAAAAAGGAAGAAAGAATGGAAAGAAAAATAGAAGTAAAGGAGAGAGAAGGAAAAAGCAATGTACCAGCAGATATTGTGTTGACTCTGATTTTGTGCTTTCTTCCCGCTTCAAAAGCAAGGACCTGAATCAATCAATAAATTAAATAATGCCACTAAAAACAAGGTAAAAAAAAACAAAATAGGGTGAACGAAAAGCATGGGTAAAAATGAAATAAAAACTCACTCGTGTGTCACTCTCTAGAGCAGCTTTTGCTGAACTCATGCCTCCACCATATCTATGTGTAATATATTGCAAGTTTAAAATCTCTGTCATCCTATGAGAAGTGAAAACTCTGGATGCATGAAGAGTGAAGTAAACAAGGAAGGTACACATACCCTGGAATGATTTTCTCAGAAGCAATGTATGTGAGAGAAATTGAAGAACCACCTGTAATAGCAACACCCAATCTTAGTGTCTAGAAACAATGTAATTTCTGCAGCAAATCAGAATTAATAAATAAAAGAAAGAAAAGATCAGACAATTGGAGAGAGAGCATGCCTGGGTTCATTATTGGAATAAAGTGCTTGAGTAAAGAAACATAGGAGTAACTTGATGCAGATATTGCTGCAAGATATCCTTTCCTGGATGTCTCCAACAGAGGTTTAGTCACCTATTTATGAGATGTTTACTTGCTGAGTGCCAAGAAAAATAGTATTTTGATATATCACAATCATCTGGCCCCAAAAAAATACCACAATCAGAATTGATGTACCTCTGGACCATTTGCAAGTGAGTGCACGAGGATGTCAATGCTACCAAAATCCTGTTTAACACATTCAGCAGCTTCCTGCGAGACATTTGTAAAAACAGATTGAATGTTAAGAGCATATCTAATCTATTACATTTGATAATCTGCAATAATTAGTATAAATGCCAACAGTCAACAATGCCTAGACCTCTTTTAAAATCCAAAATGGTTAACTTGACACATGGAAGAAGAAAGGAGATTGAAAAATTTTGACCAGAAAACACGTCGATTAAACTAATTTATATATCACATCTATCTTTCAAAATTTTAAGCCACAAGAGAGAATGCAAATCAGCATAAATGACCCCTTCGAGGAACGAAAACTATTGCACAGCCAGTGCTAACATGATAACTGAAAAAAGATGATGGGTAGGTTTACAGTACTCACAAAAAAGGAAATACAGATTTTTCAAAACGAGGCAAATAGAGACTAGATTACAGCTGGTATTTCACTGTTTCTGTGTGGCTTAGATTACAATTTCCATATTTAGGTAAGCGATATGCTATTTTGAACTAAGAAGGACAATGTTGCAAGGTCAGCAACCACTTTTTAACCTTTTCATTTTAAGAATGACATACTGATGTCATCATAATAGAACTCACTGACATCCCTCATGACATGTCAATTACATTTAGAACTTACAAAATACCAGACCTCAGACTATCTTTCAATTTCATTAGAAAGCAACAACAGCATGTAGATTGTTGATTTTATGATTTTATCCAAAGCATGAAAACCACACCACAAACTATTAAGTCCTTAAACATACTAAAATCATGCTTAACGTTAACAGGCCCACCCAATAATATTATTTAAAAAAAAAGGGGGAAAAAAGTAAAGAAAGAAAGAACATTTCTCTCCCAAATGATCACCTTAATGGGCTTCTTGATACACCAGAGACTGACCATGTGATGCAAATGCCCTACGTTGTTGGGTCATAGCTAGCCCAAGAAAGTGTCGGGACTCTGGTAGGCCACGAGGGTGGCCAACATTATGTAGACTTAGCATGGCCCCTGACACTAGTTGCTATTTTAATTAGTTTCTATCTTTTTATTAGCGTTAGTGTTACCTGGCCCTAGTTGCTATCTTCTTTTTATTAGTAGTTAGTTGCTATCTCCATATTCTACTAGGACAGTAGGACCAGGTCTACCAGTGTGATTCTAGTAATTGTATCTTCTTATTCTTCCATTCAAATAAACTGCCCAAAATCACCGAACCTTTTCTTAAAGGGGCTCTATGAAATCCTCTCTGACATTTCAAAATGCATCTTTGACAATTGAAGAATGTAACTATATACCTGGACAGTCCAATTAGAGGATCCTGCATAGCGCTTATTTGTTTTTATCTGCAAAAAGCCACATAACAATAATTTTATTGAGTACATATTTGACCATATTTCATATCTACAATGGTAACGAAAAGCTTCTCTATTACATCTTCAGGTACATCCTCAGGGTTGTCAAAAACTGCATCTAATGGATAAACTTTAGTAATCTCCATCAAAGAACCATCTGGCAACCTGAAACATTAAACTCTCCATTAGCAAAGGCCATTTATCAAGCAATGCACATTCAAATTTGACAGGGACCCTAACATCTTACACTCGTGATTCATCAAACTTCCCACGTCGTAGGCTGCTTTCAAAAATATTCAGAGCCTACACAAAAAGCTTCCTAATCAGTAAATGAACACTTATACATTGTTTGGAAATCTATGCAATCAAGATTCAAGAGGGGAATGCAGCCTCGGAAATTAGGTCAATTTACTTACAGGAACCCAAGTGCCTACAAGAATTTCAGCACCTGCAGCAGCAAGAGATTTTGCAATTGCCCAACCATATCCATTGTCATCAGCTACACCAGCTATAAATGCCCTCTTACCTACAGTTACAAACAATAATCTAAGTTTAAATTGGGAGGTAGTTATGTATGTTCTTTGGTACCAAGCATTCAAGAATCTGATGGAAGCCCTTCACAAGTATTTTACAGTTTATACTTACAAATGCACAACGAAAAGTATTTTATTGAACACGAGAAAGACCAAGGTTTAATTATGAGATAGTTTGTCCAGATTACTCAACCAATGAAATAAATGTTAAATAAGAACCACCTATGAAACCAGATGACTCAGAGTAGTTTGGCAAAATGCCAGTTTGAGCGTGTTCTACTAAACCTCCATGGAAAAAACCATTGATACAGTTACAGGGCCTCATACATTGCACTAGAAAACAGCCCAAGAAAGGGAAAATTGAAGAACAAACAATTTACATGTTTGCTTCTTTAAAATTCATACTTTCTACAAACATTTTCAAATGACAAGATCATAGAATGGTAGGTTATAGACAGTAGAAGATAGTGCTAAACCACCATTAAAAGCATCCTACCAAAAACAAAAAGAAAAGAAAAATAGAAAATGACCATAATATATATACTAA
Organism: Liquidambar formosana; assembly: GCA_039720395.1. Taxonomy (NCBI): domain Eukaryota; kingdom Viridiplantae; phylum Streptophyta; class Magnoliopsida; order Saxifragales; family Altingiaceae; genus Liquidambar; species Liquidambar formosana. The sequence continues at coordinate 34,221,776 of CM077831.1, forward strand.
TCAGGAAGGAGGGGAAAAATTAAAACACTAACCTTTCAAATCAATTGGCAAACCTGACACAGGCTTGTTTTCACCAGCATCAGACATAGCCTTTGGAACAACCTTATCGAATTTTGGTGGAGAAAATGTGAAACTTCTCTGGAAAGGTTTTACAGATGATATGTGAGAAGCACTTGTAAGCTTAGCCCACAAAGCCCCTTTGGAGTCAGCACCGAGAATTGCGGCACCCGCCTTAAAACCTCTGCGAGAAGAGGAAATGCAGGGCCTAACCGTTGCCATTTGCAGGCCAGAAGCCGTGGTTGCCGCCATCTCCAATAAATTAAATCTCGCAAAAGAAGACAGAGACCTGCAAGATATACCAGAACTAATTCATGGAAATTTGTCTCTGCAACAACATAGAAAGATCTTATACAGTAAGACATGTATGAAAATTAAGAAGCGGCGAAATCTTGAAAAAGGAGAAGCTTGACATTGACTTTGTGCAAGTCTCCATGTTGTGTTGCTTGGGAAAAGATCAGAAAAGAAAAGAAATTAAATTTTTGAATCTTTAATTCATCACTTGGGACCTGAGAAAACAAAAACCTCCTCTCAGTTGAGCCCAATACAACTGTTAGGCTCCATTAGTTTTGTTGTGAGCTAGATACTGAAACTGTGTTTGGCATTTTCCACTGTTTGTTTTGCCTACCTAGTTTCATGTAATTTTTTTGGAGGACTCCAGGTAACTCCTAGGTCATGAAATTCGACTAACGGACTATCTTTTTCAAAGCCGTAGTATTCAAGCTCAAAATGGAGCAAAATAAGCAACAATCAGTGAATTCAAGAGTAAGATACAGAATCTAAACCACACTTCACAAGAATCTCAAGGGAAAAAAAAAAAAACAAACAAACAGATGCACAGAAATTCCGCACATATGTGCAGAGAGAGAGAGGGGCGTTGTGACCTTTTCGCGACGGAAAGCGCCAATGTGGAGAGTTGAGTCTGAAGAAATAGGGAGGAAATCTGAAGCTGGAGACTGGTTATAGTCAGCTGATTTTGTCCAAACCCTAGAAAAAAAGGGTTTCGAGGAGAGGGAGGATGGGGCTTATATAGATTTCGATGAAACCGAAGCTCTATGTTTTGGAGGCTTTTGGAGTTGTCCAACAAACAGATCCAAAAGCTCACGTCCTTTTGAGTGAAACAGAGAGAGAGACAGAGAGAGAGAGAGAGTGCGGTGTGTTAATAGGTTAGTTGTTTGGTGACATTTGGTGTGGATTAGATGAGGAAATTAATTTTATTTAAAAAAAAAAAAACAATGGGCTTTGTTTGCGCTTGTGGCTGTGGGCTTTTAAAAATACTGGGTCTTACATTTTTTTCTCCAGGCTTCTATTGGCATCTAAAGACTTGTTTTTTATCTCCTATTTATTTTACATTTTAAGATTTTATGAGAAATATATAAGGTTTTCAAAAAATCTTATCGCTATATCTATTAAAAAACATCATTTTGAACAACTTTTTAAAAAAGTTTTTCCAAAATTTATTGTTTAAGGAGACTTTTTAATCATTTATGAAGAGAAGACTATAAATTGCAAAAAAGTATACTTAAACGATAGATTTTGAAAGAACTTCCTCTTAAAAAGTTGTTCAAAATGATGTTTTTTAATAGAATATGCGATCAGTTTTTACGAAAACTTTTTTTATTTTTCATAAAACCTTAAAATATAAAATAAGTAGGGGATGAAAAGCAAGTCTTGGGATGCCAATAGAGGCCTTCCCTTTTTTTTTTTTTCTTTTTTTGTTAAGTGGGAGTTTAACTTCCTTGTTTCTGTAAAAATGAAATAGATTGACAAAAAGTTCACTTAAATGATAATTTTTTTTAAATAATTTTTTTTTGAAATTATTCAAGATAATATTTTCTAATAACAAGGTGGTTAATTTTCATGAAAACTTTTTATATTTTTCATAAAATTTAGATTAAAAAAATAAGTGGAGGATAAAAAACAAGTGAGGTGTTAATAGAGGCCCCCCTATGTTCAAAGCTGACATAGTATCACAGTAGCTTAAAAACCGAGTCACCAGCAGAATAGGCCTGCTATCCGTCGTTATTATGGGTTTATTTGGGCTTTTCCACAAGAATTTATACTCAAAAGTTGACCTAGTTCTTCTTGGACAACCCAAGGCCCAACATCGTTTACAATTACTAAAGAGGGAACGGATACTGTAACCCCATTTTTTTTTACCACTCCCCATTTCGTTTTGGTTTTTAAGATTTATGCAAAATATAAAAAGTTTTTACAAAAATCGGCGACGATGTTTCTTAAAAAACTTCATTTTGAACAACTTTGCAAAAGAAAGCTTTTTTCAAAATCTATTGTTTAAATAGACTTTTTGGCAAAAAATGAAATAAAGGCTATAAATGGCTAAAAAGTTTACTTAAAATATGGATTTTGGAAAACCTTTATCCTACAAAGTTATTCAAAATGTTATTTTCTAGTGGACGACGGGGCCGGTTTTCATAAAAACCTTTTATATCTTTCATAAAACCTTAAAAACCTAAAGGATGGGTGGTGATAAAAAGGGTGGGGTTGCAGTAGCCGTACCCTTACTACAAATTATACGTTTCTTGTTTGGTTCAAGCAACTAAGCCTACCTTAATAGCAAAAAAATGGAAAAAAACTAAGCCTACCTTGAAAGTAGAACCCAACCTGAGCCTGTTTTAAATTTGGACAACCCAACTTGTCTGAATTCAGATTTTGGGACTAAGAATTCATATTGGAGGCATTTATTGGGCCAAAAATGGTCAACCATCTGGCCCAATCCCATTTAAACTACTTATTGTAAGTTTGAAACCTAGCCCTGTGGGGTGGAAAGCCAAACGAATCTTACAAGTAGCCAAGTTGGTGAGTGTTGAGTCTCCATCAACACAAAGAGAGCCTGTTTTGATTGAGGAAGCAATGCATTGTGGTGGGACTCCCACCTTATCAAGAGCCCAAAAAAATATGCATGCTTTGACAGCAGTGTAACTGTGTAGCCCACCTTCAACTGGGCCCTTCCCATTATAGATGCGGTAAGCATCCCCAAGAATTCTCTCGCCTTTGGCTAATTTTAGCAAATGAGCAACTATTTGAGAGTCCAACTATGGGATTTTGGGGGCCAAATGATGTGTACCATAAAATGATCATAAATCTTCCATCATCCTTCAAAGACATTACTTTAATAGAAGCAAAAAATTCCAACAGCCAATCCCGCAAGAGCCCTTTTTTTTTTTTGGAGATGAATTTCTTTCAAATCCGAAATAATTTATCATCAGATATATCACAAAAAATTATAGATATTTGTCGGTCATGTCTCTCGCAATATGAATATATACATGCATACCTAAAGATTATCCAACCTAATTACTTTTAGCTTGTGACCCACCTTTTGATTTTGCCACCTAACAAAATCTTTGAAGGTCAATAAGGAAAATTGCCACATGATTATGACATTCTGTCGTCGTGCACGTATTTTTAGGACCAATGACATTTTCATAAAAAGGTTGCCATGGAAAAAAGATAGCTCATGTGGAGCACACAAATAAAACAAGGTTAATGTGATAGGAACTGCTGATTTTCCTCCTATATATGCTGCATTTGACTTAATAATGTAAGTAAAAAAAAATAATCTAGGTTCGATGCAACAAAAGTAGATGTAGGCTATAAGCCTATTCATCATTTTAGTGACATGAAATTTTGACACTCTAAAATTATCTTTGTAAATTTGACATTACATTGGATTAAACATGAAGAGAGAGAGAGAGAGAGAGAGAGAGAGAGAGAGAGAGAACCAAAAAAAAAAAAAGGAAAAAAGAAGGGGTGACATTGACCTTTTATTTTGGGGGTAGGTTTGGGTGGGTTGGTTTATAAATGCAATGGTGCATTTAATGGGGTAAGGTTGAAATTTCATGGACAGGAAAAAAAATTATAGCAAGGCTTGTGGCATCCTAATTATTTTCATAAAAAAATTGCCATGGAAAAAAGATAGCTCATGTCGAGCACACGAATAAAACAAGGTTAATGTGATAGGAACTGCTGATTTTCCTCCTATATATGCTGCATTTGACTTAATAATGTAAGTAGAAAAAAAAAAAAAAATCTAGGTTCAATGCAACAAAAGTAGATGTAGGCTATAAGCCTATTCATCATTTTAGTGACATGAAATTTTGACACACTAAAATTATCTTTGTAAATTTGACATTAAATTGGATTAAACATAAGAGAGAGAGAGAGAGAGAGAGAGAGAGAGAGAGAGAGAGAGAGAGAGAGAGGACAAAAAATAAAATGAAAAAAAGAAGGGGTGACAATGTGACATTGACCTTTTATTTTGGGGGTAGGTTTGGGTGGGTAGGTTTATAAATGCAATGGAGCATGTTAATGGGGGTAAGGTTGAAATTTCCATGGACAGGAAAAAAAAATCTAGCCAGGCTTGTGGCATCCTAATTATTTTTATTAAAAAGTTGCCATGGAAAAAAGATAACTCATGTCAAGCACACGAATAAAACAAGGTTAATGTGATAGGAACTGCTAATTTTCCTCCTAATCATGTTGGCATTTTACTTAATAATGTGAGGGGGAAAAAAAGTCTTGGGCCGATGCAACAAAAGTAGGTGTAGGCTAAGCCTATTCATCATTTTAGTGACATGAAATTTTGACACATTAAAATTATCTTTGTAAATTTGACATTACATTGGATTAAACATGAAGAGAGAGAGAGAGAGAGAGAGAGAGAGACGACAAAAAAAAAAAAAGAAAAAAAAAAAAGAGAAGAGGTGGCATTGACCCTTTTTTTGGGGGTAGGTTTGTAGGTTTGGGTGGGTTGGTTTATAAATGCAATGGTGCATGTTAATGGGGTAAGGTTGAAATTTCCATGGACAGGAAAAAAAAAATTCTAGCAAGGCTTGTGGCATCAATCGCCAGATCAAGCTTCAAAAGATGCGGTGATGTGGCCTCATGGTAACCTTTTTGCACCTCATCATATGGGAATTTGCCCATCGAATCAGGCCAAGCTATCTATCATACTCCATAGTGTCCACACTTGAGTGGGCGAATCAGAGGGCATGGGTTTGATGTTTTTTCATATTTTGAATAGGCCTGACCTTGTAGTCAGAAAAATGAGATATAAAATACTGATCCAAAAAATATATTTATAAAATTTTTCGTTGATTTTAGGAGCGTTAGATTTATCTGATTCATATGGATTGTAGGATCATATTTGGGTTTGGGATTTGTCCAAATAATTTTATTGTCATTTTAAAAAAAAAATTCTTTTATTTTGCCCGGGATTTGTCCAAATAATTTTATTGTCATTTTAAAAAAAAAAATATATTTTATTTTGCCCATTAGCCAATAAGAATATCAATAGGTTTACTGCCTTAGATCAGCCAATAAAAGTTGAATTCAACTGGATTTGAAGTGTTGATCACCTAACAATACCGCTCTATGGTAAAATATTAATAACATTAACTCTAGCCGCCCATTAAGGTGCTACGTACGTATGTGGCGTGTAAATGGCTACATCACATATTTACATACATGGGTCCGCCATTATACCTTGGCCCAAACTCTAGTTTCCGTAGATCCAAGAAATCAGAAATCGAATATGCGAATATGTGATAGGGATTTAGGGTTCAAGGGGTTTTTTTTTTTTTTTTTTCAAGCTTTAATTTGGCTCCTCTCCAATTTTTGATCTCTTACTTCGAGGAACAATAGCACTTTCTTTGAAACGCAATGAAGATAAGTAAATCCCACTAATCATGAATCATGAAAATTTTAGTCTTTATTTATTTATTTATAAATATGGATAATGACCTTATCTATGTTTTGGGTATTAATCACATCTAAATTTTTTATGTTCATATTGTCCCCCCGAAAAAAGAAAAATAATAAAATTTTCCAATCTACCCCATTATATAAGACACCTATTCGTGGAGAAAAACTTTTATGCATCTATGATACGATCACGTAGTGTCACAAATCAATCAAAGCCAAGTAAAATAAAATTGTCAGCATATTTTTTAACCCCACAATCCCATTTTTTTTTTTTTATTATTGGTTAATGAGTGGCCCATGTCATAGATACAGAGAAGTTTTTCTCCCTATTCATGTGCTCCCATCTCTAAAAATTTATTTACAAAAATTAACCATTTGAATATTTCATGTGGGGGAGCCGATATTGCCAGAGAAACAAACTCTTCTTCCAAAGCTTTTTTTGTTAACGAGACAAAATTGCCCCTTCTTCTCTTACTTACCCTTCTCTCTCCTATGTTCTATCTTTTTTTGTCCTTTTCTTCCTCCTATTTCGATCTCTCCTCCGTTTTTTTTTTCTGTTTTGTAATCTTCTGTTCCATTCTTCTAATCTTCTTCCTCAAATGGCTCGATATAATTCAAATCCACCAATAGTAGCACGAAGAACCCACCATGATCCCAAGTTGTAATGTCCTGAATTGGTACTATGAACCTTGCCCCCATTTTGACGGTTGGTGATGGCCGTGGCGTCGGCACATGTAGAGTGGATGGCGGTGAAAAGGGTTTATAAAGAGAGATCCCTTCAAAAAGAGGTTTTGCTTATGTGACGATTTGGATGGGATTATTCTTCTCTATCAATTATATCATGATTATTCTCAAGTCATGAGAGAAGGAAACTAAACAAAACTAAAACAAAGCAACAAAATTTACCCTCTTTATTAGGTTTTGTTTTCTCCCTACTCTTTTTCTTTTCCCCCCTCCTCTCTTTTTTCCTCTTGTTTTTGTTGTATTCTCCTTTTTTTTTTTTTTTTTAAATCATCTAGTTCGAGGGGAAAACTTCCCCACTGAATATAAATATTATGCTCAAAACCACAACACATACACCACCCCCAAAAACACTGCAAAATCAAACTCCAAGGAAAACCCAATTAAGCCATAAACAAAAAAATATACCCTTGATACAGGAAATTCAAAATATAAGCAGCCCCAAAACACCTTCTCACACTTCTCTCTTCTCTAGTTTTTTTCTTATTTTTTTTATTTTTAGAGCCGAGTGACTGCAAGGTTATTTTATCCTTTTTACCTTCTCCCTCCAATTGAATTTGGTTGTTACAGCAAGAAGATGGTGCTTGTCATAGTGGCCAACCATTTTAGAAATGGAAATTTTTTCAGAGAGTTGAAAAGGTCAAGAAGATAGAAGGAAAGAAGAAGTATAATTTCGTCCGTTTGCAAAACAAAAGCCGTGGATGAGAGTTTTTGTCTCTGGCAATATCATCTTCCTTGATGTATTGCATTTAGCAAATCAAAGGGTGTGAAGAGGGGAGAGAGGGAGAGAGAGAGAGAGAGAGAGAGAGAAAAGAAGATGAGAAAGAGAGAGAGGGCACGTCACATTCCTTTTAAACGATTGACAGAAAATCGAGGACAGTTTTACTATGAATAGTTTCACATAGAAAGAGTCGGTCCAAGTGGAAGACAGCTTATCTAGTGATAAGCCCACTTGAAAGGGACACGCCTTGTGGTTGATTTGATAAGTCAGTGTTGCACAGTGTTATATGGACCAGTCCTTATCACATTTCTTTTTCTTTTTTCAGCTTGAAATCAGGTTCCACTTATTACTTTTCATGAGTTTCATGCTTGTAAGGATATCTATAATTTAGTGGAGTATGTTTCCTCATTGATTATCCATGTTTACAAAAAAAAAGTCTTCAAATTTTATGTAGAACTTTTGAAAATTAGGACTCTAGACATCTTTATCAAAAGACATACAAGCTTCTTTGTGTTACTTAAAAAATTGAGATAAAATTCTGTAAGATAAAATAATTATAAGACTTGTTTATTTGGTCAAAATCAGAATATAATAAAATGAGATTTTATTAGTGAGTCATTGCGATGAGAGAGAAAAAAGCATTTCATTCAATTCCGATACCTCCCGATTCCAACTAAATAAATGAGGCCTAGTTTTGTTACCAGTCTAAAGATTAAGGCCCTATTTGGTTTGTGGATTTTATCAGGGAAAAAATATATATATATATATATATATATATATATATATATATATATATAAGGAATTCTATTTTTCTTTATTTGGTTGCAATGGAAAATTAGAAGAAAAAGAATAATTAGAATAATTTTGGGTTGATATGATTTTATATTTTCTATTCATTTTCTTTCCTCCTCATTTTTTTCCCTTCCTTTTTTTTTTCTTGGTAGAATCTAGGAACCAAATAGAAGGTAACAGAAAAAATATAATTCTAGCAAGAAATTTGAAAATTTTGGTTTATTTGCTTATTATTTTTAACTGAAATAATTAAACTATATTTTTAATCTTTTTTAAAATTGTGATTCAAGAATAAATTTGTTTCCATGTAATTCAATTATAATCAAAATGCCATTATTGTATTAACCTAGTGATAATTATGACTATTAATTACGAACTAGAGGAAATGAGTTCAACTCTTTTGGATGTCCCAAAATAAAAAGAGCCAAAATTACAAGAATCACCTCTAAAGGGATGTAATATGAAATTAAAGTGCACAAAACTCCTTTTTTTTTTTTTTTTGTGTGTGTGTGTGTGTGAGTGGGGGATGTGCACATATTTCCTTGAAATACGTAGAGGCACATACGAATCAACTTTTTATATGACATAATTTGAAATTGTATTCTCAAACTAGAGAAGATCAGTATTTGATTCTTCCCTTTTTATTCTAGTGGGTAGAACAGAGGTAATACTAATCAAGTGTATCGTTGAAATTAAGCATTGGAATGATGCTAACACATTAATTAATTAATAAACTTAGGTCTAGTGTTGTATTATCATGAATTAAGCTAGATAATTATCTTGACTATTTTCGCTAAACCATTGAAATTAACATGGCTTTTCGATTGCGTTATATTCAACTGACCGTGAAAGACGATTTAACAGGCTATCCTAATTATAACAAAATAAGTGGTGATCGATTTGGTACCTCAAAGAGTGATGAAGAGTCAAATTGATTTCCAAATGAGGCATCAAAGTGAGGAATCTTTGTGAGGAGTATGGCATAGTCTCACTAACAATGATGAAGAGTCGATTGAGTTTTTCATGTAACTGTGACATGGCTATGTGGTGTTACGGGTTAATAAGAGTTAAATGAAGTGGAATTATGGGGCCAAAAAGTAATATAACAATCTCATTTTATTTGGTTTTTATTGGTTTGTGATACCACATCAATCGTGTCACAATTATATACAAGTTTTTCTCCAAAGAATTAGCTTTACTTTTGAGTTTTTGTCTAATAAATTTATAAATAATTGGATATATTTGTGTGGAGAGAATTAGAGATCATCAAATAATTTCCTTTGGGAAAATTTTTACCGTAAGAAGGATGGAGACTCCACGTGTTAAAATTTACTAATTCAATGATTATTTGTTGAATTTAAAGGTTTACGGTTCGTGAAAGTAACCTATATTTAAAAAAATAAATTATGTGGTGGGCCCAAGCCTTTTCAAATGCTGAGATGGTCAGATGTGATTGATTTTTTACCATAATTTATTATTAACAGAATGCTTTACCATATGGAGTAGCTAAATCCCAATCCCTCACCCAACCAGTCCTATGACTCTTTGAGGTTAGATTACATTTTTTATTATTTTTATTTTTTTATATCAGCAAAAAGGAAATTTTATTTACCAAAAAAATAAAAAAATAAAAAAAACCAATTGCCAGTGTATCAGCAGCCATATTGACTACTGATCGAGTGCCTATACCCAATGGCCTATCACAAAAAAAAAAAAGAAAAAAAAAGAAAAAAAAAAAAGAAAGAGTAGTGTGGCGGGTGGGGGAAAGGAGCTCCTATAGCCAATAGAGATTCAACAAGTATAAGGTGCAGATCAGTCAAAGTAACAATTTATACCTTATCTTTCTCTTAGAACAGAAGATGTCTCTTGACAAAAGATCCGTTCTAAATGCATGAGAATGAGATCCAGTTATACAAGGGCCTTAAGCTGGAGAAAGTGTGGGAGCTTTATCAGCTAGTAGTTACGGAACATGAGGAGTGAACATGACTTAGCAATTAATATATAAATTAATAAACTCCCTTTGTCCCTACACATATTTGCATTCTCTTTTTCTCTCTAAGGGTTTCTTTTGTTTTTTCGAATTTTTTCCATAAGCAGAATTAGGGTATATTTCGTACCCAAAAAAAAAAAAAAAAGGAAGAAAAAGAAGGGATTTTTGAGATGATGCTCTGTTTTGTCCTCTGAAACAGGGAGATTCAGGGGCATTTTTTTTTTTTTGGGGGGGATCAAAATTTGAGCTATTGTTTACCCTAAATGACAATAGGGTTTTTGGGATTTTCTACTATCCTGGCCAGTCGACTGATTTCCCGGCTTACGTTGCCACTTATAATTATTGACACACGTTCTTTGCCTTCACCAGAGTTCGCCACCATTTCGGTGCACGTTATTTTGTTAATCGTCAAGTTTCGTAAAAGGTTGGTAACCCTACATTGCTTTGTTTTCAATAACTAAAAACTATGGAATCTCTAATATATTCTTGTGTTATTGTTATATTAATTTGCTTTTTGGAGTAGCCACCCCCCCAACCCCAAATTTTTTTTCCCTTTTTGGATATAATTTTTTTCTTTAAGTCTCATATAGGTGAATATGAATTAATTTTGGTCATGGTTGTTTCGCAATATTTTTGAAGAAAAATTAATTAAGGACGGTGATGGATTTGTAACTAATAAAAACCATCATCTTGTCGTGATCAATGGCTTATGGAAAAATGAGTTTATTTATTTAATTATTTATTTATTTTGGAGGGGGTTGATCAACTTTTAAATTATCTGAAATATTTAAGTGAGATTTTCCAATTAGGGGACCAATAAATTCCATACTTGGCAAGTATCCTTCCTAGTTAATTAGATTATTATCCTCTAAATTACTTGTAGTATATCAAATGATTGAGCAAATAATATGTTCGGCTGTCCATCAATATCAAATCATTAGGTATTACTATGTAATTGTCTTCGGGTTCAAGGTAGCTTTACTGTATATGTTGGAGGAAAATGACCGCTTGCGTAGTATTCATCTTCATCACCTCCAAACTCGACAAAAGCACAAATATAAAACTTAATTAGGATGTAAGTCATTACCTTTTATGTATAAATTTCCACTTATGATAAGAAGTACTTTTCTACTTCATTATTAAAGAGAGCAAGACCCTTTCTTAGTAAAAGTGATCGATTTTCCCTTGAAAGACTAAGAATGATGAATACCCTTTCCGATAAACAGACAATATGGTTTTTATTTTATTTTATTTTATTTATTTAAAGTAAGGTCCAAGGGATATAAATCTAGCAAATTTGTATGATGTGGCATTCTATGATTTATTTATTTTTAGATCATTTGCATGTTTTTGACGTATTCTGGACAGTTTTTCTTTGGTTTCTTCTACTTCTCTCTCCAACATTACCCGTGCTTGTGAGGGGCATGTGCGTTTACTACTAAAGTAATTATTGATATTACTTCAATTATGAGTTTAGTTTGGAAATTTTTTGCTTTCAGCTAACATTTGGTAATATATATCCTTTCGTGTTGAAATACAAGTTTAGCAAATTTGTTGCATGTCACGCTCCTAGTACGTGTAATTAGGTTTTTTTTTTTTAATGGTTTCGGTGTTTAGTTACGCCTGCGAATAAAGCATTTTATAAGCTTACCCCAATAATGGATTTTGTAGCAAAATCAATTCTTTGAACCAATTTTAGATAATGTCTTTCATGTGACGGTGTATAGCATTTGAACTTTGCCCAATTTTAGGGTTTGATAAATGTCATTTGTGCTAGTAGGATGTGCCTCCTAATTCAATTCTCAATTACATAGAAAAACAATACATTGGTGAAGTCTTTCCTTTTAGGTTTGTTGCGCAATGGAACTTACACAATCTTGTTAATTACGAGCATAAAAAATACAAAATTCACCCATGCATCTGAAAAAGAGTCTTGCCAGGTATAACAAATAAATAAATAAATAATATATATATATATATATATCGGATTCGTTCACGGTTGAGATAGCTTTCATATATAATGCTTCTTTAAGTTCAAAATAAAGAAACCTTAACCTTTCATTGAATTCCATAGCATTGTTCTTTAAAAAAAATGTCTCAGACATAATTGAATGTATATAACAAAATTCCATATTTATTTTCATGAATTAAAAAGGACAACAAATAAGTAATCTTTGCACCTAAAAGCTTCTTTTCAATTTTATAGAATTAATAAGCATTTTTTTGAATACATTTCGAAGGATTCGAATTCCAAAACTATCTTAATCGTAATCTTTACCCCTACCTCCTCTCGCCATTTGATAGGCATTTTGGCTCCACTAGACTTTTCCTAAACCACTGCTTGTGCTGTTGCATATGGTTAGTGACGTGTTTGTCTAGAAATGATAAAATAAATATATAAAATCCAAAAAGTGAAAATGAGAAGAGTTTATCAGGAAAGACCGAAAGAACGGGAAAGAGCCAATATGAGAGAGGATGTCATTTATTCCACTGACAGAGAGATTTCATGGAGGAAATGACCCGATTCGTGGCACACCCGATTCGTGGCACACACTCTTCTAAGCGTACCTCTCATTCTTTTCTGTCCACTAGTAATATGGAGTATTTCTTCTATTTTTCCTTCCCAATTTTTCTTTTTTCGTGGAAATGATAAAGATGTTTTGAAAATACCCCTCCCCCCCCCCCCCCCCCCCCCCACCTTTTCTCTTTCTATGTTTTCCTATATAATCGCCTCTCTCTTACCTAGCTTCTCAATCTTGTCCTCGATAAGTTCTCTTTCTAGCTGCACTTCTCTTAGCTTTTTCATCTTTCTCTCCTTTCTAACTCTATGTAAGTTCTCATCTTGTGGGCATTATCCTCTATGTTCATCAGTTTTCTTCCTTCTAAACCTTTTTTTTAAAAATTTAAAATTTGAAGTTTTAAGTCTTTTATTATTATTATTATAATTGGCATCTTCGTTCTTTTCTAGTTTGCCTAAAAATCAAGAGCTTGGCGCCTATAACATTATAATACCCTTCAAACGCAGTTAGGAGTAGAATTTTATTTTGGGCTATTATATTTCTGGAAATATTCGGTTGCTTAATATCTTCAAAATGTTTGGTTTGGGGTAGTAGACCAATTTTTTTTTTTAATACTTAATCAGTTCAAAATTAACATCTTGGAATATACTCTTTTTTTTTTTCTTTTTTTTTTTGGACATTAATATGATGATTTATTTTATTTTTTATTTTGTGTCTGTTAACGAATTTTGCTGTTTTGCAGAAGAAACATTGGATGGCTGCTGTGGACTCGCTTAACCCCACCAACGTGGTTGCACTAAAGGTTAGAGGATAAAATTAAAATAATTTTTTTTTAAAAAAAAGTAGTAATCCCTAGTCCATATATGGGGTCAAAGTTTTAGGTGCTGTGAGGTTCGAAATAGCATCCACATAATTTTGCATATGTGCTTTGTAGCACTCAATCATGCCATTTTCACGTTTTTTGGGCTTGAACATCCATTTTCATACAATTATATCATTTTATAGGCCCGCCAAGTGATTAATCCACGACTTAAAATGCATCATTTTTCATGAATTTCTTGGCCTTATGATCCTTGATCATGAGTTAAAACCGATCTTCTAGAGCAACCCTATTTTATTCTTGGTATGTGCACATGAGGTACGTGTAACTAAATATAGATCGGACGGTGGCCGGCCATATGTTGATGTGACTACGTACTCATGTATGTCTTAGTAGTTACACCAAATTATTTTTCATTAGGCGTTGGGTCAAATGCAACTGTACATTAAAATAGATGTGCTATTATTGTTATCCATTGAAATTTTAATTTTATTTAAATTTGCTAAAAAAAATCTCACAAATGAGTTTTTTTTTATTTTTTTATTTTAAATTTTCCAAATAGGTGAGAGAAGAGAATCTTAGCTCAGAAGCAGTGAACAAAAGTTGCAGTGAGAATGAACAGAAGATGGTTTCATTTAAAAGTAAGGATCCCATAATTGGAAAGAGCTCTGGAGGATGGAAATTGGCAATTCTCTTGCTGGGTATGTTTCTAGTCACTTATAAATTACTTTTATATTCAATATTATGACAAAAATAATATCTTTGAATTTGAGTTGATCTTTTGTCCTTTTCTCTCCTATGGTGCATACAGCCAACCAAGGCCTAGCAACACTAGCTTTTTTTGGTGTTGGTGTAAACTTGGTCTTGTTCTTAACCAGAGTTCTTGGTCAAGACAATGCCAATGCTGCCAACAGTGTGAGTAAATGGACCGGTACCGTATACTTGTGTTCGTTGGTCGCAGCATTCCTCAGCGATTCGTATTGGGGCCGTTTCTTGACTTGCGCAATCTTTCAGCTGATCTTTGTTCTGGTAATATATCAGTTTCAATGGTTTTAGTCAATTTTTTTTCATTGCTATCAAATTATTACCCATAATTTGCTAACCAATTATGTATGATACTTAGGGTCTGGTGCTATTATCGCTATCGTCTTGGCTTTTCTTGATCAAACCTGAGGGTTGTGGTGGCCTTGATACAATTTGCACGCCCACTTCTTCAATTGGTGTTGCTGTTTTCTACTTATCGATATATCTAGTAGCCTTTGGATATGGAGGTCATCAACCCACTATAGCCACCTTTGGGGCAGACCAATTTGATGAGATGAACCCTAAAGCAAAGAGTTCGAAAGCGGCTTTCTTTTGCTATTTTTACTTTGCACTCAACGTTGGGTCTCTATTTTCCAACACCATTTTGGTCTATTTTGAGGATTCTGGCCAATGGACACTAGGGTTCTTTGTGTCCACTGTCTCTGCTATTATAGCCCTAGTATCCTTTTTGTTGGGGACACCCGGGTATCGTTATATCAAACCATGTGGCAACCCTTTGCCACGTGTTGCTCAAGTATTTGTTGCTGCCTTTAAGAAATGGAATGTTGTTCCGGCTAATGCGGAGGATCTGTATGAGTTGGAAGGATCAGAATCTGCTATTAAAGGCAGTAGGAAAATTCTTCACAGCAATGAATTTGAGTAAGTATTGGAAGCCCTTTTACTTTATCCACTTTATGAAAAATGCTGGTTTACCCATCGAAATACCATCATTCCATAGTGTACATGACATATTCTATGTTAATAAATTGGCTAGCGTAGCATAACACGTATGTCACGTAACATGTCACAGATGTTGTTTTTGTTTTGTTTTCAAAGTTGGTTGACATAATACTTCACCTAAGCTGCCATGTTGGATGGAAATGAAACTGATGGCCACAAGATTTATTTTTGTCTTAATCACAAAAATGCCATAGACACCTCAGCCAATAAAAAGTGTGGGTAAACAATTTTTATTTATTTAACACCATGATTTTTTTTTTTTTATCCCACTTTAATTGTGTTTTTTTGAAACTGGCTAGGTTTTTCGACAAGGCAGCAACAGTGACAGAAGAAGATCTGTGTGGCCCAAAAAATCCATGGAGACTTTGCACTGTAACTCAAGTTGAAGAAGCAAAATGTGTACTAAAAATGTTACCCATTTGGTTATGCACCATCATATACTCTGTAATCTTCACACAAATGGCTTCCCTCTTTGTCGAGCAAGGGGCTGCCATGAACTCCAACATAAAAAACTTCCACCTTCCAGCCGCTAGCATGTCTGCCTTTGATATCTTTAGTGTCCTCATTTGCACCGGTATTTACCGCCAAATCCTCGTCCCTTTGGTTGGAAGATTAAGCAGAAACCCTAAAGGATTAACTGAGCTTCAACGTATGGGTATTGGGCTCATTATTGGAATGCTAGCCATGCTTGCAGCTGGTGCAACCGAAATCGAACGGCTCAAAAGGGTTATCCCTGACCAAAAATCTAGCTCTTTAAGCATATTTTGGCAAATTCCACAGTATGCCCTTGTTGGTGCTTCTGAGGTTTTTATGTACATTGGTCAGTTGGAATTCTTTAATGGGCAAGCGCCAGATGGGATAAAAAGCTTTGGCAGCTCACTTTGCATGGCTTCAATTTCTCTAGGGAATTATGTTAGTAGCTTGCTGGTTAATATGGTGATGGGCATTACAGCTAGAGGCAATAGCCCTGGTTGGATCCCTAACGACCTAAATTCAGGCCACATGGACCGGTTTTACTTCCTTATCGCAGTATTAACAGCAGCTGATTTTGTGATTTATGTGTATTGTGCTAAGTGGTACAAGTGCATCAACATGGAGGGTGATGAGAAGGAAATTCAGATGGAAGGACGAGAGGAGGATGTGCTTAGACGAGTTTAACTAAAGACTTTTGATCGATGACTACAAAATAATTGCGCGTGAAAAAGAATTCCAATTTCGTATGACCTTTTAGAATGACCCATGCCATTTTGCGCTAGAAGGGAGCATGCATGACCTCAGATTGTGAAATTTGAAGAGATATGTAGCTCATGGGGATGATTGCTGCTTTTCTTGTTAATGTAGGAATTTGCACAATAAAGTTGGCCAATGTAGTTTGCTGTTGAAGTTTTTTGGCGTTTGGTTGAGATTGAGATGGGATGATGATCCACTGCTTCTATGTACTTTTCCTTTTCCTTTCTCTTTCTCACTTTCTAGGTTTGGTTGTATTCTTTTCCCAGACAATATTAAGCATTTCCAGTAATGTTACTTTTTCTTTTTGTCCACGATTCAGCCCTTTTGGGTAATTATTTTTTCTATTATTTTTAGTTTTTTGGTGTAAAGCCCGTTTGGGAAATTAACTTAATTGTGACCTTACAAATCAAAATCAAGGGCAGCCAATTAAGCCACAAATAATACTGTTAACTATATACCAAAACAAAAAAAAAGAAAAAGAAAAAAGAAGAAGGATACTGCATGCAAGAACTTGCTTAAAATCGTTTTTAATTAGCATCCTAGTTCTAGGAATATTCGGTTTATGGGGAAAAAATAAAAAACAAATTAGATATAGTTTCTAAGAACTTCTGTTTCGTATTGAAATGATCAAATTTATTTATTTTTTATACAAAAAAAGTTGTTGAAAAGAAATTGAAATACTAATGATCGACATACACTTGCAAACAAACACGTACTTCAATGATCTCTAAAGAAGCAGTACCTCTGTGGTAAATATATTGGTCCATATATGCTCACCAAGCAATTAACACAATCAAAAATAAAATCTAGTGAAGAATACTAATGACTCTTTCCTTGATTTTTCCAGGGATATAAAAATTAAGATCATGTGAAAAGCCATTCTTCCAAACACATCCAAATTATAAATTAGGGCAGCTTATTGCCAAATGCACTCTAAACGATGCGTCAGCAATCATAAGTTATCATTAGAACAAGATAAATGGTTTTTATAAAACATATTATAATGGTCATACCCAAAAAAAAAAAATAAATAAAAATAAAGAAGAATAAAGAAAAGAGAAAGGAAAAAAAAAAAAAAGGTATGGGCATGCACCATCACCAGGTGCCACCTCCCCCAAGTGTGAAAAACACAGATGGAATTCCTGGAGGCAAACAAGTCAACCTGTCGCTGCCGGCCTACCACAACCTTTCTTCGAAGGAAAAACATGTGGAACGGGAAAATGACACAACACAAAAATACACAAAATAATATCGAGTGTCATTTTCCGGCCTCCACTAACTTCCATGGCATTGTATTGTATATAGTAGTGTTTTCAAATCGTGGCGAACCTCATCAATCAATTTTCCCCTCTACGGCTCTACCCTTGTGGGAGACACGAACTGCATGTGGAGAAGAAAGAGCCACTAGCTAGTCTTTCACAAGAAATTCAAACCATGGGATTTTGAGGACACTTGCAACAAATAACAACTGGACTATTGTAACGCTGGTGTCCACAAGTCCACAGCACTCTGCTCTTCATCGGTGAAATTTATTCAGCTTTCTATTCATCCATCACTTAATCGATCATAATTATATATGAATCGTGTGTTTTCCACAAGTTGATGTTGATCGAAACAATACGGGAGCAAGAGAGAGAGAGACAGAGAGGGAGAGAGAGAGAGAGAGAGAAAATGCGTCATACACTAGATGTTATACATGAATCATGTTTCCTCCTATTGTTTAGGCCAAGCGATTGAAAAAACCTCACCCTCACCTCACCTTGCACCCGTGTGTCGGATGGGTACCACGTCGAATGATGGCATTAGAGTCTGTAATGAATTTTGAACTTCTGACCTCTCCAAAGTGAGGTCTCTGAATTTGATCTACCTCATTTCCATGATTTGTCCAACATGTTATCGGTGTTAGACAATAATGTTTATGCAATTAATGAACAAAACTTGTTTACAGTGAGCGAGCATAACACCGGTGGCAGATTCTATTCATCCCATCCCAATTTGGCATTGAAATGATTGGTGCATCCGTCACCTAGATATCACAATTATCCTGAATTATGTATATTTTCAAACCACAGACATGATGGGAAATGAGACTTCACGGAAAGTTGACCCAGTCACCCAGCGACAATCACTATGATGCATTAAGCCACCGATGAAGCCATTAGTCACTGTATATATTGATTCTTTTATAGTAGATTGGTGCATGATAGACATGACCGAACCTAGAAGGAGGGGCCATGGAGGGTTTTGGCACACTTTTAAAACTAGTGGGGCATTCCAAATTGTAATAGACTTGCTAGCTAGGGTTTCCATTCATTGTATCATATATCATCAATATATCATCAATATATATATATATATATCAAACAGGAGATGTTATTAATTACACTCCATTCATAAGTCGATACGTGTCCAAGGTCGATCATGTCTATGTAATTAAGACGTGTCTTTTCTTGCTTTCGAAAGCAAAATTTTGATATTGCTTTTGCACTCCTCTTCTTTCCTACGAGATTCGACTTTTGATCTGAGAAACAAGAGTGTGCGACCAAACAGTAACTAAACAGCATTAGATTGTAGTAGATATATATCATTAGAATTGGATAGGGTTTAGATCCCTACACATCAACTGATCAACAAATAATGACTACCCACCAGGCAAGGGATATGATGAAACATATTCAAAGAAAATTAAATGATTAGACCATGATGGAGATATGCAAACAAAGTGCTACTGATTGACAAATTACACTCTTGGGCAAAAACCACATCTTCCCCCCCCCCCCCCCCCCCCCCAAAAAAAAAAAAACCAACAAAACAACCAAAAAAAAAAAAAAAAAAAAACAAAAAAAAGAAAGAAAATGGAATCAGATTTCAAAGTAAAACAAAACACTATATACTAAACAAATTAATCAAACACTTCCACGATGTGCATAGATTTGGCCGATTGATGATATTCCAGAGGGGTTCCGAACCATAAAAATGTTTTCAATTCATATTCCAGGCACGGTCCATATGGGGCTCCTCTTTCTTCTTCCCCATGTGCTTGGCCTTATGCCACCCTTTCTAGCTTGATCATTTTCTTGACTGCGTTGAAGAAATGCTTCAATTCCTCACCTCTATCCTTGAAACTCCCCATTGTCTGTAATGAAATAAAAGGGCTGGACGAAGAGTCCATTTTATACATTCATCAAAGGTGCTTTGGCACATAGAAAAAGGTGAAAAGAATCCCAAATGCCTTCACCTATAAGTAAAGGAATACAGGTAGGAATGAACCGAAAGTGTAAATTATCCTATGAGTTTTTTTTGTTCATGAAAGTTGGTTTGTGACTTTTGAAGATCCTTTAGGAGATAGTGGGAATCCTTGGCTAAAGCTAATAAATTAAAAAAGTTTTTGGATGTCTTGTGAAGAAGAAAGAGTACAACAAGCGTGACAGTTTTTTGCATTGACGCCTCAATCAAAACTGACCATTGCTTTCTTGAAAATTTCTCACGTGATAATCTCGAGAACAATAACAGCTATGATGAAGCTGTCGTCTAGGAAAAAGAACAATGCTTGGCAACCCGTATACAGTCTACCCATGCAGACACAAGAGGCAGGGCCCCACTCCTGTATCTATATCTACATAGACAGTTTGTATAGTTACCAAGCATTTACACAAAAAAAAAAAATGCATATGCGTTTCCACGGGCCTGATAGTTGGGCCTGATGAAAGGCCTAGGGCAACCACGAGGCCCACTTTTTGGTCGACCATACTTTTTTTGTGGGACTCTATGGTTTTGGTGGGATGAAATTTGCACCAGGACCAACTATTGTACCCATGAGGCCATGGGGTTCAGTAATCAACCCAGAATGGATACGCTTCCACTTTTGGAAATGGGCCCAATAGATGTCCAATGTTCCATGGGCCATAGGCCTTTAATTGCGTCCCTAATACATCTCAATTTCGCACCACTAGATTCTCAGCCTTTGAGATGACATAAATGGTCTAGTTGATAAATGATAGCATCACCTACAGCACGTGAAACCCAGTTAAAGATCCCATCCTACACAGCACCTCCACATTTATCAATCGCATTTAAACCTAATTTTCAAATCCGCCGTTTGTCCTCCTCCCTCCCCTCGATATTAATCTCTCTCTCTAAACCCCGCATATCCCTTTTCTCCCTCCGAACCCTAGGGTTCCCTCTGTGCTTTTCTCTCTTGGATTTTCACTCTCTTTCCTGCATTTTCCCATATTCTCTCCCTTTCTCCCTCTTTCTTGCTTTCGTACCCTCTCTTTCTTTACATACATAGTTTTTTGAGATTCGATCTTATGGAGTTTGGAGGTCCACGCAAGAGAGGGAGGCCAGAGGCTGCCTTGAATGGCAATGGAGGTTTCAAGAAATCCAAGCAAGGTTCGTCTTCTTGTTACTTTCTTTCATTACATATGTGTGAATTTCAGCATTAATAGTATCTAGGGCTTTGATATTCTGTGTTCTTTTGCTTTCTGTGTGACTCTTCGTCTTTCTTTATGTTCGCTTGGTTTCTAAGAAAATGTATGAAATGGAGAGAACTCAAGGGTTTGAATCTTAAGCCCTTTTTAGTTGTTGCGAATGTTTAGGAAAAGAGAATGGAATTCAGAAGTGTTGAATTTTGAGCTCTGTTTGGTTTCTGAGGAAATGTGGAAAAAAGAAAAGAAATTATGATCTTGAATCTTGAGTTTCGTTTGGATGCTGAGAAAATGCAGGAATTGGAATACGACAACATTTTTACTATTTTCTTTTCTCTTATTGTTGTTTTTGAACTATGAAAACCTCAACCTTAGTAAGCAAAGAGTTGAATTGGGCTCAAATGAGTAGGGTTTTCGATTTAAGAACCCCAAATAATGAGGTAGCTAAGGTTCAATGTTTTAACTTCTTTACCTTTTCTCAGCAACCAAACAGAGGGTTAGCCTTTTCAGATACAGCAGACGTGAAAAATAGAAGTCTGCTTGTATGAGCCTATAAAATTGTTTGGATTATTTCGGTCGAGCTGTTCATCTTTTGAAACGTAATATTAAGTGTTCAATTTACCAGGTGCCAAATGGAGGGTGAGTTACTGAGATATTTCATGTAGTATATTGTTGATGTCAGAGGCTTTCTTTGAGTTTGTGGGTTCTTGTGCTTTTATGCTTATATCAGTTGGTTTAACTGGAATTTACCGTGAATTAGTTTGGATCTCTATATAGCAATATAGCATTAATGGGGATGCTTGTAACAGATTCGCGAAATGAGTTGAACCTCATTTTTTTTTTTTTTTTTTTTTTTGAGTTTTTGTTGTTTTATCTGTCGGTTCATGTTGGTGACTTGCTTTGAATATTATCAGCTGTTTCTTGTGTTTCCCTTGCATTGCATCTGCATACTCTGTTTATGATGGTGTAAATATGAAACTGGAGAAACACATAATTTTTCGGTGGTTCATGTACAGCCAGTGATTTATGGTAAACTAAGTGGCAATGATGTCTTCTTTAGTTCATAAAAAAATAAATAAATAAAAAAATGAAAATGACATCTTCTTTAATGTGTACATCGTCAAAGTGGCTTTTTCACCATTTTTTATTCTGCATTTTGGCTTAGATTTTTTTATTCTTCTGTTATACATGTAATTAAGAAAGAGACATATCTAATTATCCACTATTGGAGGTCATACATTGCTAGGTGTAATATTTTTTCTCCAATATTTATTCTTGAGGGGCTTGGTTTATTGTATGAGGCGAAGATAATGTTTGCTTTGGACCTATTTGGTTTCTAAGAAACTGCATAAAAGAAATGTGCAGCTTTACATTTCTACGATAAACTTCTCTAGAATACAAAAACTCTAATGTGACCAAGCCAAGTAATGATATAAGACACAGTTGGGTTGATTATTTTGTACTCTTGGTAACCAATACAAAGAAAACTTTAAGTTTTTAATCTTCTTTTTTTTTTTTTCAGTCTGTTTTTATGCAATCAATTCAAGCATTTGTGTTAATCAGATAGAATTTAGTTTGAGATCTTTCTTTTTGTGGGATTAGTCCTCCACTATATGAAATTATTTAATGGGAATGGTGCTTTCTATATGTTTTGCTAACAAAGTATAAACATATTGTTTAGTGCTAAAAAATCAGCATTTTGTTGATATTGATAAGAAATAGGTTTACATGATTGTTGGATATTATTCGAAGTTCCAAGATTAATAACTAGCTGAATAACTGAGAAACATTAATTAATGTTCTGCAACAGAAATGGAGTCCTATTCAACTGGTATAGGAAGCAAATCGAAGCCATGCACAAAGTTTTTCAGGTTCAAATCTTAACCTGTCTAAGATAAATATTTAAAACTTGCTATCTATATCTATTGTTAATGTTTATAAATTGTAAGAAAAATTCTCTATTGAATTAAAAGAAATGTGATTTGGACTAATGAATTGGACATCTAAAGTTGTGATACAGGTCTTACTCTTTGTTCTAATCATGATAACAAAGACTGTTGAACCAAAATGGTTGATTCAAGAGAGTAAGGTAGGATTAATCATGTGCTGGGCTATATGCAACTTGAAAGCTGTTGTGTGGGATGCAAAACTCTTCCACCGTATAATGGTTATATGTAATTCATTATTTAAACTTTGCAAGTAAAACATGTGTGATTTGAACCAAGGAATCGGCATCTAAAGTTGCAATACAGGTTATTCTATCTGTTCTACTCTTAACAATGGATGTTGAACAGGAATGATTGATTGACAAGAACACAGTTAGATTTTTCACTTGATGGGCTATATTGGTAACTTTGAAATTTCTGTGGAAAGCAAAAATTGTCCAATATATAATTATCTCAACTTTTAATTTGTTTTGGTCAATCATTACAATTTTTTTTAAAGGAAAAAAAAAACCTAGATTGTCGGACTCGCTCTATTAATTTTGGTTTCTTGATGCTATTTTTCTGTGTTTATTTTATTGATAAAGGTGCCCTTGTCCACCATATATTCTATTAAGTATTAACATGTAAAGGTATCCCCCCACCTTTTCTTTTTTGGTTCATATAGATCAAATTTTCAAAAACATTTTTAAAAATTTTCAATAAAATGTTTAGGCTAAGTTGACACAATTAGATTGAAGCTATGCTTTTGGTATGAGATTGTGAATATATCATTTCTTTGAAGAAAGTAATGCTTTTTGATATCTTAATATTTTGTATTCAAGTTCTTTTTATGCACTTGTATCTGATGTGACTATGCTCTATGCACTTGTATTCAAGTTCTTTTTATGCCTTTGACCCTTTATATATAGGTATTTAGTGAGTTTGGAAGATTAAAATGCGGTTCATATGTTATGGTTTTCAACATGGATGCTTATTTGAGGCATTGAAGGTGCTACATTTACATGCTTTCAAGTCTGTTGCTAAAAATATTTTCTTAAAAAAAAAAAAAAAATTGCACAGAAACTATTATTTTTCTAATATGGTTGAAAAATTATTGGATTCTTCTCCTTTTGTGAAAGTTCTATGCTTAAATATTAAGTTTCTCTATGTAAAATTGGCTTCGCATCGTGGAGAAAATTAGGAATTTTTGGGCCGGTCGTTTAGTTACTAACTTGCTAATTTGTAATTGAGTCCTTTTCTTACCAGAGAAGGGTAAAACATATTTCATGTCAATATTTCTCTCATTAGCATGCTAACTTATTATTCTTCTATATTTATTTCTTTTTTTGAGAGACGAGTGGTGAATTTAATTTCTCTCTTTTAAATTCCCTGTATTATTTATGAATTTGGTGTATTAGAAATAAATATGCATGATTTTTTTGGAAAGAGGGGGTGGGGGTTCTTTGCTGATGTATTTAGGTGTACATTTTTCATTATGCATGTGATAGTTATTCTTTGATTTGATTGCTTAATTTTCTTGTTCTTAGCCACTATTAATCTCACATGATCTGATTTTTGATCTATTGGTGTTCCAATATCTGGTATGATGTTTGTGGAAGATATTGAAATGTCTTATGGTAGGGAAGAGTAGTAGGATTCTGACACCAACATTCATAGATACATTCATGTGCTTGTGTGGGTGTAAAAGAATAAAGATTATTGAAGGTATGCCAATGATTGTGCTATAAGATGTGTTATTAAGAGTATGATAGGGTCTATAAAGCAATATTGTGTTGGGTGTTAGCATAGCAAGGTGCATTAGATATTTTATGTGGTTAAGGATGCATATGTTAGGTTGGTAGGTATCATGAGAACAATTAGAGGGTAGACGAATGAATTTTGAATTACAATAGGTTTATGTCTAGGGTTGGCATTGAGTATCTTTATTTTACCTCAGTTAAAGATGAACTATAGGATGGACTGATGAGGGATATTTAGGAGAAGGCAGGCTTCATGGTGTATGCTGTTTGTTGAGGGCATAAGTTTGTTAACCTATGCTACAGGAATGATGGGCAGTCTAGAAGAGCATGTCATTAAATGAACATGTTTGAATTAAGGATGTTATAATGGAGATGTAAATAAATGAAGAAGATAGAATTATCAAAAGAATGTGTTTTTAAAAATGCTGAAGGTATCACTTGTTGAGGATTAGATGAGAGAATGTCATCTGAGATAGGTTGGTTGTGTGCAGTGAAGACCAATGGTGGTAATTCAAAGGAGTGATTTGGTTCAAGTTAAAGGTGTTATTGAGATCTTGGTTGTGTGCTGTGAAGACCAACGGTGGTAATTTGAAGGAGTGATTTGGTTCAAGTTGAAGGTGCTATTGAGATCATGGTTCATCACTCCGCTATTGAGATCACTGGACAGAATAGAGCAGAATGGTGAACAAAAAAATTGTGGCTGAGTTGGAATAAGGCCTTGTTAATTTGATCTGGATTGGAGGCTTATATTTTTTATGAAAAGGTTATAGCGAATAAAAATATTATTCTTATGTCATCTTTTTGGGATGAAGTGATCAAATTTTGGTTTGTTTCTATATTACTTATGTTTGCATTAGTTTCCATGAATTGGTTTCCTAGGCACTTTCAAGAAATAACTTTGGAGACCAATTTATGTTACATTGGTTACATAGGTATTAGAATTATTTTTCCTTGAGAAATTAGGAAATAAGGACACAACAAAATGCAACAGTATAATAAATATTTTAGAATGTAAATTAATTCAAAGGATTATACAACTTTGCATCTTATGAAGTAGATCATGTATGTAGGAGCAAGGGGGTAATGAGTTTATAATGTTAGCGTACTTAGAAGTTAGAAACTACTATATACTGGGAATACCGGAGTCAGTGGAATTAAGCTCTTTGATGCAGCTACCTCATTGCTTAGAAGTGTCCATTCAACATTGAAGACCACAATCTGTCAATCATTGACATTGAATGTTTGCTCTAGTAATGACATGCTATTTTTTTTTCTTCGTTACTGGTTTGTTGATTTGGGTTATGTTTTTAGTGAAGCCTTGTTTGGTGATTTTTATTTTTTTTTCGTTTGATAACGAGGAAGCCCTTCGGGCAAACCCTGGGCCCATATAAGACCCCACAACCCATATGAACCAGGTAAGTCCAAGGCCCATGAGAACAATGGAACCTTGTGTGGGTGGCCCCAAGGGGTTTAGCAAGAATTGAACTCAAAACCTCCGCTTCCTGAGGCAGGATTCCATGCCAACTGAGCTACCCCTTGGGGAGAAAGATTGGGGGCCCCGGGGGGGGGTGTGGTTTGGGGATTTTTTTTTTTTTTTTTTTTTGGCATCTGCTTATGTTGTGAAGTTTCTGAATATGCATTTATGCTGATAAGTGTTTTGTAGATTTTGATTTTGATTTTTTTTTTTTTTTTTTTTTTTTTTTTGGCTTTTTGGGGAAGGTACTCCCCACCTTATGTTTTTAATTAACCTTCTCAAAATATGAAATCATGGTGACTTGCACCATTATTTTAATTATTTTAAAGTTTTTTTTTTTTTTTTTTTTTTTTTGTTGGGGGGGGGGGGGGGGTTGTGGTGGGGGGTTGTTCGAGAGCCCATGAAGATTTTAGGAATCTGATTTGTCTCATATGTTATTGATCTTGTATAAACTAGTTACTGCATGCTATCAGTGTTGCATATTAGCTCCTTTGCCATTTAATTAATCCAGTAGTAGATGAGCTTGGTTGTTTAGATAAGATTTTACACTTTTTTTTTTCATTTTTATTATTTTATTATTGTTATTCACTTATTATGCTTTAAGTTTAAACCGAAGTCGCAATAATTAAATTGTACGTGTGATTCTGTCCTGTTTTCTACTAGTACAAGCCGTGTAATCTGCATGGGTCGGTAGCTGCAGCATCCTTTCTTGCTATTTCTGTTGTATTTGTGGTCTGATACATTTGGTTTCTATTTGTATGCAGCACTTCTGGGTGCCCATTTGGTGAGGGATGTCACTTCTTGCATTATGTTCCTGGTGGCTTTAAAGCTGTGGCTCAGATGACTGGTTTTGGTGGCAACCAAGCTCTTCCACCAGCTGCCAGAAATCCAGTAGTTCCACCATCCTTCCCAGATGGTTCATCTCCTCCAGTTGTCAAGACTCGTTTGTGCAACAAATACAACACAGCTGAGGGCTGCAAGTTTGGTGACAAATGCCATTTTGCCCATGGTGAGTGGGAGCTTGGGAAGCCAACAATTCCATCTCATGAAGATCATCGTGCCATGGGTCCAATGGCAGGCAGGTTGGGTGGCCGGATTGAGCCGCCACCCCCAGGACATGCAGCTGCAGCCAGCTTTGGAGCCTCTGCCACTGCTAAGATCAGTGTTGATGCGTCACTTGCTGGAGCTATAATTGGGAAAAGTGGTGTGAACTCGAAGCAAATTTGTCGCCTGACGGGAGCCAAGCTTTCCATTAGAGAGCATGAGTCAGATCCTAATCTAAGGAACATTGAGCTTGAGGGTACATTTGACCAGATCAAGCAAGCCAGTGCCATGGTTCGTGAGCTCATTGTGAATATTGGTTCAGGCTCTGGACCTGCTATGAAGAACCCGGCAATGTCAGCCTCTGCTCCAGCTAGCAACTTCAAGACGAAGCTTTGTGAGAACTTTGTGAAAGGGTCCTGCACTTTTGGGGAAAGGTGCCACTTCGCACATGGAACTGATGATATGCGCAAGCCCGGGATGTGACCACTCTCTTGTATGAGCCATTAAATCACCTCCTCATATCTTTTGGTAGGACAAACTCTTGTTATGGCCTTTAGTTGGGTGTGTTGTGTGAGTTTTGGTTCTCGGATGCGAAGATAGAAGAGATTTGCATTGAAAGAGTTTTCTAGGTTTTGATAATTTTGGATTTAATGATCATAGCGTAATTGGTTATTTGCTTAGCTTCCACCCCCCACCCACCCACCCACCCACCCCAAGTGTATTTTTTGGCGCGGGTGTAGCTTTTCTCAACCGATGCCGCCTGTGAATTGCTGATTTTGTTCGAGGCTGCTGCCTGGTCATACTGGCTTTATTTGTGTTTGTAGCCCATGCTCATGCTCAACCTAACAAACTGGTGGCCTGCACGTTGCTTATGTAATGCATCTTTTGGCGTTAGTGTGTGTTGGGCTTGTTTCTAGGTGATCTTCCACCCCAACAACAACACCCCCCCCCCCCCCCCCACCCCAAAAATACGGCCGCGCTGCGCCGCGCTTGCTTGCTCTTGTGTTTAAGGTATATGAATTTAGTCAAACTTGGTTGCAAGTGCTTATCATATCCAGTTTTCGCCAAACATACATAAAAGTAGGTACAGGGAGGTTTGCCATTTTAGGTTCATTACTGTTCTTGCCAACAGACTGAGCCCCTTTTTGGGCCGCCGTTTTGAGGCCAAACTGGGCCATTTTAGGCCTTAAAAGCCTTTGGGAACGGCTATTGCAACCCCCCAAAGGGTTAAGTTGTCCCTCAGCTGAAATCCCTATCCCCCAAATATATATACCCACTCCTTTAAAAGACTAAAACACCCCTCTGTTTGCAAACCTTCACCCACCCCACTCCCCCCCCCCCAACGGGAGAACGGCGACGGCAACGGCGACGGAGGTTCTTCCCTTTCTCTCTCCTTCTCCTCTTCTTTCTTCTTCTTCTTCTTTTTTTTTTCTTTCCTTCCTCTGCTGGTCAGATCTGAGGGGGGAGGTTTATTTTTCAAAACCTCTATTTTTTCTGGTGGGGTGGGGTGGGGTGCCCGCGATGGGAGTTCTTCCTCTTCCCTCTTCTTCTCCTTTTTTTTTTTTTTTTTCCATCTGTGGTCAGATCTGTGTATTCCTCCATTTTTTCCAGCGACGGGGAGGGAGGGCTGCCGACGAGGGGCGGTGTGGGAGAGGGATTCTGGGAAGGAAAAGAAAAAAAAAAGAAGAGAAGAGAAGAAGAAGGAAGAGGAGGAAGGTATGGCAGAGGGGTGGGCTGCCGACGAGGTGGGGTGCGGGAGAGGAGTGGGCTGCCGACGAGGGGGGTGGGGTGCGGGAGAGGGGTTCTGGGAAGGAAAAGAAAAAAAAAAAAGAAGAAGAGAAGAAGAGGGAAGAGGAGGAAGGTGCTCGCCGGGAAATGTTGCCAGTGGGGTGGGCGTCGGAGAAAGTGCCGGAGAATAGAACAGGGAGGGGTGGTTGCATGAAACCCTTTTTGGTCATTTTGCAGCATCATTTTTCTCCTTAAAAAATTTGGGGGGGCAATTTAACCCTTTGTGGGGTTGCAATAGCCGTTCCCAAAGCGCTTTTGGGCGTGCTTGGCTGAAAACCAGAAGTCCATTTTGGGGACTCTAAAACGAGCGTGTTTTCCTCGTCTCCTTTTGGCTGAAAACCAGAAGTCAGTTCATCGCACACGTGGGTTACAATTCAATTCTTTGGAGACAGTCATGATTTTATTTGTTCTTAAGATATATGCAAGCAGAACCATAAGTGAAGAAATCATGAGTGATCCAAGTCGTCTTATTTTTGGCTCAGCTCGATGTGTACTGTGTAGCATCAATTTATGAGAGAGAGAGAGAGTGCTAAGTCCAAAATCAAATATAAGAAATCTCTTCACCTTCATCTCAATACTCTATTTTAAAAAGAAAAAGAAAACAAAAACGATTCCCCTAACTTCAATGCCTTTGCTCTCAGTTAAAAAAGTTGAGGTTCAGTTCAATGCCCAATTGCTCATTGCTTCATCCAGCTGCTGCCCTTCTCAGTTGCCTCGAGTACCGAAGTCCACATGCATTGCAAAGTGACTGAAATTTAACAAAAGATTACATGACAAAAAAAAAAACAAAAACAAAAACAAAAACAAAAAGGCAAAAAGGCAGAATGTCAGAAGTTCTAATAGTGTAATTTAAATAATAATTGATGGCGGCAATGTGATCAAAATGTCAATTGTAACTTAGAAAAGTAAAATACACTATACCACTTAATTTAATTTTAAATGAAAACACAATCCCCAAGCAATCAGTTCAAAACAAGAAGGCTGCATGGGCTAGGCAGGTGATTGGCATGATCTCAGCCTTAACTAATTGTATTCTAATTCTGTAAGAGCATGTTGATCCTCTATTATATGGAAACAAAACTGCAAATAAATTGAATGATTAATGCCAAAAGTTGTCTTATATTTTTGAGTTTTATACAAATTCTGGTAATGGTTATTACACGTCTTGTAGTGTCAAATTAAAGTAATTAAAGTTTTGAGAGTTGAACAAAAATCTAAAAAATAGCCTTCTGTAGTGTTTAATTGTTTTTCAGGAAAAAACAGTTATGCGGCAGCAACTATAATCATAGATAACTAAATTAAAATAATCAATCAAAAGAGATTTATGTGGTTTGGTAAAACGCCATCTACTCAACATTGATGAGGATTAGGTTACAAGAGTATCACTTGAGTTTCTGACATGCGCACATTTACATGACCCATTATGTAGGTCATGCAGAGTGTGACCCTCCCCTAAATAGGGGGTGAGACCCATAAATCATTTTGAGTCCCACCACTATTAGAGCCTACCAAGTAGAAATCCTAGGGATAGAATGCCACACTGAAAAATAAAATCATCACCAACACCATCTTAGAGCATCTCCATCCAATGGTAAGCTAAAAGGTGTGTTATTACCATATTTTAGCAATAGCATACCATGTTACTATTCCAATGGTGTGCTAAGAAATAGCAATACCACGGCCTTGTACTATATTTAGTATACCATTATGCTATTAGAACAATAATAATGATCATATATACCTACATAGCAAAAATAAATAAATGATAAAATCATATATTACTTGCGGGCCTGCGGGTCCTTTGCGCCATAAAGGGGTGTGGGTTGTCAAACACATGGCACATCTCCTCGAGGGTTGGATCCTCTCTCTTGGTGCGTTTTGCCGTTGCATTGGGTGAAGAAGATCAACATTGGGGATGGCATTGTTAATAAAAGGATGGTGAAGTCCAAATAAAGGAACTCCTCCTCCATATCCATGTTCCTTCTGGTTGTTGCTTGGGCCACCAATCTCTAAAGCCTGTTTAAATTAAAGTGAGGTTAATTAGACAAAGATATGATCCAAAGTTCTTTCAAATTTCCATCGGAATTAAGGCCAGAATAAATAATACAGCATGGATTTTCTAGGGGAAAACAAGGATATAATGATAATACTGATAATAATTGGTTCAGTTGAAAAATAAAAATGTTTATGAAAGTAACCTCTTTTTTTTTTTTTTTTTTTTTTTTTTGACATATAGACATTTTTTTTCTAAAGTAATGCTGTGTAGAAAGACTCATGCATGACACATATTGTAGCCGTAGATCACGCACCAATTATCAACGGACAAGACACACAAAATGACATTGCACATGTGAACATTCTCGCATATATATATATATAATCAAAATTGAACATACTGTATTATTTAGAACGGATCAGACAACATAGATCTGTGCATGGCATTTATGCTTGACTATAAAATCTATACAATGTAAAGAATAAAAAAAGTGCAATAAAACTCTACACTATCACGTTGATAATCTATATATTGTCACACATGATTATATATGCAGTAACCGGGTTATTTGAGATTTAGAAAATTAGTTGATAAAAAGAAGCATTTGAGAAAATAATCATGTAGAGAGAGAGAGAGAAGCGATATACCAAATTCGGATGATGCTCATGAATGTTTTGTTGCATGATGATGCGATTATGAATGTTTTGATTTGGTTGTCGTTGATCACGGTTGTCATAGTGTGACAGTCCAAGTCGCAATGCTGTGTCAATCCCCTCGTCTTGATTATCATGGGGTAATTGCTCGGCTTCCATGTTTGTGAAATGTACCTATAGGACGAGTCTATTTCGTAAAGTTTAAAAGAAGCGTTAGGTCATGCAAAAATAAAATCAAAATACAGAAACACAAAAGTAAACAAGGGAAAAATGAAATTTATCCTCTTATTTTATTTTATTTTTGTGTGTGCACGTGTATGATCTTACAAGCATCATGGCGTCTTGATTCCACCCCAGTGATGTATATCCTAATCCCAATCATAGACTATCCATGTTAGGTGAGAACCAGTCTCTGGATAGTCAATACATAGTAGGTGGGGACCACCCTTGATATTGTGCATTCAAGGTGGGCCCACATTTGGGAGCACAAAATATGAATGGTACAAAATTGAATTGTACCACCTGTGTGCGCACGTGAGAGGGTTGATATAATATTATAATCTATCAATTACTCATGTCCAATAATAATCCCAAGACATGCACAAAATACGCTTTTTTAATTTATTTAATTTATTTTTTTTAGGGATAACTTAGGCTTAAACCCGTTACGTTATCCAAAAGTAATACTCTTACTCTCTCTCTCTCTTCTTTTTTCTTTTCTTTTTTTCCCTAAATGCCTAGCATTTTGCATGAAGTTGGGCAACCAGATCGAGTAAAGAATATTTATCAAAGGACAACCTACCATGATCAATTGTATAAAAACCGTATAAGAAGAAATCAATTCTCTTTGAAATGGATTTTGCATGGATCTGAGAAGAAAATACTTATTCTTAAATCATAAAAAAGATTCACATGATATAAGGAAAACCCCAAACACAACCCCACCCCCCCAAAAAAAAAAAAAAAAAAAAAAAAAAAAAAAAAAAAAAAAAAAAAAACCTCTTAGTATTCCATGAAATAAAAAATGCAGGTTACTAAGGTACATAAAGAGTAATGATATCTCTTGTACTAAAGATCAAGATCAAAGAGAGACAAAGAACTCAAAAAGGAATTTAAAGAAACTCTAATAACAACCTACTATCTGATCTATCGATCTTCTAAATACTGTAAAGATCGATGCATCGATCAATCAAGTATTTTACAAAAATGATCACTCTCTCATTTCGTGGAGAACATCGATCGATCAGATCAGTCTCAATACAAGGGACTGCGCTTAAAACATTTTTTTATTTTTTATTTTAAAAGCTGACCCATCTTTGCATTTTTTTAGAGATTGTGCTATGACCACTGCATTCTCTTGCTGACCCATGCAAAAAAAAAACAAAAAAACAAAAAACAAAAAACAAAAACAAGAAAGCAGAAACAAAAGAGCAGGAGAAGAACTGCATTCTCTATATGCTTTCTTTTAGACTATCAAGATCAGATACACACACAAAAACACAAAGACACTCAGAGAAAGAGAGAGAGAGAGAGAGAGACGTACTGCTTGGCAAGCTATGGAATGTCGTTACCAAACCTAGTGAAGGAAAAAGGACCTTGTTTGACGTGAAAGGGAGAGGGAGAGGGGAGGGGTTTATATAGAGGAGAGAGGAAGTTAAAATATCGAAAATGCCCTCCATTTCTTTTGATAACCTGAAATTAACCTGGCAGCAAATTTTCTTTTTGAGCTTTGATCCCTAACCCTTATATGGTAAGCTGAGTTACCCACGTGCCAAATTTGATAGGAGCACACTGCCTCAACACACCCAACTCCTTAATTTTCCTTTAAGATATTTTGTTCCCATTTCCACTTTTTCCTTAAAGGGCTGGGTTTAAATTTCAATGAGAAACATTGTCCATTTATTTAATGCTCCAGCACTACCACAACAATTGCCCCAACAAAATTAATCCTTTCTTATCTGTTTTTTATCCTTCCTGTGGGACACAGAATAGGTTTCAATTATGTCCTTGTGTGGGTCACACTTCTTGTGTATGTGCTGCTAAAAAGGCAATAAAATTTTAATTTTGTTTTCTTGTAACCGCAGGCCCTAGAAACTTTCATGAGGGCCAACATGATTGAATTTTTCATTAGTATAGCTCTTCTATATTATCTCAAGACCTTTGAAGAAAAAAAAATGGACTTTTGAGGAGGATTGGCTACATTTTTAAAGGGGTTGCACACATTGTAAATAACATAACTCATTTAAGAGAATTGTAGCACTTTGAACCTTTCAACTTGGGACCTTTCCCTTCTATTTTGAGGCATAAGTATCAAGACCATTTATTCTACCCCATAGGATTTAACGAAATCAGTTATTAAAGGATTAAATTTTCAATCCAAGGGTTAAATTTCCCTTCTATTTCTCAACTTTTTCAAGATTTCTTAGGTATTGTTTTTATTTGAACAAATAAATCACGCCTTCTTAAGGATCCATTAAAGGTCCATTAAATTGAGAAATGCTTATCTTCACAGGAGTTGGTTTTGCTGATTTTTCACAAATTTTTGGTGCGTCCATTAAGTACGTGACTCACCGATATTATCATTGTAACGGGTGCTTGCGTTGTCAAAAATAATAAGGAAATATATTAATTGATTGTCGAAGGTAAATTAAATTTATTGTCAAATAAGGCGCCTGTCCAAATGGATACCATGCAAGGATTTTAAGGATTTATTATTTTTTTTTATCCTCAAAAAATTAATAATAGTACGATATTACCAAACCGTGCCCACTATTTGTTCATGATGTTCATTTGCAGCCCTAATTGTAAGTTTAGAAAACTGTTCTAAGCTTAATCAAAACTCTAGATTATGATTAAACCAATTTATAAGCATGCTGGATAAAGAGCCACTTCATAACAATTTTCATAAGCTACATCTTTGCAAAACTAGCTTTATCCTACCATATATGCACAACAGATACTCTCACGTACTCTCTTTTACCATTTTGTGAGCATGAAAATTAAAGCTTCAGGCTATAAGAAGGCTAATAATATGCATTATTTTAAAATTCTAGAATTTAATTTATTTCAACATGTGAAAAGAGTTATAAAAAAGAGAACGAATTAAGATGAGAACAAGTTTTCTCAGGAAAAAAAAAAAAAAAAAGAAGATGAAAGCAATTTTTCTCTGGATTTTGCCAAACTCAACTTCCAAAAAAATTGGCCAAAAGAAAAGCACATGAATTTTCATTTTGTGAGTGAAGTACTCCTTGCTAGCTCCATAACTTATTTATTTCAACATTTGAGAAAGAGTTCAAAAGGCCATTTTTGTAGGGAAAGTGTTCCTCAACCCCTAACGAGACAATAGACTAGCACCTTGAAATTTCAAGTTTGTAGTTTGGATCCACAATAGGTAAATACCTAATCTACGAACAAAATTTATTGAAAAGGTCCCTTGAATTGATCCCCATGGCCCTCCAGATCAAACTTTACAAGACACTACTCAATGTTGGAGGTTCCTTTAAAAGCTTTACATTGATGCGAAAATAGCAAAAAGTTGCATGTAAAAAAATGTCAACCTACATGGTTTTCTTCAGACGAAAAGAACGACTCTCAAGCATTCCTTTATCACACCCCCCTCAAGCTGCTTCTTTTTGTTTTTTGCTTTTTGGGGGGGCTTTGGAAAGCGGGAGGGTGTGCTTGGATTGCAATTCATTCGAGGAAAAAAAAATTTTTAAAAATTACGTGCTTAATTAGTTCAGCCATGCATGTTTAGTGGCACCCTTTTTTTTTTTTTTCCTTGTTAATTAATTAACAATTGAGGGCATCGTAAGCCTTATTCCGACTAAAATTTCAATCTAGACTAATATCTTAATTAATAACCTATGTGAGATGCCATATATGCAGACATTGATAAGATGTATCACATAACAATAAGTTTTAGAAAATATACTTAAGACATGACCGTTCCACCAACCCATAAAAACAAGACAATAGCAACCATAAGTTCTTGAAATGAACATATCACGTGGGTGGAATAGATAAGACATGCATAATTAATGCAAGGGCAGCAAAAAAAGATTTGATGTAGCAACCCCACAGGGCCGGAGAGGATTTATCTCATTACATGGAGGAAAGAGATTAAAGCAGATACTAGGAAATGGTTTTTGTTTACATGTTATAAGGGATACTAGAATTATAAGGGATTTGATGAAATTTCAATACATGTTATAAAATCTAGTCTAAGGAGGTGGAATTTCAATGGAATTAGATTTATTGAAAGAGTTATAAGAAAAATATAAGACGCAATTGAATTTCTTCATTTTAAATTCCTTCCAAGCCAAACGAGATAAAGGGGAATAAATTCTATTTCCATTCCTCTCCTTTTAATTAAATGAATTCATTTCCTTTTCCTTATGGTTACCAAACACAGTTATGACTCTCAAGGAAAATGAAATGAAATCACAAGAAATAAAACACTATGTGGGTGGCCATACATTCACCCTATTCCACAGAGGGAAGCACAAATTTTGAATGCTGCCCCCTGGTCACCCACGCGAAATGTTCCCAATTTGGAAAGCCAAGCCATGTCAAATTTCAACGGTCACAAGAACAATAATAACTTGAAAAATTACCAAAATAGTTAAGATATATTGTCAAAACAAAGAAAATAAAATTAGGATTCCCTAATTTCGATGCCTTGCTCAATCTCTTTGAGGTTCGATGCCTATTTCTTCTGTTATCCTTTGTCAGCCTTTTTCAGCCCTCTCATGTAACGCAGCCCACATGCGTTACAAAGCTTCTGAAATTGAACAAAAAAATTTCTATGAGGAAAAAAATTAATCATAACCTTAAAGCTATGTTTGTTATGAGAGAATAGCTAGAATAGTGATTCCATTCTCCAAAAAAAAAAAAAAAACAAAAACAAAAAGTGAGTATTTAGTTGTACAAGGGGATGGAATGCCTATTCCTTTGTGTTGGTCTATTCCATCCAATGAAGGAATAGCCATCACTTTCCAAACCAAATGGAATGACTATTCCTATATTTCAATGAGTAAAAATCATTAAAAATGGGTCCCACCAATACTTTTTCATTCCATTCCCATCACTAAACATTGAAATGAAATGTCCATTCTCATTCCATTCCATCCCTACTCTCATTCCATTCCATTCCTTCAAACCAAACGCAACCTAAGAAAAAATAGAGTTTAATTCAGCAATTTGATGGAAATATTATTTATATGGAAAATTAAAACACACTAAATTACATAATTACACGAGCAAGAAACAAGACAAATAGGGTTTTGTTTTATTTTTATTAATTGTTTTTCTAATTTTGATCATGTGTGAAATATCCCGTTCGATCACGGCCGTTCGTGAGCGACATGCGTAGGAGTATGAATGCGCACATATCGCTCACAAACGATCATGATCAAACAGAATAATTCGAGATATCCCACCAATGATCAGTTATATATATATATATATATATATATATAGCTTTTGGCTGAGCATAAGAAACTAGAAGATTTTGGCTGAGCATAACAAACTAGAAGATCACATGGGCTAGCTAGCTAGTATGTGTACATGTGATTACTTCAAATAGAAAAAGTTGTAATGACAAACAAACCCTTCTAGTTAAATTGGGAAAGCGGGTCAATACGTGTTTGGCATGATATGATCGAGTTTTAATTAGTTATATTCTTAATTTATAAGTGCAACCTGATTACTTATGTTAAATGCAAATAAACAGAACGATTAATGTCAAAAATTCTGTTATAAGTTTAACAAAAACTCTGTTAATGGGACTGCCTCCTGCAATGGAGGCTGAACGAAGCCTTATATTAAATGACTAAAGTTGAAGATACTCTTCCAAATCAAACAAAAATCTAGAAACTTAAAAATCTTGTTAAGCTGCCCGGCCCCCAATAAATGTAACAAAGTTTAACTCTTATACAGATTATTAACAATGAAATACCCTTTACAATTAATTAAACTCATACAAAGCACATTGTGGAGTGATCGATCATGCTCTATTAAAACAAGGATTAATATCTAATGGTTGTCCATTTTTCATATTTAATTAAATACTTGACACGACGAGTATTTAACAATATTCATGATTTAAAAAATAAATAAAAATTGGCCAACAGGGTCTCTCAACCATTGGTTTGATTAATTTCTTCGAACACAGGTAAGGACACTACCCCTTACGCATGCATCACTAAACATGTGGGATAAATCTAACTGATGACTGGCCTCAAGAAATAATCGAGAACTTGAACGTAAGACCTTTCACTTCTTAAGGAGTAAGTCTGAAGAACCCCTAGTCTATCTCTTGAGGTTCATGACTAATTGGGACACCCCTTGTTTTGAAGGAATATAAGGCGTATAACGTAACAATGTAGCAAGAAAAATCTCCCACAAATCTAGGGTTTGAGTAAATTAGGAGCCGTCTAAGTAATTAGAAAAACTTACAAGAGCGTTTGATTAAATTATCAATTCTTAAAAAATATCATCACCACCACAAACAACAATAACAACAGTTAAAGACGTTGTGAGAAGAATTTACCTGCGGGCCTGTGGGTCCTTTCCGCCACATAGGAGTCACAGTTGTGTTACATTCACTACAAGAAAATGGTTGATAGATGACGCTTTTGGAATTTAAAAAGATGACCGTTTTTTAAAAACCAGTCATCTTTTGATTTGTAAGATAAAAAGATGACTAGTATTTAAGTTCAAACTTAAAACAGTCATCTTTAAAACAACAAAGATGACTGGGTTTTAACAAAAGATGACTACTTTTAAAAAAGTCATCAAATTCACTTTTCTCTTTTCTCTAACTCCCCGATCCTCTTTTAACACAACTACCTTTTTTTTTTTTTTTCCTCTCTTCTCTCTATCGCTCCATCCCTCAGTTTCTCACTCACAGAGCCTCACGCTGTCACGCATCAGGCCAGGCCACCGTCACCCTCGCCGGCGCCCAGGCCAGGCCACCGTCACCGTCGCCGGCGCCCAGGCCAGGCCAGCCTCATCGTTGCCGTCGCCCAGGCCAGCCTCACCGTTGCCGTCGCCCTTATCGTTGCAAGCACCATCTCCATCTGCCTCACTCGTGCCGAAATTGTTGCGATCCACTTCGCTAGAAGCTGCTGCTGGCGTCGCCGGAGTTCCTCCAAGGTATATCTCTCTCCCTCTCTCTCAATCTGTCCAGATCTGTTCGAATCTGCCTTGTATATTTTTCTGTGTTTTTTTTTTTTTTTTTTTTTTGGGTGCATTCTTTGTGTGTCTCCCTTTTTCTTGCTTCCGATCTATGTCGCCATGCAGATTTGCTTCTCAATGTATAGTTACATGTGCATCTACATTAGGGTTTCATATGTTCTTGATTAATTTTAATTTCAGGTTGGGGTTTGGTCCGTGATGCCATCTACAAGGTTCTGGGTCCTATTTTCTTCTTGATCCGTTACATGAACAATTAAATTAAGTGATTTATTATTAATAATGTGGTTTTGTCATTGTGCCTGTGTTGACTTATCATCATGCCATGTATCTATGTTCTAAGTTTTGAATGTCTAGGGTTTGTGTGGATAAGTACCAAAAGTGATGGGGGAAATGAACTTATGGTCATGTAATGAATTGCTATTGCCCATGTGGGTCCTAGAGAAGCCATTTTTGTTTTTCTATTTGAACTTATGGTCATGTAATGAATTGCTATTGCCCATGTCAGCTAGATAGAACTTACATTTTTGTGTTATGTATAGTTATTGCCAAATATTGGCTAGATAGAACTTATTTTGTGTGGTATCTATGAATTTATGGTTATTATGGATGCTAATCATATGATTTTTCTTTTATGTGTGTGGGATTTTAAAATATGTATGCTATAAGTAATATTTGATTATATATTAGGATTTAGGAATATGGATGCTATTATGTGATATAAGCTTTTACTAAAGTTTGTTATTGTGAAAATTAGGAATCTGGAGAATGAAGAAATGGATGAAAACACTTTTTATTCACTTGTTATTGGGGCGGAAATAAAGTAGTAACTTTTTTTTCTTTTGATAAGCAATATTGTATTAAAAGGAAACAAGGGGAGCACCAACACCCCGTTCTAAGACCTCTGCTCTAAGAACAGAAGGAGGGAAGGTCAGAGAACCCAAAAAGGAAACCCAGATAAGAGAAATCTCGCATCATAAATCAAGGAAGTAAAGTATAACTTATAAGCTATAACATCAATTTATTGTATGAAAATAAAATAAAATAAAATAAAAAACTCCTCTGGTAATAAGATATATATTTTTAAAACAATATTAATCCAATGCAACATCTTCTCCCAAATATTTATTTTTCAACATTACCTTGTAGATTAGTTTTAATATCTATCTATCCATCTATCTATCTATATATATATATCAAACTAAACATATGCAGATATAGAGAATGGTTATGTTTTAGTTTAGCCTTTACATATGAAAACGTATTTGCACAGAACCCTTTGAAGTAGTACTCGTGTTGAAGACCAGCACACTAATTACCATCTTGAGTAAAACCTAATGAATGTAGTTCTCAAATCATAGATAACAAAATGAAAATAAGAAATAAAATAAAATAATGTCCAAACAGCTATAGATCAACTGTGCTACTTTTGCAAAAGGCATAGACTTAATTAGGATGCAAAACTGCAAAAGTTTAAAGAGAATTTCAAGGGGAGAACATCATTACCTACGCAATTGATCTTGGAACTGAAAGGGTCGGTAGCAACTTGTTCTCTGTAGCTCTTAAAACCTTCAATAATAACCTGAATTCAAAACCTCACGCATCAATATGAATTAATGCACATGTATGTTTATCCAGAGGTAGAATATGTAGAATACATAAATAGAAGATCCCACCAAAGAGTGACCATTACCTGCTTTATATACATCCTGAAAATTCCAGACTACTCCGCCTCTGAAGAAGAACTACAAAGAAAAAATAGTATCAGTCACTGTTAAATGGATAATGGGTATTGGCCTTAGGTTCGAGCTAAGCGTTGGACTTGTGGGAGTAATCCTCTTCCTTTTCACGAAAACAATAACTAAAGCACCGCCTGGTTTGTTTTATGGAAGTAATCTTCTTGCTTTTCGAGAGCAAAAATCAAGGCAATTTTTTGCCTGCTCAAGCTCTCTTTCTAAACTTGGGCCAACCCAACTTGGGCCAACCCCACGTTGGTTTGAAATGAACACCCCCAAACTTGAATCTGACAGCCCACCCTGATTATGTATGTCATAATGCCACAATACAATTTCACCCTTGCAGGGATGGGGATGGGTGCACTAACCGTCTACCCCATTAATTTTGTTTGCCCATGTGTGTATATTGTCTATACATTGAGGTGATCTTCGAAAGAATACATAAAAATAGAGTGTTTTTATTTATTTATTAGTTTATTTTATGTTTTATTTTTGTTTTAGTGTAAAAGTCATATTAATATCCTGAACTTTTCAAAAAATCTAGTTCAATATGGCGCCCAAACTAAACTTCACTACTATGAAGCAATGTGGCCCTTACATATACCAAATTCCGTTTAAGTAGTTGACACAAAAGTCACGTGAAGCAAGCATGTGAGGGGTTGTGCTTGTTTGGTCAACTTTTTGGATAGTTTTAATTAGACCACATGCACTCATAATGACAAATATTTTTGTGTAAGTACTAGATTGACAAACCCCTTAAAGTACAAGGTACTAAATCATAATTATGAATTTTGAATAACTACTAGTGGATTAATTCATTATATTCACAAGAGTAGACTTAAGAAGCCACATATTGTAGCAACAATAATGACTAAGACTAGACTGGATGCTTATGTTCAAGGGTTTGGAAACAAGGACAAAGACAAGAAGTGCAAATTTTTTTTTTTTTTTTTTCATATAATAATCTCATACATAAATATTGTAGCAAGAATGACATATTGTAAAGAACTAGTAACTAAAAGCAGATAAAGTAATTGTCCATTAAATTCTTTCCTTACCGGGAACATGTAAGGATTCTAAAGCTATATGAGGAGAGAGTATCACCATACAACATAAGTTAGTGCTAAGGATGTATTAGGAGATCGAATAGAAAGAGTAGAAGAAATAATTGCCTGAGAAGTAGGTGGTAGAAGAAATTGTTCTCTCTCTTTCTTTTGGTTGATCAATGGTGTGTACCTTTTGAGTTTTAAATCAAATTTATTGTTTGAGATTTCATCATCTAATTTTTCTTGGTGATATATATATATATATACATTTTAAAGTTTAAGTCTTGATGTGTCTTTTTGGTTATATAGAGACGTAGAGGTAGAAAGAACCTCATATGGAATTAAAAGAGCCATATCTTCATATCTCCTTATTGATTCCATCTCAGGTTGCTATAATCCAGATTTATAGTTGATTTTTAGGTTTTGAAGAATTTCCTTCTTACTGTTGAAGCTAAAGTAAGGTCGCTCATCTCCTTGTAATCTGAAGTGGTGAGCCCTTGTCATACCATTAGGTGTTCATTGTTATAAGTATGCAGTTTATTGTTAATGTCAGTCCTTAGTCCTCTCGTTGGCTTGCAGGGAAGAAGTGCAGATTCCTTGTCCTAGTATTTTGGTGAGGATCCAGCTCGGTGTCCCTTTGAGCAAGGTCTGATATGATCTTTCGTATTAGTTTGATTTTTTCTCTATAACAAATAGAAAAGCTTACCAAATTGTTTTCTGTTTGATATTTTCTTTTTTCCTGAACTCCACAGATTCCATACTCGTTTTATTTTCAAATCATTTATTACATGGAAACTTCAACAAAATGTGTAAATTGTCCTTATTGGACACAACATGGGTATAAATATGGGTATGGATTATGAGTCCAACATGCCTATTGTTGGATGCTTAACCAACGGGGTCTCAAATAAGAGAATGGAGGCATATTCCTCATTAGTGGAAAGTTCATTTTTATGTTTAATTTGCTTGTGTCTCATTGATAATTCAAATCAATGAAGGTACACATGGAGTTTATAATGGTTTAACTTTAACAAGAATGATAACATTGATTTTATAATTGTCATGAGTTATAATTGCTATTCCTTGAGGTTGCGGTAGTATTAGTATATATTTATTTATTTATTCAAAAAAGAAGAAGGTATTAACCTACCCCTTAGAATTTTTTTTAGTACAAATTAAAAGAAGGTTAGTGATTGAAGAATTGTAATTCAATTGTCCGCAAGAATGATAATTGTACAAAATGTAGAAAACAAGCATTATGTTCTGACCTTTGTAAAATCTCTCTAAAATGATAAGACAATGAATCTGTGTTTTTTTATCATCTAAAGTAAAGCATTTTGTGTTATAGGAGGAAGTTAGTTGGCTTGATTTCTGGAGAGTTTTTTCTATGCTGAGATTGTGTGCATTTTTGGAGAGTTCTTTATGTGCTGGACAGGATATCTATCCATTTATGGTGGCCTTTGCGCAGAATATGATCTGATTTTTTGGTTTGTTCTCTGTCTGTGTGTGCATCTAAATGTTGATAGATTTATCTTTTTGCTATTAGCTCATTGTTACACAGAACTGTTGAAATATTTTGCTTTTTGCAGGTAATAGAGCATTTCTATGCTTTTATTTTGCATTCTAAAGGGAGAAATTTGATGTTGACATTGATTGGGTCTTAATTAGTTCAAAAACTGGTATGATTTGTGGAGATTTTGTTTTTTCCCATTTTTGCATTTTTAGCTCTTTCTTTTTGTGATTAGCACACTATTACATAGAACTGCATGTGTTAAATAGATTTTGTCTTTTGTAGGTGCATGTATAGGTGAGATAGAGAGAGAGATAGAGAGAAAGAGAAAGAGAAGGGATATTTTGCTTTGATGGAGTCAAAGAAATGGGAGCAAATTAACACTGAAGCTTTTGTGGATGCTCACTCTTCTAATTCGTCCATTTTTTGTGGATGCTAGCTCACTCTTCTAAATGGGAGCTCTTTTGTTTTTTGTTTTTTTGGTTCTCACCTGATGGCTTCTTTTTGTGTAGTTGAATCATGCACCATGGCTCACTCTTCTAATTCGTCCCTTTTTTTATTTTTTTATTTTTTTTCTGTTTCTCACCTAATTAATGGCTTCTTTTTGTGTAGTTGAATCATGCATTATGATCATGGCAAAAGGTGAAAATTTTTTGAGGATGTTGCCTTTTTAGATTTGTTTTTCATTTTAACATCAAAAATATTGTAGCACTAGTTAAGTCAAGGGAATGGTGATGACTTTTGAAACTTTGTTCTTGTAATCCAATGAAATGAAAATGATGGTTTTATAATTAATATGAGTGATTTAATTTCCTTTGTTATTTTATTTGTCTTAATTTCTTTTATTTCATATTGAGAATTTAATTATTGAGTAATTTGTATAAAAAGGTTGATGTATCAAATTTAATAACAGGTTTATAGGGTAGTAAATAGTATATGACATTTTTTGTATATGAATACCACCAAAAAAAAAAAAAAAAAAAAAAAAAAATTTTGCCATAGATAAGATGACTGTTTTCTATAGTCATCTTTTAATACATAAGATGACTGGTTTTAAGAGCATAAGATGACTGTGAAAAACAGTCATCTTATACAGTCACACAGTCATCTTATATAGTAATACATGACTGTTTTTAAGAACATAAGATGACTGTGTTTCACAGTCATCTTATATAGTCACACAGTCATCTTATATAGTAATATATGACTGTTTTTAAAAA
Source organism: Liquidambar formosana (assembly GCA_039720395.1). NCBI lineage: Eukaryota > Viridiplantae > Streptophyta > Magnoliopsida > Saxifragales > Altingiaceae > Liquidambar > Liquidambar formosana. The sequence continues at coordinate 34,265,910 of CM077831.1, forward strand.
CATAAGATGACTGTGAAAAGCAGTCATCTTATATAGTAATATATGACTGTTTTTAAGAAAATAAGATGACTGTGAAAAGCAGTCATCTTTTATAGTAATATATGACTGTTTTTAAGATAAAACCAGTCATGTTTTGTTGAAAATATGACCGTTTTTAACGGTCATCTATAGTACAAAAGATGACCGTGTTAATGAATAAAGGATTTTCTTTCTTTGATTCAAACATGACTGTTTTTAAAAAACGGTCATCTATTACTCGCAAAGATGACCGTAAAAAACGGTCATCTTATTTGATGATAAAAGATGACGCCTGAAAAGATGACTGTTTTTTCTAAAAACAAAGATGACTGTTTTGCTAAAAGATGACTGTTAAATACAGTCATCTATCAACGTTTTTGTAGTAGTGATTGCAGGCATCTCCTCACGAATGGGTTCCTCCATCTTGGTGCATTTGCCCATTGCATCTCATTTTTAATTCGGAAATTGTTTGGTTGCTGCACAAAATTTAAATGAGGGAAGATATTGTTGGAATTGTTAGGAGAAGGAACTCCTACATCCCCAGATTGGTTCCAGTTGCTGCTTCGGCCCCTTATCCCAGCAGGTGACCATGAATGGTGTCTAGCAGCATAGCCCAATGCTCCATCCCCATTTTCTCCTCTATTGAAATTCCCAAAATTCAGCCCTGCCTGTTTAAATAAGGTGAGAGGTCAGATAAATATTTGATCAAGATAATTTAAAACGATAATCCCAAAACTCAACATCATCGTGATGATATTATTCTTTATGTTTTAACCCTTGCTTATGTCGTAACCGGGTTATTCATTGGTTCCATGTTAAGCATGCAGAGTCTTCTAGAAAATAATCATAGAGACAGATATACCGAATTAGGATAATGTTGTCCATGAACATTCACGTTAAACATGTTCTCTCGCTTGATGGTGCTATCAACTGGAATGTTTGGCTGTGGGGGTTTTTGATCATAATCATTGTCGTATGGCAGCCAAAGCCGTAATGTTGTGTCGACCTCCTCGGCTACACTATCCCCAGCTAATTGCTTGGGTTGTTGTTGGAGTTGAACTGCTTTCTTCATATCTATTTCTGTGAATACTTACACGATGGTACACCCAAAAAAAAATAAAAATTACGGGATCAGTAAATATTTTAAAAGTTTAAACAAGTGTCACCGTGTCAGACCATGCAAAAAAATAAAATAAAAAACAGAAAAAATAGAAAATGGGAAACAATAGAAGAAAAATCTATTTTTCGTTAGACCGGAGTCCTAGTGCCTTATTATTGGATAAGCCTAGTCATATGGAGCCCAGTGTTTAGAATGTTCATATTAAGTGGGGCCCTCCTTTTGATGTGGGACCACAAAATATATGCCCATGTAAAAATAAAATTTAAAAAGTGGAAAAATAAAATAAAATAATAGAGGGAAGGAAACGATAAAAGAAAGGGGGATTTCATTTTTCCGTAACGCTAGCGTGCTGCGCGCGCTTGTGTTTCCAACATAGTGTGATAGATAAGTATAGTTCAATCATAAATGATCCACATCAGATAAGATTACTGTTAGAATGATTATATCAGGTGGGGCCCACCTTTTGATGTGCGACAACATGAAAAATGTGCCATGCAAAAATAAAATTTTAAAAAAAATAGAAAACGGAAAACAATAATATTAAAATAAATAAATAAATAAAATAAAAATAAAAAATCTCTTTGAAATGGACGTTCTGAAGACTCGATCGTGCTTAAACCATAAAAAAATGTCACATGCCTTAAAAAAAAAAAAAAAAATTTAAAAAAAAATGAAAAAATCTCTGCTGAAAACTTTGTATAAGCAGGATGCATCTTTTCACACCATAAAGATGTGGATGCAACGATCATTTAAATACTTTGGACAAAAATGACCACTCTCATTTGATGTAGACAATCAGATCAACGTACCTCAAACACAGAGACATACCCTGTCAGCAATAAAAAGCAGAACAGACGCCCAAGCAAACAAACATATATAAGAGAGAACAAGCTTTGCATAAAAGATTTTAAAAAAGAGAGAGAGAGAACAAGCTTAAAACATAAAAATACAACACATCTTTTATTTTACAGAGAAATGCAAAGATCGATCATGCCCATCCTCTCCCTCTCACACACAAACACACAATGGGGGAGAGAGAGAGAGAGTGAGAGAGAGAGAGTGAGAGAGAGAGAGACCCAATGGAGAGTGAGCGAGAGAGAGAGAGATAGAGAGACATACTGTTTGGCTACGTAATGTTATTAAAAACCTAGGTAGGGATAGGACTTGGCTGGTCACTGAGGAGGGGGAGAGAGGGGGTTTATAAAGAGGAGAGCCTACGGTGAAATACCAAAATACCCTTCGATAACTTTAACCAGCCACCAATGGCCTGGTGGTAAATTCCTAGCTCACATGACAAATTTGATTGGAGCACACTGTCTAGAGAGGCCCACGCACTTATTTTCCATTTTTGTCCCTACATTCACCTCTTTTCCTTAATTTCACTCTTTGTGCTTCAATTTCGATCAGCATCAACATTGTGCGTTTATTTATTTAATGCTCCAGCTCTACTGCAGTAAATGCCCCCACAAAATCCTTCTTCCTTTGTTTCGTCCCTTTCTATGGGCACTTTGGCAGGTAATTGAATCTAAGAAATATTCAGGTTGTCCTAGGCCCACCTACCAATTAGGTCCATTCTTTGTAAGAGAGATATGCATTTTCAAATGTATGGATCCTTTAGGTGGGTTACTGCTGTGAGATACACTATGATGACCTATGATTTTAAACCCTAAATATTATAGAATGAGAAAAATATATTTGCATCCATTCAAAATTGTAAATATAAGGGCATATCATATGAGTTTATAGGCCGGTTTGATAAAAAGCTCGTACCAAGTTCTAACCCTTTTTTTTTTTGGTTTTTTTTTTTTGGGGGGGGGAGTAATTAAAGTTCAGCTTAAGCTGGCTACTACTCAACTCACCTTGGCTCTTTTACGACCCTGGTGGGGTGAGGTGGCAGGAAAGCGAATTAGGGTTATTCTTTAATCTTTTCGGTGAAATCCATTAATAAAGGACAAAATTGTCAATACAAGGGTAATTGCTGTAGAAGGATAGACAATGGTTTTACAGGATTTTCTTAGGCTGTGTTTTTATTTAAATTTATAAATTGTTCGTTTTTAAGAAGGGTCCAGCGAGGAGAGCGCCATTAAATACTTTGAGAAATCCCAGTCTTCACAGAAGTACGGTTTACAAATTTTTACAGATTTCTTTGGTTGGATATGCCTCTACTTATGAAAGAAGACGTTGCAATAAAGGCAGCCATGTATGACTGTAGAATTTAGTTAAAATTAGCTGTCATACATTTATCTTTCAAATGGGTGATTGACCTGTAAAATATAATGGGAAATATTTTAATTGTCAAAGGTAAATTTAATGTACGTCTCATCAGAATAGGAAAATCATTCAAATGAATACCATGAAAGGATTTTTTTTATAAATAAATTATTAAAAAACTTTATTTATGAAAATTTTGTACAAGTCTAGTTAGGATTGTAAAACGAACCAAGCTACTTGAACCTGACTAATACTTGAGATATGCTTGACAAGAGTCTCGTTTAGATCCTTCGAAAGATAAACGAACCAAGTTCAATCTTACCTTAGAACTTGTAAAGTAATTAAACAAAGATTGACTAAGGCCGAAAGGACTAAAGCAATTCAAACCTTTGTCAATAATATTTGATAGAATTTCTCTTTTGTGGTCTCCTTGTGGATTCAAGGACCCTTATTAAATTCTAGGGTTAAATTCTGGATCAGAGACTTCAGCTTTAATCTTTGTTCCTTACTATAAAGCTACGTACGCCAGTTAGTATCAAGACCTCAATTTAAAAAGCATGAAAATCATAGGGATAGAAAATCCTTATTTTATATTATGATTATTTAGTTTTGTTAATGGGTCTCGATCAACACCTCTTACTTATCAGCAATGGGTTCCAGTGCAGCCATATACGGTAATCCATCGATGTTAATTATTCTTTAACACGTCAGCTTCGGCGGCGGAGTTATGTCACATAGAGATCAGGTGGATCTAAGACTAGGGAATTGAAGTTGGTTGAATCAATCAATAGCTTTCTTGAAATACTATCTCACAGAAGATAAACATTTTCGGACACACCGCAAGTTCATTATTAGTTGAGTCTACCTTTTACGGTAGTCCGAGATCTATTGAATTTCTTCTTGTTCTTGCGATTTAAAACAAGCTGACCGCCTTCGAAGGGTGCCGGCCACTAACATTTTTTCCCATACGTCACCCAAGGAAGAAGAAGCATAAAATATTAATGCTACCACTGGTCATAGCAAATGTTTTTAGTTGATTTGAAAAGTACGCCCAAGTCTTATCAAATTTCAACGGTCACCAGAACTCAAAAAAAAAAAAAAAAAAAAAAAATGGGGCCTGATCCCCATGGCCATGCACTTGGCTCAGCTACGCCTTCGCCTCTTCTTTTCTCCTCGTCCTTTCTATACTTGATCTCCATGCCCACTTGGCTCAGCAACACCTTTACCTCTCTTTTTCTCCTCGCTTTTCCTATACTTGATCCCGCACGCATTACACAGAGTCTGAAAGAATATTAATAAACATTATAGCTTAGAATTAATCATGCTTTGTTTGCTTGACAGTTGAAGAAAGGGAACAAAAAATTTCGAGATCAAAACCATGGTTGTAAAATTCCTTGCACTTTCCGGAAAATTTTATTTGCACCAACGTGAGTAATGTAATAGAAGAGATGGTGCTAGATGGTTTACTATGTTTTTTCTGATGTATCAGTACCACATCATCAACCACAACCACATGAGTTGGTGTAGGGAGTGTGTATATTATATATTAGGTTGGCAATATTCATCTTGCAATGAATGTTTACCTTGGGACCAAGAGGACCTTTGCGCCACATAGGGGTGTCATTAGTGTTGCAGTGCGGGTTGGAACATCTCCTTTCTGTGTCCAATGGGATAGTATGAGCACGATGACGATATGCATATCTCCTACGTGAGACTGAGGAACTACCTTTAGGCTCAGATTCAAGCATCCCTTGAGGCCCATCGATGACTGCAGAGTTGTTCATAGGCTGCAGTGTAGCAGCCTGATGGGGGATGATGATATTGTAGCTATCAGTCCAACGAGGAAGTTCCATTGAAGAAACACTATAGTGACCCAATCCATTTGAGTTCATGTAATGTGTTGCCATATGGGGTGACAATGGGAATTTGTTGCTGTCCTTGCCCCAATCCTCCACAATTCTTCCTCCAATGGCAGGTCCATATCCATTTGCAGCCTGTTTTAAGTGTAAAACAAAAACGCACCATAAGTGTGCCCTATAGTGAAAATTTTGAAGAATGAAGTATTAAAGTATTCGTGTCAAAGTTACTTTTATCACCTTTTTTATCCTATTAATTGCTCCAAGTATCTGATCCTTTAATTTTCTGTTCTAAATTGGACTGTTTGAGATTCATTAGGGTGCTTCAGCTATTTTATTGTTTGAAAATTAAGATGTGTTAGAGTTGTTTTTAACATCTAATTCTTCCACAAATCTAAGTTTATAGCTATATATCTAGGTGGAATTCCATTTAATGATTTATTATAAATTAGAATTTAGTGTATATGCAGTTTTAAATTTTCAATTGCAATGGAGTAAATCAGTACTTAAATCTGCAAAATATCAGAGATAAACTTTTATTGAACCCCAGCGAAAATAGATAAATTTTTATTGATGTCTATGAAGTTGAATTGTATACATATGCTTCTTCTTTTTTTATTTTATTTTACTTTATCTTTATTCTAGAAAAATATTTAATTAATTTTTATATAAATATAAATAAAGGAATATACTTGTATTTCTATCCAAAAACTTTCTAATTACATATAATACAAAAAGAAAAGTAAGGAGATAATACTAGTTTTTCAAAAAAAAAAAAAAAAAAACCTTATTATGGCAAATCGATCAAGAGAAGTAACGACAATTTAAGGATGTCAGGTGCGATGCATGTATAGAATCAGTAATCAGTATCCAACATTATATCGGTCAATGAGATCGATCATAACAATCTCTATCTATAATGAAAACAATATGTACATCACATTACGACAATATTATTTTCCTCTCTAACTTCCTTTTTGTCATATGTGATATATGACAATATCTTGCAAAACTCACAAATTAAATAATTGGAAAATGGCCATATATTAAGTAGACCGAACATTGCTTGTGACAACTTGAAATGATGAAGTAGGGAACTGGAAACCACATGAATTATATACTTTTAACCACAAAAAATTTGCAACTTCCATGAATTTATTTTTGAAAATTCAAAGGGTCAAAGTCATAGTTGATGTTGATCATTAATTTAAGAGAGAAGGAACGAAAAGCTAATAATCAAGATGCTATGATGATCGTATCTAAAAGTTTCCTGATAATTTGTTTGTGTTTATTTTAAGATGAATCGCTGAAAAGAAAAGTTTGGATGGTTGTTAATGATAATTTATCAATTAAATTCTCCGTCTAAAGAATAGAAATGACATATTCTCTCCGTCACACAAAGATAGGTCGGGTTTGACAAATTATGGAGTTTAAGAAAGGGTCATCATTGCATTGACTTGTATTAATTAAACTTCATCTTTCCAAAAATATCCTCAACTTTTTTTATTGGGTTTTGTGTTAAAATTTATCGTTGAAATAATAAAGGGTATTGTAAGAAACTTATAAAAATAATGATTTGACTTTTCAAAGTGGGCAAACATTTTGGGATAAAGAAAGTTACAAATATGGCTTGTCTTAATGGGACAGAGGGAGTACAAGAGTTTAATCTCTCAAAATGACAAAATTATTTCTATAGAGATGGTATCATTAAATACATGACATATATATATATATATATGTATATAGCTTTTGACCAAATTGAAAAGTGGAAACTAGGAAATCATTAATAATTTTATTTTTAGGAGAAAATTACAAAAATAATAAACTTGGGTACTATGTGACGAGACTTGAGACATCCCACACATTCAATACCTGATTTTTATTTATTTATTTATTGGTTATATTTGAAAAGAATCAATCCCTAAACTTAAGACTACCCAAATCTCAACCCACCCGGGTACGACCACTAGACTACGAGAATTGATGGTGCGATTTTTATGCAATTTAGGATGACCTAATTTTTATTTTTAATGCACTGGTGTTAAATAAATAAAATAAATAAATAAATAAAAAGAAACACAAACAAACAAACTGGAAATTACTATTGTTTACTATCTAACAAAGAATATATGATCCCTAGATATAATCATACAGAAACCAGTCCAAGAGGCATTTAATTAGAAGTTTCTAGCTAGGAGAAAAGGCTAGATAGAGATACCTGAATTGAAGGGCCACGCAGGTTGAGGTTGATATGAGGGGGTGGCATGGGGACCCGACCCGCATTTTCTTCACGATGGATTCGATTATCGTGCTGCGGCAAACCCAGCGTAAGTGTAAGGTCCACCTGATCATTGCTTTCTTCGGAATCCATTAGGGTTGTGAAGTGTAAGATCAAAGTTCGTTTCTGAAAGAAGAAGAAGAAGAAATTAATAAAACCTGCGACCATGCAAAATAAATAAAATAAAAGTTAGAATAAAAAAGAGATGTGTGACTACAGCTAGCAGAGAGAGAGAGAGAGAGAGAGAGAGAGGAAGCTTGCATGTAAGGTTTTTTTTTTTTTTTTTTTGAAACGGAAGCAATTGATTGTAAAACAGAAAGAGGGGTTGGTCTGACAGATAAGTCCAAAATGGACACACATTTTATGAGGGTATTAAGGATAGAGATTCATTAAACAAAATGGATTAAAGACTCACTTTTATCGTTTTGTAAACAAAGAATTTGACCCTCTTTGAAAAAATATTGCTCAAACTAATTAAAAACAAAACAAAACAAAAACCCAGAGAGAGAGAGAGAGAGAGAGAGAGAAATTGTCCCTGCAGGTTTCATCTAACTTTTAAGATGAAGATCAATGGTACATCTAACCATAGATCTGATCTAGCCATCAAAACAAAATAAAATAAAATAAAAATTGATGCAATTGTCTAACCATCGTCTTTGAACATCCTGCTCAAAAAATGATCAGTTGGATTAATAAACCTGTTACGGGTCTACCTTAACCCCAACCCTCTTACCACAGGGTGTTTTATTTATAGAATTTAAAATAAAATAATTAAAAAAATTAATCAGTTGTGAGGAAAAAAAATGATCTTATTAAAGAAAAAAATAATGATCGGATAAGAGAAAGAGAATGTAACAGATGAAAATGTGCCCATCTGTGCAGGTTGAGTGATGATGTCCCATGCAGAAAACACACACACACACACACATATATATACATATATAAAAGGTAACAGTACAAAAATATATATGAAACCTCTCTTTTGATAAAGTTTACCAAGATCAAGATATACATTTTTATTTTCGTCAGCAAAAGAAAATTTTATTAATTAGAGAAAATGAGATACATGGAGCAAAAACAATATATATATATATATATATATATAAACCACCATAAAACAGATTTGAAAGATGACAGCTGAAACTCTTCAGAGTGAAGGGAGAAACGAGCTCTCTTTTAAAGGAGACAATGAGAACCAACCACAGACATATCGATCTATATATGGATCGATATATCATCTGCTACTGCATAGAGAATTAATTGAGCTCTCTAGCTCCTTTGATGGAGACCATCATCAAGATTGAACATACACACACATGCACAGAGAGAGAGAGAGAGAGAGAGAGAGAGAGAGAGGCTCTTACAAGACCCACAGACAAACAGCTAGCAATGGTATTAAGCTTGAAATGGTGTGATATGAAAGAGCATGAGAGGCGGTATTTATAGAGGACAAGGGACCTTATATGGGCTATGTTCCTGTACATCACAGGCCAACCAAATGCCCTGTTGCACTCATCATCCACCAATGCAATTTCAAAAGGCTTGCGCGCCATACAAAATGTTCAGTCTAATATTTTTGTTCGCTATATATATTATATATGAGTTATGATCAAATGACACAATTTCTACACTCAATTTTTCATAAGGATCCGACAAGATCTAATAATATTATTCTTATGTTAGTTATTTTTCACCTAATCTTTTTGGAGACTTTTGGAGTTAACAAAATCCAATAACTTAAGAATTATATAAAATTTATAAATAAAAAAAATGGGGTGCAAAAATTATGTCCTTACCCTAACCGAATATATATATATATATATATCTATATACGCATTTTTTTTGAAATATTTTTATTTAAGCAATTTCAAAATTTTTTATAGTCCATTAAATTTTGATTAAACAATATAAAAAAATTACAAAATATATAAAGTTTAATCGATTGACTTGATGGACATGTGTATAAATGCCATGACATGTGAATTTTATGTGTTTTTATGAATACGTATCTACCGTATTCTAATGCACCATTTCAAAATTTGTTATATTCTGAGTAATTATTTTTTAATTATTTAATCAACCTGATCGAGTTTTAAAGTAGATTTACCACACAAAAAACACATTTTTCTTTTCTGGGAATTAAAGTTCTAGCCCACGGCAACCATGAATCACAGAATTCTCCGCCACAAAACCAAACCCCCCCCCCCCCCAAAAAAAAAAAAAAGAAAAAAAAAATCTTTTTTTTTTCGGCCTTTTTGGATAAGTTTTCACTCTGTCTGCATTTTGTCTCCATCCGGTAGAACTTTGGGCGGGTGCTTGTGTTAAATTACATTCTTACCCTTGGGCTATGAAGAGTAAATGCGGCTAGCACTAGACTGATTCGACGTGCTCAAGCACATTGGGCTTTGAGAACATGTCCAAATTTGATAGGTTAAAAATAAATGATCTTCTTTTTCTCATTTTCATCTTAATTATGAATTTTTATTTTTATTTTCTCAACCAAACGACAGAATAATATACGCACCAATATGAAGTTGAAATTAAAACCTTTACTAATCCTTCACTCTTATTGAAGGCATGATATGTCATTAGAATCAAGAATCATTAGAGTGTAAAATTAAAATTATATTGGATTCCAAATACGCTAGTGGAAAGTGTTGGAACCCATAACGGATAACTAGTATACTAGCTAGTTTTATTATGTAAAAGAATCCTTCAGACATTCTAATCCTTTCATAATTTGTGGGATTCATCATATGGAGCTTTTGGATTTGTAATAAATGTGCACCAGAACATCCAGCGCACTGTATATCTGTATCAGATTTATTGTTCTCTTATTCCTGAGATTGGTGGGACCCACACGAGTCTCATTACCTTGTACGCAGGCAACACAGCTTGACGAAAACACAATATGTTCTGACAATACATATAACATTCCTATTTGTTCTTATTGCCTTCTATACTCCATTGTCATCCATAGTTCAAACTCTTCACATGGATATGTGTTATTATCACATAGTGCCCACAATAGCTATTATTATACTCCGATGGCAATCTCTTCACTTCTTGAGTGAAGTGATACTCATTTATTGATATTAGATATCTCAAATTTTAAAGTTTAAAATTTGAGTTATGTATATGGTTGGTAAGCTTATAAAATTATAAATGTCTTTAAATTCAGTACGTTTATAATTCCTTTATAAGGTTGCAGCACCCTAAAGTTGTTTCACACACAATCCACTTTTTCCCAATTAGCTAGGCGCGCCTAGGCTACTGGAAATCCCAAACTTGTCTTATATTAAACAATAAATAAAGCTGGTTTTGAGGAGTAGACGCCATCGTAATTAGGAGGCTTGAATTTTACATGTTATGGGGCATTGGTTAAAGTAGTTTAATTATAATTCATGCCATCTAAAAGAGTTCGAGTGTAGGGAAAAAAGAGTAAATTCTATGGATTGTTAAAATAAAAGGTATTAGCGTGGGAAAGTACTGTTTTTTCCTTTTTTAGGGGAAGGGGGCGCGTGGGGGAGGGGCAGTGATTCCAGTTAATTATGGTAATGACCCACTATTTAAGACTCAAATGTCCTGAATTTGAATTTTTGCCTCTTTACGATCAAATCCATGGGCTTATTAAACCAAACCTTAGGAGAGTGAGCCTGAGATACCCATATTGCTTATAAAAAAAATAAAAATAAATAAATAAATAAAAAAGGGAACAGGAAGGTATTCGAGATAATTTTTTTGGAAGATATTGCTCATAAACTCATAAGAATGGATTTTTTTGGAAGGTGCCTCTTAGAAAAGCCCACTCGGGCCCGCTGCACGACAGGGCCAGGCCTCTCCCAAAAACCCTAAACCCTTGGTTGGTGGTCAAATCCAAGCAATTTCCAAAGAGGTGACACATAGCGACCATCGGTATAGTTGGCATTGCCCATGTAAGCTCAGCAATGGCCGACTCACATTGAAGTGTCTTGAGAGAAAACCAAAATCCAACCGCTTAATCCTAATTCTATATATATATATAATAAAACAACTTACATCATAAATAAAATTAATAACATGATGAACCCAGATTTAAGAGGTCTGCCATCACCATTTTAGCAAAACACGAACAGCAGTTCTTTGGAACAAACTGGCGCACATTTCCAAAATACTTGTTTGGATTGTCGTCAAGTGTAAATTTGGAGGAAAAGTTCTCTCAAAAAAAATTGGGTGGGCTTTGTTTCCATTTGTTCATAGCATGAAGAGAAGCAAATGTCGAAGCCAGTGTCGTGTAATTTGGATTGCAAAGTGATTTCCATTGCAATAAATGGGGCGCATGAAAAGCAATCTACCAAGGAAATGAAGAAACAATGCATTGTGGAAAAACAAAAAACCCGATGTCAATTACATGGAACTGAAGATAAAGTGATTGACACCCTTTTTTCCACGAAATGACTCCATTGAAACACAGCCTCACAAAAATCATATGAAATAGTTCGAGAGTCACCACTGAATGGGCCCCTCCCATGAGATTTCCCATGCCAAAATTCAGCATGACCAGATGATTTCACTTACCTTACATGAAAACCCTACAAAAAGAAAAGAGCAAAATCATACGGCCAAAATTAATCAATAGCATTAATGATTCCACCACTATAGAACGCTCGACTGGGCACCATTATTTGTGGGATCTCTTTCAGCCTGGTATAGCTTAAAAAAACCAATCAACTGCTCAGACGGCATTAACTAACTCAGCTTCTCATACAAAACTTTAGAGGCAAAAGCAGCCTCTCAAAACTGGCTAAATGATAAAACTCAATTGAATACCATTTTGCACAACCAATAATCATTAATTTTAAAATAAAAAGAAAAAAAAGAAGAAGAATAAGAAGAAGAAATGAGGTCATATAAGAAAGCACATTGACTATTGTACCTTCTTGTGTGCCTCGTCAATTAGCTTTCTTCCTCTTCTTTGACTTCTTCGCACGAAATTGAAAATTATTCTTTGACGAATCTGTAGATGGTTTCCGCTTCTTGCTCTGCTGTTTTGGAGGCACATGTTTTTCTTTGACATCTTTCCTGGCAGAAGGGACGTCACTTGCTGACTCATCTTCATCTGAACTAGGAACGAAGTCCTGTACAACATCTTCAACCAAAGCCACCTCTTCTTGCTTCTTCTTCTTTTTCTTCTTTTTCTTGTTATTCTCCTCTTTAGGATGCTTAGTCCTGCAACCCAATAACATCAAATCCAGACAATGATAACAAAGGTAATGGAAGAAAAGCAAGAAAAAATAAAATAAAAATGGGGGGAGGGGGGGGGGGGGGTTGAGAGAGAGAGAGAACCATACTTGGAATCACTTCCTGGTAACCAGAAGGAATTAAACACAGCAGCACCTTCCTCAATTCCAGTGTCATCTTCATCACTCTGGGATAGCTTCTTCTCAAAGACAGATGAGTGTGCACCAACAAGAACGCTGGAAATGACATCCACGCTATGAAATGGCAATCTTAAACATGAAAAAAAAAGAGAATATAGTGGAGCCTACTAAACATGGTAATGAACCTGGATTCCATCAACGAGTCATTTCTTTGCTGTGCTCTTTCATGTAGACCTGCGACATATTGTGACAGAGGACTGGCCCCCAACCTTTTCTCATCCTACAATGAAATATAAGACTTTTAACTTTATCCAAAACAAGTGTCGAGCAAAAGGTACAGAACTAAGAATCCAAAAGTTTCAAGAAGACTAATTGATCACATTAGTATAGGATTTAGGAGAATATTGGGTCCTTTTTCCCCCTTCTTAGGCATGAAAACTTGTTAGCTGACTTCCCTCCCATCATTGGCAGAAAAGACTGACCAACTAACTTATACCAAGGCATATAACAGCTTTCCCCAATATCAATCAGCTACACATTATCTAAAAAAGGGGGTCACACACTCCCTCCCTCCCTCCTATTTCTTGTTTAACCCCTTTGGTCAAAAGCCTAAAAACCCCCTCCTGAGAAATTATTCATACTCAATGTTGTTAAAAATTCCAAGAAAAAACCAAGCCAATTACGTATCATGGGAGGGGGACTTTTTTTATAAGCATTGAGATGTAATGGAAACAAACTGGACACATACAATTGTTTTGTAATGGTGTAAAAATGAACATAGTTGTAAAGGAAAAACTATAATAAGCAGAGTAGAAAAGTAGTAGTAGTAGTACTGTAGAATAAACTTGGATTTTCTACTTCTTGAGCTTCATCTTCCACATATACTATGATTGTATAAATAATACTCCCTCCGTTCCTAAATTATTGGCCTCCTTTCCTTTTTGGGATGTTTCAAAATTATTGTCACGTTCAAAAAGTCAATGATTCTTTTTATTTCATTTCCTAAAATACCCTTAAAAGGGTATTCTATCTTTTTCCAATGTTTTGTACACTTGAGGGCAAAATTGGAATGTCAACATAAATATTGATATGAAAGCATTTAATATAATTTCCTAAAAAAGCGTCTTTTTCAAAAGGGACAATCAATTAGGAACGGAGGGAGTACTTATATATAGTTGTGTCCTAGCAGTGTCTGCATCCCACTTTTTCAAGATGTGTTATGTCCACATATCCATGTTGTATCGTGTTTGGTGCTCATGTCTATGCTACATAACTTGGAAGTTTACCAGTGCAAAACATTTGAATTCTATATATAATATTATAACACCATAAGCACATGATATATAAATAGGTTATGAAAATATAAAATATTTTAATAAAAGGCCTACTTTTCTTTCAGTAAGCTGTTTTCGGCAGTCACTCAATGATTTCCTGAGTTCTCTCACCCATTAAAAGAGAAAAAGGAAATAATAGGATCTTTTCTAACAGGATCAAGAAGCATTTGGCCAACTGCAGCAGAGCTAAGTTTAATATCATCAAGATTTAGAATAGCATCTTCCACCTAATATTTAATCTTTATTTTAGAAAACCAAATCATCAAGTTTTCAGCCTCTGGCCCTCCTAATTAAATGGCTGACATTATAAAGTAAAATACAAAATCAGTTGATGGCAAAGTTCGGCAGAGCAAGCTGATTAAAAGCAAAAAAATTTGACAGAGCAATTCAGGATGGAACCACAAATGTGCAAACCTCAAGAAAAGATGTCGCAGCAGGATCATTGGGTAGAAAAGAAATTGACATGCGCCTTTCATTAGTAAACTCAGAATTCGCCTCAATCTGCGAGGTGAACAGCTAAAACAATTAGTAATGTTTACCATGGGCTCTACTACATGTCTACATGTCAATAAATGAATCAAATACTATTTAGTCAAACAAAGAGAACAAGTACAAGAATTTTTCAACACTCAGAAGCACATTTGACACATCTCAAGCTCATTTAAGCTTGAATATATCCGATCAACTATTAATGATATACCTGACGAACAAGCTGCTTCATTTCCTTGCGGAACCTCTCAATTTTTGAAGATTTGCAAAAGCTACGCAACCGAACAGCTGGAATAAAAGACAACTCAAAGAAAGCAACGGAATAGCTCCATTGAGATAAATGTTCAGCGAGCTCCTCAACTACAGAATACACACATGCTTCCTGAAATGCTCGTGTCTTCAGGGTTGGTTTGCTTACCTGCCATAGAGAATTTTCCAGATCCTCATAAATACTAAAAGCTACTTCGATGCAATTGATTGTGAAATAGACAATTACACTTAATTTACCTTCAGAGTGGTACGCAAATCAATAGCTTTGCCGACACCTCCAGTAGAAGGCCTATTCAATTCTTTCATCTCCAGCATGTCCAAAAGGAGCAAAGAAACAGGTATGAAAGTAACACTGGAAGCAGCAATTCGGTTCAGCATTTTAGCACACCGCAATCTGAGGGGAAAGTATCGAGCAGTTGGAACTAAACGGGCAACCCCAGAAATTATTTGAGCCAATGGATAAGCAAGGGGCTTAAAATCAGCCTCTGAACTGTGCGCACAGATAGCTCCAGTCCAAAGCTCAAGGCAGTTCATAAACTTCCATTCATAAACCTTACGAAATACTTCCTAAAAAACAGTCAAGTAAGGAATAGAATGAGTAAAGTTGAGCATTATGGTTATCAGGTCTCTGACAGGCAAGGGAACTGCTAAAATGACAAGCTTCTATTTTTTAGACCATTTTTCACAGAATAGAAAACTTCAATTTCATGCTTGCAGCCATGAGGAAAAGATATACATATACTGGTACCACAAAAATAGAATAAAAACCACAATAAACTTCAATTTCATGTTTGCAGCCATGAGGAAAAGATATACATATACTGGTACCAGGAAAATAGAATAAAAACCACAATAAACGATTGAGCGATAGCTCAATTTACACTTGTAACGTTCAGATAATGAAACAAAGGACAGGGTGCTCATTATTTAGTTAAAGCTATGGAGGATGCACATAATTCACTACCATATTATATTCTATTCTTTAAATTTACAAAAGATTCTACGTTGCATAAAAAGGGAAATGCTTAATATTATATAAAGGATTAAAGCCAACAAGGAGTACCTTAGTTTTTGTATTTAGTGCCTCCCGTAAAATCATTGCCAATTGACGAATGAAAACAAAGGCATGCTGGTATGCAGTAGGAAGGTCCACCCCTAAAAGCTCGATCACACAATTTCCAAGAAATTGAATATGCTGTAATTTCATTGCATTTACGAACTGGCAGTTCAAAACATAGGCTTTGTATAGTCCCTTGAAGCACTCATCTAAACAATCAGAACCAAGCCGAACACATAGATCTCTTATAAATAGAAAGGAGACAACTGGAAGGGCACCACCTCCTGTACCCCAAAAGTGAAGAGTAACCTGAAAAAATTCAGAAGCTTTGTTTTTTATGTACCACCTGATTAATTTAATTAAGCATACAAGATGAGACAGTTATTATAACTAAGACCTACACCAGAATTGTTTGAAGGGTAAGCATGCCCATCACTGTAGAAGGCACAACTGATGTGCCCAACATAGGTGCACTCTAAACCACGAGTCAACTTAATTGGATGATCGTAAATTTTAATATCACTTCATTTGCATCTAACAAGATAATAGAGTTGAAAATACAAAAAAATAAATAAATAAATAATTATTAGATTATTAAGATCATCCGACCAAGTTAATTTTAGCCACTAGAGATTTCTGTAGAACACAGTTGACTGCAGGGTCCAGCACCACTGCTGTACTCCATATGGGTTAGTCCAAGTGGCAGAGTAGTGAACATATGATACACATAATAATAACTGCAACATATAACAGTGTTGGCTTTATAATATGCCAATGCTTTGAAACACAGTAATTTTCACAACTATCAAGCATTATCTATCTTACATAAGGAAAACATTGAACAAAAAGCTTATGAATATGATGTAGTCTCATAGCTACCAAGTATCATCTATCTTATGAACTTTTGATAACTCTGTGCATACCTTAATGTATCTCCTTAAGAGGCTCGGAAAAGCGCACAAAAATATGGATGAATATCTGAGACGCCGTAAAGTGAATGATATCATTTCTGTGTCAGTCATTTGAGTCAAAACATGTAGGGCATTACCAAGATATGACTTCACCAAATGGTTGTAGTTTTTCCATTGTCTTGTACTCATCAGATCTTTAATGGTCTCTTTCTTTCCACCAGAAGTGGGGAGTTTCAACAATCCTCGAAGAATTCCATCCATTTCATTTAACACAAATAACATTATTTTGTTGAAGACACTGCTAGACATAATACTAAACTTTGTAGATGACTCACCCTCGCCATCATCACCATAGTGGCAAGAAATCCTAAAAGCTCTCATAAGAGAACGAACAGCACCTACTTTTACATTTTCTCTTATTGCATTACACCAGGAATCAACCATTGCAGCAGTTATAACATTTTTAGATGATTTATCTTCCTTCTCTCCAGTTTGTTCCATGTCAAGTCTGTTGGTTTCTTCATCTTCTTGCATTTCTGCGTCATCCATGTCAGTTTCGGCATCTTCCTGCACCCCAAAATATATATATATATATATTAAAAGATTTGATATGGGCAATTTTAATTAGCAAAGCCATTTAAAGCAATGAGAAATTGAACATAATTTTCACACTCACGTCAATGCCCTCATCATCAAATTCAAGTAGCTCTTTATCGTGCTCTTTCAAAAACTCAAAGAACTCTGGGTCCTGCAGAAGACAATTGTTAATGACTTAATCAAAAACTAAGAATAGCACCAGGGTCCTATATAACCTTGAATAAGCAGCCAACCTCAGTTGATACAATTCAATAAAAAACGATACAAAGGGATGGATTTTAAGACAATTGTTAATGATTCATCATCAGGGTTCTATCAGGTAACAACAACTACAAAGATGGGAACTATTTCCACATTATGCCAGGCATAGTTTACAATTTACAAAGAACATTATGAACAAAAACAGAACTATTGTGACCTTGATTGTGACAAATTAGTCTGACTACAAGAAATAGATTCAATACTTGAAAGATTACAGAAGGAGAATACCAATCACATTCCAGGAAGATAGTTAAGAAATCACAGAACAGCCCACATCATCCGGAGGCAAATATGATAGCAGGAATTTTTTATTTATTTATTTTTTTTATGAAGTTTTTTTTTTTTTTAAATGATTGGAGGGGTTCAAACCCCAAACCTATCATAATCATACCCTTTACCCCACAATCCCTTACCACTAGGCTAGACCAGGAAGATAGTTAAGAAATCACAGAAAAGCCCGACATCATCCGGAGGCAAATAAGATAACAGGAAATTTCAGTCATCCAATGCCAACACTTTAAACTGAAATAATGAAAAAATTGTGTGTGTGAATGCCTCTATATAACAATCCAATAGATTCAACGAAGTTTAAAATCCCCACGCCAAAATCAATATGCCCAAAAATACTAATGCCTATAAAAGAAACAAAATCAAGCTAAAAAATGTTTGCAATAATTAAATACAAAATATAGAGAAACTCTAACCTTTTTCTGAAGTCTTTGTAATTGCTCCATATGCTCTCTTGCAGGTCTTGCTTTTCTACGAGATTTCGACCTTGAACCCTTCCTAGTGTTATCTTCCTCCTCTTCATCAGTTGTTCCATTATTTAAACTCTTGACTGATATTATTGGCAAATCAATAGTATCAGCAAAATCATTAGATTATGTGAAAGAAACCACATACAAAAAAACATACAAATAGTATGAATTTAAACCCTAAACAGAGAAAAGATTTGTTCAAAGAAGAAAACCTGTGTCTTCTGCAACCATGTTGAATTGCTCCATATGTTCTCTTGCAGGTCTTGCTTTTCTACGAGATTTCGACCTTGAACCCTTCCTAGTGTTATCTTCCTCCTCTTCATCAGTTGTTCCATTATTTAAACTCTTGACTGATATTATTGGCAAATCAATAGTATCAGCAAAATCATTAGATTATGTGAAAGAAACCACATACAAAAAAACATACAAATAGTATGAATTTAAACCCTAAACAGAGAAAAGATTTGTTCAAAGAAGAAAACCTGTGTCTTCTGCAACCATGTTGAATTGCTCCATATGTTCTCTTGCAGGTCTTGCTTTTCTACGAGATTTCGACCTTGAACCCTTCCTAGTGTTATCTTCCTCCTCTTCATCAGTTGTTCCATTATTTAAACTCTTGACTGATATTATTGGTAAATCAATAGTATCAGCAAAATCATTAGATTATGTGAAAGAAACAACATACAAAAAAACATACAAATAGTATGAATTTAAACCCTAAACAGAGAAAAGATTTGTTCAAAGAAGAAAACCTGTGTCTTCTGCAACCATGTTGGATTGCTCCATATGTTCTCTTGCAGGTCTTGCTTTTCTACGAGATTTCGACCTTGTACCCTTTCTAGTGTCGTCTCTCTCCTCTTCATTAGTTGTTCCATTATTTAAATTCTTGACTGACATTATCAATAAATCAATAGTATCAACAAAATAATTAGATTACGTGAAAGAAACCACATACACGAAAACATACAAGTAGTAGGAATTTAAACCCTAAACAGAGAAAAGATTTTTTCAAAGAAGAAAACCTGTGTCTTCTGCATCCATGTCGAAAATGACTAAATGTGACAAAGCGATAACCGAGGGTTAAGCTGTGGAGTTCCGACACTGGTGAGTTTTTCCTTTTCAGTTAAGACTTGAACAATAAAAGGCGGCTTTAACCACCATAACCGCCAAACTATAACCAAATCAGATCGAGCTTGCGCTCACTCTGGTTCGACCTGTTCAAATTGCTGCGTATCTACTCTTCTCAAACCCACATGCACCGTCTGAAAAAAGACGAAGGAAATACCTAAAATCATTTATAATTCAACCTATCAAAGCAAATTGTCAAATTCATATCGAACCAGCTGCAAACCCAAAATTCATTCTCTAGCTGTAAAATATATATATATATATATATATATATATATATATATACGAGACGAAAAGTTCAATAAAATTAATTTTGCCCTAAATGTATAATGGTAAGCCCAAAAAATGTACCAAGCTATACACAACACACAGTGTTATCTAAACAATACAATTAAACCTTCATAAGATCCTGAGAGATGGATGATGGCAATTCACAGATGCCAAACGTAGGAGAGGATGGAATTGAATCAAGCATTTCAGAATATAAAAATAAAATGTCAGCTGTCGTGCAACTTGAAATCAAACAGACACTTGATTACACCAGAAAGGGTAAAATCTCGAAACATGCGTGCGTTTGTATGAGAAATATACTTATATATATATATATATATATATATATAGAGAGAGAGAGAGAGAGAGAGAGAGAGAGAGAGAGGGAGAGAGGGGAGAAAAAGCTCTGTAGCTGTCTACCAGACATTGCCATGGGAGTTGCGAGAAGAAAACCCTAATGAACGAGAGAGAGACCGAATTGTCAATGGAGAAATAGTACATGAATTGAGAATACCTGTACAGTATATGATTTAAACCTAAACGAGTCGCTGAAGAAGAAGAAGAAGAAGAAGGAGAAGACGTACCTGAGAGACTGCTGCCAAAACCCTCCGCTCTGGCCTCAGGGGTTTTATGGCCAGGCTTGGGCTGGGTTTGGGTTAGGCCGGCATATTAATGAGTCCAACAAACCCAGACTCAATCTGGCCCACTATAATTAGTTTTAGGGCCAGTGACTCCTATGAGTTGTGCATACAATAACTTTGTTAGCCAAAAATGTAAACACGATAATACTTAAAACAATCTCAATAATTGGGCTAAATGTCTCGATTCCCCAATTATGCCTTAAGAAGTATAAAGTCCTAAGGCCATGTTTGTCTAGTTGGAATGAAATGGATGGGAATAGAATCTAATTCTATGCTTGAAGTAGTCTGAAATGAAAAAAGATTTGAATTGGCTATGTAAACACACTATTTGATTCTATTCTCATTCAAATTATCTCATCCAAACATGTTATTTGAAATAAATTGGAATGTGATTTCATTCCATTCCAGCCAAACAAACATGGCCTAAGTTCAACAGAACCTTACTTGTTCTCTATAATGGGCTAAATGTCTCGCTCCCCCAATTACCCCCCACCCAAAAAAAAAAAGAAAAAAAGAAAAAAGGGAGAAAAACTTCATTGTTAATACGGGTACAAGTGTACTTATCCAAATTTTTATGATGCAAACCCATCTACAAGCCCAATTAGTTTTAAATTTGGGTGAGCTCGCTTTATACATGTTAATGTATCCCTTATTTGTATCTATCATGGCTCCGGCCTGGTTTAAAGACTTCTGAGTAATGATCATGTAACAAATCACCTACAGTGTTATCAATGTAATAACACGTGAGGGATGGTTTGTATCCTAAGAGGTCCTATATGTGTCTGTCATATGGAATAATCACTTGTGTAGTGAGGCTTGATGGGCTAACATATAATCAAACCTACAAAACCAGACTCGTCCTAGCCCACTTTAACATTGGGTTGAGAAAAGATTTGGGCTTAACAACCCAATATGCGATTTGTCATAATTTATACCCAATGGGCAACAAAAATAGTCCATCTTTCTGATGTGACCCATAACAGAGCCCAATTAATTTCAGTTTTGGGTGAGCTGTTAAAAGTTATGACCTTGTTAATAGATCCCATATCCAAAACCTTCTATTCAACACTTCACTTAAATCCCACTATTTTACAGTCAGGAAGAGAAAAATACCTCAGATGCCAGAAATAGATTTTATCGGTTTGGAAAAAAAAAAAAAAAAAAAAAAAAAAAAATAGTAGCGCTCCCAAAAAATAATAATAAAAATGATAATAATTTTTTTTGGTACGAAAGTAATTTGGAGCCCCCACTCTTCTTTGGGCTAAACTCAACACTAATGGCTCGTCCTTGGGAATTCCGAGCCCAGTTGGTGCAGGGGATCTGATTAGGGACTGGATAGTGGATCGTGGGGTTTAGCGGAATGTGGGCCGCTCTTCTAGCTATACACTTTCTCATTATGAGTAGGGGTCATACGAACATTATTTAAATGATTCCCACAGTATTACATTCCAGAGTCCATAGTTTTGAGACCAGTGTGGAATCGTTTAGAGAGCACCTGATTTAAGTAAATATATTCAAAGCATTTCGACAGGAGAAGTCAATTTTAAATAAAATAAATAAATAAAAAAGGTTTCCCAACTTCTTTCCACCAGCACGACTCTATAAAAACAAAACACAATTTTATACTAAAATACCGCACAACATTAATCCGATTCCAAAGATATTCTATATTTAAATCCTACATAATTTACAAAACCTTGTGGTGGAGACAAAACCAAGAGAAGATCCTCCTCTAAAGAAGTAATATTCCAAGCTGGCCACCGAAACCGAGCCGCTCATGTGAGAGTCACGTGTGGAACACATTGCTTTCTCCACTTGCTCTATTGGCCTTACTTCCCACTGTTCTAAATCGCCAAGAATCTTTGCCGAGTGTTTGGTAAGTTACTGCCATGCCTGCCACAAAGCCATGCAGGGTCTTTTTCGTCCTTATTGAAATTATTATCAGGCGCAACCCAACACAGCAAAGTTTCCCTGCCCAGGCAAGATCGTGACGGCTCGTAAATGGTACGATTATTTGATCGAAAAAAATCCACGCTTGATACCTCCGGGTCAGGCTCCGAATGTATCAAACCGCAACCAACCTGTGGGGCGGGTATACGTCTATCTCTCTCTCTCTCTTTTTAATTTTTTATTTATTAAGAATATAAAATTTTTGTTTGACTAATCTATTAACTAATTCTACGGAGGGAGTAAACTATTTTATTTTATTTTTTCAAGAGAGTATTAGGATCTTTCACTTATTAAGACATCAATTTTAAGTTAGGTTATAAAATGAATCATGCTAAGTCGGATAATTGAATGTACAATCTTAACTTAAAAAATTAAAATGCTTTGTAATCGTTTATTTTACAATGAATTTGATTGATTTTATCGAATTCGAATAATTTAATTATCTAAAATATTAATAAAATTATCAAATTGAGTTTGACTTAATTCGAAATCAAATAAATTAATTAATGAATTTAAAAAATAAAATTAGAGCCCGGTTAATTCGTTTCAGGAGCAGGTTAGATTCAACTTTTTTTTTCAACCCATCTTGAATTCTAAGTAGTTTATAGTCATAGTTGCAGTAATTATAAATTTATAAAAAAAAAATTTATACAATTATATTAATGTGGTATCACATGTTAGTAAAAATAAAATAAAATAGGATTATCATAATATTTTTTAACTTTACAATTTTAGCTCTTATTGACCCGTGACATCAAAAAAGTTACGTGGCATGGAAGACTCACTCTAGATCGACCCGTTACAATTACCCGTCAGGAGTTTTAAAAGGTGTCAGTGGATGGACTAAGAATCCGCCACGTATGACCCAAATGCAGATGGTTTCCTCCAAGCGTACTACGTGGTTGCATCTTGTGGTGGCCCACTTTGGGAGAGGCCGCTTAAATGCAGGCAGGCTCGTGAACGGAAGGAGACGAACCCAGAACTTAATCACTCTAGAGGAGAGAGAGAGAGAGAGAGAGAGCACTTCTCCGTAAGTGCTGCACTTCTCTGTAAGAGCTTTCAGGCAGAGGAAGAGGAAGGGGCTTATCTCGAGAGGTACCCTTCTTTCTCACTACATCTCTGTCTCTGTCTTTTTTCCTCACTGTCATTTTTTTTTTCTGGTGCGGATTTATAGATTAATTTATTGACTTCTTTGAAATTCCTTGAACATTTTGTTTTGCATTGTGTGTGATTTTCTCTGTTTCTTGTATTCGTTTTATTTAAAGTTAAAATGTTTTCTTTAAAAAATAATTATTATAATAATTATTATTATTTGTGTGAAATCTGTGCGGTTTTTTATTACACGATTTTGTAATTGATATTTGATATATAAATTAATCTGTTCCATTCCATTGCATTGCATATGGGTCTTTTTTTTTTTTTTTTTTTTTTTCTGGGAAACAGTTTGTTTCATATAGTAGAGTTTATTGCGATTTTCCTGACAATAGGGAGTTCGGTTAGCTTTTGGTAAAATCATTACTGCTTTTGAGGAATTTTTTTTAAAATTTTTTACCTTATGAACTTTTATGAAGACAGCATGGTGTCGGGTACAATCATATGATTTATTATTATTATTATTATTATTATTATTTGGCCTTTTGGTAGCTCGATCATATGATTTGGGACCATGGATTTTAACGTCACTTGCTCAAAAAAGAGATCAACTGGACACACTCCAACAATTTGAATGAATTGTAGCCATCTGATTTGCTCAAGCCATTTCAAATGAGATGTCTAAAGTTGATTGAAAAAGCATTTATCATAGCTTTTTGTAACTGATAGATGGTTCATTCGTCGGACCACACAGAGGCCCAATTTTAGACGCGTGTACCAAAGAGTGGGTTGTCTGTCATTCGCAAAAAGTAATGAATAACTGTGGTATCTTTCTTATAAGCGAGAAACTGTCATGTTAGCTAGACTCAAGTGGGTGCTTTTATTATTATTATTATTTAATTTATAGTATTAAGATTTTTAGATGGTCGATACATAGAGCACAGGTGGCTGGCTGCATGCTCCTGTTGCCACTTCCATTGCTACCACACTAACATGTTGAACATGGTTGGCACATGCCTTACATTTGTTGGTAGACCTGACATATGTCCACCATGGTCATGCTTCATTGTCCATTAGTATATTTTAAAACCATCCACAAACCAAGAATTCGATGAGGGATGCTAGTGTTAGTTGCTAGTTTCCATCTGTCGCACCACTCTCTCTGTGGACACAACATGTGTTCAAAATTCATCTCTAAAGAGCGTCCTCAATTTTGTGGATTTAATGCCCTTTAAAGACAGATATAGTTATCCGAAAATTGAACATGTGTCGTGTTCATAGGGTGAGTGATGCAATAAATGGACGCTAGCGACTGATGCTAACATCCCTCATGATTTGATTTAGATACCAATCACTTTTTGCTGATTCCAATTAGTAAAAATTAGAACAGAACAACATTTTAAGTTTTTTAATAATTATTTTCATCTAAACTTCCTCAAACCCTTCTTTTTGTTTTATCATTGATGATGATAAATATCAACTGAAATTCTTTTGAAGGTTTCATATTTTCAGTATCAGTCACTTCTAACTTTAAATAATTTCCATTAGCTGGACGGTTGACTTAACTACCTAATACTAATAAGTAATAACAGATGATTGAACTTTTCCAATTTTCAATTTCAACTAATTTTGCTTTTGCTACAACAATAATGATTATAACAATAACAATAGTACTTTCTCCTTTTTTCTATTTTATTGTTCTTGATATTTATATTTATTTACAGAAACCATAATTTTGTGACTTCTTTAGCGGAGAAGTGTGCATCGAGGATTCTAGCGGTGTTCACAAAAAATCTATATTTCTTCAGATATTTCATAATTAGGATTTATTTTTATTGTATGTAATGTTTTTGGATAATGAAAATGTATTCAGGCCTAGGTTGTGAATCTTGTCTACTGCTTGCCATCCTACCCTTAACTTGAAAAATTAGAGTGCCAATTTAGAGTTTAAATTTTCAAATTGGTTAAGGTTTCCTTTTAGTTTATTAAAGGTTGAATTCTAATGAGTTTGTGCACTTTTTTCTTTTGTTGGATGTGTGGCCAATTGATGTAACTATCACATAGATGGGGTCCTAACTCCTTTAGAACAGATCTCTGTTGGGTACCTGGGTCGGAGTTATTATGCTGGACCCCCATGGATATGCAAAGATTGGCGTGCATTGATGTCTCACGCTGCACTTTAGCCTCTATCTTATTGGTGGACCACTGCAGTTTTGGACCTTATACCCCACACCATTTATTGGTTTTGAATGGATCTATTGTATTGCTGTATCTGCTGTAGAAGTGATCCCACCTCCAATGGAGTGAGACAATAGTTATTGTCTCATCCAGAAAAATCACTGTAGTAAGAGTTGTGAATTGGCCGTCGAAAGTAAAATATGGCTTTTTACAGGTCATATGACTTACTCTGATGTCTCAAAACACTTTTGGTCTACTTGGTTTGGAGGTGTGGTTGCTTTGACAGTGGACACATACTCTCTCTACCAACTTATTGCATTTTCAAGTTTATTGTTGATGGGTGACTTAGAATTAGGATAGGGCAAGTGTGGATTTGGATTACCACTCTTCCAGAGTCATTTATCTGCATAGGAGGCCTCTGTTTACAAAATAATCTTTTGACAATATTCAGTTCTGTACTCAAAGGTAACTTTCTCTACTTCGGTTACTTTCTCTACTTCATCTACCCTATGCAAGTAATGTATTTGTCAATGATAGCTCCATACATAATAGTATCCACCAAGCTTGATGGCTTGCCATCCCAATAAACAAATAATATTGATTGCAGAAGTCAAGGGAAAGAAAGGTATTATGTTGATAATATATTTCTTTCCATTATTCCTCAACTACTAGTCTGTCTATGTTAGATCTTCTTCTCTACATATTTGTCTTACAGAATGCCTGGTATGTGGTTTTAGTGAAAGAGTTTTGGGTCTTAATTTCAAGTGAACTTTTAGAAATCTGTGCAGAAAGTTGAGTTTTCACCGGAAACTGACCCACATCCACCTTTACAGGTTCCATTATCTAACACAAGGGCATAAACAGCACAGCCAACAATGGGAGCCGGTGGCCGAATGGCAGTTCCCACCAGCAAGTCTGTGGAGCAGGAAGAACCCCTCAAGCGAGCCCCTTGCTCAAAGCCTCCATTCACACTTAGCCAAATCAAGAAAGCCATCCCTCCCCATTGCTTCGAACGCTCTCTCCTTCGCTCATTCTCCTACGTTGTTTATGACCTCACCCTAGCCTTTCTCTTCTACTACATCGCCACCTCTTACTTCCATCTCCTCCCTCACCCCCTGCCTTACCTTGCATGGCCCATCTACTGGATTTTCCAGGGCTGCATACTCACTGGTGTCTGGGTCGTTGCTCACGAGTGCGGTCACCATGCCTTTAGCGACTACCAATGGGTCGATGACACTGTTGGCCTCATCCTCCACTCATCCCTATTAGTCCCATACTTCTCGTGGAAATATAGTCACCGCCGCCACCACTTCTAATACAGGATCCCTTGAGCGCGATGAAGTCTTTGTCCCAAAGCCCAAATCCGAAATGCCATGGTATTCCAAATACTTCAACAACCCACCAGGCCGAGTCCTCACCCTTGCGGTCACGCTTATTCTAGGATGGCCCTTATACTTGGCCTTCAATGTTTCAGGCCGGCCCTATGATCGCTTTGCATGCCACTACGATCCATACGGTCCGATATATTCGACTCGCGAAAGGCTTCAGATTTACATTTCTGATGTCGGCATATTTGCGGTGACTTACTTGCTTTACCGGGTTGTTTTGGCCAAAGGGCTTGCTTGGCTTCTATGCATTTATGGGGTACCATTGCTGATTGTGAACGGCTTCCTTGTTTTGATCACATACCTGCAGCACACTCACCCTGCACTGCCACACTATGACTCATCGGAATGGGATTGGCTGAAGGGAGCATTGGCAACTGCAGACAGAGACTATGGGATGCTCAATAAGGTTTTCCATAATATCACCGATACACATGTGGCTCACCATTTGTTCTCCACCATGCCGCATTATCACGCAATGGAGGCTACCAAAGCGATCAAACCAATACTAGGGGAGTATTACCAGTTCGACGGGACCCCATTTTACAAGGCGATGTGGAGGGAAACGAGAGAGTGTCTCTATGTTGAGCCAGACGATGGTGCCCCTAATAAAGGCGTCTTTTGGTACCGGAACAAGTACTGATACTGGCTGGCCGACGATGAAGAAAATGTAGTTAGAGTACAGTCTGTGAGTGATTAGTCTACTAATCACTATGTCTTTAGTGTGTCAAGTCGACGGAGTATGTCTTTACTGCCGTATCTTTCCTGTTAAAATGTATGTAATGGACATGTTATGAACCTCAAGAGTCCAGTCTTAATTTTGTCTGTTTATGTGCTTGTGTTTTTGGAGTAAGGTTTTTTTGTTTGCTTTGTCTATAAGGTTTTTTTTGTTTGCTTTGTCTATCGTCACTGAATGTTGTGTTTGGTTTGAGACAGGTGATTTGAGAGAAGGGTAAAATTTTAGATAAGAAATTAGGAGGACACCACTCGAAAATTTTCCTCTTCCACTTGTTCTTTCCTTTGCACAACACCAGGTGATTACTGGGCTTTGGAGCCTTTTGGATAAATCCATATCCAGTATAGTCCAATGGGGATGCAACTTGGTTCCGGCAATTTACATCGAAACCGAACCGTCCTCTTTAGGTTGGTCTGGTGAACCGACGACCATTGGGTAACGTGACCCTTAATTTTTTATATGAGTATCGTTTTGTTATAATAAGATTTCATATTTTATTGTAATTAAAAAAACATAAAAATATTCTCTCTAAATGGAGCAATTATTTCTGCGAAAAGCATCCTGGAAGCTACTACTCTTTTTGCCTTTGGGACAAAAAAAAAATGAAGCAATTATTTCTGCGAAAAGCACTTCCAAAATCATGAACCAAGTGATTGGACGCAGTCCAAGAACTTCCTACTGTGACATGTCACTTCATTTAAAGAAACAAGAAAATGCTCAGGTTCCGATGCTGTATACGAAGCAAAAGAACTTTTAATCGATAATATAATCTTCGTTGGAAATTATATATGCATTTTTACCCTTAATTTGAGATAAAGACGTCAAAAACTCAAATTTACATAGATTTCTACTTTCAAAATGATAACTACAAATGCCTATTTTGAACGCTCAATATAACATATCACAATCATGAAAAATAGGGTTATGCATGTCTCTTCTTCATTATTAACTCATTACATATATAACAAAATCAATAGGTCTAGCAAACCTATTAATAGAGTTTTTCCTTCATTCTGTATTATTATTATTTTATTTAACTTTGTTTTAGAAGTTGTCTTTTTCTTATTGCTTGTTATGCCTTTTTATATAGGAGTTATATAGGAGTAGTGTTAGAAAATATCACATCCCACATCGCCTAAATATTGGGTTTAACATATCTTCATATACTTGTTTGAACCCTCCACTTATAACTTAAGTCTTTAAGTTGGAAACTTAACAAGTAGTTTGCATTACCCCTAAGGTCCTAAGGCTATGTTTGCTATGAAGGAATGAGGGAATGAATGGAAAGGTGATTTTGTTCTCCAGAAAAAAGTGTGTTTGGTTGCACAAGGGATTGGAATAGCTATTCCTTTGTAGGGGTCTATTCCCTCCAATGATGGAATAACCATTCCTTCCCAAACCAAAAGGAATGGCTATTCCCACCTTTCAAGAAGTAAAAATCATTAAGAATGAATCCCACTTATACTTTTTCATTCCATTCTCATCCCTTACCAAAAATTGGGATAGAATATCCATTCTCATTCTCATTCCATTCCCACTTTCATTCTATTTCATTCCTTCAAACCAAATGCAGCCTAAGTCTTAACATATGTACATGTAACAGAAAAAAGAAAGAAAAAGAAAGCGGCAATAGTACTAACGCTTTTAAAAGTTCATGCGATAATTTTTTTCGAAGGAATTAGAGATTGGTATGTCTATGAAGAATTAATTTCAATTAGTAGCCCTTCTTAATTAAGTTAGTAGTCATTTATTAGAAAGTAAGTAGTTATTTATATTGAACTAGAATTATTTGCCTCTAGCCGGACCAATCTAAAATTCCCCATCTTCCAATCCCTAGGACGAAGGTAATGGGGGACTAAGGTAATGGGGGAAGAGGGCGAGGTTTGGTAAAAATTGCCCTAATTTCTTGCGCGCTTGCAATTGTTCTCTATCAACAGAATCCAAGGTCGAAACTTTGTTTTCGGTTGGAGACGGGTTGGATTTGCTACAGTCGTTGGGCCAATATTTGTGTTGAATTTGGAAACCGAGTAGCCATAGTCCACACCCTCCTTCCATAAAACATAGGGGAATTAGACTCTGTTTATCCTTCCATCATCATCCGCTTCATCTGGAATTCACAGTTTTTAGTGTAGGATTCACGATTTTGATATGTGACACAAATGACCTGATGTCAAAAGCCAATGAGAGTAAAAGAAAATGGGATTGTTAGTACTTTTTGACCCTATAATCCCACTTTACTTTATTTTTATTGGTCCGTTTGGTTCTGATATTTGTACAGATTTGAATGTGCTTTCTTTGAATTCTTACATTGTATTTTGAATGTGCAACCAACTTTTTTGCTAAGTCACATTTTGAGTCTATATTCTTCTTGGATGGTTCTATTTTCACACCTTTTTTGTACTAAATCCACACCCCTCTATGAGTAGAACTTGTGGAATATGGCAACTCAACCAAGTTGGAATACAATTCATTCTCGTCATTTGTTTTATATTTATTTTTGCCTCTACTGATGACTTACTGCATTGATATTTTGATTTCAGCATCTTATTTTTATTTGGGCTCAGTAATTGTGCTGGTATTCATTCTGGCCTTCCATTTTGCACCATGAGACAGGAACACAGACGTACTAGTTTTCACCGGCATAATGTTCGTTGATGGGTCCTCTCTCGGTATATGATTTGAACTACTATTGGTTTTCTAATTTTTAGGAACTAGCATCTCTGATGTTGATAAATTTTCTTTTAGAGTTATTCTACCTTGATAAAACTTATTTTGAAGTGAATATTTTGAAACCTTGCTAACACGTGTGAGTAGGTGAAATTGATCTAGTCAAGTGATTGAATAAAATGAGAGATCTCTTCTTATTGAACTGGGATAAAAAATAAAATGAAAAACCTTGATTTTTAATCTTAAGACCAAAGGCATGGTTTTATATGTTGGTTGTGGCTACATGTATCATCACTCAAACGAATAATCTCAACAAGACAGAGGTGGAACCAGGAATTGTTAATTGCAGGGCTGGATAAATAAATTATAAATAATAATATTTTTATCCTTACAATAAAATCTTACTATATAATTTAGGTTAGGCTTAGATTAATTTCACGCGATATAGCGACGAAGTTATTTATTTATTTTTTATATAACAAAAATGTCCGAAGTTTTAGTGTCGACTAATCCCTCAAACACGCATAGTTCCAGTTCCACACTTATTAAGCAATTAATTACCACTGGATGTAATTATAGATGCATCATATTTTTTTTTCCTTTTATCTTATACAATCCTCCCACGTGGCCTGAATAGAAACTGCCACATTAGTATTAGTATATACTTTCCTTCAAGTTGCTGTGACACGTAGTAGATAACCACTCTTGAAATCTGCTCAGCCCTCATCAAAGTTCAAAGTCCCAAAAACCATCCTATTGAACAAGATGAAGGCTCTTAAACTCGGAGATCTGGTCTGGGTGGGTTAATCCGCCATAGATTGAGGAGGTAAAGGAGTAATCATTCAACCATGGTGGAGTTCAAGGCTATGGATTGGTTGGTTTAACTTTGCTTCATCTTTAGAGGGCTGTAAAACTTGGGTTGAGATTTTAAAATGGATTTTTCTAAGTCTAAAAAAGTCGTGTATAGTAAAATTTAGAAACTGGCTTAAAATGTCCAAAATTATTGGGTATCTTCTTTTACTTGATGATGGTGAGCGTAAGATGATTCGCCTGAACTTGGTTTATCTCCCCCCAAACCAGAAGTTTATTGTACCATTAATCCATAAGAAAGGGCCTTCTAGTCTAGATTTTCCAATAAAAGTAAGGGTCAATTTTTTTTTCTTCAAAATTTTGCAAGGGCCATGGCCCCCCCCCTTGGCCCCAACATAGTTTCCGCCCTTGCAACAAGGTTAGTATAAGGTACTACTACTACCAGTGTACTAACCTAGAATCCTTACAACTATAAATCCCCTTGTCATGCTCATGTCTCCCCCTTTTAATCTTGAAAATTCCTGTCTAGTTCTTTTTCTTAATTGCATTTTATATAAGTATAAAATATTAATCAGTTTCTATAGATCAGCTTCTTCCTTTTATTAACTTACAATCGTGCTTGATTTCTTTCTGCTATTATTATCTTCTCATACTCCCTATCAGCAGCTTCTTGCTCTTTCCTGCATTGCAGTAGGTTGTCATTTCAAGTTGATCAACTTCAGGTTGAACTATTTCCTCCATATCATCCTCGAATTCCTCATCTGGAAAATGTGAACATCTTTAGATTTTAGTTAAATGTGTTTTTTGTGTCATTTCAGTTAATGTGTTTTTTGGTCTTACCCGATGTCATAAGCGTATAGTCAGATGGTCCACAACCTCATTCCATGGCTTGCAGACGACTCTGCACCACTGCCACATGAAATGTGGGAGCTTTTCAATGATCAAGGGAGTCACGTCAATCGGAAGTTTCGAGGTTAATCTTGTTTCTTCCCTTTTCCTGCAGTATAGGCAATCCTAAAACTTTTTGTTCTATTCCTTTTCAGTAAGGGACATTTGTCAATTCTGATGAAAGAGTTAAAATATAAAAAATAAAAAATCAAAGTTAAATATTTCAAGATCAGGAGAAATATAAACTCAATACAATCATATCATGTCTAATAAACTGGACATATTTTGAAATGTTTAGTTGGCTGTGAGGAAAGAAATGAGCAGTTCACTTGTGAAGTCTATTCACTCCATTATCATTTCCTCTCTATACCAAAGGAACGATCATTCCAATCCCTTTAAATAATGAAATTATGAAAACTGGGTCTCACTTGATCCCTCTCTCATTCTATTTTTATCCCTTACCAAACATTAAAATAGAATGACTATTCCCATTCTTTTTTATTTTCTATTTCATTCACAAAAACCAATAGCAACTTTATATTTATAGTAAACACTATTCATCACTCACCTTTCGTTTTCTAAACAAATCAACGGTGAGAGATCGGGAACACTTACATCCTAATCCTTCCAAATCATTCTAGAACAATCTTTTTCGTCTTTCCTCAATTACGTACCCTTCAATGTCATTCCGCCTTCATATTCTAACCCTTCCAACGCACCTCTATCTCAAATACTTAAACTTCATTTAAGATTTTATTTTCTTATTTTTGTGTTATTTATTTGAATGTGAAATGTCTTCCTGAAAATTTTGTTTGCATAAAACCACAGCTCTTGATTACATAAACCAATTAGACCATGTCCAAATTGTGTAGAGAAAAAGTGACTCTTAATTACAAAAACCATCTAAGATTCTAAGTTCACTTCCTTTTATCCAATGTTTTTTTTTTTTTTTTTTTAAATTAATTGGAGTACAAAAGCACATATAAATTATCATACATAGGTGGTGTAACAACCTGCAAACATATATGAGCTCAGTAAAAAATAAAATTTCAAACATGTTCAATTTTTATTTAAAGTGGCAGTTGGTTGGAAGCTCAGGCCTAACATATGCAAAAGAAAAAAAAAATCTAAAATATATATATATATATATATATATATATATATATATAGGATAATGATCAGATAAGCACGTGCCGATATAATTTATATCAATACTCGCATTGAGAGTTGTACCTTGTGCATTAGTGGGTTATAGAGTACATTGGGCCAATGCAAAGGGTACAACCCCCAATGCATGGTGCTGATATAACTTATATCAACATATGCTGATGAGAACATTACCGTATATGATGGGGTTATGTTCTCATCAGCACGTGTTGATATAAGTTATATCAGCTCCATGCATTAGGGGTTGTACCTCTAACATTGATCCAATTTACCTCGTATCCCACTAGTACATAAGGTATAACTCCTAATATGAGTGTTGATATAGGTTATATCAGCACGTACTTATCTGATCATCATTTTATATATATATATATATATATATATATATATATATCAAATGCTAATATAACTTATATTAACATTCACATTGAGAGTTGTACCTTTTGTATTAGTGGTATATGAGGTACATTGGACTAATACAAGAAGTACAACCCCAATACATGATGCCGATATAACTCATATCAACACATGCTTACTTGATCATTATCTTATATTTATGTATATGGAAGCGGCAGTACTACTCGCGCTTTTGAAAGGTCATATTTTTCCGAAGAATTACGGATCGCTCAGGCTACGATCAAATAAATGAAGTTAGTAGTCATTATTAATCAAATTAGTAGTCATTTAGTAGAAAGTTAGTAATAAGTTTATTGAACTGTAATTATTTGCCGACGGACCAATCTAACACCCACCTTTTCCCCTCTTCCTCTGCAATCGGAACCCCAGTCCTCAACCTCCGCCTTGGACACGCTGTCGTCCACGCCGGCTTTCGGCACTCCATCGACACCGTCTTTCGCCACCTGTTCGGTTCCTCCCTCTTCTCTCAACAACAGCAGACTCCGCTCTTTCAGGCACCGAGTTCTGGTGGTTTCGGCGTTCAGACCTCAGTCCACTCCTTTCGCTCACTCGACTCCTCTCTCTTTTCCTAATCAAATGGGCAATAGCTCCCGTCGATCCTCTTCCTTTCTCCCTTGATGATCGCCGCATTCATGTGAATTTTTCGTTGCTATGTATTGTGTTGTTCTCCAACTGTAACACAGGCTGCTCGTTTGAGTGTGCTGTTAGTGATTTTATGTCGGAACTTTGTCGTAGCTCAGAGGCTGGGGACTGTGTACTCACATAGGTTCATTTTCTTCTGCTGCTCTTCAATTGGAAGGATAGCATCTCAGTGGCTGAAAGGAAGGAAAGTGTAATACTGCAGAGGCTGTTTGTCTTCTTGCAGATAAGTGCAATTGTTTCTTCTTCATCTATTGGCAGTTATGCATATTAAATTTTCTCCCTGTATGCTTTGATAGTGATAATCTTTTCTACTTTCTAGGAGATTGTTTGGTTTTTTTTTTCTGGGGGGGTTGGGGGTTCTGTTGAGGTGTGTTGGGGTAGGGATCTAATTGATGTTCTGAGGTGGTATAATGATGTAATAGGGTGTATCCTTATTTCACTCTAAAAATAAATTTTTTGCTGATTAGAAAAATAAAAATTGGGGTGGTTTTAACAAGAACTGGGTTTCAAGTATCTTTACGGGCTTGAATACCATGTTTGTGGGAGGGATTTGAAGTTGGGGTAGGGTACATCTAGGATTTGGGTCACTGAAAAATCTACATCGAGCAAGAAAGATGAAATGCGACTATCAATCAACAAAGAAAATCCTGCTCTTACAATAAGCTGAATTTTATTGCATATTTTTCTGTATTTAGGCACATCAACAACTGGTGTCCCAATTCTTTTTCTTTGCGGTGGTATGATTTTATTCCCATTGCTCTGAAGGAAAATCAAGCAATCAACAAGAATCTAATTTAGCAAGACAACAGAAAAATCATAGATGCAGGAATAAAACAATAACAAGGTTTTTCAGTTATCCATCTATGAGGTTTCTTTCTTCAAAATCTCAAATGGTGCACATTATCTTTCCTAGCTAGAAACTCTTCTCCTTCTTAGGACTTTTGCACAGAGGTGACGATCTCTCCTCCAGTGATATCAGTCTTTGATGTCCTTTCTTCTAGCTCATTAGAAGATGCATTCCCTCTGGTCTTCTTGTCGGTGATTCCCATCGAGTCACTTTTCATGGTGGGCGCATTTGGTTTGGGACTTGTACCAGTACCCTCTCCAAATCCTAGTTGGTCTACTAGCTTGAAAAATGAGTTGTCTGCCTTGAATGATTGGCCAGCCCTCATTTCCTTTATTTTTATTTTCTTTTCATGGGAACTGATGTACCCTCCCATTGCCACTACCTAATGACAAATTGCACTTACTGCATGTATGGTCTTCCTGAAGGTTAAAATGAGATGCACTGGTTTTCTTTGTAACAAGTTCCTCTCGGGCTTTTATTAGGTTGCAGTCTTTTGAATTTAACAACCTTGGCATATTGGTAGGGCTTAGAGGATGCCCTAGATGTTTTTGGCCATTTAAAGTAAAATTGGAACTTGAGTTTGTTTGTTTTGCTCAGCGAGACAGTCTTTGGAGTCTAAAGAAGGTGAGTTGGAAACCCCAGGAACTGGGATTTGTTGGTTTCTCATTGATATGGAGCCATCTAAGCCAAGGATAGATGTAAAGCTAGGTTTATGATAATTGGCTTGGTTGCTAATGAGGCTATTTTTATTGCAAGATGGAGGAGGGCTCAAAATCCTTGGAACATGGGTTGGTTGATTACTCAAATGGCTGGAGCCATTTTGATTGGCTTGATTGTCCATAAGGCTACCATTAAAGCATGACCAAGAAGTGTTCATGATGCTTGGAACATGCATTACGGTTGTTTCTTCTATGAGTTAATCCATTCAGGCAAAACCTAGACAAGTTAATGAAGCTATGAACAGGGTTTGCTGGTTCTTCATCAATGGGAAGTTGATACCACAGCCTTTCAAAGAACTGGTAGTAGAACCTGGCATATCGCATTGTTGGTTTCTCATAGGAATTGAGCCATTAAAGCCATGTGACCTTAAATAAGTTGGAACACAAACGTGATTCTTTCCTATTGCAAGAGATAAGTTTTTTGTTTTTAATGAAGTAAAATATGTATTAATTCCAAAAGGCTAGCCCAAGTACATGAGACATATTACAAGTTCAAAGCAAAAAGGAAAAAAAAAAGACCCCTTTATATCTTTAGGGAATCTACAAAAATTACAGAGGAAGGTTTGCTAATCTTAGCAAAGCTAGAGAACCAAAAAAAAAAAAGAATCTTAGTAAAAATAGATTTGATCTCAATGACCGACTTTTCAATCCCTTCAAAAGTCCTAAAGTTCTTCTCCCTCCAAATGCACCAAGTTAGATGCCATGGTAGGAGTCGTCGCCCCAACAGTAGGAAAATGAGCAAGTAGATTTCTGAGATTCGCATGCGATACTCATATCTACTTTTCATGGATTTGTAGAAACGAGAGGAAACTGAAGTGGGTATGTTATCATCGCCAAGTTAGCATCATCAACCCATCATCGGTGCAATGTATCTGATAAATTTGGGAGCTCAAATTCTTTACCAGTTAAGATGGCTACATTGAACCATTCATCTCTGTATTGTTGTGGATCATTCTCCACTTCTTTTTCCATAGGGGGGAAAAAAACTCTTCTGGCTGTCAAGAGCTATTATTTGGGAAATTCCTAATGAGACTTTTGGGCTTCTTTGGCTAGTGTAATATAGGACTAGGAAGGAGATACAAATACCTTATGTGGATGAGATTCACATTAATGTCAATGGTTCAAGACACCTAGGTCCACAAACTAAGAAAGATGCCACACACTAAAGGTTAATGGACATTAATCTTTTAATTGATGTCTTAAATGCTAAGTTTCATGTACTTCATAACATTAAATTCTTAAGATAGCCTATAACCATATGTAGAGAAAGGCTAAATGGCTTATGTGAATTTAAAGTCTTCCCCTCTTGGAGATATTGGATGTGTTTTTTGGTCATTAAAGGGGAAACCACCAAAAAAAGAAAAGGTATTAACAAATTGGTATGAAGATAATTAGTATCAAGTATCAACATTTAAAAAGTACATCTTCTTTAATAAATTACATGATATATAATTAATGAGTGCTACTTCCAAGTGTAGGGTCAACTAATTTTCATTTTGAAAATTACAAATAGCAAAACATAAATTCAATATAATTTATTTATTTTCTCCATGCCTATTCAGATTTGATACATAATCCTTCTTTTCTCGTAGAATCTGTCTTAATTAGCTAAAGACAAGTTGAATAAAGGCCTTAATCATTTGTGCGTTTTAAATGAGGCTGGCATTCATATAGAAGTTACCACAGTTTAGCCTACAACATACAGACTGTATAGTAACTTGAGTCAACTTCAGACAGAAGAGAAACACGCTTGCCTGAATTACCAACTTACCATCATAGAATCTGTCTTAATTAGCTAAAGACAAGTTGAATTAAAGCCTTAACCAGTTGTGCCCACTGAAAGTTTAAATGAGGCTGGCATTCTGGCATTCTCTATAGAAGTTACCACACCTCTGCACAAAATACACCAATCACATCTCGCCACAATACAAAATTGATCACATGACCTGCACATGACTATTTCAACGAATGGTCACACACAAGACATGTGGTCGCTTTGTTGACGTGGCACAATCCCATTAAATTATCTTAGGTGGAGGTTCAGCGACTGCCATTCTAAACATCCTATTTATGAAAAATTTCCTTTCAAAAGACATTTAATTCACTGCTATATGAGAATGAACTCCATAAATTTCATGGTATCAAACTGCACCACAAGGTCCACAACCATTAATGGTCTTATGGTCCAACTATTTTGTAATAAATTATTTCCATGTAATCCACCCAGAACAGATTTGCTCTTATCAAGGCATAATGACCTATCAGAAAAAGTGAAAAATGTAACGTAGGAGTCCCTCCACATGGCGTCGCCTATGTGGATTTTCAATACCTAATGATGCAAACTAGCCTCTATAAAAAGGACCCCATGAGGCCATGGACAACACATTGCCTCACAACGTAATCCATTGCATCGCTTGAAACCTCTCTCTCCACCAATGGCTAGGCAATTCTTTGCTGCCAATTAGAGATATGACGCACGCCGCCATGGCGACAATTTTGATGGTTGCTTTCTTTCACTCAGCCCGCCAAGTCTTGGTCTGAACCAGGTGAGCGGGAGTAGCTTGGCTACTAACCCCACTATTGAACTTCACCAAAATGGAAGCATTTCTCTACATAGCCAAGCAACGCCCCTTCTTGGCCAAGTTGGCCTGAGTCATCAAGTGATTGAGACGAGAACAACCATTTATTCACCAAATAGGGTGCGTGTTCACACTGTGATTGATTATTTCCCATTGGAAACTCCACCACCAGCCCTTCCTCCAAGAAATTTCAATGGTGCCACTCACAATGGTACCAATATCATAAGAACTCAGTTTCATACTGTAGTGGATCCTCTTTCCATTCCAAACACTAGTGTCAACTTCCATAACCAACCTGTTTCCCACAGCATGAACCTGACCCGAGTCAATCAAGTGTTTCCTAATGAAATGTTTCATCAAACAATTTCTCGAAACCAACCAACACAGATTCAAAACAATGCCAATGGAGTCACTGTATGCTCACCAGTTAGTGTACATAATTTGGACACAGATGATGAAGTTGCTTCTCCTGATGAACTGGCTATCACTTTGGGTAGCCAAAATTCGTCCGTGTCTAAAAACGATCAAGAACAAGTAGAGAACCTAATGAATCCCGTTGTTCCCCCTCAAAACCCCCAGGTTGATGGTGGTTACCAGGAAGTCAGCTATGGTACCAAAAGCTTTCCCCATAAGAAGTATGGCCCGTACACATGTGCCAGATGCCAAGGTAAGTACGAAACATCACAATCCTTTGCATCCCATATGGCCTTGCACTACAAATCTGAATGTAGGGCTGAAAGGAAGAGATGACAAGAATTGAAATACAAGAAGAGGAATCTCCATCTTGTTAACACACCTGATGGACTTACTGTAATTCCTGCGTCCTTTGGGAAGATGGATAATGTGGCTGAGCATTCAACAAGAAATAGAGGGAAAGAAAAAGTGGATGTTGAGGCCAGGGAGAAGGGGAAGAGGGTTGTGAAGCAGGAGGAAGGTGGTGTTGGAATGACTATCAAGCAGAGAAAACCTTATGTTGATGTTGTCATTAAGGAGGAAAGGAAACTATGTAAGTCTGTCCCTGGAACGATGTGGTTTATTGGAGCTGTTTTTAAAATTGTGATTTCATAGATAAGGTTGCCCTCCATCTATCTGAACGATAGATCTTGTGAGCACCTTTCCTCTGTGTTATCATGAGCTTACTTTCCGGTTTGTATTATTGAGGAGAGTTGATTCATCTTACTATTGATGGAAATTACTGACTAATTGGCTGAATAATCAAGGAAGATCTCCACATGCCATGCTACGAATGAGATTGCATTTCTATGATCGATTGGTTTAAGTTTTCCCATTATTTTGAGTATCATTTTCACCTCCCAACACTAACATCTAACAGCAAACACGTACTGCCCACTAAAAGAAAAAAAATTCCAAAATTTTTCAGACAAGGAAACTTAATTATGGTCACTTACGCAAATTGTCAAAGTAAACTACTACACCAGAATAGCAGAATCAAATTATGCCCAAGAAATAACTTTTGTTTGAATCAACTCTGCATAAAAACTTGATTTATACACAGCAATGCCCTCGCACCACTCCAAACCAAATGAAACCAATAAAAGTAGGGAAAAAGGTAAACTCCCAAGGGTCGCATTTATTATACAGAAATGAAGAAAAATAAAAATAAAAATAAAATCACTAACCTCCCCTGAGGTACCAACAATGTCGGTGCTCCCCACACCCCCAAATGCAAAATTGTGATTTCATCATCATTCACCTTCCCACCAAAGTTTTGGTCACTTCAATGCAAATTGAGGAGATACTATCCAATGTATAAATCAAAGATAAGTGCTCTTTGAAAGTATTTAAAAGCAATAGACTTTGGTGTGGAGGGCCATAGATGATGCTGACATCATTACCTTAAAGGATGTTCACCGTTATTATCTGAAAACTCAGGGAGGCCAGTGATATTGTCAGAAACCTCAGAGATTGTTGATATTCACCGAAGAGAAAATTTTAATGCCTACAAAGTGGAAGTGTAGAAGAAGAGCAGCATTTCTTTCCTTGTCAGATTAAAGATCTTCCCCAGAAATAATGGTATAAAGCTCTTTTGCAGTCCACGTTATTTCTGTAAGGCTTCGAAGAGGAGCCACAATCTCCTTTGCAATTGTTGTCAA
Organism: Liquidambar formosana; assembly: GCA_039720395.1. Lineage (NCBI taxonomy): Eukaryota > Viridiplantae > Streptophyta > Magnoliopsida > Saxifragales > Altingiaceae > Liquidambar > Liquidambar formosana. Next base: position 34,306,660 of record CM077831.1, read on the forward strand.
CAGGACCCTGCATTCTGTGGCCAAGAAAGACTTTAACTTCAGCAATCAGACTCAAAATATCATGAAATTTGTTGGATTCAGATGGTTAATAATCATAACTCACTGCAGATTTCAGCATATAGGACCTGTATAATGGTGTCCATCTAATGGTGGTTTGTAAGTTTATTCACCATTAAAATGCATGACTATGTTATGGTGTTTGAGAACCCGTGGTCAAAATTGGAGATCATATACAAGCAATATGAGCATGCACAACCACACAAAAACACAACAGGCCCCATCTATAATTTAAAAGAAATCAATGGATGCTAAAATAACATGACCTGTCCAAATTATAGGAATGCCAGAAAATTTTTAAATTCATGCAGGAGTATCTGTGAAGAAATCAGTCAACAGAACGCTAAGATGGCTATTAGACTGTGTCAATAATCAATAGTTTTTTACCCATCGCAAAATCATAGGAAGCTTCAGATGTTTTTCTAAGGAAAAAGATATTAACCTGGAATTTTGCTGAAATTGAGCAGAGACATTGAAGCAAGAATCTTGTGCTCCACGCAGGCACCATTCTCTAGGCTTTCTTTTAGCCGAGAGATGAGAGCTGAGAAGGCGGAGAGCTGGAACTCTGCGTCAGATAGCGAAGTAAGAGCACTGCTCAACCATGCCACAGTGGTCAAGCAAACCCTCACCAAATCCAAATTATCAGAGCCTAAACACTTGGAAATGGTCTCCAAAAATGGCTTTCCTTCCATTACCGAGCAGTGATGCTGACAAGTTCCGCAACCATTCTTCATTGGCGCGTTCTTCATCATCCTACATTTGGTGATCAAAACTTCAGACAAATACCTTGAGTGGTTCAAATTAAAGTGATCTCATATAGATAAGCAAGTCTCTTCCTATTTAAAAGAGTACTGCACAAGTTGGGTCTTAAAGGAAATTCCAAAAGTTTACTTCTAATAAAAATTTAAGAGTAAACTTTTGTAGTAAACTTAGATTACACTCCAGTTCTTTCTTTCTTTTTTATTTTTTATTTTTTTGATAATGATTACACTCCAGTTCTACAGTTTAAAGAAACTTAACAGTCGAAGTGCATCTGAAGAGGGAAGAAGGTATAAAAGATAAAAGGGATCATTTAGAAGGTTTATATTACATATCATGATACCAAAATGTTAATTTTTTTCCTTCATTTATTTTTTCCTTGTATAAACGCAAGTTATCTTTATTTCCTTCTTCCCTAACCTTGGTGGCCGTTTAAGAGTCATTCTTCCTTTATGTTGATTCAAACCACACCATTGTTATTCCATTTGAAAGTTGAAGTGCATTAAAACATACACTTCATTGCAAATTTGTTGTGATACAATAAGCACAAGTATCAAATTTCCACTGCGATTATACTTAGTATCCGGGAATTTAGGAAATTGTATATATTTATGCAATCAAAGAACTTCCAAATGTAAAAACTACAAACACCACAAATCAAATATATGAGAAAGGAGCTGAGGTAATTTATTTTAAATATTTAAACGAGAAAACCTGGACAAGTAGCAGTTGCAATCGAAGGAGACTCAACATACAATATATACACAGATAGATATGTATATATGGGAGAGAGAGGGAGAGGGAGAGGGAGGGAAATAAGGTGGAGGCATACCGATGGAATACTTACATCAAATAATAAGGCTTCTTTTTCACTGTCCAAAGCATCTGCTTCAAAACCATCATCGTATCCTGCTTGCTTTAGGATCCAATTCTCTGTCAGTACCTTCCCAAATGTTGAAAAATGCCCTCCCAAGATAAGAAGTGCTCTACAACACTTAGCTTGGACCTTCTCATCAGTTAAGCTTCCATCCAGAGCAGCTGTAATGGCATCAACTGCCTCCTCTCTATATATGCTGTACTTTCGAGGTTCTAACTGCAGCACAATGTTGTGTCAGCAGGCATATCTTTGATCACGCAACTTTAAGACATTGACAAAACTTATTAACCTTCAGGAACATGAGCTCCAGCGAAACATTGTCAGTGGATTGTACCACCCCCCCCCCCCCCCCCCCCTCTCCCCAAAAAAAAAAAAAAGCATTTAAAAAAAAAAAAAAAACTACTACTTTTCAAATATATTAGTCTGAAACCATTGCCTTGTAAAGGTACTAGGTTAATTTTTTGTTGATTATAATCATATCAGTTGTTTACCATCACAAAAGATATTTTTTACCAAACTGATTTTGTGAAACGGGATGTGGAAAAAGCATGTTGTGATGGTACTTAGAAAAATTATTCTATAATTGAAGAATCAAAGTATGATATCATCAACTAGACAGTTTATCTTATGGCTTCATGTCACCTCAGTTTTCCACTATTTTTTTTTCACAGGGTGACTTATTAGTTGTGACTAGTTCGTTGTTTTGAGGAGAAAATCAAGGATAACACATACAAAATGAAACAAAATTGTGAAGAAACATGGCAACTGAAAGCATTTCTTATAATAAATTGATACCATCTCTAATCTTTTGTATTGAGGGCAGTTTCCTTTAAACTCCAAATAACATCAACAACTTCAGTATACCAGAATTGATCAATTACACTCCCGCAGTTTTCATCCAACCGACAGCGGACCCAAAAAGAGCCAGCCTTTTTAGAAGGTTGCATTTAAGAATTTAATTATATAGATTGTTTTTGGGTTGACCTGTCTCACACTATTCATAACTTGGTTGGCTTTCATTTGGAATCCCCAAATCTTGTCGGGAGAAGGATACCTTCTTAACCACACACAGGCACAAAGCAACCTCGAGTTAAGATACGTCCATGGCTCACACCTAATTTCTGAGGCAGAAAAGAGAATACAGTATGATACAGAGCTTCTAGTGCCTAGCTATCTATATATATTCCCACAATAATTGGGGCTGACATAGAACCAAGAAAGGAAATACCAAAATACCACAAAGGGTTGTACGAACGTTACTGGCCTTCAGTCCAGCAGGGAACTTCTGTTCCCATCAGGGGGCCTCCCGGCCTCCGAACCTACCTGCTAGCCACTAGCATCAGATTTCACATGACATAATGGATCCAATTTAGACCTGAATGGAAAAATAAGATATTTGTAGCCAACCCCAAGTAGTTGGTATAAAATGCTTTATTGTTGCTTTCATTGTTGTTGTTGTGTTTGTTTGTTCGATTGTTTGTTCATTTAAGCTCAATCACTCTCAATTTGTTAAGAAAGAAAGGTTGTCTTCGGTCTGGGTCTCTAGATCTGGTGGGCCATTATATCTTGATAATCAGGAAATATCACATTATCTAATGGTCGTTACTCAAAAGTAATGGATAGATTATAGATACTTGTTATCCACATTTTACCCTGTTTCGTAATCATTAATTATTCATATTTTCTATATAAATGGAATATAACTCCATATGTCCATTTTTATCAAAATGCTCTATATAAGTTGTAATGTGCCGACTTAGTTTTTAAATATGATGAAGATCTCTGGATAATTTGGCATGCAGACCAGCATAAGCTGCTGCCTCATAATCCTGACAGCAACCAAATCTAGGTAATTCTACCTCCTATTATTAGACAGAAGCTAGACAGAATCAGATTATCAATATATTAGGTTATACATAAAATTGCATGAACATCCAATCTGACCCATTGCACCCAAATGGACTAGTTTATCTAAAAAATTCACCAATACCACATGAGAGACAAGGTTTGAGAAAACTTGACAGGAGAGAGAGACAAAGAGAGAGTATATTAGTAAAATAGTCGATTACATGACTGGATAGTCAGTTAAAATGTCAAGTTCTAAGCCTACAACGTAGCAATAAAAATTAGATCAAATATAGTAGTAGTAAAGATACATTTGAAATTACAACTCAAGCTTTCAAACAGATTAAAATGATCAGATTGTATCATTCCTGAATGCTTCTCATACTAACTTTGGTCAAAGATATTAAGCACTCAAAAGCTTACTGAAAAATATCAAATAATTATTTTGAGGGAATACCAGAAGATCTAAGTGTAGCAGGAGAATGGCAACCAGGGGTTTTTCCTCAGGTGGAGAACTCTGGAGATACACAAGCAATACATGCATTGTGTTCACTATTCCTTCACTCTGCAAGCCACTTAAGAAAGACATGACATTTTTCCTCCTGCAATGACAATAAATTAATGGTAAAAGGACTCAATATCAATAATCACTGAAAACCAGAGTCTTTCAAGGACTGTAAGACAAAAACAATGTCAATAATTCATTGACAGTTGTGGTAAATTTGTAGACAAGCTCAATTTCTGATATGCTTTAAACTAAAATAGTTAAATGGTCCTTCCCTATTCCTTCCAAAACATCTTAGACTTGCAAATTTGCCACCTACTTTTGGCCAAGAAAAAAAACACTCCCTCTCAGTCAGCATCCCCACTACTTTTTTTTTTTATAAATTTTTTTTTATGAAGAGTATCCCAACTACTTCCCAGTTGATGTTTCCAACTATTATTAGTACAGATGCAAACAATCCTCTCGAATGCAGTCACACTATAAAGAAGTAGATAACCACACAACACACACACACCCTTCAAAAGATCAATGGACGGACAACTGCCATGACCATTGGTTGTTTCCATTATTCCACATGTTTGTAACTGAAAATTCCCAATGAGCTGCAGTAAATAGCCTTAGAAGCAACCAAAACAACTCTGGCAACAGACCTAACCAATATTCATTAGGCATACCTATTCTTGCAAATCAGTTCAGTCAGCAGCACCACCGCATTTGCTCTCGCCTTAACTTGCTTGCTGTGAAGTAGATCAAGAAGACACTGTTTTTTAATATTTATTGCAATTTGATTTCTGCAACCCGCATCTGCTTCAATACAACAGGACAAAAGAGCTGCTACGCATATTTTCTCTTCCAAGTTCCCGAATTCAAACCTTTGCATAAGAAACTGCAAGCCTCCAAGAGAGAGAAGATGTTTGGCATTTGTAATTCTTTCCTCTTTGCTGAATGCAGTAAGAAGCTGCTCTAAAATGAAAACAGCTGATTCATCCTTGGTATTAACCCTGTGTTCTCCTGAGCTCCCCGATATCTGGGAAGCATAATCCAAGAGATGCCTGTGGTGTTCTGATTTCCAGCTATCAACAACACGCTTCAAAACAAAGTTGGTGAGTGGCACTGCTAGACATTCTAATACTTTTCCTGTTACTGGACACGTTATGTTCCCTTGATCAAACCATTCTCTGATGGCCGCTCGCTCAAAGGTTTGACCAGTCTGTAGGGTCACCGGATCTTCAAACAACTGTCCAGTAAGAGGGCAAATAAAGTCCTGGGGAATGCTCGAGAAAAAGGATCCTTCATCCATACATTCATAACTTCCATGTAAATCTGCACCGAGATAATAGAAGAATGAGCAATGCATTCAAATGTTGTTGAATTGCTAACATTTACCCATTAACTCACCTTCAACAGAGGACCTTATTTTGATTGCCTGCATTAAAATTACAAGAAGATTAAGTAAAAATTATCAGAAACAGTAATAGATCATCATATAAAAGTAAGAAAATAGTCAAGAATTCAATACATTTGCAAAAGAATCAAGAATTGACGCCTCACTGGAATTCGAAAGGGTTGAAACAGTAAGATCAACAGAATCAGTCAGTGTGTTGCAGTTCAAACACAGATTTTGCTAGCCTTTTGAGGGTAAGCTCATTTTCTTTTGTATACGGAGGTGCATGGAACATATGAACGTTTCCTGAAGTTGCTTTCCATAGAGGGGAGTCACCAACTTCATTATTGAGAACACTTTCTTCCCTTGGAGCAGCTGCAAGTGAGAGTCCATCTTCCTACAGAGATTCAAGAATTCGGGAGAGCATAAACCAAGAAATGTCAAAATTCTTGAGAGCATAAACCATGATAGTGTGTTTATCTACATATAGACAAAAATAAGAATACCTTTAAGGTTTATGATTTTTCATGCCCTAAATTAAGTGATAATTGATGAGTACATCATATTCTTATGTAGATTTTATTCCCAAAAGAGAATCAAAAAAGAAAAAAAAAAAATCAAGCTAGTTGTCCTTCAAATCTAATAAGGAAAGTTTTAATAAAAAATAAATTCCACAAACAGTTTTCTAGTATGTTAAACATAATTAAGACTCAAGAGAGGAGAAATCACAATAGATAATGCCTCGGACACACTTCTCAAATTTAAGACAAGTTCAAGGAGTGAGGCATGCACCTGAAATGTGTCTCGTACTTTGAGATTTATGCCTCTAAGGTGACATATTTAGACATTTATCGGAGCCTAAATATTTTTATTTTTTATTTTAATGATCCTTGAGGTTTGAACTTTAAAAGCCTTTTAAAACTGATGAAGATAACCATCACAACATCCAAAGTAATAAACTCAAATGTCAAATATTTTACTTTATAACCATCTGTCAATAATTTTAAAGGAATAATGGAAACTGAAAGCAACAGGCAAAAAGCGAGACTAAAAAGCTGTAACTCAACTTTCGATGAGATACAAAACAGAATCAGTTAAGTTATTCACTAATCACTGCTGTAAATATTCCTGCAGTTGCTGAAACTTAAAGGTTCTTACACGGCACAATGGAAATGGAACATAGTAATGCTACTTACTGGTCAAGGCAGTAAGAAGATTGCCCAAACAAAAACAATAGTTAAAACAAGCTGACAGCTTAATGCCTTAACCCCTACTCTAATCAATGGCCTCTGAAAAGAGTTCATTAGTCATTGCTAGAACGACAATTAGAGTTACGATAATCTAGCAACAAGAATAAAACAATAACAAATACAATTTCAAAAAAAGATAGAATCTATTACCAGATGGGACGCATCCTCTTGTGCATTCTTAGTGGGACCTTCTGCAATGTCTTGGTCTGTAGGTTTCCCCATTTCAAAACAGTATGTCACTGCCTTTTTGTCTTCAACAGCGTAACTATCAGAGGTTCTCATACAAGTATCAAAGTACCCTTCCTCATCTTCCACTCCATCGACTCCAGGCTTAAATGAACGGCCAATTACAGCATCATATAGTCTTTTACTGATCATCGGCTGAGGTGAGAAAGGGACCAACAGGACTAGCTACTTCTGAAGAATGACTGTGCAAACCTCCCTGCTCAAATTTCTGTACTGATACAGATGGGATGCGGATGGAAGGAATCGAAGGAGCTTCAACCCCCTCTGTGAGCCAATCCTTGTAGTAAACTGCAAACTGATAGGTACCAGAATCCAGAATTTCATTATACACTTTTTCAAGAAGCTTCAGTTTCCTGGGTCTGCTTGGTGTATCTGTTAGCGATTCTGATTCCTGATTATACCAAGCCTTCAAGTGTGACAGATGTGGAAGGAATAGATGATCCCACAATTCTGGCAGCAAAGTTGTTCGTGCCTGGAAGGGTGAATCACGAAAAACTTGCAGAAGATGCGTAGCTGATACCCTGTCTTTCTTCTGTAGCTTATAAATCACACTGAGGTAGACATGGGCACAAGCTGACAATTTAGAATTGGGAACCCCAGATGTAAACCCATCCTTCAAATCATTTGAATTCAAACCCGCTATCACACTTAGCGTCAATGAAGCCTTTTTCAAATCTTTCGTACTTGCAGACTCCTCTGCAGCTCTTTCTACTGTCTCAATTGCCTGTTCAAGATTTGACATGACTTTTCTATCCGCATTGTAGCCTTCTTCCAATTGAATAAAAGCAAGTGAAGAGAAACAGTTGTCACGAAGCGATGTCCGAAAATCTTCATCTCTAAGAAAACGTTTAATATAACCACTTATGATGGAGACCATTGCTTGCACAGCAACTTCATCAAGAGCAGGTTCGGGAACTACTTGTAGATTATTGTCACGCCTTTGACTCCGACTCTCTTCAAAGCTTTTGACATTCCATGAACTTCTATTAGATCTGTCATAAGAGGTCCCAGTTTGCTTCATGCTTTTCCGATTATTATCGCTGAAACTAGTGCGTCCAAGCAGATGTTTATTTGAACTATGGCTATACCTCTTGTCTACCTTTATATCCTTCCCTGACCTGTCTTTGTATCTCTCCTTTTCCCTAGTCCCACTAGAAAATGTATCTTCCCCTCTCCCGGGGCTATACACTTCATTGGAATATATATCCTTAAATCTCTGATTTTCTTCCTCACCAACCTCGACTATCTCATTCCTCGGTAAACCATCCATTGAATCAACATTCACTCTCTTGCCTTCCATCATGTTATTAGAACCTCTTCCTTCAAATATTTCCCTATTTTCGATCTTCGGTCTTTCATCTAATTTTTCCCTTCTAACAAGATTGTCCCTTGGTCTCCTACATCTAACTCTATCACTTGTTGGCAATTCACCAGTCAAATTGTAACGAGACACATCAGACCTCGTCCTCTCAGTCTTAATCCTAACACCCGATGTGGAGGACTTACGTTGGTCTCGAAGAGGGTATAGTGGCATGCTTAAAGATTCTAGTCTCAAGGAAGATCTTGGCCTCATCATTGATCTACTTCCTCTAAACCCTTCTTCTTCTAGAAGCTCCTCCAAAGACGACGCCATTTATGCCAGCAATAGGATCGTCCTTGACTCTAAATCCTGTAAACAAAGAGAAAAGTACAAATGTGAAGCTAATATTAGTATCTTTAAAATATAATACTCTGTGTCTATATGTATTGATTACAAAAAAATTATGAGAATAAGAAACAAAGGATCCAAACCCAAGAGAATCTGGAGAAGGCTCAATTATGCTGAAATATGAATAGCGGCAAAGATTCTCTGAAAATGACTTCTTTAATTTTAGCTACAACCCATTTGATTTTAGCATGGTTATAGCGAAGATTAAATCCTTCCACCACTAAATATTCAATGCATAATTTTTGCAATCAAGCGCACAATTAGCAAAAATTTTACTCAGATTCCCATAGTTTAGAAGTTTAAATTTTTTCATTGAATAATTAAATTTGTAAGTACCCATTAACTCTTATTCAAACTCAATTTGTGAAAAATATATAGAAGGAAGGGGGAAAATATGTGTGTGTGTGTGTGAAGCTACAACCATTTTTCCTACCTTTTTCAAGCTCCTTTTTGTGATCTAACACGGTATTCACAAACACTTTAATCCGAGAACCTATAATTCAGAATTTAATTTTTTTTTGAAAAGAACAGTTTAACAAAAAATACCTATTTTCTCTAGGTGAAATTTACCTTATAAGTCAATTTAGAATAGAATTAGAACCCCACGCCAACACAAAAAAGTGGGGGTGGGAACCATAGCAAGTTTGAAGCTTAAATTTATCGCATAAACGCCTCAATCCAACACAAAATTCACACTGCACACACACACAGAGCAAATGTGAAACTAAAATCTAGCTCAAAAATCATTATTTAAAAGAAAAACCACCATTTCTCGTACCTTTAAGCTTCTTTTTCTTGACGATCCGCCAGAATTCAGATAAATTTTAGGCGAGACCCTATCATTCAGAAGTTGGAAAATAAATGACTCAAATCTCTTTAATTCAACACGTACTTCGCACAAAATAAAAACAAGCTGTAATAAATTCAAACCTGATGAATGGAAAATTGGAATGGCAAAACGATGGGCTTAGGGTTTTGTCCTTCACGATCGCTATCAGAAGAGGAACAGATTCGAGGAGGATCGAATCCTAGAGAAGGAAAATAATAGAAGAGAATATAAGATATTCTCAGCAAGGAAAAGCCAATGGGAGGACGAGACATGATTATTAAAGAGAACAAAAGAGGAAAAAACAAACAGAGAGAGAGAAAGAGGGAGGAATGCAACAATGGGCAATAAGGCAAGAGCACGACTGCAGAGAGACAAATGAAAGCTGACAAATAATAGAGGCTATACCCGTAGTGAACTAGTTTTGGTTATTTTTGTATGTGCAGGCGATACGGCATCTCAATGTGTCAACCGTTTCAACTGCCGTCCCCATTCTCTATTATAGGGATTTTGGCAACTGGCAAAGCTTGGTCCTCATGTGGGGCCCACACTGACAAGGCTGGGTATGGAAGAATTTTTCAAAACCGGACCAGGAATGTTTGATTGGTGTTTGGTTTATTATTTTTGTTAGGGAATGTTTTGTTTTTATATTGAGTAATTGATATATGGGACTGGTTTTATGGTTATTTAATTTAGAGGTTGTTGTGTTATTATTGTTCTATTTTTTGTGTATTCTTTCTGGGATTGAAAGCTCAGCGTTGTCTTTTTGCTGGACATGGTTTCTAATATCCTTCTGTGGTTGGGCTGGTGGTGGAATCCTGAGATTGCGACCTGTTTTGGTCTAAATGGAACATTACCAACCCGACATGAAAGTGGTTTCGGTTGGAATTTCTTACGGCGAAGTAGGCTTTAAGTTCTTAGTGCTGCTACTGTAGCCTAAAAGGCAACAATAAAACTAAGGTTATCCCAAATTATCTAGTATGATCATAATCATTCGTGTAAGATAAACTTATGCGTATGACATTAATTTCACAAGTGATTGCGTGTTACTTATAAATAATCGTGATTGTACGAGATAACCCACACATGATTAAAATTTTCTATAAGACTATTGATATGCAATTCAAGGTCTCATGTGCATTTGGTTTTAGTAATTAAGATGGAAAGGATATGGAATAAAATGAGAATGAAAATAGGCCCACATAGAGAAATAAACCATTATCATCTATAATTTCTATATACTTTAATTTGGATTGGACTAATCCGCACATGCAATCCCCTCATCCCACATCAATCGAGTAATTATAGTACAAAGTCCATGGAGGTGTCCCTAAGAAAAAATAGTAAGAGTTGAACACATGACCTCTTGGTTGGCAAGATGTCCTACAACTACTCAGTTTACCCCTCAAGGTTTGTTCTTCAATTTTATGTCTTAATATTGTAAATTTGTAACTTTAATACAATATATTGCAAAAAGAAGAAAGTAACCCAAGACCTCTTACTACTTGCAAGATGTGCTAGGATCACTCGGTCCACCTCTTAAGGTTTATTCTTTAATTTTTTACCTTAATAGTGTAAATTTGTAAGTATAATATAGGACATTTCAAGAAGAAGAGAGTAACCCAACACCTCTTGCTTGTCATATATAAAACACAATTTTTCTTTTCTTTTTTTTTTTTTGTTTTTTTTATTCTTTGTTGTATGTTCAAAAAAAAAAAAACACAAAAAAAACAACAACAACAACTTGAACATAAAAGCGGTGTTAGTAATGCCTATAACAGCGAAGGTGGTGTTAGTAACGCTGCTTTCAGCGTATTAAATTTAGAACTGCTTTCCATACCTTAAAACCGATGTTACCAACACCGCTTTCCATGTAATAAAAGCGGCGTTTCTAAGACCACTTTCAGTAACACCACTTTTATTTCAAAAATTTTTTTCATTTTTTTTTCCTACTCTTATAACAACATAAAATTTTTAAAAGAATAATTGTGTTTTATACCCTGCATCTTATAAAAATAGGCCATGACAAAATACGGAGTTTAAGAAAATGTCATCATTGCATTGACTTATCATTTATTAAACTCTATTTTTTCAAAAATACGCTATCTTTTTTTGTATTGTGTTTTGTGTTGAAAGTAATTATTAAAATAACAAAGGATAGTGTAAGAAACTTAAAAAGATTATGATTTGACTTTTCAAAATGAACAAACATTTTAAGACAAAAAAATAACAAAAATGACTGATTTTTGTGGGAAAGAGAGGAATATATGACAAGGGTAATGCATTTATACAAAAAAAAAAAAAATGTAGAAGAAGACAATTACAAAAACAAAGTTATATGAACTAATTATAGCACTTTGTATATAAAATGAACAAAAAATTTTATTGATAGGTTTAGCTTTATTAGAAGGAATGCTATGGTCAGCCGTGAACTGTTGCAGCCTGATTAGACTCCACACGTGTGTCATGCATGCACCAATCAAGTTATAACGTTTCGATCATTTTGAACAACTTTACAAAAGAAAGGTTTTTCAAAATTTATAATTTAAGTAGACTCTTTGGCCATTTATAGTCTCTATTTCATTTTTGGCTAAAAAATCAACTTAAACAATATATTTTGGGAAAACTATTATGCAAAGTTATTCAAAATGATGTTTTCTAATGGACTATGCAGCTATTTTTCATAAAAATCTTTTATATTTTTCTAAAACTATTAAAACTTAAAATTAGTGAGGTGGAGAAATCATTTAAAGGGGTTGTAATATTTGAACCCAAAATAAGTTAATACTGTTGGATAATTTATCATTTGACTTTTCCTTAAAATTTCATACTCCGATCCATTGAATAACACTAATACACTAGTAGAAAAAGCACACCAACCAGCAAAGACTGTTTAGATAATAATGCTGGGCGATCATCATATAGTTATCACACATGAAACTGAAGAGATTCTTATCAGAAAAAAACCCAATAGTTTACTTATGGGCACAGTCTGTGAAGGAAGATGAACCTTCAGCTTAAATAATTGCTATTTTGAAGGACCTTCTTATCAGAAACCTCAAATTTACCTAGCAAATCGCAGTGTCCACTCTGCGGCCTCTTTGTCATGTTTAACTCTGTCAGCCAAGCACAAGCGGTTGTTTCATGTTTGGATAAACATCAATTAGCACAACAGGATACATCAGAATCAAACGGAAATTTTTGAAACACAGGGGGTGTTTGGATGCCACATATTCATAGTAAAACCCATTTTGACACACTTTACGTGTTATATAACCGGTAGAAATTCATCTGACGAACCCCACAAGAGTCTGGACCCACGATGTTTTTGAGAAAAAAAATAAAAAAAGAAAGAAAAGAAACTGGCGTCAACACGAGGTGAATGGAGTTACGGAAGGAATGAATTTTAGAACGCATTCATTTGTCCAGGGGGGGTGATAAAGCGTTCCAGTTTGCAATCCTGAAATCTCAACAGTCTTGAATAGGGTGGGACCTAATGTATAGATTATGATGATGCAAATGTTTGATTATGGGACCAGTTGTCCTCATATGGATAAGGCCCAATTCCTATGCAATTTTGATCCTTAAACCAATAAATTCGGTTGCTTCTATTGGTCATATGTATGGGCATTAAAAAAAAAAAGAAAAAAAAGAAAAGAAACAACACAAAACACTTTGAAAGGGGATGAGGTCGACCTCTACACACCTAAAGTGATGATGATCGTGCCACGGCATCCGAGTCGTGGATGGGTCAGTGGAGTATGCGGAGAGCGGGACTAACAGTCCTACCCCGTCTATCGAAAAGTGGGACCCCACTAAGTAAAAGCGAAAAAAGTGAGTGCGGACAAAACAAACCGACAACCTTCCCTTATCCCACAGGACAATTAAGACGCATTATACGTCCTACATAACCCTGTTTTTGCACTGTAATTACCTAAGCTGCCACACCAGATGGTAACTGGTGATTGGTCAGCGCCGAACGATATCTTTGGGCTTATGTGCTCTGGATTTGAGCAGGGGGGAGAGGAGTTTTGTTTAGAGTGCAGGAATGTCGTCGAGAGAGGGGTCTGATCAGCCGCCGCAGCGGCGGATCCTGCGGACTCAGACGGCGGGGAACCTTGGGGAGGTATTCGACAGTGAGGTGGTGCCGTCGTCTCTAGTCGAGATTGCGCCGATTCTCCGTGTGGCCAATGAAGTCGAATCTGCCAACCCAAGGGTTGCTTATCTCTGTAAAGTTCCATCTCTCATTTTGCTGGTTTACATTATGTTGCTGCTCTCCTTTTTTGGATGTGTATTTGTGTGTGTATGTATGTGGCTTTATTGGTTGGTTGTTAGCAATTTAGCATAGCATAATAGATAACTTGCTTTACTTACTATAACCTTCTGTTTTAGTATCAACTGTTTATTTTTATGTTCATTCGCTTGTTTCATCATGGGGGTATTGAAGTATACCACCCACGGTCATTAGAAATTCCACTCTGGTTTCATGAGGGTGTGTGTGCAGGGTGTGTTTTCGGTGTGCCCAACGTGTTACATTGTGTGTGTGCCACTTGCAGTTATTTGACTGTGCGTGCTTGTTTGTGTATGCACCTGTGCAAATATGCTTATTGCGACCCATGTTTGCTGTGTTTGCCCCCTGTCCATGTGTGCATTGTGGAATTGGATTTGAAAAAAACCTAATTGTTCGGCTGCTGATGGATTAAATACTTTGTAAATTCTCTCTGCATGCTCCCGTTGTATCGGTGGGTGTGCTTCCTAGCGTTGAGCTAAAGCATTTTAGCGCTCAAACCGCTCTAAGTTGATAGGAGAACAACAATTGAAACGATATTTCTGGTTAAAATTGAGAATGCAAAACCCCATTATATGTATAGACTTTTGATTTCTAGCTCTTGTTGGTTGTAAGTTATTGCGTGATAAGGTACTATTTTATTTCAATTTCCCTCCTCATATCCACATGTCATTTTTTGGTAATTTGAGTATAACTGTCTTATTCAAGCAAAAAAGAGAATTGCAGTCTCTTGTTTTTATCTAACTCTTACCCCAAAAAAAAAAAAAAAAAAAGGGATTGGTTGAATGATTGTGAGGCTATCTTAATGAGTGGTCATCTGAAGCATTTCAACTAAGTGGTATTTTCTATATGTTGGTAGTAAATGTCCACCTTGTATTTGACCAGATTGGCATGCTTATAAGAAGGTTCTTGGTTTCAAATCTGCACCAATCCTACACATATTAGTAGTCAACAACATATTGAAAATTAAGACTCTGATGATAGAACTGTAAATCTGTTTTAGAGTAGTAATGAAATAGAAATGGTGGATGAAAACCATGAGGTAGGCTCTAATCTTTGGGAAAGTATAGGGGTTGTGAGGTATGTATTCCCATTTAATATTATAGGGTGCATGGTTGTTATTTTTTTGACTTGATGTGAAAATTGGTTTGAACTCTTTTGGAGCTTTGAGGTTCAATACCACTATTTGAAAGATTACTTGTAATATACCCCAATATATCTGTCTACATTCTCATGGGAGATGCTTCCTTACTATTGGTAAGCTGCCCAAGAAAATGACTTAAGATCCCTTTACAAAAGTAACTAACTGGGAGCATCACCTCAAACGTAAAGAATGATAAAAATGGGTGGTACTTAAAAGCTTTTTTTATTATTTATTTTTTTCCTTAGTTCTTTTCTTGGACCAGACAGTGGTTCGTGTATATAACTATAACTATATATATATATATATTTGTGATGTCATATGGAGGAACTCCGTGTTAGCTATATTTCCATAACAATTTGTAAGGACATTTTGATAGTTGAAGCTCTTATTTTCCTTCTAAATATGTTTCAAGTACTTTGACTATTTTCCTTTCAGGAAACTAAGATATTGGCATTATCAAAATAAATACATTGTTTTCTTCATCAAAAGAAAAAAATATGTTGTTTTATGGTCGGTTGTCTTAAGATGTAGCCACTTGAATAAAGAACTAGTTGGTTCACACATGCGTTGCATGTGAATTTTTTTGAGTTAAATTATTTTTTTTCAATAATGATAATAATTTTTTAAATTTAATAATTTTATCGTGCCTTTGCATAAGATGAAAGCACTTTGATTACTTAATCCTTTACTTCTTTTGATATAATTACTATTTTTTTTTTCATTATCTTTCCCAAATCATAGTGCTTAAAATTATCTTTGAAACTTCATTGTACATAGGTTCTTTGAAGGTTTTGTGAAACTTTCAATGCTGAAACAAAAGGCTCTTTCTTTCACTTTGTCTCTTTCTCCAATCAAAACATATTTATGCCATAGTTGAAAGATTTAATAGCAAATTATTAGTACATTAGTCTTACAAAAATCAAAACCAAGACTTGCGCAGCTTTACAAATCCTATGGACATGCCATCCTTTTTTTTTATGATGTACTACAATCTACACCCCTCGCGTAGATTCATGCCACAGAAGCTAACTCAAGTTCTTAATAAGGCCTACACTACCACCTTTAAAAAATCTAGTATTTATGGGATTGGGAGGTTCTCATTTTATTTATGAGTAAAGTAGTCTTTGATATATATGTATTGGAAAAACATAGGAGAAAACAGATACTCCATGTGGGATCAAAATCAAGACTTACACAAATCCAGAACTTCTATTGGTCTTTGATTAAAATAATAATATTCCTAATATTTACATGTTTAGGATTTTTTTTTCCCTTTTCAAAATTTGGTATTTATGGGATCAGGATGTTATCATTTTATTTATGAGTAAATTAGTTTTTGATGATTTTTTTTATTTGGGAAACGATAGGAGAACACATATAACTTACATAGGGTCTGAAACCAAAGACTTTTGCAAACCTTAAAGCGACAGATTAATAAACTCAAGGACCATTGATTTTTCATTAAAAAATAATACTCCCTCCATCCCGTAAAAATAGGCTACGTTTGACAAAAAACGAAGTTTAAGAAAATGTAATCATTATATTGACTTGTCATTGATTAAGTTCCATCTTTCCAAAAATACCCTTATCTTTTTTGTATTGGGTTTTGTGTTGAATGTAAATATTGAAATAATGAAGGGTATAAGAAACTTAAAAAAATACGATTTGATTTTTTAAAGTGGCCAAATATTTTGGGACAAAAAAAGTTAAAAATTTGAAATACCTTATTTGGACGAAGGGAGTACTCGTTTTTACGTATTGCCTTGACAAGTTGGCATCATGACTTTACTCCATGATGTTAAATTTTTCTGACAGTTGCTAATCTAGTTGAATCTAGATGGCTATGATGAGAAGATGACTTTTTGGTAATTGCCTCCAAATATAATGCCAAATAAAGTTTGTTTGTCAACTTATTAAATATTAAATATCAACATGGTACAAATTGACTGCCAATATCTTCTGTTTAGTACTACATTTGGAAGTGATAACTAAAACGTCATTTAGCTGGTTCTCTTTTCGGCTTCGCCCCTCATGTCCGATCATCCGTTTTTTCCTAGCAACTTTTTCTCACATCAAAAGTTCAGAACCATTTTCTATATCTCTCTCTCTCTCTCTTCCCCATGTTATCATAGATCCAGATCAAATTAGGTGATCCTAGCTCTGTTATCACTTACCCCTCTCTCTCTCTACGTCATCTCCATTTACTACAATAATCCATTTGGGTAAACCCATTGTCTTTGTCTCTCTCGCACATACCCTTATCAGGCGGTGTGTTTCTTTCTCTAGCTAGTTTCTCACTCATTCTCTGTCTTTCTTTCCTTTTTTTCTTTTACCTTATTCTCTATGTATTTGTTTTGATTGCGAATTTGCAATCCATTGTCTGTAACTTTTTCTCATCTCTATTTCTTTATCAGTCTCTCACCCATTTTTATTCTCTCTCTCTCTCTCTCTCTCTCTCTCTCGCTCTCACACACACTATCATCTGGCCGTGAATCGCATGTTTAGGTCTATGCCTTTGATGATTATCGATTGGTTTCCTTAATGGTCTGCCTATATGGTTTGGATCCTCGTCGGTTGGTTTCCTTGATGGTGTTTAGGTTGACAATTACAAGGTCTATGGGTCTTGATCGCCACCGATCAATGCTGCACTAATAAATGTCATCAATCTATGGGTTTTTATCTAAGGTATGTCTTATACATTTTTCTCAAATTACCATTATTTAAAACAAAATAAAAAAACTATGATTTGATTTCGATCTATATATATATATATATATATATATATATGTTCTTCATCGATGCGTGGTGGATCATTGCTTGTTATTTTATTTTTTTGGGCCTGTACATTTTTTTTTTTTTTTGTTAAATGATTTTGAACCTTATTGTTTTTTTTTTTGGGGGGGGGGGTTGTGATCTAAGTTATTTTATTTTATTTTTGTTTTGTTTTGTTTGGTATTTTGGGTTTGCAGGTAGATATTGCAAAGTTTCATGAACCTCACGATTTGATAGGGACTTTTTTTGGTAGTTCATTAGACCTTCCATTTTTATTTTCTTTTTTTCTTGTGCATTCGTTAATGGTTTTTTTTTTTTTTTTTTTGGGAAGGGGGGTTTTGTTTTGTTTTTGTTTAAGCTTGTTTCTTTTTTAATTTTCCTTCAATTGAATCGTCTTTGATTCTCCTGTTTTTCTTGGTAATTTGACTTGATTATTTTCAAAAATCAGCGATTATATATAAATTCTCAACAAAATATGAAAATTATGGAACAGCAGCAATTTAAAAGTTCAATAATGCAATTCAAGTTTTTTCTGATATGAGAATCCTTAGAAAATAATCAAAGATTATATGTGCTATTCAAAACTTTACTTATGTAATTCAAGTTTTTTTTTTTTTTTTTTTGGCCTCTTTATCTGGATTTTCATTTATTTTTGTTCAAGCATGCGTCTTTTTATTTTCATTTAACTGATTCGTCTTTGATTCTTTTCTTTTTCTTGCTAATTTTGCAATTCAAATAGAGATTTAAAAGTCCGATCATGCAATGGAGGCAGAGATTTAAATGTTTATGTAGGCAGAGATTTAAATGTTTAAACATAATTTGTATATATGAGTCAAGTTTATTCAAAACTACATACCAGACAAAGCACCAGAAGAAAGGAGACGCAATAAAGGCACATAGAAGACACAGAAGAAAGAAGCAGTAGTTGTTCTTTCCTATGTTAGGGTTTTATGATTTTTATAATGTGTTTCTATTTGTATTTATATGTTAACATTGTTAGGGTTTTACAAATTATAGTTTCCGTTTGCTTAGAATTCCTATTTGGGTTTGGTTTTATTTAATTATTATATGAATTATAGTTTCCTTAGAATTCTTATTAAGGTATGTGTTTTATATTGCTATATTTCCTATATATGCAAAAGGGTAGTTGTGTATTTAAAAATTAAAATAAGGGTATATTAATCAATCAAAAGTTTTTTTCACATTCATCTTTTTATAGGTAGTATATATATATATATATATTTTAATAATCAAAATTGTTAACGAAAGATTAAAAACTTTTTAGATATACATCCAGAATTATTTTTTTTCTTACATAAAATTGAATATTTAAAGAGTTTACACTCATATATATTATCATGCAACTTGATAGTTGTTCTAGGGAAAAATTTTTTAGTAAAAATCTAATTTTAATTTGTTAAGAGTTTGAGTTAAAATCTAACTTTCATTTGTTACCAAATGATAAGAATGTTTACTATATGTTTCAATTAAAAAAAGGGTAGATATATATTTTTCTAAAAAAATAAGGATATATTGGTCGTTCAAAAGTTTTTCTGAAATTCAGCCTTTTATAGATATAGATAGATATAGATATAGACAGGGGCGGAGTCAAGATTTATCTCCAATGGGGGCACTGTGCTATGATTCTGTGAAGTGAGAATTGAGAACTAAAAGCTAAGGAAAGCATTTTTTTTGAAAAAATTATTTTTTAGTAATCATTTTTCAATTTAATACCAAAAAAAGGATACTATTGTCAACTTATTACAAATTGACTATAAATATGATTTAAAATGACTACTATCTTTCTCTTCTTGGCATTATGTTGAGAAATAGTCATCAAATAGTAATATTCTCAAAAAAAAAAAAAAAAAAAAACCCTTTGTTGAGCCAGTGGGGGCACGTGCCCCCAAAAGCCCTCCCCTGCCTCCGCCCATGGATATAGATATAGATGTTTATCCTTTCATCTTGGGAGTCTTGAAAAATACCACCCAGAGTCATTAGAAACTCCACTCTGTTTTCATGCGGGTGTGTGCGCAGGGTGTGTTTTCGGTGTGCCCAATGTCTTGCATTGTTTGTAAGCGTGCACTTGCAGTTATTTGACTGTGCGAGCTAGTTTGTGTATGCATCTGTGCAAATGTGCTTATGGCGACCCGTGTTTACTGTGTGTGCCCCCTGTCCATGTGTGCATTGTGGAATTGGATTGAAAATACCTAATTGTTCGGCTGCTGATGGATTAAATACTATGTAAATTGTCTCTGCATGCTCCCATTGTATCGGTGGGTGTGCCTCCGAGCGTTGAGCTAAAGCATTTTGGCGCTCAAACCGCTCTAAAGTTGATAGGAGAACAACAATCAAAACAATTCCAGTCAAAATTGAGAATGCAAAACCCCATTATATGTATATAATTTTGATTTCTAGCTCTTGTTAGTTGTAAGTTATTGCATGATAAGGTGCTATTTTGCGTCAATTTCCTCCGCGTCTCCATGCACATGTCATTTTTTGGTAATTTGAGTATAACTGTCTTATTCATGCAAAAAAGAGAATTGTAGTCTCTTGTTTTTATCCAACTCTTACCCTCCCCCCCCCCCCCCAAAAAAAAAAAGAAAAAGAAAAAAAAGAAAAAAGGGATTGGTTGAATGATTGTGAAGCTATCTTAAGGAGTGGTCATCTAAAGCATTTCAACTAAGTGGTATTTTCTATATGTTGGTAGTTTATGTCCACCTCGATCGTATTTGGCCAGATTGGCATGCTTCTAAGAAGGTTCTTGGTTTCAAATCTGCACCAATCCTACACATATTAGTAGTTAACAACATGTAGAAAATTAAGACTCGGATGCTAGAACTGGAAATCTGTTTAAGAGTATTAATGAAATAGAAATGGTGGATGAGGACCATGAGGTAGGCTTAATCTTTGGGAAAGTATAGGGGTTGTGAGGTATGTATTCCCATTCAATATTATAGGGCGCATGGTTGTTATTTTTTTGACTTTCTGTGAAAATTGGTTTGAACTCTTATGGAGCTTTGAGGTTCAATACCACTATTTGAAAGATTACTTGTAAAATACCCCGATATATCTGTCTACAGTTCTCATGGGAGATGCTTCCTTACTTTTGGTAAGCTGCCCAAGAAAATGACTTAAGATCCCTTTACACAAGTAACTAACTGGGAGCCTGACCTCAACTGTAAAGAATGATAAAAATGGGTGGTACTTAAAGCTTTTTTTTATTATTTATTTTTTGCCTTAGTTCTTTTCTTGGACCAGACAGTGGTTAATTTGTGTATATAACTATATAACTATATATATATATATATATCTGTGGTGTCATATGGAGGAAATCCGTGTTAGCTATATTTCCATAACAATTTGTAAGGACATTTTGATAGTTGAAGCTCTTATTTTCCGTCTAAATATGTTTCAAGTACTTTGACTATTTTCCTTTTAGGAAACCAAGATATTGCACTATCAAAATAAATACGTTGTTTTCTTCATCAAAAGAAAAAAAATATGTTGTTTAATGGTCGGTTGTCTTCAGTTATAGCCATTTGAGTAAAGAATATATATTTTATCCAACTATGAGCTCAAATTTTGAGTTGAAATGGTCGAAGGTTAAAAGTATGGATTAGGGATAGGAAAAGAACAATGCGGGCACTTAGCATCCTTTCCTAGATCCCCTTATAGGATTGATGATCACAAAAGTAGGCAATAACATCATGACATTAAATGCTTATAATTTTGAGGTAAAACAAATATGAAAAAACATAAATTCTGGAACTATTTAATGATGAAAGAGGTTCTCTCATTCTCTAAAATATGAGAATGCACAAGCAAGAAAGTATTGACTATATGAACATTGAATCTTGTAATTACTCTTTTTTTTTTTTTTTTTTTTAATGAAGTATTGTATTAGGAAAGAAGGGGCAAAGCCCAAGTACATAACATATATACAAGTGCTAGCCAAAATTAAACAAAAAGAAAAGGCCCCAATCTATAGTTTTGACATATCTAAAAAGCAAACAAAAAAAGGTTGTGGTCATTAGTGTTACTATGAAACCACTAAAAAAGGGTCTTGATAAAAAAGGGCTTGAGCTCTATGATAGAAGTTTCTTTATCCTCAAAAGTTCTAAAATTCCTTTCTCTCCAAAGGCACCAAAAAAGTGCGTGAGGAGCCATGTTTCATACCACCTTTGCCCTTTTGTTCACCGTCTTAGTCTGCCAACCTGAAAGAAGATTGTGAGAGTGTGAAGGCATGACCCAATGAATTCCAAAAAAATTAAGGATAAACATCTAAAGACTCCACTCCACATGACAATGAAGGAAGAGATGATCCAGCGATTCTGCTGCTTCTTTGCACAATTATAATTACTCTTGTCCAAAATATGAAATCTTATAGCCTGTAGTATGATGATATTGGTTTTTTGTGTCTTTTCCTTGAAGTTTATTTACTTAAGGGTGGTGATTTTGCCACATCAAAAAACACTTCTTCCATAGCAGTTCAGATATATTTTAATGAACGGACCATTTCTTTTTTCTCCCCTTCCTCTCTTTTGGGTCTCCCCTTTCACCCACCTTGTCTGCAACATAAAATAAATAAAAATTAGAGAAGAAGGGGATAATGGCGGAAGGATCTTTTTTTTTTGGGCCGGGGGGGGGGGGGAGTGTGGGGTGTTGGGGTTTGCAGTTGGCTGCAGAGAAAGAAAAGAAAAAGGAAACAAATGTAGGAATAGAAGGAAAAGGGTTTGGTTCAGCCACCCCACCCTATATGCGCTGACAGTAAGAGGGGGGGCAATGGAGCCCAAGATGCAGAAACCCAAATGATGATGGAGGAGTCTTCGAAGCTCAGCTCCGACATCAAACCATGAAATTTTGTCACGGATGTGTCCATTTCGCGGGCGCGTTCACGCAAGATGCAGAAACCCATTCCGCCGGCAAGTTTTACTGAAATGGCATTTTTTTCTAATCTCGTTTTTCCTGAGGTAGCCATGGCCAGCGATGAAGAGGTCTTTTTTTTTTTTTCTTTTGGTAAGTGAGTGATGAAGAGGTTAGCAAGTGTCCATTTTGGGCGATCTGGCGAATGCTTAGCGATGAAGAGGTTGGCTGAACTCACCTCCATTTCCCTCTCTCATCCCAACCAGTTTGTAGAATAATTAAATAATATTTATTATTATAAACCAAAAAAAAAAAAAAAACAGAACTTACCCTTTAGATCTCTCAAACTTTCTCCCACTTCCCCTTTTCTTTAATCTGCCATGTCTCACAAAGGGAAAAATAAAGTTAGAATATAGATTAGAGAAGTGCACCAGATTTGTATGGAGTAAATAAATTTATAGTGGCTGATGATCTAGCAGCGGATGCCGGTCGCACAAGCCGCAAAGGAAGAGGAGAGCCACATGGTAATGGCTTCTCTCAAGTTTGGAGAGCACTCAGCAAGCTATGATCAAGCTGAAAAATCATGTCCTCCAACATCCTTCTCCTTCTAGTCTTGATCTTTTGCTTTCCCCTCTCTCTATTTTCTCTAATCTGTATTTATTTTTCAGGTTGCAGACGGAAGGGTGAGAGGGAGGATCGAGAGAGAAGAGGGGAGAGAAAAGGGAAAAATGGTCCAATCGTTAAAATATATCTAAATTGCTGTGGAAATAGTGTTTTTTGCTCTGGCAATATTTCCACCCTATACTTAATTTCAATATACTGTTGGTTCTTATAATGTTATTAACTGTTTTATCTATCCTTGTTGAGTCTAGAAATAGTGGTTGGATGGATGATCCTCTCATCTATCATTAAGAGTAATGGTAACTCGAAAGTACTTGCATTTTGACCTTCATTTGTCTGATTAATCATCTTTTTTTTTTTTTTTTTCTTTTTTTGCTGTGTTACCAGCTTGCTACTTGTCTATCTTTTATTATTGTGGATTTTTTTTTCCTCAAATGTAATTTTTCTGTTACAGTACTTTCTCATTATTTTCTTTGAAATAGTCTCTCGATTATGAATTTCAATTCATAAATGGAGTTTTTGGACGTAGGTCGATTTTATGCCTTTGAGAAAGCTCTCAGGTTGGACCCAACTTCTAGTGGACGTGGTGTGCGTCAATTCAAAACTGCACTACTTCAGCGTTTAGAAAGGGTAAGCATCGTTATGTTCGTTTCATTAGAATGACTGGATAAGTTATCATTAGTTTGTTTTCTTCTTCAGCTGGGGAGTCCCCATAAGCATGTTTTCTACGGTAAGGGGTAAGGGGTAAGGGGTAAGGGGTAAGGCTTTTTAGTCATTGGGAGGTAGCGAATATTTGGTTGAGATTTTCCCTCCAACCTTGGCTTGGAGTTCATTTTCTCCACTGTTGGCTAAATTATGGACTTTGATGCCCATAATTGTGTTGGTTGGTTTGGATATGGCAATTATAGTTCACAAGGGCTAAAAGCTTAGCTTTTAAAAAGGTGAAAATGTGAGGCCCTTCCCTAGAAATCTATGTCTTTGTTGTTCAAATTGAACCATTTAACTATAAGAAATTTGCCTCATAACTGTTATTGTGATTGACTACTAACTTTTCTAAAAGTTATTGGTGAAACAACACTCACTAATGCAGTGATGCTTACAGTCCTTTATATTGTTTGTTATTGTCTCTTGTTAGTTTTTAATATTTCTTAAACTGCTTGTGTTTATATGTTTCAGGACAATGATCTGACTTTGATGGGAAGGGTAAAAAAGAGTGACGCACTTGAAATGCAGAGCTTTTATCAGCATTACTACAAAAAATATACCCAAGCTTTGCAAAAGTGCTGCCAATAGATCTGATGCTGATCGGTGAGTTCCCTGAAAGATAATGCATGGTATGATTGGAAATTGTTACTGTTTCTGTTTGACAGCTAATTTTCTGTATTAATTCAGTGCACAGCTTACCAAAGCGTATCAAACTGCTAATGCTCTCTTTGAGGTTTTGAAGGCTGTTAATCTTACACAATCTATGGAAGTTGATCGTGAGGTGAAACAAAATTACATTTTTATGACTTGTATCTTTGAAGCTATTTTTAACATTTCATATGATGTGAATTTCTGTGGATCCCCAACCAGAACTTTCATTGGCTACTAGTTGTTAGCTTGCATATATGACTACTATCATAATGATTAATGTTTGTATAGATTTTGGAAACTCATGATAAAGTTGCTGAAAAGACAGAGATTTACGTTCCGTACAATATTCTTCCTCTTGATCCTGATAGTGCAAATCAGGCAATTATGAGATACCCTGAGGTTTGTTTCCAACTTGCACACTTGTCTGGACTTTCGTGTATGTCTCTCATTCTCACTTTAGCCCTTTTTGTAATTATCATTAAATAATTTTGTTGGCTTGTGTTAATTTGCAGATCCAAGCCGCTGTTTTTGCTCTTCGTAATACCACAGGCCTTCCATGGCCCAAGGATTACAAGAAGAAAAAAGATGAAGATATTCTGGATTGGCTTCAGGCAATGTTTAGATTTCAGGTAAATAGTCTAACTAGTTCTTGGATTAATGTATTTGAAATACATTACTCGAATATCATGAAGAGCCACTTGTATTGATTCTTTTCACGCTTGAGTGTTGGTTATATGTTTAACTAATTTGCAGAAGGATAACGTGGCAAATCAAAGGGAGCACCTGATTCTACTACTTGCAAATGTGCACATACGGCAGTTTCCAAAGCCTGATCAGCAACCTAAGGTATGTCCTATTGGTGAAATTCGTTCTCTCTTTTCGGACACTTAGATGTCAATTTTTCTTTTCATCTTTTGAAACCAAGTTGGGCAGTTCACCACCATTTTTTATGCTTCCATCACCACCTCCTCCACTGCTATTACCACAGAACCTTATCATCACCATGACTGCCTCCTCCACTGCCAACACCACCACCGCTATCTCCACTACCACCACCAGGTTGTCACCACTGCAATGCACCTCCACTGGAATTGCCACTACAATTGTTGATGCAGTCACCACCAGATCAAATTCAGTTTCACGCCAACTGCCTTCCACCACTGATATAAAATTATTAAAAGAAAAATTAGAAAGAACCTATATTAGGTTGGTTTTGTTTATTATGTTGCTAAACTTTAGGAAAGGATTGGGAACATGCAATTAAGCTCCATGCAAAATTAGCTTTGAGGCAATTTGGATTTTGGATCATACAAAATTAGCTCTTCTTCGATCGTTAAGATTTTTGATGTGTTTCTTTGTAAAAAATTTATTAATACTAAAATCTCATGATTTCTGTGCAATTTTCATACCTGCATTGCTGTTCCAAGCACTTGAAATGTTTTGCTGCCTTCGCCATTGCAGAGACAGATCTGTTGGCCGATGAAAGACAAGTTCAATTTTTAGGAATAGTGAAAGCACTACTTTATTTTTAAGATATTGGAAAGTGAAGTAGGTCCAGTTGAGCCTCTATATGTACATGTATCTTGTAAAAGATCCCTTTATCTTCCTCTGACATACTTTGTGCATGTTTTTTGTGGCTTAGTTGGATGAGCGTGCATTGACAGAAGTGATGAAGAAACTTTTCAAGAACTACAAAAAGTGGTGCAGATACTTGGATCGCAAAAGTAGTCTTTGGTGAGGCTTCTCATACTTAACTGTTGATTGAAATAATAGAAGTCCACTTCCCAACTTGATCTCAACATCTTTCAACTTTGCTGGATCTGTTTATGTTTTGCATTTATCAAAGTGATTAGAGGCTATGGTGTTTCTGTGCGTCGTGTGCGATACCGATATCAGTCACAAATAAAGTGTCTGTGTCTGGCATGGATATGAGATATGACTTGACAAGCTACAGAAGAGCTGGAATGGGATATAACTGTGGGGATGAAAAGGATTTGAGTGTCAAAGTAAATAAATAGGGGTTTGCTTGTTTCCTAGCTTGACTATAGTCTTTTTTCTTGGCTAATTCAAAGTGAAGTTTCATTTTCCAATATAAGCCTTTAAATATGTCATTTTTTAGATTTTTTTTTTTGGTGCTTTAAAACTGCAGGTTACCAACCATACAGCAGGAAGTGCAGCAGCGTAAACTCTTGTACATGGGTCTATATCTTCTTATATGGGGCGAAGCTGCAAACTTAAGATTCATGCCAGAATGCCTTTGCTATATTTATCATCATGTATGCAATGAAAGATGACAATTCATACATCTGTCTCTCTGGAATAATTAACTTTCTTGGAACGTTTTCAGCTTTTAGTGTATATTAAATGGATGTTGTCTCTTGTAGATGGCATTCGAACTTTATGGTATGCTAGCTGGGAGTGTCAATCTCGTGACAGGTGAGAATGTGAAGCCTGCCTATGGAGGTGAAGAAGAGGCTTTCTTAGGGAAAGTTGTTTATCCTATCTATGAAGTGATTGCAAAGGTGTTGGATGCTAATTATTTTACTGGAAGTCCAATAAATTTGAGTTTTTCATTTCGTTTCCAGTTTTACCCAACTGGATTGTCATCATTGTGTTTCTGTACAGGAAGCCAAGAGGAGCAAAAACGGAGGATCGAAGCATTCCCAATGGAGGAACTATGATGATTTAAATGAATACTTCTGGTATACTCATTTATTTGTTTAGTTTTCCATTTCATTTTTATATTTATTTTAATAAATATATTACCTTTATTAAATTACAGGTCAGTAGACTGTTTCCGGTTAGGTTGGCCAATGCGCGCGGATGCTGATTTCTTTTGTCAGCGTGATGAATGGCAGCACTTTGAAAAAAATGGGGTAAGCAAGTGCGTTGATACTTTTACTAGCATATAGTTCATTGTATACAAGGTTGTAAATGACTGTATCTTGGAGACTTCTGGAACATTGGAGCCTTTTTGGATTTTTAAGTATTTGTAAATACTCCTGGAAGCTGTTAATTTGCATATATTTTGAGTGAAACAGGGCTTTTTTTTATACTTATATTGTAGAAGTTTGGGTGAATGGCAAAAGTTAACCTTCCTCTAGATTTCAATTTTCATTTTTATGTGCCTTTTGAATTGTGAGGATGGGTAATGAGAGGACACGGGTGATCTCTTTCCTTCCGAATATGTTGCCTCTTGCTCAAAGTCTCGATTTCTTCAAATTTTTCTTGGTTATGCCGAGAAGGGCGGTTGGTCTTATGCGTTCTTCTAGAGAATATCTTCCCTGTTCTTTTGGTGCTAATTAGATAGAGTTTAGGGAGTGTAGAGGAGCAGCTTTTATAATTTCTCATTGAGGAAAATTATTTGGTTTAAATCTATTGCCTCTCTCTTTTTTCAATTTGTTGTCCTTTTCTCAGTTTGTTCATATTTTGTTCTAGTCTCTACTTCAGTTTTTATTCTGATTACTATGCCATCCACACAAATATTGCTGTATCTAATCATGGTTTATTGTATTCTGTAAATATTTTTCTTGTTTGGTTACTTTTGTTTTTTTCCCCTTTATGCCTCTACTACATCATTACATCAACAAGCATTGTACTATATATTCCTCCTATACTTGAACCTGACCGTTGATCTGATAATTGTTTCCTCATCATTTTTGGACCTACAAGCTTGATGTATGCTGTTTTTCTTCTCTATTATTTTTTTTTCCTGACTCCTGAGCTTCAACTAACAGAAGAAAGATTCTTATGGGTAGACTGTAATTTTTATTAACCATCTGATTGCCAGGAATTCAACTCTTATTTGTGTTGAAGCTAACGAATGCCATTCAATTTGAAATAAATATTTCTCGTCAATGAATCCTTAAATATATGGTGGGTTTTTATTATTTATTTTTTAATGATATTCAGGATAACAACCCAGTTATTAGAGATCGGTGGATGGCGAAAGTTAATTTTGTTGAGATACGTTCATTTTGGCATATTTTCAGAAGTTTTGACAGAATGTGGAGCTTTTTTATTTTGTGCTTACAGGTAAGTATCTTTCCTTTTATGCCCTTGGTTTCCGGTATATATATATATATATATATAGTATAGTATATATATATATTATTTTTATATAAATTTTAAAACACGGCGTTTAAATTGGTTATTTCTTTTAAGGCTATGATCATTGTTGCTTGGAATGGTTCGGGGGAACCCAGCTCAATCTTTAGTTCCAATGTTTTCAAGAAAGTACTGAGTGTATTTATAACTGCTGCAATATTGAATCTTGGGCAAGGTAGGTAAAGTTAGTTGATCTCACTGGCTGTATCTTGTTTTTGGTCCTCTGTTCGATCTAATAAGTTTTTGGATGCTTTTCGATTGAACACTGTAATTGTTCTACACTTGTACAAAAACTGAGAAGGAAGCCATTGCTTCTTTTTTTCTTTTCTTTTTTTTATTTTATTTTAGGGTGGGGGGTGGAAAATAGCAATAGTATTATTGTTTAAAAAATTCATGTGCTCACTATGTGGGATTCTTAGTTTATGGATGTTAAATAATAATTTTTTTTTGATAAGGTGGAAGTTAAATAATAATTCGTTATACTTGTGCAGCTGTCCTAGATGTAATCCTCAGTTGGAAAGCAAGGCGGAGCATGTCACTCCATGTTAAGCTAAGATACATTTTAAAGGTTGTTTCAGCTGCTGCATGGGTGGTAGTTCTACCAGTTACTTATGCTTATACTTGGGAGAATCCTCCTGGATTTGGTCAAACCATTAAATGGTTTGGCAATACTTCCAATTCACCTTCCTTGTTTATTTTGGCAGTCGTTATCTACTTGTCACCAAATATGCTAGCCACGATACTGTTTCTTTTCCCTTTCATTCGTCGATTCCTTGAGAGATCAAACTATAGGATTGTGATGCTCATGATTTGGTGGTTGCAGGTATGCAGGATATTTTTCATATAATTCTTGCATTTTTATTTCTTTAGTATGGTTACCCAAGTGTTTTGCTGGAAACCATCCATCTTTTTATTCATGTGTATATTATGTTTTACTCATAGTGTGCATGATATTTTGCAGCCTCGGTCCTTTGTCGGGAGGGGAATGCATGAGAGCATGTTTTCTCTTTTCAAGTAAGAATGCGTTGTTCAAAAGATGGAGTGATATACTGTCTTGAATAAAATAATTCAAAGCCTCTGATCTTTGATTTCTTTGTATCCAATACTTCTAGGTACACATTGTTCTGGGTTCTTATATTAATATCGAAGTTGGCATTCAATTACTATTTTGAGGTGTTTCTCTTTGCCTTTCTACGAATTTATTTTGCTTTGATCTACTAGCAATTAAAAGAAAAATCAATAACATGGGGTATGCATGTTGAAAGAAGCACCACCTTAACTTTTCCAATAAATAGCATGAAAGTTACTTTTGCCTCAACGAAAGAGGAAATAATATGAACATGGAGATGTCGGAGTTAGTCGAATTTCTTATTATGTCTAGCCTCATTGAGGAGGTTAAATAAAGTGGGGTTGCTTATCACTAATAGCACCTCCTAGGGGCTAGGGTTCTTGAATCAACTTCAAAACTCGGTCCTCTTCCACTTTGTAAAAACTCTTCATATTATCAGCATATGTGTAATAGCACCTCCTAGGGAACTTGAATCAATTCAAAAACCATGAACAAACCCCCCTCCACCACCCTCCTTGAAAGCCTAGACGAAGCCTCCATCACCAAAATAACGAGAGGGGAAAGAGGGATCCCCTTGTTTGATTCCTCTAAAACTTATCAAATAGCCACTTGGAGAGCCGTTTACCAAATGGAGAGTCAAGCCATAGTGATATAAGTCAATGTCGATTTCCTCCATTTATCCCGAAGTCCGTTATTTTTAAAAAATACAAGTGGAAGTTCCAATTAACATGAACATAAGTTTTCTCCACATCCTACTTACAAATAACCCATGGATGCCCTTTTTTAACCTTGAGTCCAAACAGCCATTCCCTATGAGAACCATGTCAAGGTCTCAAGGATGACCTACCTTGAACAGAGGCATTTTGGAATAGAGATACCCACCTCTGCAATGAGTTTAAAAGTACTTGCCACAAGGTGAATAGGCCTACAGTCCCGAATTGAAACACCCCCCCCAAAAAAAAAAAAAAAAAAATCAATGGTATAAACGAGGAAGAAGGGTGTAAGTTGCTTATAGATGTTGTTGGTCAATTGCAATATCTTGTGGTTGGACCTAATTACCATTTCCCCAACTTGGCATTCCACCTAGGTAACATTTCTTAAGGCGACATACAGGGTGTTTAGGTGACTTTAAGTCCTTTCTACGTTTGAATATTGTTTTCTAGGTGTCACATGAAGATTGAGGCTTTCATATGCCTAAATAGTCAAGACTAGAGACAAGTCGTATCCGGATCAAGTTGCTATCTTATTTCTGAAGATGATCCTATTACTTATAGTGGTAGTATTCAACCAATTATCACTAATCCCAATGCAGAGGTAAAGTATAGGTCTATGCCCCAAGGTGGGGTGTATGTGCGCGCGGGTGTGTGATAACTATTTTGCTCCAAGCTTCCACTTTTGGAGCTGCTATTTCATAAGCAAAAACCCATACCATTTAACTGTAATGACAAACAGACCATTTGTATTGGTCATAAACTTTACAACATGACTATAACAGGAAAATTAAAGGGGCTATCATTTGTTAAAGAAACTCTACAAGCGGGTCATTTGAGCACTCCTTATATCACAACTAAAAACAATCAACAATTGATTGTTGCACATAGCAAAAAAAAAAAATGATTGTTGCACATAGGGAGTCCCTAAAGCTTTGTTTTCAGAGATCGTATGCAACCTGGCCACGATAAACATCCTTACTAAATTAAGGTAGAGCATTTGGAAGGGATTTTTATTTTTCTCCTTCACCGACAATAATAGATTGATTGTTATTATTTCATTCTATCAAAGGGCTAGCTATACAAAGATTTAAAGGAATTAAATTTATGAAATTTACAGTCAAATATTAGGAACTAAACCCTAACTAATCATGTAATTCTGACGAGGCAGGTAAATTGATTGAAGATTTAATAAGCCTTGGGGACAACTTTATCATTAATTTTGCTTAAAATGAAAATGTTGAAGGTATTAGACAACACAAACAACTTCAAGTAAGGACCATGATCTCAGGATAATTTTGTTTGGAGCCTAAATGCCAACAAGCAAGGACCAAGATCTTAGGAATATTGATGTAATTCTGTTGATATTTTGCCATATCCATGGCCGCCAATTTGAGATGTACCATATATTTGTTTTATAGTATATTTTAAGTCTTTAATTGATGAGGTTCAACGAGAAAATAACTAAGAAAGAGAGAGAGAGTGAGAGAAACTGAAGGAAATTTCCATAGAAAGCTTTATTCGAGAGAGAGAAGGAGCAATTAGCTCTCCTACAAGTTCTTAGCTCTCCTACAAGTTCTAACAACTAAAACAATCTGCAAAAACTGATTAACAAACTCCTATAGCCCCTTATATAGACAAATAGAGGCCTAAAAGACTAAAATACCCTCCGTAAGCTCCCTAAATAACTATGGAAACTTCTAGCTATATTAACAACAAAATACGAGTAAAAGATAGTAATAAAAGTGGAAGTGGAACTGCTGGACAGCAGTCCAAATGCGCCACATCAGGACTACCCCTCTAAAGAAAAACTTGTCCTCAAGTTTTTGAATGGAATAAAGAAGTTGAAGCAACCATGACACGGCTGGTTGGCTTGTTTCTCTCATTCAAAACCACCCACACAAGGTCACGAGCCTTGAAAAGAAGTTTCTTCCTTGTAACTTCAACTTTGACTTTGTGTTTGACATTGCATTTCTCACAATCGCACCTCTTAAGAGCATGAACATTCATCAACAATTCAGCCATGTACGCTTGTTTACCATATATCATCTTTGGAAAAGGTAAAGAAGCTTTACCCAAACCACTTGAAAACTTAGAATTCAAATCACCACATATGTAGTCTAATTCCCAAAGACAATCATGACTCAAGGGCTCATCTTAATGCTGCCAATAAAAATCAGCTACCTTCAAAGGTGTAATTTGATGAGTAACTTTGGTAAAAGAAGCTTCCTCGGGTTCTTCATCAAAGATAGGTGGCATGTCATGCATAAGAGGCGATCCGGAAGATAAACTACTAGGAAACTCATCAAAACATGGTGGTGGGAACTCAAAAACAGCAGTGGAAAGCCCCAAATCAGCTTCATAATCGCATGAAAATAAGGCACCAAAACCACCATTATCAATGCTTTCCACCATGAGGTCCTTGGAAGTAAGTAGAGTAGTTGTTGAAGGCTTAGAAAGTGATCTTTCCTTCATGGGCAGCAATGTGTATTGATGATCATCTTTTGAAAGAGATTAGGTATTTCTCTTCCCTTCATGAATGGTTTAATGATCATATTGCCAAGGTCTTCCAAGAAGAATATAGCATACATCCATAGGCACCACATCACACCAATCCTCATCAAAATACTTTTTCCTAATAGAAAAAGACACCAAACACCTCTTGGTTACTTTGATCTCACTCCCCTTTTTGAACCAAGAAAGCTTGTACGGATGGGGATGTTCATGAGTTTGAAGATGCAACTTGTCTACTACTTCTTGAGAAACCACATATTCCCAACTTCCCCCATCTATAATCATGTTGCAAACCCGATCTTCAATGCTACAAGTTGTATAGAAAACATTGTTTCTCACCCAATCTTCCTCGGTCTCATGCTTGGGAACAAGAAGAGTCTTTCTCATCATAAGTGCCATGCCATCTTCATGATCAAAATCACCACCAATCTCCTCATTTAAGGGCTGGCCATAGGTTGGTGGCATATCAAGACATACATTTTCATCAATTTCTTGCATCAAAAGTGCTTTATTTCGCTCCCCTATGGTCGTTCTACAATCTGTAGACTTGTGGCCGGGTTCCCCCACACTTAAAACACTTGAAATTCCTTCCTTGAAATTGATTTCCAGCCCCTACACGACGTGTAGTAGGCTGATTTTGAGTAGGAGCAGCAGCTGGAGCAACTTTTGCTTCTTGTCCTTCACCCACATGACTTTTCCTTTCAACTTGTGTTGAACTTTCACCCTTAGAATAGCTTTGGTATGTCTGGCCTTGGAAGTGCCTTGAAGTTGCTGTACAGCCCTAGAAGCATTCTGATTTTGTTTCTTCTCCACCAACAAAGCTCGGTTGTAGGCTTCCGAAACAGTCCACAAAGGATGCAACCCAAGGACGTCATAAATGGAAGGCTTAAGTGCGGAGAGGAGTTGACACCCAGACAGGCCTGAGAACCAACTTGATCCCTTGCAAGGGTCTAACTCATCCCTACCAGAGAATCCGGTTTGGAGCTAGGGTATGGTCTTGGGAAAGTGTTAAGCACCTAAAGACACCTGGTCACTTGACCGGCCCTCACTTCATATTCATTGACCATATTTAATAAATTGATTTAATTAAGAATATCCTTAGTTCGAACAAATAATTAAACGCGCATGTAAGGATGGTAAATTGATAAAGAAATAAACAAAATAAATAAATATCATCCAGGTAGGGTTTCTAGAGAGGTTAAGGAATTGAGGAAATTACAGTGGGAGGTTAATTATGATTCTGTTAAGTCTAGGATTGCAGGGGGGAATAAAGAAGTTTATACATGAAGATTTTAAGTTGGAATGTTAGAGGGTTAGGTTCTTCGAGGAAGCGGAGGGTGATAAAAAATCTGATCATGAAATATCATCCAGATATTGTTATGTTTCAAGAGTCTAAGTTGGAGGAAGTTAACTCAGACATGATTAGAAGTCTTTGGGAAGTGCGCAACAAAGAGTGGGCTTTTTCTCCCTCGGTGGGAGCTTCTGGAGGGATTATTCTCATTTGGGATGCAAGAGTTGTTAAAGGGATTGAAGTGATTCATGGGTTGTATTCTGTTTCGGTTAGATTAAGGCCTATGAGTGGGGACAAGTGGTGGCTGTCC
Source organism: Liquidambar formosana (assembly GCA_039720395.1). NCBI lineage: Eukaryota > Viridiplantae > Streptophyta > Magnoliopsida > Saxifragales > Altingiaceae > Liquidambar > Liquidambar formosana. Next base: position 34,341,165 of record CM077831.1, read on the forward strand.
TGTGTCTATGGTCCTAATAAGCCTAGAGAGAGAAAGGATTTTTGGAAGGAGTTAGGGGATCTCTATGGTTTGTGTAGTCCTAATTGGTGCTTGGGTGGTGATTTTAATGTTTTTAGGTACATTAATGAGAAGCTGAATGGTTCTAGGAGAACGAGGAGCATGAGAGATTTTGATTTCTTTATCCATGATTGCAATTTAAGAGATCTCCCTCTTCAGAATACTTCATTCACTTGGTCGAATCTCCAAGAAAGAGTGGTTTGTAATAGATTGGATAGATTTCTTTTTTTGCCTAATTGGGAGGACATGTTTCCTAATGTTGTGCAAGAAACTTTGCCTAGATTGACTTCGGATCATAGTCCGATTGTTTTGGAGTCCAACCCTGTTGTGTGGGGCCCTACCTCTTTTAGATTTGAAAATATGTGGCTCAACCATCATAATTTTAAAAGTTTTTTTGAGCACTCATGGAACAATTGTAATGTACAGGGTTGGGAGGGATTTAAATTCATGAAAAAACTTCAACTTATGAAGAGTGAGCTCAAAGAGTGGAACAAAGTCATCTTTGAAGATTTGAGAGAGAGAAAGGATACAATTTCGAATCATATACTACTTTGGATGAGATTGAGAGTGAGGGTCAGCTTTCTGAGGATCTTAGACTTGAAAGATGTAAACTTAGAAAAGATTTTGAGGAGGTGATCTTTAAGGAAGAGATTAGGTGGAGGCAAAAGGCTAAGGTCAAATGGATAAAAGAAGGAGATAATAACACAAAACTTTTTCACAGAGTGGCTAATGGGAGGAGGAAAAAGAATATGATTAAACGGATTGAGGTGAATTCAGGAGAGGTGATTGAGGATCCTAAGGAGGTTGCTAAGGAGTTGGTTGATTTGTTTCTCTCACTTTTACTCCGACTCGGGGAGGGGTAAATGGAGGATTGAGGGCATGGATTGGTCTCCTATTGATGGCTCTAGAGTGAGAATGCTTGAGAATCCTTTCACAGAGGAAGAAATTAGAAGGGCTATTTTTGATTTGAGTAGTGATAAGTCTCCTGGCCCGATGGTTTTACCATGGCAGTTTTTCAGGATTATTGGGAGGTTATCAAGAAGGATCTTTTACAAGTTTTTAAAGAGTTTCATGAGAATGGAGTCATTAATAGTTGCACTAATGCTTTCTTTATTTGTCTTATCCCTAAGAAAGACAGGTCCATCAAAGTCAGTGATTTTAGGCCTATAAGCTTAGTTACTAGCCTTTAGAAGATTGTTGCTAAGGTCCTATCTCACAAACTTAGAGAAGTGCTTAAAGAGACGATCACTGGTGCCCAAGGAGCTTTTGTTAAGGATAGACAGATTCTTGATTCGGTGCTAGTTGCCAATGAATTGGTGGAGGATTACAAGAAAAGGACAAAAGAAGGCATTATTTTTAAAATTGACTTTGAGAAGGCTTATGACAATGTTGATTGGAGCTTTATTGACTATGTGCTTGAGAAAAAAGGTTTTGGGGATAAGTGGAGAGGGTGGATTAGAGGGTATCTTAAGTCTATGAACTTTGCTGTGATGGTTAATGGTAGACCTAGAGGGTGGTTTAGGGCCTCTAGAGGTCTTAGGCAGGGGGATCCTTTATCTCCATTTTTATTCACTTTGGTGGTTGACACTCTAAGTAGAATGATGAGCAAGGCTAAGTTGAGGGATATCATAAAAGGTTTTGAAGTGGTGAGAGAGAGAATCAAGATTTCTCATCTTCAATTTGCTGATGATACCATTCTTTTTCTTGAGGCTGATGAAAGGAATATGGAGAATGTAACTGTTTTAGTGAAAGGTTTTGAGTTGCTTTCTGGGTTGAAAGTCAATTTGTCCAAAAGTTCCATAGGAGGTATTAATGTTGAGTCTACTAAGTTGGAAAGAATAGCGGCTTTGATTGGTTGTTCTATCAGCGATTGGCCTATGAAATATTTAGGTATGCCTCTTGGAGGCAATACCTTAGCCACCAACTTTTGGGATGGGGTGCTTGAAAAGATCAGTAAAAGATTGGATGGTTGGAAGAAAGCTTATATTTCTAGGGGGGGAAGATTAACCTTGGTTAGCTCCGTTTTTAGTAGTATTCCTACCTATTATTTGTCTTTGTTTAAGATTCCCAAGAAAGTTGCCCTTAAAATTGAGAAAATGCAAAGGGATTTTTTGTGGGAAGGTAGTGGGGAAGGTAAGAAGGACCACTAGGTTAAATGGGAAGTAGTTTCTAGGTCTAAGGAGAAAGGTGGTTTGGGTTTGAGCAACATTGTCCTTAGAAATGTTGCTCTTACTGGGAAAAGGTTGTGGAAGTTCCCTATTGAACATGATTTTCTATGGCATTTTGTGATTAAAAGCAAGTATGGTATTCAAAATAATGGGTGGGATTCTAATATTTTGGATAGGGAGTGCTTTCGTTGCCCTTGGAAATTTATCTCTCAAGGTCTTCCTTGTTTTTTGAACCATGTTAAACTTCTTTTTCGTAATGGGGCCCACATCCGTTTTTGGGAGGATGTGTGGTTGGGAGAAAGAACTTTGTCTGATTTATTCCCTCGGTTATTCCATCTTTCTAGAGCCAAAAATACTGTTATTGCTGATATGGTTAGTGTGGATTCTAGTTCCTTGAACCGGAATTTTTTTCTATCACGTAACCTTAACGATAGAGAGTCTGAGGAGATGGTGGTTCTTCTTACCTCTATTCAGAATGTTTTGATTGTTCCTTCTAGTTCTGATAGAAGATTGTGGATTAATAATTCCTCTAAGGTTTTTTCTTCCAAATCCTATTTTGATTCTTTGAGAGAGGACTCCTCGGTTTTGGTGTTTTTTCTTGCTAGATTGATTTGGAAATCTGTTGTGCCTTTGAAGGTTAAGATCTTGGTTTGGTTGGCTGCTCATCAAATGACTAATACTAGTGATTGGGTTCAAAGGAAAAGGCTAGCTTCTTGTCTTTCTTCGCAATGGTGTGTCCTGTGTAGAAGCAAAGGAGAATCAATGGATCATTTATTCCTTCACTGTGAGGTTGCGATTGAGCTGTGGCAACGCCTTTTCATCCTTGCTGGTATGAATTGGGTTAGACCTGAGTTCATTGGTGACTTGCTTGAGGTTGATTTCAGAGGTTTAGGTCGTTCTAAAAGAGCGAAGGTTTTATGGAGTAGTGCGATGATGGCCATTATTTGGGTGATTGGATTGAGCGGAATGCTAGGATTTTTAGGGACATTCATGAGGAGATTGATGGTTTGTGGGATAGGGTTTGTTTTTTTGCTTCTTTATAGGTTTTAGTGCACAAATCTTTTGAAGGAATTCCTCTCTTTTTGATAGTGAGGAATTGGATTGAGATTTGTGCTTCGAAGCTAGTTAAGAGAAGTGTTATTGGGGGCCATTTTTATCCCCATTTATTCTTTTGGGTTTTGCCGGTTGGCTGTTTGCATTCTGTTTCGTTTGTTTCAGAATGTTCTCTTTTTGATGCTTCCTTTTTAGGGGTTGAGCTTTGCTCTCTCTTTTGGTTCGCTCTTTGGACTCCTTGTCCAAATTTGTATTGTTCTTTTTAGATTAATACAATGAGTTTCTTATCAAAAAAAAGAAAAAAAACAACACTTAAAAATAGCATTTGAGATCCAAAATATGCGTGCGCATATACATAATATGTGTACGCATAACTCAGTCACGCGTACGCATAAAAGGGTTATGCGTACGCCTATGCTACCTGCAACACAGCGTTAGTCGAGCAAAACAAACATTTTACATCCTCTATTGTCTTACTGAATTACTTAACATGCATATACATATATATATCACTCCTAGTCAGAAGATATGTAGATAGATACTTATAAACCTAATATATATCGCCAAACACACAACCAAACTATTCATGCATAAATGAAATATTAAACTTCAAATCTAATGCATAATCATATAGTAATACGACCTAAATCCAATTATTATCATGCATGAGAAATCTTAACCATATTATGCATCTAAATAAGTGAGAGAAGTAATCGCTTACCTCGACCGTAAAGAATAAAACAAATATGCTACTGACCGTGTCCCTCATGTCTGTTGAGAAAGCTTGTTGCCAATCCTCTTTTCTAAGATCCATAAAAACGGCAAATTCGAAGTTCTTATGATAAGCACTCGGTTATGCATACGCATATTCAAGATATTTGCGTACGCATGGTTAGAGTACGCATACGCATAGTTAGGAAATTTTGGCCTTTTTTGGTGGTTTTTGACTTCGGAAATTCACCGTGCTTATTTCTCTTGTCAAATATCGATTGACTAAAGCAATAAAATAACATTGACCTCATCATCGAACCCTGGGACTCAAGATGACAACCAGTACAAAATGGGGTGTCTACAACTCCCAAATTGTTTAAGGTTATGCAACTTCTTGTATAAAGTTTGCATATAGTTGTGGGGAATATAACAGTGCTCTAGCTTCTTTTTCATCTTGCTCCACTCTCTAATCTTGCCTTTCCCACTTCCTTGGAGGCGAATAGAAACTAATTTCACTTTCCTTTCATCCGAAACTTCATAATAGTAAAAAATTCTTTCGATAGAATAGAGCCAATCAACAAATTCATCCGGATTTAGGCTTCCTCTAAACTCTGGAATGTCAATTTTGAGATTATACTCCAACTTGGAATTTGATTCACCATAAATGGTCTTCTTCTTTGATGAACCCAAAGGGATTATCAAAAGAAGTATTGGTATCCTCGGACTTGTAATCGACCTCACTAGGAGGTTGGAGTTGTTGGACCATCTCCATCAAAGCTTCTACTTGCCTTCTTAACCCATCAATCTCATCTCTATATTGCTGATTTTGCTGGTTGTCATCATTTCTACCCATTTGAGGGTTATTTTCAGCCCAAAAATCCACTTCCACAGTGTTTCCTCTCCCCCTACCTTGTCAACCTCAACCTCTTTGAGCCATAACAGCAACAAAATGAAGCAACAGATCTGATCCAAAATTATAACAGCAGCAAGACTGATCAAAGACCAATAAATGGAAGGCTCGATCAAGAAATACCACACCTAGCACTGATTTGAATCAATGATACAAATCTAGCAGCAAGAAACAATGATATGGCACCCTCGATCACAGGTAAGAATCCTCCTATAATGGAAATTAACTTCACAGCCTCCAAATCGAAGCAGGAATATAACCTGACTGATGTAGTCACACAAAAGAGAGAACCTGATTGATGTCGTCTCACACTCTCACTCAGCAAGGCTCGAACAAGTGCGATTACACCAGAAAAGGCTTCGTCGGCTATCGATTAGGCCTTAAAAGCAAAAGTCGAGCAGTACACTTAGGTTGAAGCTCTGTTATGCTTTGATTATGCTGCTGCGATAGAATCGACCTTTGACAGGAACTTCACAACAGAATTTGAAGCTTCAACTGATGATTCTTGAAGCAAATCCCTCAATCGGTCTTAATCTCTATTGCTGGACAAGTCTCAACCACTGTAATGGAAGAGAACAAGTCTACGGTCACTGTAGACTAAGGCTACACAGAAATTGGACCTTCGACTGCTCTAATTCTTCAAATCAACTGATCATACTCTTTGATTGGGACTGCTATCACCAAATTAAGCTTCGACACAATAAATTGATAGAAATCAACCTTGCAAAAGCTGCGATTACTGACATAGAAGACCTTCGAACCCTAGATGAAGTCGATCGACCATGGCTGCTCCAAATTACTCTATACCGACTGGAGGAATTACTTGTATCGAGCTGCTTCTGCTATATAAACTCTTCAATTGCTGGTCTGAAGCCAGCGACTACTTCGTTAGACCTTAATCCACGGATTGCAAAGGAGAACTGATGCTCGATCATGGCTGAGATGGAATACAACATTGTCGGCACAAAACAGAGGATGACACAGGAGAAAAACATCACCACAGAGGAATCAAATCTCAGGCTCTGATAACAAATGATGAGGTTCCAACGAGAAAATAACGAAGAAATAGAGAGAAAATGAGGGAAACAGAAGGAAATTTCCTTAGAAAGCTTTATTCGAGAGCGATTCGAGAGAGAGGAGCAATTAGCTCTCCTACAAGTTGTAACAACTAAAACAATCTGCAAAAATTGATTAACAAACTCCTAACAGCCCCTTATATAAACAAATAGAGGCCTAAAAGACTAAAATACCCTCCATAAGCTCCCTAAATAACTATGGAAACTACTAGCTATATCTATACTACCTATAAAAAGATGAATGTGAGAAAAACTTTTGATTGACTAATATACCCTTATTTTAATTTTTAAATACACAACTACCCTTCTACATATATAGGAAATATAACAATATAAAACACATACCTTAATAAGAATTCTAAGGAAACTATAATTTGTATACTAATTAAATAAAACCAAACCCAAATAGGAATTCTAAGGAAATAGAAATTATAAGGACATTATTTCATCCTAAAACCCTAGAACAAATATATACATCTTCATTGTTGGAGAAATTAAGGATGTTCCGTGCAATACAACTTGGCCCCTCCATCCTTGCCTCCGTGGAAGATTAATTCTTAGCAAGGACTTGTGATGGTTGTGTTATATACATCAATACATGTGCGTGTATCTTTTCCTATGGTATGATTCTCTCATTTTATTCTTCCTTTTTATTTTTTCAATCTCTCTTTAATTTCCTCTTGGAGATAAAAATTCCTCAGAGATAAAAAAATATATATATAGAACTCTCATCTTGTACAAGCACCGTTCTTCATTTGTCATTGTCTGGTACATTTTTTTTCCCATGTACAGCACTCATGTATAAATTTTTATAATATCCTATTTTAGGTTTCATATATATTAGACATCAGTGAAAAACTTTGGAGTTTTGAAAAAACCGAGAAAAGGTCTTGAGAAAAATAAAAGAAAAACTATATTATGAGGAATCGGTTTCGCTTAAACAAAAAAACAAGAAGCCATGAACGAGTGTAGCTTACAAAGATTGTGTCTTTTATTGTGGATGGAAATACCATTGAATCAACAAATGAATCGAGAGGAAAAAAAAAAACAATGAGAAAGAAACTTGACTCGCCAAATTTAATATATATATATATATATAATGATAATCATGTGAAGAAGAAAAAACACAACTATAGATAAAACTCTATGTGAGAACTCTTCTTTAATACCATATACGTAAACTGTACTGCGTCTTCTACACAATCCAAAAACAAATTGTAAATAATGACACCATGAAAAACTTTGGAGTCTTAAAAAAAGTGAAAAAAAGTCTTGAGAAAAATATAAGAAAAATTATATTATGAGGTATTGGTTTCACTTAAACAAAACACAAGTAGCCATGAATGAGTGTAGCTCTCAAAGATCATGTCTTTTATGGTTGATGGAAATACCATTGAATAAACAATGAATCGAGAGGAAAAGAAAAACGACTAAAGATAAAACTCTATTTGAGAAAAAAAGGGTTTGAAAAACTCTCCACTCTCTTTTCAATCTCTGTGTGGACCCCAAAAAAAAAAAAAAAAGGTAAATAATAATGCCATGAAAAACTTTGAAGTTTTAAAAAACCCGAGGAAAAGAAAAAACGAGGAAAAAAAACAACTATATGATAAAACTCTACTTGAGGCAAAAAAAAAAAAAAGAAAAAAAAAAGAAAGAAAAAGGTATGACTTTTTCAATATCTACATGAACCAAAAATGAAAAATGTAGACAATGATGTCATGAAAAACTTGAGTTTTGAAAAAAAACTAAGAAAAAATAAGAAAAAAGTTTAGAGAAAAAATTGAGAAAATAAGACTCACAAGGTGGATGGCAATACAACCGATGCCACCAAATAAATAGATGAATCCTAAATAAATAATAAATAAATAAAATGAGAAGAATCTTTAGATCGTCACCATATCTTGATGGCCACGTGGTTCACCGAGCATAGCTAAGAGAAAATGAATTAGGTTTATACACCAGATTGGGTGGAACGTGGTATAGTGGCTGTGACTGTGTGATTGTGACTCTGTGAGGGGGATGGGAGTATGGTTGGTTGAGAAAAACGTGATATGCATTCTAAAATCAAATTACCTTATTCAAATAATTAATTATTAAAGTATTCTAAATTTTATTGGTAAAGGTGAGGCTAGCTCTTATAACTTTGAACTTATATAGAGTTATGTTTTTATTTATTTATTTAAATATTAACATGTATATAAAATTTTATAGATATAACCAATTTATTATGAGACAAAAGTTCACGTGCAACGCACGTGTGCACTATGTCTAGTTAACAATAAAATACAAGTAAAAGATAGTAATAAAAGTGGAACTGCTGGACAACAGTCCAAATGCGCCACATCATTAATAGCCTAAGGGCAAAAGGAAGGCAAAACTCAGAGGTCATTCTCAGAGTCATGGTCTGTAGAGTGATAGACTCTTTCACTGTTTCACGTCATCACATGGCTTGCAGAGGCATTACTTTAATGAATAATGAGTAGTATATCCATGACACTCTATGGGTATGGGTGTATGGCTATGGATAGGGCGAATAAGTGCCATATGGCTGATGGTATGGGCAGTTAGATCAATATAGGTGGCTATTTGATTACGGGCCTTATGGACATAAACGGTCAACCCCACCATATCTGCCATAGACAGGAACACGTCTCGACTCTGGTCAGAATATGCCACTAGGAATCTTGGAGCATCTTACTCTCAAACAGTACAAGCATCATTAAACATTTATAATTCCATGTGCAGTAGTTTTTTTTTTTTTTTTTTAATTTTTTTTTTTATAATGATTCTATGTGCAGTAGTTTTATCACATTATCACACGGCTAGACTACTGTTTTCAGCTTACCGTTTTGTGTTGAAGGGGTGTTAGGCATAGGGATGATAGTTTTGAGCACCCCAAAAATCCACATGGTACTAGCCAATAGCCAATAGGAATAGGGATGATAGTTTTGTGTTCAAAGGGGTAATAGTTATAGGAATGTTAGTTTTGAGCATCCCTACACACCTCATATTTGTCCTATAGACTCTTAATTTGCAATATTTTGATTCTAAGTTGTTTATTAGAGTCCAATTCATTTTTTTCTAATGTTTGTTTAAAATTTTCATGTTTTTCTACTAATTTCTATCATTTCTCTAAAACGATATTGATATTTTCAATATCGTCAATATTCTCTAAATTTGGCCGGAATTTCAACTATGTTTCTTTAAGTTGAGATTTAATTCAACGTTACATGGTTTAACAATCCTTTTGTTTTTGGTTGCAGATTAAGCCTCTAGTGGGTCCAACGAAAGCTATCATGGATGTTCAGATAACTACTTTCCAATGGCATGAATTTTTCCCCCGTGGTAATAAACATGAATAAATCATACGTACTGTTTATATTTCATTCATCAAGATTGGTCTATTATATGTTTATATGCTTTGCAGCAAAGAACAATATTGGCATTGTGATTGCACTCTGGGCTCCTATTATTCTTGTATGGGTTTTGCATGTTTCATTTCTCAATCTATCCTTCTCTATGTTTTCATTCGGCCTGCCGTAGTGTTAGTTCTAATACAATGTTTTTTTCTAGGTGTATTTCATGGATACTCAGATTTGGTATGCCATATTCTCCACATTATTTGGAGGTATTTATGGTGCATTCTGTCATCATGGAGAGGTTAAGGAAACTTCTGCTCCTCACTGAATGAACTTTAGTCCCTGCAATTTGCTTCTTGTTCACCTCCATTTCTTGCTTCCTTTTGCTAATAGATTAATTGATTTAGACATGGTTTTTTCTTAGTTCTGGCTATACTCACGAAGTTAATGTAGTGGTAGTTCAGAATTGACATGCTTCCTTTCTCTACCTATGGTGTAGTTGAGATAAGGACTTTTATACTTCCATAAAATTCTTCAAATTTATTCCACCTTTGGAAAAACACGGTTATAAAACTCTTGTAGCATTTAATATACTGCCATACATGTACATGAACAATCCGCTTCTGGTAGTATATGCTTTTAATCTTGTTATATCACCTCTGTGGTTCCACTGCCCGGTTCTTTCTCAATTTAGCTCTTTGATCTTTTGGATTTATTTTCTAAATCTTGTGACAAGGATGCTTGGGTGATGGACTATGCTAAGTGAATGGGAGAGAGAATCATTGGAACCTTTGTTTGTTAGAAGCATTTGAGATTGGGAAATAGTTGCAATGGTATAATTTTTTGGGAAACTTAATTCAGTGGGTCTTTCAAGGGGGAGAGAGGAAGTTTTGTGAAGGAGTAGATACTCTGGTGAAGTGCAATTGGAGCTCCTGCGTCCCCTCCAAAGTAGCTTTTTTTGGGTGGACGGCTTCTAGGACTCTAGGAGCAAATGCTTACCATAGATCATTTAATTAGTAGGGGATGGATGATCCCTAATTGGTGTTGTTTGTGCAACAACTGTATCTTTTCATTCATTGTATGGTTGCTAGGGATCTATGGAACCCTCTTTTCTCGTTATTGGGCACAGGATGGGTCATGCCTTGGATGGTCAAGGAGCTCTTTCAAGGTTGGTCATTCAAGACTGGAAAGGAGAATTGTAAAATCGTTTGGAAGATGGGCCTCTTAGTGTATCGTTTGGTGTGTGGAGAGAGAGAGAAATAGGAGGATTTTGGAAAGTGAGGTTTTGCAAGTTATTAAGATTAAATAGAAGTTTTGTAGAATACATTTTCTTTGATGTGTCTGCATTGGTTGGTTGGGAAGCATTTTTTTCCAACCCGTAGATTTTTAAGATCTGTGCTCTTGTCTAAAGGTATACACTACTTTTGTGCAGTTCCTGTAGATTGTTAACACAATTTGCCTTTTAAAAGGCGTGTATATGTTGTTATTGGAGGATCTTTGTTGCCACCTTTTGCTTTACCTGTAATTTACTTGTTTCCTCATTGGACATTTGGTAACGTTTTCATATGAAAGTTGCAGGTTTCATTTCTTACATTGGGAATATTATTAAATTTTTTATCATTCTTGGTTTTTAATATGGAAAATTGGAAATCGTTTAGACCAACATAACAGGAGTTGTCTTATCTTCCCGGTGCTCTAGTGTTTGTTTTTGCTTTAATTTCTTCTTACATGTCCAGATTCGAACATTAGGAATGGTTAGATCTCGATTTCAATCACTGCCTGGAGCTTTTAATGCCTGTTTGATCCCAGAGGAAAAGAGCGAACCAGTTGAGAAGAAAGGACTGAAAGCCACATTTTCTCGCAACTTTGCTGAGGTTAATTTCTATTATTGATTTTTGGAACTATAACCTGTTCATGGTGGACGGTATGTTGATGACCGAAAAATTAGGTACCTTGAATGATGTTTATCATTGTTGCAGATCCCATCAAACAAGGAGAAAGAGGCAGCAAGATTTGCTCAGTTGTGGAACAAAATAATTAGTAGTTTTAGAGAGGAGGATCTTATAAATGACAGGTAATTCTGAGATGCTGCTCAGGAGAATATATTCTTGATTCAAGTTACTGTAAAGCTTGTTAATTCCTCTGACATTGCTTCAAAATTCAGGATGTTTCTGAAAGTTTTTGTTTCTCCCTTTTTTTTCTTCTCTGTAGTATGCTGAGTTTGTCTTAATTTTCAGGGAAATGGACCTGTTACTTGTTCCGTATTGGGCCGACCGTGATTTGGACCTTATACAATGGCCTCCATTTTTACTTGCTGGCAAGGTTTGTCTTCCAATACACTTATTTTATTTTTAACTTTTGCAAATTCTGATGTCTATATGTGATTCTGTATCTTTATATATCTTATTAAGAAAAAATTGAGACATCTTATCCAAAATTATATCTATTTTATATCTTCTCTATAGATCCCTATAGCACTAGACATGGCCAAGGACAGCAATGGTAAGGATCGAGAGGTGAAAAAGAGGATTGAGTCTGACAACTACTTGTCTTGTGCTGTTCATGAATGCTATGCTTCATTTCGGAACATTATTAAGTACTTGGTTCGAGGTGACCAGCGAAAAGGAGTAAGTTTTGGTAATATTTAAAGAACTAACATGAGAACCAAAAATAAATAATTGAATAAAATCATTTTTTATCTGTGCCGCAAATTTCCTTTTTGCTTTGGATATAGCCTGCTGTTTCTTGATTTTTTTTTTTCTTTTTCTTGATGTGCTTCTCCTAATGGGTTTTTTTCAGGGTTATCGATTACATATTTTCTGAAGTTGACAGACACATTGAAGAAGGTGATCTTTTACGTGAATTCAAGATGAGTGCTCTCCCTAGCCTCTATGACCACGTTGTTAAGCTCATCATATATTTGGTAATTATATTCAGTTCGATGGAATATCACATTTAATTTTGTTTCAATTACTCTTGGATTTTGTTGATGGAAGTCCTAATGAAGCATTTGGATTTTTACAGTTGGATAATAAACAGGAGGACAGGGATCAAGTTGTGATTCTTTTCCTGGACATGCTGGAGGTTGTCACAAGGGACATAATTATGGAGGATCATATATCCAGGTTAAGCATTTTTATGTATTTATCTCTTTAAATATATATATATATTTTTGATAAGGTATTTATCTCTTTAAATATATCAACATCCTAAAGCCTTTGTTAAGGTTGCTTCATTTTTCTTAAATAGTTTGATAGATTTGATTCATGGGGGATTAGGGCATGAGGGTATGACTCCTCTTTATCAACATCATCAGTTATTTGCATCTTCTGGGGCTATCACGTTTCCAATTGTTCCCGTAACAGAAGCTTGGAAAGAGAAGGTGGGTATCATTGGTAGACGTAAATCATAATAAAAATTTTCAATTTTCAATTGATGCCTATCATATCTTGGACTTTTTATTGTATACAGATCAAACGGCTTTATCTATTGCTTACTGTGAAGGAGTCTGCGATGGATGTACCATCCAACTTAGAAGCAAGGAGACGTATTTCTTTCTTCTCGAATTCATTGTTTATGGACATGCCTGCAACACCAAAAGTTCGCAATATGCTCTCTTTCTCGTAAGCTTTCTTTCTGAGAATTAATTTCCTCCAGGTTATTCTTCTTTCTTTTGAAGCGGTGTTAGGACTCAAAGTTAACCTTGGAAAATCCGATCTTATTCCGGTGGGAAATGTTGCTAATGTGGATAATCTTACTACTATTTTGAGTTGTAAAGTTGGGAAATTACCGGCAACTTACCTTGGACTCCCTTTAGGGGTTCGCTTCAACGATTCTAAAGTTTGGGACCCCGTCATTGAGAAAATTGAAAGAAGGCTTGGTGGATGGAAAAAAGGGTATCTCTCTAAAGGTGGTAAGTTAACACTCATCCATAGTGTGTTATCTTCGATCCCTATTTATTTCATGTCCATTCATAAAATTTCCAAATCCGTGGCTTTTAGGATTGAAAAACTTCAAAGGGACTTTTTATGGAATAGGTATGGGAGGTGAGTGGAAATATCATCTTGTTGATTGGAGCACCATTTGCCTTCCAAAACATATGGATGCTTTAGGGGTTAGATCCATTGTACCAATCAAGCTCTCATGGGTAAATGGCTTTGGAGATTTGGTAGGGGAGTCCAAGGTCTATGGCGGGATGTTATTATTGGAAGTATGGCATTTCTAGAGAGGGTTGGTGGTCTAATGGTGTTAATGGTTCTCATGGTGTGGGTCTTTGGAAGGCAATTATGCAAGGTTTTGATGGCTTCATCAAAGAGATTGGGTTTAAAGTTGGTGATGGTAGTAGGGTGGAAATTTTGGAAAGACTTGTGGTGTTCCAATTCGCCTCTTATGTCGGAGTTTCCTTCTTTATACTCTATTGCTTCTAACAAGGAAGTTTTGATTAAGGATTGCTTGGAAGGGGAAGTTGGTACTCGTCATTGGGATGTTCTTTTTAGTCGTCACTTTAATGATTGGGAATTAGAGGAAGTGTTGGCTTTTTTTTCAAGTTCTTTACAAGAGTTAAGATTTTGGAGGGTGAGAATGATTCCTTAGTTTGGCGTAAGGACTCTAAAGGGTTATTCTCCGTAAAATCTTTCTACAATTGTTTAAGACCTTTAAGGAATTTTTTTATTCCGACAAAAGTCACATGGATTTCCTTGGTTCCTACTAAAGTTGCCTTTTTTTGTTGGTTGGTAGGAAGTAATAAGTGTTTAACTTTGGATAATCTTGCTAGAAAAGGGTGGTACGTGGCTACGTGCCGAATAGATGTGTTCTTTGTAAACAAGATGCGGAAACGGTGGATCATCTTTTCATTCATTGTTTTGTGGCTAGGAATCTATGGATGCTTTTATTTAACATGTTCGGAGTCCATTGGGTGCTTCCTTCCTCTACCTATGACTTATTGGTGGGTTGGTGGTTTAAGGGGGAGCGCAAAAAGGCAAAAGTGATTTGGTATATGGCTCCGCATGCTATATTGTGGTGCATTTGGAGGGAAAGAAATGTTAGAACTTTTGATGGGGTTGAGAAGTCTCTCATTGACCTCAAGTCTTCCTTTGTCAAGTCTTTATTTTTGTGGTACTCTAGTCACACTAGTACTTGTAATCTTTCTTTTGTTAATTTTGTGGATTGCTTTAAGATGTAGAGGTTTGTGTGGTTAGTCATTGTATATGGCTTATGTACATGGGCTAAGCCCTTTTTGTTCATCAATACATATTTACCTTATCAAAAAAAAAAAAAAAAAAGAAAATTTCCTCCAGGTTACATGTGTTGGTAAGTAGCAGAATTCACTCATGATCTTCTGCTTCTTACATTTGTTTGCCTTTACCTCTTCCTTGGACACTTTTCTTGTTCTAATGGTCTACTGATATTATTTAAATTGATGCAACTTCAACTAAGAGCATACCTTGTGGTTGATTTTGTTCACTAAATATGTTTATACTGTAATAACTTCTTTTGTAGTGTTTTAACTCCTTACTACACGGAGGAAGTTCTCTTCTCCTTGCATGATTTGGAAGTGCAAAATGAAGATGGTGTTTCCATTCTTTTTTACTTGCAAAAAATTTTTCCAGGTTTGTTTTCTGCTCTTGTAGATTGCTAAATTGCATACTAATATACTATGCATTCTAAGAAATAATTTTTTCAGTCATAAGTTGATCAGTAGTAATACGCAGATGAATGGACCAACTTTCTTGAGCGAGTGAAATGCAGCAGTGAAGACAATCTTAAAGAAAAGGAATCTGATGAATTAGAAGAAGAGCTCCGTCTTTGGGCATCATACAGAGGCCAGACTTTGACCAAAACTGGTATAATAATAATATTATTATTTTTTGATGTGTGTAAGCCTGAGTTTCACCAGTGTTTTTTTTTTAAATCTTGATATTGCCTCTTTGCTTTACAATTGACTAATATGTTATAACAAACACCAGTAAGAGGAATGATGTACTATCGGAAAGCTTTGGAGCTTCAAGCCTTCCTTGACATGGCCAAAGATGAAGGTACTCTATTTTCTCTTCTTGTGAAACTTGTGGAATGGTTGATTGTATGCAGCTCGGCATTTGTGTAGTACTTGATTTTATTTGTTCATAACATATACAACTATACGACTATACTCTTTGTTTCTAATACAAAATATTGTATCAATAGAATTTGATTCTGTATTTGTTACATGACTTGAATTGACTATCACCTTTGTTCAGATTTAATGGAAGGCTACAAGGCCGTTGAATTAAATACGGAGGACCACTTGAAGGGGGAGAGGTCACTGTGGGCAGAATGTCAAGCCTTGGCTGATATGAAGTTCACACATGTGGTGTCATGCCATAAATATGGGATTCACAAGCGATCTGGTGATCCTCGTGCACAGGACATTTTAAGACTTATGACAACGTATGTCTCCAAGTTTAATTTCTTTTGGATCTGCTTGTTATGAGCATAGAATGAGTGGTTTTATTTCCATGTGTAGGTACCCCTCTCTTCGTATAGCATACATTGATGAGGTTGAAGAACCTAGTAAAGACAGATCCAAAAAGATCAATCCGAAGGTTTATTATTCCACTCTAGTGAAGGCTGCCTTGCCGAATTCAATTAATTCCTCACAACCTGTACAACATTTTGACCAGGTAAAGTTCAATTTGTTAAGATGTATTTATTTAGTTATTTTGAATGGGGCCAAAGCCCATCTACCAGGGCACTGGGTAGGGAACAGCCATGCCAACAATATCCCCATGAAGCACATAACCCAAGTGTGCTGGAGCTGTGTGAAGATTAATAAACCTCTTGGAGCATATGGGCTCATTGTAGCCAGCCAATCAATGCATGCATTCACCATGAGACTACCCTGGAGTTGGAAATCATTGTCCCTCCATATATGAGATGAATAGCAACTTTGGATTCAGTTTTCACTATAATTTTTCTGTATCCATTATCAGATGCTAGCTTGAGGACTGTAGCAAGGGCCTAGTGCTCCATCATCATGTTGGTAGCTCTACCAATATTGATTGTAAATCTCAGCAGCCACTGTTCATGGTCATTTAAAAAATTTCCCTGTCCCCAGAATTGGCTTTGATAGATTGGTACACTACCTAAATTTGATTATTATGGTGTATTTTATGTTTTATAGCCACTGCTTTTCAATCGTGTCTTAAAAAAATTGTTTTAAGAATAGATTTAACCATCGAATGTCCACAACAACCTTTTGTGTATCAAAGTATTTGATTTGCATTTGGCAGTTCACCAGTGCTAAAAGATGTACACTTGTACTAAACTCTTTTACTTTGGAGTTCCTTCTCTTTGTTTGTAAAACATGAGCTTCTTTTGTAACCTTTTAGATCTTTGTTCTTTGTGCTAAGCTTTGTATACTCCATGTATACTAGGCTTTTGCCCTGCTCTATTTGTTAGTGAAATTTTCTTTACATGTCAGAAAAATACAGCAATATATGACAAATATTTGGATTACCCCTAACCCCCCCCCCTCCCCTCCGGCTTTCCTCCTCAAGCAATTTATAATTATGGGAATTCTGCTCTTGCTGATCCCAGGATGGCATGTTACATGTGTGTTTTAATATCTGTGAAGCTCCTGTGGGATTCTTCAAATGAACCTGTAGTCAGAAACATACCCAGCAAGTTGTGAGTTAGTAGAACACATGATTTCTAGTTCTGTGGAAAGCCCCTAGGATATTCTCTTATGTTGTTTCCATGTTGCATCAAATATTTCAGAACACTGAAGCACCAAGTTCACTACGCCACATGATATAGCCTTATAGGGGAATGAGAGTTGGAAACTTTGACAAGTCAATCAGGTCTTTGTGTCTAAGTTTTGTTTTTAGATAAATATGTGTGCTTCGGTGCCGTGTCTCTGTTCTTGGCTTTTAGCTTGAAATAGTGGCCAAGTTTGGGAGGAAACCCTTCTTTATTTTCTCCAAGTGGCTAAAACCTCTATGTAAAGTGATGAAAGTATTCTTTGCCCCCCACTTAAGTTTTTGTATATATCTCACTGAAGGTTCACTATATCAATGTTCAATAACATAATGGTTTTCAAATGATTGTCTGAATCTCCATGAACAGGTTATTTATCGCATAAAAATTCCAGGACCTGCCATCTTGGGTGAGGGAAAGCCCGAAAATCAGAATCATGCCATTATCTTCACACGTGGAGAAGGTTTGCAAACAATTGATATGAACCAGGTACAGTAGTGGTTATATGTCTTCCTGCGTGATAATCTCTATCTCTTAGCCAATCGTCAGCTTGTTGAAACTGTCCATTTCTTTAGGATAACTACATGGAAGAAGCATTAAAAATGAGGAATTTGCTTCAAGAGTTTCTCAAAAGGCATGACAGTGTGAGACACCCTACAATTCTTGGACTTAGGGAGCATATTTTTACTGGAAGGTGGGTGCATTTTGTTTTTATTGGCTTTATGCATTGTATTGCTATGATCAAATATTTGATTGTGAATTTGTCATATATTGCTAAATATTCTTTTCCTATCTGGTGTAGTGTTTCTTCTCTTGCGTGGTTCGTGTCAAATCAGGAGACCAGTTTTGCGACTATTGGTCAGAGAATATTGGCCAACCCTCTGAAGTAAGATCTATATTTCTGAGTATATTTATTCTGTACAGCAAGAAAAGAGTTTAGCTATGAGTTCATCCTGCTCAGTGTCAATTCTTAATTGGATTAATCCAGTTATGTTCTATTTGGTTTTACATGTGTATACAGTATACATGGGTTTTAGATTTCTAAAAAATGTCAGGGTATAATTGATTTACAAACTGTACTGCTATAATTGGTAAGTTATCCGAGGATATTAGCACTGAAAGTGCACAGAGTGCTCAAATTTACGGAGTGGAAGGTTTTCTCTAGCTGCCGCTGGAGAATGATCATGTGTTCTGTCTTTTATCTCTATGTATGTCTGCTTTTAGTTGGCAGAATTATGACTGGGTGGCTCTTAATCCCAGTGAAACTTTCAATCTTCATTTCAATTTGTGATTCACATAAATTTTGAATTTTCGTAAATCGAAACATGTGCATTATTTCTCACCGAAGTTTCATGTCATAGTTAAAGCGATTGCATTATGATCACATTAGCATTTATGAACAGTAAAAAGAATCCTTCAGCACCACATATGGGAATGCTTTGTGCTCACAAATCACCAATAATTGGCTGGGAACTTAGCATTGCCAACAAGTCAACTACTGACATGGAAAGAGACCCCAGGCTACTACAGAATGCATTGTTGATGTGTGTCTACACAATGAAAGAGTTGGTCAATTGTTTAAGAATATAGTTATCTGCTAATCCCCCCCTCTCCACCCCCCCCCCCCCCCCCCCCCCCCCCCCAAAAAAAAAAAAATACAAAGACAAAAACAGAAAAGAAGGCAGCGGCGGAATTACACATGCAGGCTGCACTTCACCGTCTTTTTGCTTTTTCCTTTTTCTTCCTCTTAAGTGCAAAAAAAAAAAAAAAAACACACACACACAACTTCACCCCTTTGGAGCACAATCCAACAATGTTGAGCCATATTTCCATATTTTATTAGGTTGACAAAGCACAAACCTCTTGTACAAATATTATTCAAATTAGAAAAAAAAAATGTAAGAAATTTTTTAGAGAACGTAATATGATTTGAATAAGAAGGTGAAATTTTTGTGTGATTTTTGCAAAATTGAACTGCTATGCAGTCTGTTGGTTTTTGAATAGACATCTTAATGGTTGTCATCGAGACCCAGGTCATATGTGGCTCGCAGTGTTAGATTTTTAACCTTTATCACAGATTGCTTGGCCAGATAATTTCTGTACTTTGAAAGAATTGTGCAGCCACCCTTTCTACACAAACTCTACATCCTGCTACTACCAGCACTTATGTCTCATGTCTGTCTTATGCTCATAGTACATGAATTGTGGCACAATTTTGATGGTTTATGCAACTAAATGCTTGTAACCCCAAAAAGAAGCCACATGGGAAGAAAAATGAAATGCTAAGATGACTTGTGTAAGTTTAAAATGGCATGTGAGAAAAGAGAAATGTGAGTTGAAAATGACTATTGTGGCCCTCTTTTGTTTCAAATTAATCAAAAAGATCTGCAATAGGGCGGGAAGTTTTGAAAATTTAGACTTGACTTCTGTGGATGGAATAGCACTTGATCAATTAAAATGGCCATGCTGAATCGCTCAGGTTAAGATAAGTGACCGATATGATGATGAGATGATGTGGGAAGAAAATAAAATTATGCACTACTTTCTTGGGTTCATCGTTGATTTCACTAGGGCACCACTTTTTGATATCCTATAATCGCTTTCTTTTCATATTCTTGCATTTGCATAATGTCCTTCTCAATCACTTTCTCTTTCAAATTCTTATTTTTTTATAGGTATTTATTGATGTTCAATGTGCCAAATTTTTGTTGGTTTTCTTGTTTTTGTTCATCTCGGGTTCAATGCTAATTTTTTCTTTTTTTCTTGTCTCTATTCATCTAGGGTTCGATTCCACTATGGGCATCCAGATGTGTTTGATAGACTGTTTCACCTTTCAAGAGGGGGTGTCAGTAAAGCATCTAAGGTTATCAATTTGAGTGAGGACATTTTTGCAGGTATGTATTTTAAAATTTATCCTCTTTTTTATATAGTATAGATTTCCATGATCTTGGCTTTATCATTATTTATTGTGATGCAACTGCAAGTGTAGGCTTCAATTCTACACTTCGTGAAGGCAATGTTACTCATCATGAGTATATACAAGTCGGGAAAGGAAGGGATGTGGGCCTTAACCAGATTTCTCTGTTTGAGGCAAAAATAGCTAATGGCAATGGAGAGCAGACATTGAGTCGTGATATATACAGACTTGGACACTGTTTTGACTTTTTTCGGATGTTGTCATGCTATTTCAGCACAGTTGGTTTCTACTTCAGTATGCTGGTATGTAGCAAAGTTTGATGCTCTATTTTTTGTAGGTTTTGAAATGTTATGTTAGTTTTCTGTAAGCCTTTTTTCTCATTTCTTCTGCAGATAACTGTGCTCACTGTATATGTATTCCTTTATGGCCGCCTTTATCTGGTTCTTAGTGGACTTGAAGAAGGTTTGAGTTCCCAACCAGCCATTCGGGACAATAAGCCTCTTCAAGTGGCTCTTGCTTCTCAGTCTTTTGTTCAAATTGGAGTTTTGATGGCCTTGCCTATGTTGATGGAAATCGGTTTAGAAAGGGGCTTTAGAACAGCATTGAGTGAATTCATACTGATGCAATTACAATTGGCTCCAGTATTTTTCACATTCTCTCTTGGGACGAAGACCCACTATTATGGAAGAACATTGCTTCATGGTGGTGCAAAATATAGGCCTACAGGTCGTGGATTTGTGGTGTTCCATGCCAAGTTCGCTGAAAATTATAGGCTCTACTCTCGCAGCCACTTTGTCAAGGGTATTGAACTGATGATTTTGCTTCTGGTGTACCAAATATTTGACCATACTTACAGAAGTGCAGTTGCTTATGTATTGATCACTGTTTCAATGTGGTTTATGGTGGGCACTTGGCTTTTTGCTCCCTTTCTCTTCAATCCTTCTGGTTTTCAGTGGCAGAAGATCGTTGATGATTGGACTGATTGGAATAAGTGGATAAGTAACCGAGGCGGTATTGGTGTACCCCCTGAAAAAAGTTGGGAATCATGGTGGGAGGAGGAACAAGAACATCTCCGTCATTCTGGAAAGGGTGGTGTCATTGCTGAGATATTGTTAGCTTTACGATTTTTTATCTATCAGTATGGGCTTGTTTATCACCTAAAAATGACACAGCAAACCAAAAGTTTTCTGGTAATATTTTCATACTGGTCCTTTCACCTTATACGTTATTTTATTCAAATGCAATAATATAAGTAATTTTTTTCCCTTCACTTGTCACAGGTCTATGGCATATCATGGCTAGTGATCTTTGTAATATTGTTTCTGATGAAGGTGAGAGGCCAAATTCTTCTGATTTCTTCCATGACACGGTCCAAACACAATTTTTCTAGTAATTCATCTCCATGCAATAATCCTTATTTCATCTTGATTGTAATCTAGGTAGATACTATTTGCTTGTGTTTTGTGTTTCATGTTTCCTCTTTAGCTCTTCAGTTTGTTAGTTATTGGGAGGTGAATTAGGGATGTATTTTTGTTGCGTTTTTTCAGATTTAGGTATCACTTAACTCACTCTTGGTGTGGCAATTGCGTAATTTTCTTATGAATAATACTTCCAATCTCCTGTTGAAGACAGCCATTGCCTGCATGCTTTGGGGGGGAGGGAGAGGGGGTGTTGGGGGTTATTTGATTCCCTTGAATGATGTTTCTAAACATAATGCCAGGGGCCCTGGGCCTAGTGACTGAGAACTGGTCACAGGTACAGAACCAAATGCAAACTATGACACAAGTTGTTATGTCTTTTAAATTTTCCCATCATTAGACAAAATATTTTGCGGTTGTCTTGTAAGGTATTGCATTTTTTCTCTGTCTTCATTGCTCGGTTTGATTTTTCATGGTATTGATTTTGATTATTCAATATTTGGGTTACTGTCAGATATGAGCCTGAGTCAGATTCTTATCAAAAGTTCGATTGCTGCATGATTCAAATTTAATTCTAAATTATATGTGAATATGTGCTTTTGCCCATGTTCCTAAATTTTTTTTTTTTTTTTTTTTTTTTTGGCGGTGTAATTACAGACCATATCTGTCGGACGGCGAAAATTCAGTGCAAAGTTGCAGCTTGTGTTCCGGTTTATCAAGGGATTGATCTTCCTGACATTTGTATCTATTCTGGTCGCGCTGATTGCGACCGCTCATATGACCTTTCTAGACATAGTAGTGTGCATTCTTGCCTCCATGCCAACTGGGTGGGGTTTGCTTCTGGTCAGTGGATATTTCAATCTTCCCCTGTACAATATATTGTTACCCTTATTTTTATTTATTTATTTTTTACGATGAGGAACCCCTTTGGGTAAACCCTTGGCCTATGTAAGACCCCACAACCCACGTGGATCAGACAAGACCAAGGCCCATGAGAACCCATGAAAACCTTGTTTCGATTGGCCCAAGGGGTTAGCAAGAGTCAAACTCATGACCTCTAGGTCCTAAGGCGTGGTCCCTTTTACCAACTGAGCTACCCATGCACTACTGTTTAATATCAAGTGGTAAAAAACCAAATGTTGTGAACTTATGTCACCATTGTAGTTCTTTTACGACTTTGTAACTAAACTTGGCATCTGACTAGTCTCTCTCAATTTTTAATTTCAAGCCATTTGTCCTATAACTAGTGTGCTTATGGAGATTTGAGTACCCAAATTCTAGTGTCTTGTCCCGCATCTCTCGGTGTTCCTTACTATCATTTCGAGTATAATGATATCAGAATTGCATCATTTGCTTCTATGCTGCTGCTCATAAATATAAGCTCATGTTTCCTATTGGTTTTTGTTTTACTAATTTTCCAGATTGCTCAAGCCTGCAAGCCTTTTGTTCACCAATTTGGGTTTTGGGGATCGGTCCGGAACGCTTGCTCGTGGCTATGAGATTGTTATGGGTTTACTTCTGTTCACCCCAGTTGCATTCCTGGCCTGGTTTCCTTTTGTTTCGGAATTGCAAACTGGAATGCTATTCAACCAAGCATTCAGCAGAAGTCTACAGATTTCTTGTATTCTTGGCGGGCCAAAGAAGGGTCGCTCTTCTCATAAGAAAGAGTGAAAGATCTTAATTGTCTGTGAGGCCAATCTTTAACGTTAAATCCTCAATTACCCTGATACTGTCCACTAGCTTGTTTATAGAGATCTTGTTAATACTTATTAAGGCTGTTGTAATTATGGATGAGAAATGGTCATCATTTTTGTTTGTTAGAATCGTCTCAAGATCCTGCCTGAATGCATTTGGAAAATGTGACAAATCTTTGAATTGTAACCGTTCTTTTCCGTTGAATGAACTCTTATCGCAAACTGAATTATGAAACTGGCACGTGTTACACACATTACTGAATGATTTGAAAAATTGTTATTTAGGTGGTTTACTGGAACTGTTCTTTACATGTATTTACTCATGTTTTGAAGCCAGCTGTAGTTTTTAGGCGTCCCTTATTTATTCTTTTTTCATTTTTCATTTTCTTTTCCCCCCTTTTTTTTAAAATAAATATTCTTTTTTTTTCTTTTTTTTTTTTTTTTTTGGGGTGGTGGTGGGCTGTCTAAAATTTGGCTGTACATAATGGAAATGGTCCCAATGATCTTTGGTTAAGGTGAAATTCACGACTTCAGGCCCATAGAGAATACCTTCTTTTTTGAGTTTTGAAAGCAGGGGCCGGGGGGAAGGTTTGGTTGGTCATAATGGATTATTGGATTTTACTATTTTAGATTGGTTGGGTACTTGGGTTGTGGGAAAATAATTACAGTTAGTAGTTATTGGTAATTAAGTTGGTAGTCATTTATTAGGAAATTAGTAGAAAATAGCACTCAACTATAATTGTTTTCCCATACCCAACAAATCTAAAATTTCCCCCTTTTTTTGGGATAAATGGAAAAAGGATTTAAAATTTTAAAATTTAAATTGAAAAAAAAAAGGAAAAATTAGCAATTACCCCTATTAGTGCGTGTTTGGTTTGGTTTGGTTTTTATTTACTGCTTAAATCAGAAAAACTGATTAAATCAGATTTTATCCTTAAAAAGAGCGTTTGGTTAAGGAAAGAATTGATTTTACCAAAACCATTTAAGAGAGAAAAATTGATTAAAACAAAATCGAGCGGGAGCCTGTTTTTATTTTAAGCAGGCGACCTTGAAAACGATTCCACCTAAAATCACTTATAAAAATCGAACGCTATTCATGCTTTTATGCCGTGAAAAACCCGATGGGTTTCTCTTCTCTTTCATGAAGAGTGCTTGTCAATACTTGCCCTCCTCCTCCTATCTCTCTTCTTCCTTTCCCTCTTCCTGTCTCTGTCCCTCTCAATCTCCCTTTTAAACATTAGTCTTTTGCACTGTCCCACCTGCCTTAGTTTCATCTCTGTTGTGCACAGGAGAACAAAGGTACCTCTTCTTTATCTATTACATGCTTTGTTGTATCGTATATATTTTTTTATGGCTAATTGTATATTGAGGAACCTAATATGTTGTACTTTCTTCTTTTTTTGATGTTGTATCATGTTAACTCTTTCATGTAAATATATATACACACACATGGCATAAAAGGGACAATAAGTATTTATCTTTTCTTCCTCTATCTTAATATAGAGATCTATATATGAAAAAAGATGGAGATCAGATTCCATCTCTTCTTTATAATACTAATAACTAATATATAAATATTGGGATTTGTGGTAACAACTTTTTTTAAAGTTTTTTTTCCTAAGTTCACATCAGTCTAATGCCATAATGAGTTTGTTTAATGTTTTCTATTTACTTAAGAAAATAAATGTTTTTTTTTTTTTTTTTGTAGTAAGCTAACCAAACAGAAGCACTTATCAAAATGTTTAAATTTTAAATGATTCTTAAATAATTGTTTTCCCAAAAATCAAAAACAATTTGGATAAATAATTGTTTAAATTTTAGAGGATTGTTTTTAACCAAAACCCTACCATAAGAGTTTTTAAATCCAAAACCCTTTTTTTTAGAGATTCTTTAAGAATAAGGAAATTGTTTTTTTGCAAATACCTGTTTTAGCCTTTAGAAGGTTATAAAACTGATTTTAAAAAACGATGGGTTGGTTTCCATGGAAACCCATCAAGGAGGACCAACAACGACGGGTCTCTTTCTCCAACCAGCAACGGCGGCAACTCTTCTCCAACGTCGACGGATCTCTTCCTTAGACAGCCAGCAGCATCGCCCCATCTCAGACAATTGTAGCAACAACACCCCCCTCTCCGTTGACGGATCTCTTCTTCTCCGGCGGATCTTCATGAAGACTATGACCAAACGTTCTCCGACGACGGCCTTCTCCGCCATGGTTGTCATCTACTTCTTCTTTTCATCTCCCAACTCTAGATCTACTATCCTTTTCTTTTTTCTTTTTCTTTTTTTTGGGCGTCTTTGGTTTCAATTTCAGATCTAGTCATTTTTTTGGGGACTGCTATTGTAGTGTTTTTTTATAACTTAAAATATCAAGTTGTTACTGTTTTACTATATATTTTTTCAAAGACAACAATAAATTGTTATTATCTGGTGCATATTTTTTTTCAAAAACCACAATAGTAAACTATTACTGTTATCTGTATAAATTTTTCAACTGACACAATGATAAACTATTACTATTGTCCGTATAAATTTTACAAAGCACACAATATATTTTTTCAAAGACAATAGTAAACTGTTACTATCTGGTGTATAATTTTTTCAAAACACACAATCGTAAATTGTTGTCGTTGTCTGTATAAATTTTTCAAAGCACACAGTAATAAACTGTTACTGTTGTATATATAAAATGGTACCTTTACAAAGCACACAGTAATAAATGGTGGAAGCACATAAGAGAGCCATGGCTATGTTTTGGCCATGGCAACAGATCTGGTGGGAAAGAAGAGGGAAAAAAATGAAAAGAAGAAGAAAGGTGCTCGCAAAGAAAGGGAGAGAAATGAAGCTGTTGAAGAAGGTGACTGGCCTTGGAAATGAAAAAAAAAAGGTGCCAGAATAGCATTTGCTGCTTGATCGACGGTGAGGAATCATAGGAGGCAATGGTGTTATCTCAAGTGTAAAACCCTAGAGGGGGGTGAATAGGGCTTATAGCCAATTAAAAATAATTATGGCAAACTAAAAATCAGATTATTGCAACCCACAGAAAATGTAACAACAAGCAATAATAAGAAAGAGTTAGAGAATGCAAACACAAGATATTAACGAGGTTCGGCCTTCCCGCCTACGTCCTCGCCTCAAGAGCGCCGCTTGAGGATTCCTCAATCCACTATGACAATCTCCTTCAAGGGTGGAGATCAAACCTTTTACAAAGAGAAACTCTCTTCAAGACAAATCTCTCTTGTCTCACTAGGGTTCACACAACCCTTACAACACTTGAATTTGAAGTTGGTTTGTTGTAAACAATCACTCTAGCAGTAAATACAACTCTGGAAAGCTCAATAAACTTCTAATAATTGCTCAATTGAATGCTCTTTAAGAATTAGGGTTTGAAAGCTCTTTTTCAAAGGATGGGAATTGATTACTCTTGTATGGATACTCATAAATGAGTTTGAAGGCTTGTATTTATACCCATAAGGCCTAAAATGGCCGTTGCAAGCATTAAATGCCGGGAAAGAGCCGTTTGGTGGCAATTAATGCTTCATTTGGCTTTACAAAAAAACTAGCCGTTACAATTCATTCGAGTCATTTAGTCGACTAAAAGTCCCCATGTAGTCGACTAGAAATATCAGTAGTGAAAATATGGCATATCTGTATGATTTAATCGACTAAACCTCCTCATTTAGTCGACTGCAAATATCAGTAGTCAAATAAGGCCATTTTCACTTGATTTAGTCGACTACATCCATGATGTAGTCGACTAAACCTTGGATTCTCAAGGTTTAGCCTTGTTTTCATGTGATTTCTACATTAGGACCAATTTCTATCAACTTAGGCCTCTTATGAATGATAAATATAGTTCAATTGAGGGTCCTAAAGTCCTTCTAGGTCAATAGAGCAAAGTCATGAGCAATTATTTACATTTTGGAACCTAAAACCTCACTTATAGCCTAAATGAGTCTCATTGACGATGATTACATGGCTTGAGGTGCTTGTAGGTCCATTGCTAGCTTTTTATGCTCTTGATGCATCATGCTTGAGTTTCCTTGACGCTTTGGACACGAGCCTTGAGTTCCATGATTTGGTTGAGCTATTAAGTGCATGTGCTTGAGTCATTTGATCCTTAAGCTTATGTTTGAAACAATTTGATCTTGATTACCTAGCTTTGATCATGTTCTTGACATTTAAACCATTAGAACTAACATCAATCTTTTGTTATTATCAAAATCTCAGATATGCCCTTGGTTGAAAACCTTTAGGTCTAACAAATGGAACCACCGGAGAGAGGGAGAAAACGTGGGCAAAAAAAATGGCACGGTTGTAACTTGATTAAAATTGTAAATTAGAGGTATTTTTGTCACTATGGGGTCAAAAGGGGTTTTCACAAAACTGTTTTTCATTTAAAACTTATTGTAAAAGTACTCTTATACTTAGGGGCTATGGCCAAAATTTCCCATAAAAAAAATAAAAATAAAAATAAAAAGCACTATAATGAAAGGAAAGAACAACAAAGAAGAGGCTAGGTCCACAAACATTCATCCAAACAACAGGCTGCCTTAAAGAATGGGGCCCGGCTATTGCCACCCCCATTTTGATTAGCAGCCCTCAACTGATTTCTAACTCCCTCAATTTTTCACACACTCCACCAAAGTTCTAAAATACCCCTAACCAATGAGAATAGATTTTTAGGCTATTGATTTGTACCCCATACTAATACCACCAATTGTCTCAAAGAGGACACTTTCTACATGTTCTCTTTTTTTTTTTTTTCCTTTTTTTTTTGGAATATAAGTTTTCCTTCTTGTTTGAATGCATAGAAAATTTTAAGATTTTTGTAGGTATGTTCGGTATTGTAAAGCCGAACAAAGGACATATATTAGATTTATGTAGATTGAACACAACTGTTATGTTCAGTTCCCGTCAACCAAACGAATAAAGTATATGGGGGAAGCAAACTCATTGCAATATTCGATCTTAGGAAACCGAACAATATTTATATCATTGGTTGTTTAAAACTGAACATTTATATATTCAATAGTCGCATAGAACCGAACATATTAGTAATCTTTGATTGCATAGAACCGAACTATATTACCGGTTTCAAAATTCAAAAGGATATGTTCGGTTATATTAAACCGAACATATGTCTATTGTTCAGTCTTATAATACCAAACATTACTGTATTGCTTGGATAACCAGTGTCAAACAAGCGCGAATTTGTATTGAAAAAAAAAAAAAAAAACGATTTCTACCTACTTTCAACGCAAGATTCATATCTCATTCATGCCAATATCATCCCAAATTACTCTTTCTTTGTCCATTGCTTATAAAAAACGTAAAAGAGACTAAAAATTAGAGTATTTATGGACTTTTTCTTAGAGGTGGTTGTGAGAGAGTTAGGTTTGGGTGGGAGTAGAAGTAGAAATATATTTAGGTTTGTAGTACTGATGTCCTTTTGGTAAATTTGCCAAAGGGTATTTCTAGTAAAATTAATTTTGGGGGCTGCTCATCAAAATGAGGAGGGGGAGGGATTAGCCGTTCCTAAAGAATGAGATTCTTGGGATGACGAGCTAACATGCTAGACCTACTAGGCAAGAAAATCTACTTGTACGAGGGAATCCCATATTTCTCAAAACACAAACTAACGCAAAAGTTCCCAAAATAAATATTCGAACAAATTGTCCAAAATAAAACTCAAAAAAAATATTGCTTACAAAACAAAGCTGCCATAGCATTTACTCCCGAAAGTGTTCATGTGTCATCACTCCAAATCTATGAAACCTACCCAACAAAAAAAAAAAAACACTAAGACAAGTTAGTAATAATATCAATGGATCAATTATAAAAAAGAGGTAAAATCAAGTAAATAAATACTACATATAACACCCATTAGATCTTATTCACGTACCTGTAAATGAAAACCCATAATCATTTAAAGAAGGACCGCGTGGAGTTCCAGCATTGTGAATAGGAGTAGGTCTAGCATGTTAATCAAATACAACCAAATGCTATAAAAGTATATTAATAAAATTTCGAATTAATTGCACAAACTTTCTTCAAAGCCGTATCTGTCAGCAATTCGGATTCCTGATTATACCAAACCTTCAAGTGTGACAGATGTGGAAGGAATAGATGATCCCACAATTCTGGCAGCAAAGTTGTTCGTGCCTGGAAGGGTGAATCGCAAAAAACTTGCAGAAGATGCTTAGCTGATACCCCGTCTTTATTCTGTGGCTTATAAATCACACTAAGATAGACATGGGCACAAGCTGACAATTTAGAATTGGGAACCCCAGACGTAAACCCATCCTTCAAATCATTTGAATTCAAACCCGCTATCACACTTAGCGTCAATGAAGCCTTTTTCAAATCTTTCGTACTTGCAGACTCCTCTGCAGCTCTTTCTGCCGTCTCAATTGCCTGTTCAAGATTTGATATGACTTTTCTATCCGCATTGTAGCCTTCTTCCAATTCAATAACATTAAGGGAAGAGAAACAGTTGTCACGAAGCGATGTCCGAAAATCCTCATCTCTAAGAAAACGTTTAATATAACCACTTAAGATGGAGACCATTGCTTGCACAGCAACTTCATCAAGAGCAGGTTCGGGAACTGCTTGTACATTATTGTCACGCCTTTGACTCCGACTATCTCCAAAGCTTTTGACATTCCATGAACTTCTATTAGATCTGTCATGAGAGGTCCCAGCTTGCTTCATGCTTTTCCGATTATTATCGCTGAAACTAGTGCGTCCAAGCAGATGTTTAATTGAACTATTGCTATACCTCTTGTCTACCTTTATATCCTTCCCTGACCTTTCTTTTTATCTCTCCTTTTCCCTGGTCCCATTAGAAAATTTATCTTCCCCTCTCTCGGGGCTATACACTTCATTGGAATATATATCCTTAAATCTCTGATTTTCTTCCTCACCAACCTCGACTATCTCATTCCTCGGTAAATCATCCATTGAATCAACACTCACTCTCTTACCTTCCATCATGTTATTGTTATTAGAGCCTCTTCCTTCAAATATCTCCCTATTTTCTATCTTCGATCCTTCATATAATTTTTCCCTTTCTGACAAGATTGTCCCTTGGTCTCCTACCTCTAACTCTATCACTTGTTGGCAATTCACCACTCAAATTGTAACGAGATACATTGGACCTCGTCCTCTCAGTCCTAGTCCTAACACCCGATGTGGAGGACTTACGTTGGTCTCGAAGAGGGTATAGTGGCATGCTTAAAGATTCTAGTCTCAAGGAAGATCTTGGCCTCATCATTGATCTACTTCCTCTAAACCCTTCTTCTTCTAGGAGCTCCTCCAAAGACGACGCCATTTATGCCAGGAATAGGATCGTCCTTGACTCGAAATCCTGTAAACAAGGAGAAAAGTACAAATGTGAAGCTAATATTAGTATCTTTAAAATATAATACTCTGTGTCTATATATATTGATTACAAAAAAATTATGAGAATAAGAAACAGAGGATCCAAACCCAAGAGAATCTGGAGAAGGCTCAATTATGCTGAAATATAAATAGCGGCAAAGATTCTCTGAAAACGACTTCTTTAATTTTACCTACAACCCATTTGATTTTGGCATGGTTATAGCGAAGATTAAATCCGTCCACCACTAAATATTCAATGCATAATTTTTGCAATCAAGCGCAAAATTAGCAAAAATTTTACTCAGATTCCTATAGTTTAGAAGTTTAAATTTTTTCATTGAATAATTAAATTTGTAAGTACCCATTAACTCTTATTCAAACTCAATTTGTGAAAATATATAGAAGGAAGGGGGAAAATATGTGTGTGTGTGTGTGTGTGTGAAGCTACAACCATTTGTCCTACCTTTTTCAAGCTCCTTTTTGCGATTTAACACGGTATTCACAAACACTTTAATCCGAGAACCTATAATTCAGAGTTTAAATTTGTTTGAAAAGAACAGTTTAACAAAAAATACCTATTTTCTCTAGGTGAAATTTACCTTATAAGTCAATTTAGAATAGAATTAGAACCCCACGCCAACACAAAAAATTCGGGTGGGAAACATAGCAAGTTTGAAGCTTAAATTTATCGCATAAACGCCTCAATCCAACACAAAATTCACACTGCACTCACACACACACAGCAAATGCAAAACTAAAATCTAGCTCAAAAATCATTATTTAAAAGAAAAACCACCGTTTCTCGTACATTAAAGCTTCTTTTTCTTGACGATCCGCCAGAATTCAGATAAATTTTAGGCGAGACCCTATCATTCAGAAGTTGGAAAATAAATGACTCAAATCTCTTTAATTCAACACATACTTCGCACAAAATAAAAACAAGCTGTAATAAATTCAAACCTGATGAATGAAAAATTGGAATGGCAAAACGATGGGCTTAGGGTTTTGTCCTTCACGATCGCTATCAGAAGAGGAACAGATTCGAGGAGGATCGAATCCTAGAGAAGGAAAATAATAGAAGAGAATATAAGATATTCTCAGTAAGGAAAAGCCAATGGGAGGACGAGACATGATTATTAAAGAGTACAAAAGAGGAAAAAACAAACAGAGAGAGAGAAAGAGGGAGGAATGCAACAATGGGCAATAAGGCAAGAGCACGACTGCAGAGAGACAAATGATAGCTGACAAATAATAGAGGCTATACCCGTAGTGAACTGGTTTTGGTTATTTTTGTATGTGCAGGCGATACGGCATCTCAATGTGTCAACCGTTTCAACTGCCGTCCCCATTCTCTATTATAGGGATTTTGGCAACTGGCAAAGCTTGGTCCTCATGTGGGGCCCACACTGACAAGGCTGGGTATGGAAGAATTTTTCAAAACCGGACCAGGAATGTTTGATTGGTGTTTGGTTTATTATTTTTGTTAGGGAATGTTTTGTTTTTATATTGAGTAATTGATATATGGGACTGGTTTTATGGTTATTTAATTTAGTGGTTGTTGTGTTATTATTGCTCTATTTTTTGTGTATTCTTTATGGGATTTAAAGCTCGGCGTTGTCTTTTTGCTGGACATGGTTTCTAATATCCTTCTGTGGTTGGGCTGGTGGTGGAATCCTGAGATTGCGACCTGTGTTGGTCTAAATGGAACATTACCAACCCGACATGAAAGTGGTTTCGGTTGGAATTTCTTACGGCGAAGTAGGCTTTAAGTTCTTAGTGCTGCTATTGTAGCCTAAAAGGCAACAATAAAACTAAGGTTATCCCAAATTATCTAGTATGATCGTAATCATTCGTGTAAGATAAACTTATGCGTATGACATTGCACAAGTGATTGCGTGTTACTTATAAATAATCGTGATCGTACGAGATAACCCATGCATAATTAAAACTGTCTATAAGACTATTGATATGCAATTGAAGGTCTCATGTGCATTTGGTTTTAGTAATTAAGATGGAAAGGATATGGAATAGAATGAGAATGAAAATAGGCCCACATAGAGAAATAAACCATTATCATATATAATTTCTGTATACTTTAATTTGGACTTGACTAATCCGCACAAGCAATCCCCTCATCCCACATCAACCGAGTAATCAGGGCCGGTTCTGAGTTAGTGGGGGCCTTAGGCGAACTCCTAAAATAGGGCCCTCTTCCTTCTATACATATTCTATAAAAAAAAAAAGTTCTAAATATCCCAAAAATAAAATAAAAAATTCCTACTACCAAGTACCAACATAAAGTTTGTTTGCATATATAATTACTAAATTTTGTTTTTATAGATTAAAATGACTAGAGATAATTACAAAAACTTATAAAGATAGAATATATATGACATATTTCTTGCTTCATAATTGAGCAAAATCCACTTTTACAACACCAAAAAGAAAAAAAAAAACAAATGTCAAATAAAATCTAAAGCTATAATACCAAAAGAAATTAATCAATTACAACGAAGTGTCATTTAAACATTACTCTTCTCGCATTTTTAGATGCAAAATTATTAATTAAGTTAGTATAATCAAGCTTTTCTACCATATCATTTTCAATAGATTATAAGAGACAGAGAGAGATGTTATGACTGGGGAGGATTGGAGGAGACGAGAGACAAAGAGAGACGTTGTGAATGGGAGCCAGGGGAGGAGATGAGAGACTGAGAGAGACACTGTGAATGAGAGCCTCTCAGATCTCAGATCTGAGATCTAAATTCAAAACCCCCTTGATTCCCATGTAAAATACCTTCCTCTTTTTTCTTTATTAGTTTTTGTGCTTTTGGGCTGGAATTGGGCTTGGAAGAATAGGACCCCTTTTGCTTAAAACAGGAGAACTGATCCAATTGGAAAAACTTCTCTTTGGGCTCATTTTTGGGCTTTCATAACTAATAAACAGGAAAACTGGTCCAATAGATATTTGGGGGCCTTTTTTTTAGCCCAAAATAGGGGGCCCCAGGCTGTTGCCTTACTCGCCTGGGTCCAAAACCGGACCTGCGAGTAATTATAGTATAAAGTCCATGGAGGTGTCCTTAAGAAAAAGTAGTAAGAGTTGAACACATGACCTCTTGGTTGGCAAGATGTCCTACAAATACTCGGTTTACCCCTCAAGGTTTATTCTTCAATTTTATGTCTTAATATTGTAAATTTGTAACTATAATACAATATATTGCAAAAAGAAGAAAGCAACCCAAGACCTCTTACTTTGCAAGATGTGCTAGGATCACTCGGTCCACCTCTCAAGGTTTATTCTTTAATTTTTTACCTTAATAGTGTAAATTTGTAAGTATAATATAATACATTTCAAGAAGAAGAGAGTAACCCAACACCTCTTGCTTGTCATATATAAAACACAAATTTTCTTTTCTTTTATTTTTTTGTTTTTTTTATTCTTTGTTGTATGTTCAAAAAAATAAAAAAATAAACTTTAACATAAAAGCGGTGTTAGTAACGCCTATAACAGCAAAGGCGGTGTTAGTAACGCTGCTTTTAGTGTATTAAATTTAAAATTGCTTTCCAGACCTTAAAACCGATGTTACTAACACCGCTTTCCATGTAATAAAAGCGGCGTTTCTAAGACCGCTTTCAGTGAGACCACTTTTATTTCATAATTTTTTTAATTTTTTTTTCCCTACTCTCATAACAACATGAAATTTTTAAAAGAATAATTGTGTTTTATACCCTACATCTCATAAAAATAGGCCATGACCAAATACGGAGTTTAAGAAAATATCATTATTGCATTGGCTTATCATTTATTAAACTCCATTTTTTCAAAAATACGCTATCCTTTTTTGTATTGTGTTTTGTGTTGAAAGTAATTATGAAAATAATAAAGGATAGTGTAGAAACTTAAAAAAAATTATGATTTGACTTTTCAAAATGGACAAACATTTTCTGACAAAAAAATAACAAAAATGACCGATCTTTGTTGGAAAGAGAGGAATATATGACAAGGGTAATGCATTTATAAAAATTTAAAAAAAAAAGGAAAAAGAAGACAATTACAAAAACAAAGTTGTATGAACTAATTATAGCACTTTGTATATAAAATGAACACAAAATTTTATTGATAGGTTTAGCTTTATTATAAGGAATGCTATGGTCAGCCGTGAACTGTTGCAGCTTGATTAGATTCCACACGTGTGTCATGTATGCACCAATTAAGTTACAACATTTCGATCATTTTGAACAACTTTACAAGAGAAAGGTTTTTCAAAATTTATAATTTAAGTAGACTTTTTGGCCTATTTATAGTCTCTATTTCATTTTTGGCCAAAAAATCAACTTAAATTATATATTTTGGGAAAACTGTATTATGTAAAGTTATTTAAAATGATGTTTTCTAATGGACTATGCAGCTATTTTTCATAAATACCTTTTATATTTTTTGAAAACTATTAAAAATTAAAATTAGTGAGGTGAAAAAATCACTTTAAAGGGGTTGCAATATCTAAACTCGAAATAAGTTAATACTGTTGGATAATTTATGATTTGACTTTTCCTGATAATTTCATACTCCGATCCATCGAATAACACTAATACGCTAGTATAAAAAGCACACCAACCAGCAAAGACTGTTTAGATAATATGCTGGGCGATCATCATATGGTTATCACACATGAAACTGAAGAGATTCTTATCAGAAAAAGACCCAATAGTTTACTTATGGGCACGGTCTGTGAAGGAAGATGAACCTTCAGCTTAAATAATTGCTATTTTGAAGGCCCTTCTTATCAGAAACCTCAAATTTACCTAGCAAATCGCAGTGTCCACTCTGCGGCCTCTTTGTCATGTTTAACTCTGTCAGCCAAGCACAAGCGGGTGTTTCATGTTTGGATAAACATCAATTAGCACAACAGGATACATCACAATCAAACGGAAATTTTTGAAACACAGGTGGTGTTTGGATGCCACATATTCATAGTAAAACTCATTTTGACACACTTTACGTGTTATATAACCGGTAGAAATTCATCTGACGAACCCCACAAGAGTCTGGACCCACGATGTTTTTGAGAAAAAAAAAAAAAAAAGAAAGAAAGAAAAGAAACTGGCGTCAACACGAGGTGAATGGAGTTACGGAGGAACTGAATTTTAGAACGCATTCATTTGTCCAGGGGGGGTGATAAAGCGTTCAGTTTGCAATCCTGAAATCTCAAAAGTCTTGAATAGGGTGGGACCTAATCTATAGATTATGATGATGCAAATATTTGATTATGGGACCAGTTGTCCCCATATGCATAAGGCCCAATTCCAATGCAATTTTGATCCTTAAACCAATAAATTCAGTTGCTTCTGTTCGTCATGAGTATGGGTATTAAAAAAAAAAAAAAAAGAAAAAAAAAGAAACAACACAAAACACTTTGAAAGGGATGAGGTCGACCTCTACACACCTTAAAGTGATGATGATCGTGCCACGGCATCCGAGTCGTGGATGGGTCAGTGGGGTATGCGGAGAGCGGGACGTAACAGTCCTACCCCGTCTATCGAAAAGTGGGACCCCACTAAGTAAAAGCGAAAAAAGTGAGTCCGGACAAAACAAACCGACAACCTTCCCTTATCCCACAGGACAATTAAGACGCATTATACGTCCTACATAACCCTGTTTTTTCACTGTAATTACCTAAGCTGCCACACCAGATAGTAACTGGTGATTGGTCAGCGCCGAACGATATCTTTGGGCTTCGTGCACTTTATTACATTGCCCTTGGTTTTGGGAGATATGAGTTGAGCAGTGAGTTTCCAGGTGCTTGGGTTAACAAATTTAAGCGGGGGTATAATGGTCTATCAAAATTTGTACAAACGGCTAGTTTAGTTTATTTACGATAGTATAGTATATCCTTGGCTCGAATCTTAGGATTTAGCCTTTTTTGAAATTCGAATCACATTCCTTGTATGCCCTTTTTTTAACTTTTTTGGTTTTTTTAACTTGACCAACAACCCTACTATTATGTATGTAAGTATCTCTGTTACGGTTTCCCACAATTACCCTCACAGCACCATCAAAATTACCACCTTGCATTTTTTTCCTCAACCACCTTTGTGGCTTGGCATGGTTAACAACCGCGACATCCTTTGTTTAAACCTTATAGCTAATCATTTGAGCGTAATAAGTGTATTAAAGGTTGATATGACATATTTTTATTGACAAGTAATCAATTCTTGAATTTGAGTGTGGGTATAAATCTTCACTGTTGTACAAGTCTGTAACTTACTAATGTGTGTTGTGATATGCCGATGCATACATTTGGAGTTTGCATCTCTATTTTACTCCAATTAATGATATTAGGTATCGATTCCAAAGTTATAAAAAATAAGTTGAGGGGATTCATCTTCGTATCCAAAAAGAACATGGTAGATATAAAAGGAGATCTAAGGTAAAAGGCATAATATAGGATTTTCCTTTTACAAGGAGGGACCTTCGGTGATTGAATGGGTAGGGGTCTTCTTTTCATATGAAACTTTTATTACTTCAGTGTCTTTGGGTTTTTTTAGAGGCTATTTTTCACATGGGTCCTAAATGATTACCTTAATCACTCTAAGGTTGAGATGACTTTACATAGAAAAGGTCATTGTTTAGTGGTGACTTTATATCAATTAATGTTTAAAGCAAATTTATCGATGATTGATTTTATAAAAATATACAAAATTAAGCTTAGGATCTCTCACATTTAAATGAAAATAAGATATTCTTTGATGTCATTGCTACAAATAATTCAAATTATTGGATTAAATGTTGCTAGGTCGACATTGCTTACAGAGGCAAGTAAATGGCTAGAACTCATCCCATTAAAATAATTTGATGTTCTACTCATCCTTACCTACCGAACGAATGTACAGTACAAGTAACTAATATTTTATGTCGCATGTCTCGCATGTGAGATTTGGTTATTGCCTTAATGGAGGTAGTAATTTCATATATTTTATGCTAGAGTGGTTTTGGAGCTCGGGGTATTTTAGTAATTGCAGTATGGCGGTGCAGGATGTAAATGGCACCCTCGTTGTTTTAAAAACAATCCCTGCCCTCTTCTGTAACTATTCTCCAAAAACCAGGACCCACCAAAGAGCAGTGAAAAGACTAAAAGGCTCTCTTTCTCTTTTGCTGCATGTTCTCCCCATTGCTTCCTTTCTAAGTAGCTTAAAGTTGCAGCCACTCTCTCTCTCACTCACTAATCCCCCCTCTCTATCTCCTCCGCTTTTTTCTCTGTCCTAGGGTTTCTTTGCTCTCTAATTGGTAAGCTCTTTGTTTACTAAACTTGACATTTTAATAATTTTTCTGAACTGATTTTTTTTTATTATTTAAAATCCGCATAAATGGTTTGTCTTTTCATGTTGTAGATGTTAGATTCATAACTTGGTTTCCTCACATTATCTGGTAATCATTCTCTACTTCTTCTCTCTACTTCTCTTCTCCTCTTTCTTAGTGTGTGATTAGGGTTTCACCGGTTTTATATATGTGTGTGTGTGTGTATGTATATATGACTATATGTGCTCTGGATTTGAACAGGGGAGAGAGGAGTTTTGGTTAGAGTGCAAGAATGTCGTCGAGAGAGGGGTCTGATCAGCCGCCGCAGCGGCGGATCTTGCGGACTCAGACGGCGGGGAACCTTGGGGAGGTATTCGACAGTGAGGTGGTGCCGTCGTCTCTAGTCGAGATTGCGCCGATTCTCCGTGTGGCCAATGAAGTCGAATCTGCCAACCCAAGGGTTGCTTATCTCTGTAAAGTTCCATCTCTCATTTTGCTGGTTTACATTATGTTGCTGCTCTCCTTTTTTGGATGTGGATTTGTGTGTGTATGTATGTGGCTTTATTGGTTGGTTGTTAGCAATTTAGCACAGCATAATAGATAACTTGCTTTACTTACTATAACCTTCTGTTTTAGTATCAACTGTTTATTTTTATGTTCATCCGCTTGTTTCATCATGGGGGTATTGAAGTATACCACCCACGGTCATTAGAAATTCCACTCTGTTTTCATGAGGGTGCGTGTGCAGGGTGTGTTTTCGGTGTGCCCAATGTGTTACATTGTGTGTGTGCCACTTGCAGTTATTTGACTGTGCGTGCTTGTTTGTGTATGCACCTGTGCAAATATGCTTATTGCGACCCTGTGTTTGCTGTGTTTGCCCCCTGTCCATGTGTGCATTGTGGAATTGGATTTGAAAAAAACCTAATTGTTCGGCTGCTGATGGATTAAATACTTTGTAAATTCTCTCTGCATGCTCCCGTTGTATCGGTGGGTGTGCTTCCTAGCGTTGAGCTAAAGCATTTTGGCGCTCAAACCGCTCTAAGTTGATAGGAGAACAACAATTGAAACGATATTTCTGGTTAAAATTGAGAATGCAAAACCCCATTATATGTATAGACTTTTGATTTCTAGCTCTTGTTAATTGTAAGTTATTGCGTGATAAGGTACTATTTGATTTCAATTTCCCTCCTCATATCCACATGCCATTTTTTGGTAATTTGAGTATAACTGTCTTATTCAAGCAAAAAAGAGAATTGCAGTCTCTTGTTTTTATCTAACTCTTACCCAAAAAAAAAAAAAAAATAAAAAAAAGGGATTGGTTGAATGATTGTGAGGCTATCTTAATGAGTGGTCATCTGAAGCATTTCAACTAAGTGGTATTTTCTATATGTTGGTAGTAAATGTCCACCTCGTATTTGACCAGATTGTCATGCTTATAAGAAGGTTCTTGGTTTCAAATCTGCACCAATCCTACACATATTAGTAGTCAACAACATATTGAAAATTAAGACTCTATGATAGAACTGTAAATCTGTTTTAGAGTAGTAATGAAATAGAAATGGTGGATGAAAACCATGAGGTAGGCTCTAATCTTTGGGAAAGTATAGGGGTTGTGAGGTATGTATTCCCATTTAATATTATAGGGTGCATGGTTGTTATTTTTTTGACTTGATGTGAAAATTGGTTTGAACTCTTTTGGAGCTTTGAGGTTCAATACCACTATTTGAAATATTACTTGTAATATACCCCAATATATCTGTCTACATTCTCATGGGAGATGCTTCCTTACTATTGGTAAGCTGCCCAAGAAAATGACTTAAGATCCCTTTACAAAAGTAACTAACTGGGAGCATCACCTCAAACGTAAAGAATGATAAAAATGGGTGGTACTTAAAAGCTTTTTTTCTTATTTATTTTTTTCCTTAGTTCTTTTCTTGGACCAGACAGTGGTTCATGTATATAACTATATATATATTTGTGATGTCATATGGAGGAACTCCGTGATAGCTATATTTCCATAACAATTTGTAAGGACATTTTGATAGTTGAAGCTCTTATTTTCCTTCTAAATATGTTTCAAGTACTTTGACTATTTTCCTTTCAGGAAACTATGATATTGGCATTATCAAAATAAATACATTGTTTTCTTCATCAAAAGAAAAAAATATGTTGTTTTATGGTCGGTTGTCTTGAGATGTAGCCATTTGAATAAAGAACTAGTTGGTTCACACATGCGTTGCATGTGAATTTTTTTGAGTTAAATTATTTTTTTTCAATAATGATAATAATTTTTTAAATTTAATAATTTTATCGTGCCTTTGCATAAGATGAAAGCACTTTGATTATTTAATCCTTTACTTTTTTTGATATAATTACTATATTTTTTTTCATTATCTTTCCCAAATCATAGTGCTTAAAATTATCTTTGAAACTTCATTATACATAGGTTCTTTGAAGGTTTTGTGAAACTTTCAATGCTGAAACAAAAGGCTCTCTCTTTCACTTTGTCTCTTTCTCCAATCAAAACATATTTATGCCATAGTTGAAAGATTTAATAGCAAATTATTAGTATATTAGTCTTACAAAAATCAAAACCAAGACCTACGCAGCTTTACAAACCCTATGGACATGCCATCCTTTTTTTTTATGATGTACTACAATCTACACCCCTCCCGTAGATTCATGCCACAAAAGCTAACTCAAGTTCTTAATAAGGCCTACACTATCTCCTTTAAAAAATCTAGTATTTATGGGATTGGGAGGTTCTCATTTTATTTATGAGTAAAGTAGTCTTTGATATATATGTATTGAAAAAACATAGGAGAAAACAGATACTCAATGTGGGATCAAAACCAAGACTTACACAAATCCAGAACTTCTATTGGTCTTTGATTAAAATAATAATATTCCTAATATGTACATGTTTAGGATTTTTTTTTTCCTTTTCAAAATTTGGTATTTATGGGATCAGGATGTTATCATTTTATTTATGAGTAAATTAGTTTTTGATGATTTTTTTATTTGGGAAACGATAGGAGAACATACATAGCTTACATAGGGTCTGAAACCAAAGTCTTCTGCAAACCTTAAAGCGACAGATTAATAAACTCAAGGACCATTGATTTTTCATTAAAAAATAATACTCCCTCCATCCTGTAAATATAGACTACGTTTGACAAAACATGGAGTTTAAGAAAATGTAATCATTATATTGACTTGTCATTGATTAAGTTCCATCTTTGCAAAAATACCCTTATCTTTTTTGTATTGGGTTCTGTGTTGAAAGTAAATATTAAAATAACGAAGGGTATAAGAAATTTTTAAAAAATATGATTTGATTTTTTAAAGTGGCCAAATATTTTGGAACAAAAAAAGCTAAAAATTTGGTGTACCTTATTGGGATGGAGGGAGTACTCGTTTTTATGTATTGCCTTGGTAAGTTGGCATCATGACTTTATTCCATGATGTTAAATTTTTCTGATAGTTGCTACCTAGTTGAATCTGGATGGCTGTGATGAGAAGATGACTTTTTGGTAATCGCCTCCAAATATAATGCCAAATAAAGTTTGTTTGTCGACTTATTAAATATTAACTGTCAACATGGTTTGGATCCTCATTAGTTGGTTTCCTTGATGGTCTTTGGATTGACAATTGCAAAATCTATGGGTCTTAATCACCACCGATCAATGTTGCACCAATAGATGTTATCAATCTATGGGTTTTTATCTAAGGTATGTCCTGTACATTTTTCTTAAATTACCATTATTTAAAATAAAATAAAAAGCCTATGATTTGATTTCGATATATACATATATATATTTTTTCGTCGATGCGTGGTGGATTACTGCTTGTGATTTTATTTTTTTTGGCCTGTACATTTTTTTTTTTTTAATAAAGATTTTGAACTTTTTTTTGGGGGGGGGGTTGTGATCTAAGTTATTTTCTTTTTTTTTTTTTTGTTTTTTTTCGGTTTTGTTTTGTTTAGTTTGGTATTTTGGGTTTGCAGTTAGATATTGCAAAGTTTCATGAACCTCACGATTTGATCGATAGGGATTTTTTTTTGTGGTTCATTAGAACTTCTCTTTTTATTTCTTTTTTTCTTGTGCATTGTTAATGGTTTTTTTTTTTTTGGGTGGGGGGTTTGTTTTTGTTCAAGCCTGCTTCTTTTTTAATTTTCCTTCAATTGAATCGCCTTTGATTCTTTTCTTTTTCTTGGTAATTTGACTTGATTATTTTCAAAAATCAGAGATTATATATGAATTCTTAACAAAATATAAAAATGATGCAATAGCAACAATTTAAAAGTTCAATAATGCAATTCAAGTTTTTTCTGATATACGAATCCTTAGAAAATAATCAAAAATTATATGTGCTATTCAAAACTTTACTTATGCAATTCAAGTATTTTTTTTTTATTTTTATTTTTATTTTTTTTAATTTGGCCTCTTAATCTAGGTTTTCATTTGTTTTTGTTCAAGCATGCGTCTTTTTATTTTCATTCAACTTATTCGTTTTTGATGCTCTTCTTTTTCTTGCTAATTTTGCAATTCAAATAGAGATTTAAAAGTCCAATCATGCAATGCAGGCAGAGATTTAAATGTTTAAACATAATTTGTATATATGAGTCAAGTTTATTGAAAATTACATACCAGACAAAGCACCAGAAGAAAGGAAGACGCAATGAAGGCACATAGAAGAAGCAAAAGAAGGAAGTAGTAGTTGTTCTTTCCTGTGTTAGGGTTTTATGATTTTTATAATTTGTTTCTATTTGTATTTATATGTTAACATTGTTAGGGTTTTATGAATTATAGTTTCCGTTTTTTTAGAATTCCTATTTGGGTTTGGTTTTATTTAATTATTATATGAATTATAGTTTCCTTAGAATTCTTATTAAGGTATGTGTTTTGTATTGCTATATTTCATATATATGCAAGAAGGGTAGTTGTGTATTTAAAAATTAAAATAAGGGTATATTAGTCAATCAAAAGTTTTTCTCACATTCATCTTTTTATAGGTAGTATAGATAGATATATACATTATCCAACTATGAGCTCAAATGTTGAGTTGAAATGGTCGAAGGTTAAAAGTATGGATTAGGGATAGGAAAAGAACAATGCAGGCACTTGGCATCCTTTCCTAGATCCCTCTATAGGATTGATGATCACAAAAAGTAGGCAATAACATCATGACATTAAATGCTTATAATTTTGAGGTAAAACGAATGTGAAAAAACATAAATTCTGGAACTATTTAATGATGAAAGAGGTTCTCTCATTCTTTAACATATGAGAATACACAAACAAGAAATATGAAAAAACATAAATTCTGGAACTATTTAATGATGAAAGAGGTTCTCTTATTATTTAACATATGAGAATACACAAGCAAGAAAGTCTATTGAGTATTGACTATATGAAAATTGAATCTTGTAATTACTCTTGTCCAGAATATGAAATCTTATACCCTGTAGGATGATGATGTTGGGCTTTTTGTGTCTTTTCCTTGAAGTCTATTTACTTAATTTCAATATACTGTTGGTTCTTATAATGTTATGAACTGTTTAATCTATCCTTGTTGAGTCTAGAAATATTGGTTGGATGGATGATCCTCTTATCTATCATTGAGAGTAATGGTAACTCGAAAGTACTTGCATTTTGACCTTCATTTGCCTGATTAATCATCTTATTTTTTATTTTTTATTTTTCTGTGCTACCAGCTTGCTACTTGTCTCTCTTTTATTCTTTTGGATTTTTTTCCTCCAAATGTAATTTTTCTGTTGCAGTACTTTTTCATTATTTTTTTGAAATAGTATATCGATTATGCATATCAGTTCATAAATGGAGTTTTGGACGTAGGTCGATTTTATGCCTTTGAGAAAGCTCACAGGTTGGACCCAACTTCTAGTGGACGTGGTGTGCGTCAATTCAAAACTGCACTTCTTCAGCGTTTAGAAAGAGTAAGCATCGTTATGTTCCGTTTCATTAGAATGACTGGATAAGTTATCATTAGTTTGATTTCTTCTTCAGCTGGGGAGTCCGCATAAGCATGTTTTCTATGGTAAGGCGTTGTAGTCATTGGGAGGTAGTGAATATTTGGTTGAGATTTTCTTTCCAACCTTATCTTGGAGTTCATTTTCTCCACTTATGGGCTCATATTTGTGTTGGTTGGTTTGGATATGGGAAATATGGTTCACAAGGGCGAAAAGCTTAGCTTTTAAAAAGGTGAAAATGGTGAGACCCTTCCCTAGAAATCTCTGTCTCTGTTGTTCAAATTGAACCATTTAACTATAAGAAATTTGCCTCATAACTGTTATTGTGATCGACTACTAACTTTTCTAGAAGTTATTGTTGAAACAACGCTCACTTAATGCAGTGATGCTTACAGTCCTTTATATCGTTTGTTATTGTCTCTTGTTAGTTTTTAATGTCTCTTAAACTG
Source organism: Liquidambar formosana (assembly GCA_039720395.1). Lineage (NCBI taxonomy): Eukaryota > Viridiplantae > Streptophyta > Magnoliopsida > Saxifragales > Altingiaceae > Liquidambar > Liquidambar formosana. The sequence continues at coordinate 34,385,380 of CM077831.1, forward strand.
CTTGTCTTTATATTTTTCAGGAGAATGATCCGACATTGATGGGAAGGGTAAAAAAGAGTGACGCACGTGAAATGCAGAGCTTTTATCAGCATTACTACAAAAAATATATCCAAGCTTTGCAAAATGCTGCCGATAAAGCTGATCGGTGAGTTCCCTGAAGGATAATGTGTTGTATAATTGGAAATTGTTACTATTTTTTGTTTGACAGCTAATTTTCTGTATTTATTCAGTGCACAGCTTACCAAAGCGTACCAAACTGCTAATGTTCTCTTTGAGGTTTTGAAGGCTGTTAATCTTACACAATCTATGGAAGTTGATCGTGAGGTGAAATGAAATTACATTTCCTGACTTCTATATTTGAAGCTATTTTTAGCATTTCGTATGATGTGAATTTCTGTGGATCACCAACAAGAACTTTCATTGGCTACTAGCTGTCAGCTTGCATATATGACTAATATCATAATGATTAATGTTTGTATAGATTTTGGAAACTCATGATAAAGTTGCTGAAAAGACTGAGATTTATGTTCCGTACAATATTCTTCCTCTTGATCCTGATAGTGCAAATCAGGCAATTATGAGATACCCTGAGGTTTGTTTCCAACTTGCACACTTGTCTGGACTTTCGTGTATGTCTCTCATTCTCACTTTAGCCTTTTTTGTAATTATCATTAAAATAATTTTGTTGGCTGTGTTAATTTGCAGATTCAAGCCGCTGTTTTTGCTCTTCGTAATACCAGAGGCCTTCCATGGCCCAAGGATTACAAGAAGAAAAAAGATGAAGATATTCTGGATTGGCTTCAGGCAATGTTTGGATTTCAGGTAAATAGTCTAACTAGTTCTTGGATGAATGTATTTGAAATACGTTACTTTAATATCATGAAGAGCCACTTGTGTTGATTCTTTTCACCCTTGATTGTTGGTTATATGTTTAACTAATTTGCAGAAGGATAACGTGGCAAATCAAAGGGAGCACCTGATTCTATTACTTGCAAATGTGCACATACGGCAGTTTCCAAAGCCTGATCAACAACCTAAGGTATGTCCTATTGGTGAAATTCGTTCTCTCTTCTCAGAGACTTAGATGTCAATTTTTCTTTTAATCTTTTGAAAATTGAAACCAACTGGGGCAGTTCTCCACCATTTTTTATGCTTCCACCATCACCTCCTCCACTGCTATTGCCACAGAACCTTATCATCACCATGACTGCCTCTTCCACTGCCAACACCACTACCACTAACTCCACTACCACCACCAGGATGTCACTACTGCAATGCACCTCCACTGGAATTGCCACTACAATTATGGATGCAGTCACCACCAGATCAAATTCAGTTTCATGCCAACCACCTTCCACCACTGATATAAAATTGTTAAAAGAAAAATTAGAAAGAACCTATATTAGGTTGGTTTTGTTTATTATGTTGCTAAACTTTAGGAAAGGTTGGGAACATGCAAGTTAAGCTTCATGCAAAATTAGCTTTGAGGCAATTTGGATTTAGGATTTTGGATTATACAAAATTAGCTCTTCTTCGATCATTAAGATTTTTGATGTGTTTCTTTGTAAAAATTTATTAATACTAAAATCTCATGATTTCTGTGCAATTCCATACCTGCATTGCTGTTCCAAGCACTGGAAATGTTTTTGCTGCCTTCGCCATTGCAGAGACATATCTATGGGCCAACGAAAGACAGTTCAATTTTTAGGAATAGTGAAAGCACTACTTTATTTTTAAGATATTGGAAATTGAAGTAGGTCCAGTTGAGCCTATATATATATATACGTGTATCTTGTCAAAAATCCTTTTATCTTCCTCTGACATACTTTTGTGCATGTTTTTTGTTGCTTAGTTGGATGAGCGTGCATTGACAGAAGTGATGAAGAAACTTTTCAAGAACTACAAAAAGTGGTGCAAATACTTGGATCGCAAAAGCAGTCTTTGGTGAGGCTTCTCATACTTATACTGTTGATTGAAATAATAGAAGTCCACTTCCCAACTTGATCTCAACGTCTTTCAACTTTGGTGGATCAGGTTATGTTTTGCATTTATCATAGTGATTAGAGCTAGGGTGTTACTGTGCGATACAGATATCAGTCACAAATAAAGTGTCTCTGTCTGGCATGGATATGAGATATATGACTTGACTAGCTACAGAAGAACTGGAATGGGATATAAATGTGGGGATAAAAAGGATTTGAGTGTCAAAGTAAATAAATAGGGGTTTGCTTGTTTCCTAGCTTGACTATAGTCTTTTTTCTTGGCTAGTTCAAAGTGAAGTTTCATTTTCCAATATAAGCCTTTAAATGTCATTTTTATAATTCTTTTGGTGCTTTAAAACTGCAGGTTACCAACCATACAGCAGGAAGTGCAGCAGCGTAAACTCTTGTACATGGGTCTATATCTTCTTATATGGGGCGAAGCTGCAAACTTAAGATTCATGCCAGAATGCCTTTGCTATATTTATCATCATGTATGCAATGAAAGATGACAATTCATACATCTGTCTCTCTGGAATTATTAACTTTCTTGGAACGCTTTCAGCCTTAGTGTATATTAAAAGGATGTTGTCTCTTGTAGATGGCATTCGAACTCTATGGTATGCTAGCTGGGAATGTCAGTCCCATGACAGGTGAGAATGTGAAGCCTGCCTATGGAGGTGAAGAAGAGGCTTTCTTAGGGAAAGTTGTTTATCCTATCTATGAAGTGATTGCAAAGGTGTTGGATGCAATTATTTTACCAGAAGTCCAATAAATTTGATTTTTTCATTTCCTTTCCAGTTTTACCCAACTGGATTGTCATAATTGTGTTTCTTCTGTACAGGAAGCTGAGAAGAGCAAAAATGGAAGATCGAAGCATTCCCAATGGAGGAACTATGATGATTTAAATGAATACTTCTGGTATACTCATTTATTTGTTTAGTTTTCCATTTCATTTTTATATTTCTTTTAATAAACATATTACCTTTATTAAATTACAGGTCAGTAGACTGTTTCCGGTTAGGTTGGCCAATGCGCGCGGATGCTGATTTCTTCTGTCAGCGTGATGAATGGCAGCACTTTGAAAAAAATGGGGTAAGCTAGTGCGTAAGCTAGTGCGTTGATACTTTTACTAGCATATGGTTCATTGTATACAAGGTTGTAAATGACTGTATCTTGGAGACTTCTGGAACATTGGAGCCTTTATGGATTTTTAAGTACTTGTAAATTATTCCTGGAAGCTGTTAATTTGAATATATTTTGAGTGAGACAGGGCTTTTTTTTTTTTTTTTTTTTTTTTTTACTTATATTGTAGAAGTTTGGGTGAATGGCAAAAGTTAACCTTCTTCTAGATTTCAATTTTCGTTTTTATCTGCCTTTTGAATTGTGAGGATGGGTAATGAGAGGATACGGGTGATCTCTTTCCTTCTGAATATGTTGTCTCTTGCTCAGAGTCTCGATTTCTTCAATTTTTTCTTGGTTATGCTGAGAAGGGTGGTTGGTCTTCTGCATTCTTCTAGAGAATTTCTTCCCTGTTCTTTTGGTGCTAGTTAGATAGAGTTTAGGGAGTGTAGAGGAGCAGCCTTTAGAATTTCTCATCGAGGAAAATAATTTGGTTTAAATCTATTGCCTCTCTATCTTCAATTTGTTGTCCTTTTATGAGTTTGTTTATAATTTGTTCTAGTTTCTACTTCAGTTTTCATTCTGATTACTATGCCATCCACACAAATATTGCTGTATATAATCATGGTTTATTGTATTATTTAAATATTTTTCTTGTTTAGTTACCTTTTTTGTTTTCCCCTTTATGCCTCTACTACATCATTACATCAACAAGCATGCTACTATATATTCCTATACTTGAACCTGACCGTTGATCTGATAATTGTTTTCTCAGCGTTTTGGGACCTACAAGTTTGATGTATGCTGTTTTTCTTCTCTATTTTTTTTTTCCTGACTCCTGAGCTTCAACTACCTGGAGAAACATTCTTATGGGTAGACTGTAACATTTGTTAACTATCTGATTACCAAGAATTCAACTCTTATTTTTGTTGAAGCTAATGAATGCCATTCAATTTGAAAGAAATATTTCTCGCCAATGAATCCTTAAATATATTGTGGGTTTTTATTTATTTATTTTTAAATGATATTCAGGATAACAAACCAGTTATTAGAGATCGGTGGATGGCGAAAGTTAATTTTGTTGAGATACGTTCTTTTTGGCATATTTTCAGAAGTTTTGACAGAATGTGGAGTTTTTTTATTTTGTGCTTACAGGTAAGTATATTTCCTTTTATATTGTTTTTTTTTTAAAATAAAAAATAAAAAATAAAAAACACGGTGTTTAAATTGGTTATTTCTTTTAAGGCTATGATCATTGTTGCTTGGAATGGTTCGGGGGAACCCAGCTCAATCTTTAGTTCCGATGTTTTCAAGAAAGTACTGAGTGTATTTATAACTGCGGCAATATTGAAGCTTGGGCAAGGTAGGTGAAGTTGGTTGATCTCATTGGTTGTATCATGTTTTTGGTTTTCTGTTCGACCTAATAAGTTTTTTGGATGCTTTTCGACTGAACACTGTAGTTGTTCTACACTTGTACAAAAACTGAGAAGGAAGCCATTACCTTTTTTTTTTTTTTTTTTTTTTTTGGGGGGGGGGGGGTGGTGGAAAATAGCAATAGTATTATCGTTTAAATAATTCAACAAAAACTGAGAAGGAAGCCATTGCTTTTTGTTTTTTTTTTTTGTTTTTTTTTTTTTTGGGGGGGGGGGGGGGGTGGTGGAAAATAGCAATAGTATTATCGTTTAAATAATTCATGTGCTTACTATGTGGGATTCTTAGTTTATGGAAGTTAAATGATAATTCGTTATACTTGTGCAGCTGTCCTTGATGTAATCCTCAGTTGGAAAGCAAGGCGGAGCATGTCACTCCATGTTAAGCTAAGATACATTTTAAAGGTTGTTTCAGCTGCTGCATGGGTGGTAGTTCTACCAGTTACTTATGCTTATACTTGGGAGAATCCTCCTGGATTTGCTCAAACCATTAAAAGTTGGTTTGGCAATAGTTCCAATTCACCTTCCTTGTTTATTTTGGCGGTCGTTATCTACTTGTCACCAAATATGCTAGCCGCATTACTGTTTCTTTTCCCTTTCATTCGTCGATTCCTTGAGAGATCAAACTATAGGATTGTGATGCTCATGATGTGGTGGTCGCAGGTATGCAGGATATTTTTAGTCGTAATTCTTGCATTTTTTAGTATGGTTACCCAGGTGTTTTTCTGGAAATCATCTATCTTTTTATTCATGTGTATATTATGTTTTACTCATAGTATGCATGATATTTTGCAGCCTCGGCTCTATGTTGGGAGGGGAATGCATGAGAGCACGTTTTCTCTTTTCAAGTAAGAATGCGTTGTTCAAAAGATGGAGTGATATACTGTCTTGAATAAAATAATTCAAAGCCTCTGATGTTTGATTTTTTTGTATCCAATACTTCTAGGTACACAATGTTCTGGGTTCTTCTTATATTAACGAAGTTGGCATTCAGTTACTATATAGAGGTGTTTCTCTTTCCCTTTCTACAAATTTATTTTGCTTTGATCTACTAGCAATTAAAAGAAAAATCAATAATGTGGGGTATGCATGTTGAAAGAAGCACCATCTTAAGTTTTCCAATAAATAGCGTGAAAGGAACTTTTGCCTCAATGAAAGAAATAATATGAACATGGAGATGTGGGAGTTAGTTGAATTTCTTATTATGTCTAACCTCATTGAGGAGGTTAAATAAAGTGGGGTTGCTTATCACTAATAGCACCTCCTAGGGGCTACAGATCTTGAATCAACTTCAAAACTTTTTCCTCTTCTACGTTGTAAAAAATCTTCATATTATTAGCATATGTCTCCTAGGGAACTTGAATCAATTCAAAAACCTTGAACAAAACCTGCCCACCCCTCCACCGCCCTTCTTAAAAGCCTAGATGAAGCCTCCATCACCAAAATAACGTGAAGAGGGGAAAGAGGGATCCCCTTGTCTGATTCCTCTAAAACCTATCAAATAGCCACTTGGAGAGCCGTTTACCAAAATGGAGAATCAAGCCATAATGATATTATTCAATGTCCATTTCCTCCATTTATCCTGAAATCTGTCATTTTTAATAAATACAAGTGGAAGTTCCAATTAACATGAACATAGGTTTTCTCCACATCCTATTTACAAATAACCCATGGAAGCCCTTTTTTAACCTCAAGTCCAAACAGCCATCCGCTATGAGAACCATGTCAGGGATGACCTACCTTGAACAGAGGCATTTTGGAACAGAGATACCCACTGCTGCAATGAGTTTAAAGTACTTGCCACAAGGCGAATAGACCTACAGTCCTGACTTAACCCCCCCCCCCCCAAAAAAAAATCAAAGGAATAAGCAAGGAAGAAGGGTGTAAGTTGCTTATAGATGTTGTTGGTCAATTGCAATACCTTGTGGTTGGACCTACTTACCATTTCCCCAACTTGGCATTCCACCTAGGTAGCATTTCTTAAGGCAACATACAGGGCATTTAGGTGACTTAAGTCCTTTCTACAATTCTACATCTGAATATTGTTTTTAGGTGTCACATGAAGCTTGTGGCTTCCATATGCCTAAATAGTCAAGACACAAGTTGTATCCGGATCAAGTTGCTATCTTATTTCTGAAGATGGTCCCCTGTTACTTATAGTGGTAGTATTCAACCAATTATCACCAAGCAAAGTATAGGTCTATATGTTCATAAAAAAAAAAAGTATAGGTCTATGGCCCATGGTGGGGTGTATCATGTATGTGCGCGCACGTGCATGATAACTATTTTGCTCCAAGCTTCCACTTTTGGAGCTACTATTTCCTAAGCAAAAACCTGTCCCACTATACTGTTATGACAAACGCACCATTTGTATTGGTCATAAACTTTACAACATGACTATAACAGGAAAATTAAAGGGGCTATCATTTGTTAAAGAAACACTACAAGCGGGTCATTTGAGCACTCCTTATATCACAACTATAAACCATCAACAATGGATTGTTGCACATAGGGAGTCCCTATAGCTTTGTTTTCAGATATTGTATAATGTGTGACAAACGCACCATTTGTATTGGTCATAAACTTTACGACATGACTATAACAGGAAAATTAAATGGGCTATCATTTGTTAAAGAAACACTACAAGTGGGTCATTTGAGCACTCCTTATATCACAACTAAAAACAATCAACAATTGATTGTTGCACATACCTTAGTAAAAAAAAAAAAAATGATTGTTGCACATAGGGAATCCCTTAGCTTTGTTTTCAGAGATCGTATGCAACCTGGCCATGATAAACATCCTTACTAAATTAATTTTGCTTAAAATGAAAATGTTGAAGGTATTAGACAACACAAACAACTTCAACAAGTAAGGACCATGATCTCAGGATAATTTTGTTAGATGCCTAAATTCTGTTGATATTTTGCCATATCCATCGCCGCCAATTTGAGATGTACCATATATTTCATTTTATAGTATACAGTCTTTAATAGCCTAAGGGCAAAAGGGTGGCAAAACTCAAAGGTCATTCTCAGAGTCATGGTCTGTAGAGTGATAGACTCTTTCACTGTTTCACATCATCACATGGCTTGCAGAGGCCTTGCTTTATTGAATAATGAGTAGTATATCCATGACACACTATGGTATGGGTGCGTGGCTATGGATAGGGAAAATAAGTGCCATATGGCTGTGGGTATGGGCAGTTAGATCCATATAGGTAGCTATTTGATTACTGGCCTTACGGACATAAACGGTCAACCCCACCATATCTGCCGGACAGGAACAGGTCTTGACTCTGGTCAGAATATGCCACTAGGAATCTTGGGGCATGTTACTCTCAAACAGTATAAGCATCATTAAACATTTACAATACTATGTGCAGTAGTTTTATCACATGGCTAGATTACTGTTTTCAGCTTACCGTTTTGTGTTCAAGGGGTGATAGGTATGGGATGATAGTTTTGAGCACCCCAAAACTCCACATGGTACTAGCCAATAGCCACTAGGAATAGGGATGATAGTTTTGAGCACCCCTACACACCTCATACTTGTCTTATAGACATTTAATTTGCAATCTTTTGATTCTAAATTGTTTATTAGAGTCTAATTCATTTTTTTTCTAATGTTTGTTGAAAATTTTCATGTTTTTCTACTAATTTCTGTAATTTCTCTAAAATGATATTGATATTTTCAATATCGTCAATATTCTCTAAATTTGGCTGGAATCTCAACTATGCTTCTTTGAGTTGAGATTTAATTCAACGTTACGTGGTTTAACAATCCTTTTGTTTTTGGTTGCAGATTAAGCCTCTAGTGGGTCCAACAAAAGCTATCATGGATGTTCGGATAACTACTTTCCAATGGCATGAATTTTTCCCCCGTGGTAATTATCATGAATAAATTATACGTACTGTTCATATTTCATTCATCAAGATTGGTTTATTAAAAGTTTATATGCTTTGCAGCGAAGAACAATATTGGCGTTGTGATTGCACTCTGGGCTCCTATTATTCTTGTATGGGTTTTGCGTGTTTCATTTCTCAATCTATCCTTCTCTATGTTTTCATTCAGCCTGACGTAGTGTTAGTTCTAATACAATGTTTTTTCCTAGGTGTACTTCATGGATACTCAGATTTGGTATGCCATATTCTCCACATTATTTGGAGGTATTTATGGTGCATTCCGTCGTCTTGGAGAGGTTAGGGAAACTTCTGCTCCTCACTGAATGAACTTTAGTCCATGCAATTTGCTTCTTGTTCACCTCCATTTCTTGCTCCTTTTGCTAATAGTTTAATTGATTTAGACAGGGTTTTTTCTTAGTTCTGGCCATAATCACGAAGCTAATGTAGTAGTAGTTCAGAATTGACATGCTTCCTTTCTCGACCTATGGTGTAATTGAGATAAGGACTTTAATACTTCCATAAAATCCTTCAAATTTATTCCACCTTTGGAAAAACAAGGTTATAAAACTCTTGTAGCATTTAATATACTGCCATACATGTACATGAACAATCCGCTTCTGGTAGCATTTGCTTTTAATCTTGTTATATCGCCTCTAGTAGTTCCACTGGCTGGTTCTTTCTCAATTTAGTTCTCTGATCTTCTGGATTTATTTTCTATATCTTGTAACAAGGATGCTTGGGTAATGGATTATGCTAAGTGAATGGGAGAGGGAATCATTGGAACCTTTGTTTGTTAGAAGCTTTTGAGATTGGGAAATAGTTGCAATGGTATAATTTTTTGGGGAACTTAATGCAGTGGATCTTTCAAGGGAGATAGAGGAAGTTTTGTGAAGGAGTAGATACTCTGGTGAAGTGCAATTGGAGTTCCTGCTTCCCCTCCAAAGTAGCTTTTTTTGGGTGGACAGTTTCAAGGACTCTAGGAGCAAATGCATAAGCATAGATCATTTAATTAGTAGGGGATGGATGACCCCTAATTGGCGTTGTTTGTGCAACAACTGTATCTTTTTCATTCATTGTATAGTTGCTAGGGATCTATGGAACACTCTTTTCTCGTTATTGGGCACAGGACCGGTCATGCCTTGGAGGGTCAAGGAGCTCTTTCAAGGTTGGTCGTTCGAGACTGGAAAGGAGAATTGTAAAATTGTTTAGAAGGCGGGCCTCTTAGTGCATTGTTTGGTGTGTGGAGAGAGAGAGGGAAATAGGTGGATTTTGGAAAGTGAGGTTTTACAGGTTATTCAGATTAAAGAGAAGTTTTGTAGAATACTTTTTCTTTGATGTTCTCTGCATTGGTTGGGTGCGAAGCTTTTTTTTTTTTTTTTCACCCCCTAGATTTTTAAGATCCGTGCTCTTGTCTAAAGGTATACACTACTTTTGTACAGTTCCTGTAGATTTTTAACACAATTTGCCTTTTATAAGGTGTGTGTATATTGTGGTTGGTTGTTATTGGAGGATCTTTGTTGACACCTTCTGCTTTACCTGTAATTTAATTGTTTCCTCATTGGACATTTGGTAACATTTTCATATGAAAGTTGTGGGTTTCATTTCTTACATTGGGAATATTATTAAATTTTTTATCATTCTTGCTTTTCAATATGGAAATCTTTTAGACCAACATAAAAGGAGTTGCCTTATCTTCCCGGTGCTCTAGTGTTTGTTTTTGCTTTAATTTCTTCTTACATATCCAGATTCGAACATTAGGAATGCTTAGATCTCGATTTCAATCACTGCCTGGAGCTTTTAATGCCTGTTTGATCCCAGAGGAAAAGAGCGAACCAGTTAAGAAGAAAGGACTGAAAGCCACATTGTCTCGCAACTTTGCTGAGGTCAATTTCTATTAATGTTTTTTTGAACTATAACCTGTTCATGGTGGATGGTATGTTGATGACCGAAAAATTAGGTACCTTGAATGATGTTTATCATTGTTGCAGATCCCATCAAACAAAGAGAAAGAGGCAGCAAGATTTGCTCAGTTGTGGAACAAAATAATTAGCAGTTTTAGAGAGGAGGATCTTATAAGTGACAGGTAATTCTGAGATGCTGCTCAGGAGACTATATTCTTGATTCAAGTTCCTGTAAAGCTTGTTAAATCCTCTGATGTTGCTTCAAAATTCAGGATGTTTCTGAAAGTTTTTGTTTCTCCCTTTTTTTCTTCTCTGTAGTATGCTGAGTTTGTCTTAATTTTCAGGGAAATGGACCTGTTACTTGTTCCATATTGGGCCGACCGTGATTTGGACCTTATACAGTGGCCCCCATTTTTACTTGCCAGCAAGGTTTGTTTTCCAATACACTTATTTTCCTTTTAACTTTTGCAAATTCTAGATATCTATATGTTATTCTGTATCTTACTATATCTTATTAAGAAAAAATTGAAGCATCTTATCCAAAATTATATCCATTTTATATCTTCTCTATAGATCCCTATAGCACTAGACATGGCCAAGGACAGCAATGGTAAGGATCGAGAGCTGAAAAAGAGGATTGAGTCTGACGACTACATGTCTTGTGCTGTTCATGAATGCTATGCTTCATTTCGGAACATTATTAAGTGCTTGGTTCGAGGCGACCGTGAAAAGGAGTAAGTTCTGGTAAAATTTAAAGAACTAACATGAGAATCAAAAATAAATAAATAAAAATAATAAAAATAATAATTTTTTATCTGTACCAAAAATTTCCTTTTTGCTTTGGTATAGCCTGCTGTTTCTTGATTTCTTTTCTTTTCTCTTTTTTTATTTTTAATGTGCTTGTCCTAATGGGTTTTTTTCAGGGTTATTGATTACATATTTTCTGAAGTTGACAAACACATTGGAGACAGTGATCTTTTACGTGAATTCAGGATGAGTGCTCTCCCTAGCCTCTATGACCACTTTGTTAAGCTCATCAAATATTTGGTAATTATATTCAGTTCGATGGAATATCACATTTAATTTTGTTTCAATAACTCTTTAATTGTGGTTGATGGGAAGTCCTAATGAAGCATTTGGATTTTTACAGTTGGATAATAAACAGGAGGACAGGGATCAAGTTGTGATTCTTTTCCAGGACATGCTGGAGGTTGTCACAAGGGACATAATGATGGAGGATCATATATCCAGGTGAAGCATTTTTATGTATTTATCTCTTTAAATATATCAACATCCTAAAGCCTTTGTTAAGGTTGCTTCATTTTTCTTAAATAGTTTGGTAGATTCGATTCATTTGGGATTAGGGCATGAGGGTATGATTCCTCTTGATCAACAATATCAGTTATTTGCATCTTCTGGGGCTATCACGTTTCCAATTGATCCCGTAACAGAAGCTTGGAAAGAGAAGGTAGGTTTCATTGGATAACATAAATCATAATAAAATTTTTTGATTTTCAATTGATGCCTATCATATCTTGGACTTTTTACTGTGTGCAGATCAAACGGCTTTATCTATTGCTTACTGTGAAGGAGTCTGCAATGGATGTACCATCCAACTTAGAAGCGAGGAGACGTATTTCTTTCTTCTCGAATTCATTGTTTATGGACATGCCTGCAGCACCAAAAGTTCGCAATATGCTTTCCTTCTCGTAAGCTTTCTTTCTGAATTAATTTCCTCCAGGTTACATGTGTTGGTAAGTAGCAGAATTCACTCCTGGTCTTCTGCTTCTTACATGTGTTTGCTTTTACCTCTTCCTTGGACCCTTTTCTTGTTCTAATGGTCTACTGATATTATTTAAATTAATGCAACTTCAACTAAGAGCATACCTTGTGGTTGATTTTGTTCACTAAATATGTTTATACTGTAATAACTTCTTTTGTAGTGTTTTAACTCCTTACTACACGGAGGAAGTTCTCTTCTCCTTGCATGATTTGGAAGTGCAAAATGAAGATGGTGTTTCCATTCTTTTTTACTTGCAAAAAATTTTTCCAGGTTTGTTTTCTGCTCTTGTAGATTGCTAAATTGCACTACTAATATACTATGCATTCTAAGAAATAATTTTGTGTCAGTCATAAGTTGATCAGTAGTAATATGCAGATGAATGGACCAACTTTCTTGAGCGAGTGAAATGCAGCAGTGAAGACAATCTTAAAGAAAAGGAATCTGATGAATTAGAAGAAGAGCTCCGTCTTTGGGCATCATACAGAGGCCAGACTTTGACCAAAACTGGTATAATAATAATATTATTATTTTTTGATGTGTGTAAGCCTGAGTTTCACCAGTGTTTTTTTTTTATCTTGATATTGCCTCTTTGCTTTACAATTGACTAATATGTTATAACAAACACCAGTAAGAGGAATGATGTACTATCGGAAAGCTTTGGAGCTTCAAGCCTTCCTTGACATGGCCAAAGATGAAGGTACTCTATTTTGTCTTCTTGTGAAACTTGTGGAATGGTTGATTGTATGCAGCTTGGCATTTGTGTAGTACTTAATTTTATTTGGTCATAACATATACAACTATACTCTTTGTTTCTAATACAAAATATTGTATCAATCGAATTTGATTCTGTATTTGTTACATAACTTGAATTGACTATCACTTTTGTTCAGATTTAATGGAAGGCTATAAGGCCGTTGAATTAAATACGGAGGACCACTTGAAGGGGGAAAGGTCACTGTGGGCACAATGTCAAGCCGTTGCTGATATGAAGTTTACACATGTGGTGTCATGCCAGAAGTATGGGATTCACAAGCGATCTGGTGATCCTCGTGCACAGGACATTTTAAGACTTATGACAACGTATGTCTCCAAGTTTAATTTCTTGTGGATCTGCTTGTTATGAACATAGAATGAGTGGTTATATTTCCATGTGTAGGTACCCGTCTCTTCGTGTAGCATACATTGATGAGGTTGAAGAACCTAGTAAAGACAGATCCAAAAAGATCCAGAAGGTTTATTATTCTGCTCTAGTGAAGGCTGCCTTGCCAAAGTCAATTAATTCCTCAGAACCTGTACAACATTTAGACCAGGTAAAGTTCAATTTGATAGGATGTATTTCTTTAGTTATTTTGAATGGGGCCAGTGCCCGTCTACCAGAGCACTGGGTGGGGAACAGCCATGCCAACAATATCTCCATGAATTATATTACCCAAGTGTGCTGGAGCTGTGTGAAGATTAATAAACCCCTAGGAGCATATAGGCTCCTTTTAGTCAGTCAATCAATGCATGCATTCACCATGAGACTACCCTGGAGTTGGAAATCATTGTCCCTCTATATATGAGATCATTGGCAGCTCTGGATTCAGTTTTCACTATAATTTTTCTGTATCCATTATCAGATGCTAGCTTGAGGCCTGTAGCAATGGCCTAGAGCTCCGTCGTCATGTTGGTAGCTTTACCATTATTGATTGTAAATCTCTGCAGCCAGTGTGTTCATGGTCATTTAAAAAATTTCCTTATCCCGAGAATTGGCTTTGATAGATTGGTACGCTACCTAAATTTGATTATTTATGGTGTATTTTATGTTTTATAGCTACGCTTTTCAATAGTGTCTTAAAGAACTTGTTTTAAGAATAGATTTGACCATCGAATGCCCACAGCAATCTTTTGTGTCTCAAAGTATTTGTTTTGCATTTGGAAGTACACCAGTGCTAAAAGATGTACACTTGTACTTAACTCTTTTTCTTTGGAGTTCCTTCCCTTTGTTTGTAAAACATGAGCTTCTTTTGTAACCTTTTAGATCTTTGTTTTTTGCGCTTAGCTTTATATATTCAATGTATACTAGAATTTTGCCCTGCTCTATTTGTTAGTGAAATTTTCTTTACATGTTAGAAAAATACAGCAATATATGACAAATATTTGGATTACCCCTACCCCCCCCCCCCCCCCCCCTCTTTCCCGTTTTCCTCCTCAATCAATTTATAAGTATGGGAATTCTGCTCTTGCTGATCCCAGGATGGCATGTTACATGTGTTTTAATATCTGTAAAGCTCCTGTGGGATTCTTCAAATGAACCTGTTGTCAGAAACATACCCAGCAAGTTGTGAGTTAGAAGAACACATGATTTCTAGTTCTCTGGAAAGCCCCTAGGATATTCTCTTACATTGTTTCCATGTTGCATCAAATATTTCAGAATTACTGAAGTACCAACTTCACTACGCCACATGATATGGCCTTATAGGGGAATGGAAGTTGGAAACTTTGACAAAGTCAATCTGGTCTTTGTGTCTTAGTTTTGGTTTTAGATAAATATGTGTGCTTCATTCTCTCTGTTCTTGGCTTTTAGCTTGAAATAGTGGCCAAGTTTGGGAGGAAAGCCTTCTTTGTTTTCTCCAAGTGGCTAAAACCTCTATGTAAAGTGATGAAAGTATTTTTTGCCCCCCACTTAAGTTTTTTTATATATGTTACTGAAGGTTCACTTTATCAATGTTCAATAACATAATGATTTTCAATTGATTGTCCGAATCTCCATGCACAGGTTATTTATCGCATAAAACTTCCAGGACCTGCCATCTTGGGTGAGGGAAAGCCCGAAAATCAGAATCATGCCATTATCTTCACACGTGGAGAAGGTTTGCAAACAATTGATATGAACCAGGTACAATAGTGGTTATATGTCTCCTAGACTGCGTGATAATCTCTATCTCTTAGCCAATCGTCAGCTTGTTGAAACTGTCCATTTCTATAGGATAACTACATGGAAGAAGCATTAAAAATGAGGAATTTGCTTCAAGAATTTCTCAAAAGGCATGATGGTGTGAGACACCCTACAATTCTTGGACTTAGGGAGCATATATTTACTGGAAGGTAGGTGAATTTTGTTTTTATTGGCTTTATGCATTGTATTGCTATGATCAAATATTTGATTGTGAATTTGTCATATATTGCTAAATATTCTTTTCCTATCTGGTGTAGTGTTTCTTCTCTTGCGTGGTTCATGTCAAATCAGGAGACCAGTTTTGTGACTATTGGTCAGAGATTGTTGGCCAACCCTCTGAAGTAAGATCTATATTTCTGAGTATATTTGTTCTGTACAGCAAGAAAAGCATTTAGCTATGTGTTCATCCTGCTTAGTATGCAGTTATGTTCTATTTGGTTTTACATGTGCATACATGGGTTTTAGATTGCTAAAAAATATCAGAGTATAATTGATTTACAAACTGTTCTGCTATAATTGGTAAGTTATCCGTGAATATTAGCACTGAAAGTGCACAGAGTGCTCAAATTTACGGAGTGGAAGGTTTTCTCTATCTGCTGCTGGAGAATGATCATGTGTTGTGTCTTTTATCTCTATGTAAGTCTGCTTTTAGTTGGCAGAATTTTGACTGGGTGGCTCTAAATCC
The DNA here is from genome assembly GCA_039720395.1 of Liquidambar formosana. Lineage (NCBI taxonomy): Eukaryota > Viridiplantae > Streptophyta > Magnoliopsida > Saxifragales > Altingiaceae > Liquidambar > Liquidambar formosana. The sequence continues at coordinate 34,401,123 of CM077831.1, forward strand.
CAATGAAACTTTCAGCCTTAGTTTTGATTTGTGATTCACATAAATTTTGAATTTTTGTAAAAACTTCATCCATTTGGAGCACAATCCAACAATGTTGAGCCATATTTCCGTATTTTTATTAGGTTGCTCAACACAAAGCACAAACCTCTTGAACAAATATTATTCAAATTAGAAAAAAAATGTTAGAAATTTTTTAGAGAACTTAATATGATTTTGAATAAGAAGGTGAAAGTTTTGTGTATTTTTGCAAAATTGAACTTTTATGCAGCCTGTTGGTTTTTGAATAGACATCTTAATGGTTGTCAATCAAGACCCAGATCATATGTGGCTTGCAGCGTTAGATTTTTTATCTTTATTACAGATTGCTCGGCCAGATAATTTCTGTACTTTGAAAGAATTGTTCAGCCACCCTTTCTACACAAACTCTAGATCCTGGTAGTCTGGTACTACCATCACTTATGTCTCATGTTTGTCTTATGCTCATAGTACATAAAGTGGCACAATTTTGATGGTTTATGCAACTAAATGATTGTAACCCCAAAAAGAAGCCACATGGCAAGAAAACTGAAATGCTAAGATGACTTATGTGAGTTTAAAAATGGCATGTGAGAAAAGAGAAATGTGAGTTGAAAATGACTATTGTGGCCCTATTTTGTTTCAAATTAAATAAAAAAGATCTGCAATAGGGAGGGAAGTGTTGAAAATTTAGACGTGACTTCTGTGGTTGGAATAGCATTTGATCAATTAAAATGGCCATGCCGAATCGGTAAGGTTGAGATAAGTGACCGATATGATGATGAGATGATGTGGGAAGAAAATAATATTATGCACTACTTTCTTGGGTTCATCGTTGATCTCACTAGGGCACTACTTTGTGATATCCTATTATCACTTTCTTTTTATATTCTTGCATTTGCATAATGTCCTTCAAGCACCTTCTTTTTCAAATTCTTATTTTGTATAGGTATTTATTGATGTTCAATGTGCTAAATTTTTGCTGGTTTTCTTGTTTTTGTTCATCTAGGGTTCAAAGCTAAATTTTTCTGTTTTTTTTTCTTTCTATTCATCTAGGGTTCGATTTCACTATGGGCATCCAGATGTATTTGATAGACTGTTTCACCTTTCAAGAGGGGGTGTCAGTAAAGCATCTAAGGTTATCAATTTGAGTGAGGACATTTTTGCAGGTATGTATTTTAAAATTTATCCTCTTTTTTATATAGTATAGATTCACATGATCTTGGCTTTTTCATTAATTTTTGTGATGCAACTGCAATTGCAGGCTTCAATTCTACACTTCGTGAAGGCAATGTTACTCATCATGAGTATATACAAGTTGGGAAAGGAAGGGACGTGGGCCTTAACCAGATTTCTCTGTTTGAGGCAAAAATAGCTAATGGCAATGGAGAGCAGACATTGAGTCGTGATATATACAGACTTGGACACCGTTTTGACTTTTTTCGGATGATGTCATGCTATTTCACCACAGTTGGTTTCTACTTCAGTACGCTGGTATGTAGCAAAGTTTGATGCTCTATTTTTTATAGGTTTTGAAATGTTATGTTAGTTTTCTGTAAGCCTTTTTTCTCATTTCTTCTGCAGATAACTGTGCTCACTGTATATGTATTCCTTTATGGCCGCCTTTATCTGGTTCTTAGTGGACTTGAAGAAGGTTTGAGTTCCCAACCAGCCATTCGAGACAATAAGCCTCTTCAAGTGGCTCTTGCTTCTCAGTCTTTTGTTCAAATTGGAGTTTTGATGGCCTTGCCTATGTTGATGGAAATCGGTTTAGAAAGGGGCTTTAGAACAGCATTGAGTGAATTCATACTGATGCAATTACAATTGGCTCCAGTATTTTTCACATTCTCTCTTGGGACGAAGACCCACTATTATGGAAGAACATTGCTTCATGGTGGTGCAAAATATAGGCCTACAGGTCGTGGATTTGTGGTGTTCCATGCCAAGTTCGCTGAAAATTATAGGCTCTACTCTCGCAGCCACTTTGTCAAGGGTATTGAACTGATGATTTTGCTTCTGGTGTACCAAATATTTGGCCATACTTACAGAAGTGCAGTTGCTTATGTATTGATCACTGTTTCAATGTGGTTTATGGTGGGCACTTGGCTTTTTGCTCCCTTCCTCTTCAATCCTTCTGGTTTTGAGTGGCAGAAGATTGTTGATGATTGGACTGATTGGAATAAGTGGATAAGTAACCGAGGCGGTATTGGTGTACCCCCTGAAAAAAGTTGGGAATCATGGTGGGAGGAGGAACAAGAACATCTCCGTCATTCTGGAAAGCGTGGTGTCATTGCTGAGATATTGTTAGCTTTACGATTTTTTATCTATCAGTATGGGCTTGTTTATCACCTAAAAATGACACAGCATACCAAAAGTTTTCTGGTAATATTTCATGCAGTTTCTTTCACCTTATACGTTATTTTATTTAAAAGGAATAATATAAGTAATTTTTTTCCCTTACTGTGTCACAGGTCTATGGCATATCGTGGCTAGTGATCTTTGTAATATTGTTTGTGATGAAGGTGAGAGGCCAAATTCTTCAGATTTCTTCCATGACATGGTCCAAACACAATTCTTCTAGGAATTCATCTCCATGCAATAAGCTTTATTTCATCTTGATTGTAATCTTGGTAGATTCTATTTGCTTGTGTTTTGTGTTTCGTCTTTACCTCTACAGTTTATAAGTTATCGAGAGGTGAATTAGGGATGCATTTTGTTGTGTTTTTTAAGAGTTAGGTATTACTTAACTCACTCTTGGTGTGGCAATTGCATAATTTTCTTATGAATAATACTTCCAATTTCCTGTTGAAGACCGCCATCGCCTACACGCTTTGGGGGGGGGAGGGGGGGTGTTGGGGGTTATTTGATTCTCTTGAATGATGTTTCTAAACATAATGCCAGGGTCTAGTGATTGAGAACTGGTCGCAGGTACAGAACCAAATGCAAACTATGGCACAAGTTCTTATGTCTTTTAAATTTGCACATCATTAGACAAAATATTTTGTGGTTGTCTTGTAAGATACTGCATTTTTTCCTCTTTCTTCATTGATCGGTTTGAATTTTTCTTGGTATTGATTTTGATTATTCAATATTTGGGTTGCTGTCAGATCTGAGCCTGAGTCAGATTCTTATCAAAAGTTCAATTGCTGCATGCAAATTTAATTCTAAATTATATGTGAATATGTGCTTTTGCCCATGTTTCTAAATTTGTATATATATTTTTTTGGCGGTGTAATTACAGACCATTTCTGTTGGACGGCGAAAATTCAGTGCAAATTTCCAGCTTGTGTTCCGGTTAATCAAGGGATTGATCTTTCTGACATTTGTATCTATTCTGGTCACGCTGATTGCGCTCCCTCATATGACCATGCTAGACATTGTAGTGTGCATTCTCGCCTTCATGCCAACTGGTTGGGGTTTGCTTCTGGTCAGTGGACATTTCAATTTTCACCTGTACAATATATTGTTACCCTTATTTTATTTATTTATTTTTTATGATGAGACCAAGGTCCATGAGAAACCATGAAAATCTTGTTTCGATTGGCCCAAGGGATTAGCAAGAGTAAAACTCAGGACCTTTAGTTCCTGAGGCGTGGTCCCTTACCAACTGAACTACCATGCATCACTGGTTATAATATCAAGTGGTATAACCAAATGTTGTGAACTTATGTCACCATTGTTACGACTTTGTAACTAAACTTGGAATCCGAGTAGTCTCTCAATTTTTAAATTCATGCCATTTGTCCTATAACTAGGGTGCTTATGGAGATTTGGGTACCCAAATTCTAGTGTCTTGTCCCGCATCTCTTGGTGTTCCTTACTGTCATTTTGAGTATAATGATATTAGAATTGCGTCATTTGCTTCCATGCTGCTGCTCATAAATATAAGCTCATGTTTCCTATTGGTTTTTGTTTTGCTAATTTTCCAGATTGCTCAAGCCTGCAAACCTGTTGTTCACCGATTTGGGTTTTGGGGATCGGTCCGGACGCTTGCTCGTGGCTATGAGATTGTTATGGGTTTACTTCTGTTCACCCCAGTTGCATTCCTGGCCTGGTTTCCTTTTGTTTCGGAATTCCAAACTCGAATGCTATTCAACCAAGCATTCAGCAGAGGTCTACAGATTTCTCGTATTCTTGGCGGGCAAAAGAAGGATCGCTCTGCTCGTAATAAAGAGTAAAAGATCTTAGTTGTCTGTGAGGCCAATCTTTAACGTTAAATCCTCAATTACCCTGATGTTGTCCACTGGCTTGTTTATAGAAATCTTGTTAATATCTATTTAAAGCTGTTGTAATTATGGATGAGAAATGGTAATCATTTTTGTTAGTTAGAATCGTCTCAAGATCCTACCTGATTTTCCTTGGTACATCTTATTCGAATGCTTTTGGAAAATGAGACAAATCTTTGAATTGTAACCGTTCTTTTCCATTGAATGAACTCTTATTGCTGACTGAATTATGAAAATGCACTTCACTGAATGATTTGAAAAATTATTATTTAGGTGGTTAACTGGAACTGTTCTTTTCATGTATTTACTTATGTTTTGAAGCCATCTGTAGTTTTTAGGCGTTTTAAATTTTTTTTCTTGGTGGTGGTGGGTTGTCTAAAATCTGGCTGGTCATAATGGAGATGGTCCCAATGATCTTTGGTTGAGGTGAAATTCATGATTTCAGGCCCATAGAGAATACCTTTTTTTTTTCTTTTTTTTTTTTTTTGAAAGCAGAGGGCGGGGTGGAAGGCTTGGTTGGTCATAATGGATGGTCCAAAACTCCAAATAACCCCTTTTTTCTTTTTTGGCTAAATCGAAAAATGATTTGAAAATTAAAAGTTTAAAAAAAAAAAAAAAAAAAAAAGTACTATAGTGAAAGGGAAGAACCGCAAAGAAGAGGCTAGGGCCACAAACATTCATCCAAACAGCAGGCTGCCTTGAAGAATGAGATCCTTCAAACTTCGCTTTAAAAGCCCAGCTTGCCATCTCATGCGCCAACGCCATTTGTAGACCAGGGAACCTCGCGAGTGTGGGAGTCCGGGTTCTCCTTCAACCCTGTTTTTACATTCGAATCAGACACATGATGAGACCACAAAGAAGAGGGTTTTGGGGACAGGATATCTCTAACAATGGCCGGAACCTATCCTTCAAAATCACCTATTTTCTATTGCTTTTCTGGCAGATATCCAACGGGAGCCTCATTGTCGAGGCTTCTGCCACATTAGTGGCACGTTTGTTTGGACAGAATTGGGGAATTAAAATGAAATGGAATAAGATTTTAATAATGACTGCTCACAAACAAGATTTTAATAGTAATTGCTTACTATTGAAATCTCATTCTCGTACTCACTATTAAAATTTCATTTTATTCCATTATAATTTCCTTCGATTCCGTCCAAACAAACCATTATGAATCCCCCTAATTCCGTCCAATCAAACATGCCCTAGGTTATAATACAAGGCAATAAATGACCTTTTTTTTCTCCCTTTTTTGTTTTTTTTTTTTTTGGCACCAAACAATGGGAGAACACACCCGCCAACACATGCCTCCACACGAAGTTGATCAAATCAAGACTTCTGCAAACACCTTTGCAAACCTCACACCTCTAATAGGATGAGACATGCCATTGACAAATAAATAACCTTTGGCTAGGGTGAAATTCATGATCTCAGACCCATAAACAATGCAGCCTTATTGTTGTTGGTTTAGGTAATCATCCTGTGTGGGATATTTGTGACCGACAAATGAGACCCCGACACGTGTAATCCTTTAGTAATGCACCTGAGTGAGTCGGGGATCCTCAGTTGCTTGAACAATCTTCGGGTCTACATGCCCTTGGGCCAGCAATGTCTTTGGGTCATGGTGCCCTTGGTCCAAAACGCCTTCGGGCCAGTTTGTTCTTGGACAAATAAACGCCTTTGGGTCACACGAGCATATGTCTCTCACGTGCCTCGAATTTGTCCTACTTCCTAGATCCAACAAGGGAAATTTGGCTGGGGTTAGAACATGCTTCTGATAACCAAATCAGGAATGAATAGTGCCGACAATCAGGCTTGAGGCTTCAGGGTATCCTTGATCAGACTAGAAACCCTGAATTAACCATGGTTAGTTCGGAACCCTAAATTAACCACGGTCGGGTGAGAATGACGATCCAATCTGAAACCTAGTCTTTTCCTATAAAAGGAACACTATTCACACCAAAGAAGGTAAGTTTTCAACGGCACAAAACCCTAGAGATTCTCCCCTTTTATTTTCTCTTTCTATCTCTAGACATTGAGATTGACTTGAGCGTCGGAGTGTTTTAGGCTGGACAACCCCCAACCTCCCTTAACGATTCTCTTTGCTTTCAGGTTACTGTTCATTGGAGAATCGAACAACATTATTCAGCGAGCCACCTAGCACTACTATTCATTGGAGCTACCAAGCATTACTGTACATCCAAGAGTTATCTTAGCCTCTATAGCGTTCTCTGACCACTGTCACGTGGTACTCCAGATCGCCAGACCACCTTCCTTAAAACCCTCCGCCAACTGTTCGGATTTTTTCTCGTACACATCCAAATTAAGATTTTCAAGATTCTCCAAGTAAACGTTCAGCCTTTCTCCAATGACCGCACCTTCGGCCACCTTGGTTCAGAAGATCCCATGCCTTCTTGGACACTACTTGACGGAGAGCTCACAACTCAGGCAAGCACGAGTGGGTGGTTGAAAAACAAACAAAAAAAAAAAAAAAAAAAAAAGAAAGTAAACTTACTCTTCTTTGATCGAACACGAAGCCATTTTCCTGTTCAAATAAAAGTAAACATATAAAACATTTTGTAAAATGGATTGTTATGAAATTAGAAATGTAGTTTGATTAGATTTTTTTCAATGGTCGTGACTAATATGTTATGTCATCTTTTGTAAGCACGCTTTCATTTGTAAGCCTAACCTTAAGAAGGAGCCGAAGTAGTCACAAAGATGGCTTCTTCAAATAAAAATAAAAGGCTGGAAGAGTGGTTGCAAAACACGTTTTCAACACAAATAAAAAGTGTTTCATAAATCCGCTTGCATTATAAGTTTTTTCCCTTTCTTTAAAGGTTAAAGCTTAGCCTTAAGGGTGCGTTTAGTTTGCAAAATGGGAATCCTAAACCTGGGAGTAGCACATTACATGGGAATGAAAATGTTATTAATATTAACCATTTTCATGTTTGGTTGGTTAGGAATGAGTAATAAGATTCCTTTTAACATTCTCAATTCCTATGTTTGGTTGGGTTATGAACATAATTCTTATTGTGATGAAATTCATATAATACCCTTTGTCAAAAAAGAAAGAAAGAAAGAAGTAGCTGAAAGCATGGTTACTAAACATGCTTGCAATATAAGGCCTTTATTATTTTGTTTTGTTTTTTGTTTTTTTATTTTTGGGGTAAAACCTACCCTTAAAAAAGAGAAGAAGTAGCCACAAACAAATGTTGAGGAGTGGATTGAGTGGCCTTAAGGCCTCATGGCAAGAAGTTCTACTTTCACCACTTCCACTCAAGGTTATTCTCATAAGTTTTGTTATATAATTGCCTAAAGCATGTATGGTTACAAAACATACTTCCATAAAAATAGAAACTACGATTTTTTTCATGATTAATCTATATTTATTCTTTTCAAGTTTCGTCTCATTTTTACTTTACCCCTATATTTTTTCCTATAAAGTGTTGTTTATAGTTGCAGATGATGACAGTATACCCATTTATGTACAATGCAGAGAAGTTAAATAAACAACAAATTGTAAATTTTTTTTTTATCCCCATCTACGTGTGGTGTAATGGAAGGAGACAAATTGTATATTTTAAACTACGAGAGAAAAAAATCAATATAGACTAAATAAAAGGGCAAAGTAATCTCATAAAAAAATAAAAAAAAAAAGAAAAAAAAGAAGAGGATAAAGTATAATTTTATTTTATTTTATTTATTTATTTAGGGTACCCCCGAGTCTCCCAACAGTTCCTAATTGGTCCAGTGAAAAGTCGCCGTGTGTTTTGGCCGAAGTTTTCTTCTCCGCGTTAAACGAAGAAAGACCGCCTATAACCGGTCATCATCTTTTCTTCTCCTATCACCTTTCAACGCCTGTTTCGTGCTTTCTTCTTTCAACCATCTTCTTCATTTTTGAAAGCTGATTGACGGAAAGCGAGGAAAGAGGAAAACCATTTGCTTCGTGCCCGAGACATACGCAATCCATTTTCTCTAGGGTTTACCGTTGGTTTACTGCTTTTTGTCGCGAGATCCGATCAGGTAAGCCCCCATTGTCTTCGCCTCTTCATCGATTTTCAGTCTTAGATGCTTACTGTTCGGTTGCTGAGAAAAGGAGGGAAAAGAAAAGAAAATGAATGAAAGTTATGATTGAGTTTATGCTTCTGTTTGGTTACTGATTTTATTTTTTATTTTTATTGCTTGGGGCCAGAGAAAAACAGAAGCTTCACTTAAGTGAGCGTAATGCAAACATTTGGTTTCAGATAACCTAAATTTGATTTTTCAGCATTCACTTTACTTTTTCCTTTCGTTGGTTTAAAAACCAAACGGGGTTGAAGTGAAACCTCGAGAAATCGCAATGCACAGGTGTTAGGATCCTAATGTCCCAAATCGGTTAAGTATGAGCTTGGCCGTGTGTATATTAGCTCTTGGGCACCCTCACCCTTGCAAGCTGGTTTTCAAGGGTGAGGTCGTATCATTTGGTATCAGTGCCTGCCACTATGTTACGGGTTTGAACCCCAGAAGGGTCGATCTATAGGCTGGATTAAAATGGCTTGGTATTGTGTATGGGCATGGTATCAAGTCATTGAATATATATAAGTGAGTGAGGCCACCAAAAGGAAAGGGCTACCATTGGGTCAATGTCGATATGTTTTGATTTGTCAGTGTAATCAATGGTATTATAGTGGGGTTTTTTTTTTTCCTTGGATTTTCTTTTCTGGTAATTTGAAATTAGATTTAGTGAACAGTTGCATAGACATTAATTTGTAGGTTTTTTTTATATTATTTGTTTGTTTGTTTTTTTTTTTTTGTGGCCTGAGGGGCGGGAGGAGGATAAAGATCAGCACTCAATTTTCTTTGGCTTCGGTTTCTTATTTCCCTGGGTGCTAAAATTCGTAGAAATATGATCAGGGCAGTTTAATTTACTTGGGCATTTTAATGGCCAATGAGCTATAGCTCGGTATTTGGAGGACATATTAAGAGAATTATGTGTTAGAGTTCGGGATTTTAACCTTGGTCTGGTTCCTGATATGGTTATTTGTTTGCAATTTGATATCATCCGGTTTACTCCAACAAAAGAGAAGCCCTATACAAGTATTCTTTAATTGCTCTAAAATGGACTCGTGGTCTTCAAAAGTCCTATCTTTCTCACCAAATGGACCAAAAAATAACATGAGGTGCCATCCTTCATACATCCCGACCCTTTTTGTTTATGCTCCTACATCTCTCCAATAATTGGCTAACAGTAGCTGGCATCACCCATTGAACCCCCAAAATGCCTAGGCAGCTTGCCCAAAGCTCTGTTGCCACCTTGCAGTGCAAGAAAAGATAATATGTGGATTATTTGTTATTACATTGTCCAGTGGAGGTACGTTACGGTAGAGATTGTTTAAGATTAGTGGTGAGATTTGGGTGCATCTGGTTCTTCTACTCAGATTTTTAAGATTAGTTTAGTGGGTTTTGGGAGGGATAAGTGGGGAGTCACTTTGTGGAGGTGTGCTTTGATGGCACTTTTTTGGTTCTGGGATAGAATCTATTTCTTGCTTCTTTTTGGGCTTTGGCTTCAATTTTTTTTTAGGAATCCCATTATTTAGTTTAGATGTGATTGGAAATTGGTTTGTGCTAGTTAGTGCTTTCTTTGTTTTTCTTCTCATCCATGGTGGACTTGTCCTCCTCTGTATCCATTATCTTCTAATTTTTCAATAATTTTTTTCTTCTGCTGATAAAAAAAAGAAAGGACTCGAGCCTTGCTTTGCACATCACACACCAATGAGGCAAGGAGAATCAATTGGAGAACGTCTATGATGAGGCCCCCTTTCCCCAAGTGGCCGTCCAATTGAGGAAGGCTACTCTGGGAGGGACAGAGGGAATCCAAATTTGAGCTGCCTATCAAAAAAAAAAAAAAAAAAAATCCAAATCTGAGCTGCTGGGAAGGGATTAGCGAAAGGAACAGTGAAACTCCTGTAAAGAGACTTGACTGAAGACCTTCTGTTTGACTCAAACACCCTAGCATTCTTTTCCAACCAAATGACCCAAAACATTAAACATAGCCATAATAGCACATCTCTAAAGAGTTACTGCTCTCTTATTTTTTCTAGAACCATCAAAATCTATCTAGTATATATTAATACAAGACCTTGGTGGAACCAAGCACAACTCAGCCTTATGAAAAATTCTTTGCCACAACCCCCTAGCAATGGACAATGTAAAAAAGATGATCCACATTATTATTTATTTCAATTATGTGGTCTATTAGTGATTAATTGTTTTTTTTTTTTTCCTATAGCGGGAGTGTGGTCATATGTTTGATGAGTGTTGATAATTTTGTTTGATTTGCACCAGTTCATGCTTGAATATTTGATGCTTGACGCTTTCGCCTTTTATTTAGTATATGTTGCTAAGAAAACTTTTGCTAAATGACTGAATGTTTCCTTTTTATGTTGACATGACTGTATTGTCATGTTTTCTTTGACATGTTTTTGACAAGATCTAAGACTGCTATGTTTTCTAGATATCTGGTTTGTCAGGAGTTCGGACCTTGCATTATGTTTCCTAGATATCTGGTTTCTCTATCATATTGCATTATTGCCTCAATTGATGGTTGTCTCGACGTGTGGTATGGTGGGCAGCACCTTGCATTATATGAGTTCCAAACTTCTGAAACGATTTGAAATGTTATGCTCCTATTGGATCCAATTAAAAACTGTCCCTTATGTCACAATTTGTTTGGATCTTTAATATTGACTCTCTGGAACACTATTGTACGATTTCAATGTAAATGTTGCCTTGTTTTGATTGACATGACTATTTTGTCACGTTGCCTTGACATATCTTTTGACGAGATTTTAGATTGCCATGTTTCTTTGTTATACATTATGGTAGTATCTTGCACTATCATGCTGTCTAATTTATGATTTCTTCGATATGTGGTTTGGTAGGATCGTAAACTATTACGTTGTTTCGATAAATGGTTTGGAAGGACATTATTGTACTATGTTACCTTGGTTATGAATTTATGATTGCCTTCTTTGTAGTCTAGTTGGAGCTTAAATCAATAATGGTTTGGAAGGACTTTGTTCTTCTATTTTGCTTTGATTCATCATTGCCATTAGATGTTGTCTAGTAGGACCTTAAACTACCATTTACCTTTATATATAAAAAAAGGACCTTAAACTACCATGGTTTGGAAGGACCTTGTTCTTCTATGTTGCTTTAATTCATTGTTGCTTATAGATGTTGTCTAGTAGGACCTTAAACTACCATATACCTTTATATAAAAAAAAAGAACCTTAAACTACCATGTAGGCTTGATATATGGTTTGGTAGGATCATAACCTACAATGTTTCCTTGATAAAACAATTACTTGATATGGTTTAATGGGCCTTAAACTATTCATTATATTAGTAAAATCTATGGACCATCAAGATTTAAAGACAAACTATCCCTCATGTCATACAATTTGGTATTAATTAGAACTTTGTGCCTTCATCATACAGCTTGGTACTACTACAATTAAAATGCTGACTTTTTTTGACATATGGCATGTCATGACCTAGAGTATAGAGGAATTGTGGTGGGTCACTCCTTGGCTGCATGCGTTTAAACTGCATGACCAATTGGGTATGTTTTCTCACCTGCCAACTGCTTTCGACCAAAGTTGATGGTAGGCCCTTCCCCTGCCACCACTTGGCACCATTGGAATTTTGCATCAGCTCATAGAGGTTGACATGAGGCTAAGAGCGAGTTGTAGAATAATTTTAAATCTCAAATATATATATATATATATATATATACCTTACCAAAATATATATATATAATTTTTTTTTTTTATGAAAAAAATTCTGCATATATTTGTTGGTAGTTTTAGCATATTAATGTTAATTTATGAGTAATTATTATATTTGTTGGACTACTGCATAGGTGCCTTATGATTGTTGCCCGCTTTTGATACAACATCTTTGTTTTGTAGAAAAGAAAAAATGTGAGCCTCTAGTATTGCGTTGGCATTTTGACATTATGGTGCTACTTCTTGTTTTTTTTTTTTTTTTTTTTTGGCTTCAATATTGACTTTAACACTTCATGTGATTTTTTTATTTTTTATTTTTCCAGCTGCAAGTTGTTCATGCTTGCTTCTGATCGTGCTATATTGGTGGTTAAACAGTTTGGTGGTGAAACAGTTATCTTTTTCCAGTAAGAACAACTTCTGATTTTCTTGCATCTGCATTTGACTTAGTAATCCTCTCAATCCTTTTTGATTTATCAAGTTAGATTGGTGCTTATAAACTTTTATTGTGACTTAGCTGAATTGGAGTGCTTCTTTTGTTAAATTTTGTTCCTCTTTTTTATTTTTTATTTTTTAAGGAAATGTCTCAAGTAGAGGAGCTATGGGAGCGGTTGGTACGTGCGGCACTAAGGAGGGAAAGGACTGGGATTGATGCATTCGGGCGGCGTGTCAGTGGGATTGCCGGAAATGTTCCATCTTCACTTGCAAACAATAGGGATATAGATGCAATTTTAAGAGCTGCAGATGAAATTCAAGATGAAGATCCAAGTGTCTCTAGAATCTGTATACTCTTTTTATCCATTTCTTTTAGCTTACTAGCTATAGCACACGTGCGTTGCACGTAAACATTTTAAATGATAATTGGGTTTGGTTTTATTTAATTATTATAAGAATTATAGTTTTCTTAGAATTCTTATTAAGGTATGTGTTTTATATTGCTATATTTCCTATATATGAAATTCCTATTTGGGTTTGGTTTTATTTAATTATTATAAGAATTATAGGTTCCTTAAAATTCTTATTAAGGTATGTGTTTTATATTGCTATATTTCCTATATATGCAAAAGGGTAGTTGTGTATTTAAAAGTTAAAATAAGGGTATATTAGTCAATCAAAAGTTTTTCTCACATTCATCTTTTTATAGGTAGTATAGATATTAGGTTTTGTCCACTTTGATGTTTTTCTGTTATCCTTTCTAACATGTTTATGACATACAGTTAAGCTTTTTTCATATCATAGTATAAAATGTTATCTGACCAAGTTAATGAAATGATTTTGTTTTTCCTTTGCATCAGTATGTTATATACATATTGTGTATAAGACTATAAGTATTTTGAATAGTGAAACTAAGCCAGGAAATGAGGTGCCAATCATGTGTAACAGTGGAAACAATCCCAATTTACTCTGATATTGGTATTTTTTCCCCTTCTTTTGGTCTCACCTATTCTTAGTGTCATTACTCCATTAAATTTTATTATTTTCTCCTCCCCCTCATGTTCTATTCTATGATGTGTCCTCTTTTGGTCTATTTGGAAAAAAAGGCATTGTAGGTTCTTCGAGGGTAGGGAGCAATTGGTTAGAATGGTGACCAGTAGGTTTTTGCTCTTTTTTGTTCCTTTTTTTTGTTTTTTGTTTTTTTTTTTTTGTGGTTTCTATTGTTAGACCTCTTTTAGGGATTCCACATGAAAATTTTAAAATGCTGCAGCATTTTTTTCCTATATAATTAGTAGGCGTTTAGCTTCCGTATATATATATTGTACATCTTGCTTTCCTATAGCATCTTAATCGAGTTAGTTAAATGGAAAATGAATTACTTCAAGAAGAAAAAGCAAGAAACGATGATGTGGGTACAAAGAATTACACTTCTCCTTTTTGCTTTGTTAGTTTGGATTGCCCTAAAAATAGAGGTTAAGATGCAATTGGATGGCCTATATTTTATTATAAAAAAGTTGTGTTTGGGGGATAGACTTTGATATTTCATTTAAATAGCATAACCCTTTCCTACTTCACTAATCCTAGTAATGCGATACGTTTCTCTAGAGCCGAATTTGGCATCCCACCCATTTTCCTGATGACTATTCGTTCTCTCAATCACCCTATGCCAAAGGGAAGTTTTTTCTCTAGCAAATTCTCCACGACCATTTCCCTATCAGAGCTCTGTTCCTTAGAGACACATTCCCCAAACCCAACCCTCTTTCTAGCTTAGACTTGTAGGCAATGTCCCACCTAATCAGATGATCTTTCTTATTAGATTTTGACCCAGGCAACAAAAAGTCTTTTTGAATCCTGTCCAACTCTGAAGCTACCTTAATAGGCATTCTAAATGCAGACATGAAATAAATGGGAATGGTATCTCAACAAGATTAAATCAAATTTCAAAGTAATTTTCCCTTCTTAAAGAGATATATGCCTTCTTCCACCCATCAAGTCTATTAGAAACCTTCTCAATTGCAGGGTTCTAGAAGTTAAGTGCTTTTGGATCCCCTCCTAAAGGGAGACAAAGGGTATATTAAGCATCTGTCACCAATCCCACACATAACCAAAGAAGCTAATCTAGACAACTTGTTCTTGGGAGCATTGATCCCACTCAAGCAACTCTTCCAGAAATTATTATTTAGATCAGAAAGGAAACAAATTTTTTTAAGAATCAAACCGAGGTTAGAGAGGCTGCTATTATCACTATCAGAAATAAGATGGTGGCATCTGCCAACTAAAGATGTGACACAGGGACTCTTTGTCTATCCACTTGAAACCCTTTAACTACCCCCACTTGTTCAGCTCCCAAAATCATCCTACTCAGAACATCTATCACTAAAGTGAACAAAAGGGGGGAAAGATGGTTGCCTTGTCTAAGATTCCTAGATGCAGGAAACCAACCCTTTGCCTTCCCATAAACAAGGATCCTCCTCACCGGAAAGTTCCCCTATCGGGCTGGAATTTGAAGGGGCCTTAAGGCAACTTACAACAGTAGAAGTCAGAACAATCAGACCCACCTAGATCCTCTGATCTGGGATCTAGCGGATAGGAATCACGCAATAGCAAGAAGCTGACCAGACTGACTAGCCGAGGCACTCATCGGCAAGAACAGGATCTAACTGAAGAACCAAAAGCACCGACCGGGCTTGAGTGTCTTAGAAAAAGTCTTATATATGCTTCCCTCCACCCCAGGAACTCGTCTCAGGCTAGGGTGTAGGTGACCTCCCCTTCGGTTACTAGAAGATAGAGAGTCCTGCTTTAGAAATAGAGGGATATAGAAGATGTAGAAAGTAGACACCCTATTATCTAAGATCTCCATTTAGAGCCAAATCCCTTATAATTCTAAATGAAATCCAGAAAATTCCATTCCGAATGGTCATATGCCTTTTCACTTCCACAACCTCATTAGATACTTGAACAATGTTTAAAACCCATCTGTCTTTAATGAAAGCTCTTTAGAATTGTAGTTCCTACTGACGGAAGTATTTAACTTGAGGGAGGTATTCTAGTCAATATGCCTTTTTTTAATTAATTATTTTCATTTTTATTTATGTAATGCGTTTCATGTGATCATCATAACCTTATAGTTGCACTGTTTATTATCAAACAGCTCTTTATATGTGTAAATGTATCTGAAATTTTTATTCTTTTTTTGTTTTATTTTTATGGTTCACTACAGTGTGTGAGCATGCTTATTCATTGGCTCAAAATCTGGATCCTAATAGTGAGGGAAGAGGTGTGTTGCAGTTTAAGACTGGCTTGATGTCTGTCATCAAGGTATATTTCAATCAATGGAATGGTAAATTTGTTTCGCTCTTATTGCAAGGTCACAATGTGCATTATGCTCACAAAAAATGAAAATTCCATGCCCACACGTGTGTTTATGTTACTAAATTTCTGATACATTGGGTGCTTTTACATATTAGTGATTGGTGTGCATCGTTTGTGTTATTAAATCTGTATGCCTGGGGCACTTTTATATATTAGTGGTTTGTGGGATATTGGTTGATGCAACATATGTTCAAACATATAAAACATCTTCTTGTACGCTTTTAGGGTGCATTTGCAAGAGAGTGATTTCCTGAATTTCATTAGCTTCTTCGTACTTTGATAATTTGTGATTTTGTAGATGTGATACCTGTGGGTTTTTAATGTGAAATCTATTGTTAGATATGCAGGACATGAATTTGAAGATGTTTGGGCTTTAGTTGTTATTTGAACCTTCAACCTGTTGTTGTCCATAAATTATTGTGGGAATCTTGGTTTTATTTGTATTTTTATTGGAAATATCATATACATTTTTTGTTATTCTGGAGCGAATTTTCAGCAAAAGCTGGCAAAGAGGGAGGGGGGAAGCATAGATAGAAGTCAAGACATTGCTCGCTTACAGGAGTTCTACAAGCTATATAGAGAGAGGAATAACGTGGACAAACTACGGGAAGATGAAATGAAGTTGCGGGAGTCGGGCGCTTTCAGTGCGAACCTTGGAGAGTATGTATTCAAACTAGAATACGAAAATTGTATTCAAACTAGAATAAGAAAAATCTTATTGGTATTTGGATAGTGCTTTGTTCGGACTAATGCTCTCCTTTTTTTTTATGTTTTATTTTTGCTTGCCACCTCCTTCTACTCCTCCCATTCTTTTACTTCTTCTTCACCTCTGTCTTGCCACCTCTCTCTCTCTCTCTCATGTGCCCCCCCCCCCCCCCCCTCTTTTTTCACGTGTTCATTCATTTTGATATCTCGTATTTCCTTGAATAATGTTTCATTGGCATGTTGAATACTTGATTGATGCGTTTTTTTTTTATATTATAAAGGGGGGGGGGTTTGATAAGTAAAGAATTCATTAAAAGAGAAAAAAGGCCTTAGGGTGGTAGTAGTAGTGCACACAAGGTATAGCTCAATAAAGAAGGAAAACAGTAAAATCAAGAATTTAGAAATTATTCTTCTTTGGGATAATTATATTTCTTTTGTGAGTTGCAATTCAGTTATGCTGATGGTCAGTCCAATGTATGAGTTTCGACACACTTATGCAACACACTCAGGGCCTGACCGGTGGACCAACCTCACAGGGGCATCTTAAGGAAGATGATGTGGTAGAAAACTAGATTTTTTACACCCCTGGTAGTCATCTGATTGTCCCACAAAGTGACTGAATATGTTTACCTTTGTGAGAAATCAAGATGGGGTAATTGTTGTAAATCTTATGGGAGTACAACAAGATAATGCACGTAATTGTTTGTCAGGAACTTTTCTTCAGCTTCCCCCCCCCCTCCTCTTTTGGATGATTATTGTTATTATTGTTATTTCTCTTAGTAGTCTTGGCTGGGACCATTGATCAGCTCTTGTCGCATTGTTTCTAGCTCCACGTGGTCCTGTTTCCATATCCTATATTCCTATCTGGTGTAAAACAGTCGATGCTGAATGACATTTGAAGCCTTCTTGGAAATTGTTGCCTTTCTGATGTTCTGGACAAATTTGAAAGAGTAGAATAAAAGTATAGTTTGTTCTGCTTCTTTATAATGCTTGGATTTTCATAGAAAATGTGATTTATATTTTTAAATTTTTTTATAGACTTTATTTTTTGCCCGTATACATTTTTTTTAATAAAAATTTCTTGATGAGAAACAAAGCGTTTGTTAGAAAGATGTATTGTTATACACTTATACTTGAATTTATCTCATTGTGTATTTCTTCCTACTTTACGTAGTCCCATGTTTCATTATTTATTTTTTTTTGGTTGAAATCTTTATTCAAAATGATACATTAACTTTTTAGTAAAATTTAAAGGGATTTGGTGAGATGTTAAATACTTTTGAAGTACCATTTGATTTGCTCTGTTGCCCATCAAATTGAAATCTTTATGTTACTAGTGCCCATCAAAGTGGGTGGCTAGATTGGCAAATGAGGAGGCTGACTTTTTTTTATAACTAAAATAGGGTCTCACTTGATAAACCCTTTGAGGTTGTTCTTCCCTACCTTGAGGGGTTTGTATAGTTGGTAGCTTTCTATGATTTTTTGTATTAGATCTCAGGTTCTTCTTATGTGTGTGTGGGATGACTGATCCTATAATTGTCTCTTCTTGTCTTCTTTTGGCTTTAATACAATTGTTTCTTATAAAAAAAAGAGTAAAGTGTAAAAAATTCTTCAGGGTCCTGTTATACTTTTACTTGAATGGCTGATTTATTGATGGCTGGTGTGGTATTATATGTTATTGTAGTACTTATTTAATGGAAGTATGAGATATAAATTGGGAACAATGTTGATTTTCTTCCTGTTTTCCCATAATAGGATTCTACTGAATTGAAAACCTTGTCATTACATTTGTCTCCCCTTTATCTCTCTTGTTGATTTTTTGTTTTTGTCTTTTAGGTTGGAGCGTAAAACAGTGAAAAGGAAACAGGTTTTGGCAACTCTAAAAGTGTTAGGGACGGTCCTAGAGCAGCTGACTAAGGAGGTGTCTCCTGAAGATGCTGAAAGGTTAATTCCTGAAGAGGTTGGATCTCTTGTCTTTCTAAAGTGCTTTCACATGGCACCAGAATTACATGCATAAATGGCACAGCAACCATGACCCAAGAATGCATCAAATCCTTAACCATTTTATTTTTATTTTGTTTGTTTTGTGATATATTAAGAAGTTCTTTCCATAAACCATTTTGATTAAAATAAGAAAATATTTTAAGTTCAAAATTGAAGTTGTATGACCTTAAAGTTTTAAAGGCTCCGAGGGTGTAGAATCCTCTTGATTTAATATGTTTTCTCATATACAAATATTCGTAAAAAAATTACAATAAATTTAAAATATTTTTAAAAATTCAGTAAGAAACATAGGTAAAATGTATGTAACCAAGAAAGACAAATAACCCAAATTGTCTGTTGTTATTTTGTTGAATGCACTAACCCTAATTCATTTTGTAAAATTCAATTATTTGGGACTTTTTTTTATGCAATTTAAAGTTTTCCAATGAGGCGTGAATAATTTTTGGAGCTTTTGTGTCACTCCAAAGAATATTGGTGGGACAATGTTTGTGTTGTATTTTTCCTATAAAATGTGGTGCTGTCCCTCATCCTCTTATTTATTTATTTTAATGTTTTAACTTTTATCTTTAATTGAACTTTTTTTTTTTTTTGATGAAGTTATCTTTTATTGAACTTTTACTTTGTTATTCTCAAAACATTTGCTGATGCATTTCTAGACATTGCTATTTTATTTTTACATTCCTAATTCCAGATTATTTATAATTCTTGAATCTTTTAACTATTGTTGTAGGATCCATCCTAGTGTAACATGTAGGTCCTCGCTATAATTTTTTTTGGGTTCACTTTGGAGTGTTCTGTTTTGTGTGCAACTGCTCTATCAGTCATATTAATTGAGGACGTCATATGAACTCCTCCGGTGCAGAATACTAGACTTTTACTTTGCTTTCAGTCTTTGGTGTCGGAATACTTATTTTTCATTGGTTTCAATCATTCATCAAGTTTGATTGTTGTCTTTCTGTATGGTATTGGTAATCTCTTTTTATAGTTAAACATGTCAAAATATAAGTAATTTTTGTTATTTTACTATGATTCTCACATCTGTTTATATGATTCTTGTCATTGCAGCTGAAACGGGTGATGGAATCAGATGCAGCTATGACGGAAGATCTAATTGCTTATAACATTATCCCTCTGGATGCTCCTACCATTACAAATTTTGTTGTGTCTATGCCCGAGGTTCATTAGTTTCCTTATCTAGATCTGAAGTTCTTGTTTAGTTGTTGCTGCGATTCTTTACCCCATGTAAATTGTTGTCAGGTGCGAGCAGCAGTGTCAGCTATAAAGTACTACAGAGGCCTACCAAAATTGCCTGGGGATTTTCCTATACCTGCTACAAGGAATGCTGATATGCTTGATTTTCTGCATTATGTATTTGGATTTCAGGTTTGTATCTCAACGAGTTCGTATTTTTTGAGGTTGTTTCATCTGTGTTTGTTGATGAGAAGTTACCTGCTTTCTGATTGATCAAGGTATTTAATATTGGTTTTAGTTCTAAATTTATACTCGTTAGAGTTCAAATTCTATTTTAAACTTCCAAATTTTGTTGCAAATTCTAAGACAGTATAGTTTATATTTATTATTTGGTTGAATTGTCTGAAGTTCGAAATTTATGAAATTGATCCATTTGCATAAGATCTCTAAAATCCGGGGATTTCATTGAAGTTTATTTTCATATCAGATGTTTAAATAGTGGTTAAAGATGATGTTTCATGCTCTTCTACTTTGTAAGGAAAATTTGGGAGCAATTTTGCTTCCTGGAAAGGATATCCAATGTATTGCCAAAAAACGGATTCAGAAATATTGCCATCACAATTAATTTTGCTTCTCTCAAATGTGCTTTTACCCCAATTTATTGTTGGCCGCGTAATTTTGAACCTCACTTTTGATGTGGTTTGCTTGTTTGATTGTATAATTAAAGTGCGATACTAGTGTGTGTCAGTTTGGAATCAGTACGGTGAATCAATTTGGAACCTCACTCCTTTTGCCATTGTGTGGGGAATATGCGAAGAGAGCTTTTGAAGAGGAAGAGATTCTAATGTTCTCGTTGAGAACAGAGATTAGTTTTGTCTCCTTGAATCTTTTTTAGGAGTCTGGTAAAATGTCATATAATAATTGAGAGTATTTTATATTCAATTTAATTCTATTCTTCAGAGGGTTTAGGTGGATTTTCGTCTCATGGATTTTGGTCAATGTCATCTGGTGTATGATTGTGGGATTAGGGGTTCCATCCCCCCTCCTTTTTCCCCTCTCTTCTTCCCCTTCTCCCTTTCTGGAGGGTTTGACTAGCTGTGCTTTTTGGAGGGTTTGGGCAGGTTCTTCTTTTTTGTTTTCGCTCTGGTTTCTCTTTTCTATATTTTTGGGCATTTAGGGGGTGTGTCACCCCAACTCCACTGGGTTTGTTTATTGTCATTATTATAATTTTTATATATCAATAAATTTTGTGTACCTCTCTATTTCGTGTCCTTGGCTTTACTTACTTCCTGGACTGAATCACCTTGCATAATTGTTTCATTCATTTGATGATGTTCTTTTGATGTTTAGGTTTTCTATCTTTAAATTTCATTAAACTACATTTTATTTATATTCTAATGCTTAAACTCATGGCTATTGGCAGAAAGACAATGTTTCTAATCAGCGTGAACATATAGTTCACCTCCTTGTAAATGAGCAATCTCGGCTTGGAATTCCTGAAGAAATTGAACCGGTAGGTCTCATGTCTTTACTGTTGCATGTTCAAAAAAACGATATCATGTTTGTGATGTTGTGTTGGATGATCACCACAGTACTCAATGTATGTCCTTATTAGTTACCCCGATGTTGTGTTTTAACGCATGGGGCAGTAGATTGGGTATTTCCTGTCATGTTATTTTCATTCTTTGTTATCCCATTTTTTTTACTTTGGAAGAAAACAATTGTTTGGTAACTGTGAAAACTGTTACCAATGGGAATTGAAGCCCAGGGTAATTTCATCAGGACTCTGCTGTATTTTATTTTTGATTTAATTAGTTGTTGTTTATCTTTAATCCTTTATTCTTATGCATGTTTCTATGAGTCTCCCATTTGTACAACTTTTACTGGACTCTCTTTGTTGATAGAATGTTCCCTGTAGAGTTGTTATCTAACTTGGGCCCAGATTCTATTGCAGTTATATTACTAATCTTTTGGTACTAAATTCTGTGGTCGTCAACTTTATAATTCTTTTGGAACAGCTGGTATATATTGTAGTTAAATGCATCATTTTTCTGCTGCATGGCCTATGGTTGAACATTGGGTTAAGGCTGTGGAAAATTCTTTTATTTAGTCTGTCTTTTCCTTCAATTGAGATATTGTGCCTTGTTTTGCTCCAGAAATTGGACGAGGCTGCTGTGTTGAAGGTGTTCGTGAAGTCTCTTGAGAACTACATTAAGTGGTGTAACTATTTATTGATTCAGCCTGTATGGAGCAGGTATGAATTTTTAAACATGTGATCCTTCTCTTGCCTGTTCAAGGAGTAGTTAAATTTTTATTTCCTTCTGATGATTTAGAAGTCATGAAATATTAACAGTTGGTTATGTTCTTGTGCAGTTTGGAAGATGTTAGCAAGGAAAAGAAGCTACTCTTTCTCTCTTTGTATTTTCTGATATGGGGTGAAGCTTCTAACATCAGATTTCTTCCGGAATGCTTGTGCTATATATTTCATCATGTAGGTCAACCCAGGATTGTATTTTTCATATTTCTATGGGGACTTGATACGTAGTTCTTGTTCATTAACTTTATGGCACTGATGCCATATGTGGCTTTTAATCAATCTTTTAATCTCTTTTTTTCCTTCTTCCAAACCTTGTTAAATATGGTGTTGAGTGCAAAGCACAATGCAATCAAGAATTCAGCTGCTAATAATAGGTTGCCCGTTGCCCTTATTTTATGTATATTTTGCTTAGTTTTGTGGTTTTTGAAATTTATTTGCTATTTGCTATGGTTCCTTCATGCACCGATACACGTCTGGTATAGAATTTCATGTGTGTTCTTGCGTCATGGACTGCTGTGCTAGGAAGGCGGGTTTAGTTCCTTGGTTCATTAAATCTTTGGTGTCACAGCGTGCTTCTTAGTATATTTTTGAGGAAAGGATGACTGGGTTATGTGCAGTACCTTCAGCTACAAGGGAGTTTCAGAGAATAGGGTAGATTCACAGGTCTACTAACTCTCACACTCTCACACTCTCACACTCTCACTTGGAGTTCTTAGCTAGGAGGAGGGTTAATACTTTCGAAGAGTTTAGAGGCAATTCTCAATTTCCTATCTCTCTTTGTTTTATTGGGGCTGGGCGGGGTTGATATCTCCTCACCTTGTTTTCTAGAGTTTCTTTGTTCTTGTGGGAGGAGTACTATAGTGTTTTCTAATAATACTTTTGTTTCTCGTTAAAAGATACAAAAGAAATTAGTTTGTGACTTACTGGTAATTTGCATGCTACTTTAGCCATCTACCCTTTGTTCACCTCTATTTATAGTATAATTTATTGAACATGTTTGGTTACATTTTTTTTGTAGAGTTCTTATTCATTCTTTTTGAATTATCCATTTCATGCACAGATGGTAAGGGAACTGGATGAGATATTGCGACAGTCAATTGCACAACTAGCCAATAGTTGCAAATCTGAGAATGGTGTGTCATTCCTTGATCAAGTTATCCTTCCGTTGTATGAGGTTGTTGCTGCGGTATGTCTCAATGTCCATTTCTTTTGGAATGCTGTATTCTTAATAAAATGGAGCTCCTTAATTAGAATGTTGACAGTTTTTGTTGAACATGAATTTTACTCGTGCTGTGCATTCACTTTACTTGTTTCTTTGTAAGAAGAAAAATTTATTGATTGAAAGATGGTCAACAATTTGCTTTATATATTCCTTTCAAGATATTACTCTTTCTTTTTGTTTTGTTTGTGTTGTTTACTAAGAAACAAGTATATTAATCTCCAAAATATATCCCAAAGAAAGGACGGGAAGTGGGAACCAAAAGGCACCCAACCCATCAACAACCCCAACTAGTCAATATGGCTGTGGTGCTTTGGAGATGCGCTATTCTAGTTATTTTCTGAGTATTGTGGTTGGTAAGGAATGCAAGGATTTTTGAAGATAAGAGGGAGGAGGCAGGGTTTTTGTGGGATAAGGTGGTGTTCTTGGCTTCTTTTTGGGTGTTGGTGTCTCTGGAGTTTAGTGGCATTCCATTATTTGTTATCATTGCCGATTGGAGGGCGGTTTGTGGGCTTGAGTGATTTGTTTGGTTTTATTGACTTGTTTTCTTTTTCCTTTGCTCCTCTTCCATATGTTTCCTCTTTCTATTTTTTATAAAATATTCTATTTGTTGCTGATCAAAAAAGAAAAGAAAAAAGAAAAGCCACAAAACTATGAACAGTTCTAAAACCTGTTGAGGCAGAGAGATATGTCCTCGTAAATGCTTTCCTTTAGTGGCAGACCTTTTTGCCAAGAAATCCATGTCGTTATTACCAGGTCTACGAGTCCAACAAATTGAGAGATGTACTGCCTTAGTTGTGTGCTGAGTTTGCTCAACAATCTTTTGCTTCTCATTTGAACTTATTTTTTATGCCTCCTTAATGGAACAATCTAGTGGTATTATAAACTGCCTTACTTGAATGTTCTCTATATCAATAACTTTGCACTCATGTTCTTTTCACTTTGGGATACTTGAAAAGCACACCTAATAGTTTTGTTTGTGGTTTATATTCAAGGAAAATTTTTGGGTATAAAGGCCAGTTTCTGTGAGCTTTCTGAGTCGTGGCTTGCAGAAGAATATTATGTATTGATTGGGAAATTGTTATCTTCAGTTAGATTTGCTGTTTTGAGGGTTTGGATGAGGTTTTCCTCCGTTTCTGTTCCTTTGTAATTTATGGGATCTTAGGCTATGTCTTGCCCACTCCTTCGTCCCTAATAAAACTAAAAAATATCAAAATAAAAAGTGTCTCTCTCTAAAAATTATAAAAAATAACGTACTTATTTATTATTTTTTGAACAAAATCTTATTAACAAAGAGTAGCACAAGAGGAAGGAAAGGAAATCCCTCAAGCAAGGATGTACAAAAAGAAACCTATACCCTGTGTAAACCCCAAAAAACCACCCCTTAAAAAAAATCAAATGAAAACAAAGGAAACTCTCAGAGAGGATTAAAATGATGCATAAACAGGCTTTGGTATTTATTTACGCTGGGCATACTCTAGTGCAAATCTACGTTACCTTACTGGTCATTATCTGAGATTTGTAGTGATTTTTGTAACTGTGTTTTATGGGAGAATTAATATCGCTTGTTACTGTCATAAAGTTTTAATATGCAGTTTAGTTTCTAAATTTTTTCTTTACCTCCAATAACTCACAGGAAGCTGCAAACAATGATAATGGGCGAGCACCCCATTCTGCCTGGAGAAATTATGATGATTTTAATGAGTATTTCTGGTAGGCTTTCTTCAAAACTGGATGATTTATGAAATTTTCTCTTGTGATGGCTAACTGTTTTCTTTTTCAGGTCACTTCATTGCTTCGAACTTAGTTGGCCTTGGCGTAAAAGTTCATCCTTTTTTATGAAGCCAGAACCAAGGTCAAAGGTGGGAAACATTCTATTTGTTATGTGTCATGTTGATTTTCATACTTCTCTAGAAACATCAATTGTACCTCCACTGTTTAAAGATTTTATTGAATTTTGGTGGCTACAATCATTAATTCGATTTGACTATCTGAACGATTGATTTAGTATTTTAAACCATTAAAATAGTAGGGGGAAAAAAAAGGAAAAATAAAAAAAAAAGAGGGGGGAGAGAACATAAGATCTACTACTAGTGTGAAAGTTTTTGGGTCCCAATCCTTTTTGGTCCTGACATGGAAAGGTTCTAGTGGTAGTGATGTTGTTAAACTCTCAATCCACATCCTAGCATCCCACAATTCTATCTTAGAGCATTGACCATTACCAAACTCCCATCCAAAGTTAGGAATATTGGACTTGGTTAAGTTTTCATGTTTTGTCCTGAAACTTTTGTAAAACCACATGGTAATTGGCCCTGCCGGTACTGGAAGTGATAATAAAAGTGGGAATTCTGTCACTAGAATGGACCACACAAATAGGGGTGATCTTGGCCAAAAAAGGATCTTTCATGTATAATCCTGCATAATCTTGAATGTTATCAGTTCCGGTAGGGGGAGCACCTTGTTTACACGTGCTCCAATGTTTTTCAGGGGAGTCCATCATGCAATCCAAAGAATTGATCTTATTGAGAAATCGATGTCTTACTCCTTGACTTTGTATTATAAGTGGATTGATTTTTATTTTTATTTTTACTGGTGATTAGGAATAGATGGACTTTCTATAGGACCCATTTTGCTGACAGGATTTATCACCACTTTAGCTACTTTAGCGGCTCGGCCAGTTACTCGAGATTCCCGATTATTCCATTTTTTGATGTTAGCAATGTACAGCGGTCAAATAGGATTGTTTTCTTCAACATTTTTTTTCCCCTTTTGCCAAGCCTGTTGATTGAGAAGATACAACCAAGGTGGGTGTGCGTCTTATGGATTTGTTGACACGTTTAAGGGAATAAGGTGATGCAGGATAGCCTGGAAGTTTATGGATAGGGGCTGTCTTGCACTATGTTACATGGACTCGGGTACACGTGTCATGTGCGGGTATGTGTCTAGGCATTGGATTCGTCTACTTTTCAAAGGTTTTTACTATTTTGATGTGTCCTGGCAAAAGTACCTACACGGCTGCACCCATGTCACATATAATCAACAAGGGTACTTCACACATTTTGAAGTGTCCATGTAACATAGGTCTTGCGAAGGAAGGTGATGAGATTTGTATAGAATTTAATGGGAATGAGTTAGGGTAGAGAAATGACAGGTTTAAGAGAATAGGTAGAAGAGAAAGAAAGCAATTTGATGAGGATTTAGATTTGGAGGAATGATGAGATGGTGGAATTGAATGGATGGAGAGAGAGAGAGAGAGAGAGAGAGAGAGAGAGAGAGAGATTGAATAACAAGTGGGTAGAGAAAAAATAAGAGAGAAGGAGATTAGTGAGAGAAGAGAAATAGAGGAGAGGACGAGAGAGAAGGGGAACATCACTATTAACACTGGTAAACAACCCAATTTTCAATTCATTTAACACTATGAAAAGGGGAACATATTACATGCTTTTCTAGAGTAGGGAGCTTCTTAGAGAAGGAAACCACTAGCTTTCAACATAAGCAACAAAGTATCTCCTTAGAGACGCATCTAGGTAGCAATCCCTTCAATGATAGGTCTAGGACTTGACTCACCTTTAAAGAGGGTTGCAAAATAACTCAAAATCTCATCACTAAACCTATTTTGTCTACTTTTCTCTTTTCTATTTTGTCATGTTACATTTTACTGGGAAAAGTAAACCATGACTGCAATTAACACGTGGTTTAGTCTTCAGGAAGTAGAATGGGAAGTCAAACTGTTGCATTTTGGAAAGGGTAACAGTGATATACATGTTAATATATATACATACATACATATATATATATATATATATTTATATACATACACATATATTTTTTTTTTTGATAATGAAATATATATACTTATATATATATATATATATATATATTAATCAAAAAATTAATATATATATTTATTTGTTAAACGAAAATGAATTTTTGTATTAGAAAGGAAAATATTTACATGGAAGGACAAGCAGTCCTTCAAGGAAGGAAGAAAATAACTAGAAATCAAACAACCAAGAAAACTAGAGAATAAGTGAAAACTTTATGCAGTGGACTACACACAATTTTGTCTCGATTCCTCTAATTGGTTGGCATGTGTGTGTCTTCCTGTCCATTAGTAAATTGACTTCTGTCTTTTTGTACTTTGATTCTCTGTCATCATTGTTAAAAATTGAAGCAATTCAAGTCTTTCTGTGATTTATTTTATTTTATTTTTATGGCTTTAGTTAGGATGTTGAATGTTTTTAGCAATTTTTACTGTCAGCATATTTAAATGTTTTTAGTTAGGTTGATTTCATGATCCTTTCTTCGATGCTTCCTTTATTTTTCCTAAATGGTCTTTTTCTTGCCTTTCCTCATTATGTTGGCTTTGTTTTGGATTTTATGAATGTCTTGGATTTAGTTTCTTAGACAATACCTTGTGTGTTTGTGTTCTTGTGGTGCCTTAGATGTCCCGTTATTTTTATATAGCTTCTTCCAATCCTCTTTGCTTTTTCTGTTACAGTTTCTACTCAAAACAGGCAAAAGCAAACGTCAAGGGAAGACATCATTTGTTGAGCATCGGACGTTTTTTCATATCTACCATAGTTTTCACCGATTGTGGATATTTCTTTTCATGATGTTTCAGGTTTGAAGTTCATCTTAAAGGCTTATTTCATTATAGCATTAGCATTATTATTGTTATTATTTTTATCATTATTATTAATATTAGACAAAAGAATTTTATTAACAAAAAGGAACAAGAGAATACTAGCAAAAAAGGAGGACAAGATAATCTCTTACAATAAGCTGTCAACTAATCAACCCAAAACCAAACAGAAAGCCAACTCCCAAAACCAAACAGAAAGCCAACTCCCAAAACCAACCAGCAAAAACAGCCTGAAGGAGGAAAAAAGCGCCCTCTGAAAGGCTGAAGAGATCAGTGTATGATTATTAACTTCCTGAGACTGCTTGTTAATTTCTTGTGACTTCTGTATCTTTGGAATTCCCAATATTTCTCTCTCTCCACCTTCATTCTTACTGAATGTCAGTGACTTGTTCTTTAATTTTTTCCTCCTATTTTGGGCCATATGTTAATGAACACCACCACAATTCTGTGGCATTTCTTTTCATGTCCATTTTTTCGCTTAGATTTTAATGTTTTTTGCACTGAAATTTAGTTCATTTAATTTCGTTCTAGTATTGTGAGTGCAAGAGTCAATATCGTTGCTGATATCTGTCTTTTGAATGTGGTTAGGGGTCTACTAAATGTTGTTCACTTTCCCTTCATTAGCTTTCAGGAATTCTATTTCATATTTTTCTGCGTTGCATTCCCCAAATGGATTTCAGATTAGCATTTGGGTTTCTAGCCTATTTACTTTTAATGAAACTCTTTTTACCTGGTAAAAAATGATTTTCATTTTTAAATTATAATATTTTATTTACTTCAAAAAAGAATAGATTATAATATTTTATTTGTATGTTGTAATTTTGTCTGTACTTTCCTGTTTTCTGTTAGTAATTATCTTGGTTAGAATTGGCCATGCTTACAGACTGAGAAAACCTTGTTTCTGTATTTACAGGGGCTCACCATCATTGCATTTAATGATGGACGTCTTAATTCAAAAACAATACGAGAAGTTCTCAGTCTTGGCCCTACTTTTGTTGTCATGAAGTTCTTTGAGAGTAGGTTTCTTCTCTACTTACATAGAGTGCTGTTGGGGGGTTCCTATTACTTTTTATGTTATAGATGCTTACTTTGACATTCAAATCCTATGACAAAAGATGATTGAAACTATTTTCTGACCAAAGTAGCCAATGTAGTGCATTGCAAGCTGCTAATTTTTTTTTTTTTTTTTCCATTAATTGCTGAAAGTCTTGTTTCTTGATATAGGTGTTTTGGACATATTCATGATGTATGGAGCGTATTCTACAACTAGACGCTTAGCTGTTTCTCGAATTTTTCTCCGCTTCCTATGGTTTAGTGTTGCTTCAGTCTTCATATCTTTCCTTTATGTGTATGGTTCCTATTACTCTTTTGAACTTTTCCATTAATCTTGTCCCCCTCTCCCCCTGTGCGGCCGGTGGGGCACTGTGTATATATCTTCACTAGTGAGTCAAAGCTAACCCTTTCCTTTGTTTCCCTAATTACAGGAAAGCTCTCCAAGAGCAGAGTAAAACAAATTCGAGTTCTGTTATTTTCAGAATGTATGTTATTGTTCTAGGCATCTATGCGGGTGTTCAAAGTTTTCTAGGTTTCCTCATGCGAATTCCAGCCTGCCACCGTCTCACTAATCAATGCGATCAGTGGCCTTTAGTTCGCTTTGTCAAGTGGATGCACCAGGTTTATATTTTCTTATTTTTCCTTATGGATTTGTAAGCTTTGTTTGTAGTGTTTCCCATCTTTCATTGATGTTCCCTATATTGATATTGGTGTTATTGACTTCTTTTGTTTTATCATGTCCATTTTTGAAGGAACGGTACTATGTTGGTCGTGGCATGTATGAGAGGACCACTGATTTTATCAAGTAATTTCTTAATCTTTGTCATGGATCTGGTAGCATATTAAGAATATTGCTTGTTCTCAATGGAATGATAATTTGTTTTCCCATGCATATATATATATATATATATATATATATATATATATATATATTTTTGTTGTGTGGAAATAAAATGGAGAGGAGAGGATGTGTGTTCCTCTAAACTTGAGAAAAAGTAATGGAAAGTCTGATGATGATGTAAGAGCCTTCAAGTAAACATAAAATTTAATCAATTTATTGCAAATCTTGTTTTGAAAGTACAGTCCTCATACTTGGCTTTTGGATTCATTGCCCTTTGCAACCACAAATAAAGTCATTCTGTGGTTCATGAAATTTTACTGCCTCTTTAAAAAGAAAAGAATGGTCCGAGGGGCCTTCTGTGTGTGTGTGTGTGTGTGTTACTTATATGTTTTGTATAGTATTGGAGCAGTAAACTCAATAAGAATTCCTATTTCTTTGGAAGATTATTGAGCTAGTTTGTTCTTTTTGTTAATAGGATAGGGTTGTTCTTTTTCTGCTCGTTTTCCTCATCTGTATAATTTGTCTCCTTCTCATGGGGTTCCATTCAGAGTATGGTTTCTTCTTACTCTTATCCACTTTCTTGGGATTTTAAATTTT
Organism: Liquidambar formosana; assembly: GCA_039720395.1. Taxonomy (NCBI): domain Eukaryota; kingdom Viridiplantae; phylum Streptophyta; class Magnoliopsida; order Saxifragales; family Altingiaceae; genus Liquidambar; species Liquidambar formosana. The sequence goes on from CM077831.1 coordinate 34,431,512, forward strand.
TTAGAGATCTTAAAGATAGGGAGGTGGGGGAGCTTTCCTCAAACTTAAGGGTCTTGAGGGTGTGTTGAGACAATATGTCCCTGATCGGAGATCGTGGATCCCTCATTCCTTGGGTTTTTTTCTTGCAAATATTTCTTGGATGTGTTACTTGATGTTCCAACTATTCCTTCTTTTCCTCCCTTCAAGATGGTTTGGAACTCCAAAGTGCCTCTTAAAGTGAAGGTTTTGCATGGAATTTGGCTCTTCGAAAAATTAATACAAATGACTTGTTTCAAAAGAGGAGACCTTGTTATCTTTCTCCTCATTGGTGTGTTATGTGTAGAAGTGAAGCTGAAAGGAAAAATATCCCCTTAATTATATAAGACTTGAGAGCCTTTTTTCCTCTCCTGATAAGTAAAGGTAATTGTTTCAGTAAAGGGCAGAGTCCATGTACATTAGACTTGATAAAATATACAAAAACTAGCCTGAAAAACTTAAAGAGAGATTAAGTGAATCCAAAAGAGTACAATCTAGTGCTGCATTCTGCTACTCTGTACAGTTTCAAAAAAAGAGCGTAGCAGATTTTAAATTGGACAAAGCTACTTCAACATCTTCAAAGATTATGTTATTTCTTTCCTTCTAACTGCACCAAAAGTTGGCTCGCAGAACACTATTTCAACCCCTTTGATCTTCTTTGTTCCAGACCTAAGCTACCCTTGGAATCATTTACTTCCAGTTGATCAAATGGTGAATTGTTAAGCATTTATTTTAGCCACCAACCAAAAGAAATCCAAGGTACTTTTGAGGAACTAAATCAAATCGAACTCTGAATGCTGGTTAAATCTGCTTGACCTGGACGTTTACGTGTTACAGTATGACTTCACTGCGAATAACCCATTAGCATTGTATTGCCAAACCATACCTTCGTCCAATGACATACAACCCCTAGGAAAAAACAAGAGACTTAACTCTTGCTAAACTCAATTATTCAGGGTACCAAGTGGCCCATGTTAGATTTGAACTGATTTTTGAGAATATTTTTTAAAACTGCGTAAAAAATTTTGTTGCTGAGAAATCTATGGTGTGATGTAGAAGAGAGGCAAGAGGGCTATTATTGACTTCACTACAAAATTTGTGATTGTTGATTTCAGTCTATTTTCTTTTTACTTTTCATTTTGTAACTTGTTTCTTTTGGTAGTACACCTTGTCCTTCTTGTACTACACCCCTTTAGCCTTAACATGAGATCCCAATGGCAAACCTAGATAAGTACAAGGTAAGCTCTAGAATTTACAACCAAGATTGGGAGCAAAGGTCACAATGTTAGACACCTTACCAACCGTTAAAAACTTACTTTTACCCAAGCTCACCTTTACCTCGAGATTGGCTCTAAACAAAGTAAAACACCTCTTAAATAACAAAGATGTTCCTCCACCATACCACAAGAAATTGAAACTATAGTGAGCCTTGGTGGTTTTTTTCCCTTGTATATGTCTCATGTACGAGGGTTTTGGCCCCTTCTTTTTATATCAATACATACATTACTTGATAAAAAAAAAAGAAATTGAAGTATCATCGGAAAAGAGCAAATAAGAGATCAAACCAACTTCTCCACATCCCCACTCTAATTGCAAAACCCTCCCACAAATTGCCTTTAATCTATTTATTTAGTTTTCTTAAATTGGGAGATCACTTGCATTGTTAGATTGATTGAATTACTTTGAAGGGTGGTAGGACTTTATTAGTAGATATGATAAAATATGTTTTCTAATGTTCTTGTATTGCAGGTATATGCTTTTTTGGCTTGTTGTTTTGGGTTGCAAATTTTCATTTGCCTATTTTCTTCAGGAAAGTGACATTCAATCATCCTTCTCTCTCTCTCTCTCTCTCTCTCTCTCTCTCACTTTCACTCTCACTCTCACTCTTACTCATGGTTAGTTAATGTTGATTTCTTGGTTTCTCATATTTTTCTAATTTGTTTAATGCAGATCAAGCCATTGGTGGAGCCAACAAAGATTATAGTAGATTTGAATGATTTTCAATATTCTTGGCATGATCTTGTATCTAAAAGTAAGCAACTGATCTGTTCTTGTCATGCAAATTTTAAATACATACACCATAAGGTTTTCTTTCCAGGTTGAATGTGTGAAGGAAAATTCTTTTACATTTTTGTTATGTGTAGCTTTTAGAGATTTTTTTTTTTTTTTTGGGCTCTATATATGTATTGGCCTATTGGGTGAGTGGCCGTGAAGCAAGGTATTTACACATGGTAAAGATTTACAATTTGTATCACTAATGCAACTTTGTGATATAGGATAATCCCAACCCTATTGGACCAAGATTTTGGATACTTGATGTACCTTCCCTGTCAGTTATGATAACTAAATCGATTTATGTTCGAGGTGAGATTGTTCAGATCATTGATCATCCAAAAACTTCTGCATATATTTGGAAGCCTCCTTAGTTTTGATGAATAATGAAATATTATTCATCAGTACATCACTAGAGTTAGGAATATATGAAAAAGGTGGGAAAAGAGGGAGAATAGAGGAATGAATAAGAAGATTAGGATAGGAGAATGAGAGAACACACCCTCGTTAGGATTGGCTTCTGTGTTTAAGGCGCACACAGAAACTGCTTTTGAAAACCTTGCTCACAGTATTAAGATGCTAAAAATCCTTAAGTAGGATGTTTTTTGTGTTTCTGTTATTTGGCTTCATACAACATACCTGTGCAAAGGGCTCTTAGTCTTTGCCTTGATAGTTTAATTTTATGCTTCCGCATTGTTGTTGGCAAGCTTTTTGGTCTGGTTTCGCTGTCAAACTCACTGCATCTTAGGTACCCACAAACAGATGTAGTACCAAAAGGCTGTGAACTGCTGAGTGCACTTCACAAATTTCATGGCTGATGAACTGTTAAATTGATTACATTACAGTTATCCTTCTGGCCTCCACCTCAGAAGTTCTTATTGTGTGTAGGTTTGGAGTTCATGTGATACCTATTTTATTCTTCTTTTATAATTTGGAAGAAAAAAAGAATTTTTAATTGCTGTGGTCTTAGTTTTAGAGTGGTGTGTGCCATGACTGTGGTTTCATTGTCTATGCTATACATGCTTATCTAACTTCTTTTAAGAATATTTGTGATAGTTCTGTTTCATTTTCCTAATTGATACTTTTGGATGCTTTAACTGATCTCTGTTCTTGCAGATAATCATAATGTTCTGACAGTTGCTAGCTTATGGGCACCAGTGGTTTCTGTAAGTAGGCATGCCTAATTACACACAAATTCATGACACACTCATCTATACACATTTTTTTCACTCATAAGCAGATGTTATTCTCTACCACTGCATGATAGGGACGTATCCAGTTTTTTTTTTTTTTCTTTTTTTTAACCCCTAATGATTCCCTTCCCCTTGCTACAGATCTATCTTTTAGATCTCTATATATTTTACACCCTCATATCTGCTGTTTGGGGATTCTTGCTGGGGGCAAGAGATCGTCTTGGGGAGGTAAGTCATGTCATCATATTTTGTACATCTGTTCTAAATGTCTTGTTTTGCTTTGCATCTGTTTAATGTTGTAGTTGCTTTAAAGATCCTTTTTCTGCAATCATTTTCAGATCAGATCATTGGAAACTGTTCATACACTTTTTGAAAAGTTCCCCAGGGCTTTTATGAACACTCTTCATGTTCCTATTATCAACAGGTGTGCTTTTTTGTCTTGTTTCTTATTTTATTTTTATTTTTTCCCACACATTCATCTATACTACACTTTTATTTCTTTTGGCTGCTCAATTCAATATTTCTTTCTGCATCTGAGTGGAAGTTTTGTATTGCAGGAGTTCTCACCAGTCGTCCAGTCAGGTGAATATTCTAAAGGATTAGCCTTTTTGAATCAAGACTAAGTTATATTTAAATTAAAGTAATTCGTTTGTGTAAGAAGGTCCATAATTGATCAGTCCATCATCTACATTTTGTTTAACCATCTTTGCTAATCAAGTTGTTTGAGGTCAGTTACCGTTATATTTTTCCTTGTAATTTTTAGTTATTTGCATGGTTTTTTGGTATTTTGGGTGTGTATTTGAGAGTCCACAGAGTTGGCTGTTAAAGTCTACTGTGTATTGTGGGACTAAAATTTACATGTTTGCTAGAATCTGTCCTTTAAGTAATCTTGTATGTTGGTTGCCTCTTGTTTTGTTTTTTGTTTTTTTTTGGGTGTGAATAAGAATTATCTTTGCTACTTTTTACTTCTATTCGCAGAAAATCTATATTGTTTCATTCTTCTTTTCAGATCATGTTTGTGCATATATTTTGAATTATTGGGAAACTTACTGAGCTGTCTAATTGAAGGTTGTTGGAAACGACAAGGTTGATGCTGCTCGATTTTCTCCCTTTTGGAATGAAATTATAAACAATCTAAGGGAGGAGGATTATATCACTAATTTGTGAGTGCCCCAAACTATCTCTACTTGTTGCTTTTGTTTGAATAGCACATTAGCACTTATGTCTATTGTTCTCTGATTTACATCATTGTCTTTTTTTCCCCTTGTCTGTTTTCTCCTTGTTCTGGCTTTTTCACTACTTCCTGCAGGGAAATGGAGTTGCTTCTCATGCCTAAAAATTCTGGAAATCTTTCTTTGGTGCAGTGGCCCCTATTCCTTCTTGCCAGCAAGGTGAATAAGTTGCTTTAATCCCATTTGTGTTGCCTTAGTCCTTATTTTTTATTTATTTATTTATTTTTTGTGTTTGTTTTATGTGTTCCTGTTTATGTGTAGCTCATTTTTCCCTGAGGCCGATTCAATTTTATTTCCTCATATAATTTTTGTAGATATTTATGGCAAAGGATATTGCAGTAGAGGGAATAGTCTCACAAGATGATCTCTGGGATAGGATTTCTAGAGATGACTATATGAGATATGCAGTTGAGGAGTGCTACCACCTTATTAAACTTATCTTGACATCAATATTGGAGGGTGAAGGAAAGATGTGGTATGTTTATATTAGATGATGTATTTCTCTGTAGATTGTAATATGTATATTTTCTTTGAAATATGAGTAACAGTTGAAAGTAGGAATGATGCCTTCTGTTATGATTATAACGATTATTCCAGGGTGGAAAGGTTATATAATGATATTCAGGAAAGTATGGAGAATAAGAGCATTCATGATAACTTTGAGCTAAGCAAGCTGCCATTTGTGATTTCAAGAGTAACTGCGCTTATGGGGATACTGGTTCGTATTAATTTGTTTTTATAATTGATTGAATTATTAAATTTAAAGGCAAATTCCTGTTTATCGTTAAGGTTTGCTGGTCCCCCAGATTTTCTATAAATTTTTTTTTTTTGCCACATTTTACACTTGGCCCTTTTTGAGTAGCTGGAGTCTTCTGTTGCCACTTTTTTTGCTTGAGTTGAAAAGGGTTATTTTTTTCCGTGATTTCGGGGACTAATGTTCTCTGTAAGAAAATAGGTTTGTAGAGTCATAGTGAAAAGAAAAAAGAAAACAGAAAAAAGTGTTTTAGGTAATTATATTTGTACTTTCAGTTGATGATGGTGTAGCATGTTTACCTTGATGGCAGTGTTGATGTGGTTCTTAAAACGATTGGATATTGCTATTATTTCACAACTCACCAGTGATGTAACTGGTTAGGGAAGTGTAGAATACTTTAACTGATTTGTGGGTTATCTGTCAGTAAGTGAAATATGAAAAATGAGAAAGTTTACTTGTTCAAAACTTCAATTCTGGTACTCCTCCCTTCTTGATTCACACTTCTGAATGCACTGTTCTTATAGAGTGATCCCGCTTCTAGATCTTCTTAACTACACTTTTGTAGAGACTCTGTTAAGAGCGTAACTGAGATGGTGATGAGCGCTCTGCACACTTCTTTTTTTTTTTTTGTGAGATAAAGTAATTTGTATTGTATTAAAGAATACATGTATAAAGTTGGTGAAACAAAAACAAAACATAAATCCTTACTTTTCATCATAGACCCTAAACTTGCTTTTATATACAATTTAACCTTGAAAACCTAAAATTTCCTGTTCTGTCCAGAAACTACAGCAAGCTTTTTTTTTTTTATAAATGTTTTCTTGCCTTATTCTTCCTCAAACTATCACCAAATTAATGATTAATCCATATACAAACTGTAAGACCACCTTCCCCTTCACTAAGCTTAAAGTCAACAAGGTTTTGGTCGACCTACACTTGACTGTGGCCAACCTTATTTTCTACTTTAAGGGCTGTCCTACATCAAGGTGTGAGTTGAGATTTATTTAGAGAGGACTGTTTTCGTTCTGTTAAGGAATGGTGGTTAATTATGAGGGCCTTTTTTGATATTTATACTCTTGTATTTACAATTCTACTTGTACAGAAAGAGGTTGAAACACCGGATCTGGAAAAGGGAGCAGTTAAAGCTGTTCAAGATCTTTATGATGTTGTGCGCCATGATGTCCTTTCTGTTGACATGAGGTCTGTTAAATTTGCTTGTATGCTTTTACATGCAACTCAATTTTTTTTGTTGCCTTATATATCACTGAGTGCATTTGATTTGTTTGCAGGGGAAACTATGATACATGGAATTTGTTGTCGAAAGCAAGGAATGAAGGTCGTCTCTTTTCAAAGTTGAATTGGCCAAAGGATCCTGAGTTGGTATGTTTGGACATTTAATGTCTGGTTCTGTTATACAGAATGTTTCCTTCCATACAAGATTGAACAATTCTGAAAGATTTGCAGAGAGCGCAAGTCAGAAGACTGTATTCACTTTTAACTATCAAAGATTCAGCTGCAAATATTCCCAAAAATCTCGAGGCCAGACGTAGGCTGGAGTTTTTTACAAATTCCCTTTTCATGGAGATGCCGGTGGCCAAGCCAGTCCGCGAGATGCTGTCCTTCAGGTTATACCTTCCTCTTGATGGACTTCTTTTTCTTTCAGTGGCATTTATACCTGTGTTCAATAATTCCAGTATTCTCATCTCTTTCATGTATATACGCAGTGTGTTCACTCCATATTATTCTGAGATTGTACTTTATAGTAAGGCTGAACTTCTTGAGAAAAATGAGGACGGAATATCAATTTTGTTTTACCTCCAGAAAATATACCCAGGTACGCTCTATACTATAGCAGACTAGGCAACAAGGGCATTTTGGTTTTATAGTTTGGGATTTCTTGATGTGTGTCCTAAGGGCACATGTTAAGATACAGTTAATGAATCAATAATTGCATGGGAAAATGCGAAATGCATAGAAAATGATGCAAATAGCATAGAAAAACATGAAAATGCATGAAAAATGATACAAATTACATAAAAATTCATAAAAATGATCATTGTGCAAATACATGCTAAGAAATCCTTTATAGTTTTATATGTCTGAGTAGCATGCAGATGCTTACTTTCATTGCATGTTTGGATTATTGATGTGTAATCCTTGGCTAGGATGCTGAGTTGTTTTGCTATGAATAGGGCAGTTGATGCTGATCTCTTTAATTTATGATTTGATTTCATTATTTTTGTTTATGATTTGTTGAGAATATACATTTTTTATTATTTAATTTAATTTATCTATAATCTGTTAGGAGAATCCAACCCAAAAGCCTAAGTTGTTAGGTGGAGGGCCCAAACAGGTGTATGAAGTCATATCAAACGCAATATTTGAGCGATGGGATGTGTGACTTTCTAGTTCTTCCCTTCACCTGCTAGCCTAACGAGAAAGAAACAGGTTTGTCATGTGGACAACAAAGACGGGCTCACAAAAGAAATGTTCCAAAAACGACATGCTCTAATACCATGTTAAGTTTCCAACCTAAAAATCAAAAACAAAATTATGGACTAGGTCTAGAATAAGATTACCATTAAAATCCCAATAGGATTACCAATGAAAGCATGTGTATCCATGACTATGGACTAAATTTAATATGGGATTACCAATAATAGATTATGTTGGCAGTCTCTCATATCACATCTCTCAAATATTGGGTTTGATATGACTTTATAAACCTGTTTGGGCTCTTCACCTAATAGCTTAGGCTTTTAGGTGAGAAACTGAATACTTTTCAAAGGAAGGAAGGCTTACTTTGATTAAAATCACTTTTGCGAGCCTTCCTACTTATGTCAAATCTCGAATTTCCCTCTTCATTGGTAAAGATATTAGCGAAACTTTATAGGGACTTAATGTGGGCCCACTTGGGTGAAGAATACAAATATTTTTTAGTCTCTAGCTACAACGAACAAAGCTTTGATGGTGAAATGGCTAGGGGATTCTCTTTGGAGAAGGAAAATTTTGTGAAGAAAGGTGGTGATTTGGAGATTTGGGGTGATTTTTTGGCAAAAAGGGTGTTGGGTTCTAATATTCTTCCTAAAGTTGCTTTCTTTAGGAGGACGGCGCTAGGGACAAGTGCTTAACGATTGATAGTCTTACAAATAGTGGTTGGTCAATTCCAAATAGATGTTGCCTGTTTAAAGGAGTGAACAACAATTTATCATCGCTTCCTCCATTATTCTGTTCCATATGAGCTTTGGGATGTTCTTTTTGCCTGACTGGGGACTAGGACCGTGAAGATCTTCTTAAGTCCTTGGTGGTTCACAGGAGGGAGGAAGAATTGCAAGACCATTTGGAAAGTAGCTCCTTTATGTGTTGTTTGGAGTGTGTGGAGATTGAGAAATTAAAGAACTTTTGCTAATGAGGTGCTAATGGTCTATAAGCTAGTGGAGCCTTTCCAAAGATTCCTTTTTACATGTTCCCCCTTTTTTCTGGAGGGAGTCACCTTTTTAATATTTTGGATTGTTGCAACTTGTATACCATTGAGATCTTATATACTTCGCATGTACTGGGACATGTTTTTTTGGTTCTATACTAATATTATTTTACCTTGATCAAAAAGTAATTGTATTTGTGGTACAGATCACACTCTTCATCCTCTTGCTTATTGTACTAACAGTTCTACACTATATTTTTCATCACAGATGAGTGGAAGAACTTTCTTTCTCGGATTGGCCGTGATGAAAATGAACTTGACTCGGAACTTCTTAAAAGTTCTAGTGATACCCTTGAACTCCGTTTTTGGGCTTCTTATCGAGGACAAACATTAGCCAGAACTGGTAAATGTTATCTCTCTGCAAAGTTCTTGAGTTCTTTATATGAAAATGTCTGCTTGCTTTTTTCTGGATTTTTGTACCGTATTATATTTATCGTTTCGATTGTGTTTCTTATGTTGAGCATTTTAAGTGCAACTTTTATTCTAAGCTGATAGGAACCGTAAAACCCTTATGAATTGGAAAATTGTCTTCCAAAGGTATTATTTCTTTAATTTAAACTCTGGATTAAGACTTCTAAATTATTGATTTTAAATATACGCTTATAAGCCTGCCTCTTACTTTTATGATTAATTCCACTTGCGCAAACTCAGTCTCGTTGTTTTTCTTTTTACTAATCATCTGAACCATTCTTCTTTGTACTTTCATCTGAGCCATTTCTCTAATTACCATGCTCCTATGGGTTTGTAAAACCACTCACTTCTAATCTCCTTTTAAAGTTTTCCTGCCGCCATGTCATCATCCTCATCTTGGTTGAGTTGAACTTATGTTATGATCATGTTTTGTTTGCACCGCATGCTTCTCCCTAATGCATGGTTGGCATTTCTTGTGGGATTCTTACATTTTCCTCATTAGTTATGTGGTTTCTCTTCATAGGGCAGCAACTTGCACGCAAAATTTATTGATTATTTATAATGCTTTCCTCATTGTATGGCCAAAAGCTTTCTTTTGGTTTTCTTTCTCTGCTTTGTTAGATCTCTGGTCCATTTTTTTTTCTTTCATTAATACAATTCGTGTCTTATAAAAAAAGGGGGGGACGGGGGAGGGGGGGGGGGGCATAATGCTTTCCTTTCCATAGACTTCTGGCTGACAATCTATTGCCCAACTTAGCATCCCACCCATTCTCATGCATCCCATATTTACTCTTAATAATAGCATGCTAAAGAGAATCATGCTCAGTGGGAAATCTCCAAAGGCACTTGCTAGCGAGAGCAATTTTTCTTTCAACTAGGTTTCCCAAAGCTAAAACACCCTTATGTCTTGGATAACACACAATATCCTACCTTACCGAATGATCTTTTTTCCCCTCCCCACTTCCTTCCCATAGGAAATCTCTCATCATTTTTTCTACTTAACCAGCCTTCCCCCCTTTTGAAATCAATGCCCTTTTCCATCCATCCAATCTTTTCCCTACTCTTTCTACCACTTGCCGGGGGCAATGATGTCATCTTGAGGAGCGGTGCCGCTGGTGTGCAGGTCATGTTTCGCCGCTGTGGATGGACCCTATTGCTGGATCGACATGGATGTCAAACAATGGTGTCGTTGGTGCTTCTGTGTTTGTCATTCATACATATGTATATATATTTGAAGCCACAAAAGCAAACCCCCCAAAACGAGGGTATTATTGGAATTAAAAAAAAGGATTTCCTTATCATTAATACAAATAGTAAAAGGTGGGGTTAAGGAGTTAAAAATTCTTATGATGGAGTTACTATTAAAGGGACAGCCCTTATAGGGGTAATTGCTAATTTTCCCCTTTTTTTTTCTTTTTTTCTTTTTTTCTTTTTTTTTTTGGGAGGGGTGGGGTGGGAGCACGCTGTTTGACTATCTTATTTCTTTCTTTCTTTTTTGATAACGGGGGAACCATCCCATAGTAGGGCCTTTTGGACCCACCCATGAAACCTAAACCCTCGGGGAGAGTAGCGCAGCAACCCACCTCCACGGCCGCCCACTTAAATCTCTTTAAAAAACAAAAAGGAAAAAAAATTTGAAAAAAAAAAAAAGGTGTTGTATGTTTTTATGGTTTATTGGTTCAGAATTTTGAAGACTTATCTTGGTCTTGTATAAGGGGAGATAACTTCGTGGATTTTTACTAATACCATAATCTGTTCACATAAATGCATTTTTGTCTCTTTGCTTTGATGATTTTTCAGCTTTACAATTAACTTGTTGGAAATTTGCAGTTCGGGGAATGATGTACTATAGAAAAGCTTTTATGCTCCAGACTTATTTGGAAAGGATTACTGCTGGAGGTTTGCACATTCAACTGTTCTGTGTTTGTTGTTTTACGTTGTGTTATCAGTTAAATATCATATATTGGCAATATCAGATATGGAAGCTGCAATCTCTAGTATTGATGCAACTAATACTCAAGGATTTGAGTTATCCCCTGAGGCACGAGCTCAGGCGGATCTGAAATTCACGTATGTTATCACATGTCAAATATATGGAAAACAGAAAGAAGAGCAAAAACCTGAGGCTGCAGATATTGCATTGCTCATGCAACGGTGGGTTAGTTTATGTTCCATTTCCGGGTTTCCTTATATGACTCCAAATGCTATACATATCTCTTCGTATGCTTTACCATTCTTATTGTTTTCTGTTTACTTGTGTTAGAAATGAAGCTCTTCGTGTCGCTTTTATTGATGATGTTGAGACTCTAAAGGACGGTAGAGTGCAAACAGAATACTACTCAAAGCTTGTGAAGGCTGACATCAATGGAAAAGACAGGGTTCGTTCTCATTAGTTTTCTTCTTTCTTATTTTCTAGTTATTTGTTTGCCCTTTCGTCATTCTGTAATTTTGAGTAATTGATTACTGAATCTCTTTTTTCATTTTTTTTTTAATATATATTTTTTTAATTTCAATTATTTACTGATTGGTGAAAAGTGGAGAAAGAAATATGTTTGGCATCCTTCTGTCAATTGGGAAATATGAATGACCTATCTGAAGAAGGAAAACAGAACACCATTTTGTAGATATGATTGGGATGTGTTTGGACAACATGGCCAGTAAGTAGAAGAACAGGAAGATTAGGAAAGTGGGATTTAAATTGAAGGGTTTAAAGTCATTACCTCTCTCTCTTATGCCTTGTTTTTTTAATAACATGCGATTGTTAAAAATATGGGGAAAGTACAGCTAATTGATGTGAAAAGTGATTAACACATTATATTGACCTTATGATCATGGTTAAGGAATTTCTTTTAAGGGAATATTAGCAATTACCCTTAATAGGAGACGGGTTTTAACAATAACCCCATCATAAGAATTTTTAACTCCTTAACCCCATTTATTAGTATTTTTATTAGTCATAAGGAAATCCTTTTTTAAAATTTCCCACATTAGCCTTATTTATTTATACCCTACCTTTTTAAAATGGATTTCATACATTTTTGAACGGATTATTATTTTTTACTATTTTTGGAGGATTTCCTTTCATGGGTTTATGACTTAACAAATTTGATGGGATTTTGAATTCCCATATTTCTGCCGAACGGATTTGATGGGATTTTGATTTTTGAATTTCTTGTGAGCAACACTTTCACCATTATAAAGCTTGTTTCTCCATTGATAAAAAAAAAATAAAGAAGCTTTTCTTTTGATAAGGTAAATATGTATTGATGATCAAAAAGGGCTTGGCCCATGTACACAAGCCATCTACAAAGAGTAAGTACTAAACCCTAACAAGTTTGAATGAATCCACAAAATTTAAAAAAGAAAGATTACAAGTATTAGTATGACTAGAATACCACAAAACAATAACTTAAGAAGCGATGACTTAAGTTCAATGATAGACTTCTTCGCCCCATCAAAAGTTCTAGCACTCCTCTCCTTCCAAATACACCATAAAAAAAATAAAGAAGCTTGCTCCTCTGGAAGATTACTTATCCATTGTCTTCAATCTTCGTCATTTTTTCTGGCCAATCAAACGTTATTCTCCTTTATCTTCAAGTTTGGGGAGAGTCTTTATAAATCGAAACAAGCTTTTGGAAGAGTTTGTCTATGGATTGTATTGTTTTGTTTCAATCATGCCGTATACTATTTTAATTTTGTTTCAATTGATTTTGTTTAATCTGTTGTGTTAGAAATTGTTTTGAAAGTGAAATTTGTTTAAAAACACATTTGACTAGTATACTATTACTGATTGCTTGAAAAAGATGAATTAGTTTTTTTTTTAAGTAGTATAAAATAGTATACTCCTACTATTTTTTTTAATTATTAAATTTAATAAAATATAATATACTGTTGCTGTCTGCTATTTTTAAAGAAGTTCTTTTATTTTAAATTTAGAATAATATAGTATACTGTTACTGTTTGCCTTTTTTTTTTTTTTAATTTTTATTTTTAGCAGTATAAAATAGTATACTCTTACTATTTTTTTTTTCTTCTTTTATGGTTCTTTTATTTTAAATTACTTTTACTGCTTTTTTTCCTTCTTTTTTGATTCTTATATTTTAAATTTTGTTTCATTAGTTGTTTTGGAATTTGTTTAAAACTAGCATAATATAGTATTTTTTTGGCATGGTAATATCATATTTTATGGCATGAAGTAGGGAAGACAGATTTTGAGTGGTACGGTTGTAAATATTTTGAAACTTAAAGTAAGGGTAATTTCGTCCGTTTGGGGTCAAAAGGGGCTATGAGATTAACTTTTCTGTTTGTGGTCCAATTATAAATGAAATGTTATACCATGGGGCTTTAGCCAAAAAATCCTTTAAATTTATATAGTGAATTCACAGAACTTAATAAAGAGAGGTAGGTTCATCTATCTATTAAGAACCCGGTAAACTTCCATGCAAAAAAAGAAAAAGAAAAAGCACCCTATAAAATTGCCCAAATGTTTTAATATACCTCTCATCATCTGAATGGCTGTTGTGTAGAAGTGAGTCTGATGTGGTTGTTAAGGCTACAAGACCAGTCCTAAAACTGGTGGATCAAAATGTGATGGAGCTCATAGGTTTTATTGAAGGATTAGGTTCTTCAGAGATCCATTGTTGGCCGCCTGAGATCTTGGTGGATCTTATTTCCATGTGGGTTGTGGGGTCTTTCATGGGCCCAGGGCGGATTTGGGCTTCAAAGCCCCTTGCCCCTCGGAGATGATTAATTGGCACGTAGCTTTCTTTGTGCTCTATTTTGAAATGGCAAATACATAGCTACTGAGCAGTTGTTGTCAAGGAGTGCAGAATTTATGATTCTGAATTGTGGGTGCATATTAGGAAGGTGAATATGTTTTTACTTAACCTGGAATGTCAATTTCTTACCTGAACAATAGTGAAAAAAAAAAAAAATTGGCAAAGGAAACTGAAAACATTGGTAGACCAGAAACTAAAATTACTATACTGTTGCTGATCACAGTTCAGATTTGAGTTCTTTGATGTATTCTTTGGGAAATGTGATTACAAAATGAATCAAAGATGTTAATATGATGATTTTTTCTTCTAATGATACTTTATCCGAAAATCAGAGCCAAACAGTGTTGATTCTTCCAATTCAGTTTGGTATTTTATTCGGTAACAACAAAATATGTTGTGTCCTCAGCAAATTTGGTGAAAGGATTTTCCTATAAAACCTTTTGTTTTCATATGGAAAATTCCAGGTTATTGTGTTCCTGTTGATTTAAGCCAGAAGGGGAATAAATGAGCAGTGAGATTAGCATCTAAATGTTGAGTTTGCATAAATATAGAAGGCATGGTGCTCCTCTTTACATTGAGTTATAAGATTAGCGTCTACATGTTATGTTTTGCATAAATATAGAAGGCATGGTGCACCTCTTTACAAACAGCAAGCTGGCTGTAGGAGTTTGGAACTTCATTGTGTATATTTCTTTTGGAAACAAACAGCAGAATTTTTTATGGACTATTTAAAGTTCTGCCATTTATTTTCCAAATGGTCCCTAAATGGATGATAGAACACCCTAAATCTGGCATTTCTAGAATAAGTTATTTGGAATCTTTCAGCATTTCAATTAATTCACATTAACAGCAGATAGCCCCTCTGTGTTGGCTCAAACCAGTTGCAGGTCTGGCAACCCAGGAGTTGGGGATGCTGGTGGTATTTTTAAGGGATGATAAGTGGTGTCTTGTTTTTCTTTCACCATCCAAGCCGCAAATTGCAAGGCAGAATATTTCATGAAGTGCCGGGCCACTGGCTCCCGAGGAGTGAAGGCCAATGAATGTCAGATGCTATGGGTTTAATGAAACTTTTCTAACCCAGTTCATTTTAATTCAAAAGATCAATTTGCTGCTTCTGCGGGCTCTCTATAGGGTAAGTTGCTGCTCTGAGAGCGGCCTAACCAATATAGTTGTGGAAAGTGATTCTAGTTTTGTATGGTGACAGATGGAAGGCCTAACCAATATAGTTGTGGAAAGTGATTCTAGCTTTGTATGGTGACAGATGGAGTTCAGCTGTGGCATCTAGTTTATTTGTTTTGCAAGATTTTCTCAGTTTCTCCTTCAGGCTGGGAAAGCCACATTTAATGAGAAAAGTAAGCTGATTTTAGCTAATTACTAAATTACGGCTGGAAATCGTGTTTGCATTAAAGGGAGCTCTCTGCATCCTTTCCATTGAGGTTCTTGAGGTCTGGATAGATTGAATCTCCCTTGTTCTTTTGTTGAAATTTGTATGTCAATTTGTGTTTTGAATCCCACTGGGATGTTTGAAGGTTAGGTTTGATGTCCACCTCTGGTTTTGTTCCCAATTGTTTACTATTAAGATGGTAGTAGGGGTCCATGTGCTTAGGGCGGAAGGGGGGGGGGGGAGGTAGGAAATAGCTGGTGTCCATGCCAAGCCCCAACCACAAGTCAAGGGTTGAGTTTCCTCTTGAAAGGTGATTTTTTCATAATAAAAGTAAAAATAAGATTTGGACCACAAAATGGAGCTTTAATGTTTCCTTTTATGGTGTATGTTCCTTCTACACTTCGTAACTGTGTTTTTATGAAATTGCTTATTTTCTGTGCATGTTCTATGTTGATTAGAATACTAATGGTGTTCTCTTAGTCCTTTGCTATACACTCATACTACTGTATTGAGATGAATGGTTTCCTGTTTGGTCTCTCTGTAGCAATTTTCTCTTCTCATCAAGATCAACAAAGTGCCACAACTACTGCTAAAATAGCAATTATATGTTATAACTACTTGCTTTGTTTGCGCTATGGGGGATTTTCAGTTTTTAACGTTTACAATTTTGTAAAATTGCATGTTTGTTCTTTCTCTTTGCCCTCTTAGAGTTTTTAGATTATTGTACTGTTGATCTTTCATGATTTGCAGGAAATCTATTCCATAAAATTGCCTGGAAATCCAAAACTTGGTGAAGGAAGACCTGAAAACCAAAATCATGCAATTATATTTACTCGTGGAAATGCAGTTCAGACAATTGACATGAATCAGGTGACTAGTATTTCTTTAGCCTATCAGCAAAATTCTCATGGTCTTGTAAGGTTTATAATACAAAGTAGATACAATCAATAAAAATTGACATGGATGTATTTTGGCTCCTAACTTACATGGACCAAATGGGCACATAGGTCACGTGAGGGGTCAAGGGAGAGAATGAGGTGCATTCCACCTGGGATGCCATGTCAGCGCCACATTGGCCCTCACGTGATCACATTTGGGTTTCCTGTTACTTAATTAAACGACCGTCTTCTATTGTGTCATTGATTGCACTACTTAATATTAGTACATGGTCAGAGTTGAATGAATTTTTAGTTGGAGGACCATATTGAAACTACTATCAAAGTTTGTGGTACTAATATGTAGTTTTCACAAAACATAATAACGTATATATGTAAAAAAAAAAAAAAAAAAGAGATTGCAACTTCAGTCATGACTAGTACAATCATACTTCTGCTATGAAAATATGCATTGTTTTTAGTTTTGTTTGATTGGATTGTCTGAAGTATATGGTTGAGTTTGGGCTCATTAAAGTTGAGAATTTAATCTTAGCTTATTCTAGTCTATTGTAATATTTATTAATTCTTTTTCATCCTTATCATTTCCACTCTAGGATAACTATTTTGAGGAAGCCTTGAAGATGAGAAATCTTCTTGAAGAATTTCATTGTGATCACGGTATTCGTCCTCCTACCATTCTTGGTGTCAGGGAACATGTATTTACTGGAAGGTTTGTTTTTGTATAATTTCTGATTTATTTCAATGACTTTCTCTGACTGGTAATTATGTCAATTTTATCTGATTTGAATAAGTATATTGATTTGCAGTGTCTCTTCTTTAGCTTCATTCATGTCTAATCAAGAAATTAGCTTTGTAACTCTTGGTCAGCGTGTTCTGGCAAATCCTTTAAAGTAAGTTCATTTTAGTGATACATATAATTCAAATGGCCTCCTTGAATCTTTAAAATTTAAAATAGTTGGAGCTGAGTCTCTTAATAATGTTCAGGGTTCGTATGCATTATGGCCACCCAGACGTTTTTGATAGAGTTTTCCATATAACACGTGGTGGTATTAGCAAGGCCTCTCGTGTTATCAACATTAGTGAAGATATCTATGCAGGTATGACTGTTTCAGTTGATAAGATACTGTTGTGGTGGAATTGTTGCATTTATAGATACGACTGTTTCACTTAATAAGATGCCGTTATGGTGAGATTGTTTCATTTATTTTGTCAATTTGCTTTCTAAATAACTCATTCTATTGCTGGTGACATATTAAACTCCAATTTTCACAAGAATCTGTTTCAAGTTATCAACTTAAAAGGGAGAGTAGATTAGAGAACCAAGGAAAGTACCTATCTCAAATCACTTTTTTGGCAAATATTTATCAACCCCTATTGAACTTCTCTAATTTTCTCCTCTTTTATATCCTATTTTGTGTTGGATTATGATACATTAAGATGTATTCTGAAATTCAAACCCCTTTATTTTCTAAAGTAAAAATTTTAATAGCTAATTGGCAAGGATTATTGATTACTATGGAGTATGGAGTATATTGTATTATTTTAGATATAGGGTAGCAACTCATGAAAATTTATTCATTGTTGAATAAGAGAAAATAATTGATAGATCATGAAGAGACTAGAAAGGACGGAGAAAACGAGAAATTACATGGTTCAGTCCTAGGAAGCACGGATACTCCAAAATCCCTCGCGAATCCGTATCGGATATGTATCGGATACCGATACACCCCGATACGTATCAGATACATTCCGTACGTATCGGAACAATGTCACAATATCGGATATGGCACCGATATGTTCGGATACGGGGGGATATGGCTAGGGGTCATTTCGCAATTATTATTTTTTTTAGAAAAAAAGGAGTTTAAATGAAATTTTTAAAAGCATCAAGGTAATTAACAAAATATTTGTGATACATATGGGATATATATGTATGTTTTTATAGTAGTGATTAATTGATTATTAATGATTTAATGATGCTATGTTGATCTGTGAATATGTGATACACTAATATTGTTTACATCTTTGTATTTGTGGCTTTATTATAATGTAGTGCTGTGTACAAAATAAAGTCATATTATCATACATCTTTGTATTTGTGGCTTTATTGATGTTTGAGATTAAATATAAATATTAAAATAGTTATTTATTAACGTATCCCCACCGTATCGTATCCTACATTTTTTTAGAAATGCCGAATCGGCGTATCCGTATCGTATCGAATCCCGTATCCGTATCCGCATCCGTGCTTCTTAGGTTCAGCCCTTACGGCCTACATCCACGGCATAAAAAGCCCAAGGGTCTACATCTCTTATTCTTTAATCATCTCTCGAGTACATTCATAGTTTCATACATCCATATATGTAGGAGGAGAATACATGTAATTATGTAAACAAATACGAAGGATAATTTTAATCCTATATATGATTTTTGAGATAATTACAGATTTTAATCTTCCATTTATGGTAAATTGTATAATCAATCAAATTTTGGTTGATATAGTCAACCTATATCTCTAGCACTCCCCCTCAATTTGGTGCATGGAAATATTGAATGAAATACTTGTTGAAAAAATATCACATCTCACATTAGGTTAATTATAAAAATTCGATATGGCTTCATATACCTGTTTGAGCCCATCACCTATTAGCTTAGGCTTTCAAATTGAAAACTTAACATGGTATCAGAGCATGTTGTTTTTGGGCCGTTTCATTTGTGAGCTCGTCTTTGCCATTTACATGACAAGCCTGTTTCTATTGTGTTAAGCTTGCATGTGAGGGGGAGTGTTGGAAAAATACTACATCCACATTGGTTAAATTATAAAAAAATTGATATGGCTTCATATACCTTTTTGATCCCTCCACTCTTAGCTTAGGCTTTTAAGTTGGAAACTTAACAATACCCAACTTGCTCAGATCAAATCCAAAACGTGAAATCCAGATAACTTGCAACTCTAAGGGGAAACAATATTTTATCGCTCAAACACTCCCCCTCAAGCTGGAGAATATATATCAACTTACTGTAAACATTGGGCCACTTGCAGCCAAACAACAAATATCCAACTAGAGCTTGCAGACCGGATCAAACAAAAGTAGAACAAAGCCAACAACCAAACATATCAAGAATGTTTCTTTTTTTTTGCATGGTGTATTTAAGCCCCCCCACTCCGCTGCCCCCGCCCCCGCCCCCGCCCCCGCCCCTGCCCTCGGCCCCCCTTCCAAAAAAGAAAAAAAAAACAATAAAGAAAAAAAAAAGGGCTATACCCTATATATGAAGCCTGTTCAAAAATTCATCGGGGGGAACTCTTTAAGTATAAAATTTTCGGAATCATCCCATTTAAAAAGAAGTTTGAAAATACTGGTTATAAACCAATAACCAAAAAAATCAAGGTTGGTCATAAACCAACATTCAAACAGATCAATGCTAGTTTTAATCCAGCAATCAAACAGGCCAACCAAACACAAAATGGTTTGTATTAAACAAGTTTCTTTGTGAACTAACAACAAGTTTTGTTCACGACGACAACAATAGGCTATGTTACATGGACATAGGTGCAGGAATCGGGTGTGGGTGTGTATCTAGGTGTCGATTTTGTCAAAATTTTAAATTAAGGACACGGGGACTCGGCCGAAAAGTACCCAAAAATTGGATATGGGTGCGGGGATACGTGTGTGTGTGTGTATTTATTTATTAAATTATTAATATGTAAAATGATGAGGGGTATATTTGTAAGAATACTAATATGGGGGCCATTGCCATAATTAATAAATTTAGAAGAGTTAAATAGTTAATTTGAATTTTTGTACTTTCAAAATAGATAAAGTATGAGGGTCAAATTGGAAATATCAAAAATCAAAAATATAAAAGAGAAAGGGGGTGGTGGTGATTCATTCGATGGAGGTAGGAAGCGTACGCTTCTCTGTCTCGCTCTCGCTCTGGCATAATCCACTGGTAGCACTTCTGGCGACACTGCTCCATCATTCGGCGACAGCTCCAGCATTCGGCGACAAGGCTCCGGCAACAATAAGGTTCTCTCTCTCTCTCTCCTCTTCCTCCTCATCTTCTTTGCCGTCGAGCATCCTTCTTATCGAGCTTCATGAAGCATCTCTTTCGACGAGCTTAGTTCGACAGCCATGGAAATCATGTTTAGCTTTCAACTTGGCCCTAGTTTTCACGATGAGTTAACTGTATAGGAATTGAGCCCTAGTTATTTAATTGACTTGTCAGAATCAATCCTCCTCCTTATCTTTCTTCTTCCTCCTCCTCCTCCATGGTGAGCTGTGTCCGATTATAAACTGTTGGGTCCGCCACGGATCCAATACCCATACTTGTGTTGTGTTGTGTCATGTCGACACGGTTACCTTGGGGTAAAGTGAAGAGTCTATGTAACACACAGACAATAGGGATCGAAGATGGGTATGAGTGACAACAATAAACCACCCTTGTACATTCCGAACAATGACAGATTCTTTTTGAACCAACAACAAAGGTTTGCCGATGGCAACCGTGGAAACAAACCATTTCTGCAATCATGAATGTGTGCCATGAGTGTCAACGACAATGAAGATAATGGATTCTAGCCTTGTTAATGATGATAACGGAATCCAACCTTCAATGATTACAAGAATCTCGTTCGACCAAGGGGGCGATTATAAATCGACTAGGAAGAGTCTATGAGTTTGTGACAGTATACGAATAGTGGCCTGACAAGATCGAGATGCTCTGATAAAATGTAAAATAAAGTTAGATTAGAGAGGAGAAGACAAGAAATTACATGATTCGACCATTACGGTCTACATTCATGGCACACAAAGCCTGTGGGGTTACATCTTTCTTGTTGGTCAATTAATTTTATGAGTATATCCATATACCCATATATGTGACAGGAGAATTCATGTAATTATGAAAACAAATATTAAAGATATTTTTAGAATCCTATACAAAATTGTTGGGATAGTTACAGATCTCAATCTTCCATTTATTGTGAATTGTATAATTAATCAAATCTTGGTTGACATAGTCAACCCATATATCTCTAACATTCATGAACTCACTAAATATTTGCATATTATAGAGAAAGGATAATTAGTTTTGTGTCATGATAGGCGTTTTAGTGCATTATTTTGATTGGATACTACATGTAGTAGCAGCTAATTTTAGACATTGGCAAAAGGAATGTAACTACCCCCCCCCCCCCCCCCCCCCCCCCCGGGGCGGCCGGGCGCAGTGTCTAGCATGGGGAATATTTGATGATTGATAGCTTTTCATAATTTTTATTGATGATGTGTTTCTTTTGGCTACTTTTCTGTTTTTCTGTTTTTCTAAACTTGTTTTTTTACTAGTCTTTTTATAGTCTATAACTTGTGGAAAAGAAATTAACTTTGATTTTTCAGTAACTGTTATGAGTGGTTTGGTAAGTATATTTGAGCTATGTGTAAAATGATTTAATATTCTTCTTATGTATTCAATTCTGGGGTTAAACTGCAGGGTTCAATACAACTTTACGCCAGGGAAATGTTACTCATCATGAATATATTCAGGTAAAATCACTTGTTTTTTAATTGAATATATTTACAAGGATAGAAAATTTTAATGTAACTTTACAGGTTGGCAAAGGACGAGATGTTGGGCTCAATCAGATTGCTCTATTTGAAGGGAAAGTCGCTGGTGGTAATGGCGAACAAATTCTTAGTCGCGATGTTTACAGACTTGGGCAGCTCTTTGATTTCTTCCGAATGCTGTCGTTCTACTTTACCAATGTCGGATACTATTTCTGTACCATGGTATGCGATTCCTTAAGTGCACGAACTGTAGCTTTGCTCCACCATTTTGTTTGTTAACTGTTAGGTGCAAAAACGTTTCTACAAATTCATGTATTCCTTCTTCTTGTTATACACTTCTATTATTTGACATGTCTTAGTGGCCAGGGGATCTTAATTTTATTAAATCTGTTTATCATTCTTAACTTTGCCTTATTGCAACCAATTGGGGTCAGTTACATGCATTTTGCAAATGCATATGCATTGTATGTGTTGGTAATGCCATAGGAGAATGCTACATCAGCCACATAATAATCTGAAAACTGTTTATTCTACGATGGAGGATTCATATTCTTCCCATCTAGTGCACCTTACACTTATAATAATAATAATAATAATAATAATAATAATAAAGAGGTCATAAGCTACACGTAGCTTTGCTTCCCAGCAAGGGAGCAAGCTGATGAGTTGAAGGCCGCAAGATATGGTTATGACATGTATAGCTTCTTGTTTACATCTCTGAACAAGCTTCTTCTCTTTTTTTTTTTTTTTTTTTTTTTCTTTTTTTGGTGTGCAGCTAACGGTGCTGACTGTGTACCTTTTCCTTTATGGAAAGGCCTATTTGGTAAGTTGAAATGTGATACTTGGGTGTGGGTGGTGCTATTCCGATATTATGTTTTGTAGAAACTGAAATGCGATCTTGTTTTAGGCTCTATCTGGAGTTGGTGAACGCATTGAAGATACAGCTCATATAGAAAAGAATACTGCCCTGAGTGCTGCCTTAAATACTCAGTTTCTCCTTCAAATTGGTATCTTTACTGCTGTGCCGATGGTTTTGGGATTCATCTTGGAACAGGGTTTTCTAAGGGTATATGTTTAGCCTAAATGTTTTTTGTTTCCTTTTGTTCTTTCATATGGAGTGCAAGTAGATGCAGGCATGCAGCATGATCACTGATCAGGAGAAATATTCTTATTCTTCCTCTATATGTCCTTTCATTTATTATTCGATATGTGATGCATTTATATTTTGTACTACTGGTGAAAAATATCTGATGTGTTTTGGTGCATAATTTTTATAACATCGACAGATATATGAACTATTATATTCTAAATTAAATCAACTTTTATGTTTCATATCATGAATTTGAAGTTTTTCCCACCATGGGTGTGTGTTTGCATGCGTGAACTGTGAAATATGGTTGTCACTCTAAGATCAGCATTTTCTAGGCTTCACGTCATCATAGTTGATTAAGCTGTGGTTCTGTCACTCTATTATTGGTTCAGTAGCATGTTCTTTCAATTTGATTTGGATCCTATAATCTCTACATTTAACAATTATTGACAAAGCAACTTTTCAATGTACTCTTTGAGTTAAGTTTTCTTTTCATGACCACTGCAGGCTGTTGTCAGTTTTGTCACAATGCAGCTTCAGCTTTGTGCTGTCTTCTTCACATTCTCTTTAGGCACAAAAACACATTATTTTGGTCGGACTATACTTCACTGGTGGTGCTAGGGTTTGTTCTCCCCCTCTTTTCCTATGCAATTATTTTTCTGGGATGGAAAATATTGAACTAGTGTTCATCTTCAACAGTATCAAGCAACCGGTAGGGGATTTGTGGTCCGCCATATAAAATTTTCTGAGAATTACAGGGTTTTTTCCCGCAGTCATTTTGTTAAAGGGTATTCTCTCTCTCTCTCTCTCTCTCTCTCTCTCTCTGTTATTTATATAATTATAGATAACTAAGTCCACCTGCTCAAACTTGAGCAATTATTTATATAATTATATTTGCTGCTTGTCTTCAGATTAGAAGTTGTGCTTTTATTGGTGGTGTACGTTGCATATGGATATAACACAGGTGCACTGTCGTACATACTTATTACCATTAGCAGTTGGTTCATGGCAATTTCTTGGCTCTTTGCTCCATATTTGTTCAATCCATCTGGTTTTGAGTGGCAAAAGTAAGCGCTGTGTTTTTCTATTTTTCTGTTAATTTTGAGTCTGCCCCTCTTCATTGAGTAACACTTTTCCTTGTCCTCTTCAGGACAGTGGAAGACTTCAGAGATTGGACAAATTGGCTGCTTTACAGAGGTGGGATTGGAGTTAAGGGAGAAGAAAGCTGGGAAGCTTGGTGGGATGAAGAACTGGTATTTACTTGTTCCTTGATAAATATGTGGGTTAATATTTCCCATTTTCCCATGAATCTGGCCATTAAAATGCTTTAATTATTACTTTAATTTATATGCATGGATTCCTGTTATACAACCATTATGTCTAGTTATTTAAGGCTTTCATAGTTAGAACAGAATATTGACAATGATTCAAGTCTGTACGGTGTTAGATGCAGTATCCATTTTAGGTTAGATGTACTTGTTAATAGGGTAAATCAGTGGATGTCAAATTTATGCAAACAAATGATTTGGTGTGCCTAGGTGCATAGGAGGTTTTTGAAGGATGGGAGGTTGGGCACCATAGAAGTAGTAGCCTTAGCCTAGGCTAACTGCTCCCTTAATGTGGCGCCTGTCCAGTTTCACTTTTTTGCTGAACAGTCAGACTAGGATTCAGCTGGCTGCTTTGTTCTAATTTTGTTTTCTATAATCTGCTTATAACTTTTAAAATTGCAAAGTGCTGGCTTGTTTTAACAGCAGTAATGAATTATCGTATTTTTTATTTTAAACAGTAAAATAACTTTTCAAGAAGTATATATATATATATATATATATATATATATATATATACACACACACAGATATATTTACCAGTTCGACAAACAATATTTTCACAATGATAAGAAACCTATAAATTATTAAATTAATTGGAGGGCCTCCACCAACTCCCAGACTTATATTTCAACATCTGCCGAAGTCAATTGTGCTGCAAGCAGAGCCAAGCTTCCCAGGGGCACAAACCCATGTCTATAGCCAAGCAACTTCATGATCAAACCCTTGAAACCATAG
The DNA here is from genome assembly GCA_039720395.1 of Liquidambar formosana. NCBI lineage: Eukaryota > Viridiplantae > Streptophyta > Magnoliopsida > Saxifragales > Altingiaceae > Liquidambar > Liquidambar formosana. The sequence continues at coordinate 34,456,425 of CM077831.1, forward strand.
GTTACCATTTATTTGTTGGAAAAATACCACATCCCACATTGGTTAATTATAATCTTTGACATTGCTTCATACACTTGTTTGGGCCCTCCACTTATAAGCTTAGGCTTTTAGGTTGGAAACTTAACATGGTATCAAAGCATATCCTTTTTGAACGCATTTTTGTTCATGGATCCCATCTTTGTTGTCCATGTGACAAGCCTGTTTCTATCTTGTTAGGCCTGCACATGAGGGGGAGTGTTAGAAAAGTACCACATCCCACATTGGTTAATTATAATCTTTGACATTGCTTCATAAACCTGTTTGGGCCCTCCATGTATCAGCTTAGGCAGCTAGGATGGAAACTTAACATTATTAACAGTTTAGCACCATAGTCAAGCAACTTTGAATCCCCACTGCTATGCACCATCTTCACTATTTAAGAGTTCAATACAGCCACAATACTGACTACGTTCCACAATCTTAACATTCTATACTGCCTTTATTCAACATGGCCCTTAATTTTACCTCCATCAACCATTTCTCTTCCACTCAACTCGGCCATGGTTGTTTCTTAATAACAATGTATGCCACTGCCATTCAAAAGCAATCTCTTATTCCCATTCTGAAGCTAGTCTGCAAGAATGCAACAGATGGATCATCATAGCCACAGCCTACGATTTTTACCATTTGCTAATCATCTGGGTCACTACCTTTTCCTACCATAATGGAGATGTCCACCACCCCAACAAACCCAAAACACATTTACTGTTGTCAGCACACCCCATTATCAAAGAATACCTACTTCGATCACTTCCATATTCCTTGCTGTATGCACTTATTATTTTACAAATCGTAAAGGGTACAATAATCTTTTCGAATTAAAGATATAATACCTTGTTTGCTGGCTAACAGCAGTCACATAAGGAGGCAGTTGTTTGTAATACTTTAAATTAAGGCAGTCTCTAGGAAACATAGTTTTAATGAGGCATCAGATTGTTATTTTCTCAGAAGGAGAAATAAATATGGGAAGCTTGATGGATTAATAAACATTAAGGAAATTTAGTATTCCACATTCTTGTTTACCCATTATCTGTAAAATTTCAGTTTCAACCTCAATCCAGTTTCTTTTGTGATCTATCATTACTGGAGTGTGTTAGACCCTAAAAAATGATTTTGAACCCAAAATTTGAACCAACCTGGTTTTGCTTATCATATATGTTATGGGTGTGCTGGGCCTAGTCAGATCAATCCAACACCTGCAAGTTGCTGCACTCCTAAATTTCTTTTTTGTTTTTTGTTGCTGAAATGTAGGCTTCTCTGCAAAGTATGGACTATGATTGAAACCTTTGCTGGTACATATGAGGCTTGATAGATGAGTTGTAAAATTATCAATCAATATTTTATAAATTTTCAGGTCCTTTAATCCTTGTTAGACTACCACTCAAACACAAAAGCTTAATCTAATAGGGAATGAGATAACAATGTGTATCAAGCTAACACCCCATCTCACGTGCAGCCCCTTCCTGCATGTGGTGAGGCAAACAAGTAGATAACTGACAAACAAACTGATGAATTGATGGAGGGATTAGTCAATGGAGGTAGGAAGACTTGACCCAGGACCTCCCAAAAACCATTGAGTTCTGATACCATGTTAGACTACCTCTTAATCCCAAAAGCTTAAGCTATTAGGGAGAGTGGATCAATGTATATTGAGCCAAAAATCCTAATTTTTGAAGTTGGTGAAATCAAACACCATGCCAATGTCAAATTTTTGGCACTTGTAGTCATATCAACCAAGATTGGGGTAAGGCTGTCAATCGTTGCAGTACCCTCCCCTTCTTTATCGTCCCTTCTTGATTTTTACAAGTTCATTTTCATCAACATTCAGAATAGCAGAGTAATATGATACATTCTTCCTGAATTTTTTGATTTTCTTTACATTTGACGTGGACCTAATATAATTTGCATGTAGGGTCATCTCCAGGTTTCACAAATTTTTTTTTTATATACCATTTTGTAATTACTTCTCCCGACATTTTGGGTTCTATGTCAAATAAGACAGTTCACCATTTTTTTTTTTTTTTTTGCTTGCGAGTGATGTGTTTTAAAGTTCAAAGGTGTTTGGACACCACATGAAAAATAATAATCCTAGTTAAATTTCCATTGTGTTTGATGGGGTTTATTTGCAAAGCGACTAAAACAAGTTTGATCTGTTGCATGTGAGATCGTATAGGAGATTTAAATAAATGACTTTTTGTCAAGTTTTAATTTTTGTTTGAGTGAAATCTCTACTTTTTGTAATGATTCAATTTTAGACATGTATTTGTGCCTTCAAATTCTATATAAGACATAATGAAATGATTTCTTTTCTTGTGGCATTTAAATGACTCCTTGATGACTGAACTGATTTTATTTTCTTCATAATGGTTTTTTGTTATATTTTATTGTTACTCCTATACTAATGTTTACTCCTTGATGACTAAACCTAAAATATCACATCTACAGGCACACATTCGGACTTTTCGGGGAAGGATTTTGGAGTCTATTTTGAGTTTGAGATTTTTTATGTTCCAGTATGGAATTGTTTACAAGCTACATGTACAAGGAAATAATACATCATTGACGGTAAAAGCTTTCTTCGTTACTTATTCAGTTCTTTTCCTATAGTAGTTAAAGTGCTTGTTCTAAAGACATAAAAAGGTAATCAAAAGTAATATTCATGTATTTCTCAATATTGGCTTGTGGCAGAATCCCTAGTAAATGTGCTCTTATGTTGTTTTCTGTTCTTTGGAATTCTGTAGAGAATTTTCATATTGAGTGATATGTTCACTAATCAGGCTCTTTGGGACATTTTTTTTTAAGTCCCTGATCTTTCCAGTTTGGAGAAGGGAGAGTTACATTGCGTGGATAGTTGGTACAAAACCTAGTCATTTTGTCAAACCAATAGTAGTATCGTCTACTGTTTTTCTTTGTTTTTTCTTCTTTCATGGTCAAAGCAGGACAGGCTTGGGGTCCAACTTATGGGCTGTAATTAATGTGGGTAATCATTCACATATGCGTGGACCTCCAAAGAAGCAGAATTTTTAGTGAATATTCCAGATGGATTTTACGTGTCTATTTATTTATATTGCTTCAGTGCTGATTCCATTATGCACAAGCATCAACCATCGCAGTCTGAAAAGAGACTGACAGCCGTCTTTTGTAAAAATTTTGGGCTATTTGTAGGTGTACGCCATATCATGGATTGTGCTGGCTGTGCTTATCATTCTTTTCAAGGTTTGCAAATTAACTTTGGAGTCCTAAATGCCACCTTTCCATCTTTAAAATGCATGCGATTCTATCCATAGTTTGAACCTTCCCTTGCATTTTGGTTTTACAGGTATTTACCTTCAGCCAAAAGATATCAGTCAATTTCCAGCTGTTGTTGCGCTTTATCCAAGGTGTCTCCTTCATGTTAGCTCTGGCTGGTTTAGCCATTGCTGTTGTGTTTTCATCGTTGTCTGTCCCAGACATATTTGCTTGCATTTTGGCATTTTTACCCACTGGGTGGGGTATTCTCTCAGTAAGTTTTCTCTGCATCTTTATTTCCTTGATTTTCTTCATCTTTAATAAAATTGAAGGTATTGTTTGCTTTGATTGTTTACTGTAATGTGGTTTGAACTAGTAGTTATGTGCAATATTGTTCTATGAATCATTAAAGGCTACATCCTTGAGGCATTAACTGAGTAGGCTCATATCTGTAAGTACTAAAGATGACACTTGTGAAAGAAAAAAGAAGAAATAGTCCTGAATCCTGATGAATTTGTTGAACTTATTTTGCTGAAGTCATTATTTTAGTGTGCTTGGATATCATAGCGAATGGAATTGTTCTCATTCACTTTCTATAGAAATTGAAAGTACTGACTGCATTCTTCAGGATTAGTCAGTAAAAAACATGTGGCTGTCTCCAAAATGACAGTTTATAGTTGGAACTGTTAGGATATATTTGTACATATTTTATATATTAAGGGTATTATGGGTATTTCCCTTGTATAGGGTTTCTTGTATTTATATTCTTTGTAACTTCAGATTTACTTGAATGAGAATTGCAACTTTTCTCAAAAGCTTTCAGGAACAAGGATTTGCTGTCACAAAATTTTGTTTTCTTAGATATGCTGATACTCTCATAGGTATAGTACATTTTTAACTTCTTACTTTACCGTTGCCTTTTGGGATTCTGGTTTCCTGGTGTGGACTAAGGGAGCTTACTGGTACATGCATTGAGACAGTTTCCAGTCAGCAGATATAATTTCAAAAGTTTTGTACGGTGCTATTTCACTAAATTCAAAAAGTGATCCAATACGATCAGTTATGATAGAAGCACCATTCTAGAGGATGGATATTTATTTCCTTAGAGTGCTCCATATCAAACACCATAAGAGATCCAAACATGTCTCAGTGAATGGATAACAGAAAAGATATGGTCATGGTTATATTGTTTTGCTGAGAAATTTTGATTTATGTACAGTTAATTTGATTGTTTTTTATGTAATTTTCAGCACCTGAGTCTTTGGCTTTATTTTGTTTTTTGTTTTTTGTCTATAAACCTGTATCTTTCCTAATTACATGAAATTGTCCAATAATTTCCAGATTGCTGCAGCTTGGAAGCCTTTGATGAAGAAGTTGGGATTGTGGAAATCCATCCGCTCGATTGCTCTTCTATATGATGCTGGGATGGGGATGCTTATCTTCGTACCCATTGCTTTCTTTTCATGGTTCCCATTTGTATCGACATTCCAAACCCGGCTCATGTTCAACCAAGCTTTCAGCCGAGGATTGGAAATTTCGCTTATCCTTGCTGGAAACAATCCCAATACTTGATTTGTGATGACCGACCATATCCTTCTAGGTATCCTTGTATATGAGAGACCATTTTACTTCCATGTTCTCATATTTTTTTGGAAAATTTTAGAGGCAGTTTTAATTTTATGATATTTGTTCAATTTTGGAAACCCACCGTGAATGTACTTAGGATTTGCCATAGGAGGCAAAGAAAAGTGATATTTGTTTTTTGTCTGTTTTGGATAGGAAATTGGTGTTGGACTTATTTACTCATAACATCCTGTGTTTGTATGTGGTTTTTTCACGACACTGATGTTAATACTGTAGTACAATTTTGTACATAAAATGGAGGTAGTATTTGAATAAATCTTCCTTGCATCGTATTACTGTTTCTTTTTCTTTTTATTGACAAAAAAAAAAAAAAAAAAAAAAAAAAAAAGAAGGAAAAACCTGTTTCATGGGAGGAAATGCTGAAAGTTGAACTGAGATGGCAAGTGGAGTCTTGGAAAATCCTATGAAAATTGTAGTAGCCTTGGGTGCCCAAACCTACTAGTTCAGCTCCCAAGTAGTTTTAAATTTTTAGTCTACCATGAGGAAAGCAGCAACCTCGTAGACAATAATACACGTACTTGAAATGTGAGCATTCGCAAATGCTTCTACCCCATTATGCAAACGGCATCTTTGAAAGTAATAATCTTCTAGTTGCTGCAAACCTTTTCGTGGAAACGTTTTCTCGATTTACCTTTTTGCAAACCTTTCTTTAATCGCAGTTATGATACTGATTGATTGGAATTTTGCAGATGCGTTGAACTTTGAAGCATCATCTGTAATGATCCATTGGGCATAATGTCTTTTACACGAAAGAAAGCCGACCCAAAAAAGGTTGGGGAATGTAATTCTCCATGAGAATGACGCTCAAATTGAGCATCCTTTCTTTATAGGAGCATCTCTTTTGCACAAGAATATATGAAATGGTTCCTTTGCAGGAACCCGCCCGGCAGTAGGAAAAAGAATTCCTATTCCGCAAGTTTTGCCATGCACTTTCCCTCTTTCTTCCTCTTCTTTCTTGCATTTTATTTATTTTTTCATATTTTTTTATTCTTCCTTCGGGTGGGGTGGGTCAAAGTCAAAGGTAGGGTGCTTTCAACCTTCTTGTGATCTTTTTCATTTTATAAATTTTTATATGCTTTATATATATATATATATATAAATACTCAGTTATGTTTCCATCAGCACGTGCTGATATAAATATATATATACTCAGTTATGTTTCTATCAGCACGTGTTGATATAAATTATATCAGCACTATGCATTGGCCTAATGTACTCCTTAAATCATTAATGCATGAGATATAACCCTTAATGTAGGTGTTGATATAAGTTATATCAGTATGTGTTTATTTGATCATCATCTATATTATATATGAATGATTAGAAATGTCTTAGATCTTATATATTCTTACTAAAGATTCGTGTATGAGATTTCTTATATTCATACAACACACAAACAATAATAAGCGTGAGAAATCAAAACAACGATTTTAGGGTACCCACCCAAAGCTTGGCCGACCCACAGATTTAAAACGCCCACGTGAGTTCAATCTCAGCCAACAGCCATTCCGCATTACAGCTGGAGATCTGTCCAAAAAGGTGCACTTTTAAAGGCAAGTATTTACGTGTCCATTTCGACACTTCACAAACCGTGTCACGGCATTCACAATGGCATGAGCGAAGGCTGTGCCGCGTGAACCGAGAAACTTGCAGACAAGGAATAACGGTGTCGTTTCAGAGGTATGCCCCTAGAATATTCGAAACGATGCCGTGTTCTGTGTTAGCGTGAGGCGAAATATTCTTCCCATCAGAAACAAATGGCGATTTATTTATCTCCTCTCCATAAATTTTCTCTCCCTGCATTAACCTATATCCTAATCGACCGATTTTTATTATGTCAACACCTTAACATGGGTTAACCCGGAGAATCTCTTCCTAAACAAGTTTTTAAATAACTAATTACCTTAATTAAAAATAATTGTATCACTGAAATAACTTGTTTAGTTCCCAATTCAATTGGGGAAAGATATGTGAGTGGCATCATCACCCCTCTAACACCCCAAACAAAAAAAAAAAAAAACCAAAAAAAAAAAAAATCAATTATTTCCCATTTCTATCATTTGCCCATCATCGTCAGGTCTGGAGACTGCATTATATATAGTGTAAATTTGATTTGAAATGAATGATGAGGGATTGGAGTAGACAAGACTAAACGTCCATTGTAATGAAGAGGGCTACTCCATTCAACTGAAGGTTTTTTAATATTTGTTCAAACAGGGTAGGACCGTTAAGATGGTTTTACTTGATACTTATTTTATTGGAGTATTGCTAATGTGGCAAGAATGATGGCTATGAGGCTGTGAGTGTTGTTGGAAAGAAAAAGTAAATAAGATGAGCAATTTTTAGCTGATTGAGTCAATACAAATGAGCCGTCTCCTCCTTTTTATATTCCTTATTTGGTTTCACTCCTCCTTTCTATATTTCCAATCAGCATAAGAGGAACTTTATCTATGAATTAATTTTGGATACGTGTTTCTACATATACTATTTGAAAAGGTCGTTTCTTCACAAGAATTATATTAATTAGATTAAAAATAACATCTTACGAACATAATTATTTTGCTAACTCACATTGAATTTGGATTTTATAAATTATAATTTGATTTGAACTCGGTTTGAATTAAATCCCTGCTGTATTATTTTTTCGAAGAAAAATTTGTGAGCATAAATTCAGTATCTACTCAACATCGTATTGAGGTGATGACCACTGTTGGATGAAATTTTAGATGGTTAAAATTATAAAATTAAAAAAATTGTTATTAAAATCATATTGATCATTTTAATAACAACTTTTTAATATTTTAATTTCAACCATCCAAGATTTCCTCCAACCGTTGCTATCATCTCACAACTCAACACAAAATGGGTATGTTCTTCGCAGCCAAAAAAAAAAAAAAAAAACACAAAATGGGAATTTCCAAAAACAAAGGAAGAAAAAAAACACGTAATTTCATGCCAAACTCATGGTATATTTTCCAAACTCTCCAAATCCTAATCCTAATAGGATCCAAAGCGGTGCATCCCGACACATAGCTTCAATCTCATCCGTCCATTCCCCAATTTCAGATCTAAAACCGTCCATCCCATTATCTCGCCTCTATAAAAGCCTCCCAACAACTTCCACGAGCTCCACACAGCGGTTTGCAAGAAATCAGATTAGACCATTCTAGATCTCTAGCGAGGGAAAAGAGGAGAGAGAAAATTTCCGCCGATCGACGAGATTTAACGCTTTTCTACAGGGGAGAAGGATAAAATCTCAACGATCTCTCGAGCAGGAGGTGATTTCTAGGGTTTCAACCTAGCTAGGGTTTGAATCAATCTTTCATTCTCTGCTGATTTTTCTGTTTCAGGTCAAGATCATCAGCGTAAATCTCAATCTGGTTAACTATTCATCAGATTTCGTAATTTTAGGGTTTATTTGTTGCTCCAATCTCTCATCAATTTGCTTCAACTTGATCAGATTTGTAGTTTCTAGGATTTGTTTTGGCCCCAATCTCTCATCGGTTTGCTTCAGTTTGATGAATAAAATGAACGATCAGTCTCAATTGATGAGTCAGTCTCAAATGCTGAATCAATCACAAATGCTGAATCAGTCTCAAATGCTGAATCAATCACAGATGATGAATCAGCCGCCTCAGATGATGAATCAGAATCAGCCGCCGCAGATGATGATTCAGCCTCAAATGATGAATCGAAGCTACGGATTATGGCCGCAACAACAGCCTAAGTCTTCCATGGATTCCATGAAGTTTCCGAACCCTTTGAAGCCAACTTTCTCGGCATCGAAGCCATCCATGCCTGGACGGAGCAATTGGAAGGGGAAAAAGGGTATTGACAAGCGAAAAGACGTAAGAAGGAACGAAAATCAGAAGCAAATACAAAAACCCGTGGCCAATTCTGGAATGAGCAGCGTCGCTCCGGGTGGTGGTGGTGGTGGAGGAGGTTATAAACCCCCGACCCTTCACGAATTACAATCTCAAAATCGGTTGAGGGCACGGAGGTTTTATCATCCAAAGAAGAAGTTTAATAACAGGTTTGCCCCTTATGCTCCTCGTAACACGACGTCGTTTATAATTCGCGCGAAGAAGTCTGGTGGGATTGCCTCGTTGGTCTCGCCGTGCCCGGTAACTCCCGCTGTTCTTCCAACACCAATATTCTCTCCGTCGAGGGAGGTTTTGGGGGATATGGCTAAGGAGGAGTGGGGAGTTGATGGTTATGGGTCGATGAACGGTTTGATTAGGCTTAGATCGCCGGGGAATGAGATGGAGGTTCACGAGGAGGAGGAAGAAGACGAGGAGGAAGGCGGGTCGAGTGAGAGTGATGTGGAGGAGCATGTGGAAGTTGAGAGGAGATTGGATCATGATTTGAGCCGGTTCGAGATGATTTACCCAAATTATGGGGTTGAGTATAATAATGTTTTGGGGAATAGGGTGGATGATCAAGATACCCATATAACCCAATTGGAGGAAGAGAATTTGACATTGAAGGAGAGGCTTTTCTTGATGGAGAGGGAGTTGGGGGACTTGAGGAGGAGGTTGCAATGTCTAGAGAGGCAGAACCAAGAGGTTGAGGATTTCAATGAAGAAGTGGTGGAGAATGGATCTGAAAATGAAAGTGAGAGCGGTGGCAAAGGGGAGGTACGTGCTCAGGGAGGTGAGAATAATGAGGTGGTGGAGTATGTGGTCGGAAATGAAGGAGGCAGGGACGTTGAGGCGAAGGAGAAGAACAGAGAGATGGTGGAGTATGCATGCGGAAATGAGGGAGGCAAGAGTGCTGATGTAAAGGAGGATAATAATGATGAGGAGGCAGAGAGCCAAGGGGTGGGGGATGTCTGTATGGAAGAGTTTGCAATTGCATCAGAGGAGGAAGTAATCGCAAAGGAGGACAAGGCAAAAGATGAAGAGACAGGCAATGCATGCTGAGAAAAACGTTAGTGTGGGTGACTTACCGAATTGTCCCGCATTAGTGTGAGTCTCTTCTCCGAGTAGTTTTTTCTTGGAACTTTACCCTTGGGCTTTACATGGTGCTCTGAGAAAACTGAGGAACATAACTGGGAAAGAGAATTGAAGCCTTATATTTTATGCTTTTCTTTGTTACTAAGAAAGTGAAAAACTCGACTTAATGGCCAAATAACCTAGAAAACTTAGTTGAGTTGGGTTTTTTTTTCTTCGTTCTCCAAACACCAGAGCAACTCCAAGTATAAGGTTTCAGTTTTTCTTTTCTTTTCAACCAGTTTCTCAGCAATTGAATGAAGCCTTAATGTCGGTCATTTGTGCAAATTCTGGATATATGCGCACTAAGTAGATTTTGTTTTGTTTATTTTTTCTTCGTTTGTTCATGTATTTTAGGTCTGACGGGGTAAGAGTGGAAGAACTGGCTTTGTTCTTGATACTGTGGCCTCATTTGTCTTAGTATGTTTCTTAGAAAATAGTTTCTAGTTTTTCTTTTTCCTTTTGTTGTTTAAGATAGGTAAGAATAGGGTATTAGGGCAGTAGCACAAGGCATATTTGTATGTTTGCATATTTTTGCTTTTAATGTTGAAAAGAACTTGTGAATTTGAAAGCTTAATAATCTAATGATTCTGATGTACCTTTTCATTTGCTTAATGTTGTGGAGACCTTAGAATATGTGTTAGTTGTTATCAGTTATCACATGCAAGATGAGATTATATTATATGAATTCTTTTATTGCTTTTAACTTTCGGTATTTTCATCTAAGCTATAGAGTGGACCTCTGTTTCTGGTCTTCTGCATTTTGGACTCTCCTGGTTTTGAAATAATTATTTATTTTTATGCACTCATATTTCTGCTATGTAGGAGGGATCATGATGTGGTTTACAGTATTCTCTATTTGGAATGTGAATGTTCGTGTAGGATGGTTGGTGGTAGAAGCATCAAGAACTCCATTATCCAACATCTAGGCAAGTCTAGAAGTTTTAAACAGATCCAGTATACGTTGATAGCATCAAGAACTCCGTTATCCAACATCTAGGCAAGTCTAGAAGTTTTAAACAGATCCAGTATACAGTGTTTTCATAATGTCATACAGAGACTTGATCAGCAAGCGCTCTCCTACTTAACTGGAGGATATGTTTTGCATTTGTGATAGAGGTTGATTAATCCAGTGAAACCTTCACCCGAAATACCTTTGGGCTTTTTATTATTTCTTGAAATGACTGGTTAGCATAAGATGTGGAGTGATTGTAAGTTACTCTTCTAGCATTCCCTTTTCTCATTTTTCTCTCTAAAATTTGAGCTCATCAAGAGCAGGGGAAATGCAGGTGATCTCTGGGTAACATTAATCCTTAGATTGTTCAATGGGGATTTTAGTGGTGGACAAAATTCTTCGAAGGCTTTTTATTTCTGTCATTGTTATTGTTAGTCAAGATATGCAGCACTTTCAGGCATTAAGTTGCTTTCAAATGGCTCTTAGTAGTTGTGGTAGATGTCAATTGATAAATTTATTTATTTATTTGTTTTCTACCATACATATTTGTGTCAAGATTTTCTTCTCTCATATATCTGAATCACTCTTAATTAATACTTTGAGACCCCGAAGCACTTTATTTTTAAAGAGTTTTTGTTCTACCATGGCCCTAAAGGGTGTGCTAGTGCGTATGAGTGATTCAGAAAGGATCCTTTAAATGATAGTCTACTACAGGATATTTCAGAGTATCACCCAATGAGGCTTATTGGTATCCATTTCGTTCTCTGACAAACCTGCTTATTACCCTTTTTCTCTACCATAGCAGCTTTCATTCTGTTTACCAACCATTGCACAATCCTCGATTTTTTCAGCAAACGCAGTCACCACAACCTTAACCTCCCAAATCATGGGAAGCTGTTAGTTCATGCTTTTGTTGGTGTACAAGGTTATGGTTTTTTCTAGTTGTATGCATGTTCAAGTTTCTACATTTTAGGGCATATGTTATGGAAACATGTTTCCATGGAGGGTTTCACACCCCTTCTTCATTTTTTATTTTTTATTTTTTATTTTTCAATGGTGTTGAGAATTTTGCTGCACTTAATTATCTCTATTTAACTTTTGCCTTAAGTATTCTGCATGCATTTTCTATGAACAAGTATTGTGCTTCCCTTATGTTTTTGGTAACTGTACAATGCATTGTTTCTTGAGAAGCTTCTTCTTGGTCGGCGCTGGGCAGTGGAACTGCATTTGTATCATTTGTGAGTTAAACGATAGTAGTCTTTCATTTAATTAGAGAGTTGTTCAATTGTTCGAACTTGATCAGGTTCCAGCATATGGTAGTCCCAATAATCGAGCTTTCTCTGGAGGTAGCTGTTCTTAGCATGGTTTTAAATCTTGGTATTGAAATTCTGTTTCAGCTGATGACTGTCTTTATGTTGGTGGTTGATACTGATTAATGTTTCGATGTACTCAGTGGCCAGAAATCACACAAGAACTATGAAGAATTAGTGGCCAATCATCATGTAGCTATTTGCTATTGGTTTTTATCAAGGTTCTTTGGAGAAATTTGCCTTGACATGCTGTCAGGAACCTTGTTTGGTAAGTTTTCTGTTCGTTGGAATTGCATTACCTTCATCTGTCTGGTATGAAAAAATAAGCTCAACCAGTTCTTCAACGTTAGTGGAAATCTGGAAAGAAACATATGCGTGTGTTTAGATGATTCCTATAATGCAAAAGGTTTTTAATGGAGTTGATTCTAATCTTGCACCAGTCTACATTTAATTAAGATTTTTAGAACTCAGTTTGATGCGAATATGGTGAAACAGTAGTGTTTCAGACTCTGGAATCTCTTCACAGGCGCTTCTCACACAGCTGCATGGACAGTTTTTGGGCTGTTTAAGAACCAACCAGGTAATCCTTTATAGGGCATAATTATGGTCGATGTTCATCCGTATGTTTTGCATCTTTTCTTGCACCATGTTAATCCTAAACCCTGAGGATGGTTTTGGTTTCCTACTAATCTTGATGGGAATAAGTTCAGGCATGAGCCAGGGGCATTGGACACAGTCGACCCAAAGCAGCATATACAATAGGAAGGTTGGATATTGGTAGGGACTGTGAGAAACAATGACAGCCCAGGAAAATGACTTATGTTAGCCAACTATGGGGCTGAGCGAAGCTCAAGTACTGAGTTGTTCCAGGTGAGTCAATGGATGCGCCTATGGAGGAAAGGTTACGAGTTGAGTCCAACATGGAAGCCGATTCCATTTCAAGTCTTCGAGTGAGAACCTCAACTTTAATTCTGATGGCAATCTACTTCAAGTTTGTAGGTGGCGGCTCAACAAAGAGTGGGAAGTTGGATGCCAAAAGGTGATGTGCGCTTGTAATTTCTCTTTAGTTGGGGCCTTGGGGCACCCCTAAGACTATAGGGTTTAGGCTTTCATGGGATGAAGCATCGGTGATGCCCTTGAAACACTTCCCCGTTTTATTGATTACTAGCGTGGGCACCCTTGATGCTTGTGCAATTCATAATAAGCATGACTTACGTAGGAAAGAAATACATATCATAAAATTAATTAGAACGGAATGAAAACTGGTCAGTAGTGTGGGCAATCTCTGTGTCCTTGTTTGTCCATTTTTCTAGGAAAATTCCTGATACAGTTTTAGTTAAAGAGCGAAGAGGAGTGCAAGGAGAAATGAATTTAAAGATCAAGTTTAGGAGGATGGGCGTAGGATTGAACGGTTTTCAAGTGTGCGAAATAGTAGTTTTTGTAGGGTTTTTGATTGGTTAAATAGATTGTGTCAAGTCGGTCATAGTCAAGGGAGGTTGTGAGTGTTTTCATTCTTTATCACGAATTTACAGTTTAATAATATAGGAAATAAAGTAATATTTCTGGAATAAAGGAAATGCCAATTTATCTACATCCGGGTATTTGTTTTTAGTATATTGGGGAGAGTTTGAATCCCTAACTTATTTTATTTTTATCATTTTATTCTTTTATCCTTGCTCATTACTAGGTTAATCCGAGTGGTTTATTATGATGGTTATTCGTGTGCGGACTTGTTTGGATGAGATTCTGGGAGGTTCAAAATTTCTTCTGATGGCCCATAATCATTTTTAAAAGTGTTTGGATAAAAACTGAGAAAAGTGATTGTAAGCCCAAAAGAGATTTTGAGACCAATTTACTCAAGTTGCCACTCCTTTGATTCTGATTCAGTTTCTGATTCTACTTATGATTCTACTTTTGATTCTACTCTGAAGCTATTTAAAGCAATGGATGTACAGTATAAATGACAATCAAAATATATATATATATATATATATATCCTTCTATTGTTTGTTGCGAAATATTCACTTCTGCTTGGATCCGTCCACACGTACATGGACAAAAACAATTTTACTGTACCCCCGGGTAATTCTGATCTTGTCATCGGTATATCTGCACAATACAATACGTTGGGAGTTAAAAAAAGAGATATCAGGGAGGCATCTAACAAATCAATAAGCTTAACCGCATACATTTAAGTTAAAAGGATTTTGAGGAAGCGTCTAGAATATCGCCAATGATCCAGTGGTTTAATGACATTCTACCCTCCTGGGAGCGAATGACATTCCGGCCTCCAGGGGCGCCCCATGGGGGTGGGGCCCTTTCCAAGTGACCTCAATGTGATTTCAACGGCCTTTATTACTATACATTCTAAATGCAGTTAAATTTATTTCAATGGTCTTGATTAATGTTGTATGATCTCACAAACTGGTGTAAAAATTGAAGCACCAAAGGAGCAGGCGCCCCATTTGAGTCATTAAAGGATGAGAGATCTTACAACAACTCCAGCTTAAATTTGCTTTTCATTTCCATCGGAAGCCCAAATTTGCCAATGAGGATAGCTGCGTCGTCCATTGTAACATCATATAAGTTGGTGTCAGATTTCCTGCCCACATGCAATACAATATGAATGGTAGGTTCGCTAGGGACAAAATTACTCACTTCAAGCTAGTTAAGAACTTTGTGGTACATGAGGGACAATTTAGGCTTTATTTGCAAACATACTTGAGTAATTGTGGATTGAAAATCAATGTCAATAATATGGTTTCTGTAATTAAACATACTAGAAACCGTATGTATCTCCAAAACTGGAACTTATGGGACAGGATTATTGGCATGCCTAAATTGTTGAAAGGATTGGGGCGAAGGCAGAAAGATTAACACTGATAGAGCTTCTCAATCACTAAAACCAAGCATAATGGCGTAATTCATAAAGTGAGTAACCATTATAAATAAGTATTACAAGTAAACTTACACAACTGTGCCATCCATGGAGAATTTGAACCCAAGCAATATGTCGACCAGAAACTTTAGTTGTCCATTCCCCTTGACAATCTAAAACAATAGCATTAGAAGATTGAGTAAGTAAAGCAGACAACCAAGGATATGAAAAAGAATTCCATAAAAGAGGAGTACATACAATCATAGTATTTCAAATTTTACATAATAAGGACGGCTTTGATCTGAAACTAACCTGCCTGCCCATAAGACCGTTGGCAGCATTTTCTAACCAACTATCTGTCTCCGTCTGCAACATACAAGATACTTAGTTCACCTCAAGTGAAGGTCTTTTTTTTTTTTTCTTTTTCCATAAAATATATATATATATATACAAACACACATATATATATACAAATACTTGATTAAGTTTAGAGCTGAAAAAGCAGGCATGCTCCCCAGGGTGATAGGTGCACCATAAAAATTAAGAAAACTTCCATATAGAAAAGGTAGAATTACACATAAGCCAATTTCTGTACTATAACAACTAATGATAGCTCCAAGAGGGGTGTAGCGACTTTGAGTTTTCAACTGAAGAAATGAATGTGTGGCAATCCTTGCTTAGTTATTGGGTTGACAACCTAATATGCACTTCCTTTTGAGTTAGTTTATACTCTATAGTAAGTGAAGAAAAAGGAGAGAGAGAATAAGATTAAAGTAGGAAAATATTGCATCTAATTACTGCATCACATTCAACAACTAATGACATCAGTGTTGTTTCCAACTAAGTTAATATATAACTCAAGATTTTCAGAATCCAGATTGATTTCAGTCATGCATGAAGTTATGATCATGGAAATTAGTAAAAGTGAAGCCTCTTAAAGTAATCAATTAAGATGATTGATCATATTTGTGTTAGAACAATGACACTGCTAGTGAGAAGGAGCATTATAGTGAACAGAATAAATGCTTCTATCATCATCCCAAAACTACCTGTGAGCTCCATATCATTTGCCATTCTCCCTCGAGGAGTTCAGGTTCACCTTTAGCTATATTCTGATCTAAGGCGATAAACTCATCAATTGCCTGCAAAGGTAATAATAGCATGCAAAAGATCAACAGAGGGAGGCTATATCAACAACATGAAATTCATAGGAGCATTTGCCTCAACATATATTAAAATGTTTGAATAGGCAAACTTACCTCTCTCACTCCTGAATCAGTAGAAATAGCTGCCAGCAATCTTTGCCTTGGTTCAGTTTTCTTTTGCAGCACAAATGTGGTGCCCTGCACTACAGAGACGTTGCTGGATGTCCTTAATTTTTAGCAAATATAACAAAAAGGAGAGTTTGTTCAATTCTTTATCAGATATTGAGTGTATATGTAAGTTCTTGTATTACCGACAGATAAGGGAAGAGAGGAGGTGCTGAGTCATACTCGGAGGCAACAAATTGTCCACCTACCTTATTTCCTCTTGAGATACGGAGATTTCCAGATTGGGACAAATATGTAGTGTCTAACCATCCCTTTGCTTCATCTCCAAGAAGCCTAAACGGCACTGGATATGGAACCTTAAATGGTAAAAATCTAAAAGAAAAGGCAGCTCTATCGAATTGAAAAAGGATTCGTTTCCCATCTTTTATTGATGCTGCCGCCTGCATGGAAACAAAAGATGCATAATGTAAGAAAAAGAACAATCAAATTATGTGTAAAGTACAATCACAGCATTTTAGAAATAAACAATGGTATCCAAGTCCATGGAAATTAAGACCATAACCCATTAAGTTCTTTTTTTGGCCATCGCCCTGAGGTGTCAGCTCAGATGTGATATGATAGACATGCCAGAGTAATTACAGCTGCTTTTTCTTATTAATTTTTTTTCCCTTATCAATTTTACAATCCTTGCATCAGTATAAGTCGCCAAAAATAATAATTACAACCATGAAAGAGAACGAATTCATACCTCTACTTTTAGCTCACCAATTGCATCAGAGAATCTTACGATATTGGATACACGCGGGTCATTAGTCCGAAGGTATACCTCTTGAAATACGCTAAAGAAGTCGACCCCCACAAATGTTCTCTACAGTGACATACAAAGCATGACACAATCATCATCACAAAGTGAAAATGGATTACTATTAGAAGTACATGTCTATCATATAGTGCCTGTTTGACACCTATATTGATTGGCAAACAATCATTGCGTGTTTTGTAATTTATGCTCTACAATGTATAACCATGCATGTGGATTGCATGTGTGCTGATGCATGCCTTTCCTAACTAGGCCACTAATTATCTGCATACAATGGGCAAGGACTAGGCTATGCCCCAATGCGACAACTAAGTGATATGTGCGTGCCCAGGTGGTAGCCTAATTGTATAATATGGTAACATGCGTTTCTATAGCAGTATATTTGGACATCCAAAATCTAACCTGAATTGGAGATGCTGTTCCAGGCCTTGTCGTAAACATTAACTGCCATCGTCCTTCAATTAAACTTGAGTTTGTCTGCATATATTCAAAGTCATGGTGATTTCCAAGGAATGTAACATTTTACACGAAGAAATTGAGAGAAAATCAAATAGTGTTTTTCATCAAGAAGAAGAAACTGTCACAACTAATCATTCCAAAGACATCTATACTTAAGCTGTTCGTCAAAGTTAGCCAAATTTGAAGCAAATGAAAAATATAATTGATCAAGTTCCAAGTTCCAACTCAATGCCATTTATACGCTAAGTGGTAATCAGGAACTCCTTGTACAAGCATTGCTTCACTATCATCCACAATTTTGAACTGATTCCGAGAATTGAAAGAAACCAATAATTTTTGTTACAACACCACATCAAATAACAACGTATTATGAAGTCTTCACTTGAGTAAAGAAAATAAAAGACTAAAGATTTTTGGGATTAACACGCACGGGATCAGGTATGCCTTCTAGACCTTCAAGGACTTGCACAGCACGTTCAACATCCTGCAAAAATTTTCATAAATTAAATTAAATTTTTTTAAAAAAAAAAGTCAAATAAAATCAAACACTAGAAAACTAATGTGCTCTGTTTGGTGTCTTGCTTAGGAAGTGTAGGAAAGGAAAAAATTACAATCTTCAATATTATTGGGGACTCGAGGAAGCAAAAACCTCCAATCAACTGGGCCTAATACAGCTATCTGACTTAGTTGATGCGAGTTTCTCGTCTTTCTAAACACTAAAAAGTCAGCATAAAACATAAGATTTTCCTCTATTTCTCTGCAATCAAACGGAGTGATATGGTTTCTAAAGCATCAGATTTACCAATGCATTTTCCATCCAGAAATCAAAACAAAAGGAAAAAAAAATTACATTGAGTTGCAGAGGAGAAGCGGAGCGGCCACGGCCTTGGATACCGATGAGAGCTTCGACGAGGCGATTCTCTTCTTCCGTGAACGGAACCTGCTCTTCTCGTTGCCGTTGTTGTTGGTCGACGAGAGATGACGACGGAGGGCGAGGGTTTCTGCGACGACGAGAGCTCAATTCGAACGCTTTTGGCGATCGTAGATGAATAGTTTTCGGATTGAATGGCGCAGAAGAGAATGTGGAAGGGAGTGGTCTGAATCGAAACCCTAGATTTGCAACTTCCATAGCCATAGAAGAGAGTGAGTGTCTAGGGTTGAAGGAGGTGTGTGGTGTGGGGTATTTATAGGCCGTTACAGAGCGAGGCTCAGGGGAGCGAGATATTCTTTATGTTTTGCCACGTGGGTTGTTCTGGATCAGACACGTGGTGTGTGTTATCCATTATCGTTACCGTTACATTTTTTGATGCGAGCTGGTGATTCCTTCGTTCGTGGGTTTATAGGGCGGCAGAGCATGAAACCTCATAGTGATGATGATCACGCCAAACGAGTCGCTTACATTGCTTTAGTCCAAAATTGTACTTAGCCTCTCAAAAGCCTTCAAAACCAAAAATTGACCTTTGTGTGTTAATCCTCGGATGATCTTAAGCAAGCCTACTAATAGGCCGATTAATCTATTACTGAGGTTAAATAAGTAAGAAATTTTAAAAACATATTATTTTTAATAATTTCATATCTCTTAAACTAAAAATGAAAAATAAAAAGAGAGATTACTATAAAGGTATGTTGTTTTCAAGAAAAATATAATAAAAATCCATCTTATGGCTTTTGATCGAAAACACATTTTCTAACAAATATTTTACACTATTTTCCATCTTCGCGAAAATTACTCATGATTTTGTGAAAACAGCCCTGCCCTTTTGTTTCTGCGCACAAGGCTGGGACACATGGAAGAAGCCAAGAAGGTATATAATAAAATTTTATATTTAATGGAAAAAACTCGAGCTTCACATAATACCTGCCAGTAAAAACCTACAAGGCTTTTGAAAATATAAGGCTAGAATATGCTTTGGTTTAATGGGAGTAAAAACAAAAGGGTTGGCTTACCTGTGAGATCAAGATATAATATAAAAAAAAAATGGAAAATTCGGAGAAAGTCCTCAATTTCACACTTTAGGCAGAGACAGGATGAAAGGGATGTTTTTGTGACTGTTTTTAAAGATATTGGAAGGTGACATGCGCCCATGATGACTAGCTTCTAACATTCTAAGTACATTGATCTGATTTTTTTTTTTTTTTTTTTGGGGGGGGGGGGGGGGGGGGGGGGGTATCAGAATATTTGCAAAACAGGGTTAAAAGAAATCTAGCAAGGGTTTTTTTTTTTTTTTTTTGGTTACTAGCTAAATGAAATTTAACAAGTTGTGTTGCTGTAATTAATAGAGACGAGTAATGAGTGTTTTGTGTGCCATGAAAACACAAAAACAAACACATCCCAGATTGGATTGCTACACATACAGCAGGAGAGCATTCCGGTATTTGTTTCTAAAAATGACAATGATTTCATAAACAGCATGAGGGTCTTATGTTTTAAAATTAATTAGTAGAACCAATTAAGGTCATTGTAGAATATGGGTAGTGAGGAAACAAGAAAACAAACACCAACTTTGATTGGCTGAAGCATAGACCATGGAAGTCACATACTTTCCATTTTTAAAAAAAAAAATGCGGCACCATTTCATTTTAATCTCATGCACACAAGTACACAAGTTATGGCAATGGTCTGAGCAAAGTTCATGTGGGAGGCATGTAGTTTTATACTAGTTACCATTGAATGCTTATAGGCTATTTAGTTTATTCAACAGTGAATCTGCAGGGATAGCCGACTTCATAAGCAGTTGAGGAGTGTTTGGTAAATGCAAGATCTTCTATGACAGTTCATCTTCTGCCCTTTGACCTATTTTCTACCAAAAACCAAACTTGTATGATCTCTCACCTAGTTTGCATTGTCACCAGCTGGAATTCAAATCAGGCTTGTCGATCATAAATAGGCCTATTCAAGAACCACGAAACGCGCTAACATTCTATGGCTATAAAAAATATGGACGCGTTTACTAGTGATCATTCCATCCTAATCTTTCAAGTCCATTGTCTTTAATGGCATTCTATATACTAATGTGGTTTTTACAGATATGAATAATGAATTTAAACAAAGCTAAGATTAACAATGAGAAATTTCCACACATAAAATAGGGAGAGTCCTAACTTATATCAGTAGCATTGATCGATAAAAAAAAACATATCCCCTCAACATCTCTTTCAGCTGGGTCGCTGTCTGGAGTGTGAAATGAGGACCATCTCCGAATTGTCCAAATTCATTCTTGATCTCTCCGGGAAGCCAACCGTTTGTTGTTACTCTCATTCGACCAAAGCATATTCTAGCCTCTGAACAAATGGCAGCCAAGTATGTACTGACATTTTGCCATTTGAATATACCACATCGATATATCACACCATATGAACAAATAAATAAACCTTCAATAGCGTGGGTTATGACAATGGAACTAGGTGATTGTGTGGTAATGACACGTGTACGTACTTGACCCGTCATCTACAATTCAAGCCTAGCTTACTTCTTTAAAAGCCTTCTTCCATATCATATCTCCCAGCCACTCAACTGCATACCCTGTAAAATCCTGTGTGTTTTGTGAGAGAACCACTCAGCTATATATCCTGTGAACCTTTTTGTTTCACTGATAGATGGGGAAGGTGAACAATGAAGCAGAAGAAAAAACTGTCTTCAAACATTTCAGCCATGAACACCCACTACAACTCACCAACTTCCTTGAATCAAACCAAACCTGTTTTGGCTGCGGCCGCCGCATAATCCCAAACAAGCCCTATTACACTTGCAAAACTTGCGACGTCTCCCTCCACAGTATGTGCTACGACATGCCAAGAAAAATTCGTCACCCCGCCGACCCAGACCACGACTTGATCCTCTACCGCTTTGACTCCTTCCAATGCAAAGCATGTGAAGATCCTAGTTTTGGTTCTGGTTTCTCCTATTACTGCCGAATCTGCCATTATAATTATCACAGTTTCTGTGCAGTTTTGCCACTTTCTGAATCCCACGATTCCCATCCTCACCCTTTAAAGCTAGAATTTTCACCTCCTTATGATGGGGAAAAATCCTTTCGCTGCGATATTTGCAATAACCTGGGGTTTGACCATTGGCTCTATCACTGCAGATTATGTGATTTCGCTGCACATTTGAAATGCGCCAAATCTAAAAGAAACCCGCAAGCACAAACTACAGGTTCTTCACAGCCGGCTTTTGAAGCTTACACTGGCACAGCTGGTTCTTCAATGGGTTCGTTGCAGTCCAGGTCAATTGCAACCAACTTTAACCAAGGAAGCAATATTTCAAATGGGGTGCAGCCAAATGGGAATCAGAGGAGTATTTCCATGACCGATCAAGCAGGTTTTTATAGGCCAAATGGATTAGCACCGGTGACTGTTTCGCGTTCACCTTCTACAAACACCATGGGCTCTTCAATGGCGACATCACAGTTTATGCCAAATGCGAATGGGGTGCTACCAAACGGGAACAGTGTTAATGCGGTGAGTGCTTTTGGAACCAATCAAACAGGTTTTGTTCAGCCAAACAATTATCCGAATGGGGTGCAACCAAATGGGCCTTACGTTAATCCCATGGGGACACACGGAACAAACCAAGCAGTTCTTGTTCAGCCAAACAATTATCCGAATGGGGTGCAGCCAAATGGGCCTTACGTTAATCCCATGGGGACACACGGAACACACCAAGCAGTTCCTGCTCAGCCAAACTATTATCCGCATGGGGTGCAGAGTACTTACGGAACCAACCCAGCATGTTTTGTTCGGCCAAACGGAGTTCCGATGGTTTTTCCACAAACCAATCAAGCGTTTGGTTATGGTAATCAGATGGGTGTTGGTTCAAATCAAGGCTCAATGAGTGGGATGAAGGGATTGGTAGTAGGTTCAGTTATTACGGGCGCTGGGCAGGCGTTGGGCCAAGATATGTATCAGGGTCTTGCGAATGGTCTCGTTGATGGATCAGATAGCGGTGGGTCAGATATTGTGAGTAGCTGGATCGGTGGCTCTGATATCTACTAAATCATCAGCTTAATTTTAATTCACGGTAAATAAAATTTTTGTAAAATCCTTTTGAGTGTTTACAGCCTTTTTTTTTTTTTTTTTTTTTTTTTTTTTTGTGGGCGTCCAAATAATGTTGTGTTCTGATTTATAATATCAGAAGCAGCTTGTTTATGTGTAATTATTTATTTTATTTTTTTAAATGAGCCATTAGATCAATTTTTCATACAATTCCTAATTAAATCCAGGTTTCTATTTTTTTTTTTTTTTTAGTTGATTCAGACTCAAACCCAGCTTTCATTACAAAAATAATGGGCATTAGAAGTCATTCTTATTTGAATTAAGTTTATTTACTAATCACTATACACCCTTTTGTCCAGTCTAGGAAAGGACGAACACAAGCTTATCACATAAGATGTTAACATCAATTTTCATCATATAGAATGATATCTTGCTGTTTCTTATGGGTTATGGATTGAAACAAAGCAAATAGAATCCATTTAATTTGGCGCATCTAAGGAATATTAAATTGTAAATGATGTAAATTAATTTAAAGTTCCTTATCAATCGAGGAATATCACAGAGACTTTTATCATATAAAATTTGAGATTTAAGACAAGCCAACTATGTGATGGAAAAGGATTTGGTTGGATCGATCCATGGCTAACGAACAAGAAAATATAAAATACAAATTTGGCTTTTTATATTTGATTTTTATGAGTTGATACATTGACAGGATAAATTTACTGAATAGTCTGTATCCATCCATCTGTCGATATGTCTTTGCGTTTTCAAAATACATGAGGCTTATTTTTTTTTCCCACTACTTGCCTTAATACTATCAACACGTCATTAGGTATGGTAAACTTGACCGATGTACCAAATCTGTATACATCCATTTTTCTTTTTCATTGCGTTAAACTTATGGGTTTTTGGGCTTTTGAGTTTTTATTGGATTATATTGTCCTTGTGAGCTTCCTCATTTGTGTGATGTGTGCTCCTTATGTATGTTTACTATTTAATTAAAAAGGGAAAAAAGAAAAATGTTTATAGAAGGGAATGAGATTTTCAATGGAAAGATGAGCATTGAAGACTTTCTAGGCAATCAAGGACTTTAACCGTGCAAACAATTACTTTGATGCCTCTAGTTCCAGTGTTTGTAAGTAGTACTCCACCAAACTTCAAGTTAGAAGTCGTTGGTTCAAAACTCGCCGGCACGGGCGACGGCGGGGCACAATGCACTTCAGGCTGCCTAGCTAGGGTTTGGGTGCCCCGGTTGGGTGCAGGCTGGCCAATGGGTGAAAAAGGAAAAAGAAAGGTATTTGTCTCTTGTAATTAATTTTTAATTCCATAATCCATACAATATGCTTGTTCATGGGCACATCTTGAACCATACCCATCCAAAGTTAGGCAGCTCTATTCTTTTTGGGTCATTTTCTTATTTTAGCATGACAGCCATTTCCATCAAAAACCACTTTTACATAGTTTGGAATCAAGTGAAACATCATCTATTCAAACATAATATTGATGGAAATAGATCAAAACTGGATTTTATCATCTATTGACCTTTCAGATCCCTCTGGGCTCTAGACATTTACTGCATATATCATTGCAAGAATCTCCGTCCGAAAGGTTAAAATAAAAAAA
Source organism: Liquidambar formosana (assembly GCA_039720395.1). Taxonomy (NCBI): domain Eukaryota; kingdom Viridiplantae; phylum Streptophyta; class Magnoliopsida; order Saxifragales; family Altingiaceae; genus Liquidambar; species Liquidambar formosana. The sequence goes on from CM077831.1 coordinate 34,480,641, forward strand.
ATTGCAGTGGCAGTCCTTGTGTCTAGATCTCCTCATTCGTGTCCGTCAATTTCTTCGGTTTTCTTCCAAATTCTAATACGACTCCAGTAAGAATTGAAGAGATGTTTCAATATTTTTCTACCACGATACAAATTGCATTCTTCAGTTGAATTTCTTCCATCTTGAACTGGGTCGAAAGTGGTAAGAAATAAAGCAAAGAACACGACAAAAAATCTTCATAATTTCAGCTTTATGTCTGCTTCAATAAAGAGGAGATAAATCCACCAACTCTGTGAAACAGGGTTTCAATGTCCTCTCTCATCTCACCTTGAATTAGAATAATCTAAAAAAGTAGAAGTTTCCTCTGGATCAATTCTTAGAACTTGATGTAATGCCACTATTTTGAATTTACACTCGTATTTATAATGATCGCCATTATTTTATTTACTTATTGAATTTTTCATTTCAAGGTGATACGGTGTGAATTCGGTCCTCTCCGGCCGGTTCAACTAGGATCATAGTTCCTGAATTTCTAGGCAAATCAAAATCAAGAGAAGGAAGTTTTCCCGTCACTGAGTCAAACCGATTGTCGAATCCTACTCAACGGAATATGGAGGTACTTATGGCAGAACGGACCAATCTGGTCTTTCACAATAAAGTGACAGCTTTGTGCCTTCAATACTTTATAAAATTTATTGAATTGTTTAATTTCGAATTGGACATCCAAACAGGCGCTTAAAATACTTGCACCCTCATATATATCTTGGAGGAGCATCGGTGCAAAAAATAAGATATTTATGTAAATTATGTTTAATAGCAGTACTCTGCCCCTACAGCCTTTAACAAGCTAGGTGCACAGCCACATATATCCTCAATCCACCTACCACATCTCCATGCGCAGAGTTGATATATGAGGGTTCAGTCCAATTAATACTGGTGCCTATTAAAAAAAAACATGACAATTTTTCCATGTGGATGTAGAACTGCTATATATATATATAAAACTAGGAAATTCAAGTAAAATCCATACGTTTCTATTTTTCCTATGGGTGCTCACGGATCCGCTCGGTTCGCAAAAATCGCCCAATCCGATCCTATCCAAAGGCATTGGGTGGATTCAACTGATGGGTGGGTGCATAGTGGTCTAGGATTTTATTTTTTTTGCGGTTTCGTGGGTGGTTCGTGGTTTTAAAAGAAAAAAACCGATTCAAACCTACCCGTCCGCATATTTTCATACTTATTAAATTGTACATGTTATATGTGACGGTGTACGTATCATTGATTTTTTTTCCTTTTATTTCTTTTTTAAGAATCAATACATGTTTTATAATTTTTATTTTACCGTTCGTGCTCTTTCTCCCTCTTTCTATATTTCTATATATATATATATATATATATAATATAATATAATCAACATATGTCTTGATTTATTTATCTTTTTGTCTTCTTTTTCTGTTTGTGTTTTTAAGATATAAAATGGTATGACTAAATTAAGGGGAAAACAAAAAACCAGCAAGATCCTACTAAAATCCCAACCTACACATAACCCGATGTGTTACATGGGTCAAACCCACCTGCTTATGCGGGCAAAAGTGGATGCGAATTTACTTCACCCATCAAAACGTAGGCGGATGGTGGTGACCACGCCTAGTTTTTCCACATAAAAATTTCTCCTTTCATTTTGTCATGGTGATAAACCCAGATTAGAAGGAATAAAGCCAACAAGATTCAATTGGCTTTCCAACCTGAAATCCTGCCAATCTGTATGTGAATTGCCTCAACAAGTTTTAAAAAATGATTAATGATCTAGCTTAAAGCCAGGTATTTGATACGTGTCGCCCACTTCACAAGCCAAATGGTGACAAGATTAGGCTTGTGTAGCTTCAAAACAACTTGCACCACATGTATTCCATTTGTAATTGGCACACCATCTTAAACATGTCACTCACATTGAGTCATCAGATCGATTGAAAAGTCAATGTCGTTCAAAATAAAGCTAGAAAACATATTAGGTAGAAGATAATCAATAGCTGTATCATTTGTCTTAACCTTCATGAAAGAATATACGGCTGAATTAAAGCATCAAAATCGACGGGAAAAAATAATTGGTTCCGTAGCCATCTATCTGAGTTGTCGGAAAGGCTAATGCTGACAAATTTAAACAATAAACATCTTAAAATGCATGCACAACTTAATCGTGCACTGAAGTGGTGCAAAAAGGGCTTTCGCTTTTTCTATAGCACTAATGCTTCTAAGTGTGTTTCGATTCATGAACTCGTATGGGATGGCTTATATTATATGCAAAGCTGATAACTATGAACCCACCACTCTCTTAATCTTCTATAACGTCGGCAATATTAAAACCACTATAATTCAGTTAACTTTGCACAAATAGTCAAGCTGAGTGCAGCTTCTTGTATACAGGCAGACACTGGCTGCTGCAGCCGCCATACATCACAGCACTAAGCTTTGGATTAAAGTTTGAACATTTCTTATATAATCACTTAGCTTTAAAGCATGAATTGAACGTTTGTTATATAATATTGGATTATAAAACTGTAATTGAACCTTTGTTCTTGCTTATAAATTTGGCTTCTTTGGTTTTATCATGCATCTCAACCTTTGCTCTAACCCAAGAGAATTAGTATTTTACTATAACCATGAAGAGGTCAAGCAGCTTTCGTGGTTATTGTTTTCTTGTAACATTCTTAATGGTGTGTTTGGCTGTAAGGTCCCAACTGACCTCCAACTTCTACTCGACTACATGTCCGGGTCTCCTCGGAATCGTACGGAAGCAGGTTCAAAATGCCATCAAGAACGAAATGCGAATGGCGGCTTCTTTGATTCGGCTTCACTTCCATGACTGTTTTGTAAACGTGAGTTTAAACATCACTATGGTGATTAGCATTTCATTAACAATAATTAATTTGATTTGGAATTATTACATGTAGCTGTATGGTTCCAAGATGATCTGTTCACGTGTCTTGTTTAAAGCTTTAGACTGATGTGTTCAATTTGTTTTAGTGTAATACAGTGACGGAGAACTCTATAACCATCTGTTTAAAGCTATATATATATATATATATATATATATATATATATTTATATATATATATTCAAGAAGAGGTTCATTTTAAATGCATGCAGATGTTTTATCTAAGAATAAGCTTAAGAATCCAAGGAAACTCCCTGACTCTTTCTGATGCTTCTTTATCAAAGAAGATCAGCTCTTTTCAAAAGGAAGCTTTATTCTTGAATGCGGCCTTGGAATTAAGGAAAATGTTGGTGTACCAACCGAAATACCCATCAATCTTGATTACTCAAAAAGTACCTTCTTTTAAATATCTCATGAGTGGGGTATGCTTATGTAGACACTATTTTTTTTCAGTTCTTTTTCTTTTAAACTTGTCGGAAGCAACATTAGTTTATTATCATCGTTAGAACCATCATTACAATATTGCTAGTATTGTCTTCTTAGGGTTGTGATGCATCAATTCTGTTGGATGGAAGTGACGGCGAGAAGTTTGCTGTCCCTAACTTAAACTCTGTGAGAGGATTTGAAGTTATGGACACGATTAAAAGCGCAGTGGAGAGTGCATGTAGCGGTGTTGTATCATGTGCCGACATACTAACCATAGCCGCTCGAGATTCTGTTCTCTTGGTAAGTGGATATCCTACATGTGTTGCATGCTTGATATATGTGTAATCATCAATATATATAAAAGAACATAAAAATCTATAGCATTTGCATGCAAAACAAACCAATAGAAATCATTCTGATACACTAAAGACCATTTTTCCTTGGAAGTAGCTTTAAAGAACTGATGCACACTCTAAAGCACTTCTTTTTTTTTGATCCACAAAAAGATATTGTATTAATATTAAGAGGTATTACACCCAAAGCCCAGATACAAAGCAACCCCCAACTGAATCGATTGAGAAAACAACCCCCACTAGAAGTCACACGCCAAATCACAACCCCAAACAAAGCCCAAAAAGACTGGAAAGCACAAGAGAATTTGAGAAGATTTGAATTCATTATCATACACCTGTAGTAGCACAGATGAAACTAAGTGGAATTTTTTTTTTCTCTTTTGCAGAGTGGAGGACCTTTATTTCCAGTCTTTTTGGGAAGAAGGGATGGACTGGTTGCAAACCAGGCAGGTGCAAATACTTCGCTTCCTTCTCCCTTTGAGACACTTGATGTGATTATTGGCAAATTTCAGGCTGTAGGTCTTAACGTCACGGACGTAGTGTCCTTATCAGGTAATTGATTGCATTTTTGTTGGACTAGATTGTGCACTATATCAGGACTTCCTTGATCGAAGGTTCTTTCTTCAAATTCTATATATCATGTAGGGCTGAACTCCCTGTCCAAGCCCAGCCCAATCCAACCCCAGGTTGCACCAACCTTAGCCTAGCTAACCCGGGTTCTATGTTTGAAATTGGGTTGGTCTCAGGTTAGACATGAATTGGGTTGAGGTTAGCTTTGGGTTGGACTCAATTGAAGGTTAGGATCGGGTTAGGGGCTTTTCAAAAGCGAGGAAAAATGAGATCTAATGGTCACTATGTTGAAAAATATCATATGGGCAAAAGAGGTTATATGTGCTTCAAGGAAATGACCGTAAAATTGATTTTTATATAACCCAATCTAGAAGTTCGATTCGAACTACTCTTTCATAGTTGCTTCTAAACGAACCCTAATAGTGTGTGAAAATCAGCATGCATGGTAGGGATAGTGTAGAACAAACTTTTTTAATATGACCTAACTCAATGAATTTTTTTTTAACCTCCTTTATCACCTCTAGACAGCTACACTCTATACTGTATAGGATACAAGTATACAGCATAGCCATCACTTTAGCGATAAATAACTGCAATATATAATCCAAGTGTTCTGTACCAGCCAAGAACAATGCAATTATATTAAGGCATGTTCTAAAATAATTACAATATATAATCCTAAACCAAAAACATTTTTCCTTCGGGATTTTTAAATTTTTATTAAATATGTGGGTTCATGTGTAGGTGCTCATACAATTGGACTAGCAAGATGTGCCCTCTTCAGCAACAGATTATTTAACTTCTCAGGATCGGGTGCTCCAGATAGTACAATGGACACAACTATGGCGGCTGATCTGCAAAACGTATGCCCAGTGAACGGTGATGGAAACAAGACCGCCGTTCTTGATCGTAACTCTAGTGATCTATTCGACAACCATTACTTCAAAAACTTGCTCGTTCAGAAGGGTCTCCTTAGTTCTGACCAAATTCTATATTCTAGTGACTTGGCAGTTTCGACGACCAAAAGTCTTGTTGAAAGCTATAGCAACAACCCTAATCTTTTCTTCACCGACTTTGGTAATTCCATGATCAGGATGGCGAATATAAGTACGCTTACTGGGTCGAATGGAGAGATTCGTAAGAACTGCAGGGTGGTTAATTCATAAATTGCGCTTGATTATAAAAACCGGTTGTGATAGATATCTACTTTAGTTAGCTGTTTTGTTTTAAAATTGTATGGCAAGAAGTGATGTATCAGGGGTTGCTGTTCTTAAGCTTGTATGATGTTGCTTGAATAAATACGTTATATTGATTAGTACAATCAATTAGAGCCCCTTTCGTCGTCCTGTGTAGTTGAATTGATTCATTGTGTTTCATATATAATTTTGTGAACAAATCCCTCTTTGTGAATGGGGAAATTCAAGAGAAGAATTTAAGAATTTGTTAACAAATCCATCTTCTCAAGTCTGATCTTGTAACACCAAACTACGATGAAGATTTTAAATTTTGTAAGTCGTCCCAATCAAGATGAGTTTGTATCTTTAATTCCACGTAAATTATAATTCATCTATTTGGACAACCAAACATGCCCTTAAAATTTCATTTCAAGAAAAAAAATAAAAAAATAGATAAATAATTTGCAAAGTTTCATTAAGGCTTCAATAGATACGATGGAAACAAAATCAAATAATGACATGCATCTATCCTGTTGGATGAGGCTGCCCGTTATCGTGATTGCAAATTTTGCTGGTAAAGTATATCATCGAAATTATTTTTTTTGCAGGCAAAGAAATTTTTTATTAATCATAAAGAAGTATATATTACAGCAGCAACCCCAATAAATAGCCACCCTGCCCACTAATTTAACCACTCCAACCCTACCTGACCCCCAAAAACATCATCAAAAAAAAAAAAAAAAAAAAAAAAAACACAGAATATATAGCACGACACCCACCCCACCCCCCCCCCCCAAAAAAAAAAACAGATATCCTGTTTCCTAAAATGTACATTGTTAAAAGTAGGGGTGCAACTTAGTTCGGGAAATTCCGAAGATCGGACCGTTCCGAGCAATTCAGCCCAGTCCGGACAAAAAATGTTCGGTCCGAGACTTGGGATTTTTTTCAAAAACTAAATTTTTTCGGTCCGAGACTCGGTTTAGGGGGGTTTGAGTTCTGGACCGGACCGAATTCCCAAATTCTATATAATATATAATAAAACTTTTATGTTTCTATCAAGTTATGTGTTTTTTATAATATATAATATAATAATATAATATAATATATTATCCATGGTCAAAATTTTTTTATATTACAAACAAAAACTAGGAATTCGGGAATTTGGTCCGGTCCGGAACTCATATATTATAAAAAATACATTTTACTGAAAAGTACAAATAAAAACCGAGTTCTGGACGGTCCCAAACTGAGAAAACTCGGTCTAGGACCAATTCGGTCCAAGCCTAAAACGGTCCAGTTCCGGTACAAGATTTAAGATCCCAAATTACTTCGGTCTAGGACAAAAATACCCCTGTCTTTGATCGTCTCGTACTGAGTTGCCCTCCTAGTTAAAAGCACCACATAGAACTTCAAAAATAAAAATGTTTTCTAGAGCTTTTTTTTTTTTCTACGGCCCATGAAGTAGAATTAACTCAAACTTATGATTGAGCCAAATCAATTGAGGGTCAAAGGGTAACAATGGACGTTGCACTTGTAGAATCGATACAGGTGGTTCAAATACAAGGTAACTCCTTTGAAGAATGATAGTCCAAAACTCACTTTAGTCAGCATTTTCGCAGCTAGTTTTGCAAGGAATTGTCACTTGGATATCAAAACCATCTATTGGATGATCTAAGCGAATTAAACTAGTTGAATTCATGTCACAATTTGGGATTTTGGAATGACGAAATCCGGCATGATACGAGGGAATACCCAGGGAACAATTTGTCACATTTTGAATTACACTAATTGGTAATTAGGTCCACTAAGTGACAAAATTCCACCAACTTTGTTGAAAAAGGTTTATTCTATAAATTTAAGATTTAATTGAATAAATAGCAATCTCAAGAGGTGAACCAGTGGTTTCTGTAGCTTGCACATCAAGAAGCGAAAAGTCTTGGATTGAATTTCCCATTTTTTATTAGGATTAGTCACTAGTCAAATATATCGGTCAAGTATATCCTGTACGTCCTATTCCAAGGGATTAGTAGGCCAGAGGTTAATTTGGATACTGTACAAGAGGACACCTAGTGCCATTTTAAGTACCCAGCTGGTTTGCATAAGAGAACCCAAAATTCATTGCAACTGATAGTGAACACTTGTCATTATGTATCTATAGTCTATAGAGAAAGCCAAAACTGACTAAAATTACTCTACCAGAGGACATCTAGTGCTACAAATCAAGCATGGTGATGAAGATTGCAATGGTTGAAATCATGCCATTTTAAGTACCCAGCTGGTCTGCATAAGACAACCCAAAATCCATTGTAACTGATAGTGAACACTTGTCATTATGTATCAATAGTCTATAGACTATAGAGAAAGCCAAAACTGACTAAATTTACTCTACAAGATGACATCTAGTGCTACAAATCAAGCATGATCGAGATGGTGGCAAAATTCCTTCACTAGAAACAAAAGTACCCTGTTTTTTAGCCCGGGGGTTTAAATCATCCGGCTGGAAGTCCTAGGCTAGGACCACATTTAACCGAAGCATGCAAGTCGCAAAACACCGTTGTTCTACGTGAGAAGATATTTAATTTGATTTATGACATTTATTTTTGTTTTATATATATGAAAAAACTATTTAATCCAACAGTTTGTTTTAGCAAAATATGAATTACAGATAAAATTACTCCCTCCGTTTCTTATTTAATTGGCATACTAATTTTCATTTTGAAATGTTTCAAAATAATTGTCACATTAAAAAAAAAAATCAATGATTATTTTTGTTTGATTCCTTAAATTACCTTTAAAAATGTCTTTTTTTTTTTCATTTCTAATGCTTTTACACTTAAAGGTAAAATTGAAATTTTAAAACTTAATTATTAATTTAAAAATATTTAATAGAGTTATCTAAATAAAAATTAAAAAAAAAAAGTACATTTTTTCAAATGAGACAGCTAGATAGGAACAAAACGATGGAGTATAAAAATGTGTGCGTTTGATGGAACAGCTGCTAGAAGATGTGCGAGTGTGTTTGATTTTTCTAGAAGTTGAAGAATATTGTTGCAATGGTTGAAATCATGCCATTTTGAGTACCTTGGTCTGCATCATGACAACCCTAAATCTGCTGTCAATGACAGTACGTGAACCAACGTGTACCACCATGTGCATTTCTAGAGAAAGCCAGCCACCATTGAATGTTATTTTATTTTTTTGGGTGAGGGTTAAGTGAACTGACTAAAATTTCAATACTAGAGGCAGCGCCCGACTCTTCCACAAAAAAAAAAAAAAAAAAAAAAGAGGAAAAAAAGAAAAAGAAAGAAAGAAAGAAGGAACCATTTTGTTCTCAATAGCATTTGAGATAACTCTATTTAATTTTATTTCAAAAAATTATCAGGGTTTGTTAGAGTGTCCGATTCAAAATTAAACGATTGAACAAACTTTACATAACATTGAAGGCAAAATCCATCACCTTTAAATTCATAGAGTGATGGTCATCGTTACAAATCAAAATAGTAGCATTTCATAAATCTATAAGAAGTGATCTTATAACATCAACTATAGGGATGATTCCAACATTTTAAAATATTTTTATCAAAGATGAAGGATTTGTGTCTTTAATACTATGTAAAAATTACAATTGTTTAATTTTGAATTGGAGACCCAAACAAACCCTTAGTTTTTAATGTTAGTCCCAAATTTTATAATGGCTCCTTTTTAGAGGGTAGATTAATTTGCATTCAAACTGTATGGAAAACACAATTGAATCATTCCATTTCGCCGGGGCTTCCAAACATGTCCTTAATCTGTATCTCTTTGCGTTTCAAGAACAGTCTAAGACATTCTTTGGCTGGAAGATTTTGCACATGCATTACAGTGAGATGATCTGAAATGAATCATCTGACATGCAATGTAGACAATTTTCCAAAGTTTAAAGGCATGCATTCTCTAATTTCAATAACAGTAGGCGCAAAGGAAGAAAGATTTGAACCCAATACTGCAGCTTGCTATAAAATTACGACCAACCTGAAAGAAACTCTCAAGAGTAACAAAATGTATATGAAACTTATTAATAATCAATTTCTTACTTTTGTCTCCCCACCCCCCCCCCCCCCCCCCCAAAAAAAAAAAAAAAAAAAAAAGAAGGAATATGGAAATTACTAATTAAACAAATAAGCCTAGCCTAGAATTGGGCAAGTTCGGCTGATTCCGTGACCCTTCATTCCTTATTACTAGTGCCTCTTGGACTTCGATCTGATGGTTCAAGAATTCCATATAATCCTAACTCACTTGTCCTACTCCATTCCTATTTGTGCCTCTTGGACTTCTGCCGGTTCAAGAATTCCATAAAATCCAAAGTCACTTGTCCTACGTACATCACTCTAAGAGAGAAATGTTATGGGTTTCAAATTAAATATGCATGTATTAAAATTGCATGGACTATTGAGGGAAAATTATTTGGTTTAAGTTCAATCATTCTTCTAATTAATTTTTTTTTTTATAAAAAAAATGGGAATAGAAATCAGTCATTTTATTTTATTTTTTTTAACTTTTCAGGAAATAAAATTTGACCAAAACTGATCATACATGAGAACCAATACAATTCAAAGAGTTGGACTGAATTAATATTAAATTTTATATATATATATAATAAAATTAAAAAAAAAGGCAAAATGATAGGGAGACATAACCTATTGGCCTAATTGGCCTATAGCCATTTAAGGAATTAGATAATAATTAATCACACCCCACTATCCATATTTGTAGGGATTTAATTTAATAGCAATTTTTTCCTTCTACGTTTCCTTATTTTACTGAATTTCAAATGTTACATCAATAGAAAGTGACCACAATCCACGTTTGTAGGGATTTCATTTAGTAGCAATTTTTTCCTTCTACGTTTCCTTATTTTATTGAATTTCAAACGTTACATCAGTTGGTCTATAAACGTTACTATTATCCTTAAGTTTGTTGATCATTCAGCAACTGGGAATTTGGACTAATTCGTTTATTGGCTGATTATAACCAGAATTTGGTTAGATGTTATTGAATTCTAAAACCATTGTTTCACGAGGGGAAAAAAAAAAAAAAGAAGCCTCTTTTTAATTTGCTGTGTTAACTATGATGGGTCATCGACCAGACTGATTGGAAAGCACGTATAATTAATTAATGCCTTTTTAAGACCTTCCTAATTTTCATTAGAGATTCAATTCATAAAAGAGTGAAGGAAAATGCATGTTCATTCAAACTAAGTGGAAAAATTTTAGTGTTCATATATTGTTTTTGCGACCGAAAGTCGTGTTTATTAATATTAAAGCAAGATTTTCACCAAATAATAATATTAGATTGTGACATGAGGAAAATAAATACTCCTATCTAATTATCTATATATTATAGTAGTAACATACAAATACTTTGGCCGGCTAAGACTTTTAATCAGTGATGTAATTTGTTCATATCAAGCCAGTCTGTAGGAAAAATAATTTTTTAAAAAAAAAAAATTAAAAACCCACTCGACTTAATTTGGGCTTATTAGCTAGGTCTTCTACTCTGGACTTCTTATATTTTTCTGAAGGTTTACATGGCCATCTTCACCCGCAAATGAGTGTCTTATATATGTAAACCCTTACAATTTAAAACTGGAATTTAGTAGGTCGGTTTCAACAAACTTATATCCAAGCGCAGACTACTAATCATTAATGATATAATAAATAAAAAAAATCAATCCTTACAATGTATACCTCCCATATATATTTTACTATTGTTGTCATCCGTTTCGTAAATTTATTTTTAATCAATAGAAATCTCATTTTTTTGGATGAAACAGTTTTTAATTTTGGATCAATTTAGTTTTTGGCATGCATGATCTACTTAAAAAAACTATATGATCTAACAATAATAGCTTTTGTAAAATATGAGTCATACATGAAGTTATTAAAAATTGATTCTAACCCCATACATACATATATACATACATATAATCATATACAATCACAATCATGCATGTTGATATAACGTATCAGTATCATATATTGAGAGTTATATCCCGTGCATTGGCCTAATGAACTTCGTAACCTACCAATGCACGAGATACAACCCTTAATGAGGGTGCTGATAATATATATATATCAAGTGATCATGTATTAATATAACTATATCAAGACCCGTATTGGAAGTTGTATCTCGTACATTATTGGGTTATGAGTTATATTTTGAACCAATACACAAGATACAACTCGTCATACATGAGGTTAATATAATTATATCAATACGTGCTAACCTAATCGAGACTTTATATATATATATATATATATATATATAAATATATATACAATTATGTTTCTATTAGTACGTATTGATATAAGTTATATTAATACTATGCATTGAGGGTTGTACCCCTTGCATTGTTCCAATGTACATCATATCTTACTAAAGTATAAAAGACAACTCTCAATACAGATGTCAATATAAATTATACCAGTTCGTGCTTACTTGATCATCATATATATCCATGAAGTTTTCGTCGATGGCACGAGAAAACGATGAGTGTTGGATCCCAAATTCTTTTGGTGGGTCAGCCCTAATAATTGATAAATATGTCAAAGAAGGAAAAATCTGAATTGGTGCTTAAGATAGAGTAGTAATAATGAATGTATATGGAATATGTTTGAAGTTGATGGGCGCAGTTGGTCAAATCCTGTTCGTGGTTCTAGAAATGCATGTAAAGACCCAAAAAAGCTTTGATGGTCCCATTTGACTCTGTAAAGACAATTAGGAAGCCTCAAAGCAATTTCTCAACTCTTAATTGGTCAGCTGTATAGTGAAAGTGAAAAATATTCCGCACAAACTACCCAACTGCACCTTCTTATTTTTGTCGAAATATATGATTTTGTCTGAGCCTCCTAATTTGACCACCCACTATTCAATGAGAAAAAAAAGGCCCCACTTATTTCTAGTAAATGAATCATCTCCTTACTCGAAGGATTCTGAAGAGAGAGAGATTCTGCATGGCGTTAGAGAGAGAGAGATTCTGCATGGCCTTTGGCAAGAATTCAGATAAAAAACCTGCCAATAGTGGTGGGAAGAAGGGAAACGTTTTGGCCGGCATATGAGGGTTAATAAAAATAAAAATAAATAAAAAGTAAACGATTTTGGTCAATAATGGATAATAGTAAACGAGAATTATGGTGATCAAAATCATTGCAATCTGACTAAACGTAAGTGCATGATATATGATGATAAATAATTACACTTTATTTTTTTTAGGTAAGTAATAATTATACTTCTCTTCTTTGGTAAATGTTAGGGTGTGTTTGGCTCTCTCGTGAAAATCAATCAATGATTAGCACCAAAAAAAAAAAAAAAAATCAATTAATGAGTCCATTTTATTTTACATGGCATTTGAGGTTACAAATCCATCATCTCGATCAGTTTTGTTTTAAGTTTTTGGTAATAAATTTTGTACAATTAATCCCATGCACCATGCACTGTAGGCTATATAGTAATTTCCAACTAATAATTGGTCATGGCCTATTGATAATTAATGATAGCATAATTTTCCATGAAGGCCACCAAATTTGGACTTGGGCAAAGCAAGTGGAAATGAATTGCATGTGCCTCCTTATTCTGAAATTTCCCCTCCCTACTAATTTTATAAGTTTGTTAGAAAATTCACACAAAAAAAAAAAAAAAAAAAAAAAGGCCAACAAATTCAAGAACAAAAGAGTTTGAATATCTTTAAACCGTTGAGTTTGTAAAAATTGAGCAATTCAACACAAATTCGGGTACAAGCTAGCCAAAAGAAAGTTCACCCATTACTTAATAATCTTGAATTAAAAACCTTAATTGTAAATTAATAGTTTCCTCCATTGAAATGTTCTATGTATTTAGGTTTACTTCTAGTCGTTTACGTTAAAAAAATGCATTTTAATTCATAGGTCCCACATTATCTACTTTTCCAATCAAATAAAAGTAAACCAAAGAATTTTCCTCACTCGCTTTGCACATCACATGCGTTAGCCTGGCCCTTGTCAAACTCTCAGTATCCCCGATCTCCTATATAAAGGCTGCGAACTCCACAGCTTGTAAGTGCAAGCACAAGCTTTTATTCAAGAATATATACTCTCTAGCTCTCAATTTCAATTCAATTCCTCTCTTAGAAAAAAAAAAGGTATAATGTCTTCGTTTTCATTACTACTAGCGGCTCTTTCCTTCGCTATTGTAATCGGAGGAGCTCATGCTCAGCTGAGCTCCACCTTTTATGCTAGCACCTGTCCAAATGTGTCGAGTGTTGTACGTGGTATTCTGGAGCAGGCTCAACAAAATGATGTCCGAATTGGTGCCAAACTCCTCCGCCTCCATTTCCACGATTGTTTTGTCAATGTAATTTTCTTCCTCGATCTATAATATATGTATATATGCATATGTTTCAACTCTTTTTTCCTAGCATGCATGACAGTCCTGTACGTACTATTAGACTGAATGGTTTAGGCCTGCAACCAAACGCCCCCAATGATAGTCTATCCTTCTTAATTTGCTTATACATACGAACATACCAAGTACTAATGAGCATGTCTTTGTGCCATGCATGTGTTGTGTGCAGGGCTGCGATGGCTCAATTTTGCTAGACGACGCGGACGGCATAGACAGTGAGAAAAATGCAAATCCAAACGTAAACTCGGCAGATGGATGGGGAGTCGTCGATGACATCAAAACTGCTCTGGAGAATGTTTGCCCTGGCGTCGTCTCCTGCGCTGATATTTTAGCCCTTGCAGCTGAAATTTCTGTTTCTTTGGTATATTACATCATCCATTCTTGACTTTCCTGTCATCAACCACATATATAATTTCTTTGCCTAAACTAGCTATATCCAAATCTATTAATTACATACGCATCAATCTAGCATGTCTTGGAGTGATCGAACTTGACTTATGCATGTCATCCGTATTCTAATCTTCCATTAATATGATACTCCCCACATCCTATAAAGATAGGTCATTTGTGACAAAACATGCAGATTTAGAAAAACTATAAAAGCATTTGACTTGTCACCCATTAAACTTTTTCTATCCAAAAGTACCTTATTCCTCCTTGGGATTTGATTTTGTGTTGAAAGTCATTCTTGAAATAACAAAGGATGATATAAGAAAATTCAAAAAAAAAATAAAAATTATGATTTGATTTTTCAAAGTGGACAATCATTTTGGGCAAAAATGCCCTATTGTTGACACATTAACCTAAAGTACGTTATGACCGGAAATTTATTTTTTATTTTATTTTATTTTTTGTCCTAACACCAGCAAAATAAAAATGATGCAGGGAGGAGGTCCTTCGTGGGACGTTCTACTAGGAAGAAGAGATAGCAGGATAGCGAACCGACAGGGTGCTGACAGTGGCTTACCAAATCCTTTCGAAGACCTTGAACGGATTACACGCAAGTTTTCTGATGTGGGACTCGACTCTACTGATCTAGTCGCTTTATCTGGTAATTCCTAAATTTGAAATACCCCACCAAATTACAAATATTACCCCTTCAATTCATAAAAAAGAAAAACCCCTATAATGAAACCATTTGCCATACGAGCATTTCATTTGCTTCTCTTTTAGGCCATGTTTGTTTGGTTAGAATGGAATTGATGGAATTGAATCACATTCCAATTCATTACAAACAATATGTTTGGATGAGGTAATTAAATGGAAATAAAATGAAACAGTAGTAGTGAATTGTAATGATATTCGATTATTCCGCAATGTTTATTTAAATCTTATTTCATTCCATACTATTTTAAGTGTGGAATTAGATTCTATTCTCATTCATTCCATTCTAACCAAACAAACATGGTCTTAGTGGTGTCTTTGGATTTGTTTTGGTTTAGGATTTGTTGGTTCTTATTATGGGGTATTTTTCTGGTGTTCTTTTGAGGGTTGTCTTTCCCCTGATTCTTTTGTATCACTCGTTCCTTTTGGTTTTTTAATAATATCGGTTTGCTCGATCATCAATATATATATATATATATATATATATAGGATGATGATCAGGTAAGCACGTGCTGATATAACTTATATCAAAACCTGCATTGGGAGTTGTACCTTGTGCATTAGTGAGATGTGAGGGGAATTGAATCAATGCAAGGGGTACAACCCCCAATGCATAGTGCTGATGTAACTTACATCAGCACGTACTGATAGGATCACCTCTGTATATATATATATATATTCTCATCTAATACATAAATATGGTTGCTACGCAGGTGGTCATACATTGGGACGGGCACAATGCTTTACGTTCAGCCGAAGGCTCTACAATTTCAGTCAGGACGCGGCCGGAACCCCGGACCCAACCCTGGACACAACATATGCAGACACACTTCGCCAAACATGTCCACAAGGCAATGTAAACACCCGAACCAATCTTGACCCAACCACCCCCGATGGCTTCGACAACAACTATTTCACCAATCTCCAAGAGAATCGTGGGCTTCTCCGAAGTGATCAAGTACTCTTCTCTACTACTGGGGCCGACACCATTGCCATCGTGAACCGCTTTGCGAGTAGCCAGGCCGACTTCTTCGATAGCTTTGCTCAGTCTATGATTAAGATGGGCAATATTAGCCCCTTGACTGGAAACAGTGGAGAGATCAGATCTGATTGTAAAAGGGTCAATTAGAGCCTTTTATTACTTTGAGGATACAATGATGACCAAGAGTGTTTTGCCTTTTGAAATTTAGAAGTGTTTTATGGTGTTTTTTATTTTAGTTATGACCATAATAGGTCAGTGCAATTGTATGGAAAGTACTGGAGTGGATTGTTGTCAATTGTAATAGGCAAGAAACGAAATTATTGTCTTGCAACTGTTTTTTTTATTTCTATGGACTACTTGGAAATTTTTGATCAAATTGGACTCTGTGTGGCTCTCGTCTCTCCGAATCAACCAACTGCAAACGCTTGTTCAAAATCCGCCTGGGCTGATGCCTTACACATTTTCACAGTTGGAACCAAATTAAAGAGGACTGTCCAATTGATTTGCCCATCGCCTAAGTGATGATAATTAGATTAATCAAATTAAAAATTTCATATATGAAATAATGAAATTATTCGTTGTGGGGGGACGTGGTTGCTACCATATCACACGGGAAAAATAAATTTGGGCAAAAAAATGAGTAACTCAACATTTTCCAATGTAAAACTATAATCACAATTAACAAAAAGATTCACGAAGCCGTAGCATGACCATGTAGTTGGGCCACAGCATTTGAGGGCTCGACTGCAAAGCCCACTGGACAACAACATGGGCGAACACTTTCTCAGTTCTCTGCCATTTTTCTATGCTTACATATGGTTTAGCAATACACATATCCAGTCTAATATCTAGTTATTAGGGGCTGTTTGGAAAACCTGAAAACCTAACCAGCTGAGAATAAGTTTGACCAATTTTGATTTCACATGGTTTGGTAAATATCTTTTTCCTACTAATCAATTGAAATAAGGCAAAAACACAGTTTTTTTCAAACAAACTGTGATTTGGTTTATTTAAAAGCCAAATAATAGTTATGGACCAGACCCAGTCTAATTATGGACCAGACTCAGTCTAATCTAGCTTTTAAAGTTTCCAAACAAGTCCTTAGTTAAAAAGGCTGATTGGCTAAGGACTGAATGGAACCATAGCAAGCGACATAATTGGGCACAGTCCATGAACACCACCAAGGCCTTGGCCCAAGCTGAATCTCACTACTTCAATAGTGCTAGGTTTTAGGACTCTTCCTCCAAATATCCTAAAGAGTTCGGCTGGCATCCAACACCTAGACACGTGGTGAAGTAGTGGATACATGATTTGTGGGTTCAATGTATTTTTATAAATACATATCCACGTGTCTACGTGTACACACGAACACATGATGTGTGAATTCAATGTAATTTTACAAACACGTGAGATTTTTGCTACCTGACCTAAATAATTGCTAAGGGCCCTTTTTAATAAACTTTTATGTTCTATTTTTTATTTTTAAAAGTTAAGAAATGAAAATTTTGATAGTTTTTTATAGTGCAAAAATTTTGATTGTTATTTTTTAAAGTTAAGGTAGCAGTAATTTTTATTTTCTCAACTTTTAAAAATAAATTCCAAAAGTTTAGGGTTGTTGAAAGTTATTTTGATAGTTATTTTTGAAAGTTAAGGCAGCACCTGTAACCAACTGCTCAAAGACTCTCCCCAAAAAAACAAAACAAAACAGAAAAGGAACCATTTTGTTCTCAATAGCATTTGAGATAACTCTATTTAATTTTTATTTCAAAGAATTATTAGGGTTTGTTAGGGTGCCCGATTCAAAATTAAACAATTGAACAAATTTTACGTGATATTGAAGGCAAAATCCATCACCTTCAAATTTAGAAAATGATGGTCATCATCACAAATCAAAATAATAGCATTTCATGAATCTATAAGAACTGATCGTATAACATCAACCATAGGGATGATTCCAACATTTTAAAATATTTTAATCTAAGGTTAAGGATTTGTGTCTTCAATAGTATGTAAAAATTTCAATTGTTTAATTTTGAATTAGAGACCCAAACAAACCCTTAGTTTTTAATGGTAGTCCCAGATTCTATAATGGCTCCTTTTTAGAGGATAGATTAATTTGCATTCAAACTATATGGAAAACACAATTGAATCATTCCATTTCGCCAGGACTTCCAAACATGCCCTTAATCAGTAGCTCTTCACGTTTCAAGAACAGTCTAAGACATTCTTTGGCTGGAAGATTTTGCACATGCATTACAGTGAGATGATCTGAAATGAATCAGCTGACATGCAATGTGAAGCTGGTTGATTCCCTCGCAACTTGGTGCCTCTTTTTTTTTTTTTTTTACTAAATAATGAATAGTCCTATAAGTGTAGACAATTTTCCAAAGTTTGAAGGCATGCATTCTCTAATTTCAATATCAGTAGGCGCAAAGGAAGAAAGATTTGAACCCAATACTGCAGCTTGCTATAAAATTATGACCAACCTGAAAGAAACTCTCAAGAGTACAAAATATATATGAAACTTATTAATAATCAATTTCTTACTTTTATCTCCCAAAAAAAAGAAAAAAAAGGAATATGGAAATTACTAAACAAATAAGCCTAGGCTAGAACAGGGCAAGTTCGGCTGGTTCCGTGACCCTTCATTCCTTAATTATTACTGGTGCCTCTTGGACTTCGATCTGATGGTTCAAGAATTCCATATAATCCTAACTCATCCTAACTCACTTGTCCTACTCCATTCCTATTTGTGCCTCTTGGACTTCTGCCGGTTCAAGAATTCCATATAATCTTAAGTCACTTGTCCTACGTACATCACTCCAAGAGAGAAATGTTATGGGTTTCAAATTAAATATGCATGTATTAAAATTGCATGGACTATTGGGGGAAAATTATTTGGTTTAAGTTCAATCATTCTTCTAATTTAAAATAAAAATAAAAATATATATATATGCAAAGGAGAAGGACCTCTGTTGGCTAGATTTGCAGCAGGTTCAGTAGAGAATTGTTGCACCAAATGAATTTCTTGATTGAGAAGGAGGCCAATAAAGTCTTCAATAGATATGGGATCCAGCCTCATGGTAATAGAGGTTGCAAAGGATTGGTAGTCGTGACCAAGACCACGAAGAAGATGGAGAATCAAATTAATCACTATCAGAAATAGGATCAGCCACAGCAGCGAGGTTATCAGCCAGTGATTTGGCCTTCTGAATATAATCTTGCATTGAAAGATCATCCTTCTTTAAATTCATCAGGTCATACTTGAGTTTCATTTTTCGGCTCATTTTATTTTATTTTATTTTTTAAAATTTTCAGGAAATAAAATTTGACCGAAACTGATCATGCATGAGAACCAATACAATTCAAAAAGTTGGACTGAATAAATATTAAATTATATATAAAAAAAATTCTTTTAGCTGAATTCCATATAATCCTAAGTCACTTGTCCTTAAGTTTGTTGACCATGCAGTAACTGGGAATTTGGACTAATTCGTTTATTGGCTGATTATGACCAGAATTTGCATGGTTAGATGTTATTGAATTCTAAAACCATTGTTTCACGGGAAAAAAAAAAAAGCAAAAAAATAGAAAAAAACCTCTTTTTAATTTGCTGTGTTAACTATGATGGGTCATCGACCAGACTGATTGGAAAGCATGTATAATTAATTAATGCCTTTTTAAGACCTTCCTAATTTTCATTAGAGATTCAATTCATAAAAGAGTGAAGGAAAATGCATGTTCATTCAAACTAAGTGGAAAAATTTTAGCATTCATATATTGTTTTTGCGACAGGAAGTCGTGTTTATTAATATTAAAGCAGGATTTTCACCAAATAATAATATTAGATTGTGACATGAGGAAAATAAATGCTCCTATCTAATTATCTATATATTATAGTAGTAACATACAAATACTTTGGCCGGCTAAGACTTTTAATCAGTGATGTAATTTGTTCATATCAGGCCACAGTCTATAGGAAAAATTTTTTTTTTTTATTAAAAAAATTAAAAACCCACTCGACTTAATTTGGGCTTATTAGCTAGGTCTTCTACTCTCGACTTCTTATATTTTTCTGAAAGTTTACATGGCCATCTGCACCCGCAAATGAGTGTCTTATATAAACGATTTTGTCCAACAATGGATAATAGTAAACGAGAATTATGGTGATCAAAATCATTGCAATCTGGCTAAACATAAGTGCATGATATATGATGATAAATAATTACACTTTATTATTTTTAGGTAAGTAATAATTACACTTCTCTTCTTTGGTAAATGTTAGGATGTGTTTGGCTCTCTCGTGAAAATCAATCAATGATTAGCACAAAAAAAAAAAAAAATCAATCAATGAGTCCATTTTATTTTACATGGCATTTGAAGTTATAAATCCATCATCCCGATCAGTTTTGTTTTAAGTTTCCGGTAATAAATTTTGTACAATTAATCCCATGCACCACGCACCGCAGGTTTTATAGTAATTTCCAACTAATAATTGGTCATGGCCTATTGATAATTATTGATAGCATAATTTTCCATGAAGGCCCCACCAAATTTGGACTTGGGCAAAGCAAGCGGAAATGAATTGCATGTAATTTCCAACTAATAATTGGTCATGGCCTATTGATAATTAATGATAGCATAATTTTCCATGAAGGCCACCTCATTTGGACTTGGGCAAAGCAAGTGAAAATGAATTGCATGTAACTAATTTCCAACTAATAAGTGGTCATGGCCTTTTGATAATTAATGATAGCATAATTTTCCATTAAGGCCACCAAATTTGGACTTGGGCAAAGCAAGTGGAAATGAATTGCATGTGCCTCCTTATTCTGAAATTTCCCCTCCCTACTAATTTTATAAGTTCCTTTGAAAATTCACACAAGAAAAAAAAATCAACAAATTCAAGAACAAAAGAGTTAGGATATCTTTAAACCGTTGAGTTTGTAAAAATATATTGAGCAATTCTACACAAATTTGGGTACGGTACAAGCTAGCCAAAAGAAAGTTCACCCATTACTTAATAATTTTGAATTAAAAACCTTAATTGTAAATTAATAGTTTCCTCCGTTGAAATGTTCTATGTATTTAGGTTTTACGTCAAGTCGTTTACATTAAAAAAATGCATGTTAATTCATAGGTCCCACATTATCTAATTTTCCAATCGAATAAAAGTAAACCAAAGAATTTTCCTCACTCGTTTTGCACATCACATGCATTAGCCTGGCCCTTGTCAAACTCTCAGTATCCTCTCCCTATAAAATGGGTGCGAACCCCACAGCTTGTAAGTGCAAACACAAGCTTTTATTCAAGAATACTCTCTAGCTCTCAATTTCAATTCAATTCCTCTCTCTTAGAAAAAAAAAAGTGTAATGTCTTCGTTTTCATTACTTCTAGCGGCTCTTTCCTTCGCTATTGTAATCGGAGGAGCTCATGCTCAGCTGAGCTCCACCTTTTATGCTAGCACCTGCCCAAATGTGTCGAGTGTTGTGCGTGGTATTCTGGAGCAGGCTCAACAAAATGATGTCCGAATTGGTGCCAAACTCCTCCGCCTCCATTTCCACGATTGTTTTGTCGATGTAATTTTCTTCCTCGATCTATATGTATATATGTATATGTTTCAACTCTTTTTTCCTAGCATGCATAACAGTCCTGTACGTACTCTTAGACTGAATGGTTTAGGCCTGCAACCAAACGCCCCCAATGATAGTCTATCCTCCTTAATTTGCTTATACATACGAACATACTAAGTACTAATGAGCATGTCTTTAATTGTGCCATGCATGTGTTGTGTGCAGGGCTGCGATGGCTCAATTTTGCTAGACGACGCGGACGGCATAGACAGTGAGAAAAATGCAATTCCAAACGCAAACTCGGCGGATGGATGGGGAGTCGTCGATGACATCAAAACTGCTCTGGAGAATGTTTGCCCTGGCGTCGTCTCCTGCGCTGATATTTTAGCCCTTGCATCTGAAATTTCTGTTTCTTTGGTATATTACATCATACATTCTTGACTTTCCTGTCATCAACCACATGATTTCTTTACCGAAACTAGCTTTATCCAAATCTATTAATTACATATGCAGCAATCTAGCATGTCTTGAGTGATCGAACTTGACTTATGCATGTCATCTGTATTCTAATCTTCCATTAATATGATTGTTACAGTATACCCAGTATACCTTACCTTGTACTGTATAGCGTAGTTTTCCTCCTGTATTGTACAGCTATACCTAGGATTATTCCTAGCCTAAACTCTATATATAGGTCCCTCATGTACATGAAAGAGACACATTGAATATAAGGGTTTTACCCTCAGTTTTCCCTTTCTCCCTTTCTGTGTTCAACTGCAATATGGTATCAGAGCGAGGTTCCTTCTTCCACAGCCGCTGTTCATCGCGCCGTTGATCACCGCCCACTGCCTTCCATTTCCGGCGAAGACAATCAACGCCATCGTCGTCCTCCACCTAAAACATCTCTGTCCACACAGTTGAAAGCCTTCCACAAACCTCCATCGTCGTCCTCCACCTAAAACATCTCTGTCCACACAGTTGAAAGCCTTCCGCAAACCTCCACCTCCTAAAACACCTCCAAAAACCTTCGCCTCACCACGACACACAGAACGGCGAAAGCCGCGTCTCCAGAATCATCCGCACGCGCCCTCACGCGCCGCCTGAAGAAGCGCGAGTGAGATCTACTCGCACTGTAGATCTCACGCGCCTACACGCGCCGGCGAAGATTCCCCACTCCGGCGACCCTCCGTCAGCACTCGCCGCCTAAAACACGGCCAACAACTTTCGTCTCACCGCGATCTGCCGAACGGTGAAAACCACGTCACCAGAAACCTCCACACGCGCTCTCACGCGCCACCTGAAGAAGCGCGAGTGAGATCTACTCGCACTGTAGATCTCACGCGCCTTCATGCGCCGGCGAAGATTCCCACTCCGTCATCGCCACGTCAGCGCTACGTCAGCGCCCAGTCAGCGCTACGTCAGCGCCGCGTCAGCGCCAAGCCACCGCCCAGCCAGCGCCCACGTCAGCGCCACGTCAGCACACTGCCACGTCAGCGCCACGTCAGCACACTGCCACGTCAGCACTGCCACGTCATCTGCCACGTCAGCACTGCCACGTCAGCACTGTAACTGCCACGTCAGCACTGCTGTGTAGCGCTGCCACGTCAGCCCTACTGCATCCGTTTGCTGTTTTTCCTTCATTTTCTCCATTTCTGGGCTATTTTCAGCAAACAGACAGTCATTCTTAAGTATTTTCAGCCCTCTGATCTCATTTTTGAGCTCCTTTTTGGCTAATTCTACTCCCAGTGTGCAGTTATGAGTAACCCAGAGCTTGCTATCAACATCCCTCTGGTCTTAAATGGTCAGAATTATGTTCTCTGGGCTCAAGCCATGTCTGGCTACCTTCGTGGTCACAAATTCTGGCGAATTGTCACTGGTGATATCACTGAACCAAAGAAAGGGACAGAAGAACTTGAAGAAAAATTTGTGGATCGTCTTGAAGAATGGGACAGTAAGAATCAGAAGATTATCTCTGCTTTTCGCAGTACCTCTATTCCATCCATTGGTATGCAGTTTGGCCGTTTTGAAACCGCCAAAGCTGCTTGGGATTTTCTTGCTGACCGCTACACCACTGCTGGTCTCTCTCATCAGTATCAACTTTTAGATCAACTTCACCGCATGCATCAAGAACCTGGAGAAGCAATCGACAGTTTCCACTCCCGCATGCAGGCCTTTTGGGATCAATTGGCCGCTTCAGAACCTACTTGGACCTGTTCTCAGGATGCGGCGAAGTTTCTCAATTACCGAAATCAGCAGCGTCTAATTCATTTTCTGATGGCCTTGGATGATGTATTCGAACCTACACGTGCCATTCTGCTTCATCGCACTCCATTACCGACCTTGGAAAGTGCTGTTTCTGAACTTGTTGCATATGAGACTCGACGCTGTACTCGCCTTCCTCCTTCTACTGAATCTGCTCTTTTTGTTCGTCAGACTGATCATGGCACCATTCTTTTGCTTCTCTATGTTGATGATATGATTATCACTGGTGATGATTCTACTGGCATTTCTACTCTGAAACAGTTTCTTAGCCAGCACTTTGAGATGAAGGATCTTGGTTCCCTTAGCTATTTTTTGGGTCTTGAGATTTCTTCTGATTCTCGGGGATACTATCTTTCTCAGGCCAAGTATGTTTCTGATCTCCTCACCCGTGCTGGTCTTACTGATAGCAAGACTGCTTCAACTCCTCTCGAGCCTAATGTCCGCCTCACTCCTCTAGATGGTACACCTCTCCATGATGCTACCTTGTACCGACAGTTGGTTGGCAGCCTTGTTTATCTCACTGTTACTCGGCCCGATCTTGCCTATGCAGTACATCTTGTCAGTCAGTTTATGTCTGCTCCTCACTCTTCTCATTATGCAGCTGTTCTCCGGATCCTTCGATATATTAAAGGTACCCTTTATCATGGTCTTCATTTTTCTGCCGCCTCTTCCCTTGACTTGCGTGCCTACTCCGACGCTGATTGGGCCGGTGATCCGACTGACCGACGTTCTACCACTGGCTACTGTTTCTTTCTTGGCACCTCCCTTATTTCCTGGCGTAGCAAGAAGCAAACCGTCACCGCCCGCTCCAGCACTGAGGCTGAATATCGTGCTCTCGCCGATACTACCCAAGAACTTCTTTGGCTTCGTTGGCTTCTTACTACTATGGGGGTTCCTCTTCTGACAGCTACTGTTCTTTACTGTGACAATCGTAGTGCTCTTCAGATTGCTCATAATGATGTATTCCATGAACGCACTAAACATATCGAAATTGATTGTCATTTCATTCGTCAGCACATTACCAGTGGCACTGTGCGTCTCCTCTCCGTCTCTTCCACAGATCAGCCTGCAGACATCTTCACCAAAGCTCATCCCCCAGGACGCCATCTCAATTTAGTTTCCAAACTCAAGTTGGTCTCTACAAACCCTACTTGAGTTTGAGGGGGGGTGTTACAGTATACCCAGTATACCTTACCTTGTACTGTATAGCGTAGTTTTCCTCCTGTATTGTACAGCTATACCTAGGATTATTCCTAGCCTAAACTCTATATATAGGTCCCTCATGTACATGAAAGAGACACATTGAATATAAGGGTTTTACCCTCAGTTTTCCCTTTCTCCCTTTCTGTGTTCAACTGCAATAATGATACTCCCCTCATCTTATAAAGATAGGTCATTAGTGACAAAACATGCAGATTTAGAAAAACTATCAATGCATTTCACTTGTCACCCATTAAACTTTTTCTATCCAAAAGTACCTTATTCCCCCTTGGGATTTGATTTTGTGTTTGAAAGTCATTCTTGAAGGATGATATAAGAAAATTCAAAAAAAAAAAATTATGATTTGTTTTTTCAAAATGGACAATCATTTTGGTACAAGCAAAAATGCCCTATTGTTGACACATTAACCTAAAGTACGTTATGACCGGAATATATATATATATATTTTTTTTGTCCTAACACCAACAAATGAAAATAATGCAGGGGGGAGGTCCTTCGTGGGATGTTCTACTAGGAAGAAGAGATAGCAGGACAGCAAACCGACAGGGTGCTGACAGTGGCTTACCAGGTCCTTTCGAAGACCTTGAACAGATTACGCGCAAGTTTTCTGATGTGGGACTCGACTCTACTGATCTAGTTGCTTTATCTGGTAACTCCTAAATTTGAAATACCCCATCAAATTACAAATATTACCCCTTCAAATCTCACAAGGACCATGATTTGACCTGTTTTTTTGGTATCATAAAAAAGAAAAAAACCCTCGAATGAAACCATTTGCCATAGGAGCATTTCATTTGCTTTTCTTTTAGGCCATATTTGTTTGGTTAGAATGGAACGGATGAAATTGAATCACATTCCAATTCATTACAAACAATATGTTTGGATGTGGTAATTAAATGATAATAGAATGAAACAGTAGTAGTGAATTGTAATGATATTCGATCATTACGCAATTTTTATTTCAATCTCATTCCATTCCATACTATTTTGAGCATGGAATCAGATTTCATTCCCACTCATTTCATTCCAACCAAACAAACATGGCCTTAGTGATGTCTTTGGATTTGTTTTGGTTTAAGGTTTCTTAGTTCTTATTATGGGGTATTTTTCTGGTATTCTTTTGAGGGTTGTCTTTCCCCTGATTCGTTTGTATCCCTTATTCCTTTTGATTTTTTAACAATATCGGTTTGCTCGATCATAAAAAAAAATACATATATATTCTCATCTAATACATAAATATGGTTGCTACCCAGGTGGTCATACATTGGGACGGGCTCAATGCTTTACGTTCAGCCAAAGGCTCTACAATTTCAGTCAGGACGCGGCCGGAACACCGGACCCAACCCTGGACACAACATATGCAGACACACTTCGCCAAACATGTCCACAAGGCAATGTAAACACCCGAACCAATCTTGACCCTACCACCCCCGATGGCTTCGACAACAACTACTTCACCAACCTCCAAGAGAATCGTGGGCTTCTCCGAAGTGATCAAGTACTCTTCTCTACTACTGGGGCCGACACCATTGCCATCGTGAACCGCTTTGCGAGTAGCCAGGCCGACTTCTTCGATAGCTTTGCTCAGTCTATGATTAAGATGGGCAATATTAGCCCCTTGACTGGAAACAGTGGAGAGATTAGATCTGATTGTAAAAGGGTTAATTAGAGCCTTTTATTACTCTTAGGATACAGTGATGACCAAGAGTGTTTTGCCTTTCGAAATTTAGGAAGTGTTTTATGGTGTTTCTGATTTTGGTTATGACCATAATAGGTCAGTGCAATTGTATGGAAAGTACTGGAGTGGATTGTTGTCAATTGTAATAGGCAAGAAACGAAATTATTGTCTTGCAACTGTTTTTTTATTTCTATGGACTACTTGGAAATTTTGGATCAAATTGGACTCTGTGTGGCTCTCATCTCTCCAAATCAACCAACTGTAAACGCTTGTTCAAAATCCGCCTGTGCTGATGCCTTGCACATTTTCACAGTTGGGCCCAAATTAAAGAGGACGGTCCAATTCATTTGCCCATCGCCTAAGTGCTGATAATTAGATTAATCAATTAAAAATTTCATATATGAAATAATGAAATTATTCGTAGTGGGGCGACGTGGTTGCTACCATATCAAATGGGCAAAATAAATTTGTGCAAAAAAATGAGTAACTTAACATTTTCCAATGTAAAACTATAATCACAATTAACAAACAGATTCACGAAGCCGTAGCATGACCATGTAGTTGGGCCACAGCATTTGAGCGCTCGACTGCAAAGCCCACTGGACAACAACATGGGCGAACACATTCTCAGTTCTCTACGTTTTTCTATGCTTACATATGGTTTAGCAATGCACATATCCTGGCTAATATCTAGTTGTTAGGGGCTGTTTGGAAAACCTGAAAACCTAGCCAGCTGAGAATAAGTTTAACCAATTTTAATTTCACATGGTTTGGTAAATATCTTTTTCCTACTAATCAATTTAACTTTGTTCTGAAAATAAGGCATAAACACAGTTTTTTTCAAACAAACTGTGACTTGGTTTATTTAAAAGCCAAATAATAGTTATGGACCAGACCCAATCTAATTATGGACCAGACTCGGTCTAATCTAGTTTTTAAAGTTTTCAAACAAGTCCTTAGTTAAAAAGGCTGATTGGCCAAGGACCGAATGGAACCATAGCAAGCCACATAATTGGGCACAGTCCATGAACACCGCCAAGGCCTTGGCCCAAGCTGAATC
Organism: Liquidambar formosana; assembly: GCA_039720395.1. Taxonomy (NCBI): domain Eukaryota; kingdom Viridiplantae; phylum Streptophyta; class Magnoliopsida; order Saxifragales; family Altingiaceae; genus Liquidambar; species Liquidambar formosana. Next base: position 34,508,377 of record CM077831.1, read on the forward strand.
TCACTACTTCAAAAGTGCTAGGTTTTAGACTTTTAGGACTCTTCCTCCAAATAACCTGAAGAGTTCGGCTGGCATCAAACACCTAGACACGTGGCGGAGTCGTGGATACATGATTTGTGGGTTCTATGAATTTTTATAAATACATATCCACGTGTCTACGTGTATACACGAACACATGATGTGTGAAGTCAATGTAATTTTACAAACACGTGAGATTTTTGCTACCTGACCTAAATAATTGCTAAGGGCCCGTTTCAATAAACTTTTATGTTCTATTTTTTATTTTTAAAAGTTAAGAAATGAAAATTTTTGATAGTTTTTTTATAGTGTAAAATTTTTGTAGTTATTTTTTAAAGTTAAGGTAGGAGTAATTTCTTATTGGGCCAGGCTATTGCCACCACATAAAATATTTTAAGCACCTCATTTAATATACATTTTTAAAGTTTTATGAAAAATATAAAAAAAATTTATGAAAATTAATCACATAATCTACTAGAAAATATCATTTCGGACAACTTTGTAGCAAAATTTTTTTTCAAAATTTGTCATTTAAGTAGACTTTTTGGCAATTTTTCATGGAAAATGAAATAGAGATTGTAAATAGCAAAAAAGTCTGCTTAAATGATGGATTTTGAAAAAATTTTCTTCTACAAAGTTGTCCAGAATGATGTTTTCTATTGAACAATGCGATTAATTTTCGTAAAAACCTTTTATATTTTTCATAAAACCTCAAAAAATTTAAACTAATGAGGGGCATTGAGTACTTTATGTGATGACAATAGCTTTACTCTTTCTTATTTTCTCAACTTTTAAAAATATATTCCAAAAGTTTAGGGTTGTTGATAGTTATTTTTAAAAGTTAAGGCAGCTCCTGTAACCAACTGCTCAAAGACTCTCCCTAAAAAAACAAAACAAAACAAAAAGGGGACCATTTTGTTCTCAATAGCATTTGAGATAACTCTATTTAATTTTATTTCAAAAAATTATTAGGATTTGTTAGGGTGTCCGATTCAAAATTAAACAATTAAACAAATTTTACATGATACTGAAGGCAAAATCCATCACCTTCAAATTCAGAAAATGATGGTCATCATCACAAATCAAAATAATAGCATTTCATAAATCTATAAGAACTGATCCTATAACATCAACTATAGGGATGATTCCAACATTTTAAAATATTTTAATCTAAGGTAAAGGATTTGTTTCTCCAATACTATGTAAAAATTTCAATTGTTTAATTTTGAATTAGAGACCTAAACAAACCCTTAGTTTTTAATGGTAGTCCGAGCTAGATTCTATAATGGCTCCTTTTTAGAGGATAGATTAATTTGCATTCAAACTATATGGAAAACACAATTGAATCATTCCATTTCGCCAAGACTTCCAAACATGCCCTTAATCAGTATCTCTTCACGTTTCAAGAACAGTCTAAGACATTCTTTGGCTGGAAGATTTTGCACATGCATTACAGTGAGATTATCTGAAATGAATCATCTGACATGCAATGTGATTATGGGAAGCTGGTTGATTCCTTCACTACTTGGTGCCTTTTTATTATTATTATTTTGACTAAATAATGAATAGTCCTAGTAGTGACCTGAAAGAAATTCTCAAGAGTAACAAAATATATATGAAACTTATTAATAATCAATTTCTTACTTTTGTACCCCCCAAAAACGAAAAACAAAAAAAAAAAAAGAAAGGGAAATTACTAAACAAATAAACCTAGCCTAGAATAGGGCAAGTTCGGCTGGTTCCGTGACCCTTCACTCCTTATTACTAGTGCCTCTTGGACTTCGATCTGATGGTTCAAGAATTCCAAATAATCCTAACTCACTTGTCCTACTCCATTCCTATTTGTGCCTCTTGGACTTCTGCCGGTTCAAGAATTCCATATAATCCTAAGTCACTTGTCCTACATCACTCTAAGAGAGAAATGTCATGGGTTTCAAATTAAATATGCATGTATTCAAATTGCATGGACTATTGTCTACTGGGGGAAAATTATTTGGTTTAAGTTCAAACATTCTTCTAATTATTTTTTTTTTTTTTTAAAAAATGAAAGAAGGAAAGAATAGAAATCAGTCATTTTATTTTATTTTATTTTTTCAACTTTTCAGGTAATAAAATTTGACCAAAACTGATCATGCATGAGAGAACCAATACAATTCAAAAAGTTGGACTGAATAAATATTAAATTATATATATAAAAAAAATTCTTTTAGCTGAATTCCATTTAATCCTTAGTCACTTGTCCTTAAGTTTGTTGATCATGCAGTAACTGGGAATTTGGGCTAATTCGTTTATTGGCTGATCATGACCAGAATTTGGTTAGATGTTATTGAATTCTAAAACCATTGTTTCACCAAAAAAAAGAAAAAAAAAAACTTCTTTTTAATTTGCTGTGTTAACTATGATGGGTCATCGACCAGATTGATTGGAAAGCACGTATAAGACCTTCCTAATTTTCATTAGAGATTCGTTTCATAAAAGAGTGAAGGAAAATGCATGTTCATTCAAACTAAGTGGAAAAATTTTAGTGTTCATATATTGTTTTTGAGACCAAAAGTCGTGTTTATTAATATTTAAGCAGGATTTTCACCAAATAATAATATTAGATTGTGACATGAGGAAAATAAATACTCCTATTTAATTATTTATATATTATAGCAAGTAACATACAAATACTTTGGCCGGCTAAGACTTTTAATCAGTGATGTAGTTTGTTCATATCAAGCCACAGTCTGTAGGAAAAATAATTTTTAAAAAAATTAAATAAAAATTAAAAACCCACTCGACTTAATTTGGGCTTATTAGCTAGGTCTTCTACTCTCGACTTCTTATATTTTTCTGAAAGTTTACATGGCCATCTTCACCCGCAAATGAGTGTCTTATATATGTCAATCCTTACAATTTAAAACTAGAATTTAGTAGGTCGGTTTCAACAAACTTATATCCAAGCGCAGCCTACTAATCATTAATGATATAATAAAAAAATCAATCCTTACAGTGTATACCTCCCATATATACATAATTTTGCTATTGTTGTCATCCGTTTCATAAATTTATATTTTTAATCAATAGAAATCTCATATTTCTGAATGAAATAGTTTTTAATTTTGGATCAATTTAGTTTTCGGCATAAAGTGTCTTCTTAAAAGACCTATATGATTTAACAATAGCTTTTGCAGAATATGAGTCATACATGAAGTTATTAAAAATTGATCCTAACCCCATACATACATACATACATACATACATATACAATCCCAATCATGCGTGCTAATATAACTTATCAGCACCATATATTGGGAATTATACCTCGTGCATTGGCTTAATAAACTTTATAACCTACCAATGCACGGGATACAACCCTTAACGAGGGTGCTGATATAATATATATATATATATATATATATATATATATATATAGAGAGAGAGAGAGAGAGAGAGAGAGAGAGAGAGAGAGAGAGAATGTTGATCAAGTGATCACGCGTTAATATAACTATATCAAGACCCGTATTGGTAGTTGTATCTCGTACTTTAGTGGGTTATGAGATATATTTTGAACCAATACACAAGATACAACTCTTAATACATTATGCTAATATAATTATATCAATATGTGCTGACCTGATCGGGATTTTATATATATATACAGTTATGTTTCTATCAATACGTGTTGATATAAGTTATATTAGCACCATGCATTGGGGGTTGTACCCCTTGCATTGGTCCAATGTACCTCATATCTTACTAAAGTATAAAATACAACTTCTAATACGGGTGTTGATATAAGTTATATCAACACATGCTTACCTCATCATCATATCCCCTTGCATGATGTCGAAGTTTTCGTCGATGGCACGAGAAAACGTTGAGTGTTGGAGCCCAAATTCTTTTGGTGGGTCAGCCCCAATCATTGATAAATATGTCAATTAAGGAAAAATCTGAATAACATGCAGCCTTGGTGCTTAAGATAGAGTAGTAATAATTAATATATATGTATTCCTTCCGCTTCAATATAAGTGGCTTACATGATGTTGAAGTTTTCATCGATGGCACGAGAAAACGTTGAGTGTTGGAGCTCAAATTCTTTTGGTGGGTCAGTCCTATTAATCGATAAATATGTCAAATAAAGAAAAATCTAAATAACATCCTTGGTGCTTAAGATAGAGTGGTAATAATGAATATACATGTACTCTCTCCATTTCAATATAAGTGGCTTACTTTTTGTTTTTTTTTTGGATGTTTCAAAAATATTGTCACAATTTCAAAAGTCATTGGTTCTTTTTTTTTCATTTTTTAAAATACCCTTAAAACGGTATTCTATTTTTTTCTAATGTTTTGCACATTTGAGGGCAAAACTGGAATCTTAAAACATATGAAGCATTTAATAGGATTTGCTTAAAAAACATGTTTTTTCAAAAGAGACAGCCAATTTGAAACAAAAAAAGTAATATATTAATTTGAAGAAATTGATGCCCGCAGTTGGTCAAATCACGTTCATAGTTCTAGAAATGCGAGTGAAAACCCAAGAAAACTGTGATGGTCCCATTTGATTCTGTAAAGACAATTGGGAAGCCTCAAAGTAATTTCTCAACTCTTAATCGGTCAGCTGTATAGTAAAAGTGAAAAATATTCCTCACAAAGTACCTAAGTGCACCCTCTTATTTTTGTCGAAGTACATGATTCTGTCTGAGCCTCCTAATTTGATCACCCATTATCCAGTGTAAAAACAAAAAAAAAGAAAGAAAGAAAGAAAGAAAGAAGAAGGGACCCACTTATTTCTAGTAAATGAATCATCTGCTTACCTAGTCTCGAAGGATTCTGAAGAGACAGAGAGAGAGAGAGAGAGAGATACTATATGGCCTTTGGCAAGAATTCAGATAAAAAGCCTGCCAATAGTGGTGGGAAGAAGGGAAACGTTTTGGCCCATGAGGGTTAATAAAAATAAAGAGTAAACGATTTTGGCCAACAATGGATAATAGTAAACGAGAATTATGGTCATCAAACTCATTGCAATCTGACTAAACTTAAGTGCATGATATATGATGATAAATAATTACACTTTATTTTTTTTTAGGTAAGTAATAATTACACTTCTCTTCTTCGGTAAATGTTATATAGGGCGTGTTTGGCTCTCTTGTGAAAATCAATCAATGATCAGCGCCAAAAAAAAAATATATATATATATATATATATATATATATCAATGAGTCCATTTTATTTTTCATGGCGTTTGAAGTTACAAATCCATCATCCCAATCAGTTTTGTTTTAAGTTTCCGGCAATAAATTTTGTACAATTAATCCCATGCACCGCAGGCTGTATAGTAATTTTCAACTAATAATTGGTCATGGCCTATTGATAATTAATGATAGCATAATTTTCCATGAAGGTCCCACCAAATTTGGACTTGGGCAAAGCAAGTGAAAATGAATTGCATGTAATTTCCAACTAATAATTGGTCATGGCCTATTGATAATTAATGATAGCATAATTTGCCATGAAGACCACCACATTTGGACTTGGGCAAAGCAAGTGGAAATGAATTGCATGTAATTAATTTCCCACTAATAATTGGTCATGGCCTATTGACAATTAATGATAGCATAATTTTCCATTAAGGCCACCAAATTTGGACTTGGGCAAAGCAAGTGGAAATGAATTGCATGTGCCTCCTTATTCTGAAATTTCCCCTCCCTACTAATTTTATAAGTTCGTTTGAAAATTCACACAAAAAAAAAAATCAACAAATTCAAGAACAAAAGAGTTAGAATATCTTTAAACCGTTGAGTTTGTAAAAATTGAGCAATTCAACACAAATTTGGGTACAAGCTAGCCAAAAGAAAGTTCACCCATTACTTAATAATTTTGAATTAAAAACCTTAATTGTAAATTAATAGTTTCCTCCATATATTGAAATGTTCTACTCCGTATATATTTAGGTTTACGTCTAGTTGTTTACATTAAAAAAATGCATGTTAATTCATAGGTCCCACATTATCTACTTTTCCAATCGAATAAAAGTAAACCAAAGAATTTTCCTCACTCGTTTTGCACATCATGTGCATTAGGCTGGCCCCTGTCAAACTCTCACTATCCTCTCCTATAAAAAGGGTGCGAACTCCACAGCTTGTGAGTGAAAACACAAGCTTTTATTCAAGAATACTCTCTAGCTCTCAATTTCAATTCAATTCCTCTCTTAGAAAAAAAAGTATAATGTCTTCGTTTTCATTACTACTAGCGGCTCTTTCCTTCGCTATTGTAATCGGAGGAGCTCATGCTCAGCTGAGCTCCACCTTTTATGCTAGCACCTGCCCAAATGTGTCGAGTGTTGTACGTGGCATTCTGGAGCAGGCTCAACAAAATGATGTCCGAATTGGTGCCAAACTCCTCCGCCTCCATTTCCACGATTGTTTTGTCGATGTAATTTTCTTCCTCGATCTATAATATATGTATATATGTATATGTTTCAACTCTTTTTTCCTAGCATGCATGAAAGTCCTGTACGTACTATTAGACTGTAATGGTTTAGGCCTGCAACCAAACGCCCCCAATGATAGTCTATCCTTCATAATTTGCTTATACATACAAACATACCAAGTACTAATGAACATGTCTTTGTGCCATGCATGTAATGTGTGCAGGGCTGCGATGGCTCAATTTTGCTAGACGACGCGGACGGCATAGACAGTGAGAAAAATGCAAATCCAAACGCAAACTCGGCAGATGGATGGGGAGTCGTCGATGACATCAAAACTGCTCTGGAGAATGTTTGCCCAGGCGTCGTCTCCTGCGCTGATATTTTAGCGCTTGCAGCTGAAATTTCTGTTTCTGTGGTATATTACATCATCCATTCTTGACTTTCCTGTCATCAACCACATAATTTCTTTACCTAAACTAGCTATATCCAAATCTATTAATTACATATGCATCAATCTAGCATGTCTTAGAGTGATCGAATTTGACATACGCATGTCATCTGTTCTAATCTTCCATTAATATGATACTCCCCTCATCCCATAAAGATAGGTCATTAGGGACAAAACATGCAGATTTAGAAAAGCTATCAATGCGTTTGACTTGTCACCCATTAAACTTTTTCTATCCAAAAGTACCTTATTCCTTCTTGGGATTTGATTTTGTGTTGAAAGTCATTTTTGAAATAACGAAGGATGATATAAGAAAATTAAATAAAAAAAACAATTTTGATTTGATTTTTCAAAATGGACAAACATTTTTGTACAAGCAAAAATGCCCTATTGTTGACACATTAACCTAAAGTATGTTATGACCGGAATTTTTTTTTTTTTTTTTTTTTTTTGTCCTAACAACAGCAAATGAAAATAATGCAGGGGGGAGGTCCTTCATGGGAAGTTCTACTAGGAAGAAGAGATAGCAAGACAGCGAACCGACAGGGTGCTGACAGTGGCTTACCAAGTCCTTTCGAAGACCTCGAACAGATTACGCGCAAGTTTTCTGATGTGGGACTCGACTCTACTGATCTAGTCGCTTTATCTGGTAATTCCTAAATTTGAAATACCCCACCAAATTACAAATATTACCCCTTCAATTCTCACACGGACCATGATTTGACCTGCTTTTTTGGTATCATCAAAAAGAAAAAACCCTATAATTAAACCATTTGCCATAGGAGTATTTCAATTGCTTTTCTTTTAGGCCATATTTGTTTGGTTAGAATGGAATGGAAGAAATTGAATCACATTCCAATTCATTACAAACAATATGTTTGGATGAGGTAATTAAATGAGAATAGAATGAAACGGTAGTAGTGAATTGTAACTATATTCTATCATTCCGCAATGTTTATTTCAATCTCATTCCATTCCATGCTATTTTGAGCATGGAATCAGATTTCGTTCCCACTTATTTCATTCCAACCAAACAAACATGGCCTTAGCGGTGTCTTTGGATTTGTTTTGGTTTAGGGTTTCTTGGTTCTTATTATGGGGTATTTTTCTGGTATTCTTTTGAGGGTTGTCTTTCCCCTGATTCTTTTGTATCCCTCACTCCTTTTGGTTTTTTAATAATATCGGTTTGCTCGATCATAAAAAAAAATACATATATATTCTCATCTAATACATAAATATGGTTGCTACCCAGGTGGTCATACATTGGGACGGGCTCAATGCTTTACGTTCAGCCAAAGGCTCTACAATTTCAGTCAGGACGCGGCCGGAACCCCGGACCAAACCCTGGACACAACATATGCAGACACACTTCGCCAAACATGTCCACAAGGCAATGTAAACACCCGAACCAATCTTGACCCTACCACCCCCGATGGCTTCGACAACAACTACTTCACCAACCTCCAAGAGAATCGTGGGCTTCTCCGAAGTGATCAAGTACTCTTCTCTACTACTGGGGCCGACACCATTGCCATCGTGAACCGCTTTGCGAGTAGCCAGGCCGACTTCTTCGATAGCTTTGCTCAGTCTATGATTAAGATGGGCAATATTAGCCCCTTGACTGGAAACAGTGGAGAGATTAGATCTGATTGTAAAAGGGTTAATTAGAGCCTTTTATTACTCTTTAGGATACAGTGATGACCAAGAGTGTTTTGCCTTTCGAAATTTAGGAAGTGTTTTTATGGTGTTTCTGATTTTGGTTATGACCATAATAGGTCAGTGCAATTGTATGGAAAGTACTGGAGTGGATTGTTGTCAATTGTAATAGGCAAGAAACGAAATTATTGTCTCGCAACTGTTTTTTTATTTCTATGGACTACTTGGAAATATTGGATCAAATTGGACTCTCTGTGGCTCTCGTCTCTCCAAATCAACCAACTGTAAACGCTTGTTCAAAATCCGCCTCTGCTGATGCCTAACACATTTTCACAGTTGGGCTCAAATTAAAGAGGACGGTCCAATTGATTTGCCCATCGCCTAAGTGATGATAATTAGATTAATCAATTAAAAATTTCATATATGAAATAATGAAATTATTCGTCGTGGGGCGACGTGGTTGCTACCATATCACATGGCCAAAATAAATTTGAGCGAACAAATGAGTAACTCAACATTTTCCAATGTAAAACTATAATGACAATTAACAAAAAGATTCACGAAGCCGTAGCATGACCAAGTAGTTGGGCCACAGCATTTGAGGATTCGACTCCAAAGCCCACTGGACAACAACATGGGCGAACACATTCTCAGTTCTCTGAGATTTTTCTATGCTTACATATAGTTTTGCAATACACATATCCTGGCTAATATCTAGTTATTAGGGGCTGTTCGGAAAACCTGAAAACCTAACCAGCTAAGAATAAATTTGAACAATTTTGATTTCACATGATTTGGTAAATATCTTTTTCCTACTAATCAATTTAGCTTAGTTCTAAAAATAAGACATAAACACAGTTTTTTAAAACAAACTGTGACTTTTAAAAGCCAAATAATAGTTATCGACCAGACCCAATCTAACTATAAACCAGACTCAGTCTAATCTAGTTTTTAAAGTTTTCAAACAAGTCCTTAGTTAAAAAGGCTGATTGGCTGAGGACCGAATGGAACCATAGCAAGCCACATAATTGGGCACAGTCCATGAACACCGCCAAGGCCTTGGCCCAAGCTGAATCTCACTACTTCAATAGTGCTAGGTTTTAGGACTCAGAGTAAAGAGTTCAGCTCGCATCCAACACCTAGACACGTGGCGGAGTCGTGGATACATGATATGTGGGTTCTATGTATTTTTATAAATACATATCCGTGTGTCTAGGTGTACACACGAACACATGCTGTGTGAATTCAATGTAATTTTACAAACACATGAGATTTTTGCTACCTGACCTAAATAATTGCTAAGAGCCCGTTTCAATAAACTTTTATGTTCTATTTTTTATTTTTAGAAGTTAAGAAATGGAAATTTTTGATAGTTTTTTATAGTGTAAAATTTTGATAGTTATTTTTGAAAGTTAAGATAGCAGTGATTTCTTATTTTCTCAACTTTTAAAAATAAATTCCTAAAGTTTAGGGTTGTTGAAAGTTATTTTGATAGTTATTTTTAAAAGTTAAGGCAGCTCCTGTAACCAACTGCTCAAAGACTCTCCCCAAAAAAACAAAACAAAACAAAAAAGGAACCATTTTGTTCTCAATAGCATTTGAGATAACTCTATTTAATTTTATTTCAAAAAATTATTAGGGTTTGTTAGGGTGTCCGATTCAAAATTAAACAATTAAACAAATTTTACATGATATTGAAGGCAAAATCCATCACCTTCAAATTCAGAAAATGATGGTCATCATCATAAATCAAAATAATAGCATTTCATGAATCTATAAGAACTGATCCTATAACATCAACTATAGGGATGATTCTAACATTTTAAAATATTTTAATCTAAGGTAAAGGATTTGTGTCTCCAATACTATGTAAAAATTTCAATTGTTTAATTTTGAATTAGAGACCCAAACAAACCCTTAGTTTTTAATGGTAGTCCCAGATTCTATAATGGCTCCTTTTGGAGGATAGATTAATTTGCATTCAAACTATATGGAAAACACAATTGAATCATTCCATTTCGCCGGGACTTCCAAACATGCCCTTAATCAGTATCTCTTCACGTTTCAAGAACAGTCTAAGACATTCTTTGGCTGGAAGATTTTGCACATGCATTACAGTGAGATTATCTGAAATGAATCATCTGACATGCAATGTGATTATGTGAAGCTGGTTGATTCCTTCACAACTTGGTGCCTTTTTATTATTATTATTTTGACTAAATAATGAATAGTCCTATTAGTGTAGACAATTTTTCAAGGTTTGAACGCATGCATTCTCTAATTTCAATACCAGTAGGCGCAAAGGAAGAAAGATTTGAACCCAATACTGCAGCTTGCTATAAAATTACGACCAACCTGAAAGAAACTCTCAAGAGTAACAAAATATATATGAAACTTATTAATAATCAATTTCTTACTTTTGTCTCCCCCAAAAAAAATAAATAAATAAATAATATGGAAATTACTGAACAAATAAACCTAGCCTAGAATAGGGCAAGTTCGGCTGGTTCCGTGACCCTTCACTCCTTATTACTAGTGCCTCTTGGACTTCGATCTGATGGTTCAAGAATTCCAAATAATCCTAACTCACTTGTCCTACTCCATTCCTATTTGTGCCTCTTGGACTTCTGCCGGTTCAAGAATTCCATATAATCCTAAGTCCCTTGTCCTACGTAAATCACTCTAAGAGAGAAATGTTTTGGGTTTCAAATTAAATATGCATGTATTAAAATTGCATGGACTATTGGGGGAAAATTATTTGGTTTAAGTTCAATCATTTTTATAAAGAAATAAAATAAAAAAATAAAAAAAGAAAGAAAGAATAGAAATCAGTCATTTTATTTTATTTTGTATTTTTAATTTTTCAGGAAATAAAATTTGACCAAAACTGAATACATGAGAACCAATACAATTCAAAAGGTTGGACTGAATATATATATATATATATATATATATATATATATATATATATATATGAAGCAAAATGATAGGGAGGCCTAACCTGTTGGAATGATAGGGAGGCATGACCTGTTGGCCTAATAAATTGGCCTATAGCCATTTAAGGAATTAGATAAAAATCAGTTACTCCCCACTATCCACGTTTGTAGGGATTTCATTTAGTATCAATTTTTTCTTGGATAATGCTTGGCTCCTTACACCGGAGGAGCAACTGCTCCTCCAAAACTGACGTGGCATGTGCATTGATTGCCATATGTCCTACAATTTTAGAAAAACCAAACTCCTTCTGTGACTTTTAAACGCCCTCCTCTTCTTTTTTTCATTTAGACCAAAATACCCACACTTCCATCGCTATTTACATCTCTCTCGGTCTCTCCTTCACTCGAATCACCCCGCTCTCTCTGCCTCTTCAAACTCCAAAGTCCAAACCTTTCCAATGGAGTACCCCAAAAGCTGAAATCCCAAGTATTTATCTCTCCCCAAACCTTAAAAAATAAATAAATAGTGTTAATTGTGCTTTGGTTGTGGGAGTTCAAGCTTTTGTAGAAAGCTAATAAATTAAGTTTTATCTTTAATCCAAAGCTAGCTTCAATTCACAAATGGAGTTCCAGGTGCTTGTTCTCGTTGGTCCTTTTTTTTTTCTTTCTTTCTTATTTATTATTTTCTTTCCAGATTAAGGCAAGAAAAACACACTTTTTATGCACATAGTTTCAAGAAATTGCTAAAATATGAATGAAAGAAGATGGTCTTGGGAGAGAGAGGTGTCATCGCCGGTTCGGCATCGGAAAACTACCAGAAAAGCTCTTCTTTTTTTTTTTTGTAAATTAATTTTCATGAGCAATATTTGGGCTGAAGTTTGGTCTTCGACGGTTCTGATTTGATTTAAAATGGGTTATGCGGTTGTTAATAAAATGAAATGGCTATGGTGGTCGACCAAATAGTTCAGATCTGATATGAAAATAGACGAAAGAGGGAGTCTTTGGTGGGTGAGAGTTGCTGAAGTTGTTGATGCAGTTTTGTATAGTTGGATGATAATCGAGTTGTGGAAGATGAAGATGGCTCGGGTTGTGACAACAGGGGAAGATGATCAGAGTTGTAGTAATTCTCGGTGACGGCTGCCATCGGCAATGGAGGTCGAACTCCCTCGCTCAAAAGAAATCCCTTCTATTTCACTTTAGAAAACAAAATCTTCTCTCCTGAGTCAAGGGGTATTTTGGTCCTAATAGATTAAGGGAAAAAGGCTATTACAAAAATAGGCTCTTTTCCCTAAATGGTGAGTTTTTTAGATTTTATTCCAACTTTGGTGTGATTTTTAACTTTATTCCTAGACAGCGATAAATCGTGGTTGCTAACCACGATTTTATTAAAATCGTGGTTAGCAACCACGATTTCAGGTTGGATATACAAATTCGTATTTTTATTGCTCATATCAGTATAAAAAAATTTATACGATAAAATCGTGGTTGCTAGCCACGATAAAATCGTGGTTGCTAGCCACGATTTTGGATTGAAATCGTGGCTAGCAACCACGATTCTATGTTAAAAACCATCCCTGTATATAATGTAAAAAGAGCAGCACTTTTCATAAAAAAATTCTCCACCTCTCTCGGCTCTCGCGATTTAGGGCAGAGATACCCACCTCGTCCTCCGCCGGCGTTGATCCTCGTCCTCTACCGGCGTTGATCCTCGTCCCCCGCCGGCGTCGTTCATCGTCCTCCGCCCACGTCCTTCATCGTCCTCCGCCGGCTGGATGGCTGAGATCTCAAGGGAGGTATGGAAGAAGGTGTCGGTGGTGTGCGCTCGCCGGTGAAAGGAGGGGATTTGTGGATGGCTGAGATCTCAAGGGGTTTTCAAAACCAAGAAAAAAATAAAAATAAAAAATTCTCCATACCTCCTCATCGGTGGTGTATGCTTGCTAGTGAAAGGGGGGGTTTGTGTTCTCGCCTGTGAAATGGGGGTTTGTGTTCTCGCCTGTGAAATGGGAGGGGTTTGTGTTCTCGCCTGTAAAATGGGGGGTTGCGTTGTCGCCTGTGAAATGGGGGGGTTTGTGTTCTCGCCTGTGAAATAAGGGGTCAGATCCATTCGTATGGGGGGTCAGATCCATTCGTCGCGAAAAAATTCACCATACCTCGTCGGTGGTGTGTGCTTGCCGGTGAAAGGGGGGGTTAAGTCCATTCTCCTCGTCGGTGGTGTGTGCTCGCCGGTGAAATGGGGGGTCAGATCCATTCGCGAAAAAATTCACCATACCTCCTCGTCGGTGGTGTGTGCTTGCGGGTGAAAGGGGAGGGTCAAGTCCATTCTCCTCGTGGTGGTGTGTGCTCGCCGGTGAAATGTGGGGTCAGATCCGTTCGCGAGTCACTCCTTGGTAAACCCCCTTTTCCCTTCTTTACCCCTTTTTCCCGCTGTCATGCCATGGCTCGACGATTGCAGTGCGACCAAACGCCGGCAAAAAACACAAACTAAAAATATAAAAAATTCAGATCTACTCCTCTCTCCCTAAGCGGCGGGAGTGAGGTTACTTGGCCGGCGGGAAGGTGGCGGAGAGTCTCTACATTTTGGGAAAACCTGCAGTTGCCAACACTCAGCGTTTTGGAACTGTTTTGGGGAACCTTCATACAAATGTGCAAATCTCAAATCTCAGGCTGAACAAAATGAAGGCTTTTACTTCTAAAAGTCGTGGCTAGTAACCACGATTTTATGGTATAAATTTTTTTATACTGATACGGGCAATAAAAATACGAATTTGTATATCCAACCTGAAATCGTGGTTGCTAACCGTGGTTAGCAACCACGATTTATCGCTGTCTCGGAATAAAGTTAAAAATCACACCAAAGTTGGAATAAAATCTAAAAATCTTACCATTTAGGGAAAAGAGCCTACAAAAATAACGTGAGTAGCATGCTTTCTCTGCAGTTGTGGACATGTGGCCCTTTGAGAATATGCCACATCAGCTTGGAGGAGCAACTGCTCCTCCCATGTAAGGAGTCAAGTATTATCCATTCTTCCTTCCACGTTTCCTTATTTTACTGAATTTCAAATGTTACATCAATAGAAAGTGACCACTATCCACGTTTGTAGGGATTTCATTTAGTAGCAATTTTTTCCTTCCATGTTTTTTATTTTACTGAATTTCAAACATTACATCAATAGGAAGCAATTTTTTCCTTCCACGTTTCCTTATTTTACTGAATTTCAAATGTTACATCAATAAAAAGTGACCACTATCCACGTTTGTAAGGATTTCATTTAGTAGCAATTTTTCCTTCCATGTTTTTTATTTTACTGAATTTCAAACGTTACATCAATAGAAAGCAATTTTTTCCTTCCACGTTTCCTTATTTTACTGAATTTCAAATGTTACATCAATAGAAAGTGACCACTATCCACGTTTGTAAGGATTTCATTTAGTAGCAATTTTTCCTTCCACGTTTTTTATTTTACTGAATTTCAAACGTTACATCAATAGAAAGCAATTTTTTCCTTCCACGTTTCCTTATTTTACTGAATTTCAAATGTTACATCAATAGAAAGTGACCACTATCCACGTTTGTAGGGATTTCATTTAGTAACAATTTTTTCCTTCCATGTTTTTTATTTTACTGAATTTCAAACGTTACATCAATAGGAAGCAATTTTTTCCTTTCACGTTTCCTTATTTTACTGAATTTCAAATGTCACATCAATAGAAAGTGACCCTATCCACATTTGTAGGGATTTCATTTAGTAGCAATTTTTTCCTTCCACGTTTTTTATTTTACTGAATTTCAAACGTTACATCAATAGAAAGCAATTTTTTCCTTCCACGTTTCCTTATTTTATTGAATTTCAAATGTTACATCAATAGAAAGTGACCACTATCCACGTTTGTAGGGATTTCATTTAGTAGCAATTTTTTCCTTCCATGTTTTTTATTGAGGAGGGCTATTGCCACCACATAAAGTACTCTAAGCGTCCCATTAGCTTATACTTTTTAAGATTTTATAAAAAATATAAAAGGTTTTTAAGAAAACTAATCACATTGTTTATTAGAAAACATCGTTCTGAACAACTTTTTAGAAGAAAGATTTTCCAAAATCTATCATTTAAGCAGACCTTTTGGCCATTTACAATTTGTATGTAATTTTCCATGAAAAATGACCAAAAAGTGTACCTAAATAACAAATTTTGGAAACAAATTCTTCTACAAAGTTGTCCGGAATAATGTTTTCTAGTAGACTATGTGATTAGTTTTCATAAATATTTTTTATATTTTTCATCAAACTTAAAAAATATAAATTAAATGGGGGCTTAGAGTATTTTATGTGGTGGCAATAGCCTGGCCCTTTTTTATTTTACTGAATTTCAAACGTTACATCAATAGAAAGTAACCACTATCTACGTTCGTAGGTTTTTCATTTAGTAGCAATTTTTTCCTTCCACGTTTCCTTATTTTACTGAATTTCAAAGTTACATCAATAGGTCTATAAACGTTACTATTATCTTAAAGTTTGTTGATCGATCTTGCAGTAACTGGGAATTTGGACTAATTCGTTTATTGGCTGATTATGACCAGAATTTGGTTAGATGTTATTGAATTCTAAAACCATTGTTTCACGAGGGGGGAAAAAAGAGGCCTCTTTTTAATTTGCTGTGTTGACTATGATGGGCCATCGACCAGATTGAATGGAAAGCACGTATAATTAATTAATGCCTTTTTAAAAAGGCTGATTGGCTAAGGACCGAATGGAACCATAGCAAGCCACATAATTGGGCACAGTCCAGGAACACCGCCAAGGCCTTGGCCCAAGCAGAATCCCAGTACTTCAATAGTGCTAGGTTTTAGGACTCTTCCTCCAAATATCCTTAAGAGTTCGACTAGTCTCGAACACCTAGACATGGGGCAGAGTCGTGCATACATGATTTGTGGGTTTTATGTATTTTTATAAATACATGTCCACGTGTCTATGTATACACATGAACATATATGATGCGTGAATTCAATGTAATTTTACAAATACATAAGATTTTTGCTACCCGGCCTAAATAATTGCTAAGGACCCGTTTTGATAAACTTTTATTTTTTATTTTTTATTTTTAAAAGGTTAAGAAATGAAAATTTTTAATAATTTTTTATAGTGCAAAATTTTGATAATTATTTTTTAAAATTAAGATAGCAGAAATTTTTTATTTCCCCAACTTTTAAAAATAACTTCCAAAAATTTTTCACTCAAAACTTTCTCTTATTTCACTTTTGAAAGTAAAAAATAATAAATAAAAGTTTATCGAAACGGATCCTAAAGTTTTTCGATAAGACCATTTGAAACCCTCCAAACGTGTGCCATACCCTAAATAAAGTCTGAAGTTGGTGGAGTCTTTCAATATGACCATGTGAAAACTGAAGGGTATTAGTTGGACGCTTTCCAAAAGAGAAAGGGTTTCCCTGGTACTCGCCCCACCAAAGTAGTACTATACCCTAAATAATTTCTGCAGCCGTTTAATAAGACCATGTGAAAAGTAGTACTGGGACCCCCTCGAAAGTCCTATTGTACCCTCATGACATATATATCATAAAGGTTGATGATGGGAAATGACTAAGAACTTGGATTCAACTCTCATTACTCTTCTTTCAAAATTATTCTATAAACTTATATCTTATAATTATATGATATTTATAAGATGGGGGTTTACATGTGCTTAAGGGATTAGTCGAGATACATAAGCAACTTGGAACTTCCTAATATTAAAAAACAAAAAAAAATAGCCAAAAAAGATCCTTACAAACTATTTTCTTATCCTGTTATATGCCAAAATAAAATAAATGGATTACGAGCTATTAGAAGTCTATACACCATTTTTCAAATTAAAAAAATAAAAATTGGACAAAAAATCCATATACAAATCATTATAGTTAGTGAGTTTAATATGAGAAACATATGTATTTCTGAACATTTGAACCAGTTAGTCGAAATACATAAGCAACTTGGAACTTCTTGGATTACAAGCTATTAGAAGTCTATACACCATTGAAAAAAAATAAAAATAAAAATAAAGAGGGAAAGAAAGAAAGAAAGAAAGAAAAAAATTGGACAAAAAATTCATATACAAATCATTATAGTTAGTGAGTCCAATATGAGGAACATATGTATTGCTAAACATTTGAACCAAGTGTAAGGATACCCCCATATTTTAGCCATCTAACCGTAAATGGCATCTTGAATGGTTAGATTCTGAGTTCTTTGTTTGGATATCAAAAAACTCGAAAAGAAAATAATAATAATAATAAAATAATATAAAAAAAAAAAAAGAAGTTCAACAACTAGTTTGAACAGAATCCATTTTTAACGAGTATTTTGGACATGGACAATCTATAGTAGGAGGTCCATTTCACTTTCTTTTTGGGAGTTGAAAAATTCTTGTCTAGTACTGACATGCATACTCAGAATGGCAATTGGCTGAATGTGGGGAGCAGCACCCTTCTATTCGTCGCGATTCTTGAAAAAAGAAAAAAAATAGGAAATTAGCCATCGCTCTTCATTGTTGCAAACGGAAGAAAAATTATACCAAAAGTTTTCGCAAAATGTACACCCTCAAAGTCTCATATATTTCAAGAAATTTGATAGCTTTTCCCATTGGCAATTACCCAAATAAGACTGACTACCAAATCGATGTGGGTGGTGCATGAATTCTTCGACGGAAGAAAAGAGAGAAGTTTAGAAAATTGGGTTTCATATATTAATAGAAGTTTACATTCTTGAATTGGTGAACATAGAGGAAAAGTGGGCCAATTGGCCACATTTTTCACAAACTCTTGAGGTGAAATTGACATTCGTAAATTGATGGATCATAGAAAAGAGGGCCTAATTGCCATATTTTTCAACAACTTATTGAATACTTTAGAGTTTAGATCATATTCAAGTTCAATTATTCACGTAATGTCTAAGATTGCAGCATTTGTAAATTAAACACGTGAATTTACAAATAGTATATACTCTCTCCGTTCCTAAACAAGTGGTCTACTTTCCTTTTTGAATGTTTCAAAATTATTGTCACATTTCAAAAGTCATTGATTCTTTTTTATTTATTTCCTAAAATCCCCTTAAAAAGTTTTTCTCTCTTTTTCTAATGTTTTGCACACTTGGGGTAAAATTGGAATTTCAAAACATATGCATTGATGTGAAAGGATTTAATAATGTATCCTTAAAAAGCGTGTTTTTTCAAAGGAGACGGTGAATTTGAAACAAAGGGAGTAGTTATATACCACACCCTCACCCTATTGCCTATCCACTGTTTGTATCGACATGCTGACACAAGCCATTAACATTCGTAAATTGATGGACCCTCACCTTGAGGTGAAATTGGTATTCGAAAATTGATGGACCATGGAAAAGACAGCCAAATTGCCATCTTTTTCAACAACTTATTGAGTACTTTAGAGTTTAGACCATAATCAAGTTCAATTATTCATGTAATGTCCAAGAATTTAGCATTTGTAAATTAAACACGTGAATCTACAAATAGTATATAGTTATATACGACACCCTTACCCTATTGCCTATCCACTGTTCATAACGTCGTGCTGACACAAGTCATTTGTAATCACCTTACGTGCCCACCTATCCACCGTCCATATCCTAAATTTCTTGTGCTGACCCAAGCCATTTGTAAGAGTAGAACTTCCATGTAACTGTGATATGGCTAGGTGGTATCACAAGCCAATCAAGTTCAAACAGAGTGGGAATATCAGTGTACTTGTTGATCCCACTTTCCCATTTTTCTTGAACCTGATTAGCTTGTAATACCACCTGACCATATCACAGTTACTTGAAAGTTTTTGCCCATTTGTAATCACTATTCATATCTGAAATTACACTCAGATCCCTTATTGTTCGCCTTTAATACAGTCAGACCCCTCCCACAATTTCTAGAAATACCCCCCACCAAAAAAAAATAAAAAAAAAATGCCTCTTTGCCATGTTTGGCGTTCGGATTCAGTGCTGAGATGCTGAATCTCAGCACCGTGCCAAGGTAGTGTAAGATTGCAACACGTCGACAATGGCAGGTAATGGAGGGCTCAGCATCAAAACGACCCCAAAAACGCTCGTTTTAGCCATTTGTTAAATGACATTAATACCGTGAAAGAGAAAACGCCTGTTTGGATCAAAACAATGTCGTTTTGCAACTGAATCAAAACATCTGTTCGTTGTCGCCGACGAGATCGATGGAGAAGCAAACCCAGATAGCCGGAGAAGGAAGTGAAGCCGCCTTTCGGTTGCACACTTGCACATCGCCGATCTCTCTATATTGAACGGTTGCCGCCGACAAGATCGATAGTGTGAATATCTGGAAGAGCTAATCATTTCATTAACTCGTAATAATATATACAACTACAAAGGAGATACATCCCATTATTGATGGGATTCTACATGCGATAGGATAATGAGAATAAAAATAAATAAAATGAAATGTCAACATATGTACAGTAAAGTGATATCCAAGAAGGTGGGCAATCTGATCTTCTCTAGAACTTTTGAGGGTAGGAGCATCCCATCTATAAATCTTGTGTGCGGGCACACCTCTGGAGTTTGGGCGAACCAGATTTTGAGTGGATGCAACTTTGAGCATATTTCCTAATAGACAGAGAGAGCTGATCAGATTTGCAAACGGTGAGTTTTTTAGATTTGTAAATGGGAGCGAATTACATCGATAGGTATATATATATATATATATATATAAAATTGCAGCAGCCATTATACAAAAACATTATATATATGAGTAAATTGGAGATTCAGACATGAAAAAATGGAGGTCCGATGGTCAGACACAGCGGTGAGCGGCCCTGTGTAGCAGACCGCAGATCTGGGTTTGCTTCTCCTGTGTTGCAGATCTCGAGCTTCAAACCTTCTCCGACGATATTGATGGCAGCAAGCAGCAGCAGAGAGAGAAATGGCACGTTAACAACCTTCTCCGATGAGAGAAAAAGCAAATCAAGCGGGAAAGGGAGAGATTGGAACCCAGCAAATGCCATCTGACACTGCGATCCAAATCTAATCTTACGAAACGTTGCCGTTTGGGGTTGATTTGGGAGGCGTTAAGGCTTTTTCTGTTTTGTTTTTTTTTTGGATAAGTCGAGGAGGCGTTAAGGCTGGACGGCGTTAGGACATCCAATGTGGAATTGAAACGACGTGGTTAGTGGGTCGTTTTTATGCTGAACCCTCTAATTACCTGGCATCGTCGACGTGTCACAATCTTATGCTACCTTGGCATGGGGCCAAGATTCAACACCTCTGCACTGAATCCGGACTCGTTTGGTATTTAATTATTTATAACAAAACTTCTACATTCTGCATGCTCTCACTTAGATGTTGACAGTTGAACATTTTTGTAACTCTATAAATGAAGGCTTGCAAAGAGTGCCCAAACAGCACTCACAATACAATGCAAAGTATTTCATCCTCGCAGGCATTAGACAAAATGCAGTCGCCTTTGTATAGTGTGGCAGCTCTATTCTGTGCAATTTTGCTTGGAGGAACATTATGCAATGGTCAGGAGTTGAATGCTACGTTTTACGATGACACTTGCCCCAGTGTGTCGAGTATCGTACGTAGAGTCATCGAGCAGGCACTGGTATCTGATCCCCGGATTGGTGCCAGCCTCATTAGGCTTCATTTCCATGACTGCTTTGTCAATGTGAATACTCCAAAACCACCCAATATATTATAATTTTGATACCCAATTCAAATTGCTGGTGTTTGGTTGTCAAGAAAAAAAAAATAGCATTGACTTTTTTTTTTGGTTACCTTGTTTCAGGGTTGTGATGGATCGTTATTGTTGGACAACAGTGACACCATACAGAGTGAGAAAGATGCTACTCCAAATGCTAATTCGACGAGGGGTTTTAAAGTTGTCGACAAAATGAAGACTGAATTGGAGGAAGCTTGCCCCAACATTGTCTCCTGTGCTGATATTCTGGCTATTGCAGCTGAAGAATCTGTTGAATTGGTATATATCAGCAAGATCGTCCTTAAACTTGTTTGTCTGATTTGAGTAAATTAATACAAGAAAAAATTGCTTGAATACAACATGAGACGATGAACATCTAAATGAACACCATGAACTACAAGACATTGCCACAAACACACATTCATAGCATTTGCTTAGGTGGTTTTAACCACTTTGAGAAAAATGTGCTCACCTACTACTTTGAGATTATGAGGAACATTTCCTCAATTCACTACATGCATATATATATGGGCAACAATGCTACAAACACACATTCCATATATAACGATGCCTGGTACAACCCATTCATATGTGAAGTATAACCCCTAATGTTTATTGTTATTTGCATTATTGCACTAATTAATGGTTTACAGGCAGGGGGTCCACCATGGCCAGTTCTACTAGGAAGAAGGGATAGCTTGATAGCAAACCAAAGTGGTGCCAATACCGATCTTCCAGGTCCCACTCTAAACATTACAGAACTCAAATCCAAGTTCTCAGCCAAGGGCCTCAACACTACTGATCTAGTTACGCTGTCCGGTAATTATTATTAATTTTTTTTTGGCTAGGAGGGCCTATTTCTTGATCACCCTTTTTGGCAGCAAAAGGGGTGTGAAAATAGGTCATGAAGGGTGCGAATGCGACCAATAAGGATGTGGAAATAGGCCCTCCATTGCATTGCCCAATAAAAAACAGAAAAAAATAAATAAATCAAGTGACTTCAGATTTGGTGACAACTTCACATGCATCATTAAAATTTCCAGGTGCCCACACATTTGGACGCGCTCAATGTCGAACTTTCAGTGATCGATTATACAATTTCAGTGGCACTGGTAGTCCTGATCCGACGCTGAACCCATCTTACCTGGAAACACTCAGACAAATATGCCCAGAGGGTGCAGGAAATGGGACTACCTTGGCCTATCTTGATCCCACCACACCAGATGGCTTTGACAATAACTACTACTCTAATCTTCAAGACAATCGAGGCCTACTCCAGAGCGATCAAGAGCTGTTTTCGACTATTGGGGCCGATACAATTCCCATCGTTAATAACTTTATCAGTGATCAAGGCACTTTCTTTGATAGCTTTGCAGAATCCATGATTAAAATGGGGAATATCAGCCCTTTAACAGGGACCCAAGGTGAGATACGATTGAGCTGCAGAAGGGTTAATGGAGATTCATATGCTTCAAAAGATGGCTTGGTTAGCTCAATTTGAAAGTGCAGGCAGGTGAAGGATTACGTAAAAGTGTTAAGTTTCATTATATATATAGTAAGAATAATGATGTTGCATGATGATGGTAATGATGATAATGATGATGAGGTTATGATATAAACCATGGTTTAATTTTAAACAGTCGTCCAATAGTCAAAAGAGGCGTACCAACTCCTTCACAAGCGGTAAAAGATTCTCTAAGGATTCAGAATTGTATGATCATTTTTCTGTTTTGGTATGTGATGCTGACTCAGATATCAATGCAGATGCCCTCTGTAATTAATTTAAATAATAATATGACTCAGAGATCAATGCTCAAGTTGAAAACATAAGGCATATCATAGAATAAAAGAGACTGATCAATCATCCAATAGTCAAAAGAGGCATAACAATTGCACAAACGTAAAATAACACCAACAAAGATCTGCACTAGAATGTGAATAACCAGAACTCAGATTTACAATTCAAGCACTCCCATGTGCACAAAGACTTATGATTAAAAATAAAAGGGAAAATTACAAATTGCCCTCCGAAACTTTAAGCCGAAATCACTTCTCACCCCTATCTATAAAATTAGATAAATTGCCCCTTATAGTTATAAATTTTTTCATTTTACCCTCCTCCTTTGAGCAATCGTTAGAATTTTAACAGAAACTAGTCATGTGCAATGCACATGATCAACTTATTATAATTTTAAGTTGAAAATACCCTTGTTTGGTTAGTTTTGTGCTCCGACATAACTCCGATTTTCTTCTCCAGTGAGCTCTCCATTCCATTGTTTGGAACTCGTCCTAGTTCAATTATTTGGCTTTAATAGAGGTGAGTTTTGAATTTAAGTTTTCTCAACAATCAAATAGAGGGAAGGTTAGGATTTTGAATATATATATATACTAGTTGGTGTATACGTGCATTGCACGTGGCTTTTTGTTTATTTTTTTATTCTAAGAAAAAGTTATCGCATTTTGTAAAGAAACACTTACCAAACAAGGTAGAAGATGCTGTTAATGGAGAATTCAGAATTCAAAATCCCACTGTTAATAGAGAAAGTAGAATTCAGAATTATGTAAATGATATATGTTAAGATTTAGGGTTTTATATAAATTTGATTTCCTATATATGTGGTTTTACGAATTATAATATACTTTGAATTCTTATTTATAAATTCCTATTTATATTTATGTGTTTTATATTTTTATTTCCTATTCCAATCAATGTACTATGTATAAGGATAAAATTATCATATACTTTGAATTCCTATTTATATTTATGTGTTTTATATTCTTATTTCCTTTTTATGTGTTTTATATTTTATATTCCTATTTCATCTTTCAATCAATGTACCATGTATAAGGGTAGTGATATATTTAAAATATAAAATAAGGGTATATTAGTCAATCAAAAGCTTTTCTCACATTCAGCCTTTTATAAGTAGTGTAGATATATATTGTCTTTTTCACGGTAACGAATCATTTGGTTGCCGAGAAAATGCTTAGAAAAAGAAAACACACTGAATTTTTAGTTTACCCTGTAAGTATTTATCTTTGTTGGGATAATTTTCTCATTTCATTTTCAATTTTCTCAGCAACCAAACAAATTAATGTTCTAAAGATTTTTCTTTTTTGGTTTTGTATTGATTTTATTTTAGAATTTTCGGTGTGATTAAAAGAGAAAGAGTTTTGAACTTTTGATCTTTATTGCAATGATTTTGAATTGGATAAAGTCGGTGCACTTTCTTTCCAACGATGACGAAGATAGCTAATAGGGAAACTCGGTCCCCAATAATGATTGGTGGATATTATTTCTTGTTGCCTCAAGGTGGGGATTTTTGGTATTGGTGACTTGTTATGTTTCATTGCTAATCATCTTGCCTGAAGAATATTGTCTTCATTGGTTTTTTTTTTTTAATTTATGTATTTTGTTCGGTTTCTGAAATTTTGTTGGAAAAATGACTAGAAAATATTATAATTTGGGAAAATGTCTTGAGGGCAATTGTGTAATCTCACATATTCCGTTAACAGCTTTAGTCAAGATTACATTTTTGAAAGTTTGAGAGGTAATTTGTCTGATTTTAAAAATTGGGGTAAAAAGTGATTTCAGCTCAAAGTTCTTGGGGCAATCTGTAATTTTCCCTCAAAAATAAAAAAATTAAAAATCATACGGGTTCATCTCAACCTCTGCCCCTTCTCTCACACTAGATCTCAGTGTCTCTCCATGACCACCTTATCGCACCACCACCACCGCAAAATTCCCCAAAATGCCACGCTCTTCACCCTACCCCCCCTACTCCAAAATCCACAACAAACATCTACCGACACAACCTGGACCAACACTTGGGCAAAGACTCAAACATCTGAACTACGTATGTAAAAAACTATACCTTATATACCGTTGTAACCCTGTCAAAACCCAAAATCCATACAAACCATGTCAGACACATGCCAACTATAGAACAAATCCTCTCCATCCACCAAAAAAAACACACCCTATCAAACACACAGCAAAGGACATTACCTCAGTCCCACACAAAACAGAGCAAAGGTAGAGAATAACATACGTTTCCAACGAATTGAAGGCAAAAAAAAATCCACACAATCTATAGCCGCCACATCCCTTGTCCACGGCGATATCGCCTCAGCTAGAACACCCAGATGACCCGACCACAGCATATCTTCCTCAACCCTGTCAATTTTTTGAGTCTTACTCCGTGCAATGCTTCAAGCCTTCAATTTATAGCTGCACTTGTCAATTCCCTTGAACCTAATCCAAGATCTGGGATATGCACCCACGTCAAACTCCACGCCCTATCGTCTCCATTGTTCACAAAAAAAAAAAAAACTCCATTGGATCCGATATACGCCTTCGGCCCTCTCTCACAGATGATAAAAATTGTGTTTGTGAACATCGATCTGAAAACCTAGGTGATATGGTTGTCTAGAGAAGAAGATGGAGGCACTCAAAAACATGGGCAATGTTCAAGTTATATTGAAAGCGCTGTTTCCTAACAGCGCTGCTTTCTGTCAACATTTTCTCTGCAACATCTTCTCCATTGGATATAAGATGACAATTATACCCATTGACCCACATCGACCGTAAAGAGAACCGCTTCCCTGACATTTTCTCTCTCTAAAATGTATAGCTTTCTCCCATGGCGTCGAAGATGGACAACGAGGACACAGTGAGGCGGTGTAAGAGCGAAGTCGCCTCGTTAAGGAAGCTGTTTTTGGTGTTTTTGATTTTGGTTATGACCATAATAGGTCAGTGCAATTGTATGGAAAGTACTGTAGTGGATTGTTGTCAATTGCAATAGGCAAGAGACGAAATTATTGTCTTGCAAGTGTTTTTTTAATTTTTATGGACCACTTGGAAATTTTGGATCAAATTGGACTCTCTGTGACTCTTGTCTCTCCAAATCAACCAACCGTAAACGCTCGTTCAAAATCCGCCTGGGCTAATGCCTTACACATTTTCAGTTGGGCCCAAATTAAAGAGGACGGTCCAATTCATTTGCCCGTCGCCTAAGTGATGATAATTAGATTAATCCATTAAAAAATTCATATATGAAATAATGAAATTATTCGTAGTGGGGCGATGTGGTTGCTACCATATCACATGGCCAAAATAAATTTGAGCAAAAAAATGAGTAATTCAACATTTTCCAATGTAAAACTATGATCACAATTAACAAAAAGATTCACGCAGCCGTAGCATGACCAAGTAGTTGGGCCACAGCATTTAAGGGCTCGACTGCAAAGCCCACTGGACAACAGCATGGGCGAACACATTCTCAGTTCTCTGACATTTTTCTATGCTTACTTATGGTTCAGCAATACACATATCATGGTTAATATCTAGTTATTAGGAGCTGTTTGGCAAACCTGAAAATCTAGCCAACTGAGAGTAAGTCTGGCCAATTTTGATTTCGAATGGTTGGGTAAATATCTTTTTCTTACTAGTCAGTTTAGCTTTGTTCTGAAAATAAGATATAAACATAGTTTTTTTTCAAACGAACTGTGAGCCGATTTATTTAAACACTATGTAACAGTTATGAACCAGTTTTTGAAGTTTCCAAACAGGCCCTTAGTTAAAAAAGTTGATTGGCTAAGGACCAAATGGAACCATAGCAAGCCACATAATTGGGCACAGTCCATAAACAACGCCAAGGCCTTGGCCCAAGCTGAATCCCACTTCTTCAAGAGTGCTAGGTTTTAGGACTCTTCCTCCAAATATCCTAAAGAGTTCGGCTGGCATCCAACACCTAGACACGTGGCGGAGTCGTGGATGCATGATTTGTGGGTTTTATGTATTTATATAAATACATTTCCACGTGTACACACGAACACATAATGTGTGAATTCAATGTAATTTTACAAACACGTAAGATTTTTGCTACCAGCCTAAATGCTAAGCGCCTATTTCGGTAAACTTTTATTTTCTATTTTTTATTTTTAAAAGTTAAGAAGTAAAATTTTTTTTATAGTTTTTTATAGTGCAAAATTTTGATAATTACTTTTGAAAGTTGAGATAGTAGGAATTTATTTCTCTCAACTTTTAAAAATAACTTCTAAAAGTTTTTGCAGGCAAAACCTTCATTTTTTTCACTTGTAAAAATAAAAAACAAGAAGTAAAGCCCTAAAGTTTTTCAATAAGACCATTTGAAAAGTATTCCCCGGACTCCCCTCCAAACGGGTGCCAATGTGCCATACCCTAAATAAAGTCTGAAGTAGTGGAGTCTTTCAGTTAGACATGCGAAAACTGAAAAGTATTAGGGGGGACGTTTTCCAAAAGAGAAAAGGTTTCCCTGGTCCCCAGCTAAAAAGGAAAAAGAAAAAGGAAAAGGTTTCCCTGTACTCGCCTCACCAAAGTAGTGCTATACCCTAAATAATTTATGCAGCTGTTTAATAAGACCAAGTGAAAAGTATTACTGGGACCCTCTCGAAAGCCCTGTTGTACCCTCATTAGGTATACATCATGAAGGTGTATGAATGGGAAATGATTAAGAACTTAGGTTCAATTCTGATTACTTTCTTTTCAAGTTATTTTATGGATTATCTCAGATTGGTAGTTGCCTAAATGTGGGGAGAAGTACCCTTCTATTTGTCGTGATTCTTGAAAAAAGAAAAAAAAGGGAAATTAGCCATCACTTTGCATCGTTGCAAATGGAAGGAAAAATTATAGCAAAAGTTTTCCCAAAATGTACGCCCTCAAATTCTCATATATTTCAAGAATTTTGCTAGCTTTTCACATTGGCAATTACCCAAACTACCAAGATGGATGTGGATGGTGCATGAATTCTTCAAACGGAAGTAAAAAGCGAGAAGTTTAGGAAATTGGGTTTCATATATTAGTAGAAATTTACATTGACACATTTTTCACAAACTCTTGAGGTGAAATTGACATTCGTAAATTGATGGACCATGGAAAAGAGGGTCTAATTGTCATATTTTTCCACTACTTATTGAGTACTTTAGACCATACTCAAGTTCAATTATTCACGTAACATCCAGCAATGCAACATTTGTAAATAAACACGTCAAACCAGAAATAGTATATAGTTATATACTGCACCATCACCCTATCCACCGTTCATATCCTATGGTATGGATTTGTAATCACTCTACCCCCCAAGCCACCGTCCATATCCTAGTTTCTTTTGTGCTGACACAAGCCATTTGTAATCATCATTCATAACCTAAATTACATTCAAACCCCTTGTTGTTTGCGTTAAATACAGGCAGACCCCTCCCTAGACACATACCCAAACCCAACCCACCCAAAAAAAAAAAAAACCAAAAACAAAAAACAATCTTCTTTTAAACAGCAAAACTCCTAAATTCTGTGTGCTGTCACTTAGATGTTGACTGTTGAACATGTTTGTAAGTGGTTACTCTATAAATAAAGGCTTTCAAAGAGTCCCCAAACAGCACTCACAATACAATACGGAGTATTTTCATCCTTGCAAACATTAGACAAAATGCAGTCGTCTTTGTATAGTGAGGCAGCTCTATTCTGTGCATTTTTGATTGGAGGAGCATTATGCAATGGTCAGGAGTTGAATGCTACGTTTTACGATGACACTTGCCCCAATGTGTCGAGTATCGTACGTGGAGTCATCGAGCAGGCATTGGTGTCCGATCTCCGGATTAGTGCCAGCCTCGTTAGGCTTCATTTCCATGACTGCTTTGTCAATGTGATTACTAGCTCCAAAACCACCCTATATATTATAATTTTAATACCCAATTCAAATTGCTGGTGTTTGGTTGTCAAGAAAAAAAAATAGCATTGACTTTTTTTTTGGTTACCTTGTTTCAGGGTTGTGATGGATCATTACTGTTGGACAACAGTGACACCATACAGAGCGAGAAAGATGCTGCTCCAAATGCTAACTCGACGAGGGGTTTTGAAGTTGTAGACAACATGAAGACTGCATTGGAGAAAGCTTGCCCCAGCATTGTCTCCTGTGCTGATATTCTGGCTATTGCAGCTGAAGAATCTGTTGAATTGGTATATATCAGCAAGATCTTCCTTAGACTTGTTTGTCTGATTTGAGTAATTATAACAAGGAAAAATTGCTTGAATACAACATGAGACAGTGAACATCTAAATGAACACCATGAGCTAAAAGACATTGCCACAAACACACATACAGCATTTGCTTAGGTGGTTTTAACCATTTTGAGAAAAATGTGCTCACCTACTACTTTGAGATTATGAGAAACATTTCCTCAATTCACGACATGCATATACATATGGCCATATGGGCAACAATGCTACAAACACACACTCTATATGTAACGATGCCTGGTACAACCCACTCATATATGAGGTACAACCCCAGTGTTATTGTTATTTGCATCTTTTCACTAATTAATGGTTTACAGGCAGGGGTTCCATCATGGCCAGTTCTACTAGGAAGAAGGGATAGCTTGACAGCAAACCAAAGTGGTGCCAATACCGACATTCCAGCTCCCACTTTAAACATT
This sequence comes from Liquidambar formosana, assembly GCA_039720395.1. Taxonomy (NCBI): domain Eukaryota; kingdom Viridiplantae; phylum Streptophyta; class Magnoliopsida; order Saxifragales; family Altingiaceae; genus Liquidambar; species Liquidambar formosana. The sequence continues at coordinate 34,538,050 of CM077831.1, forward strand.
ACAGAACTCAAATCCAAGTTCTCAGCCAAGGGCCTCAACACTACTGATCTAGTTACGCTGTCCGGTAATTATTGATCTTTTGCTGGGAGAGCCTATTTCCTGATCACCCTTTTTGGCAGCAAGAGGGTTGTGAAAATAGGTCATGGAGAGGTGCGGATGCGAGCAATAAGGGTGTGGAAATAGGCCCTCCATTGCCTTGCTCAATGAAAAGCAGAAAAAAATAAATAAATCAAGTGACTTCAGATTTTGTGACAACACTTCACATGCATCATTAAAATTTTCAGGTGCCCACACATTTGGACGTGCTCAATGTCGAACTTTCAGTGATCGATTATACAATTTCAGTGGCACAGGTAGTCCTGATCCGACGCTGAACTCATCTTACCTGCAAACACTCCGACAAATATGCCCAGAGGGTGGAAATGGGACTAACTTGGCCAATCTTGATCCCACCACACCTGATGGCTTTGATAATAACTACTACTCTAATCTTCAAGACAATCGAGGCCTACTCCAGAGCGATCAAGAGCTGTTTTCGACTAGTGGGGCCGATACGATTCCCATCGTTAATAACTTTATCGGTGATCAAGGCACTTTCTTTAATAGCTTTGCAGAATCCATTATTAAAATGGGGAATATCAGCCCTTTAACAGGGACCCAAGGTGAGATACGATTGAGCTGCAGAAGGGTTAATGGAGATTCATATGCTTCAAATGATGGCTTGGTTAGCTCAATTTGAAAGTGCAGGCAGGTGAAGGATTACGTAAAAGTGTTATAGTTTCATTATATATATAGTAAGAATAATGATGTTGCATGATGATGGTAATGATGATAATGATGACGAGCTTATGATATAAACCATGGTTTAATTTTAAACAGTCATCCAATAGTCAAAAGAGGCATACCAACTCCTTCACAAGCGGTAAAAGATTCTCAAAGAATTCAGAATTGTATGAACATTTTTCTGTTTTGGTATGTGATGCTGACTCAGAGATCAATGCGGATGCCCTCTGCAATTAATTTAAATAATAATATGACTCAGAGATCAATGCTCAAGTTGAAAACATAAGGCATATCATAGAATAAAAAAGACTGATCGATCATCCAACAGTCAAAAGAGGCATAACAATTGCACAAACTTAAAATAACACCGACAAAGATCTGCACTAGAATGTGAATAATCAGAACTCAGATTTACACTTAGCCAAAAAAAAAAAAAGAACTCAAATTTACAATTCAAGCACTCCCATGTGCACAAAGACTTATGATTAAAAATAAAAGGAAAAATTACAGATTGCCCTCCGAACTTTAAGCCGAAATCACATTTCACCACAATCTATAAAATTAGACAAATTGCACCTTACAGTTATAAATTTTTTCATTTTACCCTCCTCCATTGAGCAATCATTAGAATTTTAACAGAAACTAGTCATGTGCATTGCACATGATCAACTTATTATACTTTTAAGTCGAAAATACCCTTGTTTGGTTATTTTTGTGCTCCGACATAACTCTAGTTTTCTTCTCCGGTGAACTCTCCATTCCATTGTTTGGAATTCATCCCAGTTCAATTATTTGGCTTTAATAGAGGTGAGTTTTGAATTTCAATTTTCTCAGCAATCAAATAGAGGGAGGGTTAGGGTTTTGAATATATATATATATATATATATATATATATATAGATACATTGTCTCTTTCACGGTAACAAATCGCTTGGTTGCCAAGAAAATGCTTAGAAAAAGAAAACACACCGAATTTTTAGTTTAACCTGTAAGTATTTATCTTTATAAGATAATTTTCTCATTCATTTTCAATTTTCTCAACAACCAAACAAATTAATGTTCTAAAGATTTTTCTTTTTTGGTTTTGTATTGATTTTGTTTTAGAATTTTCAGCGTGATTGAGAGAGAAAGGGTTTTGAACTTTTAATCTTTATTGCTATGATTTTGAACTAGATAAAGTCGTTGCACTTTCTTTTTGAGGATGACGAAGATAGCTAGTGGGAAAACCCGGTCCCCGATCATGATCAGTGGATATTATTTCTTATTGTCTTTTTGGTGTTGATGACTTGTTATGTTTAATTGCTAATCATCTTGCCTGAAGAATATTGTCTTCATTGGTTTTTTTTTTTTTTTTTTTATGTATTTTGTTCTGTTTCTGAGATTTTGTTGGAAAAATGACTAAAAAATATTATAATTTGGGAAAATGTCTTAAGGGCAATTGTGTAATCTCACATATTTCTTTAACAGCGTTAGTCCAAATTACATTTTTGAAAATTTGGGGGTAATTTGTCTGATTTTAAATATTATGGGTGCAAAGTGATTACGGCACAATGTTCTGGGAAGTACTATGTAATTTTACCTTAAAAATAAAAAATTTAAAAATCATATGGGTTCTTCTCAACCTCTGCCCCCTTCTCTCGCACTAGATCTCACATAGTCTCTCCATGACCACCTTATCGCACCACCACCACAGCAAAATTCCCCAAAATGCCATGCTCTTCACCCTACTCTCTTCACCCAACTCCCCCTAATCCAAAATCCACAACGAACATCTACCGACACAACCTGGACCAACACCTAGACAAAGACTCAAACATCTGAACTACATATACAAAAAACTATTCCTTATATACCGTTGTAACCCTGTCAAAACCCAAAATTCATACAAACCATGTCAGACACATGCCAACTATAGAACAAATCCTCTCCATCCACAGAAAAACACACCCTATCAAACACACAGCAAAGGACATTACCTTAGTCCCACACAAAACAGAGCAAAGGTATAGAAATAACATACGTTTCCAACGAATTGAAGCCAAAAAAAATCCACACAATCTATACCCGCCACATCCCTTGTCCACGGCGATATCGCCTCAGCTAGAACACCCAGATGACCCGACCACAGCATAGCTTCCTCAACCCTGTCAATTTTTTGAGTCTTACTCCGTGCAATGCTTCAAGCCTTCAATTTATATATAGCTGCACTTGTCGATTCCCTTGAACCTAATCCACGATCTTGGATATGCTCCCACGTCAAACTACACACCCTATCGTCTCCAGTGTTCACCAAAAAAACTCTATTGGATCCGATATCTGCCTTCGGCCCTCTCTCACACATGATAAATTGTGTGAACATCGATCTGAAAACCTAGGTGATATGGTTGTCTAGAGAAGAAGATGAAGGCACTCAAAAACATGGGCAATGTTCTCCTCTGGGTTTGTTTCCCCTGGCCTCCATCCAATCCCGCTTTTCGCTCCTTCAAATCCTAGTAACAGGCTGCGCTTTTTGCCTCGTTACGGAAAGGGCTATTATGAAAAACGGTTTCCTTATATTTGAAAGCGTTATTAACAAACACGCTTTATCTTGATAGCGCTATTATTAAACACGCTTTAAGTTATATTGAAAGCGCTATTAGGAACAGCGCTGCTTTCGGTCAACATTTTCTCTGCAACATCTTCTCCATTGGATATAAGATGACAATTATACCCATTGACCCACATCGACCGTAAAGAGAACCGCTTCCCTGACATTTTCTCTCTCTAAAATGTATATAGCTTTCTCCCATGGCGTCGAAGATGGACAACGAGGACACAGTGAGGCTGTGTTAGAGCGGAGTCGCCTCGTTAAGGAAGCTGTGTTTGCGCGCTACCACCATGCTCCCGCCAACCACTGTCGATCCCTCTGCCCTCGTCGACCACAACCCATCCACCTTCATCCTCCGACGTCCCCCTCTTTCCGACGACAACGACGAAGAAGAAGAAGAGTGCAGAGCAAGGGGGACGTCAGAGGTCCTGGCTGCCATGGCTAGCTGGTGGCTCTCTCTCTACCTGGTTCGTTGCCGACGCCGGAGAGTGGATGGTCGGCGATGGGAAAGCAAAACCCCCATTTTTTTTTTCTTTTTTCCTTTTTTTTGACAGACCTGGTGTTAGTAGAAAATAAAACCATGGCCGTGGCAGCCATGACCATGGCTCTCTCGACATAAAAAAGGAAAAAGAAAACTAGGAGTCAAAGGCCGGTTCTGAGGGCAGGCGAGAAAGGCGACTGCTTAGGGACCCGGATTTGGTGTAGTTTTGCATTTTAATTATACCGGGTAATGATCATCGGATGAGTGACACATTGCAAGAGGAAGATAGGAACAGCTATAATTTATTCTATTAGTAGCTCATGGCATTGCACAGCCCACATAGCAAATTCCTCTCTCAAATCCAAGCCGTTTCTGACTTTCACTTACAACGTGTCATTCATCTGACAGTCACTGCATAGTGCAATTCAAGTACAAAACTACACCAAATCCAAATCCAAATCCGCCACATAAGGCCCCATATTTTGGCTAAAAAATAAGAGTCCCATTTTAAGACTAACTCTTGTAATAATAAGCTTAATTTTTTTATTTTTTCCAAGGAGAACGATTATTGCAATTGATTTTATTTGCACACCTCACTAATTTTTATTCATCAATGTTTTACGAAAATATAAAATGTTTTTATGACAATTTGTTACGTAATCCACTAGTAAATAATTTTGCAGAAGAAAGTTTTTCCAAAATTTATCATTTAAGTGGATTTTTTTTATCATTTACCATCTTTGTTTAATTTTTGGCCAAAAAGTCCATTTAAACAAAAGATTTTGGAAAAACTTTCTTCTGGAAAGTTGTCCAAAATGATATTTTCTAATAGATTCCATAGTCAATTTTCTTTAAAATCTTTTATATTTTTCTAGAACTTTAAGAAATTAAAATAAGTAGGATGTAGAAACAAACTTTATATTGATACTAGAAAAAAAAAAATGGGTATGAAGGGTCCTATTTTAAAAGTTCGCCTACAACCCCAAAAAACTTAAAACCGTCTAGACAAGAGTGTGTGAGATCCAAAAGCAAAGTAAGAATAATGATGGTGATGATGATAATGATGTTGAGATTATGATATAAATCATGCTTTAATTTTAAACAGTCATCCAATAGACAATAGAGGCATAACAATTTCACAAACCTAAAACTAAGATGTATGCAGGTCGGTTTGGAGTGGTTTAATGACAAAATACCAACTAATCTATTAATGGCGGGTTACAAAATTTTTAACCCACCATTAAACCATATGTGTTAAAAACCAGTGGGTTGGTTATTTTTTAGGCGGTTTGTTATTTTTTAGGCGGTTTGTCATCAACGGTTTAGGGCAAGTTTGACTGTTTCCATCATTCCATTTTTAATTGGACATTTTCTAATATATATTAGGCCTTAATTGATGAGTTGTAAATAAATCCAAAAAATTTAACCATTTTAGTTGGTTATGTAAAGCTTGATACATACTTTCTCAATGTCTTAATACCAAAAAAGTAATTAATTATAACTTTGTGAGAAATAAACACTCAATCAATATAGATGAAATTGGACATAAGTAATGTTAAATTAACTTCGAATCTTGTTGAAAGACTCAAAATATAGCAACCTAACAAAGTAGCAATAAGAAATAGCAAAATACACTAATATGCAACTCAATTCTGTGTTTTAGAAGAAGGATTTCGGCATATAAATCGTGTCATATCTTAATGAGTTGATGTGCATCGTTCAAAAACTTGAGAATCTAAGGCTTAAGGTTATCTATTTGGCCATCAATAATTGTTATAAGAAGATTTCTTTATTCGATTTTTATAATTTTATACATATGATGTTAACGGCGGATTGATTTGGTTTATTAACGGTTTGACAACATTTCACCTGTCAACCAAACCAAACAGTTAATTTTATTACTCAATCCACCCAAATCATGCCGTCTAATCTTTCAAACCACTTAAGTTGATGCAATATAAAACGAATTGGTCTGATTTAATGGATTGAATGGTTTTTTGCACATCCCTACCTAAAACAACGTCAACAAAATATGCACTAGAATGTATGGCTAGAATCACTAGGCGTAACAATCTCTTTGGAATGCGAAAATGCATAAAGTTCATGTTCAATGTGACATGCCGCTCAGAATGCCAATTAGCTGTAAATGTACTGAGAAGCCCTTCTGGGCAGCCGCCAGCCGCCCACATTTTTCACAACTCTTTGGTTCAAGTTCACATTCTTAAATTGATGGGACTAAAGAAATTACCGAAGGCCAGACTAGCATATTTTCCCCAAGTCATTGAGTACTTTAGACCATATTCAAGCTGCATTAATGAAGTAAAGTCCAATAATTCATACGCTAAGCAATATGTGTATTAAAAGAAAAGTTGCATGGAAAGAAAATTAAAAAAAAAAAAAAGATTTGTGAAAAAAGAAAAAATATCTTGTTTGGTTTAATGGAAGAAACGTTACCGGATTGATAGTGGATCTGAAGGACGGTTTGAATACTAACCAATTTCTTTTAATACTTAATAGTAGGATTACATAAATTATTTAGATTGTAATTTTGTTGCATACAATATCCATTTGGACTAATCCCTTTTGCAGATGAACTGGTTTCATCGTAGACAAGATGAACTAGTGATACCATATATACATACGCATGACATGTGATGTGTACGCATATCTAGAATATATGTATGCATGTTACTTCTTTCCCTGATTTTTATTAATTTATTGATGTTGTTAGTTTATTATTATTTCTTAGTTTATTATATTTTAAATTTGGTATCTAACATTTGTGCAGGCGTTGTTTAATAACGTGCGTGTACATATAATATGTGTACGCACGTTAGTTTTAATTATTATTTATATTTTGTCATCAATTGTTTACATGTTATCCTGTGCTATTAACTTGTCATTTGTGTGTATCTTTAATTGTTGTATGATTCAAAAGCAATTCAAATTAAATTAAAATATTAAATATGATTAATAAATACAAGATGAGGGCCGGTTTATTATCGGGCATTGTTAGGTGCCTAACACCTTCCCAACATGTATCCTATATCCAAATCTTTCTTTAGTTAACAAAATTGATCCATCACCTTTCTAGGTAGCGACTCTTATTTATACATTAATCCTCCAAGGTAGGATCATCAGAACCAAAACAGGTAAAATATAAGTAAAAGTGAGCGCACAGTAAAGATCGGTGCGCTCACAGCATTGCTTGATAAGTCGCGAACCCACATTGCTTCAGATTTAAAAGGTCTATAAACATTTGATTGTTCTCCAATTGTGGTCATAATAATAGGACTATGATCAGAGCCAATAGCAGGCAAATGGAGAGATTTGCACGAGGTAAAAAGCATTCGCCTAAGCTGGGTTAACCAAACCGTGATCGAATCTCTCTTTAATATTTGCGAGGCCTGCCCTTTTGTTCGACCAAGGGAAAGGATTTCCATTACACGCCAAGTCAATCCAGCCACAATCAGAGACGAGACCGCCTAGACCACCCCGCGAGCTGGAAACAAAGGCCCTACTACCTTTCTTTTCTTGTTGACAGGTAACATTGTCTAAATCACCAATAAGAAGCCAGGGGCCAACAAAAGTCTCACTAGTAAGCTTAAGAGTCCCAAAGATGATACTAGTGATGCTTAATAGAGGGGGCGTAACACAAGATAGAAGCCAGGGTTCATCCAACGGATCAGAGAAAAAGAAGGCAGAGATAAGTGATTCAGAGACAGATGATATATCTACATCAACCCCCAACATCCAACATAGACAAATTTCACCTGCTTTGTAAATAGCAGGAACAATTTCCCAGCGAGAGAAACCAAGAGAACGAACAATGCTCTCAGTCCGATCAGCTAGAAGTTTAGTTTCAGAGAGAAAAAGGCAATCGGGTTTAGCCTCTCTAACCATGGCCCTAAGGTGACGAATTGTCTAGGATGGGCCAAACCTCGACTGTTCCAAGATATGATAAGCATGGAGAAACTTTTTACAAACAGGCGGAGCCAGCTAAAAGGAAAAATAAAAGCCACTTTTAGTTAGACCTATACATAATCAAATAGGTGGTGTCGGGTGAAAAAGGGGTGAAAAACCAGGAAAGAGGACAAAAGAAAAAAAAAAAAGGAGAGCCATCACAAAGAAAAATCAAAGGTCACTTCACTCAGACCTTTAATAAAGCAAGTGGGGTTAGAGAAAAAGATCTCACAGGCTTACACTGGAGATGAGCAGACTCTCACGAAGGAGAGGAAAGTGATCTCACAGGTTACACCGGAGATAGGAAGACTCACACGAAGGAGAAAGGTAGCTCGACGACGGGTCACTCACCACTGTACCGTGTTCGCATCTCATTAATTCTCTGAATTCCTACATTTTTCACAACTCTTTGGCTGAAGTTCACATCCTTAAATTGATGGGACTAAAGAAATTACGGAGGCCAGACTACCATATTTTCAAGGCCGGTTCCGTGGGGTAAGCGAGCAAGGCGGCTGCCTAAGGACTCCACATTTTAATTAAAAATGAAGGTCTCATTTTGAAACTAACCTGGTAGTTGGCTGAATTTTTTATTTTTTATTTTTATTTTTATTTTTTTTCCAAATAGAACGATTGTTATAATCCCTTAATTTATTTGTACATCCCACTAATTTTTATTTATCAATGTTTTATCAAAAGTATAGAAGGTTTTTATGAAAATTTGTTACATAATCTATTGGAAAACATCATTGTAAACAACTTTGTAAAAGAAAGTTTTTTCTAAAAAATTTATCATTTAAGTGGATTTTTTTTGATAATTTACTATTTATGTTTAATTTTTAGCCAAAAAGTTTACATAAACAAAAGATTTTAGAAATACTTTATTATGCAAAATTGTCCAAAATGATGTTTTCTAGTAGATTACATAGTTAATTTTCTTAAAAACCTTTTATATTTTTTTTAAAATCTTAAGAAATTAAAATAAGTAGGATGTGTAAACGAACTTTAAGTTAGTACTAACCCCAAAAAAAAAAAAAAAATTTAAAAAAAGGTGTGAAGGGCCCTATTTTAAGGGTTCACCTAGGGTTCCAAAAAACTCAGAACCGCCCTGCATATTTTCCACAAGTCATTGAGTACCTTAGATCATATTCAAGCTGAATTAATGAAGTAAAGTCCAATAATTCATATGCTAAGCAACATATGTATTAAACACGTGAATCCACAGATAGTACTTACTGCACCATTACTCCATATATCCACCGTTCATATCCTATAATTATGCACGTACATGCATCAATCATGCTGAAACAAGGGATCAGCCATTTGTAATCAACCTACAAATTTTCTAAGTTGTGTGCGCTATCACTTTGGAATCATACCTTTTTGTCACTCTATAAATGAAGGCCTCAATGAGTCCCCAAACAGCACTCACAATACAATACAAAGTATTTCATCCTTGCAAACATTAGAAAAAAATGCATTCTTTGTGTAGTGTGGCAGCTCTATTATGTGCATTTTTGCTTGGAGGAACATTATGCAATGGTCAGTTGAATGCCACGTTTTATGGAGATACATGCCCGAACGTGTCGAGCATCGTACGCGGAGTCATCGAGCAGGCATTGGTGTCCGATCCCCGGATTGGCGCCAGCCTCATTAGGCTTCATTTCCACGACTGCTTTGTTAATGTAATTACTCCATCTCTTTATTCTCTCTCTCTTCATAATTTGTTTTTCTACTTCTTCCATGTGCGAGAAGCCTCTAACCCATCCTTATGAATTATGATGGGTTCACCATGCCCAATAAGCAACATCATAATTGTCACTCTTTTTGTAGGTTCCTGTAGAGATTTTTATTGCACAGGTTAGGCAGAAAATCCGTACACAGGCACACGATGCCAAACAACATCAGTTACACCCTGCTAGAAATGCACAGAACATACTATCCAAACACCACATATATATTTATAATTTGATACCCACTTCAAGTTTATGGTGTTTGGTTGTCAAGAAAATTTTTGCTTTGAATTATCATAGCTTTCTGATCTTGTCTCAGGGTTGCGATGGATCGATATTGTTGGACAACACTGACACGATACAGAGCGAGAAAGATGCTGGTCCTAATGCCAACTCAACAAGGGGTTTTGAAGTCGTTGACAACATCAAGACTGCATTAGAGGACGCTTGCCCTGGCATTGTCTCCTGTGCTGATATTCTGGCTATTGCAGCTGAAGCATCTGTTGATTTGGTATTTATCAACAAAATCATCCTTTGGATTTATAATTTGTCTGACCCCAGTAAAATATAACGACGGCAAGTGCTTTGAATAAAACATAAGACATTGAACATTAAAATGCACACCATGAACTAAAAGATACTGATTTTAGGCTGCAGATTAATTAAATTCAGGACATCCCATAAAATCCAATTCTACACACCTGAAAAACGATTATATAATTGTTATTTGCATCGATGGTTACAGGCAGGAGGTCCCTGTTGGGCAGTTCTTTCAGGAAGAAGGGATAGCTTGACAGCAAACCAAAGCGGTGCTAACACCAACCTTCCAGCTCCCAGTGCAAACCTTACAGAACTCAAGTCCAAGTTCTCAGTCATGGGCCTCAACACCACTGATCTGGTTGCACTGTCCGGTAATAGTTCATTTTTGCCTTGCTCAATATATAAAAGCAGAAAGAAAAAAAGTATAGATTTGGTGACAAAGATTCACATGAGTCAATTAATTTTTCAGGTGCCCACACATTTGGACGTGCTCAATGTAGATTTTTCAGCGATCGATTATACAATTTCAGTGGCACTGGAAGTCCTGATCCGACCCTAAACTCATCTTACTTGGAAACACTGAGCCAAATATGCCCAGAGGATGGAAATGGGACTAACTTGGCCAATCTTGATCCCACTACACCAGATGGTTTCGACAATAACTACTACTCTAATCTTCAGGATAATCGAGGCCTATTCCAGAGCGATCAAGAGCTGTTTTCGACAAGTGGTGCTGATACCATTCCCATCGTCAACAACTTCATTAGCAATCAAAGCGCTTTCTTTGACAGCTTTGTGGAATCCATGATTAAAATGGGGAATATCAGCCCTCTAACAGGGACCGATGGTGAGGTACGATTGAACTGCAGAAGTGTTAATGTGGGCTCTTATGCTTCAAATGATGCTTTGGTTAGCTCAATTTGAAAGACCAGACAGGTGGTGGAATACATGGAAGTTTTATAGTTTCACTATATATGTAGTAAGAATAATGATTTCATGATAATGATGAGCTTATGATATAAATCATGATTTTGGATTTTCATAAACCTCTATGAGTAAATTCTGCTTCTAAAGTGCCAAATTCTTGATTTTGTGCAGCTGTTTTGGTTTTAAAATACTGTGAACTTCCACAAGCTTTCATAAACCTCCATTGCTATTCACACACACTCCCCTTTCAGTTTTACCTCTAGTATCAACTAGGAAATCCAAATACCAAAAGTCAAGGGAAAATTTTCACAATTTGGGTTTCCATGCCCCTCCCATGCATGTTATCCCATTTGGTCCTCAGAACCCTTGAATTTTCATAAATCAAAAATCCACTTAAGAGGGATATGCAGATCAAAGTCTTACCAATGTGCAGTTAAGCCGTTAAGGCGAGATTTGGAGTGCATGACATGCCTGGAAGAACTGTATGATCATTTTTCTGTTTTGCTAAACAGTCATCCAATGGTCAATAGAGGCATACCAACTCCTTCACAAGCGGTAAAAGATTCTCTAAGGATTCAGAATTTGTATGATCATTTTTCTGTTTTGGTATGTGACGCTGACTCAGATCAATGCAGATGCCCTCTGCAAACAATTTTAATAATAATATGACTCAGACATCAATGCTCAAGTTCAAAACATAAGGCATATCATAGAATAAAAGAGACTGATCAATCATCCAACAGTCAAAAGAGGCATAACAATTGCACAAACTTAAAACAACACCGACAAAGATCTGCACTAGAATGTGAATAATCAGAACTCAGATTTAAAATTCAAGCCCTCCCATGTGCACAAAGACTTTTGATTATAAATAAAAAATTTAAAAATTATATGGGTTCATCTCAACCTCTGCCCCCTTCTCTCACACTAGATCTCACATAGTCTCTCCATGACCACCGTATCACACCACCGCCACCACCACCACCTCTACCGCTAAACTCCCCGAAAGGCCACGCTCTACACCCTTCTCCTCCTACTCCAAAATCCACAACAAACACCTTCCAACACAACCTAGACCAGCACTTAGACAAAGACTCAAACACCTGAACTACATACTCCGTATATAAAAAAGACTCGAACACCTGAACTACATATATAAAAAACTATACCATATGTACTGTTGTAACCCTGTCAAAACCCAAAATTCATACAAACTATGTCAGACACGAAAAGAACTTCCATGCAACTGTGATACGGGCCATGTGGTATCACAGGCAATCACAACCAAGCAAAATGAGATTGTGTTCAAAAAAGTACCATAACAATCCCACTTTACTTGATTGTGATTGGCCATGACACCATGTAATCGTGTCACAGTTGTATGGAAGTTTTTCTCGTCAGACACATGCCAACTGTAGAACAAATCCTCTCCATCCACAAAAAAACACACCCTATGAAACACAGCGAAGGACTTTACCTCAGTCCCACACAAAACAGAGCAAAGTTAGAGAAATAACATACGTTTCCAACGAATTGAAGCCAAAAAAATCCACACAATCTAGAGCCGCCACATCCCTTGTCCATGGCGATATCGCCTCAGCTAGAACACCCAGATGACCCGACCACAGCATAGCTTCCTCAACCCTGTCAATTTTTTGAGTCTTACTCCGTGCAATGCTTCAAGCCTTCAATTTATAGCCGCACTAATCAATTCCCTCGAACCTAATCCACGATCTGGGATATGCTTCCACGTCAAACTCCACGACCTTATCGCCTCCAGTGTTTACAAAAAAAGTCTATTGGATCCGATACATGCGTTCGACCCTCTCTCACGGATGCTAGAAATTGTGTTTGTGAACATCGATCTGAAAACCTGGGTGATATAGTTGTCTAGAGAAGAAGATGGAGTCACTCAAAATCATGGGCCACGTTCTCCTCTGGGTTTGTTTCCCCGGCCTCCAGGATGATCCCGCTTTTCGCTCCTTTCAAATTTCAGGTTTTACTTCTTTATGGAAAGCGCTATTTTTAAACACGCTATCCGTTATATTAAAAGCAGCTTTTCTTAACAGCGCTTTTGAAAGCACTGTTATTAAACACGATTATCCGTTATATTAATAGCTCTGCTTCCTACCAACATTTTCTCTGCAACATCTTCTCCACTGGTTGGGACATAGTCACATAGGTCATCAGTTCAAATGGGCATTTGCTGAAGACACCTGCAATCTAGAGATATTAGATGATCAATGAAAGATCAAAGAGGCTACACATTCAAGACCAAAACTAATTGAAGGAAAATATTTCAGCTCATACTATAAAACCTAACAAAACATATTTTATTTTGAAGAAACAAAATCATACTACAAGATTTACAATCTACAACAGGCCAAAGGTTACAAAAGTACGTGGTGGTAGGGAAGAAACCAGAGGGAGAAAAAGATCCCCAGCTATATAAACTACAAACACTGAACCAACTTCCCATCTCCATCCTGTCTCCCATTATTCTACACATACATTTAATACAACTCATTCCCCTCCCTTCTCTCCCCGCCTTTCTCTTTAAAAAAGTTAATAATAAACAAAACTCTCTTTCTAGGATCTTCTCCGTGTTATTTCTAACTTCTTATCCCAAAAAAATAAAAAAAGCACAAACAATTTGATGTAAAATTAGTCATTGAATGACCTATTGTCTTTTCTTCTGCTGCTGTTGTTGCTTCTGGTTATGCTTAATTAGAAGCTGAGCGTATACAAGTTCATTCCACGTATCAGGGACACCAGGAAGGCACCAATGGCTGCAATCCTGATATCTCAACGGGGACCGTCTCTCCTCCTCAGTCAAGTACTGCTTCCTGTAAATTGATGGGTGGGCATCCTTCCGGTAATCTGTAATTCTTGTAATATTTAGATAGAAGACTGGTGTCTTCATCCCTTTCATTACTGACTCCAGAATTCTCATTTTCGAAGGATATTTTGATAAATATGTCTCATTCTTGATTGGCTCAGTCTCGCTATCACATTGCCCACCAGAATTCCACCGGCCACCTCTGAAAATTTACAAAAGATTACAAAACCTCTCATTTGCTTTTATTTGTGAGCTACTGAGCTATAATGGTGATATGAAGATTAAAGATTTATAGAAGCTTCTATATTCATTTACCTAAAATGGGAAGCAGAATAGCCCCTGAAGAAAACCAGGGTCTTCAAAGGATTTATATTGGCATCCACCCATCTTGCCCATGTAGTTATAGCTCTACGAAATGCCTCAGCAACATTCAGTTGTCCATATATGTGGCTACCTTCTTGATAATAACCTTCCCTGCAATATTTTAAATAGTTCTCTTTTTCAATTTTAGTTTCTTAGTATAAGATATCATAATTGGACAATCCTAAGTAGCGATGTAGGAGAGGGAGAGAGACCCTTTGGAAGTTTTCTCATGAGTCCACCAGTGTCCTGTGTTGAAGATTAAGATATCAGCAGTTTTGTATCCATCAGACGATCTCCCAATAACATCAAGCCTTAGCGTTTCCTTCTTTGATCCATTTGTGTCTGGCATTTCCCATTCTTGAACTAGAAATGGTGATCGGAAAAACTCCACCGAGCAGTTATAGTCCTATGATCCATCCAACCAATTATAAACCTTATTAAGTCTAAATCAAACTAATAAAGTCCAATTTCTGTTTGGTTGCTGAGAAAGTGTATGGAAGAATTAGAAATCACAATTATCAATCTTAGATTTTTCATAATTTGATACCTAAGACAGACAAAGACCTCCAAACAACTGATCTAATAAAACAATTTGGCAGATGAAATGTTACCCCACCCCCACCCCGCTCACCAAAAACCACTACAATATAAAACATAAGATTGAAAAATCTTATTTTGTTTTCCTTTCCTTGGTTTTCTCAGCAACCAACCAAATTGTAAATCAAAGAAATCCTGAAATGAAGAATAGCATACTTTAAATACAAAAGAATAAGATCCCTCTGTTCGGAATTCCTGTCTACCAGAGGCTTCAAACACTCTGCTTTTATCTTTCACTGAATTCCTAAGAATGCAAACCAGAGATTCCCACATATTCCTATTCAATGAATCACCCACAAAGGCCAAACGCTTTCCTCTCAACAATTCCAACATATCTCCACCATTCAACCTGCATAACAAGTTCATCTAAAGCAACTAGAGCAGAGCCCACAATCTCAAATTGAAAATAGTAAAAATCAATCAAAGCATTGATATTGTATAATATATGTAGTTGGGATTAAATACACGCTTTCATTTTGTATAATCACTGTGACTTTGCATATCTATATATCAATAAACTACAGTTTTTGGGTTGCCATCTGATCTTCTGATATGAATATGCACTTTTAATTTTGAATGGGCAGTCTAGTTTGCATATCTATCTATACATGTGTGTGTATAAATTCTAAATTTGTAAACTACCTTGGGATGTTGCAGTCCTTGGGTTGCCATCTATACTTCTGATACCCACCATCAGGCCTGCCATTGAGAAAGCAATTGAATGGCTCGTCGATGTGAGGACACGATCCAGCTTCGTAGAGGGGATACGAATCATCCCTCACCCACCCCCCATCGAATATATCACAATGACTCGTCAACTCCCCCTTTCTTCGCTTCGCCTTCCAATTCCCACTACTACTCCTATTTCTCCCTTCTCTCGATGTGGAAAAAGCCGTGTTGTTCGCCACTCTTGCACCCTCCCTTCCACTATCAACTTCTCGAGAATCTTTCATAGCTTGAGATGGAGATTTGGAATTCATAGTACGATTCGCTACATCAATCGTGGTTCCTTCACTTCCATTTAAAGATGATGAGTCATTTCTCTTCCCGGACAATTGAGCTGAGTTGTTCCTGTCAGCACCCAAAACCCCATCCTTTTTTGGGGAAAGTTGAAATGTGGTGTTTGTGGGACTAGAAAAGTTGTGGGTATTTTCTACTGCGGGTTCTTTCCCGGAAAATTGAGACGGAGCGTTCCTGTTAGCGTCCAAAACCCCTTCTTTTTCCCTGAAAAGTTGAAAAGTGGTGTTTGGGCGACTAGAAAAGTTGTGGGTATTTTCTAGTGGGGGAAAAAAAGGAGGAGGGGAGTGGAAGAAGTAAGAGAAAAAGGAGAAGTGAGATCCGTAAGAAGAAGAAGAAGAAGAAGTGCGGAAAACGTTTCGAAACCAAGGAGAAGAGTAAGCAGAAGGGTTTAAAACTAAAATGACGGTGCATAGCACGAACGTGAAAGTGAAACCGTACGCACAGGCCATGGATCTTCGAGTTCTGAGAGCTGAGAAGGTCATGTCAGGTATTACATTGTTTGCTTTTGTGGGTAAGTGCTTTGTTGTTGTTGCTGTGTCCGTCATGGAGGATTCAGAGTTACTGTGATGGAGTGTTTGGAACCCCAGAAAGAAAGAGAAAGTGAGAAAGTGCAGAAGTCGAGAGAGAAAAAAAGATGCGGGTTAGAGGCGTCACAGATATGGAAAAAATAGCAAACTTACTTTGGCAAATATGGTGGGTTAGAAATAATGTTATTTTTAGAAATGATACTTTTAATAAATTTTTAGTTATTGAAAAAGCAGCAAATTTATTCTCTAACTTGGCTTTGGATAATATTAGCCTTCAATCTATTAACTTTATAAATAGAATGTAAAAGAAAAGGAAGAAAAATATAAGATTTATTCGTTGGAATTCTCTAAATGAAGGATGGTTTAAATTGAACTTTAATAGTTTAGTTAAAAATAAAAAAAAGAGTAACTGGTTCTATTATTAGAGATAGTTATGGTAAGCCTATTATTATGCAATCCGTTTAGTTTGATGATGATACAATAGTGCCTAAAATAGAAGTGACTGCACTTCGGAATGATCTTCTTGTGCAAGGAAAAGAAATTAAAAGAATTTATTTATAAGGAGATGTTAGTATTGTCATTAATAGTATTAGTAAGTTACAAAGTTACCCTTAGAAGATTTATTGTATTTTAAATGATTGTATGAAGATTATTGGATAAATTGCAGAAAACCCCCTTGAAGTATGGGGGTCAGCAGATAACCCTCCTTATATTTTAATTTTGTCAATATGCCCCCCTTATGTTTTAATTTTTGGCAATGTGCGTCACCATCATTCGTCGTTAATGAAAATTGAAAAAAATTAGTTACATGGGGACGCACGTGATACCATTAATGGACTCGTGTTGCCCAAAATCGCTGAAACCTTCACCAAAATCATATCCAATTTAGTGACCATCAATGAATGGTTTTGTCTTCCAATTGAACTAGGAGGCACATTGACAAAATTAAAACATAAGGGGGTTATCTACTAACCCTCCCCCATACTTCAGGGGGTTTTCTACAATTTACCCAATATTATTTTAGAGTGTAATATGAAAGTTAGAATAAATCATGTTTATAGAGAAAGAAATCAAGGTGCTGATTTCTTAGTTAATTTAAGTCACATAATTAAAGGTAATAAGATTTGAGATTCTAATTTTCCAAGAGAAATTTTAGGTATTCTTTTAAAAGATACTATCGGAAATTTTAGGTATTCTTTTAAAAGATACTATCGGTAGATCCAATTCACGTTAGTGTTAACATGTTCTCTTCTACCAAAAACAAAAAAAGAGGCGTCACAGATATGGATTGAGAGGAAAAAACAGTTTGCTCTAGAGAGAGAATGAACAGTAATGATGCTTATTACCAAATACCCTTAGAATTTTACTTAATATCATTAGGGCCCTCCTAACATGCACTATGTATAAACACCCCCCCACCCCAAAACCCTTTTTTAATTAAAAACTAATAATATATAACCTCAATTAATTTAAAATTTTTGGGTAAAAGCCTGTTTAATTCAATTAATTTGGCATGTTTTCCCAAGTGGTCTTTATTACATTTTGTGATCATTTGATCACATTATATGATAATTCCATCACATTTTGTGATACCATAAAATGGGAGAAAAATGTGATAAATTATCACTTAGCGTATGTTTGGTATGAAGAATTTGTGAGAGGATGGAAGGGGGATGAGGGAAAAGTGAAAAGAAAGAAATTAAGGGGTATGTTTGATAGGATGAAAAAAAGGAGGAGGAGGGAAAGGGGAAGGAGGGGAGAGTGAATCTTCCCAAATCATTTTTTTCTCACCCCTCTAATTTTAGGGGGAAAGATAGAGGAAAAAAATGGTTTTTGTTAAAATGATTATATTACTCTCATAATTTCATTATATTTTTTACATATAAAGATAAAAATATAAAATCATACTTTTTAATATCTATCTATCCATTCATCCTAAAAAAAAAAAAAAGGGGGATTTCCCTTTTATTATAAACGTAGCATTAGTGGACGGCCAAAGTAAGGTCATTTTATTATAATGGCGATTTGGTAAAACTCTTGGTACTTGCAAATTTTTCGCGGAACACTTGAATCGCGTAAGAATGCGTAACAGCACATTCCGCGTTATTGGTGGGACCGGATGGCCGTTCCGTACAATTATTGAATACTAAAAGTACCCACTTATGGCAATATAATAATAACAATAAACTAAGCTTCGATGAGCTTTTCTAGACTTATTATTATGAATATGAATCGAATCTCACCATGTGATTAGGGCATGTTTGTTGTTGTCTGCAAATATAATAATGCAGATATGTCATTCCCATAATGACAAATAGAATGGAATGAAATGAAATTTAAGTGATCAGTGCAACTGATTACTATTAAAATCTCATTTCATTCTAACTTCCTTTGATTTCATTCAAACAAACGCACTCTTAAACAAGTATGATTCCAAATTAATCAAATTATTTATGAACATCACATGAATGAATTGTCTCTTAAATGAGTGAAACTCAAGTTTAGAGTTTAAGCTCATTTAACAAACGAGTTAATCTCATATAAACCGAAGCTCAACTCAATAGGGTTTGTAAGAGTTTGTTTAAGGATTATCAACAAAAATATTGTTCTTACAATGATATTATATAGCTAATATTTTAAATACATGGTTTATGAGTCTTGACCTTTGGTGAGACTGCAAACAAATTCAAGCTGTTCGTGAACAATTCATGAATAAGCGCCATAAGAGAGTATCACCTTCCACAAGGTCCTTGGGGTACATAGCCACCAAGAGACTAACCTCTCATGAAAATGACAGCAATTAATCATAATCCAGGATTGAGGTAAAAAAATTTCGAACATCAAAATCAACAAGATTTTCTTCTTTATTCTTAAGATGTATAATTTTATTCATGCAGAACACAGACCAGATCGATGGGCAAAGCACAATAACAAAAGTTCAAAGAACTGCAATGGGAGGGGAGCTGTAACTTGGCTAGCCTTTGTTCTATGAGACTTGAGAAAGGCCGCCTAAGAGGAAATCTGGAGAACCATACATACTTGGAAGGCTTCTTCGACCTTCAAGAAAGACCAATAACCTTTCCGGTGGCAGTGTCGAGATCAATTTCATAAAAGCAAGGCCTTGTCGGAAGGCCTGGCATTGTACTCATTGTCCCAACTAAAGGGTAGATGAATCCAGCTCCAATGCTTGCCCTCACATCTCGTATTGGTAAAACAAATCCAGTCGGGGCTCCCTTCTCGGAAGGAGTGTGTGAAAATGAGTACTGGGTTTTTGCCATGCAGATCGGCAGGCCAGAAAACCCTTGCTTGGTGTACAACTCAATCTGTTTCTCAGCCTGGTTACACAAAACAGAGAAAATGTCTAAGAAACAAGATTCTAAATTCCAAGAAATTCTAAGAATAACAAGGTTCTAGATTCCAATGCCATTTTAAGAGCATTGACATTCTGCTTGGTGTTTGGGAAAAGTATATCATGGAAAAATTGGAAATAGTATTAGAAGAAACAAGGCACTGTTATGCTTGCAACATAAGAATACGGGTACATCACAACAATGCTTTTCTTTCAAAAGATGGTTAGTGGAATTCCTTGAGTATTTTTTTTTTTTGGATGCCACTTTCTGTGTACATCATAACAATGCTTTTCTTTGAAAGATGGATAGCAGATTCCTGGAGTATTTTTTTGGGGGAGCGTTATTGCCAGAGACGTAAAGGTTATTTCCACGGCCCTTTTCTGTAATCAGACCAAATTACCCTTTCTAATTAAAAGAGAGTGAAAGAAGAAAAGATAGGGAAAATTGCAAAAGAGACAGAAAGAACTGATAAGAGACATGAGAAGGATAGATAAAGGGGATCAATACCATGGCCATGACTGTGGCTGGTGGCTCGCTAGAAAGAGAGAGAAGAGAGTAAGGAAAAGAGGAGAAGGAAATTGAGAGAAAGGGGTGTCTTCAAGAGTGCCCGGTTTGAAACGATGGCGGTGAGAGGTGGATGGGGCCAAAAGAAAAAAACCAATACAGCACAGAAAGGGAATATAAAGAAGAGAGGAAACAACCATGAGCCCATCAGATTGCCCACAACTTCATAATTTCTTTGTTTTGATTGCCATTGATTTCCCACTGCCATATCAGTCTAGTTGGGTATTTTAGATTTTAAAAGGTAAAGAACTGTGATGAAATTCAAAACGCCTCATCCACAATTTCATACTTTCTTAAGATGAGAAGGCTGCAAAGGCTCACGAGGTAGCTGCAGCGAGGTGAATACCAAACGCAATAAAAGCTTGCTATAGAATAAATGCAAATTTCAGTTCATGTGTAAGGAAGCCCTTTCTTTGACCTCCTTTCTCCTTCCTTTCATTTCTCTGCCGACAACCCACCAATGGCAGTCATGGCCATCGTGTCCACCCCTTTTCTTTCTCATCCCTTTTCCCAACCAATTTTCTCTTTTCTTAGATTTTTTCTCTCTCCTCTCTCCTCTCTCCTCTCCTCTGTCATTTATCTTTCTTTTAGCTGAAAAGGGCAGTTTTGTCCATCTATAACAAAGAGCCATGGAAGCAACATTCGGTTCTCTGGTAATAACACCTCACTTTTTTGGATGCCACTTTCCATATAGAGGCTGGAAAACCAGCTTCATAATGGCTAATCAAAAAGCATGGACAAATTCCATTCCTGATTTTATTTTCCACAGTAATAAACAGAGCCTTAGATTGATAATGTTTTGTCATTTTGGAAATTTTGGCATGCTTTTAACAAATTAATTTTTGAGAATTTTTCAGACTTAGAAAGACAATGAAAATCCAAATTTCCTTGCTAGGATTCAAAAAATTAGTCATGCTATAAGAAAGTGGTTGCCAAAACAATGTTAGAAAAGTTTACCTGCTCCGAGTATTCAACACCGCTGGCACCATATGACTTTGCTATTGCCTCTATTTTCTCTTTGATACCAATATCCAGGGGATATAAAAACTTCAATGGCTGTGTCACATTCTCGCAGGCTCTTTGAACTGCAATACCTAGGTCTACCTGAAGATCACGATCATCAGTTAGTCATTAAAAAACAATCTCTGGCAGGCTTAATGTGTAATCTTCACATGAACAAGGAGGAGCTTCAGAAATTGACTAATGCTACCAAGGGCATGGATTCCACCTTCTGACTACAACAGATGCAAGTGGACCAGATAGAATTGTCTCATTACGTTGACAACTTTTCTTCCTTGCTGGCTAGGATAAATCTCTTATGGCTGAAGGAGAAGGCATGGTGAAATAGGACAAACAGTTGCACCCCCAAAAAAGGAAAAAAGGAATAAAAGAAAAAAAATAGGACAAACAAAGAGTTATGATTTTCTTTTGAGTTGGTGAAAAAGAAAATACACTTCGAAGGAAAATTATGAACCATCATTGTGTTTGGAGTGTGGGTTGTCATTAGTAGCATTACCGCTCAAGCAAAAGGGAAAATTGGAAAGTTAGGATTATTCAAATAAGACTGAATGTAAGGGGAGTATAGGGTTTATCATAGGGCTTATTTTGAGGTTGCAACTTGCAGAAATAGGGTGTGCGTGAGAAAGCAATTGACCAAACTGAGGTTCTCACTTAAACTAGGAGATATCCTATGTGGAGCCCATAATTTTGCTAATGGAGATCAATGCATTGTTCTTGATATCTTGTTTTATTTTGATTTTAAGTTGGTTTCACACGGAGAAGATTTTTGACTATTTTCCTTCTAATTCACTAAAAGTCTAAAACTTATATGCTAATGGGGAGAAGTGACTAACCGCTCCTTTTCCACCATGGGCATGATGAGTACAAACTACAGCATCATATGCCCCAGCAGCCAATGCTGCATTTCTAACCGCATTAAGTTCTGCCTCTGAATCAGTTGAGAACATGTTCACAGCAACTACAACATTCACACCATAAGCCTTTGTGTTTGAAATGTGCCTGGACAGATTCACACAACCGGCTTCAACTAGAGCCACATTCTCAGTTAAGTAGGCACGGTCAAGAGGCTTCCCGGCAACAACTTCAGGCCCACCACCATGCATTTTTAAGGCCCTTATTGTTGCCACTATAACAGCACATTGAGGTGTTAAACCACTATATCGGCACTTTATATTCATGAACTTCTCAGTTCCAATATCTGCACCGAAACCTGCCTCTGTAACCACAAACCCACCTGGTCCCACCAGCTTTAGTGCAATCTTATCTGCCACAATAGAGGAATTCCCATGAGCAATATTTGCAAAAGGACCAGCGTGAACGAGAACAGGAGTTCCCTCAAGTGTCTGCATTAAGGTAGGGTTAATGGCGTCTTTCATCAGAACGGTCAAAGCACCACCAACGCCGAGATCATCAGCAGTTACAGGGTCACCAGCCTTACTGTTTCCAATCACCATGTTCCCAAGCCTTTCTCTCATGTCAGCTAGAGAAGTTGTAAGGGCCAAAACTGCCATGATCTCACTAGCAACTGAAATATCAAATCCAGTTTCTCTCACCATACCTTTTTCTTCAGGGCCCTGACCAACAGTAATCTTCCTCAAGAACCGGTCATTAACATCCATAACTCTTCTCCACGTTATAGATTCCGGATTGATATCAAGCCTCGCAAATTTCTTGACTTCTTGTGGTGTAAGATCCTCAGGCTTGGTCTTGGAGATACCAAGCTTCTTCAGACGCCGAAACATAATGTCACTAAAGCTACGCTTTCCTTCTTTGTTTGGTGGGCATAACCTGTTCAAAAGAGCCTTATCCGATTGGCTTGCCTCATGGAAAATCCGGGTATCAATAGCAGCAGCTAGAAGATTGTTTGCAGCTGTTATTGCATGGATATCCCCTGTTAAGTGAAGATTGAATTCATCCATCGGAATTACTTGACTGTAACCACCACCTGCTGCACCCCCTTTGATACCAAAAGTTGGTCCTTGTGATGGTTGACGAAGGCAGGTGACAACCTAGCATCATAAACCATCAACATATTTGATGGTCAGAATTATGTACAACAGAATCTTACCTTAGAAGAAATAATTTGTCAAAAAGCTTTACTTAGATGAGATAAATGTCACCCAATAGTGAGTTGTCACAATTGAAAATTCTGCACTTATACAATCATTTTGGAGAATTAAAATTCTGTTAGGATGTATATGCAAACAAGTTGATTGGGTAAGTCTGCAAAGGAGGCTTATATTTCCACCCAAAAAAAAGGGCTCATATATGCAAAGTACCCAGAAAATTTTCTTTTCTGATATATTCAGAATTTTATTGACCATCCAAAAGAAGACTAATGTCACAACTTGAGATGCAATTCATCTGAAACCTATACCAGGTGCCACTAGAGCATCTGAGGCTACTAACTAGACCCAGAGAGTAGTCACATACATAAAGACCATCCAAAAATAATCTTACACAAATCCAGAGAGTAGTCACATACATAAATAATTTTGACCATTCAAATTTCCCAGATACAGACTAAAGCCTCAAAAAGAGGTTTTTACTCGTTCATATCAAAGAAATCCATCTAAAAGCCAACAAACCATGATTGTCACAAAACACCTAAATAGAGGACCCTTTGACCAAAATCTTACAAGGAAATATTCACTCACTAAGCATCATCAGCTCAATGGATAGTGACAAAATATTAGCTCTTTCAGATCCAAGTTTTACCATCATATGCTTCCTAGTGTTGATTCATGGTGGAAATATACCACATCCCACATCGACTAAATATCGAGTTTAACATGTCCTCATATACCTGTTTGGGCCCTCCACTTATAAGCTTAGGCTTTTAAGTTGGAAACTTAACAATTCATTCAAGCTTAAATTTCGAGCTTGATAACTTAACAAAACAGGCTTGAGCAACAAGGGGCTCAGTTTGGTTGGGGTCATGAATAGTTGAGGTAAGTTGTAAGCATCATCTAGTTGTAGTAACATAATCCCTCTAGTAATTTACTCAAATAAAGCAGTCTAAAATAAAAGTGTAAAGCTAGTGAGGCATGAAAAAGAATTCAGTAATTCTTTGGAGCATGTTGTAATTGCTAATTTGCATTGGTAAAGGAAATAGTGTTGGATCCAACAGAGAAATGTATTGTTGGAAAAGTGTAAAGATAAAGCTCAATTAGACTCATGATCAAGCTCTAACTCAACCAAAGCTACAAGAATTAAGCTTAATCATAGTGATTGAAGTCTGATCAAATCTAAGCTTTACCAAGGTTCAATCAAACCGAGCTAGATGACTCGACTCGTTTCCACACCTATACTTCTTAGTATATTGCCCAAAACAGAGCTACTATGGAATTCATTTCATTCTACCATTCTTTTATTATGTTTACTGAGTTCATTAACATTCTAGAACAGAGTCCCAAAACATTCACCTGGCACAAAATCAATCTTGGTTTCTCATTCTTAAAACAGAGAAATAATATTTGTGAAAAAGCAAATGAGAAAGAAACTCAACAATCATCCTGAAAAATGTCAACATTTACACCAAACAAATCGACTACGTAATTTAAATATATATAATGACACAAATCTAAAATAACAGGAATACCTTTTTATCAAGAAAAGCTCCCAAAGCTTGACAGAGACCAACAGTGGTAGTGGACTTGCCTTCTCCAAGAGGAGTAGGAGTAATCCCTCCAACAACAACGTAATATCCATCTCCAGATCCTTCAAGTTCATCAATCACAGATAACAAAACCTATATACCCAAATACCCAAACATCATTCAAATTCAAACTACTAGCACGGAACATATACTTTAATTCTCCATATTTGGCTGCGGAGAAAACAGAGAAATACAAAAGAAAATAAAAGTCTGAATTGTATGTATTTACGTTGTTTTGGTATCCAAAAAATCAAAACCTCGCTTTAACAAGGCCAAATAGTTGAGTGAAGGTTTTTGCTTTATCAGGTCTCATATAGTCATATATTGAAAAATCTCAAATCTAAAACTTCGATTTTTTTCCCTTCTTCCCACATTTTCTCAGCAAGTGTTTGGCAAGAAAGAGACACTAGACTGAAAGAATTGGCCTCATGCAAATCAATCTATCCTTCAACCAAAACTATCAACAAACATTGACCAATCAAATAACACTCAGTCTGGTTGCTTAAAAAAGTGAGGAAAAGGAAAATAAAATAATATCTTGAATCTTATCATATATTGGGTACCCAAAAAATGAAAAAGTCAATCCAGTGGCCAATTTTTTTTTCGTTATTCTACCCTTTCTCAGCAACCAAACAAAGCATAAATAAAATCTGTGTTAAAGCAAGAAAAATAGAACGAAATAAACCAATGTTTTTAATCTTATGTTGGGTACCCAGAAAATGAAAGAAGTCAATTCAGAGGCAAAACTTATCTTTTTCCCCTTTTTTATTTTCTTTTGCCTGCCTTTTCTCAGCAGCCAAACAGAGCAACAAAATTAGAATTGAATCTGCATTAAAGCAAGAAAATTAAAGCAAATAAAGCAATCAATGGATCACCTTGGCCTTGTATTTGCCATAGAGATCATAGTGGTTGGGAGTGAGGTTGAGCTCGTTGGCAATCTCAGAGATGTGAAGAGGTTGAACAGAGTTGGCTACGTCTATGTCTGCTGGCACTGGTGACACCACCTCCAGCTTCCTCAATGTCTTTGATGCACTCATTTTTCTCCCCGTCAAAAAATCTATCACTTTATCTGCAAGTGTATTATATGTATGTGTATGGTCTCACAAACCAATGTTTTGAGAGAGAGAGGGGAAATAAGGTAGAGAGTATCTCACTGCCTTTTTCCTCTCTACCTTTATTTTTATTTGATTTTACTCGGTGCATCGGCATTCGTGGTCTTATCCCTCTCAACCTTTATTTTTATTTGATTTTACTCGGTGCATCGGCATTCGTGGTCTTATCCCTCTCAACCTTTATTTTTATTTGATTTTACTCGGTGCATCGGCATTCGTGGTCTTATCATCTAACAGCTGCGGTTTCAGATGGGAGTAAATCTAACGTTGGATTCTGGAAAAGGCCGGTGAATAGTGGGTCCCACCTCATTAGGACCTTCTTTATTTTTCTTTTTTCTTTTTTTTTTTTTTTTTCAAAGAGAATATATCAATACCAATATATTCTAGGTCTACCAATAACATTTTTGCAAAGGATACTTATTATTTTTTCTTTGGAAATTAAAATTTCAAATCTAATTACCTTTAATTATGTAACCTAAATTAACTAAGAAATCAACAACTTAATTTCTTTCTCTATAAATATGATTTATTTTAATTTTCATATTATAGTCTAAAATAATCTTCATACAATCATTTAAAATATTATAAATCTTCCAAAAACAACTTTGTGACTTATTAATACTATTAATGACAATATTAACATCTATTTCTAAATAAATTCTTTTAATTCTTTTTTCTTATGTAAGAAGAAGACTATTCCGTAATACAATCATTTTTATTTTAGACACTATTATATCATCATCAAATCAAACAGATTACATGATAATAGATTTATCATAACTATATTTAATAATAAAATATATTTTTTTTTAATTTTTAGCTGAATCATCAAAATTCAATTAAAATCACCCTTTATATAAAGGAATTTAAATAATAAATTTTATACGTTTTTTCCTTTTTCATTTACATCCTATTTATAAAACTAATAGATTGTTGTTTAGTATTATCTAAAGCGAAGTCAGAAAAACCTGGGTGAAGTTTGACCGAGATGTCTGCGATGAGGTTGCGTGTGAGGCTAGGGTGAGTGGAGTGACTATGCACTATGGTAGTCCCCGTACACTGAATCATAATAGCCCACGTGGCATGCAATGAAATTTTAGCAAAAAGGGCGGATTACATGATAATAGATTTATCATAACTATATTTAATAATAAAATATATTTTTTTTTAATTTTTAGCTGAATCATCAAAATTCAATTAAAATCACCCTTTATATAAAGGAATTTAAATAATAAATTTTATACGTTTTTTCCTTTTTCATTTACATCCTATTTATAAAACTAATAGATTGTTGTTTAGTATTATCTAAAGCGAAGTCAGAAAAACCTGGGTGAAGTTTGACCGAGATGTCTGCGATGAGGTTGCGTGTGAGGCTAGGGTGAGTGGAGTGACTATGCACTATGGTAGTCCCCGTACACTGAATCATAATAGCCCACGTGGCATGCAATGAAATTTTAGCAAAAAGGGCGGATTACATGATAATAGATTTATCATAACTATATTTAATAATAAAATATATATTTTTTTAATTTTTAGCTGAATCATCAAAATTCAATTAAAATCACCCTTTATATAAAGGAATTTAAATAATAAATTTTATACGTTTTTTCCTTTTTCATTTACATCCTATTTATAAAACTAATAGATTGTTGTTTAGTATTATCTAAAGCGAAGTCAGAAAAACCTGGGTGAAGTTTGACCGAGATGTCTGCGATGAGGTTGCGTGTGAGGCTAGGGTGAGTGGAGTGACTATGCACTATGGTAGTCCCCGTACACTGAATCATAATAGCCCACGTGGCATGCAATGAAATTTTAGCAAAAAGGGCGCACAAAAGGATCTAATTTGGAGATGCGGGGTATCGATCCCCGTACCTCTCGCATGCTAAGCGAGCGCTCTACCATCTGAGCTACATCCCCATGCTATGAAAGACCCTTGTCATTCCTCTATTACGCTCTGCATTAGTGGGAAAGGTTTTCCTCTGAACATTATTTGTCCCCTCTCCTGTGAATTTAAGTTTGGGTTAAGATCAAAATAGATCAACATACACAAACTTTTAGATAACTTATCTTCACTTCATTTTTTACGAAACTTATCGTTTAAATTAAATAGTCTTCCTACATAATTTATGCACGAAAAAAAATCAACTTGATTAGAGATTCCGCTTCATTTATAAATGTGAGATTTTTAGCAATTAAAAATATAAGTTTTTGGATTGAATGATAATAAGTTTCGGATCAACTTGATTTTTGTACGCTTGACCTATGTGAAAAGACTATTTAATCCAACATTGGGTTTTGCAAAATATGAATTAAAGATTTGTTATCTAAAAACTTGTGTAAGATTTTGTGTAAAAAACTGTATATATTGATCCTAATCCTTTAAGTTTCAACTATTTTACATAAATTATTTTGATACTTCCTTGTGGCAAACCCAACTACGAGAAGAGTAGTGAAGTTGATATTTCAAAATGACTTCAAAAGATGTTGGCAACTTCCTCTACCTTTTTCTAATTACCTTGTTGTCACCTAAACACCAATCCTTGTAAATTGTGTTTATTATTATTATTATTATTATTTTTCCTTCTCCTGTCAAGCCAATTCTTCTTGGCAACCCAAACTCCTATAGGTTAGTGTTTGAGAGTATCTATGGTTTATCAAATGTCGACAACACACGAAGAGATTATTTTAAAGTCTTGTAGGTTTGTAAATCCTTCTCTTCTTTTCTTTTTTTTTTTTTCTTCAACAATTTATAAAAAATTTAAAAAGTTTTTATGAGTGCTAACCACATCGTTTATTAGAAAATGTTACTTTAAACAAATTTGTAAATTTTTTTTAAAAAAAAATTTATTGTTTAAATGGATTTTTTGGTCATTTATAATTTATAATTGTTTTTTAGGAAAAAAAATATAAATTATCAAAAGTTAACTTAACACAATAGATTTAAAAAAGTTTTTATTTTTTTTATTTATAAAATTGTTCAAAATGATATTTTTTTAGTAAAAATTATCACCAATTTGGCAAAAACTTCAATGTAATTGTGATATGGTTAGGTGGTATCACCAGCCAATCACATGCAAACAAAATGGGAAAGTGAGACTTATAAGTATACTGATTTTCTCACCCTACTTGAATGTGATTAGCTGATAATACCACCTGACCATATCACAGTTACATGGAAGTTCTATTCCATCCATTTTTATAGAAATTTTTTATAATTTTCATAAAATTGTAAAAAATTATAATAAAAAAAAAAATGAGGTTTTCGAAAAAAATTGAGGATCACAATAGCCGCCTCACAATCGACACCCACTTATACCTTCTTTTAAGGCCCGCAAAAAGGCCCAATAACATTGCTCACGGGCCATTGAATGTTGTCTGGTGGAGCAACCATGCATGACTGACACGCTTCAGTCATTCACTCATTCAATGCCATGTGTCCATGGCTTGGAGGCACGTTATCGACATGCTCGTCTTGTTGCAGTGAGACACCGGGAGTCGAGCCCTGAACCGTTCTCGGAGCAGTCTCACCGGCAGCATACGGTAGCTCCCGTCCTTCCGTCCCCGGAATCTTACCCACCCCCTCCTGATTCAATACTCTGTATTATCTACTCCTTCAATCGCCACTACCACATCACCGAGCATCTACCCTTAAACGTGGCCATCTGCAGCTTCATTGCTCTGTTTCAGCGGCTTAAGTTGGGCTCTCACCGTTGTGACCTTCGCCGTCGATCACGCCAGCCCGACCCATAAGTGCCTCCGATTCCGTCATGACCACCTTACCTTTTTCTTCCCTATTGATTCTCCGGTTTTTCGTCGACGGGAAAGACCGAAGGAAACCTCGTTTTTACAAGTATAAAGATCGATTCGGGGAATTTTGTCGGGAAAATTTTTCCCTGAAGTGAACGGACTGGGATGAAGATTTGGTTAATGGTAATATTCTATTTGATTGTTGAGAAAGTCGCGAGAAAATAAAAGAAAATTTTGAATATCGTAACGACCGATTCAACACCAATGTATGTTATTAGATTCATGCTCTCTTTTCTTTTCGAATGCTTTCTGGGTAAATCATTGGAATTTTAGGTTGTTTGCTTTTAGTCTCTGTTTGGTTGCTGAGAAAACTATAGGAATAAGAAAGAAAACAAAACAAAATTTTACATATTTTATGTTTTATTTTGTTTCTGATTCCATAAAAATTAAAGGCTCAACTCATCTAAATCATGTAGGCTTTTCATTTCTCGGTCCAAACAATGGAAAAAATTTAACATTCAATATATTTTCTTTTCCTACCTTTTTCTCGGCAAGCAAACAAAGCAATAATGCCATGTCTTGTATGTTGTTTTCTAGGTCCAATTGGGACATGACTTGCTAAAATTGTCTAACTTTTCTTGAGAATTGTATGGAGCTCATTAATTTCTCGCTTATCCGATCACTTCTTTCAACGACATAAGACGAATAGGGGTTTTCTGCGAGATGACGTAGGCAATGGAATATCTGACTTCAACAGCTTTTCTTTTCGAAACCTTTCTCGACTACCAAACAAGTTATTGTTGTCATGTCTAGTATGTTGTATTCCAAGTCCTATGGGGACATGACTTGCTTAAATCGTCTAACTGGTAGTTGGTGTAGTGATGTAGACACTAGGCAGTCTATTCTATAATTGGACTTCCTCTAGAACTTTGTTGGTTTGCTTAGACGAACAAACAATCAATTCCAAACACGTCGACGAAGAATCAAGAAGCACGGAAGAAGATTCCTTGTAAGTAGAAACTTTCGTATAAGTTATAAATTTGTACCAAGGTAAAAGGTTCTCAATACCTTCTAGTAGGTAGATATGAATCAGATAACATAGTAGTGGTGTGAGTTCATTCCTTTAGGAACGATGACAAGGTAGAGCTAGATTGTTCTAGTGGTGTTTGGTGTCTGCATTTGTGACATTACATATCTACCGGTCAAAATATAGTTGGAAAGTTATACTTACTTGCACATCTTGCTTTTCTCGATAGATACATATTCCGTTCAACCGACAATTCGATTATTTATTGGCGAGATGTTATGGACTACCACTCTGATTCTTTCTTCTCTTACTTTGTATTCCTGTGAGTTTTCCTTTCGGTCTGTTGTTCCAAATTCTGGAACCATGATCTATAATTACCTGGTTTCTGAGTAGCACTTTCCTGGTATATATATATATATATTTATCTTGTTATAGGTAGGAGATTGGCAGGACATATCCTTTGCAAAGCTATATGATTGTGTTCAAAATTTTCTTTCCATTCAACGATAAGAAAAGGTTTTGATTTGCCTTGAAACCAAAGAAAAAGGTAGTAAATTTTCCAATTCATTTCTTTCACTCTTTGGTTTCTTTATCTCATGAATTTTAGTTTTTTTTTTTTTTGTTTTTTGGGTAAGTATCTCATGAATTTTGGATAAAACTATTTCTATTTGATGCAGGACTTGAGTGGAATTCCTTCAATTAAGAACAGATGGGAGTCATTTCTAAGCTTTCTAGACAGCTTTCTGCTTGCCATGTCTAGTTTGTTATATTCCAACATGGACTGTCACACAGGTTGCTGCAATTCTTGCATAGTTTTTCAAAATCCCGAGAAGCCCATGAACCCCATTAACCACCTATCCAACATCTGTCAAGAATGTACGATGAATGGTGATTATTTGGAAGATGACGGAGACAGTGTTTTCTACGTAAAAGTATCCTCTGGAACTTGTTTTGTTTGTGAGGACAGCAAACAATCAACTCCTCACATGCCCAGGAAGAATCGTGTATCATGTAGGAAGATTCCTGTTAGAGAAACCACTTCTGTCAATTGTACCAAGGTAAAAGATTAATGCTTTTAGATACAATTTAATATAATTGCAGTTCTGATAATTTAGTAAAGGTGTCGAATAATTTCCCTTTGGATACCATAAAAGGTAGGGGGAATTTTAGATTGGCCGGCCATAAAGGTACTGTAAAACCAATGTTATCAAACAGTACATATTTTAACCAGTAATCCTTTCTTGACGGTTTTCACAATTCATCACTGCTGGGGAAAAAAAGTACGCATATTTTGGGAAGAAACCAATTTTTCTATTCATGTTTGGGTAGAAGAAATATATGCATCCAGCACAAAGATATGTCCATGCATCTCTTTACCTGTTGGTAATTGTGACCAATTTTTGTTATTAGTTTTTACATGGGAAATGATATTCGTGGAAACATAACGAACTCAAAGAAATTTAAAAGAAAATCTAGTAATGAGTTCTGACCGAATGTTGAATGTTGATATGTAGCATGTGAATGGGAAGAAGGTGATTAATCAATATGTAAGAGAGCGGAAGATCAGCCGTGGAAGCTATGGAAAAGTGGTAATGATGTATGATAGTAATTTTTTAGAGTTGTCCAGCTGCATTTTTTGTAAGAAACTGTAGATAAATTTTCCACTTTGGTGCAGGTATTGTATCGAAATAATAATAACGGCATGCCATACGCTGTTAAGGTCTGTAATATATTCCCTACATAATTAGAGAGAAATTCTTCGATTTTATTCGATGTCTGTATTTGTTTCTTAAATATTTTGACGTCTAATTAGTTGAAGGAGACTAGTTTCGTTGACTAGAATTATATGGATTTAGAGGCAGTTTAAAATCTTCTTGCGTAAAAAAATAAAAGAGAATCATGCCTTGCATTCATTTCCTCTTGTTTGTTTGCAAGAGCTACATTTTTGTTATGTCAAATTTAGAGATCCTTGTCTAATTAACTACATTATATGCTAAATCCATCTACTTTTCCTAAAATTTTGCAAATTCTGTGGACTTGAATCTTTCGATAATAAAAAGGTGTACAGTTATCAATGTAAATTGAAATGTTCCTTCCAGGATGTTTGGTGCAACGTGAACGTTTTACATAACCTGTGATCAACATTGGGGGCAATGAGTTGTGCTAATACTCATCGATGATATAGGCATATAGCACAGGTTTATCAACTGTGGCCTGCAATGTGGTGGTTCACTATGCACCCCCCCCCCCCTCTCCTCCTTTTCTCTCTCTGATACAATGTCTAATTCAACTTAATTTTGTTTCTTCATATTAGTTTGACCACAAATGTGATTGTTTCTTTCTTGTTTATTGTTTATATTCATATTGCATCAGAGAGTGAGAAGTCATCTTATTTTTTACATTTCAGTATTAAGCATTTAAGCTCATTTGGTTGTTAATGCAGGTGTTTTACAAGTCTCGTTTACGGAAGGTGCGTGTCGCACCCTCAGAAACAGCGATGACCAATGTTCTTAGAGAGGTAAGAACTTCTCTTTCTTATAGGTTTTCTTTTTCTTTTTCTTTGAAAAGTATTAACTTTATTAGTTGCATTCATCTCATAGATTGTTTTCTTCTATCAACGGAGATTTCTTTACTTGCATTTTTTTTGTTGTAGTAGTTCAATTTTGTGCGTCTCTTTTCATTCACTTATTTATCAATGAGCCTGTCTCTAATGCTATATCAGAAAGACTGAGAATCACCTAATAGAATCCCAATTTTGAGATGAATTTCCTGCATAACATATCACACGCTTGCCAAACTTCTTTTTCCCTGGAACAGTATAGTTCTGTTGACTATGCTCTGTGACATTGAGACAATGAGATATTTGATTTTGGTGATGTATTCTCTTGCTGATAGTCAATCATGAGTGTATTCTCTTGCTGATAGTCAGTCATGAGCACTTAATTTGAATGTGTAAATAAGCCACATACACTGGCGGTTTGGGCTCATCATCTGAGGTGCAGGCTTGCATTCAACGCAGACTCTTGACTAGCTTGAGGTGCTGAATTTGTTCTTGGATTGGATTTGGTGTTGAATTAAAGTGCAATTTACATAAATACAACATTGTATCTAGATTCTTTTTTCCCCCCTTCTCTTTGGCAGTCCAACTTACCCAAATTTGAATTTTTGGGTGTATGTTTAATATCTTTTTGTTCTTAAAGTGCTTTTTAACTTGTTAATGTTTTTGATACATGACTTTGTATCACTGTTTGATTAAATAGCTCAGGTAGGAGTGCTCACTTCTGGTTCAGGAAATTTTTTTCTCCTACTTAGTAGGTTTACACTTCAATAATGGAATGATGGACTGTCATACCTTGCCATAGATTATTTCTTATATTTTTCATTTCAGATGTCGTTCATGCATATAAACTGCTCCAACAAGTGTGGTTGGCCCAAATGAAAGTTATATGGTAGCCTTAATGTCAATTGCAGTTAAAGTTTTGTGTGTTGAGCGGGCTGATTTTATGCTCAGATAAAATTTATAGAATACACTCGCAGTTTATAGTTGTTGCTGTACACTCGACACCAGTGTGGTGTTCACTTGAGGAACTCCAATGGTTAAGTTAGCACAATTCAATGAAGTGGCTGAGGAAATAAAAGAGAGAAGTGGCTGAGAACAGTGAGCATACCTTGAATGTTGATGGAATTCCTCTTATATAGGTGGTGGGGATCAAGGATCCTTCTTCCCTCCACTCAAAGTGGCAGCAGAGCCTTGGATCATAGCTGCATTCTAATCCTCCCATCACGTGGGTGATGAGCTGTATGACTTGATTTGGATACCATAGGTTCATCCCTTTTTGGGGCGTTCTGCCACTTAAAATTTTGATTGGCAAAGGCTATGATGTCTACTTTGAGTTAAAGCTAAGTCTAGGCATTTATTGCTACCTTGGGCCGGGTTGGCAGACCTTGGGAATCAGGTTGGGATGTAGGCTTGGGTTATTCTGGTTGGGCATTGGGATCGTTTGAGTTGGTTGAGTCTTACACTGAACCAGGTGTTAATCAGGTAACTCAATCGTTCTTAATTCACCCTCACTTTTGTCATTTTGTGTTCAAGTAGGTGCAATTAATGCGTCGTGTGGGCAGATGCGCTGTTGGGTGGCTCTGCCCACGCCAAGTCTTGTTCATTTAATGCGTTTCTCTCAACAAACTGACCATTTTGCCCCCAAATGCTTTCCACGTGGTAAGGGCTGATTGGGTGTCAAGTTTTCCACTCTACATGTGGTAGGTGTGAAAGGCAAAAATAGACATCCAGTCATTTCCTTACCATGTGAAAAGTACTAAGGGTTAAAAAGGTCTTTTTGACAAGACAAGGCATTAAATGGACATGACTAGGCGTGGGTAGCAGCACCTGCCAACACGTCTACCCATGCGTTGCATTTAATGCTCCTGCTCAAACACAAAATGAGAACGGTATTAATGGGTGGAAATTGATCAACTTCGGATGACGAGGAAGATGAGGTTGAGTCACCTAAGGCGTACTTGATCAGGAGGACGACTCAGCCAAACTCAAACGATCCCAAAGCCTAACCATACATTACTAGGTCCCTATTCGAACTTGGCTACTAAGGCTAAACAGCTCAGTTCAATGTGGAATTAAATGCTCTAACCTAGTTCCATAAATGAACATAGTAGCCCCCACTGTCAACCAACCTAGGTTGCAGAATGCACGAAATGGGAATGTTCCTATGATGTACCATCTATCACAGGGCACATCTCACATGAGATTTAAGGTATCATAGCACAGCTGTGGCCAACACCCTCTTCCCACGAACTTGACCAAGGGAAAGAGGATCCTTGACTGCATTCTCTATAAAAGGGGACCTCACCTCTCCCTAGAAGGTAAGCTCATATCCTCTATCACCTACACATCTTATTTATAAATCATTCTAGTTCTTCTCCTATAGTTTCTTGCTAACTCGATCATCGGAGTTCCTTAGATGGACACCACACCGATGTTGAGTGCAGGATCTGGCCCTAGACCCAAAGGTACCATATCAATCTGTGTGGAAACTGGCCCACACAGTAGGGTTTAGGAATCCATTTTCGCCATCCAGCACTATGTAGGATCAGATCCTCAATTTAAATAGGCCATGATCTCTTTGCTCACTGCCTTGACACACATTCTCTTTTTTACCATTCTCTTGTCCTTGTGAAGAGCACAACAAGAATAAAATCTTGGTGCTTCAATTGGCTTTCGTTGCATATGGCCAAAACATCTTAGATGACTTTCCCCAATCTTGTGCTTAATTGATGCACCCTCCAGCTTTTCAGAAAAGCTTTAAAATTTTAGCAAATACGTTCTTAGAATGTTATCCAACTTCAATTTTTGGGCATTGTTTAGGCTCTTAAATTTTTCTCAAGTGGCTAGCATATAAAGAACCTAACCATGTTCAGAGCTGCCTATGGGTCAGATTTGAAAGGATTATGAAGGTTGAAAGTCCAGGACTATTCAGTCTGTTAATATAACTGGGTTACTAGATCAATTCAACCTCACCCATTTATTTTGGGGTAAACTCAAACTAAATTATCAAACTCATTATATTAAGAAAAATATTTTTAAAAAATTTAAAATACTAAAAATGTTTTAGAAAATAATTAATGGTATGGTTTCAAGTTGATATAATTCATGATCAAAAAAGAACCTTGACGTCCCAACTATTTTAACATCGAGCTGATTCCTAGTTACCTGATTTCAAACCATTTCTTAAATGAGTCAACCTGTACCTGTTTATCTCAAGCAGTTTCAGAGGAATGGTGGGTCAGGGTAAGATTTTTCCAGCTCTGAGTATGTTGGCATCTATAGCATGCCGAGTTGGCAGTGCTTTGGATAAACTGAATACTCTGTATCCTGTTGGAAAATACTTCGACCTCCACTATTTGAAGGTCATGATTTTCTTGCTTTCTGAAACTGTTTAGTCACAACATAACATTAATCTGGCTTGGAATTTCTGTCTGTTTTATTGTATGATGTTCTTTAAATGGCTTCC
Organism: Liquidambar formosana; assembly: GCA_039720395.1. Classification (NCBI taxonomy): domain Eukaryota; kingdom Viridiplantae; phylum Streptophyta; class Magnoliopsida; order Saxifragales; family Altingiaceae; genus Liquidambar; species Liquidambar formosana. The sequence continues at coordinate 34,574,910 of CM077831.1, forward strand.
ATTTGGAGCCTGACCTTGAGAATATAAACAGTTCATTTTCGTGCTTATGCAGGTTTCCATCATGAAGATGTTGGAACATCCGAATATAGTTAACCTCGTTGAGATTATTGATGACCCAAAATCAGATTATCTCTATATGGGTATTGGATCTCCCTTTCTTTTGAGCTTTTACATAAATTTTTCACACAGGAATGCAATGGATATTGGAATCTGGCTTTATTTTTGTTATATTTTATTCTCCTTCCTGATATGCAATTTATCTTTTAACACAGTTCTTGAGTATTTAGAAGGCACAATAGGCGGCATTTCTGAAACACTTCGACAGATTGATGAAACAACTGCTCGAAGATACTTTAAGGATATAATTGCAGGTGTTATTTATCTGCATACTCATGTAAGTTCTTTGGAAGCAACATGTTTATAATGAATCTACAAATGAGCAATTCCTTAGTTTTATGCACATGGAATATAAATCTTATACAGCATATTTTATTCCTATAATCATTTTTGCACATACCCTTGAGTATGATTGTCGTTGCAGTTAATGATCCTTTAGGACACATAATGCTATATCACACTGTATGGTAGTCTAGTCTAGCTGTTTGACAGGAACCATTTTAGGATATTGTTGGGTACATGTGCAGTTAATTTTCGTTGAGAAATTTATTCAGTAATGGTTCTTTGGGTGGAAATTAAGCGTATGCTTTAGACGCTGATAGAAGTAAAGGAGAAGCGACTAACTTCTCATAGCAAAAATTTATAAGTGCATGAGAAGATAGTTAAGAGAAAACGGTTAGATTATCCTAGTCGGTTTTTATAATGAGTGATGCATAATTGTTAGATGATTGAGGAAGCTTTAGAATATATTATAAATTATTGTAATAAAAAAATTTAAAATGGGGGAGACATAATGCAAGTGGTGAACAATATTATACGTAATCACATATGTAACTTGCTGGTGTTTTGAATGTTTCCTATATCCATGGTTTCCTATATATAAGGTGTTGGATGACACACAAGGATGTAAATATATGAAAATGTGGATTTTCACTGTTAAATAGCTGAAGGCAACTACAATGCACTGCAGGAGAACAGGATTTAGTATAGAAGGATATAGGTGATGCTGATTTGTGGTTCATTTCAATACCCCACTAGTGAGAAGGTAAGTAGCTTGGCTATTAGAACTTTACAATAAATAACAATGAAGTATTCAAGAGAGATTGATAATGGAATACCGTAGGAGTCTCCTTATACAGCATCTCTTGTGAACGGCCTGTCATTAATTGGTAATTTTGAATGGATATTCTCTATGTTCAGTGGTGCCTAGGTTCATGTTGTGTGGTCACCATTGGCACACTTGCACTGACACCCTGACGCAGTCAATCCAGTTGTGATGCGAGTATGAGACCTATGCACATTGATTAATTGTGGTTACACTACAATGGCATGTCAGGTGATCTACACTAAATACTTTTGTTTGAATTATGCCATTCTAAAAATTAGCAAAGATGACTTTGGTGAGGTGACCTTTTTGACTAATGAAGTAATTCAGAAAAATAAAACTTGAATGCAGAGTAAATTTAGATGTCATTAACATCGATTCTTTAAGTTGCATCTATGACATTTGCTTATGCCTGCCACTTTTATCTATGACAGAATATTGTTCATGGGGATATAAAGCCTGACAACCTTTTGCTCGCTAGAGGTGGAAGGGTGAAGATTGGTGATTTCAGTGTTAGCCATGCATTTAAGGTAATGCTATCCCTGATTTGTCAAATAGTTCAGAAATGATAAATTCATCAGAGTGGAAGGAACCCTTTGTGTAGCTCAGATGAGTATATATGACCTTGAAGTACTCTTCTTTCTATAGATTTTTTGGGGAATGACCTTAAATATTTACTTTTGCAATTCAAGCTATACACTTTTAGCTTTTGTTTTCAATGACAAATTCGTCCAATTTCAGACCTTACTGTTGCGTAAAACTATCAATGTGCTTATACATGGATTTCATAATGTGTTTGTGATTTTATCTTGTTATGAGAATGTTTAATCGTTTTATTAGTAATGATCTGATTGTTAGAAGAATGAGTTCTTTTATACTGTGTTGATCAACTGAACACTTCCATATAGCCAGTTTGTGCTATGTTGAGTAATATTCCTGATGGAAGTATTTTGTCCTTACCTATCAAGATATTGAGCTGACGAACAAACTCTGATCTGTAGGATGACAATGATGAGCTCTGGAGATGCCCTGGCACACCTGCTTTTACGGCACCTGAGTGCTGTCTGGGTAAGTGAATCTATCCAACATACTACTGGTGCAAAATTAGTTGCATTTTATGAAACTATTTAAAACATTCTACAGAAAAGAATATGATAAACAGACACAAGAAGTACCAAGACACCTTAACCTAGATACTATAGAACTTTTATCCTAATTTTGGGAATCATCCACTTTAGCTGTGACAAATTCAGGATTTGAAAGTCATGCCAGGAATAATTCAAAGTTACTCATGATGAGGAGATTTAAGAAAATTCAACAAGTTCGAGAGTGAGAAAATCGATTATTCTAGAATAATTTGGGAGGAATTTTGTCACATTTTGAGGACTGGGTCAATATTTAATCTGTGTGTTGATGTTGCCAAATCTGTAACAGATAGAGTTTACCATGGGAAAGCCGCGGACACATGGGCCATCGGTGTTACCCTGTACTATATGGTAGTTGGATGCTGCCCTTTCATTGGTGATAATATACCTGATACTTACAACGAGGTAGATATTTCTAGTATGATTATGATGCTTATATTTCTCTCGGTGTTTCTCTTTACCTTTTTTATCTTCTTTATTTGGTCATTACATCTTCATCCTCCCCATTCCAGATACTTAATAGTCCTTTATCAATACCAGAAGAATTAGATCCAGAACTAAAAGATTTGCTCCAAGGCCTTCTCTGTAAAGGTGAATTCCCATTTCCCCTACACCATTCCATCTTGCGAAATGGTCCAGCTTGAAAATTTTTTTGGGAACCCCCCCCCCCCCCAACTTTTTTTTTTTTTTCCCCCTAGAGTTTGCCATCCCCAGTTATTTTTTTCTTATTTGGAATTTTCCAAATATGCAGATCCAATGAGAAGAACTTCCTTAGATGTTGTAGCTGAGCATCCCTGGGTGGTCAGAGAGGGTGGTCCAATCCCTAGAGAAAGCTCATGCAGTTGCAAGCAGAGCTGTTTGCAGCTGGAAGGCTCTATGCACGAAATCAATTATTATTGTGACTCTGAAATTACCATTTCATAAAACTGTACTAGGGGATCGATAAATTTATTATGTATATCAACACGACTTGGTTATAGCAAAATCAACGATAATAACATTTCAAAGAACAAAAGAATTTCATTACAAATTTCCGTATTCTCAATACGGGTAATCCTAAGTCATGATTTTCACATAAAAATACATATTCTCAATCCAATTCTATAAATGAAAAGCTACCAATCCATCTCAAAATGAATCCTAATGACTGCGTTGAACATGAAATTAATTACATTTCTGATCATTGGTTTTACGGTATTCTTGGGTTGGCGACGGTGAACCCATTCGTGATGGTGATGCCTCACCGCCTGGTGGGAAGTCAGATAAGGAAGCCAGAATCCGGCGAACACTGACAGAACGGGCTGGTTTGAAGCTATCTAATCTCTTGTTTTTGGAGAAGACGTTGGACGATTTGGAAAGGATGAGATAAACAAGAGCTTGAACGAGCACAAACAAAGCCACCCTCACCAGCATATCTGCCACGGAAATCTCGAGAGCCATTTCTTTGAGAAGTTGAATGAATTTCTAAATTGCAATAGGTGTAACTCTTTTGGAAAGATGGGGAGAAGAGGAAATGGGAATATGGGTATCAATTATGCATGGAGGAGTTTATATAGAGAAGGATTGGTAGGATGACTCAAGAAGCCACCTCTCTTTGACTTGTAGCTCAAGCTTGGAAGTCAGATAATGTTAATTGACTACACGAAGTTTCCTCAGAAATATGGCCTGGCTTTATGGAAAGGTCTTGGTCGTTGATTAAGAATCGTATGAAAGAAATAGAAAGATAGAAAAGGAAGGGCACATTCATGTGTCTATCACTTCGTCTCATTGTCCAACTCTCGCTTTAGGAAAAGCACTTTATTGGTACAGTGTAGGCAGCTGATGTGATAACACCGACCAGTAAAATGTTTCAAACTTTTCTTTTTAGACATTATTTTGACAGGAATACCATCTCCTACATTCCAAATTTCTAACTTACGTAACTTTCCAATTTTTCTTTTTTCCTCAAAAATAATTTTGTAGTAATCATGAATCGAATTTACTTGAATACTTTTTTTTCAGTTTTTCAGTTGAATCGAGTGTTGGATTTACCAGCCTACAAGCAGTAGAGACGAAAATGGAAATGAGACGTACGTGTTAAAAACATAATTGGGCTGCGTTTGGGTTATTGCCCTTTTTAAGGCAAGACCAATCACCTAGAACCCAATAAGATTAAGAGTTTAAGACAGGTTTGGTACCTAATCATGTTTGGATCAACTCCTTCATTGATAGCATTTTTTTTCTTTTAGAAAACAATTCTCACTCCGCATCAGTTACTCACAATAAACCTGATTGGTGACACACCGAAAATGATCAACCAAAGCTTAACATTCAATAAACCATCATCCTTGCTAAAGCCTTATCCCCTCCACTTTTTTGGACCACCCTTGAACCATCAACATCGTAAAATTAGCCCTACTTCGAATGTACAATTTTTTATTTTTTATTTTTTTTATTTTTGCTAGGAGTGCACAATACGCACCTGATGCATGACAGGAATGGTCAAGTGTCACGAGGAAAACGGGCTGAATGGCTCCCCTTGCGTCCACGCTTTTGACATTAAAAAAAAAGGTTAGAAGGGAGTGGCAGCCTCATCCGTTAATGCTTTTTATCCACAAGCCGTCATTGTCCAACCTAAACTTTACCGAATTGTTATGCCGGATGGGTCCAAATACAAGTCGAGGAAACCACCGGAGAGGATCCTCGACCATGGTACTAAATCGACCAAATTGAGAGATGACGAATAAATACTACTCCGTATCAGAAAAAATTACACAATGAAGACATTAATATAACAATAAAAGGCACCCATGTTCAGGGTCTGAAGTTCATCTGTAACAGTCATGTAAAGAACACAACAAATGGGTCCAAAAAAATACCAAGCAAAAGGGCTTCTGCAATACGGAAAAGTGCTTTTAAAGGTAAGCGCAACGGAGCTGTCATGATCTACGATTTAGGTATTAGAAACTATCATGGCAATCAGCTCAATTTGTAACGTTAGACAAATTATATCAACTCATCTGTATGGAGGAAGCAGAAAAGCATTTCATATACATTCAACATCAGAAAGAGAAACTGGTATACCATTTATCTTTTTCTCATTATTTAAAGCCATGGATCCAGATACATTAAATTAGATTTTTTACACTAATTAATTGGTATACCCTAATGAGTTAGACACACGTTTTTATGACTTTATTTATGATTTATATTTTTTTCGAAATCTATTGTTTGGATAGGATAATCTTACCATGAGTCATGTGTCGGCAAATAGCTATATTATTAATATTAAAATCAAAATATTTAATAATATGGTTTTTTTTTTCTTGAGATAAAATATTTAATACTAAATATCTTAAGATATATGTAGGAAATTGTGAAAATTCTTGGTTGCCCATGATATGCTAACTAGGGGACAGTGTTCTTTTTTTTTTTTTTTTTTGGATAAATTGTAGAAAATCCTCCTGAAGTAGAGGAGGGTCAGCAGAACCCCCATTATGTTTTAATTTTGTCAATGTGTCCCTTAATTCAATTGGAAAGCAAAACCAATCATCGATATCCACCTAATTGGTCATGATACCAACGAGTATTCCGATAATTTTGGACAACATGGGTCTGTTAACGATATCATGTGCATAGTCATGTAACTAATTTTTGTCAATTTTTATTAATGGTGAGTGACAGTGAGGCACATTGACAAAAATTAAAACATAAAAAAGCATATTAACAAAATTAAAACATAAGAAAGTTATCTGCTAATCCCCATACTTTAGGGGTTTTTTTACGGTTTACCTCTTTTTTTAAATTTTTTTTTTTTTTACCATTCAACCACTGTAACACCTTCTGCCCACCATGAAAGAGAAGCCTAAATGTGTACATTTAATGTGGCACTTGAATTGCCCTGGATGGCACTAACGGGTCAGGTGGGTGTGGGTTTGGGGTTCATCCGCCATCTGCCCACGTCTTGACGAGTGAACTAAATTGGCATCCACTTCCACCCACACAAGCTGGCAGTTTTGACCCACGTAGCACATCGAGTTGTAAGTGGATTGCAGGTGGGTCTACAGGTTGAGATTTTAGTTCGATCTTTTTGGTTTTTTTTTTTTTCCTCTTAATTTGGCCATACCATTTTATATCTTAAAAACACAAATACAAAAAGAAGGCAAAAGGATAAATAATTCAAAACATATGTTGATTATATATATATATATAGAAAGACGAAGAAAGAACATGAATAATAAAATAAAAATTATAAAACATATATTGATTTTTAAAAAAGAAATAAAAATCAAGAATCAATGATATACTGTCATATGAAACATGTATAATTTAATAAGCATGAAAATATATGCGCGAGTAAGTTTGAATCGGTTTTTTTTTTTCAAAATCATGAACTACCCATGAAACCGTAAAAAAATAAAATCTTAAATCACTACCCACCCACCTCATCGGTTGAATCCGTCCAATGCCTTCGGATAAGGTTGGATTTGACGGTTTTTGTGGGCCGATCGAATCCATGGGCACCCCTAGATGGCAGGAGCTCAGCCACTTGTATGAACACACAAACCACCAAAAATCCTATTTCAGCGACCCAAAAGGGTCCTTCACTTCGAATCCAAAGTATTGCCATAGTACTCTCAAGCTCAACCTCACGTCAGCTTGAGAAAATGTCAACAGATGATTGGTCCAAAATAAAAAATCTGTTCGCTTAGCCAACTTAAACCAATCCCGCCACGTCCTCAACTTCTCGAGGCTCAACCCCATCTGATCACAAGCCATTTTTTTCATTTTTTTCAAACTATCAACGGCCCCAAATTCAATTTTCAAACGTTGCGTGCGGGAAATGTCACCTTCCCATGGGGAAACTCCAAAAGGCCGACACTGAGTCACCATTAAAGACGACAACAGAAGCAATTATTATATATATACACAATTAATATATATATAGACTAAACTATTTACGAAGTGCGAGGTGTGGAGAGGCCTATTATTACATATTCATGTTCATTTTATGACCACAATGGGATACGACAGACCCCCACATCTCTGACCATTGTTCATATTTATTCCAAATCCGGTTAACACACGCAATTTCCGCAACCAGCTACTCTCCACCGCATCAGCTTCTTGTTCTTGTCTTCATTTTTTTGGGGGTCAAAGGTGAACCAATTATTGGATGCTCAAATGGGTTGATTCTTCAAGCTTCTGGGGTCCTTTATGTCATGTGGGTGGTCAGATTTTTTGTTATATCTGTTCTATTTTCCTGTCTCTGTTGTTGATTGATCAAGCTTATGGGGTCATAATCTTATCTGGGTGTTATTGTTCCTGGTCAGTTTTTGTTATGTTTGGTCTCTTGTTCTGTCCCTGTTATTGATTGATCAAGCGTATGGGGTCGTAATCTCATCTGGGTATTACAGTTTTTAGTCAGTTTTTGATCTATTTGTGTCCTTTTTTTTTTTTCGTCTATGATTAGTCATCTGTATGGGTTCATAATCTCCTATGACCTATGGTGGTCGGTCTCTGTTATGTGTGTTATGGTTTTGTTTCTATCTTTTGTTGATTGGAAGTGTGGTTCGGGTTGGATAAATGTAATGGGGTTTGGTTTATGTTACTGATTTTGTTTCTGATGTTGCTTGTTTGGAGCATGTAACTTTGTATGGATCACTTTTTTCTGTCTCTATTGTTGGTCAATGTAATGCTCATCTGAATTACACAGGTTCTTGCTGAAAATTTTGTTTCCACCCCCCAACTATTTGTTATATTTTGTGTTTATACTGTTGATTGGAAGTGTAATTTTGTTTGTTTAATAGTACTGAAGTTTGTTTCTGTCACTTGTTTCTGATTTGCTTATTTGAAGTTTGTAAGAACATAAGATGAAAATGAAATTTCGCATCATTGGAAACATTCTGTAAAATTTAATATAAGTAAAAGAAAACAATCCCAGGGCTAACTTCTGCACAAGAAAAATCCGGGTTCAAAAGAATCCCTACCCCAATTAGTTGAGGTTATCGTATTTTAGATCAATGAAGTAGATTGAATATCTCACTTATCTCCTCTCTTCAATTTCTTGCACCCTTGATTGTAACTTTTGTATGTATGCTGATCTGTGCCTCAATCTCCCCAAATGAAAAGAATAGCGAGAATAAGCGGTTTGGTCACATTAAGAAGCAATTGCACTAATTTGGTTAGTCGTACTTCAATATCTAACTGGTTGGTGGAGCACGGAAAGTATGACTTGTTTAGAATGGGTCAGAAAAAAGACCAAAACATGGTTTAGAATTGGTCAAGAAATGGACAAAAACATGGTGGCGTATTTGCATGGCTAAATGGGTTATTGATTTTTGTTATGTGTACTGCAGCACAGAAAGTATGACTTGTACTCATTCTTTTATCAAAATTCCAGGCAATACTGTAAGAATAAAGGGCATGTGGGAATTTACTTTTGTATAGTCATCATCTGTTCATCCCATCCTCTTGCCTATGTCTTTTGTTTTCTCTGTGTTGATTTTCAATGGTTTTTTATCAATACTAAAAAATAGTGGGGATTGTGGGAGATTGTATAGTTGAGTGATCTTCTGCACAGCTGCACCTTATGGGCAGGTATAGTTTGTTAAACCAATGCATCATTTCTCAAATGCTCCTTTTTTAAATGTTTTTAAATCTATGTAAAAAGTGTTGGGCGCCCCTGTCTAATCTGCTACACTAGTGCTTTTAAAGAGAGCAATATCTTTCATTGTTGAACACTAGCTTATGCTTCAGGTCTCATTCATATTCTTCCATCTTCTCTGGTATCGTCACCAACATATAAAGTTTCTAATTGTTCATATTTTTGTAATGAGGATTGATAAGCTTGCGCTTTTCTGTACCTTTTTCTGAATATTATATTTTGTAGAATCAGACACAAAATTAGTGGGTGCTTATTGTCCACTTTTGAAACCTACTTTTGTGTAGTAATTTAGTATCAACTGCAAACTTTGTAGTGACCATTTCCCTCTGCTTCCTTTTCTAAGTTAATACACTCAGGGTTAGACTGGAACAGGGATACCAGTTGTTGAAGCAACTTCCACTGACAGTCTTGCTCATGGGTTCCATTCAGGAAGCATACAAAACTTTGCAGCCCCACAACTATGTAATATCCCATATATCGTGTCATGATCCCTTAGATAACCAGTTAGTCCAGTGGTAATAAATCAAGAGGTGCTCAAACTACCAAAAACTAGATTCTTGTTCTTCATTAATGGCATGTACTATGCTTTCCCAATCGCAGCTGCTTTTGCATTCTGTAAGCTTTTGGATATTGGTTCTCAGTAAAAATTGGAGAAGATTAAGGCTGCGTTAGGTATATCAGAAAAAATAGGTCTTGTCAATGGTTCCAAAAGTTGTGTTGTCATCATTCACGTTGGGAACACAGAAATTCGGTCATTTTTTAAGGACTAGTTGTCTTTGATGGAAGGGAACTTATTTGTCACTTTCCAGAATATGTGTGCAGGCTATTTATGCCCTTTCATCTGTTAGTATCCTTTAATAAGACTAAGACCCCTGTCATAATAATCAAGTAATGCACGCCGTCAAACTTGTTGATACACTCATTTAAAAGGTTATATTTGCTTTGGTAGCAAATGAAGAAAAGTGACTGTTTTAGACCATAGTATAGTGTTTACTATTTTCATACATATCCAACCAATGATATGCTCCATTATACTACGCATTGCCTCAATCATAATATTGGCCTGATTTTGTTTGCCAGTGGATGCTTGTTATTCTTTTCTTTACTGGTTAAGATGATCTCTGGCAACTGTGCACTCACGTCACTAAGAATGATCTCAAAGTTCATTAGTATTGCATGCCTTACCTTAACTTTTTGTCCTTGTTGACTATTATTGACTTTGTAAATAGCATGGGTTACAATAGTTACAACAAATTTCCTATAAGACATAACTTTTGCAGCTGAATAAATCTTCTAATGTTGGTTCTGTTTGACAGGGTAAAACCATTGATGAAAATCAAAAAGTGAAGCAATTAAGGAGTAAATTATGCTATAGATACTGAGTAAGAGAAGCAGTGTAGCAATATTGACATTTGTGGGGAAGAAAACATGGCTAGTGGGGAAGAAAAGATGGCTCTTGGAGGATACATTTGCAATGACTGTATCGATTCTCGCATTGCATGTGCAGATTATGATATAGCAACTCCTAATTTGGACTTGAGGAGTTCTCCTTTTAGAAAAGCTGCCAATGGTTTAGGTGGACAGCGAGGAACACCATCTAATAATGATGTGCATGAGCTACTTGAGTGTTCTGTTTGCATGAATTTAATGTATCCTCCAATTCACCAGGTACGCTCTTGTATATTGAACTTGACAATCTGGGAAATGTCGGAGATTCCCACTATTGTCAAAAACCTCTTTTTGTAGAAAAAATCCTAGAAGTGAGACTCATTGGCACTGGGGCATGCTGACAGCCTGACAGTGATGAATTGCACAAGTATACAGTGTCCTCATAAAAAGTTACAAATTTGTGATTTATGAGTTACCAACTGCTGGGAATAATATGGAATTTGAGAATTATTTGGGAAATTCTTGTGAATTTATTTAGAATGAAATAAAAAGAATGACTTAAGGGTTTTTTTTTTGGTTGGGGGGGGGGGGGGGGGGGGGGGGGGAACAAATGTCCTGCTTCATTATCTAAAGACCGAGTCAACCATCAGTCTGCCTAGCTGAAGTTCTTTCACTTGTATTCTGGACAAATGTCATACACAGAATTTTCCTCATATGTTTCTTTCATGCTCAATACATTAGCTGTGTAGTAGAATCTTGCTATCTTTGTGTTTGGAGCTCAAGAAAATTGCTGCTTTGTTGAAAACAAAATCTTCTATTTCCCAAATTGAAGAAACTTGGTTTATTTTATTCTTGTGGAAATTTCTTTTCTGAAAAATGACTGGAAGTGCCCATTTACCCATGTTTTGCATTACTTGATTTATAATAGAATACACATTGCATTCATATCATGTTTTTTCATTCTAAAAAACTGTTTCATTCCTGCATTGCATTATAGGGCTATTAATTGGTGTGCAAAGAAAAAATAATAATTTCATCTGACAGTAACTATCTGATTCCTATGTTAGTGTCCAAATGGCCACACTCTTTGTTCGAACTGCAAGGCTAGAGTACACAACAGTTGCCCAACTTGCCGCCATGAGCTTGGAAATATAAGGTGCTTGGCTTTGGAGAAAGTAGCGGAGTCACTAGAGATCCCTTGCAAATACCAAGTTTTGGGATGTCATGATATATTCCCATACTATAGCAAGCTCAAGCATGAGCAGAACTGTAGGTTCCGTCCATACAACTGCCCTTATGCTGGAGCTGAATGTTCTGTCACTGGTGATATCCCTTTCCTTGTCAATCATCTCAAGGAGGATCACAAGGTTGACATGCATGATGGTTATACTTTTAACCATAGATATGTCAAAACCAATCCCCAAGAAATTGAAAATGCTACATGGATGCTGACTGTAAGATCTCTCTCTCTCTCTCTCTCTCTCTCTCTCTCTCTCACACACACACACACACACACACACACGCACATGCACCTTCATACATATTTTATGAATGTATAAAATAAAGGCTGGTGTGAAGCTCTTTATTTTATTCTTTTTTCATCCTCACCAACTAATTGAGCCTTATATTAGGAAATGATTTATTTTATGACTGAACAAGCATTAGGCCTTTAGTTTTACTTTTATGGCTGTCCACTTGTTATCCTGTTGATTTTTTTTTCCTCCAGTTTTTTAAACATTTTTTCCATACAACAAAATAAATGTCTTGTAGTTTGTTAAGAATTTTTTTCCCCTCATTTGATTGCATTTTAGCCATAGCAAACAATTGAAAACAATCTAAAATTCTCACATTTGGTGCAGGTTTTCAACTGCTTTGGCCGACAGTTTTGCTTACACTTTGAGGCTTTCCAGCAAGGAATGTCACCCGTTTACATGGCCTTCTTGCGATTCATGGGCGACGATAATGATGCAAGAAAATTCAGTTATAGTCTAGAAGTCGGTGGGAATGGCAGAAAACTGGTGTGGCAAGGAATTCCAAGGAGTATTCGTGATAGCCATAGGAAAGTCCGAGACAGTCAAGATGGACTCATCGTTCCAAGGAATTTGGCGCTATTTTTTTCCGGTGGTGATATGCAGCAGCTGAAGTTGAAGGTGGCTGGCCGTATATGGAAAGAACAGTGAAAATATATGCTAGAAACTGCTTTAGAGATCATGTAGTTAGAAAATAGAAATTTTTCTTAAATCTTCTTCTTTTCTTTTCACTTGTAGTAGTCGACGGGTACTAGAAATTTCTTTTAAGTTTTTGTAAATGGGGAAAATATAGATCAGTTTCTAATTTGTGGATTGATTGAGCTACAAGTGCTACTACTTTTTTGCTATGATTCTTTTGTTGTATGGTATAGCTATTCTACATAAATTAGAGGTGCAAACAAACCAAACTGTTCAAGAACAGTTTGAAGTCAAGCTTGAACTTTGCTTGTTCCAATGCTGCTCAATGCTAAGCAGGTTTAGTAATTGATGTTGATGAGCCATGCTTGATCCCTAACTCACTTGGCATGTTTGCACCTTATCCTCCAGCTCAGTGATGGTCAGTGAGGTAAGAGCAGTTGCTACCAATTCACGAATTGATCCAGATCTTATACTTAACTTTGCATATTGTAATTGTGTTGGATTTTGTATTGTATTATATTACATCACATGAGACATTATCCAATGCATGAAAAAATTTCTGACACATCTTCCTGGTAGGACTTGGGGGTAGCACTCTTTAAAGGATCGAGTGAGTTTGGCAAATTTTTTTTATTTTTTATTTTTATATTTTATGTCACATAACATGTTATAATGTAAAATCAAATATAATTATATAGTTATGAGCTTCTCGTATTAGCGGAATTGATATACAATATAACAAAAATGTTAATTAAAATAAAATAAATAATAGATATAGTTATATTATTAAAAATTCCAAAAATTAGGAGAAATTTTATATCGGTAGGGCTACCGGAAAATAATTATAGTTATAACGAATTTCAAAAATATTCTCCACAGCCGCCAAAGTCCAAACCCTCTGTAACCAAAGAAGGAGAAGAAGAAGAAGAAGCAGCAGCAGAAAGCTGTGTAAGCAAAAGAAAAATGCTTTACCGAAACCTCTCCCCTTCAAAGCTTAAAAATCACATACTCTCTCTCTCTTTCTTAAGAAACCCTTATGTCTCACACTCCTACACAAAACCCCTTCTCCAAAACCCTAAAAACGCTCCCTTTATTTTCTTCTACTTCTCATCTTCCATCCTCAGACCATTCTCTTCACAACCCAAACCGCAAAGTCCATCTTTCTCCATAACCAGAGATGGGAATTACGACGAAGCCACCTCACACACCCACCTCATCTGCCCCGGTTGTGGTAATCCATATGCAAGACTCGGACCCCAAACACCCCGGTTTCTTCACCAAACCCTCACAAAAGGACCCGAATTATAAATCTCGGATCGACCGAGGACGACCCGTTGCAGAAGAACCCGAAATATCGGATTCTGTCAAAAGGGGTTTTGTTGTCGACCTCGAAAACCCTGACCCTGAAGAGAATGTGGTCGAAAGACCCGAGAAGCCGGTGGTTTGCGTGCGGTGTCATTCGTTAAGGTATTACGGGAAGGTGAAGGATCCGACAGTGGAGAATTTGTTGCCGGATTTTGATTTCGATCATACGGTGGGGAGGAAGCTGGTATCGACGGCGGGGACACGGTCGGTGGTTCTGATGGTGGTTGACGCGGCGGACTTCGATGGTTCGTTTCCAAGGAAAGTGGCGAGGTTGGTTTCGGCGACGATCGATGAGAAATCGGCGGCGTGGAAGGAGGGTAAATCAGGGAATGTGCCGAGAGTGGTGCTGGTGGTGACGAAGATCGATTTGTTGCCGGCGTCAATATCGCCGACGCGGTTGGAGCATTGGGTTCGGCAGAGAGCTAGGGAAGGGGGAGCGAATAAGGTGACCAGTGTTCATATGGTGAGTGCAGTGAGAGATTGGGGGTTGAAGAATCTCGTTGATGATGTGATTAGATTGGCGGGGCCGAGAGGGAATGTATGGGCCATTGGGGCGCAAAATGCAGGGAAATCGACGTTGATCAATTCAATAGGGAAGCATGTTGGTGGAAAGGTTACTCATTTGACAGAAGCGCCTGTGCCTGGGACGACGTTGGGGATTGTTAGAGTGGAGGGGGTGCTTCCAGGTCAGGCGAAGTTGTTTGATACGCCGGGGCTTTTGCATCCCCATCAGATTTCGACGAGGTTGACGAGGGAAGAGCAGAAGCTTGTTCAAATTAGCAAGGAGTTGAAGCCGAGGACTTATAGGATTAAGGTTGGTATGCTAGGATATTGATTATTAGTATGAAATGCTAATTTTCATTTTGATCATTTCTTGGAGGTATGATCTGTGATTTATATATTGAGATGCTTTGATCAAACTTTAACCACTTGAAGTAATGATTAATGATACATCTTTTGTTTGCGATTGAATCATTTCATGTTGATGATAGTTTTTTTGATCAGTGGAGTCCTTATTTGGTTCATTACTAGTGGGAGGGAATAGGTGATTTCCTAGAAAGGCAGAGTGGTGTGCTCATGTGCTCTCTGAGCGCCTGAGGTTGCATTTTTTTGCCTCAACCACAATGAGAAAGAAAATTGAAAAGTCTTGCAGATGGTGATTTGGTTAAGAATTGTGGCTTTTGATGTTTTTTTCCTTTGGGGGTGATAGGTTGTTATCACAAAGGTGCAACTGTTTCCCTGTGCCTTAGTGGGTGTCTTTGGAAGAAGCAAAGGATATTCAAGGACTTATATTTTCTAGTGATAAAGTTGAAAGAAGTTGTCTTAAAATATTTTTTCTGTCGATTGGTAAAGTTTTTTTTTTTATCCCTCTTATTTTTTTGTTGGACATAAAGGCAGTTATTTTAAATCTTCTTCTCTCATCTTCCTAGCCCTTTATACCTTGCGTGCGGATGGGGTGGACTCTTCAATTTCTATTCTAATATAATGCTTGCTTTGGATAAAGTGTATTTACATTCAATATATATGTGTGTGTATATATATATTTGTAAAATTTGATTTGCAACGTTGATGGCTGCCAGAGTTGAAGATCTCAAAACATTGAGACGATATCAATTAAAGCAGTTCAACCGACCAGTCTGGTCTGGGTGCGAAAATTGAACAAACACAGCCAAACCATTCAGTAGTAAAATCTCTTTATATGACAGTGTATTTGTAGTTTCCGTTGCCCATATTTTGTATGTTTGAATTTTCAAATCTGTAAATTCTTGGTTTTTACCTAAAATTCCTGTTAATTAATTCATTTTATGGTTCATATGTATCTGTGGTTGATGTTTGTGTCATTTAATTGTGACAGCCTGGTCATTCAGTTCATATTGCCGGGCTCATGAGGCTGGATATAGAGGAATCATTGGTAGATACTATTTATGTCACAGTTTGGGCATCTCCTTATCTTCCATTACACATGGGAAGAACAGAAAATGCATGCAAAATGCTAGAAGACCATTTTGGCCATCAGTTACAGGTATGGCTTTCCTCAGAATCCAGATGATATGATGTTCATGCAATTCCTTGCTCACGAATTTCCAAGTGTCATCAGTCCCTTTCATTTTTGAAAATTTAACTATTGGGAACAGCTTGAATGAGTACGCAAACATCTATAAGCACCATATCTCTTCTACCTATGACTTCTAATAGGTGCCACCTAGAAATAAATATAGTAAATATCAGCTGCCAGATGACTTTTGGATCAGCTGAATTATCATTCTTCAATTGTCTGATTCTTGTGATTTATATTATTTCCGAAAAATTTTCAGAGAAAATATCTGAATGAGGTAGATCCTAAACCATTTTATCATGTAGAGTTTGGAGTAAACATTCTCCTAACCCAACCCCTATGGTTGGTCCAAAACTACTCTACATATGCATCACTGTCCAGTTATGGTGCTTAAACCCCCATATTTTAGATCTAAGCTTAGTTGAAATATGTTCCCTTATTAATATTGAAGATGTATGATGCATCATGTTTGTTTGGTATATTATTGTGACAAAATTTATATTGGTCCCTGCTTCAGCCACCAACTGGGGAGCAACGAATTGAAGAGCTTGGAAAATGGGTGAGAAGGGAATTTCGCATCTGCGGAAACAGTTGGGATTCAAGTTCTGTAGATGTTGCTGCTGCTGGTCTTGGTTGGTTTGCTGTTGGACTTAAAGGAGAAGCGGTCTTAGGTGTTTGGACCTATGATGGAGTCGATGTTACTCTTCGCAATTCTTTAATTCCTTATAGATCGCAGATTTTTGAAGTTGCAGGATTTACAGGTCTCAAAAATTGTCTCAAAAGCTGACCAAGCTTTAAATAAGTCGCAACGCCAAACTGCGAAGAAGAGGAAACTGGGTGACCAAAAAGCTGCAGATCTTGCTGCATCATCGTTACTAACAGCTGATGCAGGCTCAAATTCTTGCTTAGATGGGCAGCTTTGATAGAAGAAGAGAAACATGTTTAAATGTCGACTAAGATTGTGATTGATGAAATTAAAGGGAATGGATTTTATGCAAACAAGTACAAATCCAAGTAATGTTTTCCCTTTACAAGGAACAGAAGAACTAGCTACACTTGGGAGCCATGGATGGAGTTTCCAATACTTATAACGAGAAGTGGGAAGGATGATCTTTATTTTTGAAACTATGCTTCCCAAGCAACAATATTTAGGAGATCTTACTGTGAACAAGGCTTGTTATGTTCGACTGGCATCAGAGCAATATAGTAACACAACATGAAGTAGAGATGAGCATATGACATGGTTACACTGCGGCTGTTTGTTGCACGGGCAATTTTTCCTTGCTGAGAAAATTTCAGTTTTGTCAAGATTTTTGTTCGTATGAAAGAAAGCTTTTCCTTCGAAGTTTGGGTGGGAGCTTCATCCAGTTTTGAAGAGTGCATGTGATCACAAGAGCTGTTTCTGTTTGAAGCTACTGCTGTATCATGTATTCCTTCTGAGAGCATAAGAAGCCTAGGAAAATTAAGAGCCCATCTGAAATTTTGTCGTAATGTCTTTAAATTAATAATAGCTTAATGTTAATATGCTCTGTTTGAGGACTAATTAGCATGAAACTTTTCAAACTTTTGCTTTTGCATTATATCAATTAATTGTTCTGAGTTGAGAGTTGTGACAAGAGAGTTGTAAGATTAGTATTTGGTATTCTTTTCCTTCCTTACTGTTTCATCATTAGCGATTTAGCATATTAGTTTATGTTAATAATTCACGTTTAATTCTTGAACAAACCAATGTTGTTGTAGAACGTCATAAATTGAGAAGTGTTTATATTAAATACTTTTAGGTGCCCTAATTTAAACTCTATCCTGAAATGATTTTTTGATATATGGAGCTCTAAACGTAAAATACGTGAAGTTATCCAATAGAGGAATTCCCACATTAAGGAAGTTTAAGATATTATTAATTTTTGAAACCAACATAATTCAATGGTTTTGAATTTAACCCATGAAGGTTGTATGGACGGAAAAGGACCACAGTTCGAGAATTGTGGATCCTGAGTTCGAGCCTTTATTTTTTCACTATCAAGTGTATGAGCATGTAGATATTTTGTAAATTATGAGAGATTAATTTGGGCCCAATGACCTTGGATTCCTTTTTTTAGTCGGTATGTATTGATTTTGAATTTAAACAAATATAAAACCTTATCCAACAATTATATAATTGTATGACACAAGTATTTCAACTGTTTATCATGATTTCCTCATGCTATGAGTTTTTATAATCGAACCCTCTACAAATCGGATCTGGATTTGGTACATTTAGTCGCTTTAAATGCACTGTAAAGTTATCGTGCGATGAGT
The DNA here is from genome assembly GCA_039720395.1 of Liquidambar formosana. Taxonomy (NCBI): domain Eukaryota; kingdom Viridiplantae; phylum Streptophyta; class Magnoliopsida; order Saxifragales; family Altingiaceae; genus Liquidambar; species Liquidambar formosana. Next base: position 34,593,199 of record CM077831.1, read on the forward strand.
GACACATGGAGAGAGTTGGGATTGGAGAGCTGAAATTGGTTAGGTGTGAAATAGTTGTCTTCAATTTCAACTCTTTTTACATGTCGCTCATCGTATGATAACTTCATGATGCATTTAAAGTAATTAAATGCATCAAACCTCTAAATCTAGTACAACTAGAATAGACCTGCGCGATACACGGAATCAAACAATAACTTCATTTAAATACTTATATAAGTACCAAAAATGTTATTATTTTCTCTCGATTTAGTTAAACAAGATTATTAAGAAAAAGAGATTTAACAATCAATGTGAAATAAAAAAAAAAAATGATTAAACTTAAGTGATCAAGTTTTCAAATTTACCAAACAACTCTTTAGTATTGATTTTATAATCAAAATTATTTTTTCGACAATTTATATTAGAGGAATGAGAGGGGCTGTACGAGGGAAGGGAAGAAAAAAAAATTAAAAAAAGAAAAGAAAAGAAGAGATAGGTGAGAAGAAGAGGGAGAGGAAGGCTGTACGGGAGAAGAAGAAAATAAAATGTAATAGATAGATAAGGCATTTTACTATTCATCCACTATTCACAGCATGTGAGAGCTTTTATTATTCATACACTGTTCGTGCTACAATTTGTGAGAGTTTTTACCCTTCATCCACTATTCATATCACGTTGATAGTCAATTTATAGCAAGTTGACTATCAACTTTTCTAACTGATAAGACAACCGTTCTCGTGCTTTGTGAAGCCTATCATATCATGTTGATAGTTAGTTTGTCGTTGATTATCAACTTTTCAACTTTTTCAAATTGATGAGACAGCAGTTTTCGTGATTTGTGAAGCTTATCATATTACATTGATAGTCAGTTTGTAGCAAGTTGATTATCAACTTTTCAACATTTTGTTGTGAAGCATATCACGTTGATAGTCATTGTGTAACAAGTTGACAATTCACTTTTCAACTTTTCTAATTGATAAGAGCCATTCTCGAGCTTTGTGGAGCATATCACGTCAATAGTCAGTTTGTAACAAATTGACAATCAATTTTTCAATTTTTTCTCCTATTGATCAGGCAGTCCTTTTTTTCTTTATTATTGCGGAATTACCTTTTTGCCCTGCTCAATTAATCTCTTTAGTTATTTTATTACTTAGCTTTTTGATCTTTTAGGGTGTAATAGAAAGAACTGTTAACATCATTTGTGTAGGACCTAAAATAAATGAGAAGAGAAGATTTTAGAGGGAATGGTTATACACTTGCCACATCACCCACTGTTGATGACATTATAACTCTTAATTTATAATATGTAATAAATATCATACAAGTTGCCGTGGTCCCCAATAATAAATTTTGTGGTCAAATCACACAACATCGGGTTGTAGTCCCCAGGTCCCAACCTATAAATTTTGGGGGGAATTACCGATTAGGTTCATCATTCCATGGAATTGCCTCAGAAGGATTGCCTCAACAAACTGACTACTGACTTTATTATAAACTACTGGAAACAAAAACAAGTTGATAGTCAAAACATCCTTATGGGGCAATACCATGAAATGATGAACCTAATCGGTAATTCCCCCATTTTGTTGTGGTCACATGCGTTTGAATAAATAGTACACCTCCGTGGTCCTTTGCCGAGTTTGGATTCAATATAGATTTGCAGAAATCGGCATCATGCTAAGGTAACCACAATCTTTAGATGGCGGTTTGGATAGCTCAGATCAAGAGTTAGGAAAAATTATTCATTAAAATCATTTTGTTTATGGAGTATTTCAATAATAATCTTTTTAACTTTTGATTTGGGTCGTCCAACTTGTCATCCAACGGTAGTAAATGGCCTCAGTACGGTGCTAGTTCTCCCAACAGGGCACTGAATCCAAACTCCTCTGGCCCCTCTTGGTTGCTCTCCTTAAGGCTTGGAGTAAGTGCCTCTGACAGTTACCCGACCTGCCTGGTTGGCTGTCATGCATCATTAATAGAATTCATTTATTGATGAGCTTCATTTTTTGTTTTCAAGCTCCCAGTCATGAATTGGGTGCTTATGAGCTTTTATTATTTTTTTTTTTTTTTGGGTAAACAGGTGCTTATGAGCTATGACTGACTGGTGTGGCGCTGTGGGATTAGGGCTAGAAATGATCTTTTTCTCACATTTATAAACACCCATAGCTCGCAAGGCAGGCCATCATCGCAATGGTAGAAAGAATGTGGAATTATGAAATGAGATGATTCAACTCTTCTTGCTTTTGTTTTTTTTATTTGAAAGTACACTTTAAACGCACTAAAAATACTACACTATCTTGGAGGAAAAACTATTTAATTTTGTTGAAACTGACTCTGAGGTTGCTGTCCAACTTCTGAAAGGTAATCCACAAGGGATTACGGGATTGGACATATCTTTAGAGATGAGATTTGCCTTGGCTAAATGCTGGGGCAAAATACCATTTTAACCACATACAATGATAACCAAGAAAGAAAGAATAAGAAAACAAAGAAGCCATGCCGAGATATGTCTATGGTTCACACCCAATTTTATTATATTCTCGAGCATTAAAAAAAAATTTATGTATATATTTTAGAATGATAAAAAGGCATATGACGAATAGCCATCTATATAAAAAGTATATACATACCTTCACTATATAGTTTAGAGTTGACGTAAAACCAATTAATTTAATACATGCACATGTGGGCTGGCACTTGGCACCATATATCTTTGATATTTTTGGCCCATTATTGACTTTTGACCCCTTGAATGATGGAAGAACCACACAATACTTCTATGTTCGGCCTCATCATGGAACCCAGTTAATTTAATTACACGGGCAGACCCAATACAATACACCCAAAAGCAAAACAAAAACAGATAAAAGCTTACGTAATTTGTATTCTATGAAATATTATAAAAAATACATGAATAGAAAGTACGGAAACTATGGATGTTCAATGGATTGAGTCACTGGAGTGACAAAAATAATCATATATATTACATTTATTTGTCGTGTAATTATTTGTCTGAGACAATTTGTGCCGGCAGGTTCTTATTTAAACCTTTTGTTTTATGTTAATTAAAGGTGCGTTTGGCCTCAAATCCGAAAAAGAAACCTTGTGTATCGATAGGTTCCTATTTAAAAACATATCCAGCCTCAAGTCCAATATAACATTGGAGGACGAAAAAGCCCCTATTTTAAACACAAATCCTATAAGAAACTCATTGACATGGGTTCATAGCAAACGCATCCAATCTCGATGAAAACAATGGAAATCTTTGATATTTGTCCGATTTTTTCGCAAATAGTGTTACATGAACAATCTTTGCAATTCCCACTTTCATAATGGGTGAGCAATTTAGTCAAAAAGCATAACTGCTGATGGCCCTGTCAATTAGTGAAGCATTTTGAGGGTTTAATCGAACAGATTTGCACGAATTCATGAACGTCATATGGTTCTTTGGAAGTAGTTACTTCATATTTGTAACTATTTTATAATACATTTGCACAGATTCATATAATTGTTTTTGGGGAATGTAGGGTTTGGGTCGATTTAAAGCTTTTTGTTATGCCCTGGGTTTTTACACAATATCGTGATAGTTGGGATTCCTGTGATTGTAAACCATGTTGTAATTGTTGATAATTTGTCTAAATCCCAAAAAAAAATTGAATTTTTCTTTGGGGTTACAATGCAATATGCAATTCTTTTTATACACATCATCCCTTTCCCAGGAGCAACTGTAGATGAAGTTTTTTACTAGTTTGAGTATGTGTTTGTTAATTGTGTACAAGGGTTGAATCTTATACCCAACCAATGATTATCCTTTTATTAACTAGCAACTGTTGAGGAGATTTAGTGTACCGTGTAACTGTTAATATACTGAATTTTGCTACAAGTTCATGTAACTGTTTAACATTCCATTCTACGAGTTCATGTAATTATTCACATGGTGCTGACAATTTGGAATCCATAGATTGATTGCGGGGTTTCCTGTATTGTCAAGCATAGGAATTTGGGTGTATGTGAATTATTGCTCTCTATGAGTTCATGTAACTATCCCTAGTATGTTGGTAGATTTGAATTCATTTGTAATTAGTTACATGAAGTTTGTAACTACTTAAATTATTTTTCCTATTTTGTGAAACAAGTTACAACAAAAAATGGCAATACTCAAATAACATGCTATCGTCGTAAAAATAATTACATACTAGCTGTAAAATAATGTAATCTGTTAGTCACAATACGAAGAACTCAACAGCTACCCTCATGTAACACATGACATAACAAAGTACGTGTAGAATAAGACAGGGGTTTTAAAATGAAGAAGGCTGTTTTCATTGGGAATTGGATCGAAAAGCAAAGAGAAAACTTAGGTGAAACGGTCCTCCAAAATATGTAGAATTAGTCAATCAACTTAAATTATTTATCATATTCGTTGAGAGGGGCAATGGTATTTAGCTGTTTTAAAATAGATGCCACATGTCGTTTCAACTAGCAAATTGACCCCCAGCCCTAAAAGAAGTTCTTCCGAGACTTGCTGGCCAGCTGTTTTTGCCAAAATGTACTTTTGGCATATTTCCCCTATTTGAATAGGGGTGGCGATATTGTCGGATCTCAAAACACTGCTTCCACAGCGGTTAAGGTAATTTTAATGAAATGACCATTTCACCGTTATCAACAAGATTCAAAACCCTCTTCATCGCCAAGCACTCACTGGGCGAGTTCACGTGCTGCCTGTCACCGGCCATCGCTCCCACAGGAAAAAGCGAGATTGGAAAAAAAAATGCAATTTCTACATGAAAAAACACGACTTATTTGGGCTTCGCGACAAATCGTCGGCTTCGCCCTGGATTGTGGTGGTCCATGCTCGATTCGAAATGGATGCAGAATGGGTTTTTGCATATTTGGCTCCATTGCGTGAATGCGCCGGGCCGCCGCGAAATGGACCAATCTTTGACAAAGGGCCATGTTTCTGCATCTCCAGTTCCTTGCCTCCTTTCTTAAACTGTCAGCAATGTGAGGGGTAGCCGTATCAAACCCCTTTCCTACTCTTCCCTACATTTGTTTCTTTTTTTTTTCTTCCTTTCTCCACGGCCAACTGCTCCCCACAATCCGTCTACATTTTTTGCAGGCCAAGCTTGTTGCCGGCCGACGACTAGCAAGTAGCAACCCATCTTTACGTACCACCATTTTTCTTTTCTTTTCTCTCTCTTCGTTTTTATTTTCCTCTAGTTTTTGCTATATTACTTATTATAGAGCAATAGACGGAGGGACGAAAATATACTGGCCGTGCACTAGCCATTCGGAAAAGGTCAGCAGGCAGGAAATCATGAGAGAGAGAGAGAGAGAGAGAGAGTATCCTTGACTCTTGTGTTCTTTGAGTCTTGGGTTTTGAGTTTTGTTGAAGGGCAAAATGGCCAATTCGTTAAAATTTACTTTAACTACTGTGTGGACTCATCCACAGTGTTTTGAGACGTGGCATCATCGCCACCCTTAAATATTTATTAATCTTTATATCCCTAACCGACAGAGGCAATCTGTTTAAAATCTAACATGGATAACTTTTTGGTTATTAGTGATATTCGGATTTTTGGTGCGAATAATTCTTGTTTGGATTGAAAAAGTCGAAAAGACGTAAGTTTTGATAACTACTAATCCAAAATTAATTCTACCATGGTTAGAGCATCTTTAGTGGCTTAGTTATCCAATCTTTGTTAACTATTTTAGTGAGTCAAAGCATTTTATCTAATCCTCTTTAGCTATTTTATCATAGATTTTAACTATTTTCATTCCGATTAACTCATTTAACTAGCAAACCTTTGCTAGCTAAATTATTTTTAATTAAAAAAGTGATACTTGTTCTCTCTTTTTTATCATTTTCTTTTTATTTCTTTTCCAAATGATTTTAAAAAAAAGATTATTAATAAAAAATTTAAAATAGCTCAAAAATAACTAATAGCTTTGGAGTGCTTACTTAAATAGCTATCTAGCTATTTTAAAAAATGGGTTTTCATAACATGTGCTCTAAAAGCACAAATTAAACTGTAATTAATGTCCCAATTATTGTATTGAAAATGATAAAACTGCATTGTAAATTATGAAAGTTGTTGGAAAAAATGTGAAAATATTTAGAAAATTGTGAAATACATATTTTTTATACCATAATTAAGTTATTAATTATAACTTAATATGTGCTCTTAAGACACATGTTAAAAAACTCTTTAAAAATATAATTTTACCAATTAAAGTAGTAAAAAAAATAATTAGTAGCTTTGGTGATGCTCTCTTAAATTGAAATAAAAGAAATGCCTTACTATTTGAATAACATAATTCAATAATGCGGGGCCCTTCAATATTGATGGGCAAGCGCCCACCGAAGATATGTTCTCTACAAAATTAGAACCGTTAATGATATCGATAGGTATTAGGCTTTGTTTGGTTGGTGGGTATAAAATGATTTGAATGATTGGTCAGTTTTTCGGGCTGTAATTCGGAACGATAATGGATGGGAATTCGGATGCCGCGAAATCGCCACTGTTGGCGGTGAGCGAAGGAAGAAAACTGAGTCAAGAGAGCGGTCGACGAAGCCGACTCATTCGCCGGAACTCGGTCAACTCGCTCAGGCGAGAGTTCGTGTCCAGGTTGCCTGATAAGATCCGTTCTGGACGTGATGTCGAGTCTTTCAATGATCACCTTGATCTCTCCAAAACCAAAGGCTTAAGCTCAGGTCTCTCTGTTCTCTCTCTCTCTCTCCCTCTCTCTCTCTCTCTCTCTCTATATATATATATATATGTATATAGTTGCTTCTGCTCCTTCCTCTTTCTGTTACAGAGTAACGCTCAACAAGCTTTCCAGCTTCCTCTAGATCCTTCTCACGCTCTATCTAGCTCCTTTTGTGCTATTTCCTTCAAGCTTCTCTCTTTTTTAATCTCTAGATCTCTCTCTCTCGTCATAACTTTTTTTATATTTAATTTCCTTCTTATTTTTCCTTATGATTTTTTTTACCTCTGTTTGGTTTACGAGAAAATGTAGGAAAGGAAACCAAAAAAGGAAAAACAGAAAAGAAAGAAATTTTGATATATATTGTTTTGGTTTATAAGAAATGAGGAATTGAACTCAATAAGATGATAAGGTTGTGTTAGGCTCAGTTGACTGGAGGTTTTAACTTTCTCACGATCATTTGTTTGGGGAAATTTTGAAGCTATATAAGTCTGAATTTTCATTACCCAAAAAAAAAAGTTTGATTTTTTTTTTTTGGTTTTGGTTTGCTTACATTTTCTCAGCAGCAACCAAACGGTGTGTCAACTTGATGACCGTCTTTCTGTTTGTGTTGTTCATCTTCCTTTTTTGGTACTGACTACTGAGACTCTGATTCCAATTTTTCAGAGGGGAAAGGTCCAAATTTTCCTTTTTTCTTTTCACCTTTCCTGCAATTTAGCTGAGGCTCCGTCTTTAGATCTTACCAATTCAGAGATATATATATATATATATAGAGAGAGAGAGAGAGAGAGAGAGAGAGAGGAGGGAGAAATTTTCTTATACGGAGTATTATTTTCAGTGGAAAAGGAGTGTGTTATCCTCATATATATATAATATACATATTAAAGCGGTAATTTATCTTTTCCTTTTTCAAACAAAGATTTCCTTTCAGTCTCATAAAAAAATAATTTTTTTTTTTTTTAATAGGAGAAAAGGAATACTATGAACAACAATTTGCTACCCTAAAATCCTTTGATGAAGTTGATGCATTGGTGGGATCTGATGGCATGGTAGAAGAAAATCTTGCAAGAACAAGCCCAACAGGAACTGTGCCATGAAGATCTCTAATTATGCTAACATTATACTGCTGGCATTTAAGGTAACTTATTACTTCTTTCAAGTTTAATCAAATTTTCTGGCATGTCCTGAGACAAGTGATCAGATGCTGTATTTTCAGGCACCATATTAAATTCATGATGGCTTATAATAAATTCAACCAAGTTTTTTGTCAATCCTTTTAGAATATATTTCCAGCCGAGCACATTTTACAGAGACACTTTGAACCTTTTCTTTTCCATTGTTACGAGTTGTGTGGAACATGGGTTTCTTTCCCCTGAGGCTCCAATGTGTTCCAAAAGGTATTGGGCATATTTTGAGCATATATATCTGTATATATAATATTATTGAAACAACCTGTTTAAAAAAATTTCAGTATTTTCTGAAAACATGTTTCTGGGTTCAATTTTCAGACTACTTGGCCAACAGGCCCTATACATTTTTCTTGTTTTCAGTCTTTTATTGTAACCAGACATTAATATTTAGGGGGAAAAGTGTAGTTTATATTAAAGCGTTTAAAAAAACCCTTGTCGTGTCTTATGCTAATTCGTGGAATTAACACATTAGAACACCTTCTGAGCTACCACTTTGTATTATAGGTTTGAAATACATCACCCACTGCTACTGTAAAAATAACAATGTGCATTGCAACATGCAGGCTCTATGCTACAGTGCAGAGTGGATCCTTAGCCATTGCTGCATCAACACTGGATTCTTTACTTGATCTCATGGCTGGTGGCATACTTTGGTTTACTCACCTGTCAATGAAAAAGATAAATATTTATAAATATCCTATCGGAAAACTGAGGGTGCAGCCAGTGGGCATAATCATCTTTGCTGCTGTTATGGCTACGCTCGGTAAGTCTTCGTGTTTAACCTGCCCTTAATGTCCAACAAGGATTCTTGTTCTTCTATATGACGATAATTCATTGCCTATTTATGTTACCATTTGACATTAATTGGATTGAGATTGTTATCTAGAGCTTGTTGAGTTGCTCATTCTTGTTGGATTGTCATCCCGAAAGTGTCTGGATTTGTTATATATCAGGCGTACAATGGTCAACAATGAGAAACTACTGTGTCACTGAAAGTGATTTCCTGGATTATTGATATCCTTCTCTACCATCTTATTAGCATTTTATTGAGTGAACCCTTCTTTTCATAAAAGAATACCCTTAAACCTTTTGGGATACTGTATAGATTCCTTTAAAATGATATTGTGAACACTTGCACTATCTTACAGGCTTTCAAGTATTGGTCCAGTCTGTAGAACAATTGGTTGAAGATAAAGCTACTGAAAGGTTTTCCTCACTTCAATTGGGGTGGTTGTACGGAATCATGTTATCGGCTACCGTGGTAAAACTTGCCCTGTGGTTGTACTGCAGAAGTTCAGAAAACGAGATTGTCCGTGCCTATGCGAAGGTATTCTGCATTACTTGTTGTCTTGAGCCTTTAGTTAGAACATATTTTGCTTCTTGCAAGTATATTTTTGAATAACTTCTCTGAATGCTGATTCCCAGGATCACTATTTCGATGTGGTAACCAATATAGTAGGATTAATTGCCGCTGTTCTTGGTGATAAATTCTACTGGTGGATTGACCCTGCTGGTGCAATTGTCCTTGCAATTTATACAATGACAAATTGGTCCGGAACTGTGGTGGAAAATGCAGGTATCTTTTTCCTCCTCATCTTTGTTTTTCCCAGTGTGTCACAATTTCCTATATCCGATACTACTAGGTTTCTTGAGAGTCCTCTTCTATTGTAGTTTCCCCAACATTTCCTTCAAAGACCATCTCATTAAAATTGATAGGTATCCTTTCTTAGAATAACGACTTGTGTAATTTCTCTCTTTTTCCAGTATATGACTAGTCAGTGCAGAGAGCCATCATGTACTATTCTTTGAAGTATAGTTACTTTCTATGATGGTTACCAAAAGGCCCACCCATGATATTATTTGTCTCATTGCATCCACTACTACTTGTAGATGTTTTTGAAATTTCCCTGGTTTGAGAGATCTGCTTGCTTGTCTGGTCTCTTGATGTTGATAGATTTCTCTGTTTTCTGTGGTCAGTGCATGGAGTAGTACCATTGACCTAATGTTCTAATGGTATGGCTAAGTGCTGAGAGTCTTCGCTCTTGGAAACTGGTGGTCCAAAACTCCCCAGGGAGTTCAAATTATAAAGATTTTCCACTGATTTGAAAAATCTGCTTGTGTTTCCACAATTTCTTTTTCTACTCGGAATCAAAAATTTTTGATATGTGATCATTAAACCAAACATACTACTGAAACTGTAGCCACTTTTTCTGATAAGAAATTACCTGTAAGACAAACGCACATCATCATAGGCAGAGACAGAGACACAGAGAGGGTCCACAAACTGTATAATGAGTTTCATGTTTAAAGCTGAGCCCACATATCAGATGAGAACCTCAAGATAAAAGGAAAAAGGAAAAAAATTCTTCAAGATGCAAGGAATCAACATGGGTGGCCGACGCATCAAATGAGTGAAAATCCTGTGATTTTTAATTTTTTTTAATTGTTAAAGGTTAAAAAATAATTTCGACACCTGGCTGCATAGAATTCAATGAGGGCCTTCATGACTTTACACATTAATATTTAAAATTGTGAGTGCACTCCATTTTCTAAAGCATTGCTTTATATTTTTTAATTATCCCTATGATTCATGATTTCGTGTATTAACTAGTGTCTGAAAATGGATCTTCTTGACACAGTTACGCTTGTGGGACAGTCAGCCCCTCCTGAAGTCTTGCAAAAATTGACATATCTTGTCATAAGGCACCCTAAAGTCAAGCGTATCGACACCGTCCGCGCCTACACCTTTGGGGTTCTTTATTTTGTTGAGGTTAATTAAGAGTCATATTATATTGAACTTTTTGGTTAATATTTTCATGAAATCCTAGCTGTTTTATGATTCAGCAAGTGAGAGCTTGAGCGTCTTCTTTTTGTTATACAGGTTGATATTGAACTCCCAGAAGAGCTGCCCTTGAAGGAAGCACATTTTATCGGCGAGAGCCTGCAGATAAATCTTGAGAAACTTCCTGAAGTCGAGCGGGCATTTGTTCATCTTGATTATGAATGTGATCACAAACCAGAGCATGTAGTTCTCAGCAGGCTGCCCAACAGTCAGCCTTGAGTGTTTTTTCAGTTCCTCTTGCGGATTTATGCACCATATTTGCGCCGGTAAAGTAAACCATTTATCTTCGAAAGGGGTGTTCGGCTTTTAGCTCTGTAGTAAACGTTGATGTGTAATAAATTGAGTCATCAAATTGACGGTTGAGCAGAATCCAGACTATTTCTGGCCACAGGTATTCAGTTCAGTAACTACATCGAATTTGAAGTTGCCAATGGTTCCTAAGAAATGTGTTTGAAACAAAAAACATAAAGTGTTTTAGCGACAAAAAACAATGTAAAAATATGTTTGTGTAACAAGGACCAAACATTTTTCAAAAGTAAAAACTTACTTCCTTTTCATTTTAAATCATACTTTATTTTGAAGATGAAAAGATTTGTAGTTGAAGCTTGAAATCTTTAAATCCTTTTCCCCTCTTTTGAATAAATTACATGACACCACCCCAACACCCAAAAAAAAAAAAAAAAAGAAAAAAAAAAGGGCTATAAGTCAATTTCACAAGAACCACCCTCGACTTTAATACAATATAAATAACTTATTCAGCTATTAAATTGTAACACTTTATACCCCCCTTCTTGTTTCGTTATAGAATTTGATGTAGATAGGTGATGCCATTAAAACCATTTTAATGCCTGAACTAACCTTTTATAATTGGTCTATGCATTAAATCTGACAAAAATAAACCATAAATTTGTCAAAAATTCAATGGAAGTAGGCATTAAATTTGACAAAGGGGGCAAAATATCACAATTTAATAGTTCAAGGGTTTATTTGTGCAGTTTCGAAGTTCGGGAGGGGTTTTGTGAAACTGGCCTATGCCTAAAGGATTTGGTGTAATCATACAGTCAAACAACCCCCAGCTACCATAAAGTTCCATAGTAAAGATCGAAATTGTAAAAATTAGAAATGAACCCCACGTTTATCAAACTGGAGCAATTTGTACGTTTCCGTGTGGACCGATGTGGCAATGGAGCATAATTATCTGCACCAAACTAAATTTGACCATTCCACCTTTTAACAATATAAAAGAATTCAGTTGGTCACACAATTACTGCCATCTATTCAAATCAGTTTAGACTTACACATATTCTAAAAGAATACAAGGCAAACAGAGGGTATTACTGTTTATCACCACTTTTAATAATATTTAATTGATTAGATAACTCTGTCACCAATGTATACAATGAAGTAACTCACAGCTAAACATCAATGAGATCCGATGTGAAAGCAGAATCGAGGATAGGAAAATTGGATAACTTACTTAAGAGTTTGGTAAAAGCCTACCATTGTACATCTTATCGAGTAATTGCCGTGCATCGGGCCTCCTAAGAAGACCTTTGTTATTTGGTAAACCAGTCCCTAAACAAACAGGACACACAAGTTTCCCCCGACCTGCACCACAATAGTAATTATGAATCTTTAAAAATTTCCCAACAAAATGCATTTCCACATTGCTTCAGAAATGAGAACAATGGAAACAAAACAAAGCTCTTTTGCATGCAAAAAATATCTATAAATTGGATGGACATTACATGCCTAAACAACAATGAGAAACAGACCAATGACTCTTCGGTTTTAAAATCAGCTGAATTTTATCTCAAATGAATAATGTCTACCATTGTGCAGGACTTGCGACTACATTTTTTTTTCTTTTTTCTTTTTTTTCATTTTTTTGGGGGTGGGGGGGGGGGGGGTTGTGAGTGGGGTTGGGGTTGTTTAACCACATGCAATATTCACTCCACTCGAAAATTTTGTAATCAGCTATGTTACATGGACACTTCAAAATGTGTGAAGTACCCTTGTCGATTAGATGTGACATGGGTGTAGTTGTGTAGGTACTTCTACTGGACACTTCAAAATAGTAAAAACCTTTGAAAAGTAGACAAATCCGATGCCTAGACACATACCCGCACACGACACCCATACCCGAGTCCATGTAACATAGGTAATCAGGGCATCTAAATTTGGTAATAGTTCCAATCTGCAGAATTTGGAAGTACAAATAGCAAATTTAATATATCCCAAACCTGTGAACCTGATACTGAGACTTGGTAATTAGACCTTTATCATTTAGTGTGTCCAAGAGTATGAGAATTTCTTCAATAGCTTCTTTTTCAAAAACAGTATGGTGAAAGTGGATGCTGAGGTATGTCCAGCTGACCCTACTGAATAAATTGCCGTCAATTGAAATTAAGTTGAAACATTTATGCATGTTCTTTTATACCCTCTTGTAGAATCAATATATCAGTTGAAATTTCAATATTCACTGAGAGTTTAAAGTACATTCTGAATATCAATATGTCATGGATGCCTGTCTGCAAGCACTTTTTCTACCCAATGAAAACTAGCACAGAAGTATGAGAGTCGACTACCAATGAAAATTAACAGAAAAATATTACCAGCACTCATGAGGTCCCCATAATTAATACAGAAGTATGACAGTCGACTACAAACAGAAAAGTGCATACCATAGCAATTTGGGCATTCAGTGAACTCGTAGACATCTTTAGCTCGTTTTCTGTTGAGAGCTTTCCATTTTCCTGTACCACCACACATATCACCTAAATGGAAAGCAAATGAACATCTTACAGACTGAAGTGGAATACTAAAAGTAATGACAAAATTTAATTTAAAAAGCAAACGTACAGATTGAGAAAATCCCAGAAATTTGCATCTTCTGGTTTTGCAACTAACATGTTTACTCACTAATAGTTTGCATTACACACATACACACACATAGCAGATGATCAGTTATTTGTTTATTTTCCAAATCAATGTAAGTTTTAGCATTTCTTTTCAATTTCAAGCCATTTCAAAATATTTTCTTTCTGGACAGAATTTCAAAAGTTCAACTAATCAAATCTCAGCCATTCTAGGTGGTTAGGCTTTATCCCTATCCTCATAATCATAAAAGTCTACGTCTAATAAATCAAATAATATATAATAAGAAAATAAATAAATAAATCACATCATAAAGCAAAGGAAATGCTTTATGAGCTTAATAACATTGTACTAATGCAGACTGGTCCATCATATACCCGACATGGATACTTCACTTATTTAGAAGGTTCCTTGCAACTTAACCCTCTAAAGTATTTCAATAGAGTTTTGGATTTTAGTTCATTCTCATCCTGGGCCAGGCTTGACGTCAAATACAAAACTTAAGAGAAATTGTAGGCGAGCAAATCATGCCCAATTATAAAAATCTTTAATTAAAACACACACACAAGGAAAAATGAATTCTGCACAGTAAATTGGTTCATAATATACTACAGCAGAACCAGAAGTGGTGGTCAGAGGGAAAGGAATTTCCAACTTATGGGAGAAAAGAACAGCCAGCAGACTTCAAAATTCAGGCATGAGAGCTGTAAAAATGTTCATGATATGCAACCAAGGAAATTAAATGAAAACAATAATAAAGAAGATTTGTACTTACAAATTATAGCACCACTACCCCCACAATTCCGACAACCAGGTCTTTCTTTTCCTTCCAAAGCAACCGCCTTTGGTACGGACATAGAATTCCCAGAAAAGTTTATCAAATTCATAGTTGAACATAAACATGTAAGACACCAGCGCCGTGAGATTGGTGCTTGCAATCCCTGTGGCAAACATGGTAAGGTTTATTGTATTAATTTTTTAAAAATAAATAAAATTAAAAATTAAAAACCACTATTTCACTGGACTTCTGGATTTAAATTTAAACGGTGTTCTTATCAGAGTCTGCAGTCTGCCCAAGGGATAACAATTTATGTCCAACTGCCATCTTTGATAAGAATATTTAACAAGAATAAAACCAGTGTCTGGGGGGTCGTGACCAGACCTAAGCCTAATTTTTCAAACATTGGTTTTATCGACCATCCCAAGAGCCCAAAGAGCTCAACAAGTTCCAACTCATATCCTTGGCCAAAATCAGATAAAGGTCAGACCCACCAAAAAAGATTAATATGCCAACTGACTTCCTTTTGCATGGTCAGCAGAAATTTTTCCACCCCTACTTCACACAACAAAAACATAAAGGATGTAGTTCCCTGACCATCAAATAACTAATAGGACCACTGTCTTACAGACAGTTAATTATTTTTCAAGACTTTATTAGGCAATCCTTTTGGTACATCATCATCTCTAATCTTCCCTCTTTCTGCCATACCATTGGCGTTCCGCTCAATCAAAGTGTCACAACTGCAATATTACCTTCCCATTTTCAAATGTCCCAGCAACAAGCAATCTCATCTATTATATTTAATTCAATGGATATATTCCAGAACTTGGACAGATTGGGACTCATCAAACAATATGCACCATCTAATAGGTATTCACAACATGTCAACATGAAAGCCATAGACAAGGAGAAAAACCACTCTCCCAATGCTCTTTACCAATCAAGGCACTTCTTGACACACCATTAAAAGAACAACTAATACAAGTTGTAAGCATTATTGATAAATTAGATATACACACACACACATATATATGTTAAAACGGACACCTTTGTCTTGATTGGTCTTGATTGATTGTCTGAAGGCCCTGGAGTACAGCTCTCATTTTCCAAACTGGATCTCACATTAAACCGAACTGAATTCAAGTTGACTGTCATATATCACATAAATATAAGTACACAAATCAATACCCACTTTAACAATAAGTGGCTGAGAATACTAATACAGTTTTCAAAAGCACTTCATGTAAAATGACAGTGGTATAAAACAACAGAGTAGGCGGGCAAAATATTCAAATTCTCCATTTCTGACTTTCATTAAGTTCAACGGCTTTATCCTATCTCATATAGCATTGCAATTCCATCATCCAAAATGGACCATTACAGAAATATAGGATCCATCAACACATGGTGTAGAAATACAGTTTTATTCCATCTTTTAGTACAAAAACGAATTTACAGTGTGGGTTTTAAATTTTCTGTCCATAAGTAACTACACGAGGAACTTGGAATTCGGATAGAGGTATAATTCAAATAGAAAATTTGCGGCCTTTTAAATTTTTTTTATAAACTTTGGCTCAAATTCAAAAGAAAAGAAGAAATTCAATGAAACTTGGAAAATCTGACCAAATAATTCAGCAACCCAACTAACTCGACAAGGTCGACAAATTGGGTTCAGCAAAATTCCTCACGTAAGTTCAGCAATTCGGATAAGTTCAGATTTCAATTTTTAAAAATAAATCAGATAAAAGTTGGAGTATTTAAGTTGAGATGTAAAACAAATACTGGGTAATTACCCAATTAATGCACCATTAATCAAAGAATAAAATCCAAAATCTCAGAAAATAATATTCGTATTAAATTATTGATTTATTAGCTTATTTTGCCACCATGAGGATCCAGAACTTCGACTCAATCAATCCCCTGAACACAGTGAGGCCATCGCCCACTCCAGCATCAGTAAATGCCCAGTGGCCACAATAGGGAGTGACAAGTCGAACGCAGGATATTAGTAATTGCTCACTTATGGAAGCATGTTATTGATAATCATAAAAAGTCAGAAACCATTCCAAAGCATCTCTAAATTCTGTCAGTGTATGTATATATAATCACGGAGAGAGAGAGGACTCACAGTTGTGTGGAGAGTTTTTTGAGGTTAGAAAGGGGCACGGGATGGCCAACGGTGGAGCCGATGAGAGATGAGATGCCATTCTCCCACTCTCTCTCTTTCTTCGGGGATAACTCCCAACACCAGACTCCGAAGGACT
The DNA here is from genome assembly GCA_039720395.1 of Liquidambar formosana. Lineage (NCBI taxonomy): Eukaryota > Viridiplantae > Streptophyta > Magnoliopsida > Saxifragales > Altingiaceae > Liquidambar > Liquidambar formosana. The sequence continues at coordinate 34,609,840 of CM077831.1, forward strand.
GGTGCTGAGACGGGCAGAGGCTCGTGAGCTTGTGTTGGGCTAAGATCACTCGTGAACCACACGTGGGTCGCATAACTATTGATCATCAAGCTTCTTAAATTCACGAAATAGCCCCACATTTTTTGTATAATTACGACATGGAGCAAAAATCTTCTTCGTGTTTTTATTTTGTCCTCTTCTTTTTTGGGTACCAGCAAGAACATTACTCCGCATAAGCTTTTGTTTTTTCAGAGAGAGAGAGCCCTTTACATTCCCTTGAAGTCGAAAAGCAACTAGCAAGTACCAAAACTACAATGCCTGTGGTATAAATCACAATTGTACAGGAAGAAGGGGGAAAATTTTAGGGGGAATTACAGATTTGTTTTACCAAAAAAAAAAAAAATCACTTTGTTCTATTCTCCTGTGGAGGTATATAAATTAGGTGGTGGTATTTCGTACATAACCATAATTAAAGGGGCTACTGGCCCTTGTTGGCCAGTGACATTCTTCCTCCTTTACTAGGGGCAAGTTTTGTTTCTGGGGTTTCTGAACTAGAAGTTAAATTTTTTTAGTAAACAGCCCAAAAACTCATCAGGGATCTCTAGGACCAAAAAATAACAATTACAGGGGACTACGTTTGTGTCGCACCAAAAACCCTCTCAAACCCAAACACCTACACACTCGGTAAACACGTACGACTCAAACTTCCAAGCTCTCACCAACTTCACATCTCAACTGTCTCGCATCATTTGATATCAGACTCAACGCCGCCCTAAATTATATCAAGTCTTTAAGGGTATGTATGGATTGAGAGAAATAGAAAGAAGAGAAGAAAAAAGAAAATGATTTTTTCCCTATTTTTCTTATTTGCTTTGTTAATTTAGAAGAGAAGAGAAAGGAAATAGAGAGAAAATTGACCCATTTACCTTTCTCTCTAAATTGGAGAAATTTAGAGAGAAATAAAGAGAAAAGTAATAAGTTAGTGATGAAATAATAAATATATCCCTATATAACTTCTGTTTAATATATAAAATAGGATAATAATATAATTGTAATTACTTTTTCTCCTTTTCTCATCATTAATAAGATCTAACTAACCAAACAGGGTAGAAAGAAAATTACTCTCTTCTCTTCTCTTCTCTTCTCTTCCCTTTCTCTTTTTTTTTCTCTCTCCATTTCTCTCAATCCATACACAGCCTAAATCCACATGTTAACCCAAACATCTGTATTCGCAAATGTCAGCCACCACTGATAATGGTGGCAGCATCATCTTCCAATGCCAGAACCATCACACCAAAATTCCACGGCTAAATGAAACAAAAGCTGAATTCTTTGACAATTTTGTTTTCAAATGTTTATTCACTGCAGCATCTTGCAAGAGCAATAACCAACGGCCCATCTTCCATAACCACGTAAAGAAGAGGGTGCTACGGAGAGGGCTTAAAGACCCAAACATCTCCTTTGTCACACTGAAGAATATATTTGACCCTTTAGCAGTATCAAAGGCCAGCCAAGACAATCAGCTTTTAATCCAAGGATATAATCAACACCAACGGCATTAAATTAAATGAAATCAAACTGAAATCATCTGATCCAGCTTCTTAAAAAACATTTGGCCCACTTAATACGCTGCTTTACCTTACAGATTCCCCATCTCTAGGATGAAAAGTTGAAAGCCACGTCACATTTTAAAATTTGCTGCCCACATATATATCTGTTCGAGCATTTTCCAATTTGGAAGAAAACTCAATTGGATCCAACACTACCCCCAACTTAAAATCTTGTATATCACCAGCACAGTTGCTGCCCCTGCTACCTTGAAATAAATGCAAATCATACTGACCTATCCATCAAAAGTGACCTATCCATCAAAAGTAATTGCTATTACCAAAAAACCAAAAACATTCTATAACACTAGATGTCGGCGCACACGCGTTGTGTATGCCCAAAAAAAAAAAAAAAAAAAAAAAAAAAAAAAAACACACATATTCCCTCATCTAAAAGAATGATTAAAGACAGTAGGAAAAAAGAAACAGTTTTTAAAGGATGAGAAAAAATAAGAGTTGGGCAATTGGAGTAGTTACGGGTAACTATACGTTGTAAAGAGCAGATATAGTTTTGGGTGTTCCTAAGAAAGCAAAGAAAGTTTAGGATTACTTTTGAAAAGGACTATTTTAACCTTAAAATGTGATCGTCCCCTAAAATCAATTGAGGATAGTACTTTACTTTATACATCCAACCAAAAGTGCAATCCCTTTCTATAACAGTATAGATGCAAGCATGTAAGACCAACGAGGAGAGCCAACAATACGGCCAATAAAAATATATATCTTACATGGGAGAACTATTTTCTGCTGCAGCAGCCAAGCTCTTAACCCCAATCTTTACAATTTAGATGAGGGACAAAATAAAGAACAAAAAAAAAAAGGAAAAAAGAAAAAGGAGGTAAGGTACAACTATGACCTCCTCCTACTTGTACAGAATCAAGATACAGTTCGTCCATAGCACACACAAGCTAGGTAGAGATTCTTCGCCCATTTTTCCTGCACATAAAATTAAAATCAAATTCAAAAATCCACAATCTACAATTCCCTTTCCATTATATAAAACTCAATTATTCACTCAGAAGTTCAAATGGATTACAAACTTTGCTGTGAGTCCCATGGTGACAAGCAATGACAGAAAAATAGACTAAAATTCGGAAATCCAACTGATGATCAGCAAACTTCCCCATCGTAGTCAAACGAAGAAATCTATTTTCTTCAAGGGCTAAGAGTTGGATAAAATGTTTTAAAAAGCAGCCATTACCCAGTGTTGATCCCTCTAAAGCAGGGGTACTGGGAGGGGAGGAGAGAGCTGGATACAGGCCTAATCTTTGTTTTTACTACAAAGTGGCCAATCTCAGAACTCTAACCTTTGAAAGTGTGTTAGTAGCCTAAAACTTCAACCAACACACCAAACAATGGCCCCACTTAATTTAAAAAATAAATAAATATTCTACATATTTTGCGAGAAGGCAAATTGTAGTTTGCTAAAAACAAGACTTCCCTGTTTCTGCAGTTTAGATACATTCTAATTCTTCTCTATTGTGATCGTGCATAAATACACGAAAAAAGAGAATGTCATTTGAATATTCAAAATGATATTAAATCCAAAAGTTGCAAAGTTACCACATAATATATATTCCATTAAATATTTACCTTAACATGTGTGCTTGGAAATTGAGAGGTACGTAACGTTTCCTGAGTTTCATCACCAGGTTTGCGCTTGGGCACACTCAAGATAAGAGCAGCTTGATCCCAAGTCGCAGCTGTTGATGTTATTCGATAACCATTGTCCCAACGTCTGTGGATGCCCTCACTTGGATACAGAAAATCAAGCTCCACAACCTACCAAAGCCAATGACAAATTAGAGAGGGCAAGAAAGAAGGAAAAGGGGAGGGGGGACCTGCTCCAAAATTGTAACTGAACAAAGTTATTACTATGAAAAGAAAGAATGAACAGAGTTACTAAAACAATTTGTCATCAAATAACTATTAAAACCTGGGCACATAATTGAACTGACCCTGAGTCATCAGGTCATTCTTCACCGTGTCTCAATTTAAACCAAGCTTCAATCATATAAATCAAGAAACCATAATAATTTAGTCTTTTCAGGAGTGAGCTTTAATTACTCGATGTTGTCTTCAAATAAAACCCATTTATCTGCATTTAAGCTTACTTATATTTTTATTTTATTATTGAATACATCATTTGAGCACAAATGAGTTATGGACTTCCTCAAACTATTACTTACACCTTATCAAAATGCAGCAACAAACTCCATAATTCAAACACAGACAGAGCCAAACACCAGGACAACTTATAAAAGACTTTAGGTTGAAGTAATTCTATGGGCAAAGGGAAGTTCAGAAAGGCATAAATGTAAATGGAAGGCTGGTTGCACTCCCAATAGAAAATGAAGGACATTGTACAACAAACCCAGAAAAATGCAGTCATTTTCCTATAACTCAGAATGGCAAGCTTGTTATGGAGGCTATTTTTTATAGGAAATTGTCATGGAGACTATTGATGGTAATTTTTTGTCATTCTCTGAAAGTTACTAACGCAATTATATCCCAAATTGTATTATGACAAAAGTTTGGATGTTGTTGGTTCCTACTAAAGTTTCTTTCTTCACTCAGATGGTGATACAGGATAAATGTGACAGTTGATCATTCAATAAGTAAAAATCTTGTTATACTAGATAAAGGAAATCATGAGCAATGAGGCAACCAAGTTAGTTGATCAACTTCTATCACATTGTAAAGTCGCTTTTGAGCTACAGGCTTTTAATTTTACCATCGATGGGATAAGGAGGATCTTGCCTCATAACAGTTTTCGAAGTGGATTAGAATCATTCAATTATGGTATGGAGAATGGTGGCCTTGTGCTATTCTCTGGACTCTCTGGAAGGAAGAAATCAAAAGAAGTTTTTATGGGATAAAGCTTCCTATTGTTAAAGTTAAAATTTAGACAAGCTAGAAAAATTTTTGCAGAAATTTTTTTGCTTGGAAAGGCACAGCTCATTTAGGAAAACGGATTTTTTTTGTAAAATATTCAGATTCATTTCCATTGTAGCTTCTTTTTAGTGCTCCCTCACATATACCTCACATGTACAAAGGTTTTGGCCTTCTTACATTTTTAACTAATAATCATTACCTTATCAAAGAACAAAAAAACCAAAATTAAAAATATTAATTATTAATTATAAAACTGTGATCATTAAAAGAAAGTATAATAATTTGAAACAGAGAACAGCTGTTCAAGAATACAAGAAGTAGAAGTCAACCTGATCACTAAAGCCAGCATTGCGAGACATGACAACACCCCATCGGGTTCCAGCAGTTGCCATCGAGGTCACGTGAAACCCCTCTCTCCACTTCTTGTTTATCCACTTAAAGGGGAAGGAGTCGCTTACTTTGTATGATTGCTGAGTGTATTGGGTACCTGCAGAAATATGGTAAAAACTTTGGCTGAAAATGAATACTAAAAATCAATAATTAAGTCCTTGTCGTTGGGGTGTCTGCCTCTGAGAACACTAGGATAAGAACCATAAACATATAAAGATGCAGCAAATCAATAACCAGGTATGCAGACCACTGATGGACCCATATGAAACGCTTCTCAAATTAAAAAGCAATTAAACAAATAGTTGAAAATGGAACAAAAGAAAGCAAAATGGCATTTGAAAAATATAACTGGCTTTACAGGTTAGTCAAATATCCAAATAATATTCACCAATATCCATTCTTCTGTTGTGCCACCAATATCCATTCTTCTGTTGTGCCAATAACCCATATATAACAAGGCAAGAATGCTTCTACCTGCTCAATCAGGACACACTTATATGGGAGACAGCGAGAACTGGCATGTCAAAAAAGGGAAGAAAAGAAAAAATAAAACAAAAAAACACCTAGGTTGACAACTTTAATCCTTGAAGGCTATTTTAAATCTTCAGGAACTAGCCAGCCGGGTAGGCATGCACCCCAGCTGGCCAGAAAAAAACCAAAACTAACTCAATATTGGTCTTGAAATTATCATTCCAATGTTCTATTCAAGAAAATACTAAACTGCCATCTAAGAAGCATAGACACTTCTACAGAGGAGCCATGTCCGTGACGGACACAGACACTCCTTGGACAAAATATGCAACACTCCTTGGCCATTTCTTGACAGTGTCCTCTGTATCTTGGTTAGTTGAAAATATCATTAACAATTTGTCTCCATTTACCAAAAGCAAACCATACAGATATGGTTCGAAGGATAACAAACTAATAACAATGAGAAGATTTCAAAGATTATCTTTCTCGATGTTCTAAGTCATGAACATAACAATGACATTCCTTGGACATAGTGGGCATTCCTGCCATCTCTGTGTTTTGTTTTTTTGACAATTATTTGTGTCAACAAGTCAAAGTCATGTTGTGTCATGTCCCTGTCCCCGTCCCTGTCCTTGCATCAGACTGCCATACATGTTATCAGTGTCTACCGAAAACCAATACAGGAAATTTTTTTTGATGAAGTCAACACAGGAAATGAATAGCATTCATTCTTAGCTAGCCGATTTTCTAGGCTCCACAGACAGTCCCTTAAAGTCAAAACAGAAAAATATATATATAATTTTCAGAAACATCAAGAATGTGTAAGAAATATTTATCAACATGGTTAACATCATCAATATCAAAAGCATAAGTTGGGCATAACTTAAAGAGAAAGAAGAGTTGCGTATCCACCTTCTTTACTAATGATCAAATAAATCAAGCATGACGCTGAATGTCAGTCCCAAGTAAAGGACTTAAAACAGTCAAATAATTTACAACTATCAGGAGGAAATGAATTCAAAACTCTTGATGAAATGAACTCCAAACAAAGTTTGTTTATTACAAGAGCATAGACTTGAGCCAGAGAATGAAATTGCAAACCCCTATTGGGTTCCTATCACAAACTTTTTACATAATAACATAAATTATCTTATTTTTCCCCAAAACAGTATAGGTTCATTAATCAATATCACAAACTAACCAGATAAGGCAGACAAACCTTTGGACATCACCACAAGGGAGCTTCCATTGTTAGCACCAGCAATAGAACTGATATAATAGTTCTTCTCCCACTGTTCCATGATCCATTCCTATAATCGAAGCATCAAATGAATTGAATTGTTTAATAATTTAACGTCTGAGATGAACTCATGTAATAATATACACAAGGACCAAAAAAACTGACCTTGTGTAAGAAGAAAGGTGACAGCTCATAAACTTGGTTTGTGAAACCAGTTCCAGCATCCATTATAAGTGCCCATAGATTGGAACATGATGATACACAACTTATAAGCAGACCATCCGCAATTCCTCTCTCCACATGTTGTGCCAGCCTTCCATCAGCTACGTTATAATGGTACCTAATTACAGATCAAATGAGTAGGTCCTTAGGCAACATCATGTCGACAAACATATAAAATGCATAGTCTGGACATCAAAGTAAAGAAGGGCTCTTTCCACAGAACCCTTACACTGGATAAAACACCAAGGCCACTGGCATCCTCAAGAAAACAATAGCAAGGTACTTCAGCCTTCAGAAACACCTGGAACCACTAGGCTCCTAAAACCAGCTGGGCCCACTAGTGAACCAAGAAAAAAGGTGTGAGAACTGAATCCCATCTCCACCACCCAATGGCAGGTTCTTAAGAGGCATGACTGATATTTTCCAAGATTAAATATTATAATATTTCCTTGAAAATAAAATTTTCTTCAATGAGAAACTTTTTCACGAGTCCTCACAATTTCAGAAGATGATATATAGCATTGTAATAGCTCATTCTTGAGAGTTGTCCCAACCCCCCACCTCAACGTCCTTTTAATTATCATCTAATTCTATTAAATTACTAAGTAGCATAAATGAACCAGACATTGGGAAGACGGAGAAGAGGGGATCCAAGCCCTATGAAATATTAAAAAATGGCAACCCAGCAATAAATGAACTAATTTAGGCCAGCTACATGAATGATAATAAGTTAATGTATTCTATCCAAGCCCAATATTCTTTTATAGTCTTATAAATAAGTAATGTAAATTATGCATGGAAGAATAAAACTCTGCAATCGGTTGAAGGGAAAAATAAACCAAACACAGTTCTACCTCTGCTTCATCGGCAGCCTAGCATTGTACACTGAAATCCATTGTGTGGCAGGAACTCCTAAACGAACCTTCTTCTTGGGTTGCCCATCGTCTTCTTCATCAGAATTCAGCCTACCTCGTTTTTGGCCAACTTGATGTATAATCTAGCAATGATTACAGGAATAGAAATTGTAAATCCCAAAATAACATCCAAGACAGAGTAGTTCAAGTTATATCAATTCAGATATAATCAGAACTACCTTTTGAGCACCATCAGTGTTTATTGGCCTTATAGCCGGATTTGGTCCAATCAATCCTTCGAACAAAGATATTAGCTTGGAATAGTTAGGCTCTTCATCAAATTTCATGTTCACCACAATCTCAAGAAACTGTCGAAGAGGTGCAGGGCAGAAGCAGCACAGCATCTCAGGAGAAGTTGCCATCTTTTTCTTGCAAACTAAGAAGGATTTGTTATCGCCCTACAACAAAGAGAATGCATAAAATTTAGGTGAATATTTTATCAATAAAACAAATCCATTAGAACAATAATAAAATAAAATAAAGCCAACTTGAATATATAATAAATAGGGTTTACCTGATAGCCTTGCCACGGTAACCTGCCTCGGTGAAGAAAGATGAGAGTATATGCAAGAGATTCTAGATCATCTCTCCTACTAGCAGTTCTTCCCAGATGAGCATGAACACTAGCATATCGAACAGTTCCTCTAACAGAATTGAACAGTAAAAGGTGTAAAAAATTATGGAAGTATTAAAGGTTATAACTTAAACCATAGCCCAAGAACACAAACATTAGTTCACCTAAACATATCAGGACGTTGATCATATTCGACATGCAGCCCGTTAGCATTATCCCTCCACTTTGTCGCTGAAATATCATGTGTTGGTAATAAAGACATAAGGTATTTTATATATATATAGGAAGAATAAAATGAAACAATATGGTGGGGGTTGCATGAAATTTACTCACCCAATCCAAGGTCAACAAGAAACAACTTCTTCTCTTGAGCTGTAGATGGCTGACCAAGCAAAAAGTTCTCTGGCTTTACATCTCCATGCACATAACTGATAGCAAACACAGTCATGATGTGAATCAATAGATATTTTGAGAAAGTTAGGCTAAAACTACTGAAAGAAAATTTCACCAATATCCGACCAATAACTTCTATACAAAATTGAGAATGCCAACAAAAAAATAAAAAGAAATAATGTAGACAGAGTAATTGCAATAACATACCCTCTTGAGTGCATCTTCTCTAGAATTGATAAAGACTCTACTGCAATGCAAGATACCATTTCTGATGACATCCTGCGAATAGATCTTAAGGAAATAAATGAATAATCAAATAATTAAATATATGCCACGACAGCACAGCATGTCAAAAATTCAGCCAGCACTGAAAATGCTTAGCGGAAAAGGAATTCAAAAAGATCCATTTTCTAACAAAATAAACAAGATCAACCCTATAGGAGAGAGCAAACACCAACAGCAGCACAGCACATGGTTTGTTATTACACAAGGTGAACATGAAAACATGATATATCACTCACACACCACCCAAAAAAGGTGGACAAAAGCACAGAATATATAAAAATTGCTTTTCTAAAGTATATCTAAATCATCATAAAACGATAATCTGGAGAACACTGCATTATGCAACATAAGACACGTATCGAAGAGTACATCTTAATTGCATGAAAACTGGAAGACAGCTTACTGCATAGAGGAGGTAGTAAACTTGATTCAACAAAGTCTTATCCCAACTACTTGGATTATGGCAGAATATTCTAGTTTCAAATCACTTATAACAGCCTTAAATATTTGTTTGTGGATGATGAACCATTTTGGACATAGAATGAGTAGCGAGGCATGCAGCTTTTCCATCATAAGTATGTCAAATTTTGAAGCATAAGCTTCAATTAGCTTGAGCTTAACCTCCAGCCGTCCGCTTCATGAGTGCCTTACACCTTTGAGGTATAAGCCTCAATTGATTCAAGCCAAAACATGGAGCATCGAGAGGCCTTCCAAAAAGGTCTTCCTTGAGAAAAAAGCCTCAAAGAAATCCATGATATTAATGTTTTAAGACAACACAACATAACAGGGAGGGGTAGAAATAAAAAACAAAACAAAAATAAAAGATCATTTCAACAACACCCCTCCCCCCACCCCACCAAAAATATAAAATAAATACAGAAGAGAGATACTTACGCTTGCCCTGAAGTATTCCATACATCCCACAAACTAGGCCCTAGCATGTCCATAACCTGCAGATACGTAGACAAAAGTTAAACCAATATATACAGTCATAAAAGGATGTTAGCAAACTTGACCAGTACGCCAAAAGCCCCAAGACTTATGGAACGCACCAAATCACAGCCCTGTAACCTTTAGCATTATAACAGACCACCACATTTCCACAACCAACGCCATCGGTGGCTCACTCTAGGTAGCTTTCACTCTGGTGGCAGGTAGGCCTTTTCTCCTTTGAGATGGCTCACACTCTGCTCCAGATAGCCCTCTCCTAGGTAGCCCTTTCCGTGACTCAAACCCAAGATGTGGAACCTGCTCTGATACTAAATATTACGAACAATGACCGATACACCATAAGCCCCAAAGACATATGGAAAGTGACAAATCAAAGTCCCATAACCTTTATGATCGTAACAAATTGTAAAAAGAGATAAGGCAGTGAATGATACCATTACGTAATAGTCTCCTTGCCTGCCTTTGTAATGTACTCTAGGCACTCCATGACTGCCGCCAAGTGTGCTGTTCAATTTAATAGAAGAACAAATTGTAACATAAATATTGTAAGTTAACAACAACAATCTACACCAAAAGAAATTCTGATACATACTTGTAAACTTGCCACTCATACGGAGGACCATAATTACAGCCCTTGCTGTTCCTATGCTCGAATTTTAAAGCTACCTGATTGAAGCACAAGACAACTCATGAATAAGATAAAAAAGCAGTTGACATGTAACATTCTCTTGGGTACACTGATAATTTGAACAGATTTTTTTACCTCTGTAGCCCCAGGACCTGTTGTGCGATCATTTCCACCTGTAACACGCCGGCCAACAAATACCTGACCAAACCCACCTTTACCCAACTTCCTCTCAATCTTATACATGGGTGACCCTCCTACTTGAACCTTTAAGGAAAAAAAAAATACACTATAAATTGACAAAAATACGTCATAAACACACCAACATTCACCAATGGTAGGAATAACCACAATGTCAGGGGTCCAAATGAAAACTACATTCATCAGAAGCAAAGCTTAAAACGAGATTATATCACGAAAAAACGAGAATTCAACAAATGCTTGTAACAACAATGACACAACTCAAACGAACATAAATATATCACAAACACATCCATATTGAATAAATGCCTGGAATAACAACACTGTCAACTCAAAATGAAATCTACAATCATTACAACAAAACTGAACAATATAAACACACACACACAAAATATATATACATATATATATATATGAACACGTAATTACATATATATGTATATAGAGAGGGGGGATGGGAGAATGCATACCCTATCGGGAAAAGGCGCAGTGCTACCTTCTTCTTCCTGCCCAGTAACCTTATTAGCACTCAACCCACCACTATCATCGGCCATCGTTTTCTCCTTCCCAACACCAACAACCCCTACTGCTTCACCTCCCTCTCCTTCTTCCTCAACCTTCTTACCCCTCTTACGCTCCGATTCACTATCCCTCTCTGATATCACAATCACTTGTTCCTCCTTCAGCTTCCTCTTCCCCAATCTCGTCCTTTCTCGCCCCGCCTCGGCCCCCAAATTAACCTTTATTTCAACAGCTCCGGCGGCTTTCGCCTTCGCCTTCGCCTCCTTCGCAACCGCCGCTCGTGTCTTGATGTAGTTCCCGACCAAGTGCTCCGATCGCCTCACCGGTGTTCGCCGCTGGGTGGCTGTTACCGGAGCACGGTTTCGGCGTACTCCTTTCCGCAGCTCCGGCATTCTTCGCCCATGCAATCGATACAAAACGGTACCGTATCGACCATTATCTTTCTCAACTATGCGCTGAAACCCTAACCATGGGCGAATCTGCACGATCTGATTCCAATCCCTAACAATCTAACACCTGTATAAATAGAGATAAAGAGAGAGAATCGATGTGAGAAATACCTGAAAACGGATATATAAAGAACGCAATCGACGAGTTTCAACTAGAATTTGGGAATTAGGGTTTGCAGAAACGGTAAACGAAATCGAGAGAGAGAGGGGAGAGGAGAGGAGAGGAGAGGAGAGAGAGAGAGAGAGAGGAGACGTTTGTTTACTTTGGCTAATTGTTGGCTGAAGACCTAATGGAGGGGCACGGACTCTGACTGATGTGGGATTGTGAAATAACCGAGTAAACCAATGGGGAAAGGTATGGCTTTGGTTGGGTCCTAGCCAAGAACAACCAATGAGATCTCGCCACGTCGGTAAAAATAAAATATACCATATGGAGCTGAAAAAAAGGTTCGTCGTGATGAGCGAGTTTTCCACGTCGGCATTGCCAAACCCATGGAAGTCGTAACTCGGGTGATTTTGAATTTAATCATGTGCTTAATAATGTTTGTGGTTTCTCCTTAACATGACAGCGTGTCGATGTGACCCTTCAAAATTTTGGAGCGAAATTGACCGCCTGCGTGCCAATATTTTACCTCACTGTGGTCCCCTTTGGTTAACGGAATTAGGGTACAGAAAATTATTTTTTCCGTATATGTTTGATTTACAAGAAATTTGTAAAAAATTATAAAATTATATTTTTTTAATCATTTTTTTTTTATAAGAATTGTAAGAAATGTTTTGTGGGAAAGTTTAAAAAAAAAACCTCTTCAAATTTTTCTAACCAATTTCAACATTGAACACAATGAAACAATCTCATTTGGTATAGGTTTGCATATGATTTGTACATAGTAGGATATTAGTCTATAACAAATGACTTAGGAGGCCAAGACATTCCTTGTCGATCAATCAAATTTTAGCCATTTGAGGCTCTTTTGACGGGCATCACATCACTATGAGCTGGCTTGTAATGGCTTGTAAGGAATAGCTTGGCTTGCAGAGAGGATCATCCAGTTCATTGTCCTATTGTTCTACTAGCTTAGTCAGACTTGCAAAGGAGGATCCATTCCCCTTCAACCACCCTATGGAAAAATTACGCACACACATCTCATGGGCTATGGCTCTACATCTAATATATCCCGTAAAATTTAGTTTCTTTTCATTAAATTCTTCCTAATTTGGCCCACTTCCAGTAAGGGATGACTAACAAAAGGGTCTACCCGGAGACTATACAATTCTTAATCACCTGATTAACTTGATCCCCATTGCAATCCCTAATAAGGTCGAGGTATGATATAGTGATATGCTGTGTAATAAGTATTGTCTATTGGCATCCATAACCATATTATTATACTATTATTATCTATACTATTATAGAAAAAGGTTACACTTATGGTTGCATGTACAAACTAAAGTATTGAAAAACCCTCAATCACTATATGCTCTCTAACAACGGTTACGCATAACTACCCCTAATTACCCAACTCCTATTTTTTCTCATATTTCAAAAACTGTTTCCTTTCTCCCACCATTTTTAATTCTTTTTTCAGGGTTTCTTTTGGCACATGCAAACCGTGTGCGCCGACGTCTAGTATGGTGTAAATGTTTACATCTAATGTATTGTAAAGTTTTAATTGCATTCCTTCCATTAATTACTCGATTTCTGTTCACGTTGACGTGCAAAATAAGATCCAAAGCCCACAAATTAGTGGGTATCACTCTCGTATAAACAACTCCGTTATTTTAGGATTATTATAAAACTATCATTCATTTGATTATTTAACATATTCTGCAATTTTACCATCATTTTTTGCAACAATGGAAGAAAATCCATCGATTTTATTTATTTATTTATTAAATGACAAAAGCTATTAATAGGATTGAATTTAAGGGCATTAATCTAAAAGCCTGTGGGCAAATTTTTTTTTTTTTTTTGACAATTGATATAATTTTCCTATACTTCTAAATCATCAATATCAACAAATGGGTATCAATATTTTTTCATATGTTTGAACTCTAAGTTGCAGTTTGTAACTTTAACTATAGCATGTAGTTACCGTTGGATGGTTGACACATGTCCAATCAAAGTGATATATGGCTGGGATTCAAAACGCACACAAACAAAGTTGTTTGAAAGCTTGACATTACCGACGAGGGATAGAGGGATTCAAAAAACATACCAAAACGTTGCATTTGGTATTCATTCCTATTTCCCCCAAATTTTTAGATCTGAGATTTCATTATCCACCCTCGTTCTCTCTCTCTCCTCTTTCTTTGCCACTACCATTGCCATTGCTACACAATTTGGGCACAACAAACCCGATTCAAGAGCTTCCACGTTAGAGATCTTTGTATGGAATGGACAGTCAGAACAATTTCTTGGCGGTGTTTGCTTCAATCTCTCAGATGTCCTTATCCGCAATCCACCAGATAGTCCTCTAGCTCCGTAATGGTATTGCCTCAAAGATGCCGTCGATAATCCCCATCCTGATTGAATATCACGCAAACATTTAGCTCTCCATTTGGATTGGCACTTAGGCCAACGATGCATTCCCCAAATTGTGTAGCCTTGACACACCGTATGTGGACTGCTTTCTTCCCCACTATTGTGTCCTCTCCCCCATTGGTTGGACGTCCCTTGTGTAACGTGGAGTAATGGCAACAGCAGGAGCAAGGAAAGAGGAGAGAGAGAGTGGGGGTAGAAAATGAAATCTCAAATTTGAAAATTTGGGGGAAATAAGAATGAATACCAAACGCAATGTTCTGGTATGTTTTTTGAATCCCTCCGTCCACACCATTAATGTCATGCTACTTTCCTTTAAACAACTTTATTTGTGCGCATTTTGAATCCTAGCCATAGATCACTTTAATTGGACACGTGTCAACCATCTAACGGTAACTGCATACTACAGTTAAAGTTACAAACTGCAGCAAATCCGAATCCAGTAATTTGTATTATTCAAAAAGTGAGTATATCACTCGTATACCTTAAAGTCCAGAGTTTTAGATTCCAAAGGGTAGATTAATAATAGTCTACCTAAAAAAGGAGAGGATAATGTGTTTGACTTATCACTTTTATTGGAAATAACTACCGAAATGGTTTATACTTTTTGTAGAGTATTAGATATTAATTGATGTAGAGTGGCAAGTGGCACGGGAATTAGTTAGGCAATAAGTACATTTGTGTAAATACCTTATATTACCTTTTAAAAAAATAAAAAATGGTGGGGGAGCGGGTGTTTTGTTTGAGAAGGAAAACAAAGAAAAGTCCAATGTTCAAGAACCGCAAAAAACCCCCTTTTTTTTTTTTTTTTCCCTTCTTCTCATTTCCTTCGATAATCTTGGAAAGTGGAAACACAACCAAACAAGCCCTAAACCGGAACTCAAATCAAAATGAAATCCAGCCCATAATCCCACCAAAAATTTCGTTCCCGCCCACCCCCACTATCTTCAAAATCCCCGCCACTTTTCACTCTAGCCTTCTCTCCACTCGCAAACATTCCTCTCCTCTCTCAAATACTCCGGCCCTATTTGCTATTTCTCTCTCAACCACGACCGCCGCGGCGTCAAAGCCCCATTCCCCCCCATCTCCGGTGGCCTCACCCCGTCGACACAATGCCGACAAAGCGCACCTCTTCGCCTTCGAGCTCTTGGAATGCCGCTTCTTCAAAGAAGCCGAAGAAGACAGAGGACTCCGTAAATGGATTCCATACAGAAGAAGCTTTACTCTCTGAAGCCAATCGGAGCAATGCACGAGCTTGCACTCCGTCTTTTTCGAAGAAAGCGAAAAAAGATGAAGATATTGAGAGTCGATTTGTCGGGAATGTTGTCCCGAAAGAAGAAGCCCGTGAACGGTGGCCGCAGCGGTATCGGGGCAAGGTTTGTGCTCATGAACTCGATATATTCTGTTCTGATTATATATATACGTACATATGTATATGTATCTGCACGTACCTACGAAGAAATAGATGTATCATTATGTATGTATGTATGTGTGTCAGTGTGTGTGTGTATTTTGATTATATTCCGTTTGGTTGATGAAGGAAAAGACACGAAAAATGAATTTTTTAAATATATTTCTTGCGTTGTTTTGGTTTTTGAAAAATGCAGAAACTCACCTAAACTTGTACGCCAACCGAGAAACATAGGATATCAGTATCGATCCGTCTTCATCTGATAATCACAAACAAAAACACCAACACACATACATATAAACGTGTGCATATATTCAAAATTATGTTTTTTCTTTGCGTGGGCGTGTGTATAAATGCGATATTCTTATATCTGCGTAATTTTATTATGTACGGTTGATGCTCTTTAGCCCTGTAATGATTTTCTAATCTCCTGCTTGGTTAATCGGAAAATGCAGAAAAAGAAAGAAAACAGAATTTTATCCTTTTTCATGCTGTTTTGGATTTTGGAAAATGACAACTTATGTTAAATAGGTTGGTTAGTTTTGGTTGACGGTGCTTCTGAAAGCGTGTTTAAAGTTTATACTGATTTTCTTTTCCTACTGTTTGTTGGCAATCAGACCCAGCATTTGATGTTTAAGTATGGCAAGTTATTTGCTAAAAGATTGATATATTTCAATCAGATATTCATATCAGTAAAGTTATGTATATGTATATATATTGTTATTCTTTGCTCGGTTGACAACATGATGTAGGAAAGGAAGAATAAATAGAGATTTATATTTTATGATTTATGTTTTAGTATTTGAAACAGAACTTAAGGACCCAACACAATCAAGTCCAGTGTTTTTTTTTGGATCAGTGGAGTTAATGATCTTGTTTTTGGGTTCCATATAGTGAAAATATTACTTTTTTATTTTATTTTCCTGCTGTTTCTTGGAAACCAAACAGAGGATTTGAGATCTATGTTAGTATGTTTTGTTGCTCTTCATCTCTCTAAATTATTTCTGTTTCCATGTTTTTTCAGATGGGGAAGCAGATTATTGCATCAGAAAGCTCAAAGTAAGTTTATGATAGATATTGAGGCTAGTGATTTGTTGAATAGTGAGTGGAGCTTGGCCACGTTGTCATTTTTAGAAAGTGGAAACCAATGGATCTCTAACGTAAAAATAAAATTGTGCTTTGATCCTAATCTTGTATAAATATATATACAAACATATTTTATCTTTGCTTCCTTTCTTTTTGATATCACTATTGGTTTGGAAAAATAATGGAAATAATTAAATAATGTGTAAATTAGACACAAAATATGGTAAAGAATATGAATACTTGAGAAGAATGTAGTGTGTAGAGTGCAGAAAGCATGTGTTGCTGAGCAAAGAGAGAAGATCAATCAATAAAGAGTAAAAAAGTCTAGGCTAAGATACCAAGGATCTAAAAATAAGATAAAAGAGATTACATGGACAAGTTAGACTAATTAAAGAAGAATATAGATTTTAAAGTTGGAATTGCTGGATTCCTAGGGAAGATGGCTTTCTTTCCTCATTGTTTGAAGCTGTAAGCATTGAGATACTTAAAGATTTTTATAGCCATTGGAGGGTTGCAACTGCTCTTCAAAGTAGCACATTAATGTCTTTTCAAGAGCTATGTTCATGGGAAATTGTTGCATGGGTGTCTCGAATTAAATGTGATGCGACTTGATTAACACTTTTGGGCATTTTTTACCTTACTCATATATCTTTCAGTTACTTGGCTGTATAAGGGACCTTTAGGGCATTTATATGTAGAGAATAAAGACCTTGTTGAGTGAGTATGAATTTTTTGGGTGTATTTTTGGGGGGCTAGGATTTGAGAAATTGAACACCTTGTAATTTTCATCCTTTAAAGTAAATTTTCTTGCTGTCTTCACCTATGGACTCAGGCTATTAGCCAAACGATGTAAATCCTTAGTGTGCTTGTGTATGCTTTTTACCCCTGTTTATTGTTGAGTTTACGAGTTGCCTTGATACCCATTTCAGGTTGTCTCGGTATCCAAATATTTGTTCTTCATGACAAGATTGTATGTAACAATACTGTTGGTATGTCAAATTGAATTACAAAAAAAATAACATGATGATTTTATCTCGAGACTGTGAGAGGAGAGATCTTGGCGAAGATCTAGACTTTCTTGTTGAGTTTAAGACCACAGTGATATGTAGCTATTTCTATATGTAAAGCAATGTATTTTATTTTTGATCTTATTATTGATTCTCTTTTGTGTTTTATAATTTTCGATTGGAATAGTAAGGGTGATACTGAGGAGGTGCTGCAAGCTCAATGCCACTATACACAGGCAGAGGTTGACGGGCACATCATTTTTAACCTCTATGATGATGCTTACGTGAAAGTACGTTGATTTTAATTTCATTTCAATTTCTGATTTTCTTTGCAAGTATTGCAGGTAGGATTTTGAAAACATGTTGCATCGATTGATTCAGTGTCACACAAATTAAACTCTAGTAGTTATTAGATCATCCATGGCGAGCTAAAATATTTGCTTACGAAATACAGTATAATCACATGGGTGCACAACACGCGATGGCCATTTATTAAGTCCAATTTATTACATATGCCAAGTAAATTTATTTGCCAAGGCTTTTTCTGCCATCACAACTCTGCATTAAAATAGGTTTATTTAACATTATTTTACTTATGTCATATGCATTACCATGACATTCTTGCTAGGTGGTATATGAAACTTGATATCTAAATCTTTATTAATATTTGGGATATGTGACTGATGATATTTATAAATTTATAAAAATACAATGTCTCCATATGATAAATTTACAGATCTATCATGTTTATGAAGATGTAAATTTTACTCTTGTGGTTGAGTAGAAGTTTAATGTGTGACTTCGTTAGCTTATGAGATTATTGAAACCGAGTTCCTTAATAATGTTGCATAGATATTTGAAAAAACAATTATTGTGAGATCTAATCTGTGTTTCATTTAATTTATTAGGCTGGAGATGGGGAAGATAACTATATTTGTAAGATCATTGAAATGTTCAAGGCAATTGATGGGGCACTGTACTTCACTGCCCAATGGTTCTATAGAGCCAGGGATACTGTAAGACAAATTTGAAAGCCTTTTTCTTACAGTTTTGTTGCTCAATTCTTTAGTGGAAAGCTTTGATGTCTGATTTTATCTTTTTTGGTAAACCCTTTTCTAGGTCATCAAGGACAATGCCCATCTTATAGATAATAAGCGCTTATTCTTTTCAGAGATTAAAGATGACAATCCGTTAGATTGCCTGGTTGAAAAATTAAGAATTGCTAGAGTACCCCTAAACGTACGGTTGCAAACTCTTACATGGTTGCATTTTAATGTTTATATATCCAAAAAAATTGTAACAATTCTAACTTGGTTTGCAGGTAGATTTAGAAGCAAAAAAGGAAGCAATTCCAGCTTGTGACTATTATTATGATATGTTATACTTGTTGCCTTATTCCACATTTATGAATGTACCACAAGGTACAGTTTTCTTTATTAAGGATTGTCATGTGTTCATCATTGTAATCCTTTATTGTGATGTTGAAATTTAGTCTGATTGCATTTGTGTTTGCAAGTGAAAAATTTGGAATGGTTTTGTTTCAAGTTCTCACAATTTTGTAAGATTGCAGAAAGTGTGGGAGCTGGCAGTGAGACATTCTCTACAATTTCCAGTGAAATCAACATAAATGGGGAAACATGCGATGTGAAATCAGATTCAGAGGAAGTTTTCCAAATTCAAGCTCATAAAAAATCAGAATGTTGTTGCTTGATTTATACTCTGGATGTGGTGCAATGTCTACTGGTCTCTGTTTAGGTGCTAACATTTCCGGTTTAAATCTAGTGACTGTAAGTCAAGCTCTCTCTCTCTCTCTCTCTTCTCTCTCTCTCCAAATCTGTTTTGACTAACCATTTGATCCCTTTTACTTGTTTGTGTAGAGATGGGCAGTTGACATAAACAAATATGCATGTGAGAGTCTTAAATTAAATCATTTGGAGATGGAGGTAGATTTATAGAACCTTTTTACTTCTCCTTGCTATTTTGTTGTTATATACACACAACATTCAACCAAACCTTAATCCCAACTACCTGGGGTTGGCCACATAACTTGTTCTTCGCCATTCAGTTCTATGGGTTTTTGTTAAATCCTTAGCATACATGTTATTTTCTCACAACTTCTTAACACTCTATTTTGGGCTTTCCTCTTGTCCTTTTAAGGCCTTCAACTTGAATCAAGTGACCCTTACGTATAGGTGCATTCTAAGGTCTTCGTTGCATACGAGTCATATGACTAAACCACCTTGGACAATTTTCCTTCCTCTTCTCCTCAATTGGTATTATGGCCCACCTTCTCACAAATGCATTCATTTCTTATTTCATCTTTCTGTGTATTATCATTTATCTGTTTTAACATCATCATTCTCGCTACACAATTTATTGAATTTTTGCTATACATGTACCCATATAGTTATCTATACATGCATAGATTCTTTGACTGATTCATAATGTAAACTAGGTGAGAAATGAATCTGCAGAAGATTTTTTATTATTGTTGAAGGAGTGGGAGAAACTCTGCATCAGTTTTTCCTTGATAAGTGGGGATTTAGAAGATAAGTATTTTGATCTAAAAAGTATGGAAGATGATGATGATGAGGATGATCATGAAAGGAATGATGGTGATGGGGAGGATGATTCTGAAGTGTTTGAAGTTGCAAAGATACTTGCAATATGTTATGGTGATCCTAAGGATAAAGGAGAACGTGGGTTATATTTCAAGGTATTTGAACTTTAAAATCAAAGCATAATCTCATTTATGTGAATATTGTGGTATGGTATATCAGTTTTTTTAATTAAACAATTTTCTTTGAATATTTTGAGTATGCTAGTTCATAACTAGTAACTTTTTCCGCTTTATAGTGTTAACTCTTGATAATTGCCTAGTTTTCAGTACACTTAATATTTGATGAAAATTGCGTAGTTTTCAGTACACTTAGTATTTGATGATCCACCAATACATTTTTTCAAGGGAAAAATATGAAATATAATGTGGAGGAAATGGCTTAAACCTTGATTGCTATGTGCCAATTGTTCTTTTCTCTTCCCCTATTGATTTCTTTTCTCATATTCTTTCAAGTGGTGAACCAAAAGGACAGGAAATCTTTTGGGTCCATTAGTTTTGAAAGAGAATTTTTCCACAAAAAATATCTAATGAGAATAATGAAACTTCAAGGTGTATAGAGTTAATTACTTTTTGCACTTTTATGAAATCCTAGTTTAATGTGAACTCTCATTTATACATATTACATTCATTTATACATATTGCATTCATGTCTAATTGTTGTTCTATTTTCCCCTTGTTTTGCTTTGTATTGTATCTTTAGGTTAGCTGGAAGGGCTATGGGCCTAGTGAAGATTCTTGGGAGCCTATTGAGGGTTTGGGGTATGTAATTGAACTTTTTTTTTTTTCTTTTGGTTGTTTTGGGGGTGGGGGCTCTAGTTGTGCACTATTATCCTTGCATGCCTTGAGACTTATATGGTTTTCAAGTTTCACTCCCATGTCTTACAATTGATGTTTACTCATTAGTAATTGTCGAGAGAGTATGAAGGACTTTGTTGCGAATGGATACAGATCAAAATTCCTTCCTTTGCCTGTAAGTTTGTTTTGTTTTCACTTCTCTTAAATACATTTTCCAAAAAAAAAGAAAAAAGATTTATGATTATTTTAGATTGATTATAACTTGTTTTTCTTTGTTTAATCATATAGGGTGATGTTGATGTTATATGCGGGGGTCCTCCTTGTCAAGGAATCAGTGGGTTCAATCGTTTTAGAAACACAAAGAATCCCCTAGATGATCCCAAAAATGAACAACTTCTTGTCTTTATGAATGTTGTAGACTATCTTAAGCCAAAATTTGTTTTAATGGAAAATGTTGTTGATCTTGTAAAATTTTCTGGTGGTTTTCTTGGGAGATATGCCTTGGGTCGTCTCATTCAAATGAATTATCAAACACGAATGGGATTGATGGCAGCTGGTGCTTATGGACTACCGCAATTTCGCATGCGTGTTTTTATATGGGGGTCTCGTCCCACTGAGGTGAATTGTTTTGTTGTTTTTTATATTAATGATATTAAATAATCCAACTTTGTGTTCATTGAATTTTTCTTTTGTAGAAATTACCCCAATACCCACTACCAACACATGATGTCGTTGTAAGGGGATTTATTCCTACTGAATTTGAGGTATCAACTATTTAATTTGTACATTTTTTTATTATTTTAAAATTTGTTGCCCATACCATATTAAAGTAATTTGTTATGAATGCAGAGTCACGCTGTTGCTTATGAAGAAGGTTGTAGTGTTGAATTAGAAAGAAAACTTCTACTCAAAGATGCGATATCTGATCTTCCTCCTGTATGAAAACTAACTTCTTTTGTCCTTGCCTTTTTTAGAAGTACTTCTCAAAGTTCGATTCAACATTTTCTTCTATGTTTGCTTTTTTGTTGTTGCATTTAGGTGACAAATGGTGAACAACGAGATGAAATGCCCTATGGGCAAGCTCCCCAGACGGAATTTCAGCAATTTATTAGATTGAGTAAAGATGGTGTGCAATAGTTTTTGTCAATTAGTTCATATAATTTTTTTTAATGGTTAACGTGTTTTGGGAATTCCAGATTGGTCCAGATGCAGGCAAATAATTACATATTGATACAAATGACTACTAACTTCGTAGTATATGACTATAAACTTAACTAAGAATGACTAGTAAGTTCTATTGATATGTAATTATTTGCCTGTAGTCAGACCAATCTGTAATTCCCCTCTTTTTTTTCCTTTTTTTTTTTTCATAGGCTATTAAAGTTGTCCTTGGAGTTGGGACTACACTTAAGAATGGGAAGGTTATAAGTTAGATTTTCCACTCCTTGTCCGCAATTTTTTTTTTTTTGGATTGTTTTTTAAAACTATCAATCTCCTATCATCTATGAAAAAAAAAGAAAAGGGAAATTTCCTACATCATCATTCTTTCTTAAACCATTGCTCTCCTTTTGATGCTCCAACTGAACTAAAATGTCAAATCTATAGATATGTTTTTTATTTTCTGTGGGGTGTTTTAAAGGTTTACTTAGGACACTTTCAAAATACCAATTAATATGAAAATAAAACATCCTTGTTGCCAGCCTTATGCCTTAATGGAGCACTTAATTGTAAAAAGTTCAGTAAGAGTTAAATTCATTCACCTTTCCTTTAGATTAGGTGCTTGAAAACAAAGTATGTCATGGTTAGAGTGTCATAATCTATCCATTCTCTGGTTGTTGAAATTCTAAAATGATTGCGTCCACATAAGCTTCTGAATTTGCTGTTTTCCATAAAAATGATATTGATGCTAACTTCATTATAGTTTCATGACATTTTCAATTAACTATTTAACTACCGTTTAATTTTATTATTACACTGCATTTAATTATGAAAATTGTTTTATGTTATTTAGCTTCTATTGATGCCATTGTAATTCGAATCAACAGTATACAATGCTTATCATTTTATGTAAGAGACTATACTTCTATTCAACACAACTTACAAATCATATGCTGTTGGGCTAAATACATTTTCTAGATTTAATTTGAATCAATGGCCTATTTTGATTTGCTTGTCCTCTTTTCTCTTTGTAGAATTGTTAGATTCTTCAGACTTAGTGTCAAATTCTTCAAAAAACCTTGTATATGACCATCGGCCTCTTGAGTTGAATACGGATGACTATGAGCGAGTTTGTCAGATCCCAAGAAGAAAGGTCTAATTTTTCCCTTGTCTATCTATGCTATGGTACTACTTTTTACCATCTGATTGAAACTTTGGTATTTTTTATCAGCTTGTTAATGCACCTTTTGTTTTCTTGGTTCTAGGGAGCAAACTTCAGAGATTTACCTGGTGTTCGTGTTCGGCCAGATAAGAAAGTTGAATTTGACCCAGCTATTGAGAGGGTGCTCCTGCGATCCTGGAAAACCTCTGGTTATACTATTAAACTTTTTTCCCTTTTTTTTTAAGTTGTCTTAATCCATTTAATTTCTTCTCAATACTTTTTCTGCCACTTCGCTCCCTGATCTTACTGTTGTGCTTGAAATTATAGGTTCCTGATTATGCAATGAGTTTTATGAATGGATCTTCTTCAAAGTAAGGGATTCCTCTTTTTCTTCATACGTTTTGGTATTACCACTGATTTCTTTTCCAATATCCTCACTGTGTCAAATTTTGTAGACCTTTTTGCCGTTTGTGGTGGGACGAGACAGTGCCCACCGTTGTTACAAGAGCAGAACCCCATAACCAGGTTACTTAAAACCTTGATTTACATTGGTCAACATATGCACATGTCGATAAGTAAAATTTTTTGAATGGCTAAGCCTGAATTTTGTATTACAGGCAATTTTACATCCTGAGCAAGATAGGGTTTTATCAATCCGAGAAAATGCAAGACTCCAAGGGTTCCCAGATTATTATAAACTTTGTGGGCCTGTTAAGGAAAGGTAAGGTTTGAGGATTATGATATTGTAATTTATAATTATGGTTAACAAGTAGCTGGGATTGTGAATTCTCAGAAAAAATAAATAAAAATGCTAGGATTGTGAAGAACAGGTGTTACACTAGTATAACTATGGGACAGTGAAGAAAAATGATCTGCAGATTCATCATTAGCATAACTCAACACACATTAATGGTGCGTTTAGACAAGAGATTTGCAAAAGAGATTTAGGTTAAAATAGGATTTCAACCTCATTTGTTATTTGCTATTATCATAATTTGGTATTGAATTCTCTATCTTATCTAAATCCCTCCAACAAATACCTCATCCGAACGCACCATAAGGGAAAGAGCTTTATACTACCTCACCTACCAAATTCAATACATGAGGTCCATCATAAACTTCAATGGTGGTTACTCCATCTCATATCTCTTTCCTTTTTTCCAGGTATATTCAAGTTGGCAATGCAGTCGCAGTTCCGGTTGCCCGGGCATTGGGATATGCATTAGGTTTGGCATGTCAAGGTTCTATTAGTGATGAACCTTTGTTGAATTTGCCCCCAAAGTTTCCTAACATTTTGGAACGCCTTTCATCTGCATCATCCGAAGATGATGCTTAATTGCTGCAGCTAAGAGATGCATTGTAATTTTAAGTCAAATTCGTGGAAAATTCATTTCATAGGGGAAATTGTACTATTTAACATTCCTTAATAATGTTTCTTGTGAATTTGCTATTTATAATTTAATTGGTCTCTAATTCAAAGTATGATTCTTCCCTATCTAGTTTTTGGTTATTTGATGTATTTTTAGTAGGTAGCACATCTTTGGAGAACATAGGGGTTGTTTGGGTTCACTTTATGTCATCTTATGTCTTAGTGGTTTATGGGAGTACATTAGGTTAATGCATAGGGTATAATCTTTAATACATAATGTTAATAAAAATTAAATGAGCATGTGTTCATTTGATTGAGATTGTATAAATATTTATTACATATATAAATTGTCTCTTTGACTATGTGGATATTTTTTGAATTTTATTATTTCTTTACGAAAACTCATGATCCAACAAGAAAAAAAATTTCGTTTGAAGTAACTTTGGTAGGTATATTATAAAATAAAAGTGGTTTGATTGTAAGGTAAGTTTCATATTTTCAAGACAAGTTGAAGGTTTTTCAATAATAACATGTATAATTTTTTATAAAAATTGAATTCAATTGCCCCAGGCATCAAAAAAATTTCCCAACTTTGCCGGGCCGTGGGCCCCCTCCCTCCGTCTTCACATGGTTCGGCCCCATGTTATGTACTGTCATCTTAATCGGATAATTCGAGTAACACTATCATTCTGACTCATCTTGTTGATTGGAAAATTATTTTTAAATGTAATGATTTCCCGCGGAATTCAGATCCCCCTTCAACGGTCAAAAACTACCACTCATCTTCTCCAACTTCACTCACTGATCCTCAAAACTGCCCTCGATCGCGACCCCGACTTCATTCTCTCAGTTTCTGCTTTCTGCCTGCTCAGTTTCCATCGAGTTCGCAAGATTAATCTTTGATAATATACCCATTACTCCACCACTCTTTGCTTGGAATACAATTATCAGAGCATACACAAAGAGTCCAACTCCAATTGAATCAGTGAAGCTTTTCTCTCAGCTTCAAAGGGTTGGGCTTAAACCTGACAATTTTACGTACCCTTTTGTCCTTAAAGCTTGCGGTCGTTGTTCGATGGTAGGAGAAGTCGGGGACGGTGCATTCATTGATTATAAAGATGGCTTTTGATTCGGATAAGTATATAGGGAACACCCTTTTGAGAGTGTACGCGTATTGCAGTGCCATTGGGCTTGCAAGGCGGGTGTTCGACGAAATGGCTATGAGAGATGTGGTCTCTTGGAGTTCAATGATTGCAGGATACGTTGCTTGGTATGTATTTTGATCGTGTCAGTATGGTTTTGTTTATAGTTTTATTAGTTGTAGAGGACCAATTTGGTGATGGGCGTGTTTAAATTCTATGCATGAAGTAACTTACAGATAGCTTACCTAAATTAATGGGGGATTATATGGCTTGTCATTTAATGCATCTGGAGCAACAGGTTGTCAACTCTTTCTTACATTCGATAAAATGATTAAATTTAGTGATTTGTAGAATATCTTTGTAAACTGAGCAAGGCCTTTAAAAAAATAAAATAAAATTATCTTGTAATTTTGTCACATCAGCGTTTGCCTTAAGCCCGCTTCATTGTATGTTTACAGCAACCGTCCATGGGATGCATTTAAAGTGTTCCGACACATGAAGGAAGTGAATGAGAAACCAAACTCTGTCACTTTAGTAAGCCTGCTTTCTGCTTGTACTCGTCTGTTTGAAATCAGCATAGGAAAGTCTGTTCATTCATATATCATTGTTAATTGCATAGAGTTGGAAGTTGCTTTGGGAACTGCCCTCCTTGAGATGTATTCTAAGTGTGGGCACATAGAGAATGCTTATCAAGTTTTCAATTCAATGAGTGAGAAGAACTTGCAATCTTGGACGGTCATGATTTCTTGCCTTGCGGATCATGGTCGTGGAGAAGATGCTATTTCCTTGTTTACCCAAATGATTGAAACTGGATTGAAACCTGACAGCATGTCATTTTCCGGGATCTTGTCAGCTTGTAGCCACTTGGGTCTTGTTGATGAGGGCCAAAAGTATTTTGATCGGATGGTGAGACGTGTATAATGTCAAGCCAACAATGAAGCATTTTGGGTGCATGGTGGATTTGCTTGGACGAGCCGGGATGATTGATGAAGCTTATGAGATCATTAAAAACATGCCAATGGAGCCTAACTCAGTTATTTTAAGGAGCTTCATGGGTGCTTGTAAAAACCATGGCCGGGTTTTCTGTTTAGATGAAAACCTGAGGCAACTTCTGCTTAAACTAGAGCCCGACCTTGGAGCGAAACTATGTAATTGCTGCTAATGTATTTTCTGAGTCTGGTTTTTGGAATGATGCAGCTAACCTGAGAACAGTTATGAAAGAGAAGGGTTTGAAGAAGGTTCCAGGGTGCAGTTGGGTGGAAGTGAATGGTAGATCTGCAAAAGGATTGTTGAAGAGGCTGTAAGATAAAGTTCTGTATCCGAGTGGCTGAAGAGTCGTCGTTTGTTTGCAACTTTCGAAATTATGCTAAAAAAGAAGCCGATGACAGTGTTATCGAGACAAAGACCAGGCTTAGAAGGGGGAGTATGGAAGTAATTAATTGATTGTTGGGATTGTTGATGATGAAGTTCTTGAGATTACGAAAAAAATATGGATTTTTATAAAAGGCCATCCCCTGTAGCACCAAATAGGACTCCGAAAATGAGAACTAGTACAGTGGCTATTTCTTTGACCAGAAAATTTGTATTCTGAGTTTGAGAATTCTATAAAATGCTCAAAGGAAATTTAGGACAGTCCACTTTGAATCTGAATGTAACCCAGATTGTTGCAGCAAATATCAGTTTGCTATGGAGTGTCACCTTCTCGGAATTTCACTTCAGTAAGTGAACTAGGATGTAAGGCCCCCCATTTGTTTAAAAAAGAGCCAGATTTGGTTTGGTTTGCCAATTTTTTCAGTTTTTGCACCAGTATCCAGGTGTCTTTGAAGAAGTCACTAATTTAATAATTGATAATAACTCTAATGTATAATAGCCCAGCTGAGGTTTATTATAATTTATAAATAGAGATTATTTTTTACAAAGACAGACTGGTCCAAACCATTAGTACTTTTTGGTTGACATTCTCAAAAGACCATGACAGGCCCAGATTGGTTTGTCATTGCTAGTGTCTCTTCCCTTTTAATGCATGCTACTTATTAAATTTTACCCGTCTAATATTGATGAAATATCACAGAAGGAAGCAAGAAATACCGCTCAAAATTTAATTACCCCTTCTCATTTATCCAAAATTAGTTATTATGGATCCGACTGATAAAAAAAACAGCCCTGTTATTAGGATTTGGATTTGGTGCAGTTTTGTGCTTTAACTGCACCGTACAATAACCTCGCGATGAGTGACACATGGCAAGGGTTGCAATGGAACAGTAAGGATGGCTCACAGCGATTTGGGAAAGAAACGGAGAGGACTAACGGCTTTAACAGGTTTGCTCTACTCAAACACCACCGGCGGCTCCGAAACAGAAAGGAAGGTAGAACCAGGTGAGCTCAGATTTGAATCGCTTATGCAGAGAAAAGAAGGTAGAAGCAGTTCTTGAAGCTATAGATGAAATGGAGAAAAATGGAGTTTTTATGGACTCAGGTAATCTTGTTGAGTTGCTGCAAGTTCATGGGGATGTGAAGTTGTCGGCAGTTGGGAAAAGGATCCATGAGTATATAATGAGGTCTCCATCCATGCGGTCTCCATCCATGCCCAAAACTGTTGTTTTTAACAAATTGGTGGAGATGTACTGTAAAGTTGGTGATACTGGGGAAGCCCGCCGAGTGTTCGAACAAATACCGGATAGAAACTTGGATTCTTGGAATAAGATTCTGCTGGGTTTGGCGGAAAATGGGGAAGGTGAAGAAGCAATTGGAATCTTTACCCACATGAAGTAAGATGGAACGAGACCTGATGGGTCTACTTTTGTTGGTGTTTTAATGTCTACTTTTGTTAAAGCCATTTGTCCTCTCCGTTTCTTTCTCAAACCGCTGTAAGCCATCCCAACAGTTCATTGCAACCCTTACCATGTGTCACTCATCGTGCGGTTCCTGCATGGTACAATTAAATTTTGGATATTTGAGTGCCCTTTAAGGGCATGTGGAGCCCCTTTGAAAAGCACAGATGAATTTTCTTCATACCAAACGAATTGTGAAAACGATCTCCGACAACCGTAGGGCGAACGGAACAAAAAAAGTGCTCTTACATTTGAGGCTTACATTTAATTTCTTTGGAGCTATTAGCCAATTATTAGTAGAGTCACTGTGTTGACAAAAAGCCGAGAAATCGTAATTAGACCGTTTGCGGTCATGTTCAGCTTCCAAGCTCGTGCCAAGGTGGGATCTTATGCCCATCAGTGTAGCTTGGATTTTATATCATAGCACCTCATATTAAAATACAAAATTGAAACAAAACTAAACCAGGATCACAACACTCTGTCTCAAGTAAAGAATTTTAATTTCCACTTCCTTGAAGCCAACTACTAGTCCAAACAAGACCTTAATTCCTTCTTTTCTTTTTTTGGTGGAAAAAAAAAGTCTTTAACTATACTTTCCACCTCCTTAAGCTAAACCATTAATCCAGTTCATCTTGAAAAGAGCGTGGACTTTATCCGTGTTAATTGGGTTCAAAGTCTGTAAAGCCCAATATACATATATATATATATATATATATATATATATACACAGACACACATATATCCCGAAAATACAAGAAAATACAAAAATACCTTTTTATCCCTCTGACAAAATTACTATTTATCACTGTTGCGATCAAATCTCCACACAACAGCCTGATTGAACAAAGCCCAGAAAAGTGATCTGGTACATCTATTTTCTCCAATTTACCAACTTGCCCTTCTCTCATTTGCACCAGAAAGAACCCCTGAGGTGCACCCTGGTAAGGCGAACCACTCACAAGTGTCCGGTGACCCAACATGACTCCACAAGCTCCGACTCTGACCGCCGTGTCCGACTCGGCCCAATACACCAGCTTCCCATCTTTTCCTACCCCACCCACGGAGGACCTGGGGCACCGACCCGCCTCCCAAACTGCCTCCACTCGCTTCCACTGACCCGTCCCGAGTTCATACGACTCAGCGCTTCCTTCGAACATCCCTTGACTCTCCGTCCTGTAACCACCGACGACCCAGAACTCGTTCCCAATCACCACCCCTTCGCACTCGTCCCGTTCCTGGCTCATCCGAGGCAACTCGCTCCACTCGTCTCTCCTCAAGTCATAAGCCCACGCCGATTTCAACGCGTTCTTGTTCTCGTCGTGCCCGCCGGCGACGTAAATCCGGTCCTCCAAAGCTCCGATTGCGAAGAAAGTACGCTTCGACGGCATTTCCTTGCCTTGCCTCCACCGCCGCGTCGTGAAATCGTAGACGAACACGTCCTTCACCGGTTCGTATGTCACTGGATGCCACCCGCCCATCACAACCAACTTCCCTTCACAGCTCGACAATTGACAAAACAGAGGCAACCCATCTGGGAACTTCGGAACCGGGTCAACTCGCTCCCAAATCCCACTCACCGGGTCAAACACGGTGATCCCAAAACTCGGTGACCCACCGAGTTTTCTCTCGTCCGATACAACTGGACCAGGTAGAGCCTGAACCAAGCAAGCCACCTTGTGGGTATATCCACATTGGTTCCTCAGATAGTAAAACTCTTGGCTTTGGAGTAGATCTCGCCACCGACGACAAGCACGCGAGGCGACTGGGTGAGCTGTGTAGGGTAACCGAGTCAAGCACTCGAGACCGAGTTCTTCAGGAAGACCCGGAAATAGCTCCATGAGCTGAAGAAAGTTTTCCCCTTTTAGGAGACCTGTTTTGGGTTCTAGAAAGTGTTTGTTGAAATGCTCTCAGGCTAAAAGAACCACTTACTGCAGCCTGCAGGCTTTCCAGTTTGTGGTATGACAATATACCATACATCTATCGGAGTCCTATATTTATAGAGCCAGTTGAGTTGAGGAACATATGTAGAAACCGTGTCCAGTGTTTGCCACGTGACATCAGATGTAAGATGGTGACGTGTCCTTCTCACATTATAAATATCAAAGAGATTTTTGCCCTAATGTAATGATTGGATGACTAATAATAACTTAACATGTGAGATGTTTGCCATAATGGAACGATTGGATGACTAATTATAACTTAACATGTGCTTAGAGCCTAAAAAAACCAATATGAGGTTTTTGACGGATGAATGGTGATCTGCGGAGACTAGCTTGGGGATTTGCACTTGGACTGTTTGTTTGGAGAAGGGGAAGAAGAGGATAAGGCATAACACTAGGGTTTGCCAACGTGTGATGGGGACATGGTCACGTGATGTGACCGTGAACAGCGGGGCCCATGCATACGTGCGCTTTCGGATGATTGAGTGGATAAAGATATTGTACATCCTGATAAGCATGGAGTGTACACGAAAATTTTTGGGGTGGATTTAATTTTTATTTATTTAATTGTTTTTTCCCCATGCGAATTTTGCGAAGTGGTCCTTATTGAGTGTAACGAGCTCGCTGCCTTAAATGTCACATGATATTTTGTTTTTCTTTTATATATATATATATATATATATATATATAATTTTGATTTTGTGAGGGATTATAATTATGATAGTATGATATGTTCTGCATTTCAACAGTTTTTTATATATTTTTATTATTCCCTATTTCTAATATAAATTGATTTTTTAATAATAAATAGAGTTTAATCATGTCCGTTTTTATTTTTCTTAGAGTTTAATTTTACGCTCATTCTTAGAGTTGGTCATCGATTGAGTTTATCTTATACATTTATTCGTGCAAAAATGATATTAATATTTGGACAAAACCACCTATCATAACCACTTTGGAATTAAGTTGGGCTGAGCCACCGACATCAATTTTTGTAATAAGATCAATGAGGCTGCGGTGGGCACAAAGGGAACTAATTTTATCCAACTGTCGTATGGATAAAGTCTTATGGTAGTTAATATGAGCATTATCGTGACCAATAATAATTAAAAAATGAAAAAAAGAAAAAGAAAAAGAGGTTAGTACAAGCATTATGAAAGGTAACTTTCAATTCTACTATGTATTCCATATGCGCCTAAGATATACATAATGGGAAAAAGGAATGGGAATTTGGTGATCCGGATGTGATAGGGCAGAATTAAAAGTTCTTAGGCTCCTAAATTGAAGGGGAAGGGTACTATTTCACATGGGAAAAGGGAGATTCAAACCAAAGATCCATCAATTAAGATTTTAACAAGTCACAGTCAAGGAAAGAATTAATGGAGGGAGGGTGCTAACGGGTCTCCCCAAATGCTAGTTGATATTTTTGAAAATTAATTTAGACTTGATTCTAAAGAAAGCGTGTTGTTTGAATTATTAGGAAACAAGATTGAATGGTATACTAGAATGAGAAATTCACCGAGCAGTTATATAATAGAAAACGGTCAGACTTATCTATGTACAGTTGATCGAGTTCTCACAATCGACACTTTATGTCAATATCAAACTATGATATTTCACATTAAAAAAAGTAGCATAATTTTTTGTGATTGAACTTAAGTTGTTCAAACTAAGACTTTGTTGCATGCATTGAAGTTTGTTTTTATTTTTATTTTTTAATTTGAGAAGATTTTCTGAGAATCAGAAGATAGGAAGCATGCGTTGAGTGTAAGAAGTGACACATTAGTTTTTTGACGTTTGAACCGATGAGTGCTTACATTAGTTTTCTTGATGCAGAGGTGTGGTGCCCTTTCCACCCATTAACAAAAACTCAGCCAACACTTCCCTATGGCCAATGAAGCCTTTGAGAGAGAGAGAGAGAGAGAGAGAGAGATTAACTTTCAACTAACCTCAACCAACTTTTACTGACCTCAACTAACTTCGACTCTATATGATCATTTTGGTTCATTTAAAATTCTCTAGTAGGTTAAAAAATGATTGAAATCCGACAAAGGAGTAGGAAAATTAAAATAGCCTACACCTATTTACTAGGGGTTACAGAAAGTAGCAAAGATTCGATGTTGAATTCTCAAAACTTAGTACCATACTGAGATGATCCACACCGTTAGGTCACGTTTTAGATAATTTGGATTAAAAGTTGAAAAATCACCCATTAAAGTCATTTTGTTATTCTCAGTAACAATTGTTTGAACTTTTAATTCAAACCGTGTTGAGTTAACTCAGCACTGTGAGCTCTCATAGCTCTGCATTGAATCAATGCTCTACCGAAGGAGCCAATGCTACACTCAACAATGACTTTATTGGCCCACTTTTAAGTGTTTTATTAGACGGTAGACTTCTATAGTTTTATGGGCTAGTTGCTAGTGTCACATGGTTCAAGTGGGGGAAAAGTCAAGCCCGCCTAGTATTGAGTTTTCCCAATTGTATAGTCAAAGATAAGATGAACCTTTCCTTGCCGTTTGGGCTAAAGATGAAAGTCAAGAGAGCACGTACCCATCTCTACATCCAATAATTAAGGAGGTTAAACTTCCACATTCAGTGAGCCCCCCTCCTAGCTTGTGTGGTCCAACCGTCCAAGTAGCATGCACATGGCTGCCTCTCATGACTTTCATTTCCTTCTTTCCTTTTTCATTTTTTTTTAACTTTTAGAAATTTCTATTCTGCATATATATATATATATATATATATACTATCTATAAAAAAATGAATGTAAGAAAAACTTTTGATTGACAATATACCTTTATTTTAATTTTTAAATACATAATTACCCACC
Organism: Liquidambar formosana; assembly: GCA_039720395.1. Taxonomy (NCBI): domain Eukaryota; kingdom Viridiplantae; phylum Streptophyta; class Magnoliopsida; order Saxifragales; family Altingiaceae; genus Liquidambar; species Liquidambar formosana. Next base: position 34,643,451 of record CM077831.1, read on the forward strand.
CTTCTGCATATATAAGAAATATAACAATATGAAAACTATAATTCTAAAACATATACCTTAATATATTCTAAAACACATACTTTAATATATAAAACACAAATAGGAATTCAAGGGAAACGGAAACTATAATTCCTATATAATAAATAGAAATATATAGGAATATGGAAACTATAATTCTAAAACAAGAGTCGGAACACATACCTTAATATATAAAACACAAATAGGAATTCAGAGGAAACCGAAATTATAATTCCTATATAATAAATAAACAGTCGGATTGTAAATTCCATTTTTTCTATCAAGAATAATTTCAACCTTCTCTCCACCTTTTCTATTAACGGCGACTTTTCCCGTCTTTAGTTAACGGTGACTTCTCCCTTCTCTGGTAAGTTTTGCTTTGCAAATCTATACTACCTATAAAAGGTTGAATCTCAGAAAAACTTTTGAATGACCAATATACCCTTATTTAAAAAAAAAAAACATATCTACCATTCCTTTAATTGAAACATATAATAAACATTTTATTATTTGGTAACAACTGAATATTAGATTTTAATTCAAACTCTTAACAAATTAAAGTTAGATTTTTACTCAAATTCTTTTTTTAGGGCAACTATCAAGTTGCATGATAATATATATGAATATAAACTATTTAAATATTCTGTTTTATGAAGAAAAAAAATTTTGAATATATATCTAAAGAGTTTTTAATCTTTCGTTGTACTTTTGAATTTTAAAAATTATCTTTTATGAAAAAATATAAAATATTTATGTATTTATTATTTTGTATAACTAATATTATTTAAAAATATTCACATGTAATGTACGTGTGCTATATCTAGTATATATATATATATATATTTTAGTTGTAAGGCACACCCATTTTCCTCTTTCCCCCTTTTGCCTTTCTCTTTTGGTCTTTTTCTTTTTGCCATACCTCTCAGCCAAAAAAAGCCAAAAGAATGTGTTTACTTTGCCGACTTATGAATGAGATGTGCCCTACCATTACACGGCCGCGGGGGGGGGGGGGAAGACCTGCCATGTGAAAGAAAACAAATCTGTGACCAAGACATGCATGGAAAGATGGATCCACACAATAGAAGGGGAAAAAAAAAAGTCGGTTTAATTTTTTCTTGGCTTAATTTGCATGGTATGAGCCACGAGCTAAACGCTACTGACATCCGTCCCAATATAGTATGTTCCAAGAATTTTTGTTTCTTTTTTTGCGAAGTAAATAAATTAGCTATATTGAAAAGAGTAATGAGACATAGGCTGCATGGAACCTGAGGAATCAGACTGCCGGAGAGAATCACGTTTTTAATTTAAGCTTTTTGTGCTAATTTTCATTTGTGGTTCAATTTTTAATTAAAATCCCAATCATAAGTTTCTCTAATATCCTCACAAGTTGATCAATATTACTTTGTTTTCATATGATCAATTTTAAAATTTGATAAAAGAAACCAGTCTCAAATTTTTAATTGTACTCAAGACTGCGTTTGAATCGAGGGAATGGAAAAACCCAATTATAAAACATAAAGTTAGCTTTCTCATGTTTTTCCATCATGTTTTGGTCATAATTAAAATCATGTGCCAAGGATTTTTAAGTGATATTTGTCATCATAAGCAAGTTTACAATTTTCTACTTCTAAAACCCCAAGCATGCGCAAGCGTGCAGGAAAAGGAGAAGGAAAAGAAAAAGGAAAGCGGAAATATATATATTTATTTTTTCAAAGAAAGAAATTTTTTAATTTTACTTTTATGAGATATTACAAGTCATCCTAATACCACGGATTTCCTAACAAAAACAATTTAGCTTACTTCATGGTTAGATTTGAATGGAAAATAAAAAGTTGGGTGCAAGTCATAATAATTGAGACGTGCACATCACACCTTCTCTGTTCAAATCCACGGTCAGAAATAATCACTAGTTCACAACTATAGAAGCCCTCGGCAACATTTCCTCATTTCAATGCACCTTTAAAACAATATTCTTGGGTTATTTTCCAATTTTTGAAATTCTCAAATTATTTTCGTTAAAAAAAAAAAAAATCTTTCTTGGTTGGACACTGATTTTCTTACTAACAAATTGTTCATTATTTTTTTTTTATATACGCCCAATAGTTTTATAGAATATCTCCTTAATTATGAGTAATGATCCTCTACTTGGGTGCTCGAGTTGTTTGAGTAATCTAATTGTTGAAAAAAAAAACAAACACATATATGGGATGAGGGTTAAGCCTTGTAAAGCCATTGGATGCACCCAAGTACCCTAACAGAGGATTCTGCCTCCTTAATTACGAACTATTGCTATGCCAAATAATTCATGAATCTCAAATTTGCCACTATGCGTAAATAAAACAAAAAAAAAAGGAAAAAACTTTTTCGCGCATTGAAAATATGTATTTTTTATAAAGTATTGAAGCAGCTGTAATGCTATGTGGCCCATGGTGTAGGTGTCTCTTTTCTGCACCGTCTAGGGCGATAACAAAGGCGTGTGGGTCATTTTAAACGTTGAACAATGAAAACACTCACACCTCCAAGATTGGTTTCCAACTGCATGATGCTTGGCCATACTTTCTTTTCTTTTCTTTTTTTCTTCCTTCTTTGGTTCAATTGGCCATACTTTCCAATATTCTCCAAAAGGGTCTTTGTGTAGGTCACTAAAGGAACCAAATTCTTCACTTCATGCATCTTATCTATATATATATACTAAAACGGAGGAAATGCCTCCCTTTGGTGCCACGTGTCCGTTTGTGAACAGTTGGGGAAAAAGGTAAAATTACCTTTTAGTGACCATTGTTCAATCTAATGCCAAAAAAGGATAATATCTATCAACTTGCGACAAATTGCCTGTATACTTACATCAAAATAACTATCAATTTTCTTTTTTTCGTATTAAGTTGAGAAAGAATCACTAAAAAGTAATTTTCCCAAAAAGATATGACTTTTGGAGAAATTACTTTTTAGTGATCACTTTTCAACTTAATGCCAAAGAAAGAATATTCTCTGCCAACTTGCTACACATTGACTATATACATACTTCAAAAGGACTACTAATGTTTCATGTTTGGTATTAAGTTGAGAAGTGATCACCAAAAGGTAAATTGTCTAACTTTTCTATTTTTTGGTTTTCACTGCTCTTTTTCATGCTCTTTTTCACACGGTATAAGTAGGTTGACGCTTGGTGTACCCTGCATATCTTTTTGTTTTTATGTAGGAAAATCGAAAAACCTATATTATACAATGTTCAACCCAAACTTAGTAGACTATATCATATTTCTTCGTTTCTTTTTATGTCTATTCATCTCATTTCCCAAAAGTTAAACGTATAAAATTATAAATATTTATAATCAGAAAGGAAGCCAAATAAAGGCAATAATGATTAAAAAAGAAAATGTGACACATTGAAATATGTATTAACATATCAAATTGCTTAGAAAACTATAAAAATGCTTTCAAAATTGTGCAAATACACTTTTGCCAAACAAGGAGTATCTCAAATTGTTAGATCCAAACTAATTAACATGATGCACAAATCATTCTCAAGTCCATGCATTCGATAGTAGAGGAGCGAAGACACGAACTCAAGATTTATGATTTTGGAGCCGCGGTTCTTTACTATCTGAACTACCACACGGGTGTGTATTATATATATATATATATATATATAATTTATATTGTTCACAATATTTATATTTACAGACCTCACCCGTGCGTTGCACGGGTTATAAAAAATAAATGATATTGTTTGTCAACTTGCTACAAATTGACTTGATAAGTGCTTCAAAAGGACTACTAACTTTATTTGTTTGGTATCAAGTTAGAAAGTGGGTCACCAAAAGATAAATTCCTCACCTTCTTTTTCTTTTCTTTTTTCTTTTTTCCTTTTTTTTTTTTTGATATTACTTGCTTTTTCTTATATGGTGGAGGTACGTTGACGTTTGGTGTTCACTACATATCTCTTTGTTTTTATGTGAGAGGATTAGAAAACCCACACTATACAATGTTCAACCCAAACTTAATAAACTGTAATATATTTTTCTATTTTCTTTATGCCTATTCATTTTCCCTCCTAAAAATTAAACGTATAAAACTATAAATAGTCATAATTAAAAAAAAAGACAAATAGAGAAAAGGAGGATTAAAAAGGAAAACACAATCCGCTAGAATCTTCAGATTCTCCCGATTTGCTTCTGACATGAATAAAAAAAAAAAAAAAAATCTATTTGAATCAAAATTCTTCCCATATGGTTAATTACATAAAGTTGAAAAGATTTATACTTTCTCTTATTTTCTTATTCTTCTGGCTTTTGTTCCTATTCTCTTTCTCAGTCTAGACTTTTCTCTCATCCTTTTATGATATAATTTCAAACATATTTTTGATATTTTTCCCTATGGTTTTTCACTCTTTGTGAAACCCACTCGAAACTTTATGAAAGGTCAAGATTTATCATTGTCATGCATTTTACAATCTCCACCGTCGGATTTCGAGACACCTTCAACGGCTATATTTGCTTTGGTATATACCAACATGTTAAAACCATGATTGTGGGATAGACTAGGCTTTAGAGAATTTTAATATTTTTTCACCAAATATCATAACGTATCAGTTCCTTCATTTTTTTTTTACAAGTTTTCACTATTAAATTAATTGTTTTTCAAAATAATTTATCTTTTCGAGAATATAATTAAATTTTGTGTAATACATTATGCTAACATCACACCAAAGGTTATTTTGATTAAATTATTTTATTTATTTTTGTCTATATCTTTTCAATTTAATTGACATATTATATTAACAAATATATTTTACTATTTTAGAGAATAAGAGTTTTGTTGAAATTTTAATTTGTTGATAATATTATTTTTTATAAATTAATCCGGGCGTCGCACGGGTTCTAAAGCTAGTATCAAATCTATAATGCAAGATATATTATATTTTATTATAGCATGTCACCTCTGTCGGGGATTTGTCCTTTTCCCTCTTCATTCTTTTCAAGACCAGTTCCACCACTTCACTTTAAAGTGAAAATAGATTCTTACGTGATCTCTTTTGATATGTGAAACATTTCCACCACTTCACTGTATTTTCTTCTTCTTCATATTCACTCTTTCTAGAACTTTTGCATCAAAATTCTGTAGTTTTGTTCATACTTCAGGTTTTTTTACTCAATCTTTCAACCTTATATATTATCACTCTACTATATATCTTTTTCTCTACTTTTTTTTCCCTATTGGACAGTTGATTAGCATTCTTTACTTTATCGAAAAAAAACAAAAAAAGGTTGATTAACACTCATATCATTTGCATAGGATCTGAGATGTACCCTATAAGTTGTTGATGTCCTAATTAAAATTTATATTTAAGCCACTGTAGTAGTCTTTTCAATGCCCACATCGATCCCAAATGGCTACGCTGTAACGCCGGCCTATATGTATTGGGACAAAGAGGCCAACTCCCTCTACTCATTTGAGTCATTTTACTTTTACAATCTCTTATGTGTTCGATCACAAATCTTTTCCTCTCAAAATTTGATCCACATTTCTTATTTAGAATCACTGGCGGAGCCCCCCAGAAGGGGGGGGGGGTTTTGTTTTGGGGGCACGTGCCCCTGACTCAATCAAGGTTTTTCTTTTTTGTGGGGAGAGATATTACCATTTGATGACTACGCTATCCACAAGAAAACATCATTTTGAACAACTTTTTAAAAAAAAAATTTTCTAAAATCTTTTGTTTAAGTGGATTTTTTGACCAAAAATTAAACAGAGACGGTAAATGATCAAAAAATCCACCTAAACGATAGATTTTGGAAAAACTTTCTTCTACAAAATTGTTCAAAATGATGTTTTCTAGTGATCATGTAACAAATTTTTATCAAAACTTTTTATATTTTTTGTAAAACCTTGATAAATAAAAATTAGTGGAGTATGCAAATAAAATTAAGGGGTTGTAGTAATTGTTTTCTTTGAAAAAAAAAAGAAGGAAAAAAATTAAGCCTACTATAAGGGTTAGTCCCAAAATGGGCCCTTATTTTTTAGCCAAAATGTGGGGCCTTAGGTGGCCGCCTTGCTTGCCTTGCCTCAAAACTGGCCCTATTTTAACATAATGCCAAAAAGATGAAGATGGTAGTCATTTTAAAACATATCTACAGTCAATTTGTAATAACTTGACAAAAATATCCTTTTTTGGTATTAAATTAGGAAATAATTACTAAAAAATAATTTTTTTAAAAAAAAATGCTTTCCAGAACTTTTAGTTTTCAATTCCCACTTCACAAAATCATAACACAGTACCCCTGTTGAAGATAAATCCTAATTCCACCCCTGTTTAGAATCATTAATTTCTTGCACGAGCTGTGTTTATATGATCATGTTTTGAACGTAGTAAAACTTTTCCCCATTTTTAAATTTGAAGTCAGATACATCATGGCCCATGATTCATGGGCTAGACCACCTTGGTGACAACCAATCAACCATGTCAATGTTGGGGGTGTGTTTGTGTGTGTTCGCGAAAAGGCCCCCAAAAACATATGAAATATGGGAACGGCTATTGCAACCCCCCATTCCTATAAGCCCACCCCCTATCCTTTAGGTTTTTAAGGTTTTATGCAAAATATAAAAAGTTTTTATGAAAACCGTCCGTGATGTCTACTAGAAAACATCATTTTGAATAACTTTGTAGAAGAAAGTTTTTCCTAAATCTATTGTTTAGATATACTTTTTAACCATTTATAGCCTTTATTTCATTATTTGCCAAAAAGTCTACCTAAATGATAGATTTTGGAAAAACTTTCTTCTGCAAAGTTGTTCAAAATGATGTTTTCTAGTGGACCAAACGATCGGTTTTTGCAAAAACCTTTTATATTTTTCATGAAATCTTAAAAACCAAAAGAAAAGGGGTGGGCTTATAGGAATGGGGGGTTGCAATAGCCGTTCCCATGAAATATATAATGAAGGCCTAGCACTGAACATGTTGGAATCATGCTGGCTTGGGCACAGCCCAATCACAGGCAAAGGCTCTTCGTGTTCGGGCCGAGGCTGCCCAAAGCTTGGTCAGGACAACAGCCTTCTTGTGGAGGTCACATGGTAGCTCATCCAGGAAAAACTTAGCAACAAATGGTTGAAAGGGTTTGCCCCTTGTTTTTTCCCCGGCCTATCAAGACGATCTACTTGATTAATCCCTAGATATGGGTAAGGCCACAACCCACCCTACATGGCTACATTGTTAATGCCAAGGATAAATCTGGCTTATGGCTAACTCAAGATGGAATGGGAAGCAGAATCTAGGACTTTTAATTTCTTGAGGTGTAAATCTTAGGTACCATCGATCCATCCCTTAGAGTTGGAAACCAGCATTTGATGGCTAACCTAAAAAAAAGTGAGACAATTCATTATCTTTCACTTCTGGAGACATAAATAAGAAAAATCGTTGGATCATCCTTTGAGTTTGGAAATGCGCATTTGAACAAGTTAAAATTTACCATAAATTATGGTTGTACCCGAAATTCTTGCTTAGTATAAAAAAACATAATAAGAGAGAAGAAAATTGAAATTTTAATCATATATGCTGCCTTGTGTTCTAAATGCTGTATTTTAAGTATAAAATAAGTATTTCAAAAATCCAAAGGTTTTCTTAAAAGAGTTTTCTACTTGAATATGACAACACCTTCTCCCACATTGAAAAAGTGAAAAAGTTTTAATGGGCTTATATAGTATCCCACTTATTATATATGGTATCATGTGGTGGAATGCAAGGAATCCCACGTGCCCATGAGATAGAGCCCAATTGAGTGATTTGCAAGACATTTGTATTTCTATAATTCTTGTCATAGTTTTATTTTATATAGTAGCATCTACTCTATTTTCCCTACACTAAATACAAATTACTTCAATACTAAATCCTATCACCCCCCACCACAAAAATTAAAAATGAAAAGAAAAAAACCTTCACAAGACAACTCAAACCAATTTGTTTAAAATACCCCAAGACCCTTGCTGTATGCCTAATCTAGAACCTCGTCATCTTCTCTATCTCCAACGGTATTGAACTCAATCCACATCTTTGATTTGCAAAATTTCATAGAGAAGTACCAAGCAATCCCAACCACAGTCAGCAAAGCACTCACCAAATAAACAGTTTTTGTGGCAATAGCCATTATGTAAACCAAAAACCCAGATGGAAGCAAGCACATGATCAACAGCCCAGGCCACCCCAGTGGAACTTTGTAAGGCCTCTTCGCCGCCGGCATTTTCTTCCTCAGCCAAAGAAACGATGCGAATTCCAACAACATCCCTAAACTGTACAAGAAATTCACCGACGAGATTATGTCTGTGAAATTCATGTAGGATACAGCAAGTGCTATCACTGTAGAGATCAAAATTCCAACCCAAGGTGTGTTGAACCACATTGAACGTGCCCCAAAAAATCGAGGCAAAAATGCTAAATCTGCCATACCCAGAATCTGATAAGCACAACTGCTCAATTGGGCTTCGAATAATCCAATAGACGATAAAACTGCACCGATTTCAATCCAGAATTTCAACCATTTTCCAGCCACCATTTCAGCAACATCTGCAAAGTACCCATTCACCCATTGTTCTTGATCTAGAGGTATAGACCCAGTTGCAGCTAGCAGAGGAATCAAGTAAGCCAAACAAGTGAGAATTCCAGCTGAGAAAAGGGCTTTTGGGTATGTTTTCTGGGGTTGGTCTACTTCACCAGCTAAAGTACTAGCGTTGTCCCAAAAATTCAAATTCCAGAAAAGGGTATTGAAAAACAGAGTCCAATCTTTTTCCACACCTTTCTGACCCAAACTGATCCATCTACTTGCATCAATTTTAGGTATACATATCAGAGTCAGCACAACAAATGGGGACAGTGAAACAATGCCTAGAGAAACTGCAGTGTAACCCACTATAGATAAACCTGTATAGTTCAAAAAAGATAGTGCCAAAGTTGAGAACAAGATTGCTAGGTAGCGAGGTAGACCTGAAGAGAAAATTGGGAAGACCAACTCAAGATAGTCTATGCATAGAACTGGGTATGAAGCTATATTGATGACACCACTGAGGAATTTCCAAGAGCCCATGAGGGAACCCCAGAAGGGCCCAAAGGCTTGGTGAGCCCAGATGACATAGCCGCCGTTGCCGGGGAAGGTGGTGGCGAGTTCGGCGGTGACAAGAGCTTCAGGGATACTCCAGATGAATGGGAAAATGAGAAAACCAAGGATGGCGAAGAGGGGTCCGGCGGCGCCCACAGCGGCTTCTTCGCCGTAGGGGCCACCAGCGACTTCGAAGTAAATGAGGAAGACAAGAGGGATTAGAGCTAGCTTCTTTTGATTTTGGGTGGTGCTAGTGGTGGTGGTGGTGGTGGGAGATGGTGGTTCTCCAAGAAGGTATTGGGATTTTGGAGAAGATTGGGAAGATCCCATGATGAATGTCGGTTTTACTTGTTTCTGTTGTTGTAAAGCATGTGATGGGTTAGGTGTTTTGTGATTGGGCTATGAAAATTCTTGATTTGGGGGTAAACTGGTTGGTGGTTGGTGGGGTGCGGTAGATACTTTGGTCAAAAGCAGGGATAGGTTCTTTTTATTTTCTTTTCTAGGTGAAATTGGAAGGGTTAAAATCCTAATCTTATTTTTTATACCACCCTCTCACATAATTAGCAAAAGATAAAAGGAAAGAAAAAAAAAAAGGAAAAAGAAAAAGGATAGAGACTCACTATTTGATGGGTACACTAGATATATCAAGTTATGAGTATAGGACTCGCTTTTAATTCTGATGAAACTAATAATGTCTTTATCTATCAGCTGAGTTCATTTATCTTGGGATAACCAACCTGAATTCTTGGCATCTTGTGTAAAATCATATACTCCATATGTCATCATGCTCATTGTTTCAACTAAAGAAAAACTCTTTTTTTTCTTTTTTCCTTTTTTTCTTTTTTATTTGGCAAAATGGCCATTTACTACTATGTCCCCTAAGGTGCGTTGTAATCTAGCAATATTTGTGCTTTAAATCAAACAAATGTGGTGTAAAATGGGGAATATCAAAGTAGCATGGAATGATAATGCACTTAAAAACCACTCATATAATTGGAAACTCCATTTAATTAATTCAATAACCCTTTCCTGTCTGGAATTTTTGTGATACAGCTTGTCTTTATTAATGATATCTCACATGTTAGTCAAATGGATTGTTGAGAGCTCTGAACTTGTGACACAAATCTACACCTAGGTTTTGGCCGGTGATATCAAATGTGGGGTCAAGTTTCAGCCAACCTAAGTTGAAAACCCCGCTAGTATATAACCTGCCAAATATAATCATTTAGAAAAATAAAAAAAATAAGAAAAGGGGTGGGAGTGGCAGTGGGGGTACGGGGAGGTTAGAGACCATGGCTTGTCTATAGTGATATTTCCATAAAAAGGATAATATTCTCTGGCACTTGGCCACGTTATGGAGCAACTGATGAAGACTTGGGGGGACATGTAATGAATAATGCTATGATTATCCCCCACTAAAGGAGAGAATTGAAAGAATCCAATTAATGAACCAATAATAGAATCAATTATTAACCCTGAAAGTACCAGCCTCCACCAATTTATGCCAATTAAAGGAGAACCTTATGCCTCTCCTAAATTCCCAAAAGCTTCATAGTAATTTCCCACCAAAATTAGATTATGTTCCACAAGCTTTATAGATCTCCAATACTTTCCCACCAAAGGGCATTATGTTTTGTAAATGTTCTAAATAATAGGAAACGCCAACGGGTAACAAATTCCCTTTTTTTTTTTTTTTTTCATATAATTTTTTTGACAATCGATGGAGCCTATCCTTACCATAATCTCCTTAATATCAACAAATGGATATTAGTATTAATCTACCCCTATTGCTTAAGCACCTTAATAAGGGTTTCCTCAGGCTTCATTAGTTTAAGTGGAAACAAAATCAAGAAAAGATATGTATTTTCACTGGTCCTTATGGCTTAGTGATATCACGGTGGGTCAGGGTATAGGTAGTTTAGGGATTAAATTCCCTCTAAACTAATGAAAGGATTAAAAAAAAGAAATAGGGGGGGGGGGGGGGAGGGGTTTAAAAACTAAGAAGGAAAGAAGTATCTGGCCTTTGTACTGTAGATGATACTTTTTATCACTGAAATTGAGAAAGTACTGAACCATATTATAGAAAAACTACTTCACATGCAGTTGAGTGAAATTGATACATATTTTTGGGACTTCCAAAAGTAATTGAATTAGTAAAATAAAGTCACTCTCTATTATTACGAGGAATTGCATAATCGTTATAATAAAAGTCTTTGCCCATTTAAAGCTTGCAATGAGTTGTTAGGTAGAAACTGAGATTGCCACATTGAACACACGTCTAGGGAAGGAAATAAGGTTCTTTTCCCGGAATAATTGAGCCGAAGATTGGTCTTGCATTAGCATTTGAAAAAGAAATTAGGAAAATTCAAATTGAAGGAGATTTGCAATTGATAATTAATGCGATTTGTGACATTTATTAAGTCCATTAGAGCATAACTAATCTCATTCAAGATATCAGGTGTCTCTTGATTCGATTCAATCAGGTGGCTATTAGATATATATATGGGCAAGCAAATAAAGTAACTAATTGTGTAGCTAATTTGAGATATAAATTCCTAAGAAGTTATGAGATGTAATCTTAAAAAATTATCGATGTCTTATTATTCTTAGATGTAAACAATTCTCTTTTTAATAAATTTTCTTTGTTTCCAAAAAATTGAGCCGAAGATTCTAATAGCTTATCAGGAAAAAATTCATTAGCCAGCTTCATAATATTTTATTTTAGAATCTTGAACGTTCAAGATTCGAAGGTTTATTCATTTAGACAATATAGTAAATGTATTGAAGAAAATATTTCTTCAAGATTCACATACCTAATTAATATTACATAAATGATTTGTGTGTGGACTTTTTGATAAACAAAAAATTATTGCCATTAACCATAATTTACGGTCCCCTTCCCCAGATGTGCGAAGTGAACTTGTGCAGGTCAGTAGTCGTTAGTCAATATAAGCTTTAAAAAGACATTAGTGCGTGGCGTTGTGTGCGCCAAACTTTCATTACGGCCGTCGCTCATTTCTTGTGCCCAGCAGTCAACATTTTTTTTTTGAGAAATTACCTAAACATTCCACTCTTTGCAGTAATTCCTCTAGTTATTGACTTGTAACAAATTGACTACTGACTTTACTATAAACTTTACAAACAAAAACAAGTTGGTAGTCAAAGCATCTTGGATTTACTCCTAATAAGGCAAATGCATAAGTAATTTTCCCTTTTTTTTTTTCTTTCTTCAACAGCTGACAGAATGTATACCAGTACTAAATGCTATGGTTTCTCTCAGCAAAAAAAAAAGGAGGAAAAAAAAAGAAATGTAACCTCCTCTTCGGATCATTCTTCTTCACGATCTCCGCCATTGTTGAATTGAAACAACTTCTTTGACTTGCAGAACTTCATCAAAAAGTACCATCCAATCCCACCCACTGTCATCACACCGCCTACCAAATAAACCATCTTCGTAGCAATGGCTATAATCAATATCAAAAACCCAGATGGAATCAAGCACATAATCACTAATCCCGGCAGCTTCATGGGAACCCGGTAGGGCCTCTTCATCGTCGGAAACTTCCTTCTCAACCAAACAAACGAAGCGAATTCCAACAGCATCCCCAAGCTGTACAAGAAATTTGCCGACGATATTATGTCCGTGTAAGTCATATACGAAACCCCTATTGTTATCAGAGTCGAAAGCAATATCCCCACCCATGGAGTGTTGAACCATTTCGATCGTATTGCAAAGAACCGCGGCAAAATTCCTAAATCCGCCATACCCAGAAGCTGGTAAGCACTGCTGCTTAATTGGGCTTCGAAAAGTCCGATTGTTGATAAAACTGCACCAACTTCAATCCAAACTTTCAACCATTTCCCAGAAATCATTTCCGCTGCATTGGCGTGGAAACCAGTTTCCCACTGGTCTTGATTCACGTTTACAGCACCGATTACAGCAAGAAGAGGAAGCAAGTAAGCTATACAAGTGAGAATGACGGCAGAGAAAAGAGCTCTAGGAAATGTTTTCTGGGGTCTATCTACTTCGCCAGCCAATGTACTAACGTTATCCCAGAAATTCAAATTCCAGAAAAGGGTGTTGAAAAACAGAGTCCAATCTTTCTTCACACTTTTCTGCCCCAAACTGATCCACCTATGTGGTTCGATTTTGGGAATTGCAATCAAGGACATCAGTATAAAAGGCATGAGCGAGATTACACCAAGGAATACAGCGAAATAGCCAACGATGGTGAGACCTGTGTAGTTGAGAAAAGACAGAGCCACCGTAGAGAACAAGATAGCGACGTGTCGAGGCCAGCCTGATGAGAAAACAGGGAAGAGTTTCTCTAAGTAGTCGATGCCCAGAGCTGGGAAAGCGGCGGTGTTGATGACGCCGCTGAGGAATTTCCAAGAGCCCATGAGGGAGCCCCAAAATGGGCCGAAGGCCCGGTCAGCCCATATGACGAAGCCGCCGTTGCCAGGGAAGGCGGTGGAGAGCTCGGCGGTGATGAGAGCTTCGGGGATGCTCCAGATGAAGGGGAAGATGAGGAATCCGAGGATGGCGAAGAGGGGTCCGGCGGCTTTGACGGCAGGTTCTTCGCCGTAGGGGCCACCGGCGACTTCGAAGTAGATGAGGAAGATGAGAGGGATGAGTGTTAGCTGCTTGCGATTTACGGTGGTGGTGGTGATTGGAAGGTCTTGAGGCATGTTTGTGAATGTTGGAGAGGTTGGCATGGTGGGTTGTTGTTCGTGTGGTTCTTTTGCTTCAGCAGCCATGGATGGTTTGGATTGGTTAGATTGAATTTCAAAGTGCTTGATTGGTTAAAGAGAGAGTGATGATGGGCGTATTGATTTCTATAACATTTCAAACAAGAGATTTGCAGAGGATGTGAGGCCAAGAGAGAGAGAGAGAGAGAGACGGAGGGTAACTGAAACTCTTTTCTCCTGCAAGCGTAAATGAATAGGACAAATGATGTGGGCGAAGATAGAGATCGACAGAAGAAGATATTACTCCTATAAAAAGGGGAAATTACCATTCTTTTAGAGTACAGTGCTTTCTAAGTTTTTTAAGCTTTCTTTGCAAGCTGGCTCGTTCAGTATATTTTCTCCTCGCGGCTACATCGACATTCCCATGTGAGGGTAATGCTTGCCTCTCCATTCGTTGACCTATGAGGAGGCAAATGGTTCTGGACTGAATGAACATGTACACCTTTTTTTTTTTTTTTTTTTTTTTTTTTTTTGGGTTTTGTTAATATGTGTGTTCTAAGGATAGATGTTAAGTTACAATTAATATCATAATCATTGTATTAGAAATGATGAAAATGCATTATAAATTGTAAAAATTATTTAGAAAAATATAAAAATGCTTATAAAATTTTGATATTTTTTCCATGCAATGATTGAATTATTAATTACAACTTAACATGTGCCTTTTAGGGCACACGTTAAGAAAACCCTTTTTTAAAATTTTTTTTTTTTTTTATTCCCATGTGAGGCTAATACTTGCCTCAGGTCATTATCATTTTGTAGGTCAATTATTTTCCCATTGGGTAAATTACATTAACATCCCTTCTAGATTCTGATAATAATGAATACACTCCTTAACATTTTTAAAATTACATTGACACTCTCTACTTTACAAAATAATTTATAAAGACATCCTTTTCCTCTAACTTCTGTCAATTACTCCGTTAAATAAAGGTGACATCAAGCCCAAATTTGTTAAAAATACATAAACTACCCTTGTTAGATGAATGCACATCAATATCAAAGATGGAGATAACCTAAGCACATTATTTTACCCCTAGCCTGTGTAGACCTTTTTGTATAATGGTTTTCCCAAAATTAAATCATACTCTAGTTATGCTCCTAAGTTTTAGGAGAAAACCTCTCTTTATATATTTATTTCCTAATTTATCTCTTTTCCACTTTGACTAAATGTTAAAAGTTTCCAAAAAATATACGAAAAAAATTATTATAATTCCAAATACTTATCTATACTACCTATAAAAAGATGAATGTAAGAAAAACTTTTGATTGACTAATATACCCTTATTTTAATTTTTAAATACACAACTACCCACACTTTTGATTGACTAATATACCCTTATTTTAATTTTTAAATACACAACTACCCACCCTTTTGCATATATAGGAAATATAGCAATAAGAAAACTATAATTCTAAAACACATACCTTAATATATAAAACACAAATAGGAATTCAAAAGAAATAGAAACTATAATTCGTATATAATAAATGGAAATATATAGGAATATGGAAACTATTATTCTAAAACAACAGCCGAAACACATACCTTAATATATTCTAAAACACATACCTTAATACTTCGTATATAAAACACAAATAGGAATTCAAAGGAAACAGAAATTATAATTTCTATATCTATACTACCTATAAAAAGATGAATATGAGAAAAACTTTTGATTGACTAATATACCCTTATTTTAATTTTTAAATACACAACTACCCGCCCTTCTGCATATATAGAAAATATAGCAATATGGAAACTATAATTCTAAAACACATACCTTAATAAATAAAACACAAATAGGAATTCAAAGGAAACAGAAACTATAATTCCTTTTAAATATACAACTACACACCCTTCTGCATATATAGGAAATATAGCAATATGGAAACTATAATTCTAAAACACATACCTTAATATAGGTTGCTTTTAACAGTTCCCATGCATCATTATTCCATATTAATTAATATCTTTTCATTTCTATTTCCATACTTTGCCCCATTTTAACCCATGTGAACGCCCCAATTATCGATCAGTTGCTTTATCTATTTTATTTCAATAATTCTATTAACGCGGCTGGTGGTGATGTTTTTTTTAGACGTTTTAATGAAAGTTCATACATGCGCATGTGCTTTAAAAATAGAGGTAAGGATTTGTCGCTTGCTTCCAATAGTTTTTTTTTTTTTTTTTTTTTGAGTGAATCTCCCCAATAGGATTCATGTAAGAGGGAATAAAGTTTTATTGAATCAAGTTCAGTTGAGTTTTCAATATCTCCATTGTAATTTGGAGAAAATTTGAAGCATAAGGTAAGTGATTTTTTTTCTTCTTTTTTGAGTCTCTAAGTGATTTTCTATGGATTTCTTTATGTAATTATGAATGCACCATGAACTTAAGTGCACTATCTCTTTTTGATACAAAAAAAAAAGTTTCAATTTCTTTGAGAGTTTTGAATCTTGACTCTTTGTTGTAGGTTATATTATTAATTCTAGCTACACCACATACTGATTGAAATGATCGATATATAGGAAAAAAAAATTATCAATATAAAGTCAAAGATTACATAACATTCACCCAACCACGCGAATAAATATATTTGAACTAAGAAACATATAAGTGTTCTATATATAATTAGAAATCTGAATAACTTAACTAACTTTAAAAATTTAAATATGATAGAACAAAAGTTATTAGAACAAGGTGACTTATTCTACACGAGTTAAGCATCCTATTGATTTAGAGACCTAATAATAATATACAACCAATCAATTATACGTCTCCCTTCTCCCTTCTCCCTTCTACCCATATGCTTCTCCTCTTTTCTCCTTTTATTATACATTTAGTCTTAATTTACATTCTCCGCATATTATCCAGTGGATCTCACAAATAATCAATGATGGTGATTCTTCATTTTGATATGCTCAATATGTCTGTAATATAATCTTGGAGATTAAAACTCCCTTCATAAGAGATTAATTTGCTTTATTTTTGTACGTTACAATTTTTATATTTTATATAATATTTTAGGTATTTTTTTTAGTGATTTGTTGAACAAAATATGTTTGTAAGAAATTGTCATTGTCATGGTTATAAGTTATTGTTCACTATAAATTTCACTATTTTTTTTTATATATCATTTATAAGATCAATTATAGTCAATAATTTTGTTTCTTGAAATCTGTTACAGCATACCAATTGTATAGTGGTTTTTTATCTTCCAGATCAATGAATTGTAAGTGTATCTTGATTTTTATTATTCTCTTAATTTAGTGATCATGGGCGCGCTTAAAATTGGATAACCAAAGGTGCACACAAATTTTAATTTGGTGGCTGGTTTTTTATTTATTTATTATTTTCTCCATATTCTTAGAAAACTTCATTATCTTAACAAAGGTTCTTCAAGTCTTTGTGTTATATCTTATAATATATATAGGCACATGTAACGTTATGCAAGTTTATGAATCTCCTTCTAGTTGTATACCCATCTTTCAAACCTCCTTTTTTTTTTTAGCTTAAGTTCATTTGGATGTTAGTTTCAATATTGCATCTCGATCTTATTGGAATGAGAAATAAGCAAAATTAAAATAAATATTATTTTATCCAAACAGGAAAAGAAAAAAAAAAAATTTATGTAAGTGAAAAAAATCACAATTTACAAATTTGAGTTATAGTGGGAGAAGGATAAAAGGCAATGTATGGAAACTAAAATTTGAGGAATTCTATCTAGAAGAAAAAATTGTTACGTGATTGTAAAAAGTTTGGTAGTTATATGAATTAGAGTTGTATTGGGAGATGAACAATGAGTGAGTATAGAATTTTAAATTTGATTTAAAAATTATTTTTTACAACGCAAATATTGTCACGTGCAACGCACGTGTGCATCAACTAGTAATAAATAAGCAGCCGGATTATAAATTTCACTTTTTCCATCAAGAGTAGTTTCAACCTTCTCTTTACCTTTTCTATTAAAGACAATTTCTCCCTTCTCTGATAAGTTTTGCTCTGTAAATCTATACTACCTATAGAAGGTTAAATCTCAAAAAAAAATTTGAACGATCAATATACCCTTATTTTTTAAAAAATATACATATCTACCCTTCCTTTAATTGAAACACATAATAAACATTCTTATCATTTAGTAACAAATATGAAAGTTAGATTTTAATTCAAACTTTTAACAAATTAGAGTTAGATTTTTACGCAAATTCTTTTTTTAGAGCAACTATCAAGTTGCATGCTAATATATATGAATATAAACTCTTTAAATATTCCGTTTTATGAAGAAAAAAAAAATTCTGAATATATATCTAAAGAGTTTTTAATCTTTCGTTATACTTTCGAATTTTAAACTTTATCTTTTATAACTAATATTATTTAAAAGTATTCATGTGCAACGTGATAATAGCTTAAAATTGCATTAATGTTATACTTTTAGTAGGCATTATCACATTTATTTAGCACTTAATTCCGCATTTTACACATTATACATGAATTCTCTTGATACATGCTCTTATGCTTAAAGTGGTGTATTAATGTGTGTTTTATTTTTGTAGGAAGCCAATTTCCTATGGTCAAGCATTCTAAATTTATTTGGAATTATATGGAAGCTTTGCAAGGTTGAAGTGCATGAATTTTAGAAGATTTTAGCAAAGAAATTGGCAACCCCAAAGTTGGAAAGAAGATTAAAAAGGAAGTTTGGAGCAGTTACCGTATTTTGGTCATAACTTTTGACTCCAAAGTCCAATTGATGCGAAATTGGTGTCCCTGGAAAGCTGATTTGAAGCCCTACAATATTGTATTTCACGAATTTTTCGTGATTTCAACGTTTAGTAGGTCAAAAACGGGTTACAAGTTAGCCCTGCTGGAAAAAACCGGGATTCCTAATTTGTTTCCTAATTTTTCTCCTCTTTCTCTTGGAAACCCTAAGATCACATGGAAAGGAAAAGGTGGCTGCACCTCTATATATTACTTCTCCTCTTCTCTTCTACAACCACCTCTCTCTTATTCTTCTTCTTCTACCTCTCTTTAGTTTTCTAGTATCATGAGTAGCTAAACGTTTTGCTAAGGCTAGGAGTGAAGCCACAACAATTATTTGGTATTTGTTTAATGACTCTTTCATGGATTTAATGTAAGGTTTTATAGTTTTGATTGATTTTGATTATTTTGCAAAGTATTTATTCTGTATAATTCTTTTATTTATCGTTAACTCCGGGTACGGTGAATGTTTAGAATTCCCTGCGAATTAAATTACTAGTTTTCTCATGCATTA
Organism: Liquidambar formosana; assembly: GCA_039720395.1. Lineage (NCBI taxonomy): Eukaryota > Viridiplantae > Streptophyta > Magnoliopsida > Saxifragales > Altingiaceae > Liquidambar > Liquidambar formosana. The sequence goes on from CM077831.1 coordinate 34,662,571, forward strand.
AATCAATCAATCTTATGAATCCATATTTTTAGAATTGTTTTGAATAAAATTAATTGTTACATCATCCGACTGGGGTCATCCTTCGTATGAATCTCAGTTGAGTTATAAAATTGAGTCGTTAGTAAATAACTAATACTTGTTGTGAGTGGACCTCTGAACCTTAGTACTTTTAAATTATTGTTTTCAATTAAACTAATTCTCTGCAACCAAGCAATCAAATTTCTAAAATCTTTTTTCAATCTTTTTAGCTAATTATTCCCCTTCCCTGTGGTTCGACCTCGGACTCACCGAGAATTTATTACTTCGCGACATCCTGCACTTGGGAGCATTATTAAAGTCGCAGCACAACGCACGTGTGCTATATCTAGTTTGTATCAAAAGGGAAAAAAATATTCTTAATACTTTCCTAAACAAAGCGAGATCTATAGTACTATTATATAATTACTAAAAAAATTCTATTTATTATTAATATGATTAGTAGGCTCTATTACCTTTTAATTTAATTTTTTTTTTCTAATTCTAAGCCTAAACTCCTTGAGTCCTTGTAGCAAAACCTTTTTTTTCTCAAATTTGAAAAATAAAAATTAAATAAATAAATAATTTGAGGGTTCAAATTTTAATATTAATATTACTATGATATAGCCACCTTACATTTAGTAGGCTTCAACCTTTTGTTTCTTTTATTCATATTACTATGATATAGGGCCATATAGCCCCCTTACTACGTATGTCTTTAATTTTAATTTTAATTTTTAAATTTTTTTACATTCAAATAATCTGGCTTTCCAATGACTAATTCTTAGTTCTATCCCTAATGGATCGATTAGTTTTCACAATTGGAAATTATTGGTTTCATTATTTATGCACTCAGGGTGTTTGTCTAATGAGAGTATTTTAGACATTTGGATCACTTTGTTAACATCTGTTACTTGATAAGTGGAGATGTTAGTGTAATTTTAAAAACATGAAGAGGTGTCTTCATTATTGTCAAAATCTAGAAGGGGTGTTAATGTAATTTATCCTTTCTCATTAGGTTCTTCGAGTTGTGGTCAAATTTATTAGGTTTGAGTCTTAAAAATTTAAGATAATCATACATTAATGTAATAAATTTCTAAATCATGTTGCCCAAAAAAAAGGTCCACCTCTAGTGAACCATATCCTCAAATAAAACATCATTTTTGTCCTTACGATGGAGGCAGCGAAAACGGTGCATCTGGGTGCGTTTCGTAGTGATATTTTTGGTCATCTGATTAAACCGGCATCGTTTATACCTTTCTTCTGCACTCCCTCTCTCTCTCTCTCTCTCTCTCCAACTTGCGGGCATGGAGTCTGTTTGTATGAGAAATCTGATATATGCGACTCATCGCACCATAATTCCTCTTCACATAAGAAGGCTCCCCATGCAAATTCCCCATTTGGGCTTCCGTGTTTACTCAAAACAATCTGATTTTCAAGGTAAGATTTCAACTTCTTTTCCATGCATCATTTGGTTTCATCTAAGGCTTTGTTTGTTTCCCCAGAAAAATGATGATTGACAATGTAAAATTTCATGTGAAGTTCCTTTCTTTTCTATGCTTTTCATTTGTATCTCAGCACCCAACTGGAAAGCCAAGCAATTTGTAGGAGAATACGGATATATTTATTTGCATCAGCATCACTTTTTCCAGTATTAAAGGTTGAATCTTTAGCAACATTTTTATGACAATACAGAGTCAGTATTGTTTTCCTGAAATATATGTAATTCATCTGGAGTTAGTGCAATTTGATAATGAAATACGAATGGGTTTTGTTTAAAAGTTCAAAGAGTGAAAATTTTGACTCTATGAGAAATCATTTAGGGCTTCTTTTTCTGGCCCATTCTATTTTGTTAGTTCGACCTCCGAAATTTTGGTTCGACTGGAAACTTGACATTGTAGGAGGAAATTGGGGAGAAAAATATGTGAACATATTATTGTGACAGCCTGTGTATTTTTTTATTTTATTTTATTTTTATTATGTTGATAGCATTATAATTGTAGAGCGTTTAGCATATATTTTCAGCTAATTTTACTTTGATTAATGGTATGGACATTTATAACACCAAAACTCTTCTTAGAGGTTGAAAAAGAAGTAATTTACTGGAAGTTTAATTCCTAACCACTATATTTTTTGTTTTGGTCTTTTTGAAGAAGCGTATGCATGAAAAAAGACACCTATTTGTTGCAAGTATTCTGTAATTCTTCTTTGTACCAATCACATCAATCTTTCGAATTAGATTACTATATTAATTTATATTAGGTTTAAAATTCCCAGAAGTATGGTCTTTTGTGGTTAATGATTTTTGGGATTGCCAATGAGGGATTCCAGGGGCTATTTGTGGATAGGCCACTAGTAATCATTCTAGTCGCCCTTTGAAGTCGGTCTTCCTTGAAGTTTCTTACAAACGCCCTAAAATTTCAGTTCTAAATACTTATACTTGCAATTGTTACAGGGATGCCATCCGTTTAGTGTTAGTCTGGTCACCATTCCAAATTGTTTCTCCAAGATTAGTATAGGATCAACATATTCTAAAGTCTCCTTGATTCTTTCTGTGTGTTTGATGCACATGTTCATTGATCCATAGGTTTTGTCGGCCTACTCTTTCGCTGAGTTGCATCAAATTGGGTTGTCAACTTGTCAGTTGTCACTATCCCCAAGTTGTTCAGGCTTTTTTTGGGCTATATAGTGATATAGTATGTTCATTTTGTGCCAACAATCGAACTAGGTAAGGGTGGATCGATCTGAACAATTTGTCATTATTCTACCCTTGAATTTTTTGGATAAACTAGAGAAAGGGATATTGTTGGAAATTATGTTGGTCCAAGAACCCTGCTTTTCTAGAACTAGAGCCTACAAGCCGTGTCCCACTAGTTGGGGTCTGCTTCATGGACGGAAGTATGATCCATCATGATTTGAGATTATTTCACGAGCAGCTCTCAAGCTGACGTCAACCCTCTATGCATATATGTATGCTGCAGAGTAATAGCTTTTGTATTATAGAGGCATCTATATATATTTTTCTCACTGGCATTAGATTTGACAAATTTATTTTCTTGTCAGTAGTTTTCTTTAATCGAGTAGAATGACAATTTTCTGCTTCAGATTTTCAGAGCTATGCAAAACCTTCTCGTCTCTTGCCAGCCACAGAAGTGAAAGTCTGCACCGAATCCTCACCAGAAAAGATTTTTACACCTGTCAGACGAGACAGAGCTAGGTCTTTATACAAGGTAGAGCTACACACAAGTAACATGTATGGCTCAGGTCTGAGTGACCTAAGTGCTGGAATATTGCTTTGCCTAATAGATGAAAATGGTGACTCAATTTTACAAAGGGTACCTGCAAGTTTAATGAAAGATCATCTTACACCATCTAAGGATACCTTTCTTTCTGACATGCTCCATTTTCAAAGAGGTTCTGTTGATGAATTCACTTTTGAGGGACCTGAACTGGAAAAGGTTGAAGCTCTTTGGATTGGTCTTGAATCAGGTTAGTCTTTTCTAGATATAGGCAGTTGCTGTATAAGTGCACTGAAATTAATAACTTAGAATTGTGGTATGATTTGCTCCAAACACATAGGGAGTTCTCAAATTCGTTTGCATTTCTCGAGTTAAATGTCTGAAACACGTAGGGATATTCGCTACAGTTCTCGACTTGTAGAATCGTAGATAATACGTGCAGATCCTTTTTCAATAACTTGTTTACATGAAAAATTTCAATGAGATTTTAAGCATGACGTACCCATACATAATCCATGTATAACCCTTGCATTCTAACAATTTATTTTCTTTTATTCTTCCTATTTCTAAGGTCAGGTCAGTGGAGATTGAGACATGTGAGCTTGACTGTTATTTGCGGTTGTCAAACTCCATTAGAAGAAACCGAGGGGAAAGAAATTCAGTATATTGGTTTTCAGTACGACTTTGAAGCTGAAGATACCTTGCTTGGAGAGGGAAGCGACATGTCCATGGTGGAACTTAGACCTCGCCGGGTTACTGAGTTGTGTGGCATTGACCCCTTCACCATATTAAGCAACAACCTCTCCCAATCAATTTCACTTCCAAGTCATGGGACATCGAATGATGAAAGCATGAGGGAATATGCAGATTTAAAGTTCTCTTTGTTACTTTATGATGCAATTCTCATCTTTACTGGCACTTCAGTTGCATCCTTCTCAGGCGGGGAAAATGCTGGTTTCGCTTTCTTAACCGGTGGGATTGTCGGCTTTTTATATCTCTTGTTGCTGCAAAGGTCTGTTGATGGATTACCTGCTCCAGCGTCGACATCTATGAACATGGGAGGGAATTTTGATAGGATGTTTGGAGGATTTAAGAGTCCTATACCAGGCCTGGCAGTGGCAGTGGGGTTCACCGTTTTAGCATTGAGATATAGCTCAGGAGATGTTCCTTTAGTGTTTACACCAAAAGATCTCATCGTTGGGATGATGGGATTTCTCTCTTGTAAAGTCGCTGTTGTGCTGGCAGCATTTAAACCCATGCCAATGGGTCTCAAGGAGAACAAGTGACACATTTTCTTTTGTTAAAATGGTGGACCTGGGACAGACTCCAAGAAGAAAATATACAGTTGTATATATACACGCATACATATATATATGGAAGAAAACATCAATATATAGGTTCTTTTTTCAGTTTTCATTACCTAGAGAGGAAACAATGTGAAGGGGTGATATCTCTATTTTTCTTGCCTGTTGAATCACAAAACTTAAATCATTAGCCTTCAAAGCTGAAGTAGCTGACCCAAGTTAGCATGTATACTAGGATTGAAGAGGCTGTCCTCTATCATGTCAATTAAGTGTACCTGAGGCCTAAGGTTTGGTTAAGTATTTGTGAATGTAGAAGGGTATGAAGAGGCTGTTCTCTATCATGTCGCATTCGCAGTTTCCAAATAGGAAAATTTCTTGAGATATGAGCTTAATAGAAGAAGTCATATTGATATTTCAGAAAAAAAAAAAAAAAAAAGTCGTGCTGTTTTAGCAAATCAAGACTTGGAGCTCTTAATGGACAGTTGGTTAATCTCCAGAAATCCAAAGTATTTTTCTCCAAAAGTGTACCTAATTGCACCTGTGATTACCTTAGCACCCTTCTGGGTATCCCTGCTACTCCTAACCTTGGAAAATATTTGGGATTTCCCCTTCTACATGGTCGCCTTGATAGAAATTCTTTCAACTTCCTTATTGATAAAGTTAAGAGCAGATTGTCTGGTTGGAAATCTCACTTGCTCTCTATGGCTGGTCGAGTCACTCTTATAAAGTCTGTCATGTCTTCTCTACCCAACTACTATATGCAATGTGTTGCAATTCCTGAGTCTACTTGCAAAATCCTTGATAAACTGAATAGAGATTTTCTTTGGGGTTCCACTTTGGTGAAAAAGAAGGTTCACATGTTGAATTGGCATATGGTTACTAAAACCAAAAAACTGGGAGGTTTGGGAATCCGTAAGACTGCTTGCGCTAATAAAGCGCTTCTTGCCAAGCTCAATTGACGTCTTGTTAGGGATAAGGATGAGCTTTGGGCCAAGACTTTTAGAGCTAAATACTTGTCTACCAATATTAGGCCAAATAATTGTAGACCCAGATCCTCACACATTTACAAAGCTGTCCATAAAGGTTGGAACCATTTCCTAAAAGGCTCTAGGCAGGTCATCAGAAATGGTGAAACCACTACTTTTTGGTGGGATAATTGGACTGGTCTGGGCCCGTTAAGAAACTTAGTGGCTGGACCAATTCTTCAGGGTGGAAATTTGACAGTGTATCCTTTGTTATACCTGATAACCTCTGTGCTATTATTCAAGCTATTCCCTTGCAAACCCATGACTCAACTCCGGATCAACTCTCTTGGAATTATACTAGCAATGGGACCTTCACCACAAAATCTGCTTATTTTCTTGAAGATAACCTTGCCGACTTTTCCTCTCCACGTGTGGACTGGAATTGGCTTTGGAAAATTTCTTGCCCACCTCGAATCATACACTTGCTATGGCTTTGTACTCATGATCGCATTGCCTCTAAGGCGAACCTTTTTCACAGACATATTGGCTCGGATCCTCTTTGTCCTCATTGTGGGGCCTTCATTGAGGACACTAGTCATATCCTTAGAGATTGCTCTGCAGCTGTGGAGATTTGGAAGGGTGTGGATATTAACTTACCACCAGATTTTTTCACCAAACCACTTCTTTTATGGCTTAAATCAAATCTGATGGATGACCACCATATCTATGCTATACCTTGGTACCTCATTTTTGCCCATACTAGTTGGCTTTTTTGGCTTAACAGGAATAAACTTGTTTTCATTGGTAGTAAGATTCCCACCAACCGTCTTATTAAAACTTGCATTGCTCGGGCTAGTGCATTTTTCGCCATTAAAGGTACTCCAACTCCTAGAATGAAAAATAAATGCATCTTTATTGGATGAAGTCCCCCTCCCTTCTCTTGGGCTAAGCTCAACACTGATGGGTCTTCCTTTGGAAACCCAGGTCTAGCTGGAGCTGGAGGTGTGATTAAAGATCACAATGATACTTGGATGACTGGATTTATTCGGAATGTGGGACACAGTACGAGTGTGGCAGCTGAATTATGGGCCCTTAGAGATGGATTACAATTAGCATTTACCGAAGGCATAAGGAAACTACAAATTGAAGTGGATGCTAAAGATCTATTATCTCTCATTTCCTCTCACTGTGATGAGCTTCACCCACATGGCGCTCTTATACATGATTGCAGGTTGCTACTCAACTTGGACTAGGAAATCAATATTAAGCACTGTTATCGGGAAGCAAATGCTTATGCGGATGCAATGGCTAAGGAAGGACACCTCCAAAGTGAACTTTTCACTGTTTTTTCTCACCCTCCTTGCATAGTCTGTAATATTATTAAATCTGATGCTCAAGGGATTTTATACCCTAGGACTATGTACGGCTAAGTGTTGTTTATTTTAATGCAATTCCGAATTACCAAAAAACAAAGACTTGGAGCTCTGCCTTATTGTGATCAGTTTTCCATATGTAGTACAACGTATATAAGAGGCCAGCGTGTACTATAGTGCGAGTAGTGGTTTTTCTTCTTTTTTTTTTTTTTGCTTGGGATTATAGTAGAGTGGCTAGTTCTTAAACATGAGAAGTTAAAAAAAAAAAAACATATGCCTCAATGAGATGTAACACTTATATTGATTATTTTGTATAGTATTTCCACATTCACACCAAACGTTTTGTCAATTTTTCAAGTATAAGAAAATTTTTGGCTTTTTAAAAAAAACAAAAATAAAATTTATAATCAAATAAAAAATTTGGTTACCTGGCCCGTTACTTTATTGTTAGCGTTTATCTTCACAAATAAACATGTGGATATACTCCCACAAAATGAAAATGTAGTGTGGACTGTGGACATAGGCTACTATCAATATGTCGCTATTGGGATTTTTTTTTAAATAAAAAAAAACAAAATTTAGATTCTTTTTTTTTCATCAATTGGGTCTTTGTTGGTATTAAAACAAAACAATTAGCTTGTAATTTTCTTGCTCTAGTTAATGGCCTTTTCGTGTCAGAAGGAGATAACCAAAACAACAAAACTAGCCCACGCAACTCCGCAAAGAAAAAAAACAAACAAACAAAGTTCTACTCAAGTTTGTCTCAGTGTGCAAACCAAAAAGGAAAAGGAAAAGGAAAAAGGAGAAAAGATGAAAAAACAAACAAACTACCTAAGGTTCTGCTTGAATCGTGGATTGGCTCCTCTTGGGTTTATTTGATGCACTAGCCCAAACAGGACCCAAAATTTGTAAAAAAAATAAAAATAAAAAGGAAATATATAGCTTAATGCGTTTGCCGGGAGTCGAACCCGGGTCTATTGCTTGGAAGGCAATTATCCTAACCGTTGGACTACAAACGCTGTTGCTTTGATAAACGCTACACTTTCAATTTGCTGTAATAGATTTCTCACTCTTTACAGAGTAAGAATCAGAGACCTCTTCCAAATTTCCAATGGATGAGGTTGGAACCTAAGTCACTTTCAGTAATAGCTACTAGCTAGTATTGATTTCCCTCTTCTTTTTTTTTTTTTTTTTTTTTGCATAGGATTCCAAATCCTCTACCCACATCTTCAAACCAAAATAGGTTTTGGATGGATTTGAGTTTAAAGTAATGATATTTAAGTATTTCACATATAGGATAAGCCATCTCAACCCGTCTCATCTACTGGGGCAGAACGGGAACATACTTAAAACAAATTAGAAATGAGGTATGAATAAAACTATTTAATTCCCTAAAAACAATAAACAAATTATAAATTTAAAAAAAAAAAAAAAAAACCCTAGTTAATTCCCTTGACATCATCAGATTAGGGCACCATGTCCCAAATCTATCCTGTGGTCATCTCTAACTAGAGGAGGAAATGAATCCCACAAATAAACTCTCACCTTAGCAAAAGGATTCTTCATTCATCCCATGGACTAGGGTGGGGCCAAGAGGCAACCTTGTAATCCCAAAAAACATAAAATAAAATAAAATGACCAATTCTCAACACTTCGTGACACACATAGTGGTCAAATCTTTCATCAAGGGCAAAAGCTGCATTTGGTTGGCAGAATTGGATGGGCATTTAACTTATTGGTTCATGCACACCCTTTTTCTTCAGTCCAATTATTCGAACAATGACCAGTTCCTAGTACAGTGTGAAACACATTCTCTCACCCTGGTCCATGCCAGCCCCAACTGTAAAAATTTATGCCCTCTTGGTGGATTGAGTCATGGTGTTTGAGATGTTCAAAGGTGCTCAAAAAGTCCTCCCTTGGCTAACCCTCCATCACCTCAATTGAGAAAAAAGAAAAGAAAATAAAATGACAGTAACATCATCTCCTCTACTGTCCCTGTCTTTTTTCATTCTTTTTTTCCTCTCTAGTCTCTACAATAGATTATTTGGCTGCCACTTGGCAATAAACAAAGAAATTAAACCTCGTTCATGAAAAGCACAGGAGGACAAAACATGGATGATGAACCTAATGGGTTCAAAGGGGCATCAAAGGTGGTGAAGATTCTCATGTAGATTGGCATAAAAAGACGGCTCTCCAACAATGTTCATCCAGGTTGGAACCAGACAAATCCGCATCTTTGTAAAATACAACATTCTCAAATACCAAACAGGGCATATACAATTATGATAAAATAGGGTGCACCAACATGCCATACAAGTAAAAAGCCCTCTTATAAAATGATCAGAACCATCCATTGATCTTCCAAATTAATCTTAAAGCATGATTTTAGCTGATCAAATCATTAATCCTCTAGCTTTCTGGGTCAGCCATCCTCTACATCTCTACCTTCCTTTTGCTCTTCATCAGACAATGTAGCTAACAAATAGTACAAAATAGCCCACCTTTAATGCTGCAGCCTAGATTGCACAATCCTGGTTGTTTAGGCATAAGAAACTTGTGGCAAGAATAAAATTAACAGGAGAGAGAGAGAGAGATTAAATTTGTGTTCTACAAAGAACTATAGAGGGGGTGCCAATATTTTTTGAAATAATTGATCCCTTACCTTACTTTTGTATGCAGAGAGGGGGGAGGGATGAATGTGTACTTTAATGTGATTAGGAAGGAGTTCTAGTTTTTTCAGTCTGTTGATCATATATTCATAGAATTTGTTTAGAATTGTCAAATGTCTTCGACATTTTCGCTAGCAGCTAAGCCTTGCATTGGAGCCGGCGATGGCAAATTGGTGTCTCACAAATCTACGTTTACAACTACAAGAGCACAAGTGACCATAGCTCCCAAGCAGGCTAACGGGCGTATTTTCCCCGAGTTATCGAAACAAGGCATTCCTCACAATGATCTACATGTACGCGAAATTGTGGACAGGCAGTCCAAAGCTAAAAACTTAGTAGCCATGGAAGATGCTTGTAGAAAACCTCAGTTTCATCCAATGTTTCTTGAAGAAGCTTATGAGAAGTGCAGGAATATTTGCGCAGAGTATGCCAAGACCTTCTATCTAGGTCCAACTTCATTTCCCTTCTTTACATCAGTTTGACATGGTTGTCCTATTTTTCTTTTGAGATTGATGTCTGATTTGATGCCTTGAAACAGGAACTTTGTTAATGACAGAGGAGCGACAGAAAGCGATATGGGCCATATATGGTAAGATTCTACTGCTGAATTTGAAGATAAAAACTGCATATGCATTAGGCAAGTAGAAGTTATTCTTGTGAGTATCAGAAGTCATTCTTCCGCAATTCCCAGTTATTTCTAAACCCATTTTTTGGCTAACAAAATGGCTTTCTGCAGTTTGGTGCAGAAGGACTGATGAACTGGTCGATGGCCCCAATGCCATGTACATGAGTTCTGTTGTTCTTGACAGGTGGGAGGAGAGACTAAACGACATCTTCAACGGACGCCCCTATGACATTCTTGACGCTGCACTGACCGATACCATTTACAAGTTCCCCCTAGACATTAAGGTGCTTGAAAAATTTCCTGACAAAGCCCATTTGCTTCAAGACTCCTTTTATGTTCAATTTGTTAATTTTCCAGTTAAAAAATCAAGTTTCTCAGATTAGCAAAGCAAACTTTCGTTGATAATTTTTTCGATAAGACAGTCATATTTCCCATTTATGTACAAAATAATTTTTTGGATTGTTGGGTTAACTGGTTCCTGTCTAAGGCAATTTCTCATTTTCAATTATAGCCTTTTAAGGACATGATCGAGGGCATGAGGATGGACACGAGGAAATCCCGCTATGAGAATTTTAAAGAGCTCTATCTTTACTGCTACTATGTGGCTGGCACTGTTGGACTAATGAGTGTTCCAATAATGGGAATCGCACCAGAGTCCCCCCTTTCAGCTCAAACTATCTACAATGCAGCACTCTACTTGGGCATTGGAAATCAACTGACAAACATTCTTAGAGACGTGGGGGAAGAGTGAGTTTCTGTATAAGTGCAGTGCTTCACTGGCTTCCAGTTCCCTCATTCAATTTTTTCTAACCTTATTGTAGCTTTTTCTTTCAGTGCTATGAGAGGGCGAGTCTATCTTCCCCAAGATGAGCTTGCACAATTTGGATTATGCGATGAGGATGTTTTCTCAAGGAAGGTTACTGATCAATGGAGAGAGTTCATGAGAGAGCAGATTAGAAGGGCAAGGTTCTATTTCAACCAGGCTGAGGATGGAGCTTCTCAGCTTAACAAGGCTAGCCGTTGGCCGGTATTTACTTGGGCTACATTGAATAAAGTGCTCTTTTTTGTTTACCATAGCATTTGAAAGCACAAATCTATCTATTAAATTCATTCAAGAAGAGTCAGTAGACTCATTACGATCATCTAACTTCCTTCAAATCCTGAAATAATCCCATTTTATATGCCAAAAAGGAATAAGATCATTTCAGATGCTATGAGTATAAAATACACTCATTTAAGCATGCCAATGAGCATTGCATTAATGAATTCCAATATATATAATTGGACCGAAAATATAAAGGTGAAAGTCATGGTGCTGCAGGTGTTGATGGGTTGATTTATTGGGATATTGCAGGTGTGGTCATCCTTACTCCTGTATCGGAAGATCTTGGATGCAATTGAGGATAATGATTACGATAACTTGACAAAGCGAGCTTATGTTGGGAGGACTAAGAAGCTTCTCATGTTGCCTCTAGCATACACTAGATCTCTATCGGTACATAGGTTGGTTATTCTTTAGAAGGGGTTGTACAAACCCCATACGAGAGAGAGACAGAGACAGAGATGTCTCCACACTGTATTTAGTAAATAGTTTCGATGAAACTAAAAAAAATTGAACAGTGTAAAGGGGGTTGTCTATGTGATTGTTGATCTCTTCTGAATTATGAATAAAGAAATGATGACCCGACTTGGAATTATCTCAGATAATTTATCAGGTATTTGAGAAACCTAGTTTTCTATAATTCTTTATTTGGAATAATTTTTTTTTTCTATAATATAATCGATGTGTGTGTTGTGTGGGGTGTGGGGTGTAGTGTGTGTGTAACAACATGAAAAACTAGCAGTACTTTCGCCGAAAATTGCTTTCATTCCTAAATTCATGAACTTCTCAAAACTTGATGTGATCACACCTGCCTCAAGTTGGCAGTCTGGCATTCACCTCAGAATCAGAAGAATTAGAGTTTAGCTTGAAGCACCATGTTCATTCCCTTGACACCCTCTCACAGTTAGTCTTTGCTCAGAAAAAAATAACTAATGCCTGCATCTTGCTTTGTTCATTGCCTTCATGGAGCATGCATAGAAGCATGCCATGTATTCTAAATTTTGTTCCTCAAAAGACCCTTTTTGCTTGCTTTCCAGAGATCATCAGTTAGGACAAAATTGGGAAGAAAAGCAGTGCCCAATTAAGAACAGGTTATATAGAACAAAGAAAAGAGAGAGAACCACTAAGAACAACTGTCCAAATCGCCCACCAAAACTAGCAACAAAAATGTCATGAAAAGCTCTCATTATTTTATAATTAAGAAGAAAATGAACAGATTTTTTTTTACACATGAAAGCACTTGATGAAAATGACAGCAAAATCATCCACCCATCAGTTTATTTTTTCCCCAGGAGATTGTTATTTTTTGTTTTTTTCTTCATTTTCCTCTCTAGTAGCTTCCTTGGCTGCCACTAGGCAACAAATAAGAAAACCCCACTCTTGGAGATCACTGGAGGACAAAATATGAATGACGAACGAAAGGGTTTAATGGGAGGGGGGGCATCAAAGGTGATCAAGATTCTTATTTGATTGCATAAGAAGACGGCTTTGCTTGCAACAATGATTGGCTAGATAGGTTTGTACAAGACAAACTCGAATCTTTGTAAAACACATTATTCTCCTTCACCAAACAAGGTATTCATAATTACTAGTATAGATTAGATGTTAGAAGTCCCTTCGGGTACATCCTATAAAATTAGTAACAATACAGAGAATAGAGCTTAGAAGGTGAAATATACAGCCTAATGCGTTAGACTGCAGAGATGCAAGCCATGTGCCTCACGGCAAGCCTCCCCCATCGAGGGATAGGTCCTAGTTCGTAGTTTTACTAGAGTAGGTTTAGGTTTGGATATAGGTTCTTTAGTCTACTACTCCCCTGAGCACATACCCTTTCCATTCCATATATAATAGACAATTGCAAGACAAAATCAATATTAGAAGCCTTAAAAAAGTGGTAAAAACTAAACCCAATACCTCGGTTGAAACTCTTAGACCACTCAGCCCACCCTTTTTCTTCCCTGTTACCCAAAAAAGATGTCCAATTTTTTTTTTATTTATAAAAAACGATGTATAATTTCTTTTTCCTTCAAAAAAATAAAATAAAATAAAATAAACAAAATAAAGGAGGGAGCAAGAGAACCTATTAAAATTGTGGGGAAGTCCATTTGCTTATATTAAATTAGCTTGCTTAATAGCCTTCCTAACATTTGTCTTGCTTGTTAAGCTGAGTGAGCATGAGGGTAAGTTCAAAATGTTAAGTGAGCAGACATAAGTTCAGGATCGTACCCATTTGTTGACATTAAGATAGGTCAAGGGCATGGGCAATTAAGAGAGGTTAAGGACAGGCAATTATATCGATTGAATAAGACAATAAAAAAAATAAAAAATAAAAAATAAAAAATAAAGAAAGAGCTTACTCTAAAAAGGCAATGCGAAAATAATACTTACCTACTACAGTAAATAATATCGGGTGCAAAAAGATTAAACTAAAACTGGTTAATTTGAGGTGAGATGCAAACAAGCAAGTGCACCTCCTCTACAACGGGCGAATGAGAAACAACCGTCCAAATATGTCTAAGTCCAATGATAGCTATGAAAAGGGGAAAAAAATTTAAAAATATGAAAGCACCCATTTGAGAACACTAGATTCAGACTAAGGGGGTAAAAAATTATAAAAGCACCCATAGAAAACCCCTCTACAGAGCCCCCATCCCCAAAACCACCCTTCTACGAAAGAAAGAAATAAAGAAAAAAACAGATGGAAAAAGTTAAGGAAAAAAAAAAAAAACCACATCATTGTTTGCTGGAAATGGTACATACGCCGCTGCAGCTTCGCCAGCTCCCCTGCCTTCCCCGGCGAAATCTCAGCACAGTTTGAGGAAATAACTGAATCAAAGGAAGCACTACCAAGCCAATTTTACATGCTTTTTTCACCACCGAACCACCACTCTTAAATTTGAAATTTGAATTGAAAAAGCTACCGGGCTAGCAGGCAATTGCCGCTGGAAAGTCAGGCAACAATTCAATAGCAGCTCCATCATAGGAAGTAATCAGGTGTTCTCCGGGTGACATCAGGCTCCCCCCTCCTTGGAGCTGGCTCAAACTGCAACCATATATAAAATGTCAAATCTTTTACTGTGCACCTTGTGTGCGCGACATAGGTATTTGCAACAAAGATCAGAAATGCCCCAGATGGTGGGGTTATCACTTGGATTATCACCAGGCTTCTTAGCTGTTCATTATATACCGCCAGCTATGTGGTTGTGTTGGTGTGGGTGTGGGTGTGGGTAAGGTTTTAGAGAGAGAGAGAGAACCTGAATGAATGTGTGGCCTTTGCAGTCATCAACTTCCAGGATGGATGCCATGTTTCCACAGCGATAACAATAGTTGGGCGCACTAAATATAGTAACCACCTTTTGTTCCTGTCACAAGAAATGCACAATCAATTACACAAATCTCACCATGCCAAAAAAAAAAAGAAAAAGAAAAAAAAAAGGTCCACACTAATTACATGACCCCAGTTGTATCCCTCCATAACCAGCTGGTGAGCTCTAGCAATCAACTTTAAGTTATTGGTATGGTTAAATTGCTCAGATATGTCCTGTTAAAAAATACGAGTTAAGTGACCAAGAAAGGTTGATATTCTCCAGAAATAATAAATAACCAGAAAGGAAGAAAAAGGAAACGCAGAATAAGATACTTGGCCAAACGTATATCCAGCACCCCTGGGTGAGATACCCCAACCACAACGATCATCTGGATCGGACCATAAAAGGTCACACATAGGCCCCTCATGAGGAACTTCTTGAACACGGTCAAAATTGCGTATGTTATCAAGGGTTTCAATGGATGGGGACAATCCACCATGGAGACAAAATATTTCTGACTCGACCTTTGAAAGAGAAGAAAAGTTAGAATATGGTACATAGTATCAAAATCAGAAATGGCATTGCATGATGCAATAACTAAATGCATATATGATCCAAGATTTAGTAAACAACCTAGAGAGAATAAAAAAATAAGATATATTTCTTCTTATTTTATTTTTCATTTCCCCATAAAAATAAATAAATAAGGAGCATTAATAACTCAGCCCAACTCAACAAAGCCTTCTACCAAGTACTTGTAAATAGATATCACCTCTCCATTCTATTAGGATCAATAACTTCCACTAAATCATAAGCATGCCTTTGCTCCTATTCTCAACTCATGTTTCTTTTCCAAAGGGGCTGGAGATATATTAGCATATTCCTCTCAATCGAGCAAGGTTCTTTACATCTAACCTACATATTAATTCCCATCTCCTTGCAGTATAGCGCCTAAATTCAATTGTAAACTTAGATCACTGCTTTAATGAACTGGTTTCACTCAATTACTTCTTCAGTTCTGTTCAATAGCTTTTCAGACAGGAATGTTCTTCAGTCACCAAACTGCAGTCGATTCAGGTACTAACGCATGTAACTTCTTTTTTAATTGGTTTGCTCACAAAGTTCAGGGTTGTTCACACTAATTTTGTTCTTTAATGGAGATGATCATATACAGCCACCAATGGCAATACGATAAAGCAAATCGAGAATCACAGTAATATCCAAAATAGAGCAGCTATAGAAAAAAAAAAAAAATACTAACCAATGCTGTCAGTGGAAAATAGTCAAAGAGATCAGTAAAGATCTTCCAAACATTGGCATTTCCATACCTGTAAATAAAATAAAGAACAATACATCAGTACAAACTTGCCGAAAGATATAAAAGAAAAGAGAAATCCACCTAAGTGACCAAATGAAACAATATTTTAAAATCGAGCAGAGAGATTCCAAGCCAGGGTCTTGAAATTTATGTCACAAAATATGAATATCTTCATAATATTGGAAATGGAAACTCCTACAGACCAAGAATTCAAGGAAACTTACTTCCGTAAGCATTCATCATAAAACCCATAAACTTGGGTAATCTGCAATGGAGAATATAAAGCCAAATTCAGTGCAAACCATTCAATGCCAATAAAACAATTTCGAAATCATTGAAGAACGGGTAGCATAAGAAGTCAGGACCAAATGCATTACAGTCCACAGCCTGTGTGGAGAGAACAAAATAAACACTGGATCATACAAACCTCCTAATTATAATAGACCAAAGCTCTCAGAGAAGCTCCAACTAGTATTATAATCTCCACTCATGGGAACAATAAACCTAGTTGACACTAGAAAAGAAACTATAACCAATCTGTTTGACAAGACTAGGCAACATATCCGATAGATACAACCGAAAGTATACCTGGCGACTTTCATGATTTCCTCTTAGAATGGTAATCCGTTGAGAAAAACGCACTTTCAGGGCCACCAGGAGCTGTATAAAAAAGTCAGTAACGTATACAAGATTGAATGGACATAGTTGACGCTGATTTTTAGAGCAGGAAGAACATCTATGATAAATCGTTACAAGAAAAAAGTGAAACAAAGAACCTGATACTAACCGTTACAGTTTCAACTGAATAATAGCCACGGTCAACATAATCTCCCATAAACAAGTAATTCGTATCTGGACACTAAATCAAAAAATTACAACCATAAATGAACATTTTCATTGAATGTAAAGAAAGTGAAAATCTTATAACTATACACTATCATGCATATATCAACGTTAAATATAATACATCTCAGGTGAAAGGCATTATGAAATGAAACATGCATAGATTAGACTGGTCTCAGGTTAAAAGAGAAATAATATATGGACACCAAAACAACAAATTTGCACAAGAAAAGTTAATTATAACATAGTAAACGGAAGTACTATTTGTGTTGCATTCTGAATTGGTTCTGAAGTAGAAAGCAGCAATGTCTCCAGAAATATACAGGTGTATGACCAGGGCCACTATAGTGCACGTACAGAGTCATTTACAATCCGCAAGAAGCATCATCTGACAGTTTATGCACTCCCCAAGGACTACACAGTTAATTGAGGTATCTCAAGTCCTTAATGAGAAAATGAGTTCTGAAGTTGAAGCATAAAAAATTGCAAGGATGGCGCTTCGGAGATGCACAATGGGCAAAATCAGCCAGTAACTCAGTAAAGGTCCAACTCTAGGCTCCATACCAAGGTT
This sequence comes from Liquidambar formosana, assembly GCA_039720395.1. Lineage (NCBI taxonomy): Eukaryota > Viridiplantae > Streptophyta > Magnoliopsida > Saxifragales > Altingiaceae > Liquidambar > Liquidambar formosana. The sequence goes on from CM077831.1 coordinate 34,679,903, forward strand.
GGTAAAAGCGTTGTCTTATGGAGTAAAAGTGCTCGGTGGCACATGGTGTGTGCAAGCAAATTCGGCTCTGTTCTTTTTTCCTTTTTCTTCTTTGACTAAGCAGTTTTGGCTCATCTTATTATTCTAAGCATTATACTGCTAAAGACGGCTAAATAAGCATATACTGCCATAAAAAATAAAATAAAAATGCTCACCACTTCATAACCTGGGAAAGCATGACTGCACCAAGCACATTGAGGTGGACATAAATTCATTAAATAAAACTTTGCTAGCAAGTCAAATTTGCAATTTTTACATATAGCCAAGCTAATCTAGAAGATACTCTTACAAATGGATTTTCCAAGTTCAGATACATGTGATTGTTCTAAGGTTGACCATGATACTTAATCTCTGCACCAACTCCATGGGGTGTGTTGAGACTTGAGATTCATAATATCATTCTCAAGACTGTAATTCCATTACCAACAGGATCTTTTGCAGGAAGCAATAACATCTCTTAAGAAAACACGTGTAAAAGAGTAATGAAAGGTCTCGATAAGTCAATTCTACCTTTTCATCCCATTCTTCTTATTCTTAGTTTTATTTCTCAAAATTCTAGAAACCTCGTCTACACTAGCAAAGCTAAAGTGAATGAAAAGCATCACACAATTTCCACAACTGCATCGCACCACCAAATAGATGAGCAGCCCCATTAATGGCATTCTCACAATCAAAAACATTTCATCCTTACTAGAAACTGTTCATCACCAACCCCTCACCAAAAAAAAAAAAAAAAAAAGCAGCAGCAAAATACACGTGTCAATCAGAACAGTTACCTTCCCTCCAATTCGAAAAAGCTCTGCAAGATCAGTGAAACTGCCCATGAATGTCACCACATATTGTTACAGGGCTTTTCACAGGCTGCAGCATATAAGTCATAAAGGATCAATTAAGATTTGTCCCACATCAATATCATGTATAAACTCACAAATGACATGTATGAGGTGAGAAGAAACAAACTGCAAGTACAAATATGCAGCAAAAAACTCTCCAAACAGAAAATAGATTACCAGAACATCAGCACAGCTACTAAATTAAGGACTTAGGTGTACCTTTAAATTAAACCTTGATCACAATAAAATACTCTGGACAAACTTGGTTTCAAGTACTGTTTTTAGTAATTTAGACAAAATGAAGACCTGACACTTGAAAAACCTTCAGATAACCTTCAACAAATTGCCTACGTTACCAAATAAAATTTATTATCTTTTTAATTCCCCATGAAGCAAAGAGAACAAAAATGTAAAAACCATGTACCAAATCCCTAATTTTCATTCAAGGGGGTAAAAGCTCCATTAGTAATAAGATAAATATCTTTTTGATCAGCAGTAGGAAGATTAATATTTTGCAACTGTCTTCCAATACAAGCTTCACCCAAAACATCTTGTATTATCTTTCATGTGTTTTAGACTACGCAAAAGCCTCACCACTAGACTGTTGCCATTGTGAATACTATCAATTAAAATTTTCAATATAGTGCATAGGATGACCATGGAGCAGAAGGTATCTTTCTAGGAAAGCTATAAATAAATTTTAAAATAATTAATAAACAACAGCTATTACTATAATTTTATCCATTAAACTTGGCCACTCAATTAAGAAAACAAGAAAATGTTATGACAATGACATCCACAATCACGTTTCCAATGAGCAATAACAAGTCGTCCCAAGGAAAAGTAACACATCAGCAATAGAATTATTAACTTCTGCATCACAAAGACAATAAGATGACCACTAAAGCATTAGTTGGCTACTAAAACACACAAAAAAAACTTTAAATTCTTTCCAACAGTCCTCATCAATTATCCAATATACTTGCTAGTAAGGAAAACTCTCAATATTATGTACCTCAACGTCAATATGAAAGCAACTTGAGATGTTTTTTTTCTTTTGAAGAAAGTATACTTTTTTAAGGCAACTAGAGATTGGGGGAATGGTCCACAAACCATTTGATACAAGAGTAGGTCAAGATCAAATCAATACATCAAGGAAATATTATTTATAAAGCCTTGAGAAGTATACTGATAGCATAAAAAGATTGACACAGAGGCATACCTGAACATTGCTTTCTTCCATTAATATCTCCTTAGCCTTCTCACATAATATCCTCACCTACATTGGAAAAAACAAGTTTAGAAATGCTATCGATTAAAAGGAAAATCCCATCCAATAGTGACTACAAAAGTAGGAAAGAGGTGACAGTGGAGAAACCAGGAATGTTAGTCAGAAATAATGCAACAAAGCCTGAAATAAAAGGTTATTTTCATTAATATCTCTCTTAAACAGGAGAATGTAGACATATTATTCATGTCACAACCTCAGCTCAAAACAATGGGGACCTAGCACTAAACTAATTGAGAGGAAATGGATCCAAGTCTGCACCTCAACAGAATCCACCCATATCTAATCCTGTCAAGAGAAGCTTCCATTTAGCTTTTGTAGGGGTTGACAGTTAAGAGTAACTATTGTGGGAGGGTGGTGGGGAATACCCCAGAGAAATCATACCACACTTATTTCACCACTGAACAAATAAAAAAAGTAGTACATTATACGAATCCATTCTTAGCAATTACACTAAAATTAACCAATCAAAAACTCGGAACACCTGCATAGTGCACCAATACGATGACAATGGATCAGAAATACCCAAGAAATTAAGCATATAATGCTGATTTATAACATTTGAGCGCTGAACAAAATCAATCCAAAGTCCATGCATTCTAAAGAAAAAAAGTTAATACATGATTTTGGTACTTGACCTTGAGCCAACCCACGATCACCACACGTCGCTACATGCTACAACAACAGGCTACGAACTATATATGTATACATATATCGTCCGTGAGACCAAAATGTTGTATGAAAACAGATCACTTTGAAGGATCAGATTCAATCACCGGACAAATCTAGGGCAGATCATGTATCAAATTACTAGATCGGTGTGAAAGTAAAAAACCCTCATTTAGCTACTATCACAGATCACGACCATACAACCCACAACAGCACAAAAATATACAAATTTGAACATTTCCCCCGACAGAACACACAAACCCTAACCAATCGAATCTGATCCGCAACAAAAACCCAAGAATTAGCACAAAATCATAAAACCTCCAAATTAATCACATGATTAGACAGGAAGAAATGAAAAATCGTGATTAAAAACAAACCTCTTGCTCAGACAAGGGTTTGCACTGCATAAGCTGGGAAATCTGCTCGTCGAGGTTTCCATGAGAGTTCGAAGGGACCGGATCGAAACTCATCTTCTCCTCCTTCTTCAACGACCACAGCGATGGATAGATCAAGATCCCTTCGACTTCTTCTCTCGACTCTAACCCTAGATTTCAGAAACCCTAAACCTAGCTCTCGCCGTCGTCGACGTCGTCTTCTCCGTCGTAGTGGAGAGAGAAAGAGAGGGTTCTAGAGAAAGAGAGAAGGAACTGTAGAGAGAGAGAAGAGAGGGGGAGCGAACGGTGGTGGTGAAACCAATGAGGGAAGCCCTCTTTCGCTTTTTGTTTTCGATCACCGCTCCTTTTAAGAAATTAAAAAAAAAATTGAAAATATTTGGTTTTTGTAGATTTATTAGGGAGTCTGGTGTTTGAAGGATCGCTGGTGAAGCGCGTGGTAGTGGTGGACCAGTAACGTGTGGTTTGGTTTAGTCGTGACATGTTTTTATTGGAGGAGATTCACACGCGTTGAAAAGCACGTGGATTTGTTTCTAGTCTGTTTAAAATTGTGGATGTGAGTCGTTGATGTTGAGAAGATAATAAATATGGGGTAAGACCATAAGATCCTTCCCAAATGCAAGTGATTGTGGGTAAGTGGCCTTGCAAAATTCTAATTATAAGTAGCCTCTCATTTATTTATTTATTTTATTTTTTCTATTTTTTTTTTTTGGAATTTTTTTTCTTGCTAGTTATAGCAGGTAGCCTCTACTTGGTGCTGCTTTTTTTTCTTTTTTTTTTGGGTGGTGGTAAGTGAGCTTTTTCATTTCTCTACATTGAATGAATATGGGTTAGCATTATTATTTATCTCTTATCAATTAATACTTAAAATAATTATTATTAATAATTATTTTCAATATTGAGTGAGAAGTTACTGATTACAATATTATTACATGCATTTGGATAATTACGAAGGAAAATTTTAATGCATTGAGAACTAATTTTTGACATTAAAGGATGATTATTTGAAATCGCTAGGTGGTGGCAAAAGGGCCTGGCTCTCTAAGGAGACCACCTCTAGTTACCTCCTGAAGGTCAAGGCATTTTTTTTAAAAAAATCTTTGATGAACATAGTATTAGGACTTTCAAGCAAACTAATCTGGAAACATGGTAAGGAATCACCCACTCACCACCGGTTAATGCTCATAACTTCATAAGTCATAATAAATAGATAAGCTCGTGAGGGAGTAAGAACGTACACCTTTTGCTTCTTAAGGTTAAATCCCATAAGTTAAGAATTAGCTAACCAAATGTATGCAACTTTAAAATATTACAAAAATGATACTCTTGGTTGTACAAGATTTTAAAATACTCAATTTTTTTTGCTAAATATAGTGTACTGGGTAAAAAGCCTAATGGGTAATGTTAAGTGAGTTTAATACTTAAATACTTAAATCTAATACTACGATGTCATCTCACTTAAAATGTTAAATACGAATTTTATTTATTTATTTGAAATAAGGAACATTGCTTTACAAATAGGCCCTTCCCTTTCCCTATATGCTAGAAACATTTCCAAGCGCGAGAGCTGAGGGTGAGGGTGCATTTGGATGAAGGAGGATTTAGTGCTAAGTTAATAAAACTCAATATGGTACCAAAGTAAAATAGATTATTAGATTATATTTTGGATGGTTTAGATTTAAGGATAAAAAAATTATCTACTAAAATCATTTGAGTCAATAATAAATTTTAATATTTACACCAAAACCGTCAAAAAAACCTAATTGAAAGATCCATTTCACTCTAACAGCGTGATCAATTTTATCAATTTAACACTGAATCCTCTCCCTGTTTGCACCGCACGTTTAGTACCAACATGTACGGACCTTTCAGGTTTGAGAAGAAGTGACGAAAATTAGTCAAAGTCTTGATCCCCGGTTGAAAACGCCAATAAAATTAAGAGAGAGAGAGAGAGAGAGAGAGAGAAAGAGAGAGAAGATATTTTTGTGTCGCAGGAGGTGGGTTGCCTGCAAATTAGGGTTTCTTAGATCTCTAGAAATCGTCTACGCCTGTTACATTATTCTAGGGTTTTGTCATCGTCCTTGTCCAACAGGTACCTCTCCTCCCCCCCTTATCTGTATATGCTATGTGTGTATACCTGTATGTTGCAATATTGTAGATTTCATGATTTCGAATTGGGGTTTTGTATTGTAGATTTTGTGTATATGTATAAACGTATGTGGCAACATGTATGTATAAATGATTTCGCCCCCCACCCCCCCGTCTTTTTTTTTTTTGAGTTCCTCTATATCTGTATGTAGTATATATATGTACAAGCATAGATATGGCACTAGTGCAGATTTTTCTGATTTTGCGTATGGGTTTGTTCTTCGGGTTCTCGCATTTCTTCTTCTGGTTATACTTTTCGTTGGCATAACAGATCGGGATTGATTCTTTTGATTTTTGATTTACGGTTGGTGAGAAATGGTAGGAAAATATATGAAAATATTTATGACTAGTTCTGGTTTGAAATGGCTTTTGCAAAAGGAGCAATATATTGGTAACCAAATGGAATATTTAGGATAATATATTTTATATTGCAAGATCATGATCTTTGATAAGTTTTATGTTTGACCAGAGTTTGATTTGTGTGTTATAAGAAGAGGATTTGAAATCTTTGGGTCCACTGGTGGAGAAGTTGGGGGAACTTGAATTACATAAGGAGGAATTGAATTAGGATCTGCGGGGAATCGCAGTGGAAAAAAGGGTGAATTGAGTCTGATTATGCGATCTTCTTGGGCGGATTCTGTTGTGAACTCGGCAGCTGAGAATGCAGCTGCTGGTTCTTTAGCTAATGCTGGGGTTGGTACCACTTCAGCTCCTACTCGAACCTCATACGTTCCTCCACATCTTCGGAACCGAACACCTTCAGCAGACCCACCAGCTCCAGCTTACAGTGGCCCAGCTTCTGGCGGTGGAACCCGTTGGGGTGGTCCTAGGAATGACTTGAACCGATCTGGGTTTAGTACTGGTGGTCGCGGTGGGGGTTGGAACAGCAGAAGTGGTGGTTGGGATCGCGGGAAAGAGCGGGAAGTGAACCCTTTTGGAGATGATGACAATGCTGAGCAGGTGGATAGTGAGCAGGAGAATACAGGTATTAACTTTGATGCTTATGAGGATATTCCGGTGGAGACAAGTGGGGATAATGTGCCACCTCCTGTGAATACCTTTGCGGAGATCGACTTGGGTGACGCACTCAATCAAAACATCCGGAGGTGCAAATATGTGAAGCCGACACCTGTGCAGCGGCATGCCATCCCAATCTCCCTTGCGGGCCGGGATTTGATGGCGTGTGCCCAGACTGGGTCTGGAAAGACTGCTGCATTTTGCTTCCCGGTTATCAGTGGGATTATGAAAGGGCAGTTTGTACAAAGACCGCCACGTGGGGCACGTACTGTATACCCAATTGCTCTTATTCTTTCTCCTACAAGGGAGCTGTCTTGCCAAGTAGGATTCTGATATTTGACATTTTATCTGATATGGTATAATTTCTGGCTAATTCCTATCTGAGGAAATTTAAAATATTTTGATCTAATTTGCACTTTTTTAGATACACGAGGAAGCTAGAAAATTCTCATATCAAACTGGTGTCAAGGTGGTTGTCGCTTATGGAGGAGCACCAATTCATCAGCAGGTTCTGTATTTTCTTTTTCGAGTTTATTTATTTATCTATTTTGGGTGAATTTGCTCCAACCTCATCTGGTTTTGACTGATAATTGGTGACTTTAAACTAATTTTACCTATTGAGTTGTGTAGTTGGTACTGAACTGATGACCTAATCCTGTATAAGCAGAAGCAGTTGTGTTATTATATTAATCTTGATTTAGGGTCAGGATCCAATTTTTCCCGTGCTTTGTGTGAACTGTGTCAAAATCATGTTGGGCATCATGAATTCATGATACTTTGAGCTGTTTCAATGACAATTGGCCTCTGTGTGTGTGTCTCTGTGTGTGTGTGTGTGTGGGTATGGCCATAATACTCTCTATCTCCTTGAATTTCTGAAATGTTGTGGTAATAATGTCATGGTTAATTTAGAGTTGGCCAAATTTTCCTGACATATGGGACCCATTTGAACAATCAGTTTCATGGGTTTGCAATGAAAAAAAAATCTAACCTCAACTAGATTTGAAACAGTGCAGCACAAATGCAACAAGGAGGTGTATATAAGTCCTTGTATGGTTTATTTAGTTTCTGTTTGTTTCCTCTTTAAAGGTTTTATAGCGTGAGATGCTTTATATTGTAAAACTATAAATTTAGCATTAACATGCAGAAATTAGAGGTTCAGACATTGTGCTTGAATTCATATTTTCAAATTGATCGTATTTAGTAGTTTTCTGTTTTCATATACCACTTTGCTTCTATTTTTTATGTTCATTAATGGATGATGTGTTAAATTTGGCCAGCTGCGGGAGCTGGAGAGAGGTGTTGATATTCTCGTGGCAACTCCTGGACGATTAGTAGATCTTCTGGAGAGGGCTAGAGTTTCATTACAGATGATCAGGTATTTAGCTCTAGACGAGGCAGATCGAATGCTGGATATGGGTTTTGAGCCTCAAATAAGGAAAATTGTGCAACAAATGGACATGCCTCCACCAGGTGTAAGACAGACAATGCTGTTCAGTGCCACCTTTCCAAAAGAGATACAGGTTTGTATTTCTGCTTGTAAAGATTTTTTCCAATATCCAGTATGGCTCTCTTTAGACCCTTATTTTCTGCTTTGCCAAAAGATTAAAATAGTTTGTTTATGTTAATTAGAAGGTTCACTGAACTTTTGGCTCTTAATAGCGACAAATAATGATGGAAGTTTCACTATGCTGTTCTTCTATGAAATTCAACTCTCTGTGGATTGTGACTTTCATGTCACACATATTTGTAAAATACTGTAAACTCCTGTTGTATTGCTATGCAGAGTTATTAAAGGCTTAAGGAGTCAAGGCTCATGGAGCCTATGCACAAGGTGCAATGAAAGGCATGCGCCCGAGCATAGTAAGGCACATGTTTTAGAGAACTATAAATTAATATACCTAGTTAAATGAAAAGATCAAAGAAGCTAATATTTGGGCTTATTGGGACGATTAGCTCAATTGGTTAAGTGTTGTGCAATAGCACAAAGGTTGTAGGTTCGTATCCTATATCAAATACTTGGGCTTGTGTCTTTGTTCCAAGTAGACTCGATTTAGTGCATTGTAGGGCAGATTCCTATCTTATGATAAAAGGTAAATCAACCGTTATAATAACACACACACACACAAACTCAACTTAACTCAACCAAGCCTTAATCCCAACTCCATCGGGTTGGCTACATGAATCTTTTTCCATGATTCAGTTCTATCAAGGGCTGTATCATATTTGGGTTCATACTATAAGATGTGACTAATTTTTCGTTGGCTGTCAAAGTATCACAATCCTCCTCCTTTACCCAGGCTGGGACTGGCTATGAGGAATATAAAACATTAAGCATGGCTTAGGTTGAGTTTCACGCACACACACATACCAAAAAAAAGAGGGGGGGGGGGGGGACAAAAAAAAAGCAAGCATTATGAATCAGGCGTGCCTTTCAGGGCCTTGAGTTTGCTTAAAGATGCACCAGACATGCTCAAGGTGGCACCTGATTGAAGGAGCCTTGCCTAGGGCAATACGAGGTCCAAGGGCTCGGCTTGGGGCCTAGGTGCACCTAAGGCGTGCTTTTAATAACTATCTTGCTATGCATATGTATTCTTTTGACATCCATTGAGGTGGAAAGTGGTTTGATAGGCTGTTTTCATGCTCGAGGAAAGAAATTGCAACAGCCTTACTGAAGAGTTGCACATTGTCATTTATATTATATGTGTGTGATAATTTTGCTACTTTTGGTTGACATGCAGAGATTGGCCACTGATTTTCTTTCAAATTACATTTTTCTGGCTGTTGGAAGAGTTGGTTCGAGTACTGATTTGATAGTCCAAAGAGTTGAATTTGTACAAGAATCTGACAAGAGAAGTCACCTCATGGACCTTCTTCATGCACAGAGGGCAAATGGTGTTCAGGTTAAGGTATGCAAAGAAAGCATTTGTTTTTTGGCCGTGTACTTGCTACTCAATCTTCCTAATGTTGTTTATGTGGAACTTTTATGATTGGATAACTAATATTAACTAATAGTTTTTAGTAAATATGTTAATTTCTGGTCGGAAATCCTCTATCTTTTGTATTATTTTGCGTGACCGTTGCTTTGATGATTTTGATCTTGCAGCAATCTTTGACTTTAGTTTTTGTGGAGACAAAGAAGGGGGCTGATTCTCTGGAACATTGGTTGTATATGAATGGTTTTCCTGCAACTACTATTCATGGTGATAGAACACAGCAGGTCAGTTTGTTTTACTGTTTGCATATCTATTTTGTTTTGAATGGTTTATGTCTATTTTGTTTCGAATGGTTGATGCTGGGGGTATTCATGTTGGATTCGAGTAGTGTATGCTGTAGCTTGAGTCATACTTTTATTGCTGAAATTTATAATTCCTGCCCTCAGTCGGAATTTTGTTTAGTACTCATGAGAAGGTGTGGAGATGTGGCTAGGCAGTTGGTGCTATAGATCCACTTTCCCATAGCATATCGCGATAAATAATATATATATAAGCAAGTAGACTCTTAAACTTTCTGTCATTGGGTTTGGAGATTTGCATCATTCACTATTTCCCTCATCATGCCAATGACTTGATATTCTGCAGTTTTTGTCTTTGTGCCTGTGATTGATTCTGTACTTTGTAGAAAGGATATAATAATGTGATTTTGACAATGTGTAAGAATATGTTTAAGAAAGTAAAGGAATTTAGTCCTTTGGAACCCTGATGGAAATATAAATTGTAAAATATATGCACAAGGGTCAAATTTTGGGTTATCTTCTATGCTGAAAGTCTTGCATATCAATGTACATTCTGTTTTACATTACAGTTATTTATTTATTTATTGTTACAAATCTGCAGGAAAGAGAACAGGCTTTGAGGTCATTTAAAAGTGGTAACACCCCAATTTTGGTTGCAACTGATGTGGCAGCACGTGGTCTAGATATTCCCCATGTCGGACATGTGGTCAACTTTGACCTTCCAAATGACATTGATGATTATGTCCACCGTATTGGACGGACAGGGCGAGCGGGGAAATCTGGGTTGGCTACTGCGTTCTTCAATGAGAACAACTCGTCATTGGCAAGGGCATTAGCAGATCTAATGCAAGAATCGAATCAAGAAGTACCTGCTTGGTTATCCCGGTATGCAGCTCGATCTTCTTATGGTGGAGGTAAGAATCGTCGTTCTGGGGGTGGACGGTTTGGTGGTCGTGACTTTCGAAAGGATACGTCTTTTAATAGGGGCAATACAGATTACTACAGTGGAGGTAACAGCAGCAGCTTATATGGGGCTTCTGGTGGGTATGGTGGAGGATATGGACCAGGGGTGACCAGCGCATGGGACTGACATCTGACATTTTAGAGCACTTGGTTTCATCAGAAACACACTTTTAGCTAATGATTGCAGACTCTTCCCTTTTAAAGGTTTGTTTTTAGTTTTTGATTACATTGTCTTTGTTAATGTTGCAAGCCTTCGTTGTTCTATAACTCTTAGAAGCATTTTTTACTGTTATGGGGAGCGGGAGTGAATGGTTGGTGTCAGCACTAGAAGAATAGAGGTGTAATGTTGGTAGATGGTGGTGAAAAATTACTAACAGAGTAGGGATTACTTTGTCCTTCTTTGTCTTCGTCCTCTTTCTTTGTCTAGTAATTTTTGGTGAGGGATGGGTTGTAGAATATGTACCGGGAGAGGGGGATGGTGTATTTTTTCCCATATTTATGTTTATCTCGTAGGCATATTCTTTTCAACCCAGGTGGAGGTGGGAGATTTGTAGAGGCTCTGATCCCGCCCTTTTCTTTTGGGCTCAATCTACCCTATTCTATAGGGGTTTTAAAGCTGTTGTAATATTTTGGTGGTGACTGAAATAAACACGGTACTCTCTCTTAGAGATTGAATGCTTCTTGAGATGAAATGTATTTCGTCCTTTATTTTGAAAGTAGAAAATTCTGAGAAGTTTCTCTTGCTGTGTTTTCTTTAAAAAATTGTATATTACTTACATAATTAAGGGAAGATGGATTAAATTTGGTGTTTGGTGGAACTATTTTTATGACATCAAGTTTCTGACAGGAAGAAGTAAGCGAGAAAGATGTGACTGATACAACAAGGCATTCAACAATAATTGTTGGATTATTTGTGAGAAATTGTCATATAATGAGTTCATGAACAAAACATATTGTTATGCAATGGTGGAACATGTTTTTTTTTTTTTTTTTTTTTTTTTTTTTTTTTTTTTTAATCCCTTTTTGGGTGGGGGGAAGAGTTATTACAACTGTCTTGATAGTAGAGTCTCATTTGTTGCACATTTCTTTCGCTATCCTGTTCTGTGGCTTACTCAAGTTGAGTCATGTTTCTTCTCTGCCAGCATTTAAATAATAATCTGTTAAGGAAGTATTAATAGTATCAAACTAGGTCCCAACTCCTATTGATGAAATCACATATGATATTTTAAAGAAAGAGGTGTTAAGCTGAAAAACAACTATTCTCTGCCTCATTCAGCTCTGGTGCCCAGAATTAAAGGTAAATTGCATTTTAGGGTTCAAAGTTTGGGTCAAGTTTCACTTTAGGGTTCAAAGTTTAAATTGTTTTAATTTAGTACTTGAATTATTAGTTGAGTTGTAATTTGGGGTTTGTCGTCAGAATTTTTATGTATTATTTCTATTGTCTTTTTTATGGATTTAAAAGCCATATTTTACCCCAAAATTCATTTAATCAACTTTTATATTTTGATTACTCTGTCGTAAGATTTGTGGTTTTGTAAATAAAAATTATAAAGGTTTATTAGATGTTGATAGAGAGAGAAAGAAGATAAAGAGTGATTCAAATCTAATCAAAATATAAAGGTTTATTAAATGTTGATAAGGGTAAAATAGGGTTTTCAAATCCATAAAAATGGCAAATTAGGGATAATATAAAAAATTCTAACAGTAGGTTCCAAATTGGAACTCAATTAATAATTCAAGTATTGAATTGTTCCAATTTAAATTTTGAACTCTAAAGTGAAATTTGACCCAAACTTTAAACCTTAATGTGCAATTTACTCCCATAATTATGATTCTAAATATATAGTGGTCATCATCACAAATGAGAGTGGAGAATGGTATTTCATCAATTTTCAAAAATTGATCCTATAACATCAATTAGGTGTTTTTTTAAATTTATTTTATGTGGATAATCAACAGAATTCAATACTCTTAAAGTCCTAACTCTCCGATATCAATAAATAAGTATTAATACGCTTGTGTAAGCTTGAACTCTAAATCGCTTATTTAATAAGTGAGGAGAATGCTATTAGGTTATTATACCATCAGTTTAATTAGGTTGATTTCACCTTGTGGGTTTAATTAGGTTGATATCACCCTGTGGGTGAGAAAGACAGACCATATTTTCCTACTATATATATATATCAGTGGAATCTAATCTAATCTAATCCAAGTACCCTTAAAAGAGAGAGCAGGGCTCTCTACTGTAGCATTTTTGGCTCACTTTTTTTCCGTAGGCTTAAGGTTGGTGAAGCACTGCCCAAGCTCAGCCTAAACTCAAGGTTGTGCCCAAAACTTGGACTAAGCTCGGCTTAGCCTAAGTTTAAATAAAGCTTAATCGGACATATTTTGAGTGAATGCGGTCGTTTGAGGTCAGTGGGTCACAGCCCAATCAACAGGATGCTTTTGTTTCCATGGCCCTTTTTATATATTTATTTATTATTATTTGATTTAGATTCTATGGTGCCATATGCATCACGCCAAACGAAGCCGTTTCTTAATTATTACTAAGTGAAACAAATCTTATTATTTTTTAGTCTTTTTGCATAATATTATAAAAACAATACTCAATCTTCTATTTCCTTGTCCTCTCTAATAATTCTCTTTTATATTGGGACCCTGATCTTGGCATTACTCCCCCACATCCGAATGAATAAAAAGTGTATGAAAAAAGTAGTTTATGAGTTGGAATCTTCATTCTTTCGTAGTAGTAGCCTAATAGGAGATAGTCTATAAGTGTGAGAATAATGTGGTTTCAAGGCCCAAGCCTAGGATATTCGGATCCACGGCTTTTCTTATTTGTTAATCGCTGGGGAAAGGATTATCGTAGGAGCCTTGGTGAGGATGTCATATTTCAAATCCTCGAATCCCATTTGCCTGAAACTTGAAAGATATTTTGTTCACTCATTTATTATTGATGATGACTATACTCTTATGGACTTAGGCTTCATAATAAGTAAAGCAATGAATTCCAAATGAAAAATACTTAGACCGAAGGACAAGGGGAGGTTTTCGTATAACTGACCTAAGAGTCCATTATTAGTGCCTTTTTTTTCTTTTTTTTGGTGGTCAAACTTCTACAAACAAATTCTCGATTGTATAAATTAAGAAATGGGCCCAGAACACATTATAGATTTATAGAAATGGGCCCAGAAAACAAGAAAATCATGTTCCATTATTTTTGACCAAATATTGCCCTAACGGGTACTCTAGTCGTCTGGGTTTGAGTCAATAGAATTCGAATATTTTATTTTTCACTAATGAATGTAGTGGTGTTGGTTATCCTGGACGGTTAGGGTTTACTATTCATCCTCTAACCTTTTCCTTCAAACCAAACACCCAAAAAAAAGAAAAAAAGAAAAAAAAAATGTTCGGCCAAATCTCCTCACAAGCAGTCAAAGATCCTCGTTAGGGCACTAAAGATTCCAGTGCAATTTTCTCTCTTATATGGTGACCCTAACTTTTGGAATTACTTTGACATCAAAATAAATAAAAATTTGAAGATAAAGTTGTAAGTCACGTCAGTCGAGACATAAAGTCCAAATTTATAGCAATAATTGTTTTTTAATCTTGGATTTTAATTACTCGAGTTGTACAGAAAACCATTGCCCAACATGGAAATTACCTAAACCATATCCTTCTTGATACCGATTTAGCTAAGATTCGTTGAGATATTTAGCATTTCTAAATTGTAAGGTTGTGGGAAGAGGTCATCGCAAGAGCCCTAACGAGGAGGTAATACAATGCTTGAATTCCATTTGGGTGGATGGTATTTTCTTCACTCATTTATTGATTGACGATGACTTGAACTCTTGTAGACTCGACTCCATTATGAAGACTCAGCAATAAATAAAAAAAGAAAAAAAAAAGGGAAAAAAAGAGGCTCCATTATAAGGAGCAATAAAACCCCTAGAATAGTTGGACTGAAAGATGATTTGAGGTTTCGTATAACTAACTTAGGGTCCATTAGAGACACTTTGTCCGTCATTAATTAATCAAACTTCTACAGTTAAACTCTAGATTATAGAAATGAATTAATGGGCCTATAACACACATAAAAATCATGTTCTATCAAGTTCGACCAGATTATGTGATTAACTGTCATGACTAAGCAAGGATTTTATCCAGGTGCACATCTATGCCGTCTAAATGATAGATCCTAGCACTTATTTACAATGTAGATGTGCATTAAAGCTTCCAATGTGAAAATCCAAGCCTAAGCAAAACCTCTTTTCAAGTCAAAAGGAAAAACCAAAATCATTTAATGACAACTGAGAAAAATCAATGGGGTTGGAATTTTAACCCTTAAGAATTGACTTGTATGATGCTCTCAGCTGCATCACCTAACAAGACAAAGTTGCAAACCAACTATAGGAGGAAGAGAAAGTAAAAGAAAACAAAGAAAATCTCCCCATGTGCCAATTGGGTCCAATAACAGTAGTTATTTGTTTTAATTGCCATCACTTGGGGGAGAAGAGAAGAGCAAGAATAGTTCTATTTTTTTTTCTTTTGGTCTTAAGGGGATAAAGGAAGAAGAAATCATGATGAAATAGTTCAATAGAGAAAGAGGTTCTTTGACATATTTGGGTAAGCCAAAAGGGCATGTATATATATAATATGTTTACATCTCTATCTATGGCCCTAATAATGCTAAAAGTCTCTTTTTTTTCTTTGATGGCTAAAGTCATATTTTTTTAATGTAATAAAATATAATCAAATAAAAATATGTCTTCATACAAAGTTTATTTATGCTTGGAGCATTTTGAAAGCTACCAAAATGTTGTTAAATGACTTTTAATTAAACTAGTTAAGGTTATTTCACTATCACTTCATAGGCTTTTATTTAAATAAACACTATAAAATGCTAAATAGACTAAGAGAAGGTCAAACCCACAATGCCGATATTGATGGAAACTGTATTAAAATACCTAATGAAATGTTGATTCCCTAGAAAAACAAAATTAGTGGGTTTATCATTCACACTTATAACATTAAATAAAGATATGATTTGCAAAAGTAATATGTTGATTAGTCCCCAATCATGTTGAGAAGTTTGAAAATAATACATACATACATATATATATATATATATATATATATATGTATATATTTGTCGTTAATGCATTTCTTTTTAAGGTCAATTCAACCTGCTATTGATATTTCAAATTTTGTATTTTTATTACAAGTGTCATAAGAAGGTCAAGGAAAACCCACCATTCATTTTTGTATTTTAATTACATGCGTCACAAGGAATTCAAGGAAAATTTGCTTTTATTAGTAAATTTGTATTACGTGTCATCGATGAATTAACACGTCAGGTAAGATTTTCCCATGCCCAAAAGAGGAAAATTTTGACACTTAAATTTTGGCCGTTGATCACTAACCTGAGATAACCAAACGATGGGCGTTACAAATAGAAGCCGTTGATTGGTAAACCAGGGTTAAAGTTGACTTGTGTATATAACCAAGGTAATGCCTGTTTTGTCATTCATGGAGCTTGTGGAGCTATAGGTAGAGGAGAGACATTCTTGTTGGAAGGGAAAGACTAGTTTCAACCTCCTTCATCATCTTCCTGTATTTTATTTTTGTTTTTGTGGGGTTGCAATGAAACACTTCCAAGGGATAATTTAAGAGAATTGGGTCGACCATTTCCTCTGAGGTCATCTCTTTCTATCACCCTTATTTTAATTCTTCCTTTTTATTTTAATTTTCTTATTTAAATAATTACAATCCATTGATTAGCTGTGGAAGATTTTATTTATTTATTTATTTTTATAATGAATTTCTAAAATTTCAATTTTATATTTATTTTTTAAAACCATTCCTTGGAGTTGGCATGTAACTTTTGTGGCCCTCTAGATAGAGAAGGCATACCCCAAATAAAAAATCAGATATAAATGACTCTAGTTTTGAGGTCAATAGGGAAACTAAAGGGAAGGGTTTATGATTGGGCATTTGGGCCACATGATGGGTAATATCCACTGACTAGTCCGGATCTCACCTATACATGTCACATTCATACTCTCTTCAGACCAATATCACAGACTTCTCAAAGGTACAAAATACCCACCATTTTTCTCTGTCTCTCCCTCTCTCTCCATCTTCCCCTCAAAATGGGTTTGACCCATGAAAGGTAACAGTAAGGAGGGACCCAGAAAAGCTTTCTGTCCTATGGTGAGAGTCGAAAATTAAAATCTTACAAAATTAAAATACTTTAAAATTTTAAAAATTAAATTATATATTTAAATTTGTCAAGGAAAAAAACAAAATTATGTATGTATAAAAATAAAATAAAATCCATTTATGAAAAATGAGAAGTTGGTGAAGACTATGGGTCCAGCTGTAATCTTCACTTCTAGAGAGAGATAGTTTGGGAGAGAGAGCGCTGTGCCCCTTCACGTTTTGAAGTAGGCTGTTGTTCTATACTTCCAAGTTCTTATTTTTTGCGGTTTCTTTGTTTGCATTTGCAGAGGTAAAAGACAAGCACTTTACTTTCTTTTGTGTTGGATCAGATTCAGGGTATTGAAGCTCATATAAGCTCGCGATCTGAGCATCTGAAGCTTCTTTAACCTTGATTTCAATTCTGCGTCTAGCTGGTGATTAATCTATGAATCTATATATCTGAGATGGACCAAGCTGTTGAACGGTCTTCAAATGCTCCAAGGGGCTTTCGAGTTCAAGCTCCACTGGTATGTCCCAAAGGACTCCTACCCTTTTTTTACCTCTAATTTATTCAAATTCATGATTTTTTAGAGATACTCATTTGAAATTCTTGTTAAATGTGTAGTCTTTGAGGAAAATTTAAGAATCCTGTGAGCTTATGTGCTTGAGAATTGTTTGGTTTTTGATTAATCTATTAGGATTTATTTATTTATTTTTATTTTTAATTTTGATGAGCTAATGTGTTTGGGAATTGGTTGGCTTTGGACTGTTTGTGATTTTCTAGTGTTTTTTTTTTCATATGGTTTTGGAGATACCCAGATAAAATTATTGTTTAATGTGCAATATCTGAGCAAAATTTTGGTATTTTGACGAGCGCAGCGTTTAAGGATTCGTTGGTTTTTTTTATTGCGGTTTCTATTTTGATGAGTTTCTGGGGATACCCTGATGATATTCTTGATGAATTATGTAATTCTCGAGAGAAATTTTTGGAATTTCGATGAGTGTTTATGATTCTTTGGTTTTGGTTTTGGTTTTGTTTTGTTTTTTTTTTTTTGCATCTGTGTCTTTGTTTCAGTGAGCTTTTGGAGATACCGAGTTGAAGTTTTGATAAATATGCAATTTTTAGAATTTTATGAGGCATAGGTTTAGGGTTCATCCCGGTTTTGTTTTCTTTTAAGTTAGTTGATGGGCACTCAGTTTGGTGTTTTGGGCATTTGTCTCTGTGATAGAATCTCTGAGTTATGTTGTTGCAAAATTGAGTGTTGAGCATGTGGTATAGTTGCTGTTCAGAGATAATTAAGCTGGAACTTCTGATCTGTTGATTTTTATAATGGGTTGATATAATTTTCTTGCTTCAAATTAAAAATTACTAAATTAGTTGGTTTAAAGCATAAATTACGGTATGGGTGAAGTGTTGGGTGTTGAGGAATGTTGGTTGCTTGGGTGAGACTTAATTCTAGGAAAGTTGGTTGCTTTGGTGAGACTTCATTCTATAGATGTTTTTTTTTAGGTGCCTTAGACACAAATCTTGTTTCAAGTTTAGCCTTTATTTATTTACCAATTTGAGAATTGGATCTTTATTTTCTATGGGTATAATTTCTGTTGGATTTACGTGTCAAGATTTTTAGCTTAGACTTTCCATTTTCTTGTTGAAGTTATTCATGTTATTGTTAATACCACCATTCTGTATTGAGCTTTCCAATGTGTGCTCATTTTTTGCTTGTCTTTGAGTTCTTAATTCTGTCAATTTTAAGGCCTACTTTATTTTTTAGTAGAAATAAGGGGCATTATCCTTGTATTTTTATTTTTATTATAATTTTTTTTACAAGGTTTTTATCCTAATTCTTAATATCCGCTTCATCTTTACCCTTTATAATCTAGTTGAACGAAATTCTGATGGATGCCAACCTCCTTGGGCAATGAGATATCTTATAAATACACTCTTATTATCTTCATCTTTCTTATCTCTGTCAATATTCTATGTTCATGCGTATTAAAGGTTGCGTGTGAAGGAAATAAAACTGTATGATTGTGCCTTATTATAATAAGACTCAATCACCACCCATATCAAGTCTTCTATCTAAAACATTTGGATAGGAGGTTGGTGCATAGGAAGTTAGAATTTCTGATTGATGGATCGATGTTAATGTAAATCCTAGGTTTAATGAGACCTCTACTCAAAGGTTATTCCTTTCCATTTTCTCAAATTCAACTGCCTTTTGTTATTAGGAAGGTAATATTTCAGAAATGCACTGATTTGACCATGCTACCAATGAGATAACGGAAACTCTGTTTTTCTACCTTAAAAGGGGAAGAACTTTAATTTCCATATTCAATCTTGTTTTACTGCTTTCTTATGAACTTTGGACTGAGGTACCATAGAGAAACTCTCTCTCCACACGCACAGAGAGAGGATTATTTGTATGTGAATAATATTTGATATATGTGATCTTAGAGACTTGGATTACGTCAGAAGGTTTTTGTTTCTTTTTTGTATTATCCTGGCTGCTCTGATCATTGTAGCCATTTGATCAAATATGATCTTTTGTGATGGTGCAGAGTATGAAATGCAAAGTTTTTGAATAGATTTCAGCCACAGAAATACTAAAGGCAGTGATGCTAATGTACCTATATTGGTCAATGGGGCTCTCATTGTAATAATGATGATTCCCTTGCAAAGCGTTGAATAGTGACTTCAGCTTTACATATCCCTTTAATATAATGGGGCGCATCATTTATCTTGTAACTTAATCAGCTACATTCTTGGTGCTATTAAATTTCTTCATATTGTTCTCAAGCAATAATTTTAGGAGCATGCTGTATATGAGCCATGAGGCTATATTTGCTAGAATAGCTAATGAACGCCATTTAGGCCATTGTCTTTTGATTTCATAAAGGAATGCATCAGAAGAAATTTCTCACATTGATCTTAATCATTTCAAAAAAGGATAATTGTAAGAAAGAAGGTAGAATGTACATGATGTATACCCTCTGCAACAATGGAATAGTACTTAAGGAAACAAGAAACAAACAAAAACTATGATGGCGGAGAGCATCCCAAGCTTCATGGATCTTTGAAATGGGAACTCTTGAAAAATTGAAGTGATGGAGCACCAAACCTGGCCAAATAGCCCATCCAGACCAATGGTGTAAATCTTGATTATTTGTGGTTAAGTGTACTCATAGAAGCACAAGTATGGACCCCAATGTTGGTTGAAGCTTTATGTACAAATGCAATTTTTAATATGGCTATTTGCATCATGGTTATCTTGCTCTTATATTTGGTGTAAACTTTCATATCTTTGCATCCTAACATGGAAAATTTTGCAGGTTGATTCTGTATCATGCTATTGTAAAGCAGATTCAGGCTTTAAAACAGTTGCCGGGGCAAGGAAATTTGTTCCTGGATCAAAACTTTGCATCCAGCCTGATATCAATCCTAATGCACACAAGAGCAAAAACTCACGCAGAGAGAGAACCAGAGTCCAGCCACCCCTCCTGCCTGGCCTTCCTGATGATCTTGCCATTGCTTGTCTGATCCGAGTCCCTCGGGTTGAACATAGAAAGCTGCGTCTAGTTTGTAAGAGATGGTACCGCCTACTCATGGGAAACTTCTTTTATTCTCTTAGGAGAAGTCTTGGAATGGCAGAAGAGTGGGTATATGTCATGAAAAGAGACCGTGATGGAAGGATCTCATGGCATGCTTTTGACCCTACGTACCAGCTCTGGCAGTCACTTCCACCAGTTCCTGTGGAATATTCTGAAGCCCTTGGTTTTGGCTGTGCTGTTCTGAGTGGTTGCCATCTATACTTATTTGGAGGAAAAGATCCACTGAGGGGATCTATGAGACGGGTCATCTTCTACAGCGCTCGGACAAATAAATGGCACAGAGCTCCAGATATGCTTCGGAAACGTCATTTCTTTGGTTCTTGTGTAATAAATAACTGCCTTTACGTGGCTGGTGGGGAATGTGAAGGAATTCAAAGGACTCTCCGTTCGGCTGAAATTTATGACCCCAATAGGAACCGGTGGAGCTTTGTATCAGATATGAGCACTGCTATGGTGCCCTTTATTGGGGTAGTTTATGATGGAAAGTGGTTCCTAAAAGGACTTGGGTCCCATCGTGAGGTTATGAGTGAAGCCTATAATCCAGAAACCAATACGTGGACCCCAATTAGTGATGGGATGGTTTCCGGTTGGCGCAACCCTAGCATCTCTTTGAATGGGCAGCTCTATGCCTTAGATTGCCGGGATGGATGCAAGCTTAGGGTTTATGATGGAGCCACAGATTCATGGAACAAATTTATAGATAGCAAGCTCCATCTAGGGAGCTCCCGTGCTCTGGAGGCTGCTGCCCTTGTTCCCCTTAATGGGAAGCTTTGCATTATCCGTAACAACATGAGCATCAGTCTGGTTGATGTTTCGAGTCCTGATAAGCATGTGGAGAGTAACCCTCACCTTTGGGAAAATATTGCTGGGAAAGGCCATTTCAGGACTCTTGTCACAAATTTATGGTCAAGTATTGCGGGACGAAGCGGTTTGAAGAGTCATATTGTTCACTGTCAGGTGCTACAAGCATGAGAACCAGTATTCAACTTGGTTTTTCTTGCCATAGAAATTCCTTCATTTTCTTCGATTCATCATGATAGAGTTAATTACATTCCAAAATGTTACATTAGTTGCAGTTCATCAATATTGGTTTTCTGCACCTTCCGAATCACAAAGCTGCATTTACTCTGTGTTTATCTTCTGAGGTTTATCCTTTTGCTGATGGTGAGGCTTGAAGAAATGCAAGATAGAAAACAATTGTGGGTGTGTTTGAAAGGCCAAGGCAGAATAAGGGATTATTCGAATCTCTACCCACAATTCTGTTATTAATTTGACATGAGAACTGATGGCATTCCCAAATTTTGGATGGTGAACATGTATTTGCAAGGTGACGGTGATTTACCTGTTGATTTTTGGTGATTGAATTATGAGGCCATTTCTTGAGACTTGTGGGGAGAGCAGAGACTTTTAAAACTAGTAAATCGTTTCAGTTGGATCTGGCGCTGTGGGTATGTCTTTGGTTATGAAATCTTTCTTATTTAGTAGTATGTAATCTTGAAGATGCTTTGTGAATATACATGGGTTATTAAAGGTTAGTCAGTGAATACTTGGATAACATCCTTGTGGATATGAATCATATACTTTACTCTTATGTCATGACACCTTTGTTTTGTTATTCAAGAGGGTGGTTTTGGTTACTGCATGGTGATGTACAATGGATTTGATAGCCCTGGAAAATAATTGACCATGAATGAACTCAAAGTCGAGGTTTAGTTTCAATATCGACATAAATTTTGGTCCTTGGATAAAGTATAAACAAAATGTTAAAAGTTTTATTCTGACTACAAATTTAATATATGGGATTGTTGTAGTAATTGATGCTGTTATAAATTTCTTTCATTAGAAAGACTACAGTAAAGAAGTATAAACCTATTGTAATTGTAGGAAAAAATTAAATATCAACTTTAAAAATAATTGAATTTCATTTATTTGTTTTGTACTGCTATTACATTTTATGTCCTAAACATATGAATTCAAGTCCCTCGAGCTATCATCTCCTGAAAACGTTTGAATGACTCCTCCCGCTGCATCTGTAGCTGATTGTGGAATTTCTTGATGAAAGCTTCGGCTAGTTCATTTACGTCTCCTCTCTCATCGTCTATAATCAGCCGCCCTCCCATCATCTGTCTTCCTCCCAGAGTCTTTCTCCTTTTCATTCATCCTCCGGCTACCACATGAAGAAACCTCCTGATGATGGTCCATCACGACGACTTGGTTGGTCAAGTTATTCGCCGCAATGGTTTTTGTAGAGAGATGCCTCAGAACTGTCCAGTGATGGATGCAAAACAACACAATCTATTTATAGGTAGAATCTCAGACTTGAAGCATAAGTTTTGCGTGGGTAAAAGCAAAGGAAAGAGCAAAGAAGTTAAGAAAGAATTATTGTAAAGATATGCTTGGTGACTAGTGAAAAGCATTTCTGGGTTTAAAGAAAGGAAGAAACTCCTACAGAATTCCTTATCTTATTGCTAATGCTAACTTTTTGTACTTTGTCATGTCTCATAGTGAAATATTTTTAGTTTGTTTCCATGTGTAATAACCACGTTTAAATCGTCTTTTGAGTCACCGACACAGTTTGAGGAGCTATAATAAAATGTTTTGAGGTTCGATTTTTGTTTATCACTAATCGACTTTCCAATTTTATTGATATATGAATTTAATTTTGAATACACATTAGACATGCTTTTGTTTCAGGGCACTGTTTGATTCAACAGAGATGATCCTTTGCTAACAATTTGGCCGAATTCGGCGAAGAAACTGAATTGGAAAATATATTTAATCCAGAGGAAGATTTATCTTGTAGGGCGTCTATAGTTGTTTGCAGCCAATTTGGTTTTGTATGAGGTGCAAAGTCTAACCCAGTTCATCCTAGCCCAGGAAGGCTAGGAGGAATTGGTCTGAATTTGCCTCCTGATACGATCAACGCCTAACTTTTGACTAAGTTTTAAAAATTATTTGTGGTAATGCATTTTCAATAAAATTAGCTGGGTGCCTCGGTTGAAATATATTCACCTCGTCGGTCCCTAAATGCATTAATTCCGGCATCTATCAAAGCAGAGTAGAGATGGTCAGCAAAATTTTTGTGGTCAGCAAAAGAGATATGCTGTGTGAATTCTGGTCAAAAGTCCGGGAACGTTTTCAGTGAAGCTATATTTAAAATGAAGTATAATTGTGTCCTGTCGGCAAACAGCGTTTCTAATATAGGGAAAAGTGTGCTTTGTAGAGATGGAAAGCGTGTTTAAGACAAAACGCTTTCAATAAATAAAAAAATGTTTTAAAGAATTAAAGAAGGGGTTAAAAATGCGCCTTCACTAAAAATCAGAAGAACATGAACGGCGGAGACTAGGATTCTCTCACGCGCCGTCCTCCGCCCTCCGCCCTCGTCGATTCGCCGGTCTCCAACCTCCGCCATCAACTGGTAACACTCATCTCCGTCTCTCTCGTCTCAATCTAGAGGAAACAAGTAACAAACGAAAATCATGACGGCAGAGAGCATCCCAAGGTCGATGGGGATTAATTGTTGAAAAAGCGAAACTTAATCATCTTAACAATGTGGTCAATTATCAACCAAATCTGCAGAATCCAAATCAGGCCCAACAGCTCCTCCTGACCAACCTAGCTACAAAGGGTAAGCAGGCGATTCTCATTTTCTAGTTTCCACTACATTTGGTGTTAACTTTCATACCTTTATGTGTCCTCACATGGAAGCTTTTTGCAGATTGATTCTGCATCATGCCATTGCAATTCAAGTAGATTCAGGCCTCAAAACTTTTGGGTGTGTGGTGAACTCGTATTAGCAAGGTGAGGGTGATTACTGTTGATTTTGGTAATTGAATTACGATGTTGAATTTCATTCATTACAGAAGACTCAGTAAAGAAGTATAAATTATTTTAATTATGTAAAAACATTTAACATCGACTTTAAGAATAATTGAATTTCATTTATTCATGCATTTTGTTCTGCTATAACATTCTCCGTCTTCGATCAAGTCCCTCGAGCTATCATCTCCTGAAAACGTTTGAATGACTCGTCCCGCTGTATCTTTAGCTGATTGTGGAATTTCTTGATGAAAGCTTCAGCTAATTCATTTACGTCTCCTCTCTCATCCTCCATAATCAGCCGCCTTCCCCATCCTCTCTCTCCTCTCGATGGCACCATTCTCCTTTTCATTCATCCTATGGCTACTCCTCGAAGAAACCTCCTGATGATGGTCCATCACAACGACTTGGTCAAGTTATTGGCGGCAATGGTCTCGTAGAGAGAGAGGTCTTAGAATTGTCCAGTGATGAATGTAAAACAACACAATCTATTTATAGGTAAAATCTGAAACTTGAAGCTTGAGTTTTGCGTGGATAAAAAAGCAGAGGAAAGAGCAAAGAAGGTAGAAAGAATGGAAAAGATACAGTGAAAAGCATGCTTGGGGTCAAAGAAACTCCAACAGAATTCCTTATTTTATTAGCTAATGCTAGCTTTTTTGACTTGGTCAGTTTTTCATAGTGAATTGCTCCAAATATTTTATTTCCATGCGTGGACTAAAGTCTTTAAATTAATTATTTTTAAAGCATAATAACGAGTCAGGCGCGTTCGAGGAGCGATAATAATTCCTTGTTAGTCATAAGAAGAATTTTTTTTTTTTTTTTGTTTTTTTGGTCATGTTGTTTATCACGTTCTATGATTTGTGTAGGAGGCAGCTTTGTGACTTTGTGAGTTGGTTGCCTTTGCTAGGAGACTAATTGTGATGCGATACAGGTAAAATTATAAATTCATGAACTGTACATTACAGGCACAGGCCTTACTTCAACTAAGGTTTACTATCCTTATGCTCCTCTACCACCCTTTTGCTAGTAAACTTTGCTTAGTATTGAAGTAGACCCAATTCCGAAGGACTGATGCAACCCTCAACTCTGTCCAAACTGTTGGTTTGAAACCGTCCAAAAAATTCGACCAATCTGCCAGCTTTTATGTCTCGCTAATTGGCGATGGGTTGTACACAATTGTGTCATAATTTGTGGCTCTCGTCAGTGATTCCAGTGCTGGATCAGTTGTGAGGGCTGAAGGGCTATAAAAATTTCTCCCTCGCTCACGTAAATACGTTCGCATACAAAAACTTTCTGCAACCACATCCCTTCACGGGGTCGGTGGTCATCACCAACATCAGCATCGTCTCTACTGACATCAGCAACATCAGGGCCAGCTGATTGGATACTCTCAGCTTGATCATCTTCGTATATAAGGTTGAACCCAGACTCCAATTGAAAACCATAAATTGAAGGTGGTTGAACCTCCACTTCATCCCCGCCATCCCACTCACAAGGCAACATGGGGCATGTCAACAAGTGATCTTCAATGGAGACTACAAAGTCGGCCGTCCAGAGGGTGTAGTGCCGCTTCATTTTCTTCGTTTTATTAGCGACGATGACTTCCACAAATGACAAACTCTCAACTAAATTTTTTCCGAGTTCAGCAAACTCAACGGGTATGTTGTCGTATCCAAAAGGAGATTCAGACGAGTACTGCTGCCATACCCCTTTCCATGAGTAAACAATGCAAAATATCAACCCCTTCACCTTCGAAGTGGGAGGCATTTGGACAGATAACGAAGAAGAACCCACGAACCGATACCTGAACCAGTTAGGAATCTCGCTTCCAGGGAGAACAATTGTACCATGCCCAACCTAGGCACAAAATAATAATAATAATAATAAGAATAAATAATGATAAAATAAAACTTTGAACTAATAATAAATATAAGTTTTTATTTTTCTGAAGGTGTGGAGATATATATATATATATATATATAATTTTTTTTTGAGGGGTAAAATAAAATTTTGAGGTGGGGCTAAATGCTTGCACAAAAATCAAGAGAGACAAAATAAAAATTTAGGAGGGTAAATCTATAATTGATATATATTGTATAAAAATTAAACTTATTAGGAGTGGCAGCTGCTCCCCTGCCTTATCCACCCTAGAGAGAGAGATCATAGCGCACCTGAGAGAACTGTAATAGAGTCTCCTTGACAGTGTTTGCTAGATTGCTGCACCCTTCCAAGCGAATAATTCTAAAAGATTGCGACTTCTCCAAGCCAGGAATCTCAACTAGCTTGTTGCAATTAGTGAGGAATAACCATGGTGTTTGTTCGAATTTTGACAGATCTGGTACTCTATCCAAGGATATGCAATCTTGTGCATTCAACAACCTCAAACTTGTTGGTAGCTCTGGAAGCGCTCGAAGCCTTCTACAATTATCCAACTCTAGGCGGATAAGATTAGGAAGGTTGCTGATGCTATCTGGTAGGCTCTGAAAATCATTGCGACGTAGATCCAAAGATTCTAAGGAGGATAGGATTCCAAGATCATTTGGAAGATGATCTTCTGATAGATTGCAATCCTCAAGACTTAGTCTTGTTAGGAGACTTGGTCTTATTAGGGACTTGAAAATTGAAGTTGACACTAGAGTCCTTGCCCAAGACCATAAGTATGAAGCCCACGAAGTAGATGGTAATCTGATATAGCCAAGTAAAGATAAATTCTTGAGGTTCCTCAAAGATACTCGTCCTATAGCAGTTCCATCAGCAAGAAGCGTGGTCAAGGCTTTCATCTCCCCTAAGCCCTCTGGCAATTTTTCCAGTTCTGAGCAGCCAGAGAGATTAAGAAATTCAAGAGATTTCAACTTACAGATGGTTTTTGGGAGATTCCTAAGGTGTTTGCAGTCTCTCATATTCATTAAGACAAGTCCATCAAGACATCCAATAGATGGGTGAACCTCCCCCAAACTTGTACAGTCTTCAAGTAATAACTTCTCAAGATCAGGGAGCTGTGAGAAGTCTGGGGTCTTGGTCAAGTAATGGGAATGACTGAGATCAAGAACTTTCAACTTCCCTAGGAACTGTTGAAAGAAAAAAATAAGAAAAAGAAAATTAGAGTATGAAATGAATATACACTAAAAATTCATTTAATTTATTAGAAAAATGTAGACAATTTTATACCTTGGTTTCCTTCCAAACTTGCCTCAACTTGCTGTGCTGCATGTCCATGGCAATGAGGTTCTCTAGATGAAAATTGTTCGGTATGAACTTCAAAGGGAATCCATGCCAGCAGAGCCATCTTAACTCTATAGAAAGATGACCATAGTCATCTCCAATGAGGCAGACGTAATTGAGTTGGAGCAATCTTAGTTTGTCCATGTTTGCAAATGCTTTTGTACTAAACTGCACCTCATTTGAACTAGGCAAATTTAGGATGATTCCTTCAATTTTTGTTGTTCCCTGTAAAAAATAGCATCGAATTGTAAAAGAAGATACTCACATGTGCATGTGGGTGTTCCTGTGCGTGTCCATGTTCATGTGCATGTGCTTATGAAAAAATGTCTATATGCTTGACACCTAGCTGGGCACAATACCAATGTGTGAAACCTCTCATGCATTGATGCATGGCTTATATATGCACTCATGAACATGACAACATGCATTGTTGTTGTCATTATGGAACTATGGGCTATACAGTGAAGAATAGATGTTAAAAATCAACATGCATGTGTCTTTTTCAATCATATGCATACAAATAAATTAATTCCTTTATTTGGGTCTTACCTTATTTTTTGTCAGTACATTAATGACATCTTCATTAAACCACAATCTGCTCCTCTTTCCAGGTTCCTTGGGGTATTTTTCACGAACAATCTTTCTTCCCATATCTCGAAGCAAATCATGTATCATTAGCTTGTTATCTTTCGTGATTTTCAGAAGGGACCTCTCAAAAAGGACTTTAATTCCTATTTCTACAGAGAAATCGCAACCATCTAGTATTTTAGTTACATAGTCCTTGTCCACTCCAATGAAGAAACAAGCAATATCAAGGAATATTTCTTTCTCATCTTCATCCAGTGCATCAAAACTTACTCTAAGCTTTTTCTGAATTTGATCATTAGGAATTTTTTTTAATTTAGTCAGTGCACTTTTCCATTCAGGTATACTTCTTCCACACAGAAAAGAACCCAAAACTTCAAGAGCTAGAGGTAATCCTTTACAATAACCTATTATATCCTGTGATAACTCAGCATATTCCTTCTCAGGATGACATTCCTTGAAGGCATGCCAACCAAAGAGCTCAAGAGATTGATCATTATTCATTTCCCCAACCATATATGTTTCATCCACTTTAATCTGTTTTAGCAATTGCTCGTCTCTTGTTGTTATGATGATTCTACTTCCCAATCCAAACCAATCACGCTTTCTAGCTATTGCATTTAGTTGCTCTAATTGATCTACATCATCAAGAACAAGAAGTACCCTTTTGTTGCATAATCTTTTCCTTATTAAATTGATTCCCCTACCAACATTACCAATCTTTATCTTTTCAGTCTTCAGGACATCT
This sequence comes from Liquidambar formosana, assembly GCA_039720395.1. Classification (NCBI taxonomy): domain Eukaryota; kingdom Viridiplantae; phylum Streptophyta; class Magnoliopsida; order Saxifragales; family Altingiaceae; genus Liquidambar; species Liquidambar formosana. The sequence continues at coordinate 34,708,671 of CM077831.1, forward strand.
AAAAGAAGTTTCTCTTGTAGATGAACTAGACCGTCGGGATCCTCAGCAATTTCTCTTACATTTGCAAGAAAACTTTTACCTTCAAATGCAAGATAAAATTGGTTATAAACGGCTCTGGCAATTGTTGTCTTGCCCATTCCGCCCATTGCACATATCCCTATCATACGAACATCATCTAATCCAACTCTTAATAGGGAATTCATGTGTCTCACACGAGAATCTATTCCAACTGGGTGGAGGGCTACATCTAGGTATGTTTCATCTAGGTGATTCAGAATCTTAGCAACAATTGTTTTGACAGTCTTTGCCTCATACCTGCCCATTGGGTAAAAAAAAAAATTGAAACAAAAACACATTAGATCAGTAATGGATTAAAATCACATAATAATTGAGAATTAAGTTAATATGCCTATAAAATAGTGCTAATAACCGAAACAAACTCTAATTTCTAATGTGTGTGTGTGTGTGAGAGAGAGAGAGAGAGAGAGAGAGAGAGAGCATTTTTCCATCAATCAAATTTACCCTCGAGAATTATGATATTGCATAAAGTAAGAGATAGAAGGCTAAAAGAATAAAAGAAAAAGAAGGGAGGGGCCCGAGATTACCCGTACTCAGCAGAGGTTAAATCCCAGCCGGATAAATTTGCAGCTTCAGTTAGAGCAGCCCTCCACTTGAAAAACTTGTCCATCGCCGCCGCGGAACGCTTTTCAAGCTTTGCAAATGCTTCTCAAAAATACCCCTTTGTTTCCTTACATCAGAGGGATTGACGTCGTAAAATACAGGCAGAACCACCTGTTGGAATCTCTTTTTGCATTCCATGATCCTCACAAGTTCCTCAAGACACCATCTCGAATCAGCATAATTTCTCGAGAAAACGATGAGCGAAATCCTCGATTCTTGGATGGCTTTGAGTAGCTCGGTCGAAATATGTTCCCCTCGTCGGAGTTCGTTGTCATCCCTAAATGCATCAATTCCGGCATCTATCAGAGCAGTGTAGAGATGGTCGGCAAAGTTTTTGCGGGTGTCTTCGCCCCTGAAACTCAAGAATACATCGTAGCTCCATCGATGACGGGGGTACGAATGAGAAGTCAAGGCTTCATCGTTACTTCTCTCGGAAGCACAGAAGAAGGAGATGAAGGTCAGCTTTAAAAAGCATGGATTGCATTTTTAATTGTAATTATTTGTTGTCATTATTATTAATTTATTGTTGTTGTTGTTGTTGTAAATTGAATAAATACAGGATTTGGTAGATGAGAACATGCCCATGTGAGCTTGTTGGTATCAACGGTCAAAGGTATGGTTTTTTCTTTTTATTAAATTTTTTATATGAACAGTCTGGCCGTGCCCAGGTTGAGCAGTTTTTAGCTCACCTATATTGAACCGGACCGGACCTGAAACCAACATGGGCTGTAGTCCACCTCCAGTGAGGAGAGTGAAGCAAATGAATGGTGTGATTCACTGATAGTTTTTGGATAATGGTTGCTACATTTAACTGGTACCAATTGATAATGTGATCTGAAAGAATGAATGCATGACCCATTTTTCAAGGTGAGATGAAATTTCCAGCTCTCATCTGAAATTTCTTACAATTGCAATGAAAGATGGCCCATAGCCCTTGAATAGACAGACTTGAGTTGGTAAGCCAACTGCAGCAACAACAATTATAAATGTGACCTGCCAACATAGCTTTGTTCAAAGAGGATATTTCCAAAAGACAAACCAGACCCTGAAAACATATCACTACAAATTCATATTCAAGGGTATTGGCAATAGTTGTTTATGCTGTATTTGGTCTTTTTTATTTTTATTTTTATGCACATCCATTTTTTATTAAACAAAATGACCAAATTGAGAGACTGCACATGCAAAACTACAGATACGATCCTCTCTCACTGCCTTTTATTAACAGAACATTAACTTTACATGATACACCTCAGTGGAAATTTAACAGCCCCTCCAGATCAATCATATCTACAAATCCAAATATATTACTGCGCTTCAATTGGACAGTATCACTTTGAAGTGAATGCATGGTAAAATGATATATGAGAAGATGAGATTCACTTGCACCTGCAACAGATTCAAGGCATCTCATTAAAACTTTGAAAGTAAAAAAATAAAAAAAAAAGTTGGGTTGGGGCAGGGGGACTATGCAATTAAGGGTTGGTCCAGAAGTAACTTCGAGGAAGAGTCCCTTCCAGCGGCACTTGACAAATTTTAATGCATACATATATCCTTTAAACTTTACTATATCCCAACCAAATAGTGGTTATTGTGGTAATCCCGTACTGCATGCAATTCAACCATATAGGGCTATATCTTTTGTCTACTCAAGTCATCAGATATTTTCTCAGTGCTTATTGTGGTATTCACTGTATACGATCACATGGCTGGCAATAAATGAGCTGTACGATCACGCATAACGTAATGCTGTAAAAGAACCAAGTCCGACCCCCGATTGTTCCGTGGGCATCACCTCCCTTACAGCTCGATGCGGTTGACTATTGTCTTTTTCTACAAATTTATCACATCCCAATAAAACGAGGCACTTACATGAAGTTCTATGTAAGAATTAACAAGCAGTCACTGCGCAATGCATGGATTATATATAATATTTTTTATAATTATTTTTGTTTATGATTATAATATTTTTATAATTATGATCATTGATGAATAATCTCTTTCGGTCACAAAAAATTAACATCCAAACCAAATAGTTGTATCCATGGATTCAAGTTCTAAATTAAATAGTGTACTAATTAAAATATGCTATTTTCACTCTCATAATAATATTAAGAGAATAATTGTTTTAGATCCAATTGGCTTAACTGATTCATATGACTTGGACTAATTTGATGATTCAAAAATTCTAATTTTAAAACTTGCCATAAATATACAACACCACTTTAAATTCCTTTTTTTTTTTTTTTTTTTTTTTGTATTTATGGTAGTATGGATAAAGGGCCCAGCTTGAAGTTGTTCAAGAATAGTAATGGAATGATGGTGTTGCATCTTTTGATTGTTTAACTCGGGACAAAGTCAGTTCTGCTTCCTGATTAGGGGGAAGGGAAGTGATACACTGGGCCTGTTGGCTCTGAATTCCGTTATTGTTATAATGGGAAAGAAACTGAAAATTTGTTATTGCATATATACAAATCTCTCAAGTTCCCATTCATCATAAATGTGTGATTTGTTTTGCATATATATAAAAAAGTTTGTTTGTTGATGATATTCATAGTGTGACACTTAATATTTCTTTAATGAATTTTTTTTCTTTTTTCTCTTTCTTTTTCATTTGGATAATAAAGGAACTTCATTAACTAACGAATCACAAGGTTAAAAGAGCATTGGTGGTTGGGATCACCGCCATCGGCCATAAACTGTTTTACAAACCAAAGTAGGTGGATTAAATAAAGAACAGCTAGAGGCCGTAGCCCACATTCCTTCTCTGGCTAGCAAATCAGCTCTGACGATATGACACGGATACGGATAATTGAGAGGGCCGGTAGTTAGGTGGCGGAAGAATGAATGAGGCATCCGTGTTTACTCCGAAGCGTGCGCCAGGGCTCAGGTTGATCAAAAAGGCCATCGCGTTGCTTACTAATGCTTACATGGACATGGAGAAAGAAAGCGACTACCCGAAAAACAACAAAAGCAACAGAATTAGGACTCAGGTGGATCAAAAAGGCCATCGCGTTGCTTGCTAATGCTTACATGGACATGGAGAAAGAAAGCGACTACCCGAAAAACAACAAAAGCAACAGAATTAGAGCTCAGGTTGATCAAAAAGGCCATCGCATTGCTTGCTAATGCTTACATGGACATGGAGCAAGAAAGTGACTACCCGTTTGTCCATGGACATGGAGCAAGAAAGGGTAGTATCGGGTAGTCGCTTTCTTGGAGCAAGAAAGCGACTACCCGATTGTCGGGTAGTCGCTTTCTTGCTCCATGTCCATGTAAGCATTAAGGACTCAAAGTGATCATCTTCTTGTCTTCATTAAAAGGCCCCCAAAATCTTACTTATGTCTTACTCCAATCTTAGTCTCTAGCAAAAAAAAATTTCTGTTTTTGTCTTGAGTGTAAGTCTCTCGTGATTGTTGTGATTGTTCTGATGACCTACAAGCAATCTTAATTCTGTTTACTCCAATCTTAATTCTGTTTTTGTTGTTCTGACAGTGAGATAGAGAAACGGACATGGATCCACAGCAAGCAGGAGCAGTACCTCCACAGCCTCGCACTCCAAGAGGCAATTTAGCCATCAACATCTTCAGTATTCTGCTTTGTATCGTCGCCCTGGTATATATACATTTTATGGATTAATAAAATGATGATTTTCTGTTGTTTTGTTTCATTTTCTGGCTCGATAATTGCTTCCTTTCTCATTGGTGGCATTTGTGTGTTTACCAAACCCTAGAATTAGCTTGACATGGTATTTTTGTTGGTTTACTACTATTACTACTACTATTAGCAAGCACCAAATGAGGCTTTTTGCTTACTTATTCTCTGCTTTTGTATTGGGTATTTGGGTGTCAATGGGGCTCTTGAGCAAGACGACAGGTGAGTCAATTGGGTTTTTTTCATTTTTTGGGTCCTAACCAATCCTACTCCTACCTTTTACCCCACCTTTTCTCACCACAAAGTTAACTCCACCGGCTTGTCAAATAAGGTTTTTTAGCTCAAGTGTCATTGGATCTATGTATGTGTCGACGTATCTTCTGTAATTTCAGATATTGTTATTTCACTCACTCTCTTCTGTTTGGCTTTTGCAATTACAGGTATGGAGGTGTCCATCTAGGCCAAATATTGAAGTTCTGATACAATTTAGAGGGGCAGAATTTGAGGGTTCGACAATAACGCTTTCTTTGGGAGGAATCACGTTTCAGGTTTTTATTTAGTTGAACTGATATTGGATGGAAAATTTTGTATCCTCATTGCTGTTGTAGTTTGGGTTGGATGCACAGTTTCTTATTCCACTATTCCCGTAATTTGGGCTGACAATATTGGACGGAGAATTTTGTATTTCATGTTTTGATATTAAAAATGTTTTTAGTAGAATAATGTAGACACCAAATGTCATGCCCTGAATTTCGAAGCATGATTAGGGTAATATAATGGTTAATTAAGTATGAGAACTTCAATGAGTTAAAATTTCACACCCTATATATATATATATATATATGTTAGTTCAATTTTACTTGTGTGTGTGTGTAGTAGTTCAAGCTTAAATTCACATGCTGAAAAATAGAACCAATTGATACCAAAAAAATTATTTATAGCTCCCCCAGTAGATATGCAAATCATTTGAATCTTAAATTTTTGAGACCTGTGGCACTTGAAAGTAGACTTATCATGGTGTGTTTACACCAAAAATCATAACTTTCTGTTGAGAGAAACTATATTAAAAACCTGCTAAAGATCCTATCTGCAGTAGAATATAAATTGTCAGCACTGCCATTAAGGTCGGTAAAATCACCTAAAATTAGCAAACATTGTCCATTACCTATGAAACTCACCAGAACAAAATAAAATCTGCTCATAATATTTCCAAGTCCTTTATATGATTGACCAAACATAATCAATACAACCTTATACATTCTATATACACCCATTATACTCCCAACTCGCTTTATACATGTTATTCACATCTCGTAAAATAATTACATCACTTGATACTTTAATACAAACATTTGTTAATTTCACAAAACTATTCTTCTAATATAATACACCCAAAACTTCAAAGCATCAAAATATATACAAGCTTCTACTCATTCAAGATAGGAAATTCATACAAATATGTAGCTATGCATCCATCTCCCATCCTTGAAAATGTTATTAGCTTCACATCTAAAAAAGGATAGGGATGAGCTAACAAAGCCCAATTGAGATATAACACCAGTATCAAATTTAATCAATGAGAACATAACATTATTGTACTCATAGCACAACTCAAGATATCAAAACAAATCACTCAATACGAAACCCATACTATTAACAAATTTTATCAATTTCAAGTACGTTTTTTTTTTTTTCCTTTTTCTTTTTGGTTCAAGTATGTATACACTCAAAACATCATTACTTTTAATATCCTCTGTAAACTGTTGCATTCAAAGAATTTCATATTCACATCATAACCAAACTGAAATTACGCAGACATACATCTATGCCTGCCATTACATCCGCACAAGGGATCTTCTCAAGGAAACTTTGGGGTATTTCACCATAGTGTCACATCATCCTTCTTGCTATTTAGGGGCTTTCACCCACAGACCATAACCCGTCATTAACAAGTATTAGCATCCACATCAAGAATATTTCTTACCAAATTCCAAAATTTCACGAATTGAACTTATTAATTAATCTTTACAATAATTCCATTTCTATCTATTTGAAATAAACTTTTCTTAATATCAATTATAAGTCCCATCTATAATTTATCCATCTTATCAACAACAATCCCAAAGAGGATTCATAAGGATTCAAATGCAAATTCATCTTCCTGTGATTTTAATGTGGTGGATATCTCTTCCAATTTCACCAAAATAGCCACTTGGTTTTTAGAATTGTTGTTGGGATTCATGATTGCACAAATGTTTCCACTCCTTAGTTACATACACTACAAGCCAAGAACTTTTGCTCCTGAGACAAAAATTGATGTAGGACAACCCTTATGGCATAAAATATGGTTGCATACAATCAAGTGTCGGTGGGCTAGAACCTTGTTTTCTTTAGGATTTGTGAAAGAAATGGTGGTATTAGGCAATATGGATGGAGTAAGGGTTGATTTGGTGAAAGTTTAAGGGTAAATATATGGCAAAATCAAAAGAAAAAGGTTGTTACAAATTTTGGACAGAATGGGTATTTTATTGTTTTTCAATGGTAAAGTGTATGGAAATGTAGAGTTAAGGTTTATGGTGAAAAATAAGGGTCTTAGAGTTGAAATTATGGCTGAAAAGAGGATTGATTGTGGGTTAAAATAAATTTCAGCAGTGTTGTAAATATAATTAAAGACGATGAAATAGAAGAAGGACAACAACAACCTTGGAATCTCACCAAGGGTTACTAGAAGTCTCACCTAGAAGAATCAATGGAATCACACCATTAGTTGAATGCAAAGCTGCTGAAAATTTCTTTAATAAATTTTTGTAATTGTGTATACAAGCCTTGCTTATATAGAGAACCATAAGACTGACTTTCTTTTTTTTGATGAAGTAAATATTGTATTAGAGGAAAGGGGCAAAACCATAAAACTTTCTATCTAAATTCTACAACTAGTCAAATAACAACTCTTACTTTCTAAATTAGAACTCAAATAACAACTCTTACTTTCTAAATTCGAACTCCTACTAAAATAAAGAAAAGACATTTTTTTTTTTTTTTTGATAACGAGGGAACGCCACCAAGGCAAGGCCACTTAGTGAGGGCCACTTAGTGACCCACCCCTGATAGGTAAAACCCCAGATGTACAAACCGTCCCCTCTGACCTGTACATCATATGAGACATAGAGTTACCACACCAGTGAGGAATCGAACTCATGACCTTTGGATTTACGGATTGTCACAAGCCCGCCCATTACTACTAAGCCACCATGGGAGAGGGTAAGAAAAGACTTTAACTACTAAATAAAGACTCAAAGTAGAAACATTAGAAAACAAAAACCTAAAAAAATATAAAAAATAGAAAGACTTTCTAAATTTTAAAAAGGACTCAATTAATTCCTAACAATGATAGGGATAGACTCAACTTATAACTAAACGCCTACTAACTTTACTACCAAACCCACCAAAATCTGTAAAATACTCCTAAATATGGAATTTTCACATTTCTTCAAATTCAAGAAGGCTTGAATTAACGTGGTTTGACCATATCCCCAATGAAACATACTCCCCTTCATGTGCGACCTACAGTGGGGTAATTGTTGCATTGGTGAGGCCCATGTAACCTTTGCAGATTATCTAAATTCAATCCGCATCATTAGTGATTGTTGCATTAACATTTGCTAAATTGCACCCACATCAAAAAGCCTATCAATTTATCATCTAAAATTATGTTAACGAGCAATGCAGATCTATTGGTGGTAAGAATGTTGTAATGTGCATATTCCAAATTGAGTGTTTAGCATTATTTATGTTTTCTTTAACATCCAAAAATGTCCACATTCAATGCACACTTTCACAACTAATTAAATATATAATGCGTGATGATGTTTTGTATTTATTTCCTCTACTGAATTTGGGCGGTAATATTTGAGTGGGATGATGTACAGTTCATCCTTGGTTTGTGTTTTGGTGGGTATTTGTAATTTGCTTTGCCTTTATTTTAGCTTCACTTAACCACCCTAAATAATTATATTTTCTTGATTTATTTACAACATACTAATTAAGTAATCGTTAAGGTCCAATATATGCCCAATATATTAGAAATGCCCCAAATGGAATGGGCATGATACAACCCGCCAAACCCACCCAAACTGTCAATGACAAACCGCCTAAAAAAATCAACCAACCCACCAATTTTTGTTTTTAGTAGACCTGTCAATGGATCAGATTTTGATCCGAATTCATTTCACATCCAATCCGATAATTAGGATATAATAAGAGAATTGTGATCCGTTAATCCGCATCTGATAATCCATTAATTAACAAAACACATATGGATATTGCCTAATCCGATCCAATAAAAATCCAATCTGATGAATTAAATAATCTATTAGATTATATATTTTATTAATTGTTCATTTACCTATTCATAAAAAAAATAATAAAAACAATAAAAAAATTATTTACAACTATAAAAATTTTAAACGTTCTATTTTTTCCCCCTAAAATTCATGCTAATTTTTTTGTTAGCTATACATCTTGTAAGATTATCCGATCAGATAGAATCAGATCGGACATCCAAAAATAACAAATTCGGATATATATTTGTATTTTATTGATACGTCGGATTGTCGGATCAAATCAAATCAAAGTTATTCCTTATTGAATCGGATTCACATATAACTTGATCCGGTCCGAATTGGATCCGTTGACAGGTATAGTTTTTAACACTTGCAGTTTGGTTGGAAAATTTACAACCCGCTATGAGTGGGTTGGTTGATAATTTTTCTCTAAACCGCTTCAAACCAACCCACACACAACCCTACTCGAGAGTTACCTACCCTTCAAAATTTTGGATTTTGGACCCAAAAAATTTCTTTTGTTTAGCGTGCCTTCTTCTTCTTTAATTTTATTTATCAAAACTATCTTTTGCATAATTTGATTACAAAATAGAACCTTCGAAATAGTTTCTCCTAACTTTGGTGGTTCTAGCATGTTGATGGAGAGCACAGTATGAATAATTAAAAACACACACACACACACAAGTTATCGAGTGGCAAATTTTGGGAAGAGCCCTGCAATGGCAAACTCCATTTCTCTTCAAATGTGAGTAATCATGATGGCTAAGCTTAAGGTGGCTGACGAATATAAGAAATGGCAAGGTGTATATTGATTATTATGGTCCTCAATGGAATTGGAGGTCACTTTCTGAAAAGAAAATTCTGAACAGTTGAGCTTTAGAGAAAAAAAATGGGGATCCCCATCCTTCCAACTTGATTTGAGAAAAAATTTGGGGAAGGGTTGGGAGCTCATTTTTCCGAAAATTTCAATTTGGGTCAAATTGAAGATGCCCTGCTCTCAGGGACGGAACCAGGATTTTATCTCAGGGGTGGCCAAAGTATGAATAAAAAAAATTTTACCTTTCAAGTATGAAAACTATACTAAAATTCAAGATTAAATATATTAATACATTGAATGGAAAGTAAATGACTTGACCTTACTTATATATACTTCTCTAAAACCATGACAAAAAAAAAAAAACACAAAAAACAAAAAAAAAAAAACCCAAAACAAAACAAAACAAAAAAAAAAAAAAAAAAAAACAAACAAACAAACAAAAAACCAAAAATTAATAAGAAGAAGAAGAAGAAGAAGAGGGGTTGACATTAGCAATAAATTTGACGAAGGGTTTAAAATACCTTAATATGTAGAAATTGAGCAATGATTTTTTTCCAGTAAGATGTTTTCCGCCAACCATTACACTCTAATATGCTCAATGATTTTGTTTCACAGAAATCTGGGGTAAATCTAACATTTAAAATTAAAAAAAAATAAATAAATAAATAAAAAAGGAGCTAATACGATCTATAAAAGAAGGTGTTTGTTTTTTTGTTAATTATTGTAGACATTTTACTTTTTGTATATATTAATTCTAGCCTTTTATCCTCCTTGGGTATAAGTTGCCTATTTGACTTTTAAGAGATCATGTGAAGAACCATTGTGCTGATTGGGAGGGACTATTCTTAGACTGTGCCTAAAAAACTGAAACTAGTAAATTACGTTTTGGTGACCATTTAGCAATATAATACCAAAACCAGATCCCTTAGTAGTCATTTCATAGTAGGTTGATAATCCATTTGTAACAAGTTAACAGATAATACCTTGTTTTGGTATTAACTTCGAATCTGGTAACCAAACAATACTTTATCAAGACAATTTTTTTGGAAGTGAGGGGGGGGGGGGATGGCCACCCCAGGCCTAAGTGTAGGTCCGTCCCTGCCTGCTCTTAAAAAAGAGCCCTTTTTTTTTTTCTTTTTTCTATCTTAATCGAAAATTATCTTTTGTATACTTTGATTTACTGAATCAAAACTTTGAAATCCTAATAATAGCAGCAACAGTAATAATAATATTAGCAAGAGATTTACACGAGATTATACCCGTACTCAGGACTCGTTAAATCCGATCCGGATACATTAGCCGCTTCAGTTAGACCTGATTATACCCTACTCAGGAGTTGTTAAATCCGACCCGGATAAATTTGCTACTTCATTGTGACCTGAATAATACCTTCGTCCATCTCCACCGCGGAACGCACTTCAAGCCTTTGCAAATGCTTCTCCAAGACTACTCCTGTGTTTCCGTACATCAGAGGGATTCACGTCGTAACATATAGGCAGAACCATCGTTGGACACTAAAACGCCAAAAATACTATATATGTATATATATACACATTATAATTTTAAAAAAAATTTTAAAAAAAGTCATATAAAATTTCTCACTCATCATTTGAAAAATACTCTAAAAATTACATACCTCAGACGCTTCACCGGACCTCCCAGGGGCAAAGTAGAGGAAGGTAGAGGAAGGTTACAGTGGAGGTTTGCGGCAAGGTAAAGCGACGACTAAAGGACAACGAAAGCTGATGGTGCTTTCCTCTTGAAAGGGACGTGATTTAAAGGGAATAAATAATACTACACAGTTCCCAAAATAAGAGAAGGGCAAATTAGACATTTCTCATTCCTAACATTATTATTAATATATTTGGGCTAAAGATAAGATTGAAAAATGAAAAAAAAAAAAATTTCATAAAACCACTTATAGTTATGATGGAATAAGAGTGAGCTCTGCCCGAGTTTCTGGCCAATTGCAAGGTTTAGTAACATTGTCCCGTCTTTATTGTGGAACATACCACTTACCCCAAAAAATTTCAAATTCAAACTTTTAGGAAAACATTGATATCTATTTATGGATATTAAGTTAAAAAAATGATTAAATTATATCGATTGCCAAAAAAATAAAATATAAATAAAGGAATAAAAAATAAATCAAACAACACACCACAAATGTTTTAGAAAACTTTATCAAAGTATGCGATACAAATGCACAAACATAATGACATGAACCTAAGATAGCACTATAATTTACATTTACAGAAGAATTTTAGTACAACTTATTCATACAATGATACCAATTAATTGAGACGGATACCACACCATAAATTACAAGAAAATAAAGAAAATGTGGCACAGGTTCTCTCAAAATGCCAAGATGAAGGTGTCATCACTCAACAATGCTTCAAGATCAATCAAGTCCTCATCAAAATCAGTTGTTTCCTCTCACCTATTTAGCACCCGTACCATACACGACCAACAAGTTTAATAGAAAAGAAGACAATCCTTGATTATAATTATGGCATCATTACTACAAGCATATAATAGAAATTATGGCATCATCAATACAAGCATAAGATAGAAGGGGGAGTTCCCTCTTGTGAAACCAGATTCAAAATTAATGGAGCTAAAACAATAGCAACAATTATTTGGTAATATTTCTTCTTCAGGGAATTTAAAAACTTCCAGAAATCATTTTGGGTTCAAACCAATTCAAAAGTTTTAGCATATTTAAAACAAAATATCTGGTAATTTAACTTTCATTAAAAAAAAAATAATAGTAATTTGATGGATTTCAATAATTCACCATTTCGCCAGATTTTGAAGAAATACCAAAAGCAATGTAGAAACCAAATCTTTAGAACCTCAAAATTAGTGGAATCCCTCAATGCAACTTATCCAATAATTCAACTCTTCACATAAGACTTCAGGATGCCAAGTCGGTTGAAATCCAGAAATTCAAATTAATCACAAAATGCAAAAGAAAACAACACATTACACCAGTTCCTCTTCCTCTTTCACGCCCCCGTTGTAACCGCGACAACTTTGAAGAGGAGCTCCAGTCAGCTACAAGAGGAGAGAGAGAGAGAGAGATAGAAGAAAAACGGCGTCGTTTTTAGCCCAAGGCAAAACAAAACATCTACAGTAAAGAAGATTGTCGTTTTGCGGGTCAAGAAGATAGATAAAGTTTAGTAAAAAATTTGTTTGCTCTCCTCTTTACCGCGTTTAAACCATTTAGAAGGAGGAGGAAATTAGTGAAAAGTCATATCCAATGACTTATGCAGGTAAAAGTTCTTATAAGGTCGCGTTCTAAGTGAGAAGTCCAAATACATGATGAAACATTTACGTTTTATGATAGATTAGGTGAAATTTTTTTTGGAATGACATATTTGCGCTCTCAATTAACTATTATGGTAAGTAGACAAAATAAATAATAATGTTAAGACTTAATTTTGAATTTGACTCCATATTTTATGGACTTGATAACAAGTATTCCTTTTTTATGTATCCCAAGATTTTTTCTCGCTTTGAATTTGAAAAGATAATATGATGGTAAGCCAGACCTTTTTTCTATATGGTTTCGTCCTCACAAGCTCTGAAAAAAAAAAATTCAAAATACATCAAACCCCCCCTACTAATGGTCGTGACAAGTGTGCATGGTGAGGAATGAATGAATGAATGAATGATCTATTGGTGTGAAGATGGAGAGGGTCCCATAATAACAAAATGGGGAAAGCAAATCTAAAACAGTGGAAGTAAACCCCATTATTCAAATAATGATTCTATTATTTGAAGTACATCAAACCTACAACTGCATTATATAATGCAATCCATAGAATTATTGCTTCTATGGCAACTCTGTGCTCCATGGGATGAAAATTTAGAAAAACCTGGATGAATATGTAAAAAGGTTTTTGGGCAATTGAACTCGCGTACAAATAGTTACATGAAATAAATTTTAGACACAAAAACTTAAATTAGGTCACATAACATTTAAATTTAATTATTTTTAATTTCAAGCACATAAATTACAATGCTTAATAAGTTACATGTACAAATTTAAAAATTTTGTGTGGGTAAGCAACCTTATAAAAAAACAATTTCATATAATTATTTCATATGTAACTATTTCAAAACAATTTCATATAATTATTTCAAAAACAGTACATGTGGTCAATGTAATTTTTTTTTTTTTAATGTAATTTTATGTTTATCATGGATCTTGTTTCGAAGGTCTCACTAAACAGATACGAAAAATATAAATTTTATTAAAAACCGACAAATAGATTAAAAGTTATGTTATTTTAAATTTTATTCCTAACCCCACTTTGATGATTGTGGATGAAGTTGTTACAGCAACAATTTGCTTTGATGGAGGAAGGATTATACGAAGAAAATATGGAGAAAATTTTGGGCAAGATTTTCTCTTTAGTTAATGGGATTTCTGCAATTACACTGTTTTACGAATGCACATGTTGGGCATTTCCATCATAGCATCTTTTAGTGGACTTCAGGCTTTATACGTTTTCTTCATTGTACTTGTGCCCGCATAGGTGTTTAAATGAGAATTTGTGCCCAAATCTCCCAGGGACAACAGTTTTGAATCTATTGTGCAGTTTTGTTTCAATTCAATGCAAGCACCTTTTTATTTTTATTTTTCTTCTTCTTATTCATCTCTGATTCCATATTTGTAACATTTCTTAAATTTATTAATATCAATGACGGGTATCAATGCTTTTTTTAATTGTCCCATAGCTCAATATCTCCTTTAAATGGTCTTTTTTTTTTTTTCGCCAAACGATAGGAGAACACACACCCACACATATGCCTATGTAGAGTTGAAATCAAAATTTCCTTAAACCCCACATCCCTATTTGTATGGGACATGCCGTTAGATCTAACTATCATTGGCACTATGTTTTTTTGTTTTTGTTTTTTGGGAGGCCATTACCACTATAAAAATCCATAAGCACTCCCCACGTATTTTAAACTTCTCAAAATTTATGAAAAATATAAAATGTTCTCACAAAAACTAGAGGCGTTGTTCATTAGAAAACATCATTTTGAAAAAAAATCATTTTGAACAACTTTGTCGGAGAGAGTTTTTTCAAAATCTGTCTTTTAAGTTGATTTTTTAACTATTTTTCATAAATTTTTTTGCAAAAACGAAACAACAACTGTAAATGGTCAAAAGGTACACTTAAACAACAGATTTTGGAAAAAAATTTCTTCTATAAAATTATTCAAAATGATGTCTACTAGTGGATATGCGTCCAATTTTCATGAAAATCTTTTATATTTTCATAAAACCTTAAAAATTTTAAAATTAGTGCGGGATACTTAAAAATTTTTGTGATGGCAATAGCTTCCTCTTTTTTATTTTTTTTTATTTTTTTGGAGGGGGGAAGGAGCACTAACAACGAAAACACAGATTTTCTAGACTTCCTTTCTGCTGGCACCTCAACACCATGGCAGACAAACCCCTGTTTTTAACTGCTTGACCAAACGTTGAAACCATATCATCAATTAGGCCCACAATCATCAGGCCGGGCATCTAAGCCATTGGGATTCTTAAGGACTGGCTTAATCCGTCATGTTGAGTGAGTGATTAATTTTAAGTTTAAGTTTATAGAGAAACATTGATACTTAGTGAAATTGATTGACAAATTTAGTAGACAATTGATTGGAAAATTTAGTGGACATTGGTATTTCAAAGATACATGCAAGAGTTTTCTTCTTCCTTTCCTTAATAATTTCGAGTAGGCCTGTTCCAAACCCGTTTTGCTGAATCCACATCTCTCAAGACTTATTTTTACATTTATTTACATCTTCTTGCCCATGAAAGGGTGTGGATTTAGCACAAAAGGATGTCAAAATACACTAACCTTTTATTTCGCCAAACCTTGTTTATAGCATATCCAATATTTTCCATTAAAGACAAGTAAAAATAGAAATTCATGTATTTTTTCTTGCAAAAAGGTCCTCTTGATAGTTTTATATGATGGCCCTCCAATTTTATTTTTTAAAACTTAAAATTTTATATATTTCATAATGTTTCCCAGATTTGGGGTATTGCCAAGCTGACTTCGTCAAAAAAAATTTCCTGCACTCTTCCAAAAGAATACAGTAAATCGAACACAAAAGAAAATCGAGGGATGAAGCTTCGCAGTAAAGCCAAGCCTACTGGGAGGAACGTAACTCAAAACAATCTGTTCTATGAATAGAGCATGTTATAATCCACAAATTCCTCTAATCCCGGTAAGCAATTAAGCTGACGCACACACTTATACGATATATCAAAACATAGATTATAACATTTACGTGCATATTTTTTTTAAGATGATGTGTTGTGTCAACATGTCAGATGAAAATAAAAGGAGTTGAGAAATCCGGTGGGAAGAATAGCATTTTCCTTAAAGAAATACAACACGTCCAGAATCTTGGACGTCACGAGGGCTTGGACTCACACCAACGTTAGGAAATTTGGGCATTTGAGGCACCCTGAATGATGGCGTTGGCAATCTCACCTCTACATGTGAGTCCCACTCCTCAAGTGAGCCGGACGAACGTTTGAAAACATTACTCCCTCGCACATGTAAAAAATTATGGCCTATAAAAATATTCTCATACCTCCAACTTTTAGGACTCTTGTGATCATTGCCAACATCTGAATGTGTAATCTCTCCTTCAGCAGCACCTGCACATTGGCTACTCTGAGCTTGCTCAACATGCATAAGGTTGATCCCACACTTCTTCACATATAATCCATCAGCTAGAGGTAACGAAACCTCTACTTCATCCCCACCTTCCCACATATCAGCGCAAGACAGAGCATGCCCACAAGTGATCTTGATGGGAGACCACAAAGTCGGCCATCCAAAGGGAGTAATCGCGACAAATTTTCTTGGTTTTATTAGTCACGGTGACATTCAGATTTGACTTAATGTCATTAAAATCAGTTGCATAAATAATGCAAAAATTCATCCCTTCACTTCCCAAGTGCGAGGTGTTTCAACTGATAACGAAGGACCGGTGCTCAGGGGCGGAGCTTAGTTAGGACTAGGGGAGCCTTGGCCCCTTCTATTTTTTTAAAAAAAATTTGACATCTGTTTATATAGGTTCAAATTTTTTTTGAAAAATTGTATAGGTGGCCATTCCAAAATTTTCAACTTGACTTTAAGTGGTGGTACTTATTACACTAAATCAAATCACATGTTATAATTTTACCAAAAAAAAAAAAAATCTCCCAAACTTAATATAATATATCTTTATATAAGAGTGATTTTTATTCTCTAGGGACATGTTTGGCTGTTTAAATGGAAATTAAACAATTAAGGTGTATTTTACATAGTATTTGATGCACAAATCCATCATATAGAATGGACAAATTTTGCCAACGAAAGATGGGCCAAATGACATACCTCGTTTCAATAAGGGTGTAGCTGTATGAGGTTTGCGAATATCTTGGTTTTGACTCAATGTGGATACATTTGAAGTTCTTGATGGATGTAAGAGTAAAGTTTCTCACAACATGTATAATTTAATTATACATCTTTTTTTTCCCCTTAAAATAATTATTAACATTTTAAAATAAACGAAAATATAATTTTATTATAATATTTTAAGTTGGGCCATCCAACTGATTATATCCCGCCGGTGCTCTGATAAGTAAACCAGTTACGAATCTCGCTTCAGGGGAGAACAATTGTACCACGCCCAGGCTAGCCAACAAAAAAAATTAACGTCTCCAGGCCACCATTACATGGGAAGGATAATTCTAAAATGTGTGTGTCAGAGAGAGAGAGAGAGAGAGCAGCTGACAGAACTGTAAGAGACTCTCCTTGAAAGTGCTTGTGAGATTGTTGCACCCTTCCAAGCGTATATTCCTAAAAAATTATTGACTTCTCCAAGCCATGAATCTCAATTAACTTGTCGCAATTAGCAAGGAACAACCACAGTATATTTTTAAATCTAGACAGATTTGGTAAACTGTCCAAGGATGCACAGCCTTGTGCATACAAAATCTTCGAACTTGTGGGTAGCTCTGGAAGTGATTGAAGACTTTTACAATGATCCAACTCAGGCGGATAAGTCTAGGAAGGTCAGTAATGCTAGCTGGAAGGTTGCAAAAATCATTGCTTCGTAGATCCAAATACTTTAAGGAGGATAGGCGCTCAAGATCTCTTGGAACAGCTTCATCCGCTAGATTGCGATCATCGGCATGGAATGTTAAAAAAAGGAAATATATTTTTTGGCGAGTGTTATTCGCGATCTCTCGAGAGCTTCTGGCGCTCCCCTCCTCTTTAATTATCGCGTACAAAGACAAAAATACCCTTACCTTAAATTCACAACCCCCACCTCTTCACCAGCAATCCTAACTGCGTCTGCTCTTCCCCCTCGACAAAAACCCACCCCTAGCAGCAACTGGAAACGGAACTTCAACAGCAGTTGGGATTCGACAAAGAAAATGCTACAACATCAACAATAGCCATTGATGCCATAAGTGATTCATGACTCAAGTCAGGTGCAGAGGTGCTCTCATTTGATCAGTCCAATTGGGACACCAGTGTCCATGAGATACAAGATATGGGTTTTTTAAACATGATCACAACTGGTTACCAACCAAACCTTCAGATCTTCTTCATTCCCAGACACTCCTTACCCTCCAACTGGCAGATCTGAGTTTGGCTACTCATGGTGATTTGCAGATCACAGTTAAAGGTGAAAGGGAGAGAAGCAAGTCGGCGCCGATAGTACAGGGTGAGAGGGGAGCGCGAGAGGATTTTCATGGAGCGCGAATAGCCGCGCCCTATTTTTTTCCTCTGTCCTTCTTTGTCCGGCAACAAGAAATCTAAAGCTATGAGGCTAAGATTGTAGAGGTGGTTGATGAAAAAAATTGGAAAAAAGGATTAGAATTACCTTACGGGTTAGTTATTGTCACCACATAAAATATTTTAAATCTCCAATTTAATTTACATTTTTAAGGTTTTATGAAAAATATAAAAAAAATTTATGAAAACTAATCACATAATCTATTAGAAAACATTATTTCGGATAATTTTGTAGAAAAAAGTTTTTTCAAAATCTGTCATTCAAATAGATTTTTTGGTAATTTTTCATGGAAAATGAAATAGAAATTGTAAATGGCCAAAAAGTCTACTTAAATGATAGATCTTGAAAAAAATTTCTTTTACAAAGTTGTTCAGAATGATGTTTTCTAATAAATAGTGCGAACAATTTTCATAAAACCTTTTCATATTTTTCATAAAATCTCAAAAAATGTAAACTAATGGGAGGTTTTGAGTACTTTATGTGGTGGCAATAGCCTCACTCACTCCCTATTAGAATAGGTTAGGGTTTAAATCATTTCAATTGGATCAAAACTTTAAAAAAATAATAATAATAAAAAAAATAAATAAAGGGAAATAAAGCCAACAACTGTAGCAGAACAAAAGAACCTTCATATTTGCCAAAAGGCAGACCACCGGCTCCTGGTTATTTTCTTTCAATATGTCAAAGTAATATTAGACCACTTGAAGCTGTAGCTGAGATGGAATCCAATGAAAGAGGATGATTGTACCCATTGCTTCAACGTTAAACCCCAACTGGGATTGAGTTTGGGATTTTTTAACCAAGCCCAACCCAATTTATAAAATTTGCTGTTTGGGCCTGCCCATTAATCAAGTTGGGTTCTGGTTTGGCAAATTGAAGCACCCAAATGTCAGTCCTGTCTTTAAAATCTCAAAAAATGTAAACTAATAAGAGGTTTTGAGTACTTTATATGGTGGCAATAGCCTCATTCACTCCCTATTTGAATAGGTTAGGGTTTAAATCTTATCAATTGTATCAAAACTTTGAAAAATAAATAAATAATAAATAAATAAATAAAGGGAAATAAAGCCAACAACTGTAGCAGAACAAAAGAACCTTCATATTTGCCAAAAGGCAGACCACCGGCCCCTGGTTATTTTCTTTCAATCTGTCAAAGCAATATTAGACCACTTGAAGCTGTATAGCTGAGATGGAATCCAATGAAAGAGGATGACTGTACCCATAGCTTCAACGTTAAACCCCAACTGGGATTGAGTTGGGATTTTTTAACCAAGCCCAACCCAATTTATAAAAGGGAACGGCTATTGCAACTCCCTATTCTTATTACCCCACCCCTCATCTTTTAGGTTTTTAAGGTTTTATGCAAAATATAAAAAGTTTTTACGAAAACCGGCCATGATATTTATTAGAAAACATCATTTTGAATAACTTTGTAAAAGAAAATTTTTCCTAAATCTATCGTATAAATATAATTTTTAGCTTTTTCTAGCCTTTATTTCATTTTTTGCCAAAATGTCTATTTAAATGATAGATTTTGGAAAAACTTTCTTCTGCAAAGTTGTTCAAAATGATGTTTTCTAATGAACTAAGTGACCGGATTTTGTAAAAACCTTTTATATTTTTCATGAAATCTTAAAAACCAAAAGGAAAAGGGTGGGGTTATAAGAATGGAGAGTTGCAATAGCCATTCCCTTTATAAAATTTGCTGTTCGGGCCTGCCCATTAATCAAGTTGGGTTCTGTTTGGCAAATTGAAGCACCCAAATGTCAGTCCCAACTTTAAATATATTTTGGACATAAACTTAATCATACTGTATCCCAACTAATTAAATGGAGGTTATTGTGGCAACCAGCAAGTCAAACTGTATAGTGCCATATCTTCTACCTCCTCTAATCTTTTCTCAGTGCATGATCCCCACGTCCTTTCATTGCCCTTATACCCTTGCACCCAAAAAAAGAAGAAAGGAAAAAGAAGCAGCAGCAGAAAAATATTATGCTTCAGAATGCAACTTTGAGCGAGTCCTCGTCTTTCCACTTTCAAAAGGCCCTTTTGGACTTCATCAAGCCGTGTTTGTGGCACATTGCTCGGGGGTGATCATTCTCCCTACCAGAAATTCAGTAATTTAATTTACTAAAAAGAGCCCGCATTAGGCTGTACTCCAGCAAGCTAGGCTCACCAGAATCTTTACTTCCTTTGACATGGCTTTCAAGTTTTTTTTTTTTTGTGTGGGGGGGGGGCCTATGAGTAGTTTAGCCCTGCAGCCCATAGCCCAACGGAGAGAGCCTTTTAGCCTAACCACTTAGGCTGTGTTTGGTATGCTTGAATGGAATGAGGGAGGGAATCGAATGGAATGGAAATGAGAACGAAAGGAATGATCATTCTCAAAAGCTATTCCATGCCTGCGTTTGGTGCTACTATGGAAAGGAATTCATTCCACAATCCAATCAATTAAATTAATAATTTTCATTCCACACAATGCCCACTGTTTTATCACTTCTTTTTTTTCTGCATTTTTTTTTCATCATCTGAGCATAATACCCACCGTCTCCGAAGAGAATGCTATCACCAATGATAAAAAAGAACAGAGAACCACCTAGCATAAACTCAACATAAACCACGAACTCAAAACCCAAATCCTAAATCCATACCCATTTTTTTAATGTCTAGTGACCACTGTCATCATCATCCACATTGATTTAAAAAAAAAAAATTTTTTTCTTTTTTCTTCATCATCTTCGTCATAGAATACCCATCCGACAACCGCTGTAATCAACGGGTTGCATGGCTGCCACAACCAAGGGGCTGCTATGCTCCATGAGTTCTAGATCTGGGAGGAGATGAGGACGAGGACGGCGACAGGGACGAGGCGCAGGAGCCGATACTGACAGGAATGGTGATGGGTATGGCGACGGTGATGAGATCGGCGACGACAACAGCACTAGCGGAGGCGCGGCGACGAGGACAACGATGGGGACGGTGATGGGAACAACGGCGGCGATGAGATCAGCGGAGGCGACGAGATCGGCGACGGCGACAAAATTCCTACGGCCAAAGCTATGAAATTGCAGATGATTTTTTTTTTGTGAGAGAGAGAGAGAGAGAGAGAGAGAGATGGGGATGAGATGAGAAGAGAAGAGAATAATGATTTCTGTCAGGGGTGGGCTCCACGGGCATTGCATTTTTCATTCTTTGGCTGGAATGAGCATTCCCTCTTGTGGGGGTGGAATGCTTGAGCATCTCCAACAGAGGAAGAAAAGTGGGATTTGCTACCTCTTTCTCTAAAAAAATGCTCCAACGGAGGTAGCATTTTAGAGCATCAGGTAGCAAAAGTACAAAATCAAATTTGCTACCTCTTTCTCTCATTTCAAATTTGAAATTTGGAAGTGGAGAGAGAAAGGTAGCAAATCTTACTTTTGATTAAAAAATTGTGAAGCACTCACATGGAAATCCCATAGCTGATCACAACCCTCAACCGTGTTCAACAGATTTTCCCGGGAACCATCCTTCAATCACCGGCGTCGGCGGAACTCGTCACGTCGCCGGAGTTCAAAAAAAAAAAGGTTCTGTGAGTTTAAGAAATGGGAAAATAAATTGAAGCAAAACGAAATGGGAAATAAATTAAAGCAAATCAAACAAGGACTCACCTGGAAACTCTTCCACCACATCATCCGACGACTAGTCGCCGACCCGAAGCTCGTCTCCCACATGAATTGAGGGTTTCTGGAAAAAAATAATAATAATAATAAAAAATGCAGAGAGGGACGGTGGGAATAGGAGCCGGAGTGGGAGAGAGAGGGACGGTGGAGTGGGAGGGAGAAGCTCATCTCCCACGTGAATTGAGGGTTTCTGAAGGGGAAAAAAGAAAAAAAAAAAAAAAAACAAACAAACAAACAGAGAGGGACAGTGGGAGTGGGAGAGAGGGACGATGGAGTGGGAGGGGGATTGCACAGAGGGATGGGTGAGGGTTTGTGTGGAGGGGTAGCTTTTTGGGTGAAGGGGTGAAAAGGAGATGATGGGGGAGGGGTAGCTTTTAGGGTGAAGGGGTGGGTGCGTGTGTGGCTAGGATTTATTTGTGGGTGTAGGGGAATAGAGAAGAGGAGGAGGACCGTCCAAACGACTCTATTAATTTTTATTTTTATTTTTACCATTATGAAAATCCAACCGTTCTGTGTTTGATCATCTCTCAGTGTTTTTTACCGATCTGTGTTTGATCATAATAAATATATTATTTTAATAATAATTACACTTGTTTTTTATTCTAACGGTTTTAAAATTTATAAAATAATATTTAAATATATTTAAAGTATTAAAACATTAAAATATATGAAATAATAATAAAATATTAAAAATTGTTACCTCTCTTAGAACTCCTTATTTTAAATTTGTTATTACAAATTTGCTATCTCTTGTTAGAGATGCTCTAAGATTCCTGAGGATGAGATAAGAAAAGAAGAGAATAATGATTTCTGTCAGGGGGTGGGCTCCACGGGCATTGCATTTTTCATTCCTTGACTGGAACGAACATTCCCTCTTATTGGGGGTGGAATGCTTATTGAGGGGAGGTGCATTCCCTATTGCTTATTGAGGGGGGGGGGGGGGTGCATTCCCTATTGTGGGGTGGAATGCTTATTCCTGGGATGAGAAGGGAAGAGAATAATGATTTCTGTCAGGGGGTGGGTTCCATAGGCATTGCCTTTTTCATTCTTTAGCTGGAATGAGCATTCCCTCTTTTTTTTGGGGGGGGGGGTGGTTGGAATGGCAAACGAGCATCCCATGTTTTTTTGAACAATGGAATGAGCCAATCCATTCCTTCCTTCATTCTTACCTAACAAACACAGTTAGAGTTCAATGATAAAAATTTTTTTTTTAAAAAAAGGCCTCTATTGGCATTTAAGACTTGTCTTTTATTCCTTATTTATTTTACATTTTAATATTTTATAAAAAATATAACAAATTTTGATGAAAACTAACCATATAAACCATTAGAAAACATCATTTTAAATAATTTTGTATAAAAAAGTTCTTTCAAAATCTATTATTTAAGTGGACATTTTAGCCATTTATAGAAAAAAAGAGGTAAATGGCCAAAAGATCTACTTAAATGAAAGATTTTGAAAAACAACTTTTACAACAAAGTTGATCAAAATGATATTTTGTAATGGACAACATAACCGGTTCTTATGAAAAACTTCTATATTTTTCATAAACCTTAAAGTGTAAAATAAGTGGGGATGAAAAGTAAGTCTTGAGGTGCCAATAGAGGCCCCTAAAAAAAATAGGATACCTCACAACATTGTTGAAAACCGAAACAGGTTGGAACATAAATTTCAAAATTTTATTTTCTTATCTTTTTTTTTTTGGGTCATGTTTTTCTAGACCAAATAGTGATCTTAAGGTTCAGTTGAGTTGAGAAATTTATGCTATTTTGTTTGGGTCATACTAGTCTTGTAATAGATTGATGAGTAGTATTGAAATATATATGTTTGTGGGATCTTTCCAGGGTGTTGTAATAGCACTATATTGTGTGTGATTGTACGGATGATTTCACATGGCTTGTGTATTACTAGCCGTACAATCACGCACAACATAATACTGTAACAACACCAAATCTGACACCCGGATCATTCCGTGGGCATCACCTCCCGTACAGCTCGATGCGGTTGACTATTGTCTTCTTCTACAAATTTATCATATCCCAATAAAACGAGGCACTTACATGAAGTTCTATATAAGAATTAACAAGCAGTAACTGCGCAATGCATGGATTATATATAATATTTTTTTATAATTATTTTTGTTTATGATTAAAATATTTTTATAATTATGATCATTGGTGAATAATCTCTTTCAGTCACAAAAAATTAACATCCTAACCAAATAGTTATACCATGGATTCAAGTTCTAAATTAATTAGTGTACTAATTAAAATATTCTATTTTCACTCTCATAATAATACTAAGCAAAAAATTGTTTTAGATCCAATTGGCTTAACTGATTCATATGACTTGGACTAATTTGATGATTCAAAAATTCTTATTTTAAAACTTGCCATAAATATACAACACCACTTTAACTATTATTTTTTCCTTTTCAAGATTTTTTAATCAAACTGGTCTAATTAAGGCATGATAAATTTGGTATTCAATATTACCAAATTACCATTCCTTAATTATTATTCTTACCCTTCTAAAGATTCTCAAGTTTCCTATTTAATTGGTCCTCTCCATTAAAGTATTTTTAATTTTAATTTTTTTTATTGAAAATAAATCAAGGATGACCAAACAAAATGAATACCACATCATCAAAGGAGTGAGACCATAGTGAATGAGAGAGCAAAACGAATGAGAGTTTAGTATTTAAAAAGAAAAGCTTAGGAGACATACCTTGTGATATATTTTCTTTTATATAATAGTATAGATTGGTATAGATGTGCATGGGCACTTGTAAATTAGTTTAGCTACATGGGTTGGTTTTGGTTTGATTTTGAGTAATATCGAGGATATTACTTAGCCCGTTGAAACCTAATCCAACACCAATACGTACTAAAGACCATGATGGTAAATTTTGCTGTTAAAGTGAATGCATTCCAAAGTCAAAGATGGTTGAAGTGGTAGTGCTATTAGAATTTGGGATCTCACACCGAAAATTCTTCTGGGTTTTGTTTTTATTCAAATAATTTTTTCTATAATGAAAACCTAGAAACGGGCAAAAAAGAAAAAACAGAGAACTTACAAGAAAATTTTAAGCAGAAGCAGAAAGATTGTACAGATTTCAACTTAAAAATACTCCCAAGGAAAATCGTATGATAAACAAAAACCATAGAAAATCCTAATTTCTATAAAAGAATTTTACAATTGAGACCTTTTTTTTTTTTTTTTTTTTTTTTTGGTAGTATGGATAAAGCGCCCAGTTTGAAGTTGTTCAAGAATAGTAATGAAATGATGATGTTGCATCCTTTGATTGTTTAACTCGGGACAAAGTCAGTTCTGCTTCCAGATTAGGGGGAAGGGAAGTGATACACTGGGGCTGTTGGCACTGAATTCCGTTATTGTTATGATGGGAAAGAAATTGAAAATTTGTTATTGCATATATACAAATCTCTCAAGTTCCCATTCATCATAAATGTGTGATTTGTTTTGCATATATATAAAA
The DNA here is from genome assembly GCA_039720395.1 of Liquidambar formosana. Classification (NCBI taxonomy): domain Eukaryota; kingdom Viridiplantae; phylum Streptophyta; class Magnoliopsida; order Saxifragales; family Altingiaceae; genus Liquidambar; species Liquidambar formosana. The sequence goes on from CM077831.1 coordinate 34,734,144, forward strand.
AGTTTGTTTATTGATATTCATAATGTGACATTTAATATTTCTTTACCCTCTATTTGGTTCATGGATTCTAGCAAGGAAAAAAAAAAGGAAGGGAAAAAAAATTAGGAAAAAAGAAAATAAAAGGAAAAGATAAAATCATATCAAGTCAAAATAATTCTAATTCTTCTTTTTCTTTCAATTTTCCACTGCAATCAAATAAAGAAAAATAAAATTCTTTATATTTTATTTTTTTCCTTGATAAAATCCGCAAACCAAATAAAGTTTTAATGAATTTTTTTTCTTTTTTCTCTTTCTTTTTCATTTGGATAATAAAGGAACTTCATTAACTAACTAATCACAAGGTTAAAGGAGCATTGGTGGTTGGGATCACCGCCATCAGCCATAAACTGTTTTACAAACCAAAGTAGGTGGATTAAATAAAGAATAGCTAGAGGCCGTAGGCCACATTCCTTCTCTGGCTAGCAAATCAGCTCTGACGATATGACACGGATACGGATAATTGACAGGGCTGGTACTTAGGTGGCGGAAGAATGAATGAGGCATCCGAGTTAACTCGGAAGCGTGCGCCAGGGCCCAGGTTGAACAAAAAGATCATCCTTGATCCCATTGAGTCCCTCTTTATCCCCCTTTGAAAGCTTTCAGGACTGAAAGCTAAATTTAAAAAACGTAGATTTCGTGTTGAAAGCTTTGAGTTTCAGGACTGAAAGCTACGTTTTAAAAACATAGCTTTCAGTGTTCAAAAGTTATGTTTTAAAAGCTTAGCTTTTGAACACTGAAAGCTACGTTTTAAAAACATAGCTTTCAGTATTCGAAAGCTATGTTTTAAAAGCTTAGCTTTCAGGACTGAAAGTGAAGTCTCAAAAACATAGCCTTCAAAGGGGTATCAAAAACGACTCAAAGGATAATCTTTTGTACACAATAAAAGGCCACCAAAATCTTACTTATGTCTACTCCAATCTTAGTCTCTAGCGAAAAAAAAAATTTCTGTGTTTTGTCTGAGGGCAAGTCTCCCGTGATTGTCGTGATTGTTCTGATGACGGCCTACAAGCAATCTTAATTCTGTTTACTCCAATCTTAATTCTGTTTTTGTCGTTCTGACAGTGAGATAGAGAAACGGACATGGATCCACAGCAAGCGGGAGCAGCAATTCCACAGCCTCGCACTCCAAGAGGCAATTTCGCCATCATCTTCAGTATTCTGCTTTGTGTCGTCGCCCTGGTATATATACATTTTATGGATTAATAAAATGATGATTTTCTGTTGTTTTGTTTCATTTTCTGGCTCAATGATTGCTTCCTTTCTCATTGGTGGCATTTGTGTGTTTACCAAACCCTAGAATTAGCTTGACATAGTATTTCTGTTGGTTTACTACTATTAGCAAGCACCAGATGAGGCTTTTTGCTTAATTATTCTCTGCTTTTGTATTGGGTATTTGGGTGTCAATGGGGCTCTTGAGCAAGACACAGGTGAGTCAATTGAGTTTTTTTCATTTTTTGGGTCCTAACCGATCCTACTCCTACCTTTTACCCCACCTTTTCTCACCACAAGGTTAACCCCACCGGCTTGTCAAATAAGGTTTTTTAGCTTAGGTGTCATTGGATCCATGTATGTGTCGACGTATCTTCTGTAATTTCAGATATTGTTATTTCACTCACTCTCTTCTGTTTGGCTTTTGCAGTTACAGGTATGGAGGTGTCCATCTAGGCCAAATATTGAAGTTCTGATACAATTTAGAGGGGCAGAATTTGAGGGTTTGATAATAACGCTTTCTTTGGGAGGAAGCACGTTTCAGGTTTTTATTAAGTAGAACTGATATTGGATGGAAAATTTTGTATCCTCATTGCTGTTGTAGTTTGGGTTGGATGCACAGTTTCTTATTCCACTATTCCCGTAATTTGGGCTGACAATATTGGACGGAAAATTTTGTATTTCATGTTTTGATAGTAAAAATGTTTTTAGTAGAATAATGTAGACACCAAATGTCATGCCCTGAATTTCAAAGCATGATTAGGGTAATATAATGGTTAATTAAGCATATGAGAACTCCAAGAGTTAAAATTTCACACCCGTATATAAGTTACATATATATATGTTAGTTCAATTTTACTTAAACGTGTGTGTGTGTGTGTGTGTAGTACTTCAAGCTTAAATTCACATGCTGAAAAATAGAACCAATTGACACAAAAAAATTATTTATAGCACCCCCTGTAGATATGCAAATCATTTGAATCTTAAATTTTTGAGACCTGTGGCACTTGAAAGTAGACTTATCATAGTGTGTTTACACCAAAAATCATAACTTTCCGTTGAGAGAAACTATATTAAAAACCTGCTAAAGATCCTATCTGCAGTAGAATATAAATTGTCAGAGCACTGCTATTAAGGTTGGTAAAATCATCTAAAATTAGCAAACATTGTCCATTACCTATGAAACTCACCAGATCACATACTTATCATATTATTGACCTATTCCCAGAACAAAATAAAATCTGCTCATAATATTTCCAAGTCCTTTATATGATTGACTAAACATAATCAATACAACCTTATACATTCTATATACATCCATTATACTCCCAACTCGCTTTATACATGTTATTCACATCTCGTACAATAATTACATCACTTTAATACTTTAATACAAACATTTGTTAATTTCACAAAACTATTTTTCTAATATAATACACCCAAAACTTCAAAGCATCAAAATATAGACAAGCTTCTACTCATTCAAGATAGGAAATTCATACAAATATGTAGCTATGCATCCATCTCCCATCCTTGAAAATGTTATTAGCTTCACATCTAAAAAAGGATAGGGATGAGCTAACAAAGCCCAATTGAGATATAACACCAGTCTCAAATTTAATCAATGAGAACATAACATTATTGTACTCATAGCACAACTCAGGATATCAAAACAAATCACTCAATACGAAACCCATACTATTAACAAATTTTATCAATTTCAAGTATGTATACATTCTTTGTTTTGGGTTTTTTTTTTTTTTTTTTTTTTTTTTTGGTTCAAGTATGTATACACTCAAAACATTATTACTCTTAATATTCTCTGCAAACTGTTCCATTCAAAGAATTTCATATTCACATCATAACCAAACTGAAATTACGCAGACATACATCTATGCCTGCCATTACATCCACACAAGGGATCTTCTCAAGGAAACTTTGAGCAATTTCACCCTAGTGTCACATCGTCCTTCTTGCTATTTAGGGGCTTTCACCCGCAGACCATAACCCGTCATTAACAAGTATTAGCATCCACATCAAGCATATTTCTTACCAAATTCCATAATTTCACGAATTGAACTTATTAATTAATCTTTACAATAATTCCATTTCTTTCTATTTGAAATAAACTTTTCTTAATATCAATTATAAGTCCCATCTATAATTTATCCATCTTATCAACAACAATCCCAAAGTGGATTCATAAAGATTCAAATGCAAATTCATCTTTCTGTAATTTTAATGCGGCGGATATCTCTTCCAATTTCACCAAAATAGCCACTTGGTTGTTAGAATTGTTGTTGGGATTCATGATTGCACAAATGTTTCCACTCCTTAGTTACATACACTTGAAGCCAAGAGCTTTTGCTCCTGAGAACAAAATTGATGTAGGACAACCCTTATGGCATAAAATATGGTTGCCTATAATCAAGTGTAGGTGGGCTAGAACCTTGTTTTCTTTAGGATTTGTGAAAGAAATGGTGGTATTAAGGCATATGGATGGAGTAACGGTTGATTTGGTGAAAGTTTAAGGGTAAATATATGGTGAAATCAAAAGAAAAAGGTTGCTACAAATTTTGGACAGAATGGGTATTTTATTGTTTTTCAACGGTAAAGTGTATGGAAATGTAGAGTTAAGGTTTATGGTAAAAAATAAGGGTCTTAGAGTTGAAATTATGGCTGAAAAGAGGATTGATTGTAGGTTAAAATAAATTTCAGCAGTGTTGTAAATATAATTAAAGACGATGAAATAGAAGAAGGACAACAACAACCTTGGAATTTCACCAAGGGTTACTAGAAGTCTCACCTAGAAGAATCAATGGAAGCACACCATTAGTTGAATGCAAAACTGCTGAAAATTTCTTTAATAAATTGTTGTAATTGTGTATACAAGCCTTGCTTATATAGAGAACCATAAGACTTACTTTCGTTTTTTTGAGGAAGTAAATATTGTATTAGAGGAAAGGGGCAAAACCATAAGACTTACTTTCTAAATTCTACAACTAGTCAAATAACAAGTCTTACTTTCTAAATTAGAACTCCTACTAAAATAAAGAAAAGACTTTTTTTTTTTTTTTTTTTGATAACGAGGGAACCCCACCAAGGCAGGGCCACTTAGTGACCCACCCCTGATAGGTAAAACCCCGGATGTACAAGCTGCCCCCTTTGACCTGCACATCATTTAAGACGCAGAGTGACCACACCAGTGAGGAATCAAACTCATGACCTTTGGGTTTACGGTTTGTCACAAGCCCGCCCATTACTACTAAGCCACCACAGGAAGGGGTAAGAAAAGACTTTAACTACTACATAAAGACTCAAAGTAGAAACATTAGAAAACAAAAACCTAAGAATAAAAAAATAAAAAAAAATAGAAAGACTTTCTAAATTTTAAAAAGGACTCAATTAATTCCTAACAATGATAGGGATAGACTCAACTCATAACTAAACGCCTACTAACTTTACTACCAAACCCACCAAAATCTGTAAAATACTCCTAAATATGGAATTTTCACATTTCTTCAAATTCAAGAAGGCTTGAATTAACGTGGTTTGACCATATCCCCAATGAGACATACTCCCCTTCATGTGCAACCTATGGTGGGGTAATTGTTGCATTGGTGAGGCCCATGTAACCTTTGCAGATTATCTAAATTCAACCTGCATCACTAGTGATTGTTGCATTAACATTTGCTAAATTGCACCCACATCAAAAAGCCTATCAATTTATCATCTAAAATTATGTTAACGAGCAATGCAGATCTATTGGTGGTAAGAATGTTGTAATGTGCATATTCCAAATTGAGTGTTTAGCATTATTTATGTTTTCTTTAACATCCAAAAATGTCCACATTCAACGCACACTTTCACAACTAATTAAATATATAATGTGTGATGATGTTGTGCATTTATTTCCTCTACTGAATTTGGACGGTAATTTTTGAGTGGGATGATGTACAGTTCATCCTTGGTTTGTGTTTTGGTGGGGTATTTGTAATTTGCTTTGTCTTTATTTTAGCTTCACTTAACCACCTTAAATAATTATATTTTTTTGATTTATTTACAACATACTAATCAAGTAATCGTTAAGGTCCAATACATGCCCAATATATTAGAAATGCCCCAAATAGAAAGGGCCTGATACAACCCGCCAAACCCACCCAAACTGTTAGTGACAAACCGCCTAAAAAAATCAACCAACCCACCAGTTTTTGGTTTTAGTAGACCTGTCAATGGATCAGATTTTGATCCGAATTCATTTCGCATCCAATCCGATAATTAGGATACAATAAGAGAATTGTGATCCGCATCTGATAATACGTTAATTAACAAAACACATACGGATATAGCCTAATCCGATCCAATAAAAATCCAATCCAATGAATTAAATAATATATTAGATTAGATATTTTATTAATTGTTCATTTACCTATTCATAAAAAATAAAATAAAAACAATAAAAAAAATTATTTACGATTATAAAAATTTTAAATGTTCTATTTTTTCCCCCTAAAATTCATGCTAATTTTTTTGTTAGCTATACATCTTGTAAGATTATCCGATCGGATAGAATCAGATCGGACAACCAAAAATAACAAATTCGGATATATATATATGTATTTTATTGATACGTTAGATTATCGGATCAAATCAAATCAAAGTTATTCCTTATCGAATCGGATTCACATATAACTTGATCCGGTCCGAATTGGATCCGTTGACAGGTATAGTTTTCAACACTTGCAGTTTGGTTGAAAAATTTGCAACCTGCTATGAGTGGGTTGGTTGATAATTTTTCTCTAAACCGCTTCTAACAGACCCACACACAACCCTACTCGAGAGTTACCTACCCATCAAAATTTGGATTTTGGACCAAAAAAATTTCTTTTGTTTAGCGTGCCTTCTTCTTCTTTAATTTTATTTATCAAAACTATCTTTTGCATACTTTGATTACAAAATAGGACCTTTGAAATAGTTTCTCCTTACTTTGGTGGTTCTAGCATGTTGATGGAGAGCACAGTATGAATAATTAAAAAAAACACACACACAGAGAAGTTATCAAGTGGCAAATTTTGGGAAGAGCCCTGCAATGGCAAACTCCATTTCTCTTCAAATGTGAGTAATCATGATGGCTAAGCTTAAGGTGGCTGACGAATATAAGAAATGGCAAGGTGTATATTGATTATTATGGTCCTCAATGGACTTGGAGGTCACTTGCTGAAAAGAAAATTGTGACCAGTTGAGCTTTAGAGAAAAAAATTGGGGATCCCCATCCTTCCAAGTTGATTTGAGAAAAAATTTGGGGAAGGGTTGGAGCTCATTTTTCCTCAAATTTCAATTTGGGTCAAATTGAAGATGCCCTGCTCTTAAGAAAGAGCCCTTTTTTTTCTTTTTTCTATCTTAATCGAAAATTATCTTTTGTATACTTTGATTTACTGAATCAAAACTTTGAAATCCTAATAATAGCAGCAGCAGTAATAATAATATTAGCAAGAGATTTACATGAGATTATACCCGTACTCAGGAGTCGTTAAATCCGACCCGGATACATTAGCCGCTTCGGTTTGACCTGATTATACCCTACTCAGGAGTTGTTAAATCCGGCCCGGATAAATTTGCTACTTCATCGTGACCTGAATAATACCTTTGTCCTTATCCACCGCGGAACGCACTTCAAGCCTTTGCAAATGCTTCTCCAAGACTAATCCTGTGTTTCCGTACATCAGAGGGATTCACGTCGTAACATATAGGCAGAACCATCGTTGGACTCTAAAACGCTAAAATACGATATATGTATATACATACACATTATAATTTTAAAAAAAATTTTAAAAAAAGTCATATAAAATTCCTCACTCATCATTTGAAAAATACTCTAAAAATTACATACCTCAGACGCTTCACCGGATCTCTAAGGGGCAAAGTAGAGGAAGGTAGAGGAAGGTTACAGTGGAGGGTTGCGGCAAGGTAAAGCGACGACTAAAGGACAATGAAAGCAGACGGTGCTTTCCTCTGCAAAGGGACGTGATTTAAAGGGAATAAATAATACTACACAGTTCCCAAAATGAGAGAAGGGCAAATTAGACATTTCCCATTCCTAACATTATTATTAATATTTTTGGGCTAAAGATAAGATTGAAAAATGAAAAAAAAAAATCATAAAACCACGTATAGTTATGACGGAATAAAAGTGAGCTCTGCCCGAGTTTCTGGCCAATTGCAAGGTCTAGTAACATTGTCCCGTCTTTATTGCAGAACATATCACTTATCCTAAAAAAATTTCAAATTCAAACTTTTAGGAAAACATTGATATTCATTTATGGATATTAAGTTAAAGAAATGGATAAATTATATCGATTGCCAAAAAAATAAAATATAAATAAAAGAATAAAAAATAAATCAATCAACACACCACCAATGTTTTAGGAAACTTTATCAAAGTACGCAATACAAATGTATAGACATAATGACATGAACCTAAGATGGTACTATAATTTACATTTATATATGAATTTTAGTACAACTTATTCACACAATGATACCAATTAATTGAGACAGATACCACACCATAAATTACAAGAAAATAAAGAAAATGTGGCACAGGTTCTCTCAAGATTCTAAGATGAAGGTGTCATCACCCAACAATGCTTCAAGATCAATCAAGTCCTCATCAAAATCAGTTGTTTCCTCTCAACTGTTTAACACTCCTACCATACACGACCAACAAGTTTAATAGAAAAGAAGACAATCCTTGATTATAATTATGGCATCATTACTACAAGCATATAATAGAAATTATGGCACCATCAATACAAGCATAAGATAGAAGGGGGAGTTCCCTCTTGTGAAACCAGATTCAAAATTAATGGAGCTCAAACAAAAGCAACAATTATTTGGTAATATTTCTTCTTCAGTGAATTTAAAAACTTCCAGAAATCATTTTGGGTTCAAACCAATTCAAAAGTTTTAGCATATTTAAAACAAAATATCTGGTAATTTAACTTTCATTAAAAAAAAAAAAATAGTAATTTGATGGATTTCAATAATTCACCATTTCGCCAGATTTTGAAGAAATACCAAAAGCAATGTAGAAACCAAATCTTTAGAACCTCAAAATTAGTGGAATCCCTCAATGCAACTTATCCAATAATTCAACTCTTCACATAAGACTTCAGGATGCCAAGTCGGTTGAAATCCAGAAATTCAAATTAATCACAACATGCAAAAGAAAACAACACATTACACCAGTACCTCTTCCTCTTTCACGCCCCCCTTGTAACCGCGACAACTTTGAAGAGGAGCTCCAGTCAGCTAAAAGAGGAGAGAGAGAGAGAGAGAGAGAGAGAGAGAGAGAGAGAGATAGAAGAAAAACGGCGCCGTTTTTAGCCCAAGGCAAAACAAAACATCTACAGTAAAGAAGATTGTCGTTTTGCGGGTCAAGGAGATAGATAAAGTTTAGTAAAAAATTTGTTTGCTCTCCTCTTTACCGCGTTTAAACCATTTAGAAGGAGGAGGAAATTAGTGAAAAGTCATATCCAATGACTTATGCAGGTAAAAGTTCTTATAAGGTCGCGTTTTAAGTGAGAAGTCCAAATACATGATGAAACATTTACGTTTTATGATAGATTAGGTGAAATTTTTTTTGGAATGACATATTTGCCCTCTCAATCAACTATTATGGTGAGGGTAGTCAAAATAAATAATAATGTTAAGACTTAATTTTTAATTTGACTCCATATTTTACGGACTTGATATCAAGTATTCTTTTTTATGTATCCCAACATTTTTTCTCACTTTGAATTTGAAAAGATAACATGATGGTAAGCCAGACCTTTTTGCTATATGGTTTCGTCCTCACAAGATCTGAAAAAAAAAATTCAAAATACATCAAACCCCCACTACTAATGGTCGTGACAAGTGTGCATGGTGAGGAATGAATGATCTATTGGTGTGAAGATGGAGAGGGTCCCATAATAACAAAATGGGGAAAGCAAATCTAAAACAGTGGAAGCAAACCCAATTACTCAAGTAATGATTTTATTATTTGAAGTACATCAAACCTACAATTGCATTCTATAATGCAATCCATAGAATTATTGCTTTCTATGGCAACTCTGTGCTTCATGGGATGAAAACGTAGAAAAACCTAGATGAATTTGTAAAAAGGTTTTTGGGCAATTGAACTCGCGTACAAACAGTTACATTAAATAAATTTTAGACACAAAAACTTAAATTAGGTCACATAACATTTAAATTTAATTATTTTTAATTTCAAGCACATAAATTACAATGATTAATAAGTTACACGTACGAATTTAAAAATTTCGTGTGGGTAAGCAACCTTCTAAAAGAACTATTATATGTAACTATTTCAAAATAGTTTCATATAATTATTTCAAAAACAGTACATATGGTCAATGTAATTTTTTTTTTTTTAAAAAAAAAAAATGTGATTTCATGTTTATCATGGATCTTGTTTCGAAGGTCTCACTAAACAGATATGAAAAATATAAATTTTATTAAAAACCGACAAATAGATTAAAAGTTATGTTATTTTAAATTTTATTCCTAACCCCACTTTGATGATTGTGGATGAAGTTGTTACAGCAACAATTCGCTTTGATGGAGGAAGGATTATATGAGGAAAATATGGAGAAAATTTTGGGCAAGATTTTCTCTTTAGTTAATGGGATTTCTGCAATTACAGTGTTTTACGAATGCACATGTTGGGCATTTCCGTCATAGCACCTTCTAGTGGACTTCAGGCTTTATACGTTTTCTTCATTGTACTTGTGCCCGCATAAGTGTTTAAATGAGAACTTGTGCCCAAATCTCCCAGGGACAACAGTTTTGAATCTATTGTGCAGTTTTGTTTCAATTCAATGCAAGCACCTTTTTATTTTTATTTTTCTTCTTCTTATTCATCTCTGATTCCATGTTTGTAACATTTCTTAAATTTATTAATATCAATGACGGGTATCAATGCTTTTTTTAATTGTCCCATAGCTCAATATCTCCTTTAAATGGTCTTCTTTTTATTATTATTATTTTTTTTTTTTTGTTGCCAAACGATAGGAGAACACACACCCATGTAGAGTTGAAATCAAAATTTCCTTAAACTCCACATCCCTATTTGTATGGGACATGCCGTTAGATCTAATTATCATTGGCACTATGTTTTTTTGTTTTTGTTTTTTGGGAGGCCATTACCACTACAAAAATCCATAAGCACTCCCCACGTATTTTAAACTTTCTCAAAATTTATGAAAAATATAAAATGTTTTCACGAAAACTAGAGGCGTTGTTCATTAGAAAACATCATTTTGAAAAAACATCATTTTGAACAACTTTGTCGGAGAGAGTTTTTTCAAAATCTGTCTTTTTAGTTGATTTTTTAACTATTTTTCATAAATTTTTTTGCAAAAACGAAACAACAACTGTAAATGGTCAAAAGGTACACTTAAACAATAGATTTTGGAAAAAAATTTCTTCTATAAAATTATTCAAAATGATGTCTACTAGTGGATATGCATCCAGTTTTCATGAAAATCTTTTATATTTTCATAAAACCTTGAAAATTTTAAAATTAGTGTGGGATACTTAAAAAATTTTGTGATCGCAATAGCTTCCCTTTTTATTTATTTATTTATTTTTTATTTAGGGGGGAAGGAACACTAACAACGAAAACATAGATTTTCTAGACTTCCTTTCTGCTGGCACCTCAACACCATGGCAGACAAACCCCTGTTTTTAACTGCTTGACCAAACGTTGAAACCATATCATCAATTAAGCCCACAATCATCAGGCCGGGCATCTAAGCCATTGGGATTCTTAAGGACTGGCTTAATTCGTCATGTTGAGTGAGCGATTAATCTTAAGTTTAAGTTTATAAAGAAACATTGATACTTAGTGAAATTGATTGGCAAATTTAGTGGACAATTGATTGGAAAATTTAGTGGACACGGGTATTTTAAAGATACATGCAAGAGTTTTCTTCTTCCTTTCCTCAATAATTTCGAGTAGACCTGTTTTCAAACACGGTTTGCTGAATCCGCATCTCTCAAGACTTATTTTTACATTTATTTACATCTTCTTGCCCATGAAAGGGTGTGGATTTAGCACAAAAGAGTGTAAAAATACACTAACCTTTTATTTCGCCAAACCTTGTTATAGCAGATCCAATATTTTCCATTAAAGACAAGTAAAAATAGAAATTTATGTATTTTTTCTTGCAAAAAGGTCCTCTTGATAGTTTTATATGATGGCCCTCCAATTTTGTTTTTTAAAACTTAAAATTTTATATATTTCATAATGTTCCCCAGATTTGGGGTACTGCCAAGCTGACTTCGTCAAAAAAAATTTCCTACACTCTCCCAAAAGAATACAGTAAATCGAACACGAAAGAAAATCGAGGGATGAAGCTTCGCAGTAAAGCCAAGCCTACTGGGAGGAAAGTAACTCAAAACAATCTGTTCTATGAATAGAGCATGTTATAATCCACAAATTCCTCTAATCCTGGTAAGCAATTAGGCTGACGCACACACTTATACGATATATCAAAACATAGATTATAACATTTACGTGTATATTTTTTTTAAGGTGATGTGTTGTGTCAACATGTCAGATGAAAATAAAAGGAGTTGAGAAATCCGGTGGGAAGAATAGCATTTTCCTTAAAGAAATACAACACGTCCAGAATCTTGGACGTCACGAGGGCTTGGACTCACACCAACGTTAGGAAATTTGGGCATTTGAGGCACCCTGAATGATGGCGTTGGCAATCTCACCTCTACATGTGAGTCCCACTCCTCAAGTGAGCCGGACGAACGTTTGAAAACATTACTCCCTCGCACATGTAAAAAATTATGGCCTATAAAAATAGTCTCATACCTCCAACTTTTAGGACTCTTGTGATCATTGCCAACATCTGAACGTGTAATCTCTCCTTCAGCAGCACCTGCACATTGGCTACTCTGAGCTTGCTCAACATGCATAAGGTTGAGCCCACACTTCTTCACATATAATCCATCAGCTAGAGGTACCGAAACCTCTACTTCATCCCCACCTTCCCACATATCAGCGCAAGACAGAGCATGCCAACAAGTGATCTTGATGGGAGACCACAAAGTCGGCCATCCAAAGGGAGTAATCGCGACAAATTTTCTTGGTTTTATTAGTCACGGTGACATTCAAATTTGACTTAATGTCATTAAAATCAGTTGCATAAATAATGCAAAAATTCATCCCTTCACTTCCCAAGTGCGAGGTGTTTCAACTGATAACGAAGGACCGGTGCTCAGGGGTGGAGCTTAGTTAGGACTAGAGGGGCCTTGGCCCTTTCAATTTTAAAAAAAATTTTGACATTTGTTTATATAGGTTCTAATTTTTTTTGAAAAATTGTATAGGTGGCCATTCCAAAATTTTCAACTTGACTTTAAGTAGTGGTACTTATTACACTAAATCAAATCACATGTTATAATTTTACCAAAAAAAGAAAAAAAAAAAGAAAATCTCCCAAACTTAATATAATTTATCTTTATATGGGAGCGATTTTTATTCTCTAGGGACATGTTTGGTTGTTTAAATGGAAATTAAACAATTAAGGTGTATTTTACATAGTATTTGATGCACAAATCCATCATATAGAATGGACAAATTTTGCCAACGAAAGATGGACCAAATGACATACCTCGTTTCAATAAGGGTATAGCTGTGTGAGATTTGCGAATGTCTTGGTTTTCACTCAATGTGGATACATTTGAAGTTCTTGATGGATGTAAGATTAAAGTTTCTCACAACATGTATAATTTAATTATACCTCTTTTTTTTCCCCTTAAAATAATTATATATTAACATTTTAAAGTAAAAGAAAAAATAATTTTATCATAATATTTTAAGTTGGGCCATCCAACTGATTATATCCCGCCGGTGCTCTGATAAGTAAACCAGTTACGAATCTCGCTTCAGGGGAGAACAATTGTACCACGCCCAGGCTAGCCAACAAAAAAAATTAACGTCTCCAGGCCACCATTACATGGGAAGGATAATTCTAAAATGTGTGTGTCAGAGAGAGAGAGAGAGAGAGAGAGAAGGAGCAGCTGACAGAACTGTAAGAGACTCTCCTTGAAAGTGCTTGTGAGATTGTTGCACCCTTTCAAGCGTATATTTCTAAAAAATTATTGACTTCTCCAAGCCATGAATCTCAATTAACTTGTCGCAATTAGCAAGGAACAACCACGGTATATTTTTAAATCTAGACAGATTTGGTAAACTGTCCAAGGATGCACAGCCTTGTGCATACAAAATCTTCGAACTTGTGGGTAGCTCTGGAAGTGATTGAAGACTTTTACAATGATCCCAACTCTAGGCGGATAAGTCTAGGAAGGTCAGTAATGCTAGCTGGAAGGTTGCAAAAATCATTGCTTCGTAGATCCAAATACTTTAAGGAGGATAGCCGCTCAAGATCTCTTGGAAGAGCTTCATCCGCTAGATTGCGATCATCGGCATGGAATGTTAAAAAAAGGAAATATTTTTTTGGCGAGTGTTATTCGCGCTCCCTCGAGAGCTTCTGGCGCTCCCCTCCTCTTTAATTATCACGTACAAAGACAAAAATACCCTTACCTCAAATTCACAATCCCCACCTCTTCACCAACAATCCTAACTGCGTCTGCTCTTCTCCCTCGACAAAAACCCACCCCTAGCAGCAACTGGAAACGGAACTTCAACAGCAGTTGGGATTCGACAAAGAAAATGCTACAACATCAACAATAGCCATTGATGCCATAAGTGATTCATGACTCAAGTCAGGTGCAGAGGTGCTCTCATTTGATCAGTCCAATTGGGACACCAGTGTCCATGAGATACAAGATATGGGTTTTTTAAACATGATCACAACTGGTTACCAACCAAACCTTCAAATCTTCTTCATTCCCAGACACTCCTTACCCTCCAACTGGCAGATCTGAGTTTGGCTACTCATGGTATGTTGCAGATCACAGTTAAAGGTGAAAGGGGGAGAAGCAAGTCGTCGCCGATAGTACAGGGTGAGCGAAGGAGGAGGGGAGAAAGAGGAACACTCTAGGTCGTTGGAAGGGCCTCTTTTTGTAATTTAGATAAAAAGAGAGGGGAGCGCGAGAGGATTTTCATGGAGCGCGAATAGCCGCGCCCTATTGTTTTTCTCTTTCCTTTTTTGTTCGGCAACAAGAAATCTAAAGCTATGAGCCTAAGACTGTAGCGGTGGTTGATGAGAAAAATTGGGGAAAAGGATTAGAATTAGTTAGGGGTTAGAAAAATTAGACCACCGGCTCCTGGTTATTTTCTTTCAATCTGTCAAAGTAATATTAGACCACTTGAAGCCGTAGCTGAGATGGAATCCAATGAAAGAGGATGATTGTACCCATTGCTTCAACGTTAAACCCCAACTGGGATTGAGTTGGGATTTTTTAACCAAGCCCAACCCAATTTATAAAATTTGCTGTTTGGGCCTGCCCATTAATCAAGTTGGGTTCTGGTTTGGCAAATTGAAGCACCCAAATGTCAGTCCCAACTTTAAATATATTTTGGACATAAACTTAATCATACTGTATCCCAACTAATTAAATGGAGGTTATTGTGGCAACCAGCAAGTCAAACTGTATAGTGCCATATCTTCTAACTCCTCTTATCTTTTCTCAGTGCATGATCCCCACGTCCTTTCATTGCCTTTATACCCTTGCACCAAAAAACCAAGAAAGAAAAAAGAAGCAGCAGCAGAAAAAATATTATGCTTCGGAATGCAACTTTGAGCGAGTCCTCGTCTTTCCAATTTCAAAAGGCCCTTTTGGACTTCATCAAGCCGTGTTTGTGGCACATTGCTTGGGGGTGATCACATTCTCCCTACCAGAAATTCAGTAATTTAATTTACTAAAAAGAGCCCGCATTATGCTGTACTCGAGTAAGCTAGGCTCACCAGAATCTTTACTTCCTTTGACATGGCTTTCAAGTTGGGGGGGCCTTGGCCTATGAGTGGTTTCGCCCTGCAGCCCATACCCCAACGGAAAGAGCCTTTTAGGCTAACCACTTAGAGTCCAGTAATAAAAAAAAATGGGGCCTCTATTAGCACCCAAGACTTGTTTTTCATCTCCTATTTATTCTATATTTTAATATTTTATGAAAACTATAACAGGTTTTGATAAAAACTAACCGCGTAATCCACTACAAAACATCATTTTAAACAATTTTGTATAAGAAAGTTTTTTCAAAATCTATTATCTAAGTGGACTTTTTAGCCATTTATAGAAAAGAGAAGTAAATGGCCAAAAAATCTACTTAAATGATAGATTTTGAAAAAAATTTCTACAACAAAGTTGTTCAAAATGATATTTTGTAATGGACAGCATAACCGGTTCTTATGAAAATCTTTTATATTTTACATAAACCTTGAAGTGTAAAATAAGTGAGGATGAAAAGTAAGTCTTGGGGTGCCAATAGAGGCCCCTAAAAAAAATAGGATACCTCACAACATTGTTGAAAACTGAAACAGGTTGGAACATAAATTTCAAAATTTTATTTTCTTATCTTTTTTTTTGGTCATGTTTTTCTAGACCAAACAGTGATCTTAAGGTTCAGTTGAGTTGAGAAATTTATGCTATTTTGTTTGGGTCATACTAGTCTTGTAATAGATTGATGAGTTGTATTGAAATATATGTTTGTGGGATTCTTTCAAGGTGTTGTAACAGCACCATACTGTGCGTGATCATACGGATGGTATACATACATTATTTATTGTATACGATCACAAGACTAATAATACACCAGTTGTTACTAGCCATGTGATCATGCACAACATAATGCTGTAACAAAACCAAATCCGAACCCCGATCGTTTCGTGGGCATCACCTCCCTTACGGCTCGATGCGGTTGACTATTGTCTTCTTCTACAAATTTATCACATCCCAATAAAACGAGGCACTTCATGTTGTTCTATGTAAGAATTAACAAGCAGTAACTACGCAATGCATGGATTATATATAGTATTTTTTATAATTATTTTTGTTTATGATTAAAATATTTTTATAATTATGATCATTGGTGAATAATCTCTTTCAGTCACAAAAAATTAACATCCTAACCAAATAGTTATACCCATGGATTCAAGTTCTAAATTAATTAGTGTACTAATTAAAATATTCTATTTTCACTCTCATAATAATATTAAGAAAATAATTGTTTTAGATCCAATTGGCTTAACTGATTCATATGACTTGGACTAATTTGATGATTCAAAAATTCTAATTTTAAAACTTGCCATAAATATACAACACCACTTTAAATTCTTATTTATTTATTTATTTATTTTTATGGTAGTATGGATAAAGGGCCCAGCTTGAAGTTGTTCAAGAATAGTAATGGAATGCTGATGTTGCATCTTTTGATTGTTTAACTCGGGACAAAGTCAGTTCTGCTTCCTGATTAGGGGGAAGGGAAGTGACACACTGGGGCTGTTGGCACTGAATTCCGTTATTGTTATAATGGGAAAGAAACTGAAAATTTGTTATTGCATATATACAAATCTCTCAAGTTCCCATTCATCATAAATGTGTGATTTGTTTTGCATATATATAAAAAAGTTTGTTTATTGATATTCATAATGTGACACTTAATATTTCTTTAATGAATTTTTTTCTTTTTTCTTTTTCCTTTTTATTTGGATAATAAAGGAACTTCATTAACTAACTAATCACAAGGTTAAAAGAGCATTGGTGGTTGGGATCACCGCCATCAGCCATAAACTGTTTTACAAACCAAAGTAGGTGGATTAAATAAAGAATAGCTAGAGGCCGTAGCTTACATTCCCTCTCTGGCTTGCAAATCAGCTCTGACGATATGACACGGATACGGATAATTGACAGGGCTGGTACTTAGGTGGCGGAAGAATGAATGAGGCATCCGTGTTAACTCCGAAGCGTGCGCCAGGGCTCAGGTTGAACAAAAAGGCCATCGCGTTGCTTTCCAATGCTTACATGGACAAGAGACAAGAAATCCGCTACCCGAAAAGCAAGTGCGGGGGCCCAATTTGGGGTTAGAAAGCGGCTACCCGAAAAGCAAGTGCAGGGGCTCAATTTGGAACCCCAAATTGAGCCCCTGCACTTGCTTTTCGGGTAGCTGCTTTCTTGTCTATGTCCATATAAGCATTAAGGACTCAAATTGATCACCTTCTTGTTTACATTAAAAGCCACCAAAACCTTACTTACGTCTACTCCAGTCTTAGTCTTTAGCCAAAAAAAAAAAAAAAATTTCTGTTTTTGTCTTGAGTGTAAGTCTCTCGTGATTGTTGTGATTGTTCTGATGATGGCCTACAAGCAATCGTAATTCTGTTTACTCCAATCTTAATTCTGTTTTTGTTGTTCTGACAATGAGATAGAGAAACGGACATGGATCCACAGCAAGCAGGAGCAGCACCTCCACAGCCTCGCACTCCAAGAGGCAATTTAGCCATCATCATCTTCTGTATTCTGCTTTGTATCGTCGCCCTGGTATATATACATTTTATGGATTAATAAAATGATGATTTTCTGTTGTTTTGTTTCATTTTCTGGCTCAATGATTGCTTCCTTTCTCATTGGTGGCATTTGTGTGTTTACCAAACCCTAGAATTAGCTTGACATGGTATTTTTGTTGGTTTACTACCATTACTACTACTATTAGTACGCACCAGATGAGGCTTTTTGCTTACTTATTCTCTGCTTTTGTATTTGGGTATTTGGATGTCAATGGGGCTCTTGAGCAAGCTGACGGGGGAGTCAATTGGGTTTTCTAGCTTAGGTGTCATTGGATCTATGTGTCGACGTATCTTCTGTAATTTCAGATATTGTTATTTCTCTCACTCTGTTCTGTTTGGTTTTTGCAGTTACCGGTATGGAGGGATCCATCCAGGATAAAAATTGAAGTTCAGCCACAATTTAGATGGGCTGAATTTGAGGGATTCAAGATTAAGCTTTCTTTAGGAGGAATCGCGTTTCAGGTTTTTATTAAGTTGGGCTGATATTGGATGGAAAATTTTCCTCGTTGTTGTAGTCTGGGTTGGATGGCCAGTTTCTTATTCCACTATTCCTATATTGTACTGAGAATTTTGTATTTCATTTTTTGATATTAAAATTGTTTTTAGTAGAATAATGTAGACACCAAATGTCATGCCCTGAATTTCAAAGCATGATTAGGGTAATAGAATGGTTAATTAAGTATGAGAATTCCAAAGAGTTAAAATTTCACACCCGTATATAAGTTATATATATATGTTAGTTCAATTTTACTTATGTGTGTGTGTGTAGTAGATCAAGCTTAAATTCATGTGCTGAAAAATAGAACCAATTGATACAAAAAAAATTATTTATAGCTCCCCCTGTAGATATGCAAATCATTTGAATCTTAAATTTTTGAGACCTGTGGCACTTGAAAGTAGACTTATTATCATAGTGTGTTTACACCAAAAATCATAACTTTCTGTTGAGAGAAACTATATTAAAAACCTGCTAAATTGTCAGCAATGCTATTAAGGTTGGTAAAATCATCTAATATTAGCAAACATTGTCCATGACCTATGAAACTCACCAGATCACATAATTATCATATTATTGACCTATACCCAGAACAAAATAAAATCTGCCCATAATTATTGATACTTATCTTTTGCATACTTTGATTACAAAATAGGACCTTTGAAATAGTTTCTCCTTACTTGGGTGGTTCTAGCATGTTGATGGAGAGCATAGTATGAACAATTAAACACACACACACACACACAAGTTATCAAGTGGCAAATTTTGGGAAGAGCCCTACAATGGCAAACTCCATTTCTCTTCAAATGTGAGTAATCATGATGGCTAAGCTTAAGGTGGTTTACGAATATAAGAAATGGCAAGGCGTATATTGATTATTATGGTCCTCAATGGACTTGGAGGTCACTTTCTGAAAAGAAAATTGTGACCAGTTGAGCTTTAGAGAAAAAAAGGGATCCCCATCCTTCCAACTTGATTTGAGAAAAAATTTGAGGAAGGGTTGGAGCTCATTTTTCCTCATATTTCAATTTGGGTCAAATTGAAGATGCCCTGCTCTCAACAAAGAGCCCTTTTTTTTCTTTTTTCTATCTTAATCGAAAATTATCTTTTGTATACTTTGATTTACTGAATCAAAACTTTGAAATCCTAATAATAGCAGCAGCAGTAATAATAATATTAGCAAGAGATTTACATGAGATTATGCCCGTACTCAGGAGTCGTTAAATCCGACCCGGATAAATATGTACTTCATTGTGACCTGAATCATATGTCCATCTCCACCGCGGAACGGACCCCAAGCCTCTGCAAATGCTTCTCCAAGACTACCCCTGTGTTTCCGTACATCAGAGGGATTCACGTCGTAACATATAGGCAGAACCATCGTTGGACACTAAAACCCTAAAATACGATAGATATATATATATATATATATATACTACATCCCACGTCGCCCAAATACCTGTTTGGATCCTCCACTTATAAGTTTAGGCTTGTAGGTTGAAAACTTAACATGATATCATAGCATGTTGTTCCTGAGCCTGTTTTTTTCGTGAGCCCATCTTTATTGTCCACGTGAGAGGTCATTTGAATCTTGTTAGGCCCACACGTGAGGGGGAGTGTTAGAAATATACCACATCCCACATCGCCTAAATATTGGGTTTAACATGTTTTCATATACCTGTTTGGGTCATCCACTTATAAATTTAGGCTTTTAAGTTGAAAACTTAACATGGTATCAGAGCATATCGTTCTTGGGCCTTATTGAGCTTGTATTTGTTGCCTACGTGCAAAGCCTGTGTAAAGCTTGCACGTGAAGGAGAGTGTTGGAAATATACTACATCCCACATCACCCAAATACCTGTTTGGACCCTCCACTTACACGCTTAGGTTTGTAAGTTGGAAATTTAACAATATATACATATATAATAATTTTAAAAATTAAAAAAAAAAAGTGATATAAAATTTCTCACTCATCATTTGAAAAATACTCTAAAAATTACATACCTCATACGCTTCGCCGGATCGGTTACAGTGGAGGTTTGCGGCAAGGTAAAGCGACGACCAAAGGACGATGAAAGCAGATGGTGCTTTCCTCTTGAAAGGAACGTGATTTAAAGGGAATAAATAATACTACACAGTTCCCAAAATAAGAGAAGGGCAAATTAGACATTTTCCATTCCCAACATTACTATTATTATTGTTGGGTTAAAAATAAGATTGAATAAAAGTTATAAAATAATACACATAAAACTCATAATGTAACAAGCATATCACATTCAAAAAAACCATAATTAAATAAAAATGATGAAATAATAACACATAAAAGATTGACAGACATGGTAAACTTTAAAATCCAAAACAACTTGTTTTTTTAAAAATAAGAACCAATGCCCAACAACACAAGGGCATACAGATTTGTAATTTAATGCGGGCATTTTCCTCTATCTCTTCTCTATGTAGAAAATGTTGAAAAGATTAGTGAGCCCATGTGAGCGTGTTGGCGCCGATGGTCAAAGTACTGTCGTATTCCTTCTCCATCAATTTTTAATAGACTGGTGGGAAGACACATGTGCTCCCACGCGCTTGCTTTCCCAATTATCTTTCCAACAGGAAATTTGTGGAGAGAATTTGGTCACCGTTAGAGTACTCCGCACGCGCTGACAGGAATATGTCACGTGGGTTTCTGTGTGAAACTTGGGGAGCGATTACGTTTGTAATGGGGGGGTTCGTTCTTGAGTGGCATAAGAGAATTTACTAGAAGTGAGCTCTGCCCGAGTTTATGGCCAATCGCAACGTCTAGTGACATTGTCCCATCTTTATTGTAGAACATATCACTTAACCCCGTGGAAAAATTTCGTCCGCATTCTCAAATGCCTCGTTAGTAAGTGATCTCAAATTCAAATTTTTTGGAAAACATTAATATCCATTTATTGATATTAAGTTAAAAATATGAATAAATTATATCGATTGCCAAAAAAATAAAAAGTAAATAAAGGAATAAAAAATACACCACCAACGTTAGGAGACTTTATCATAGTACACAATACAAATGCACAGACATAATGACATGAACCTGAGATAGCATTATAATTTACATTTACGGATGAATTTTAGTACAACTTATTGACACAATGATACCAATCAATTGAAATAGATACCACACCATAAATTACAAGAAAATAAAGAAAATGTGGCAAAGGTTCTCTCAAGATGCTAAGATGAAGGTATCATCACCCAACAATGTTTCAAGATCAATCAGGTCCTCATCAAAATCAGTTGTTTCCTCTGACCTGTTTAGCACCCCTACCGTACACGACCAACAAGTTTAATAGAAAAGAAGGCAATCCTTGATTATAATTATGGCATCATTACTACAAGCATATAATAGAAATTATGGTATCATCAATACAAGCATAAGATAGAAGGGGGAGTTCCCTCTTGTGAAACCAGATTCAAAATTAATGGAGTTAAAACAAAAGCAACAATTATTTGGTAATATTTCTTCTTCATTGAATTTATATGCAAGCCCACAGCTTCATTCGTTTTGTGCATTGGAATGCAAATCAAACTCGCTATAAAATCATGAATTGGAGGAGTTATGAATCCTAAAAATATACAACAATGTCTGTAAGCTCCAATATACATGTAATTGTGCCAAAGCTACACACAAGTATATTTATCAACGATAGCGATCATGTCTCCCAATTTGGAACTTGTTCCTTCTAAGAAGGGAAAGCACAAGCATACATTCGATTTTGATGCACTATCTTTTTGATAGAAAAGATAATATCAAGAGAGAGTTTAGGGGCCAATCAGATTTAACTCTCCTGCTTCCAGATTGAATTTCAAATCCGAATCTTTGAATGAATTGATCCCACATGGCCACATAGGATCAAACTCAATATTTGGGCGAGGTGGGATGTGGAACTTTCCAACATGAGAGATAAAATTTAAGCAATACCCATTAGTCAAAACCAAGAAGCGAATCCCAAAGGGTAGTTCAGTTGGCAATGGATCCCGGATCCCACCTCAAGAAGCGGAGGTCTTGAGTTCGACTCTTGCTAAACCCCTTGGGGCCATCCACACAAGGTTTCATAGTTCTCATGGGCCTTGAACTTATTTGATCTATATGGGTTGTGGGGTTTTATATGGAACCAGAGTTTGCCCGAAGGGCTCCTTTATTATCAAGAAGAAAAAAAAAAAGGAAAAAAAAAAAGAAAAAAATCCAAGAAGCGATGAACTTAAAAAACACCTAAAGGGTCTTGCCTTTTGGAATCATGTCAAAACTCAAAATTATTCTTTCAAACCCAAACACCTAAATGACCTCCACTTTATTAGGATTTGAACATGACAGCATATTCAAATTCAAAGTGAAGAGTTTCTGGTTTACAAGCCATTGATGTTGTGGTGGTATAAATGATGGGAGGCGTTATTGCCAGAGACAATAACACTGCTTCCACGGCTATTATTATGAATGGATGAAACTGTCCTTTTCTTTTCTTAAAAGACAAGAGAGAGGAGAGAGAAGAAAGTATGTCACCAATGGCTGACAAACCACCCGAACAGATCCATCTCTGGTACAACTCACTTCCCCTTTCCTAAACAAAACAAAAATGGGAAATCAAAGGGAATACACATTAAGAAAGGACTATGGAAGAAAAACAGAGAAGGAGAAACAACATAGAAGAGCATAGCAACAATAGAATAGACTGAAGAAAAGAATGAAAAATGGAAGAGGAAAAATTTGAGAAAAAACAGAGGAATAACAAACATAAAAGTATAAAACTAAAGTAGTTTATAAATAAAACAAATTTTACAGTAGAAAGAAGAGATTGAGTAGGAGGAATGGGAAAACAGGGAATAGGGAGGAAAAAGTAGAAGAAAACCCACACAAAAAAAAAAAAATAAATAATAAAAAACGAAGAAATATGGAGGAAAAAAGAGTGGAAAAGAAGGAATACCAAGAAGTTACAATAGCAAGGAGAGAAAATGTCCTGAGAGGAGTTGCAATTCTATTGCTGGCAACGAGCATCGCCGAAACAAATTTGTTTCTGTGTAGATTAGGTTCTCTCTTCCCTCTTCCTTCCTCTTCTCTCTCCCCTTTCTTTTCGTTTTCTCTGGCAAGCTGCCAACGGCTGTCATGACCATAGTACCAACCCCCTTTTCTTTTCCTCTCCGTATTGCTGCCCCTTTTTTGCAATGCTTTCTCTTTCCACTCTTATCACTCTTTCGACAGAAAGGGTCAATTTCGTCCGTTCCTAATAATAGCCGTGGAAGCAGTGTTATTGTCTTTGGCAATAACGCCTCCCTAAATGATCTGCACTTTATTAGGATTTGACCATGACAGCATATTGCACTCTATATCATATCAAAGAAGAAGAACAAGCAAGCAGTCATGAAAACATAAGAAAACAAAATCATTCCATTATATATGCCCCAGCTTTTACATGTACCTACATATAATCCGTAAAAGCATATTCAGTGTTGAGTTGCAAGGAGTAACACCCCATTCTTTACCTCCAGGGGATGCTCATCGTCATTATGGCAGCACAATCTGACGATGTCAAAATGCTCTAGAAAATTAGAACAGAACAGGCATGTAATTCATCCGTTATGTCATTATCTCCATCATATCTGCATCAAAATATTGCCGTATTAATTAAATCCAAAATATGAGCAAGTAACTAATACCCAATCCATGGCCTTCAAAACCTTTAAAGAGAAAATTGGGAAAGTAAAATAAAAATAAATAATTTGGTTCAAACTGAACTGATTATCTCATCAAATTCACAGCTAAATCCCATCTCCAGAACCAAAACTACGCATTTTATTTTATTTTAATGAAGTAAGAATATATTAATAACAAAAAGGATAAAGCCCAACTACATAAGATATATACAAGGACCAGCCAAAGAGTCCCAAAATTATAACTTAAGGGAGTCTAGAAAGATACGAAAGGAGGGGTCACGCACATTAGATTGGCTACACTACCACCAAAAAAGACTAACAAAAGAAGACTTAAGATCTATAATTGAGACTTCCGTATCCTCAAAACTATGCAAATAACACAACTTCTTCTATCAAAAACTTCCTTTGTCAAATTTTACGAGTTACATAAGATGGTACATACACATGGTAACTGATTGATTCAATGATCAGCTAAAGTTGAAAACCTAAGCATTTTATCAAAATAATATCATCACCACATTCTATATTCTTTCCAATTGATCGGTGATCACACAAATTAAAACAATATTTTCAATTTCAATGAATTTAAAAACTTTCAGAAATCATTTTGGGTTCAAACCAATTCAAAAGTTTTAGCATATTTAAAACAAAATATCCAGTTATTTAACTTTCATAATATATAATATATATGTATATATATATAGGAAGTTTTTAAATTCATTGAAATTGAAATATTGTTTTAATATATATATTAATTTGATGGATTCCAATAATTCACCATGTCGCCAAATTTTGAAGAAATACCAAAAGCAATGTAGAAACCAAATCTTTAGAACCTCAAAATTAGTGGAATCCCTCAATGCAACTTATCCAACAATTCAACTCTTCACATAAGACTTTAGGATGCCAAGTCGGTTGAAATCCAGAAATTCAAATTAATCAAAAAATGCAAAAGAAAACAACACATTACACCAGTTCCCCTTCCTCTTCCTCCTTCACGCCCCCCTTGTAACCGCGACAACTTTGAAGAGGAGCTCCATTCAGCTATAAGGAGAGAGAGAGAGAGAGAGAGAGATAGAAGAAAAACGGCGTCGTTTTTAGCCCAAGGCAAAACAAAACATCTACAGTAAAGAAGATTGTCGTTTTGCGGATCAAGAAGATAGATAAAGTTTAGTAAAAAATTTGTTTGCTCTCCTCTTTACCACGTTTAAACCATTTAGAAAGAGGAGGAAATTAGTGAGAAGTCATACCCAATGACTTATGCAGGTAAAAGTTCTTATACGGTCGCGTTTTAAGTGAGAAGTCCAAATACATGATGAAACAATTACGTTTTATGATAGATTAGGCGAAATTTTTTTTGGAATGACATATTTGCCCTCTCAATCAACTATTATCGTGAGGGTAGTCAAAATAAATAATAATGTTAAAGACTTAATTTTTAATTTGACTCCATATTTTACGGACTTGATATCAAGTATTCCTTTTTTATGTATCCCAAGATTTTTTCTCACTCTGAATTTGAGAAGATAACATTATGGTAAGCCAGACCTTTTTGCTATATGGTTTCGTCCTCACAGGCTCTGAAAAAAAAAAATTCAAAATACATCAAACCCATCAAACCCCCCCTACTAGTGGTCGTGACGAGTGTGCATGGTGAGAAATGAATGAATGAATGATCTATTGGTGTGAAGATGGGGGGAGGGTCCAATAATAACAAAATGGGGAAAGCAAATCTAAAACAGTAGAAGCAAACCCCATTACTTAAATAATGATTTTATTATTTGAAGTACATCAAACCTACAATTGCATTATATAATGCAATCCATATAATTATTGCTTCTATGGCAACTCTGTGCTCCATGGGATGAAAATGTGGAAAAACCTAGATGAATATGTAAAAAGGTTTTTGGACAATTGAACTCGCGTACAAATAGTAACATGAAATAAATTTTAGACACAAAAACTTAAATTAGGTCACATAACATTTAAATTTAATTATTTTTAATTTCAAGCACATAAATTACAATGATTAATAAGTTACACGTACAAATTTAAAAATTTCGTGTGGGTAAGCGACCTTATAAAAGAACTATTATATGTAACTATTTCAAAATAGTTTCATATAATTATTTCAAAAACAGTACATGTGGTCACTGTAATTTTTTTTTTTTTTAATGTGATTTCATGTTTATCATGAATCTTGTTTCGAAGGTCTCACTAAACAGATATGAAAAATATAAATTTTATTAAAAACCTGACAAATAGATTAAAAGTTATGTTATTTTAAATTTTATTCCTAACCCCACTTTGATGATTGTGGATGAAGTTGTTACAGCAACAATTCGCTTTGATGGAGGAAGGATTATACGAGGAAAATATGGAGAAAATTTTGGGCAAGATTTTCTCTTTAGTTAATGGGATTTCTGCAATTACACTGTTTTACGAATGCACATGTTGGGCATTTCCGTCATAGCATCTTTTAGTGGACTTCAGGCTTTATACGTTTTCTTCATTGTACTTGTGCCCGCATAAGTGTTTAAATGAGAACTTGTGCCCAAATCTCCCAGGGACAACAGTTTTGAATCTATTGTGCAGTTTTGTTTCAATTCAATGCAAGCACCTTTTTATTTTTATTTTTCTTCTTCTTATTCATCTCTGATTCCATGTTTGTAACATTTCTTAAATTTATTAATATCAATGATAGGTATCAATGCTTTTTTTAATTGTCCCATAGCTCAATATCTCCTTTAAATGGTCTTCTTTTTGTCTTTTCTTTTTTTTGTTGCCAAACGATAGGAGAACACACACCCACACACATACCCATGTAGAGTTGAAATCAAAATTTCCTTAAACTCCACATCCCTATTTGTATGGGACATGCCAGTTAGATCTAATTATCATTGGCACTATGTTTTTTTGTTTTTGTTTTTTGGGAGGCCATTACCACTACAAAAATCCATTAGCACTCCCCACGTATTTTAAACTTCTCAAAATTTATGAAAAATATAAAATGTTTTCACGAAAACTAGAGGCATTGTTCATTAGAAAACATCATTTTGAAAAAACATCATTTTGAACAACTTTGTCGGAGAGAGTTTTTTCAAAATCTGTCTTTTAGTTGATTTTTTAACTATTTTTCATAAATTTTTTTGCAAAAACGAAACAACAACTGTAAATGGTCAAAAGGTACACTTAAACAACAGATTTTGGAAAAAAATTTCTTCTATAAAATTATTCAAAATGATGTCTACTAGTGGATATGCATCCAGTTTTCATGAAAATCTTTTATATTTTCATAAAACCTTGAAAATTTTAAAATTAGTGTGGGATACTTAAAAATTTTTGTGATCGCTATAGCTTCCCTTTTTATTTATTTATTTATTTTTTATTTAGGGGGAAGGAACACTAACAACAAAAACACAGATTTTCTAGACTTCCTTTCTGCTGGCACCTCAACACCATGGCAGACAAACCCCTGTTTTTAACTGCTTGACCAAACGTTGAAACCATATCATCAATTAAGCCCACAATCATCAGGCCGGGCATCTAAGCCATTGGGATTCTTAAGGACTGGCTTAATTCGTCATGTTGAGTGAGTGATTAATCTTAAGTTTAAGTTTATAAAGAAACATTGATACTTAGTGAAATTGATTGGCAAATTTAGTGGACAATTGATTGGAAAATTTAGTGGACGCGGGTATTTTAAAGATACATGCAAGAGTTTTCTTCTTCCTTTCCTCAATAATTTCGAGTAGGCCTGTTTTCAAACCCGGTTTGCTGAATCCGCATCTCTCAAGACTTATTTTTACATTTATTTACATCTTCTTGCCCATGAAAGGGTGTGGATTTAGCGCAAAAGAGTGTAAAAATACACTAACCTTTTATTTCGCCAAACCTTGTTTATAGCAGATCCAATATTTTCCATTAAAGACAAGTAAAAATAGAAATTTATGTATTTTTTCTTGCAAAAAGGTCCTCTTGATAGTTTTATATGATGGCCCTCCAATTTTATTTTTTAAAACTTAAAATTTTATATATTTCATAATGTTCCCCAGATTTGGGGTACTGCCAAGCTGACTTCGTCAAAAAAAATTTCCTGCACTCTTCCAAAAGAATACAGTAAATCGAACACGAAAGAAAATCGAGGGATGAAGCTTCGCAGTAAAGCCAAGCCTACTGGGAGGAACGTAACTCAAAACAATCTGTTCTATGAATAGAGCATGTTATAATCCACAAATTCCTCTAATCTAGGTAAGCAATTAGGCTGATGCACACACTTATACGATATATCAAAACATAGATTATAACATTTACGTGTATATTTTTTTTAAGGTGATGTGTTGTGTCAACATGTCAGATGAAAATAAAAGGAGTTGAGAAATCCGGTGGGAAGAATAGCATTTTCCTTAAAGAAATACAACACGTCCAGAATCTTGGACGTCACGAGGGCTTGGACTCACACCAACGTTAGGAAATTTGAGCATTTGAGGCACCCTGAATGATGGCGTTGGCAATCTCACCTCTACATGTGAGTCCCACTCCTCAAGTGAGCCGGACGAACGTTTGAAAACATTACACCCTCGCACATGTAAAAAATTATGGCCTATAAAAATATTCTCATACCTCCAACTTTTAGGACTCTTGTGATCATTGCCAACATCTGAATGTGTAATCTCTCCTTCAGCAGCACCTGCACATTGGCTACTCTGAGCTTGCTCAACATGCATAAGGTTGATCCCACACTTCTTCACATATAATCCATCAGCTAGAGGTACCGAAACCTCTACTTCATCCCCACCTTCCCACATATCAGCGCAAGACAGAGCATGCCAACAAGTGATCTTGATGGTAGACCACAAAGTCGGCCATCCAAAGGGAGTAATCGCGACAAATTTTCTTGGTTTTATTAGTCACGGTGACATTCAAATTTGACTTAATGTCATTAAAATCAGTTGCATAAATAATGCAAAAATTCATCCCTTCACTTCCCAAGTGCGAGGTGTTTCAACTGATAACGAAGGACCGGTGCTCAGGGGCGGAGCTTAGGTAGGACTAGGGGGGCCTTGGCCCCTTCAATTTTTTAAAAAAATTTGACATTTGTTTATATAGGTTCAAATTTTTTTTGAAAAATTGTATGGGTGGCCATTTCAAAATTTTCAACTTAACTTTAAGTGGTGGTACTTATTACACTAAATCAAATCACAAGTTATAATTTTACCCAAAAAAAAAAAAAAAATCTCCCAAACTTAATATAATATATCTTTATATAAGAGCGATTTTTATTCTCTAGAGACATGTTTGGTTGTTTAAATGGAAATTAAATAATTAAGGTGTATTTTACATAGTATTTGATGCACAAATCCATCATATAGAATGAACAAATTTTGCCAATGAAAGATAGGCCAAATGACATACCTCGTTTCAATAAGGGTGTAGTTGTGTGAGGTTTGCGAATGTCTTGGTTTTGACTCAAAGTGGATACATTTGAAGTTATTGATGGATGTAAGAGTAAAATTTCTCACAACATATATAATTTAATTATACCTCTTTATTTTCCCTTAAAATAATTATGTAGTAACATTTTAAGGTAAATGAAAAAATAATTTTATCGTAATATTTTAAGTTGGGCCACCCAACTAATTATATCCCGCCGGTGCTCTGATAAGTAAGCCAGTTAGGAATCTCGCTTCAGGGGAGAACAATTGTACCACGCCCAGGCTAGCCAACAAAAAAAATTAACGTCTCCAGGCCACCATTACATGGGAAGCCTTGTGCATACAAAATCTTCGAACTTGTGGGTAGCTCTGGAAGTGATTGAAAACTTTTACAATGATCCCAACTCTAGGCGGATAAGTCTAGGAAGGTCAGTAATGCTAGCTGGAAGGTTGCAAAAATCATTGCTTCGTAGATCCAAATACTTTAAGGAGGATAGGCGCTCAAGATCTCTTGGAAGAGCTTCATCCGCTAGATTGCGATCATCGGCATGGAATGTTAAAAAAAGGAAATATATTTTTTGGCGAGTGTTATTCGCGATCTCTCGAGAGCTTCTGGCGCTCCCCTCCTCTTTAATTATCGCGTACAAAGACAAAAATACCCTGACCTTAAATTCACAACCCCCACCTCTTCACCAACAATCCTAACTGCGTCTGCTCTTCCCCCTCGACAAAAACCCACCCCTGGCAGCAACTGGAAACGGAACTTCAACAGCAGTTGGGATTCGACAAAGAAAATGCTACAACATCAACAATAGCCATTGATGCCATAAGTGATTCATGACTCAAGTCAGGTGCAGAGGTGCTCTCATTTGATCAGTCCAATTGGGACACCAGTGTCCATGAGATACAAGATATGGGTTTTTTTTAATCATGATCACAACTGGTTACCAACCAAACCTTCAAATCTTCTTCATTCCCAGACACTCCTTACCCTCCAATTGGCAGATCTGAGTTTGGCTACTCATGGTGTGTTGGAGATCACAGTTAAAGGTGAAAGGGAGAGAAGCAAGCCGTCGCCGATAGTACAGGGTGAGCGAAGGAGGAGGGGAGAAAGAGAGAGAGGAACACTCTAGGTCGTTGGAAGGGCCTCTTTTTGTAATTTAGATAAAAAGAGAGGGGAGCGCGAATAGCCGCGCCCTATTTTTTTTCTCTTTCCTTTTTTGTTCGGCAACAAGAAATCTAAAATCTAGACCTATGAGGCTAACCCTGTGTTTGGCTTTGTTTGATGGGGGGGCTTTGTTTTTTTGGCCGGGGGGGGGGGGTAGTGGGGAGGAAGGAAAAAGGGATGGATGGGGATAGTCGTGTCTGTTTGGTTGAGGGGAATGAGAGGAAGGAAGGAAAAGGGGAGGGAATGGGCAAATCCTTATTTTTTAACTTTTTGGAGTCATCTCAAAAGTGGGGGGGGGGGGGGGAAAAAGGGAGGGAAAATGGAAAATTTGTCTTAAAAGACACATTTACCGTTATATTTATTATAATTTATTATTACTATTATATATTTAAGGGTAAAATAGTAAAATTAGTATCTATTCTTTCCATTCCATCCTCTATACCAAACACACAGGAAAGAAGGAAAGATATATCTTTCCTTTTATTTTCCATCGATCAAACCAGACACATAGGAAGGAAAAAAGGTTTCTTTCTCCTAGAGATGGAAAGTCCATTCCTTCTATTTTTCTTTCCTTCCTCCTTTCCATCCTCCCTACCAAACATGTCATAAGACTATAGTGGTGGTTGATGAGAAAAATTGGGGAAAAGGATTAGAATTAGCTTACTCCCTATTAGAATAGGTTAGGGGTTCAAATCATTTCAATCATATCAAAACTTTATAATAAAAAAAAACAAACAAAAGAACTGTAGCAGAACAAAAGAACCTTCATATTTGCCAAAAGGCAGACCACCGGCTCCTGGTTATTTTCTTTCAATCTGTCAAAGTAATATTAGACCACTTGAAGCTGTAGCTGAGATGGAATCCAATGAAAGAGGATGATTGTACCCATTGCTTCAACGTTAAACCCCAACAGGGATTGAGTTGGGATTTTTTAACCAAGCCCAACCCAATTTATAAAATTTGCTATTTGGGCCTGCCCATTAATCAAGTTGGGTTCTGGTTTGGCAAATTGAAGCACCCAAATGTCAGTCCCAACTTTAAATATATTTTGGATATAAACTTAATCATACTGTATCCCAACTAATTGAATGGAGGTTATTGTGGCAACCAGCAAGTCAAACTGTATAGTGCCATATCTTCTAACTCCTCTAATCTTTTCTTAGTGCATGATCCCCACGTCCTTTCATTATTTATAATTTTATATGTTCAATTTTTGGGAGAAGAGATGAATAGACATAAAGAAAACGAAAAAATATGGTATAGTTTATTAAGTTTGGGTTGAACATTATACAGTGTAAGTTTTTTTATTCTCCCACATAAAAACAAAGAGAGATGCAATGTACATCAAACGTCAACTTATCTATACCGTGTGAAAAAGAGCAGTGAAAACCAAAAAAAAAAAAGCAAAGTTAGAGAATTTACCTTTTGGTGATGACTTCACAACTTAATACCAAACATAAAACATTAGTAGTCTTTTTGAAGTATGTATACAGTTAATTTGTCACAAGTTGGCAGAGAATATTCTTTCTTTGGTATTAAGTAGGATATTGATCACTAAAAAGTAATTTCTCCAAAAGTCACTAAAGGTAACTTTCTTTTTGGGAAAATTACTTTTTAGTGATTCTTTCGCAACTTAATACGAAAAAAAGAAAACTGATAGTTATTTTGACGTAAGTATATAGTTAATTTGTAACAAGTTGATAGATATATCCTTTTTTTGGTATTAGATTGGAAAATAATCACAAAAAGGTAATTTTTACCTTTTTCTTTAACTGTCCACAGATTTAGCATGTGATTTGAAAAAATAAAAAATAAAAAAATAAAAAATAATAATAATAATAATAATCATTATCATAATAAATTGACACGTGGCATCAACAGGGAGCCATTCCACTGTTATATATATATTACTAGTTTATAACCCGTGTGTTGCATGGGTGAGGTTTGTAAAAATAATTATTGTGAAAAAAATAAATTATATATATATATATAATACACACCCATGATAGTAGCTCAGATGACAAAGAACTACGGCTCAAAAATCATAGATGTTAAGTTCGTGTCTTCGCTCTTTTACTATCGAATGCATGGACTTGAGAATGGTTTATGCATCATTGGGATTAGTTTGGACCTAACGGTTTGAGATACTTCT
Source organism: Liquidambar formosana (assembly GCA_039720395.1). NCBI lineage: Eukaryota > Viridiplantae > Streptophyta > Magnoliopsida > Saxifragales > Altingiaceae > Liquidambar > Liquidambar formosana. The sequence goes on from CM077831.1 coordinate 34,766,872, forward strand.
CATTTGGCAAAAATGTATTTGCACAATTTTTTAAGCATTTTTATAGTTTTCTAAGCAATTTGATATGTTAATACATATTTCAGTATGTCGTGTTTTCTTTTTTAATCATCATTGCCTTTATTTGTCTCCCTTTCTGATTATAACTATTTATAATTTTATACGTTCAACTTTTGGGAAAAGAGATGAATAGACATAAAGAAAACGAAGAAATATAGTATAGTTTACTAAGTTTGGATTGAACATCGTACAGTGTAAGTTTTTTGATTCTCTCACATAAAAATAAAGAGATATGCAGCATATACTAAGCAACGTACCTATACCGCGTGAAAAAGAGCAATGAAAACCAAAAAGAAGAAAAGTTAGAGAATTTATCTTTAGGTGATTACTTCTCAACTTAATATCAAACATGAAACATTAGTACTCCTTTTGAAGCATGTATATAGTCAATTTGTAGCAAGTTGGTAGAGAATATTCTTTCTTTGGTATTAAGTTGGAAATTAATTACTAAAAAATAATTTCTCCAAAGGTCATTAAAAGTAACTTTCTTTTTGGGAAAAATTACTTTTTAGTGATTCTTTCCCAACTTAATACAAAAAAAAAAAAGAAAACTGATAATTATTTTGACTTAGTTAATTTGTAACAAGTTGACAGATATTATCCTTTTTTTTTTGTATTAGATTGGAAAGTAGTCACTAAAAGGTAATTTTTACATTTTTCTCTAATTGTTCACAGATTTAGCATGTGATTTGAAAAAAAAAAAAAAAAAAATTTCATAAATCAACATGTGGCATCAAAAGAAAGGCATTCATCCGTTATTTATTTATATATATATATATATATATATATAGATATAGATATAGATTTTATGGGAAGAAGGATTAAATCTTGGTCCGGCTTTTATTCCCCCCCCAAAAAAAGAAAAAAGAAAAAGGAATATCCGAATAGACAATAAAAATATTCCATAAAATGATAATAAACTGTCAAACTACAGGTCAAATAGACCAACTGCGTAGACTAAGGGCAAACAATTACAATTCGTAGTCATTCTTAGTTAAATTAGTAGTCATTTACTGTCCAGTTAGTAGTTATTTGTATTGAACTATAATTATTTACTCATAGCTGGACCAATCTGTAATTCTCCCTTTTTTGGGCCCTTTTGCTTGACACTTTATTAGTTATGTCATGTGTGGTTCAACGACTATAGGTGTTACACTTTTTTTTTGGCTGATCTAACTTAAAGAAAAAGGGTTGTTGCATAACTGGAAAAAAAAAAAAAAAAAAAAAAAAAAAATCACTACAGGAATCCCTCAAGCAGACTCTCCTAACAGCTTCAGTATTGTAGAGTTTATAGTGGCGGATGGTATATATTCCCTCTTCCCTTGGTTGTGATTGCCATTTGTTTGTTTGCTTTTTATTTATTTATTTATTTGGGTAAGGATTGCCTTTTGTTTCTAGTGCTGTTGTGGATCTAGGTTTCGAAGACATTAAACATTGGATTTGTGTGTTCTTTTGTTTTGATATTAAGAACTCTGAATTTACCATGCAACTAATGAGTTTGCTTTCCTTTTGTTTTTAGTCTGCATTGGCTCTTTTATTTTCTTTGATGTAATCGGGATGATTGCCTACTCCCCTTTCTTTTCTTTTTCTTGGGTTTTTGAATTTCCTCTGATATATCCATATTACATAGTAAAAAAATATTTTGAACTGTCCACACATTACAAATCATGAATGACCGCTGGCCATTTTATTTCAAACAAAGCTACTTGTTAGAACTAGTTGGTGTACACGTGCGTTGCACGTAAATTATTTTGATAAATTAAAATTTTCTCTACACTTTGTGTCACCAAAAACCATGTTTTGAAATGACCCTCATTTTTTTATTGATTATCAACCTCTCATTGTTTATGAAAGTTTTATGATGTTCTTTAAAGGCCTTTTAAATTGATAGAAAATAAATCTTACATTTTTTAATACAATTAATACATTTTAAGAACTTGTATACAATTTAAAACTTCAATGTAGTATTTAATTACCTTCTATCTAAATCCATTTTAAATTTGGTACATGTCCAAAACCATATCTACAAAACTACATCAATGGTGATCTATAGTCTGTACCATAGCAAAAAAATATCATTTAACTCTACACACATTATACAATAAATTAAACTATAGTCGTATAGCCAAGAAATTTCAGTCACGGATAATCATCTCCATCATTCACTTAATTTGAAGGTTTTAATACGTAAGTAATTAAAAGCAAAAGCCTTAAGCTGATAGAACTCTAAAATTAATCAAGGCCTTTGCCTTGCATGAATGTGTAAAAGTCTTCACATGATAAAAAACACAAAATAGAGTAAAAGCATTAATTGGCCCCACTGTGGACAAATCAGACAAATAGCCCACTGTGGATGAATCCGACATATGGCTTTTACAACATAAAAAGCTTTTATATTTGTTTTATTTTGTTAAAAGCTATTGGTAAAATTAATTTCCTAAATTATGAGAGAAATTTTCTCCTAATTCCTATTAAATTAAGAACTTTGTATTGTACTTAACAGATAGTAAACAAGATGTATCCTTAACTCTAAGAAATTTTTCCATGAAAATTATTATATAAGACATGGTTTAATTAGGTATTTAAACAAATAGTTGGCGTTCAAAATGATTAGTATTTACTTTTAATGAAATCTATAAGGAACAATAGCATATAACCAAACCAATGTCTTGACAACATAGTGTATTTAAAAAATCTCAATAAACAAAAAGTGATATAATGTCAACTATAGGAAATAAAGAAAACCAATACCTCCTATGGATGTATTTTGAATCTTAAAGAGAAAATCAGAGAGAGAGAGATTAAGCATATAATTAAAAAGGTAAAATACAGAAATTAAATGTTTATGAGTCAAGTTTATTGAAAACTTCATACCAGATAAAACACCAGAAGAAAGGAGACACAATGAAGGCACATAGAAGACGCAAAAGAACGAAGCAGTAGTTGTTCTTTCCTGTGTTAGGGTTTTATGATTTTTATAATGTGTTTCTATTTGTATTTATATGTTAACATTGTTAGGGTTTTACAAATTATAGTTTCCGTTTTATTAGAATTCTTATTTAGGTTTGGTTTTATTTAATTATTATACGAATTATAGTTTCCTTAGAATTCTTATTAAGGTATGTGTTTTATATTACTATATTTCCTATAAATGCAGAAGGGTAGTTGTGTATTTAAAAATTAAAATAAGGGTATATTAGTCAATCAAAAGTTTTTCTCACATTCATCTTTTTATAGGTAGTATAGATAACAACAATCTTATCCCTCTTCCTCTACTATGCTATTGCTGAGGAGATGGCTACACCATCCACTGGAGCTTGACGATGATCACGATCAAGGGCGGAGTCAGGATTTAAAATTGACCTAGACTGGATAAAAAATTAAAAAACACATACACACACATATATATATATAAATAAAGTGCATAAAATATAAGAACATGTGTATGTAATTGCCAAAAAAAGAAAAAAAAAAACTTTTTGTTAAACAAAAAATACAAAAAAACACAAATAAAAAAAATAAAAAAAATTAGATCCATGCAAAAGGAAAAAAAATGTATTCTTAGCACTTTTCTTTGGATTGAGAAAACAATACTCTAGGTTGGGAAGATGAGCACAGAGCACCCCATGCGGTAGGCGGGCCAGCCGGCCAGCTATTATCCACTTCTCCCATTTCCCTTCTTTGTTTTAATCTTAGGCTGCCTTAATCTGGGCTGCCTTTGTTTATGGGCTGATTTTCTATTTATTTGACTTGGGCTGACATTGAAATCCAAAGAAATTAGACAAATAAAAAAAAAAAATTGGGTGGGCTACCTGGGCTACAGCCCAGTGTAGCCCGCTACACAGCTCCGCCCATGATCACGATGGTGATATGGTCTAGTTGGGTGATGGTGGGGAGGCCCCAGTGACGTTCACCGATGGCGTCCAAGCATAAATGAGCAAGCCAACAATGAGAACCATAGCTCCCGCTACAAAGCCTGGTGGGAGGGAGGATGCAACGCCGAGGTATGGCAGCAGCAGAATGAACGTATACACGGATATTGGCACTGCCATACAAAACCCAAACAATGTCGACATATTAGTCTAATTAATCATAGAGAAGCAAGAGAAGATAGAAATTGTCAAGTTTGCAACGATGTCATGCAATGTCAATGAGTCCTTCAAGTGGAGGGCTGGTTCGAATAGTCTCTCCTTGAGGCCACCCCCAAGGATTTATCCTAGTAATGACAGTGTGTGTGGGACAATAGGACTGTACGTGCATGCAAGAATTAGTCAGGTGATCTAAAGGCCTGGACACCTCATTTATTTTTTATTTGTTTGAAAAAAAAAAAAAAAAATAGTGCAGGGCTGGTGTTCACAACCCGAACCCACCAACCAGTCAACTTGTACAAAGTAAACAGATTTGCCTTGAAATTTAAGAACCTGAAATCATGAGATAAATATAGGGTGGCCAGAAATTGATCCCTTTATTGACATATAATGGATTCAAGTTTGGCTCCAGTCTGCCTACCTAAATTCAGTTCTATTAGTATTGATTAGTCAATTAACAATTCTCTTTAAAATTGTCATAAAAGATAGACACATTTTCTTATTATCTAAATAATTTAATTTAAGCAAACCCAGTGGGTTGGTTTTGAATCCCAAACCTGACTACAATCAAGCTGGTCACATATTGCCATATTTTTGGGGTTGAAATTTGAATTGTGTCTTTCCCAACCTGAATCCAACCCATTGCCAGCCATGAATTGGTGACACCCAACTTCTTCAAACCATACACAAAAACGCAGGGGTTTCCATGGGCAATCTATTACTCATCTTATGCCATGTCACGCCCACTTTCATGAATCTCGTAAAGCTGGGGATTCTTGAACCAAGCCGCCATGTTTTTTCAGCTGGGCTAAGTCTATACTAACTTAAAGAGTGCAAACTCAATTTTTGGATACTTGACATAGAGTTGGATACAGTCTAGGTTGAGCGTTTAGGTTTGAAGCTTGGGTTGAATCAGTTCTTGGGCTGATGCTCAGAAGCCACAACCCTACGTGACTCAAGTGGCACCTTATGTGCATCACCGTGCTTGTGGAGCATCAACTGATTGATGAGAATCTTATTTTAGAGTTTAGATGGCTTGGTGGAATATCCTCAAGAGCCAACTAGCCAAAATCTTGGATTCCCATCTTATGCACTCTGTGGGTTGGTAATCAGTTGGCTCATTGACTATTTGGAAATTACATTGATAACAAAAATGACATACCGCAAAATGTGCATGCGAGAGAAGATGCCACAGCAGAAGAGATCTTGAGGAGATGCAGCAATGATATGTTAAAACCCATGTTGACAATAACAAACAGCAACGGTAACAGTGGTGCACCATCACATCCTGTGGCCAGCCAAATTCAAAGGAAAACAACAATCAGTCCTTTACTGATGCAATGCCATTATAGTAGAAAGGTTTCTACTCTAAAACAGAATGGTAAAATTGGATGCCAAGCTGACCCAACCATACCATGTTCCATTCCTATATCTTCCATCCCTATAAATAGACACACCAAATCTTTACATTCGAGTTATAAATAATTAAATGCGATGCTATCCAATCCAAAAGTCGTTTTCGATCTTTCTTAAGACTTCTCTATCATCAAATACCCTAGTTCTGTTCCATATCACTTACATGAGTTTCCATTTTCTACATGTGAGTTCTAATTTTAATTAAAGCACCCAACTAACTTTTTCTCTCCCTCTCCATTACATGATCGACTTACATAACACATAATATTCAATTTTACAAAGCTAATTGTATCATTAAGTCCCCTATGAACAGTATCTGATCCTATATCTTTTAATGCATGAAAATATATTAAATAGTTGGGTTCCCCATTCTGTTGAAAGTGAAAGAATCCAAGGCCCTGAAAAAATTCATTACCCAAACCACTATGAGGTTTGACAGTGGTTCAGGATTTAAACCAGATTCTAGAAAGATCTTTGGTTGGCAGCTAAAGGTGCTGTTTCTTCATATGTATATCATGTTCAGAAATTTATAGCTTACCGATTGATAAAGTACCAATGTTCAGAAAGCAGGCTGCGCCATCTTTAAGATAATTTGGTAGTTGACAAAATGGAACACCCCATAACTTTGACAAGAAGGGTAGGAGAATGCATATAAACAATGCCTGCACTAAACATAGATACAAGCACCTTAGGCTCCATTTGAATTTCCAATAAAGAACAATTTTAAAAATTGAGCTATAATTTTGGAAGTCCAAAAGAGTCCAAAGCTTTAACTCACTGCAGGGTACTTACTTGGAAAGCTGATCCATAGGAATTTACAACAAATAGATCCACTGAACCTCCCTACAATAAATGGCTAGAACCATCATAATATAATATACATAATTAAAAATATATAAAGATAAATAAATCTTCAAGTTCGATATAGTTTAACCTCACCAACACGCACAAGTAACATAGTTAGGCAGCTTTTGGGGTCCACACTCCACGTGACAATGGAATTATTCCATTCTATCTAACAAGCAATTTTTTATTTAAGTTTATCTATTGTTTCCTTAATAAAGTAGGATCAAATTTAGAATCTCAAAAATTGTTCGTTCAAATGTTATGATATTTAAATATATTAATTTTTTTCTGGTGTCCAAACACTAGAGAGTATAACTATTGGAAATCACAACATCGTTGTCAATCAAGGTACGTAGGTATAAATTAAATGATCCCACCATCATAAATACCTTTAATTGTTGAGCAGCATCCAAGAAAATTGTTTCCTACAATGATGATATTGTTGCCTGTGAGAGAAAAGTAATACAAGCTTGAAAAATGGGAAAAGTTCAATAACCATTCAGAAAGCTTACAACTTTTACACTGTATCAGCGGCTTGAAACAAAAAAGAAACTATCATCAAAATACTCCAAAATACACCAGCTTCCTTCAATGAATGACCAGCACTAGATCCACTGTAGAAGTAAACATAGGGGAATGTTAATTTCACACATAGGAATAATGATAATAATAATTCTGACATACAAAGGAAGTTTGAGCTGGAGCATATTTTGCAAAGATGTTAACAAATGTAGCAAACTTAAAAATATTTATAAAAAAAAAAAAAAGAAAAAAAAAAAAGAGAAACCTAATTGATTGCAATCCATCATTGGAATTGTTGAAATCATTGAAGTGTCCAGGTGATGAGATAAATCAAAACTGTATCAACATCTATCAATTAAATTGTATATTACATGAAAACTTCAAAATGTGAGAAGGTCCCTTGGTTGGACACATATGACATGGGTATGGCCGTATGGGTAAGGGTATGTGATATGTGTTCATCATGGTTGCATGCACCAATTACCCAACAGGGGAGTTGGACAAAAGAAGAGATGAAGAAGTATCATAATTCATTACAACTTCAGCTATAAATTTTTTTTTAATTTGTTTCTATGTCTCGTAGATATTTCATTATCGATGAAAGTGGACATCTTTACCATATTATGTAACATATACACTTTGTTTCACCCTTAGGTATTCAAGAAAAATAATTTGACAATTAGACACACACCCACAGCCAACACTCGTAACGCAACCATGCAACAAAGACTAAATTAATGAAGAGTTGATTTTGAATTTTGTAGACTCATATCTAGAGATTACTTTCTAAAAAAGTTTCACAATCCACTTTAGATAGCCTAGAAACTCATTATTCATGGGGTGGTTGTGCGACTAGGGGGGAGACCAACCACTCCCCTTGGTGACGTGGACAAATGAAGTAGTTGGTAGGTTAAAATCTACTCACTTCTTCCCAAATTCAATTAACCTTACTTTAATTTGCAATATGTAAGATCATTGGGCTAACGGATTTTTTAATTTATTTATAACTGTACGTCTGAATTTTAAACGTCTCAAAGTAGAATCATTTATCACCAATAAATTGCTTAATTTTTCAATAAAAAGAAGTGTTGCATATTACTTTATTATATCAAGATGAACATCCATGAAAAACAGCACTAAAACTTCCAAGCTTACATATAACTGCCATGAGGTTTTACCCGTCTCCCATGCCTCGTGATTTTTGGATAAACAGATTGCTTAAGGTAAATTTTGTAAACTGAGCCATCATGGTTGATAGATGAGTCTAAACTTGAAATCCATATTGAAAAAACAATGTAACTTCTCTTTTAATAAGAAATAAAGATATATTCACGAAGTTATAACCATAACTTACCTTGCTACAGTTATGATTACACCAACAGCCACTAGAAAGCATCCAAGTAATTGATTGAATCTATGTCTCCTCCCAAGGAAAATAACTGAGAGGAGAATTTTCCACACAAGAAAGGTCTGCAAAGGAAGTAAAGAACCAAATTAACTCCCCAACTAAAATAACATTCGTCAGTAGAGAGAGGTGAACAGATGAGCTCAACCCAGTAAGCTTGAAGACATGTCAACACTCGATTTGGCTTACATACATATAATATCAAACATATTTTTTCTCTTTCAATTTTCTTTCTTTCAGCCAATCCACTTTTGACAGGCCCTCAAGCTCGTTAGGCTTTCGCCTGTCTGATCAGCATTCACAATCACATAAAAGTATTTAATTAATATATGGATACACTTTAGTTAATGTATTTACTTTACTATATTAGGATAGTTTTCCAAAAGGTTTTACATCAAATACTTCTGTGATTATTTTTCACATTTTTCTAAGGTTTTTTTGTGTAGCAGTCATCCGAATGTATGAGTAATTCAACCCGCAAATTCCAGTTTCAGCAGTTGGACAAACGGTCCAACTTCTAAAACACTATTTTCAGAGTCAAAAGAATAACTAGAGCAGCAACAGAATGATGGTTTTGTAAACATTAAACATACAATGCAACAGAAAAGGAAAATAGATTATAACTAAATGTTCTTACCTGAGACAAAATTGGGATCGATGCCCCAGAAAGAATTGCTGCTCCAAGGAAGAGGACAAAACAAAGGCATGTATTAGGTTCTAGTTAAACTACCTCAAACAACAAGTTAAAAATTATATGAATTAAATATAACTCAATACTATAGGAACTATCAAAAAAAGGTTGTATCTGATAGATAGTAAGTACTAAATATAAAAAAGAAAGATAAAAAATACAAAAATAAAAGTGATGAAAAAAGAGTATCACAAGACTACAGAGATTAGGTCTAAAATACACCAATAGATGAATTCTGCTGTTGAAATTTGATAAAATAAAATACCAGCGATTTAAATTATATCTCAACCACTAAAAAAACTATCAAATAATGATTGCAGATAAAAGATACATTTTTAATCCATCTGGAGCATTGAAAATTAACCCTAAAACCCAACATGTACTTAATACAAAATGCAAAAACTAAAATAAAATCAATGAAACAATAGTATCACATGGGTACATAGACAATGCCAAAAATACAGCTTGCCGTTGAAATTTGGTAAATTATCAGACCAGGAATTTGAATTTTCAGATAAACGGTTCACCTAGTATGGAACAGAAGAGTGGAATCTGGCATGCATAAAGAATCAGAATTTAAAACCATATCATTTTTATTTAAAAATTCAAACGAAGTGATAACATATGACACATGAAAACTATATAAAATAAAAGAATAAAAAGTTGTCCTGCTGTCCACTAAGATGCTAAACTCCTTAATCACTAAGTTGGGGGACAAGCTTCCTTTAAGGGACACATCCGACAAACTGGAATGAGAGGAAAAAACTTGATGGGATTAATAATATCACATTAGAATAATCAATTACTAAAATAAAATACTGCTGAAAACATTTGTAGTAAACAGTTACATTTTATGCAGATCAAGCATATACTATTTGGCAGTCAAACTTGAAATATAGGTGTGTGAAGCAAACAAAATGAGAAGGGATCAGGGAATAATAAGATATGTATTACCTCCAGCTGCCATTCCAGTGGCAGCAGCAAGAGCCTCCAGGAGACCAACAGCAAGATATGGAGCTTTTGGCAAGGAGAGCATCTCATCTGTAACTATGCCCGCATGGCACCGGAGATGCAAGACAGAAAAGTATACAAGTACATATCGAGCCAAAAAAAATATATTCGAGTTAGTCTGATATGCTGTGGACACATTAATTTTTTCCTCCCTTGAGGTAATGCCTTCAGTTACATTTGAAAACAACTTGTAAACTTCACTTTATTTAACTAATCACGACAAAATAAAATAAGAGGAAAAAAAAAAGGATAATAAGATAAAGTATATAAGATTGTACTCCCTTTGTAAGCATCCCATATGATAAAATGTAAAATAAAATTTATATGGTTAACGTGGGCTCATCAAGAATTATTTTTTTTTTACTCTTTAAGGTCAAATATACATTTTGAACTAAAAACACAGAAATTTCAGCTTGAGTTATTTAATCGTGCTATGTGAAACAAATTTGAAGAACTCAATGAACAACTACATTAAAGCCGCAATGCTATTACCAGAAACTCATATCGTTAATTATGTTATGTTTGGTATAGGGGATGGAAAGATGGAAGGATAGAAAGAGGGGGGATGAACTTTTCAATCCCATGGAGGGATTCCCTCTTTTCCTTAGTGCACTCTTTCCATCCTTTTTGTTTGGCAGAAAGAGAATAGAAATGAAGGAAAATGAATTGAGGAGTAATTTTACCTGAATGAATTAAAAAAAGGTGTTATCAGTTAACATGTATATAATATTGTGATGTAAGGGTAAATTTGTCTTTTTTGAAGAAGATTGGTTTTTTCCTTTCCAATCTGTTCAAAAGTGGGCGGATTCCAAAAAGTGCAAAAGAGTAGATTTAGGCTTTTCCTTCCCTTTCCTTTCCTCCCCCCTCCAAATACGCCTCCTCACTCCCATCCCTCACCTCTTCCCTCCCACCCCCCAACCCCTTTCTCGTTTTCCATCCCTTCCCAAATCCCCCCTACCAAACACGGGCTTAATGTATGTGGAACAGATCTCCAAAGAAATCCTCACGGCATGACCATTTTGCCTCAGTCGAAGATTTAAAATTTTTATGATGACAAGGGGCCCTTAATAGTTTCAGTACTTATTATGTATGTCCTAATGTCCAGACAGAGGATCTCACCGCATTGGCCCTTAATAGTTTCAGTACTTAATAGGAGCTGCGTTGCCCTAAAACAAATGAATTACACTACATGAAGTACCACCCTTGGGCTCTAGGTAGCTTTTTGCTGCCTCATATTTTATTTCAGGACCCTACAGCAATAATTGCTTTTGAAGAGATACTATACATGAAGAAATCAGTGCCCAAGAAAAGTAATTTATAAATAATAATTAAAAAAAAAGAAAGAAGATTCAGCCTCATTGCTTGCAGGGAAACAAGCCATTGGCTGCAAGTGGATTCAAAGTGGGGCTCATTGCATGCAGGGAAACAACCTGTTGGCTGCACCTGGATTCAGATTTCAGAGTGTGTGTGCTAATACAAGACCTCATGGAGTCCATTGTTATTTTATTAAAATCTTAAGTAATTTAGTGATATTTGTAGAGATCCAGGGGAGTTTATGTACTTTGGGCATTGTTGAATAGCACGTGATAGTCTTGTGAAAAGCCCAAGGGTCAACTCCTACGGACCACAACCATAAAGCAAACGTGAAAGTTTTCTGGGAGCACGTGCCCACAAAAGTGTAAAATGTCCCACTTGGTCAGGTCCACCACCCCAACGAAAAAAAAAAAGGACCCCTAGGTGGTACAACAATTTTCCTCCTCTGTACGATTGATGATTGAAGAAATTTATACGATTGATGATTGAAGAATCTACCTGGTGGTCCGTGGACGTGACCAAAAATGAATATCCGTGGTGGTCCACACGTGTTAGATTGTTACTCAAATTGGACCCACCAATGAATGTGTGCATTCGCTGCGTCCTCGACGCCTTGGACCTTTTTTTATCATTTTCCCCCTCTCTTTTTTTCTAAAAAGGGAAAATTACCTATTCATTCCATCAACCGGTGGTATTACCCAATGAAGATAGGTTGATAATTTTACATTTATTAATGACCAATAAAAATGGGGTTAACCAAAGGTGAGTTTGTGATTTATTTCTACTTTTTCATAAAGCATCACCATCCAACCTATCTATCTCCCCCCCTTTTTCTCTTTCTCTCTCATCTCACCTAGTCTTCTGCACAGCACGGTATCATGTCCCATCCCCCTCTCTCTTTCTCTCTCCAAAATAGAAATAAACCACAAACTCACTTTTGATTAACCCATCCTTATTGGTCATTAGTAAATACAAAATTATTACCCCATCCTAATTGGGCAATACCACTGATAGATGGAATGATTAGGTAATTTCCCCTTCTAAAAAGTCATATTCCAATTCGAGACAATGAGACACAAAAGCGAAAAAGCTTTTGCGCAATTACCTTCAGCCCGTATAATGTAGGTTTTATATGACCATAGACAACAAGTCCACAATATTAAGGTACCACTTGTTTAGCTTTTTAAAAATACACTAATTCCTTAAAAAGGTAAATTTTGCTTTAATTTTTGCTCAATAAAGTAAGAAAATAATCTTCAGAATCTTTACCAAACACTGCCTTTTCCCTTATTCTTTTTTTTAAAAAAAATTTTAATTTTTTAATTTTTTTTAGTGGTTCAAACTTCAAATAGATATTGTAAAAAGGGACAATTATTTACCCCATAAAAAAAATTTAAATAAATAAAAAAGGACAAGTAGAAATACAACCAAAATACAAGGGCTTCTTAGAAAGAAACATAAGCAGTGGGTAGAAACGTGAAAGGCAAGTGCAATGCAACCAAAAAAATAATTACAATTAAAAGTCAAAAACTACAGTTGTGTCAAGCAAGCAGCCAACTTTGGTTCTAGCAAGGTGGGTTATATTGGACCAAATCCAAAAAGAATGTTATTTTAAAGTTGGTCATAATTAACAGCACTAATTGTTGCCCATTATTTAATGGATGTATTTAGAATCTTGTGTGAATTTTCTGTAGAAACTTATCATGCAATCACAAAAAGGTGGACTCACGAGAAGATAAAGTAAATTATTTAACAATTTGACCATGGGGTACAAGCAATATGTATAAAAAATATATATATATACAAAAAATAATTCATAAAGATAGGGAAAAAAAATATTGAAAATAAGTTTAGTTTCAAAATTTGAGCTTGAAATAGCTATAATGGGAAAAAATGCATTAAACTGAAAGAGTGATGGATGGTTATAGAAAACCTTTACAAATGAGGATTAGAACAGTAGAGAGAATAGCTAACTTAGTCATCCAAATATTTCTTTTTAAATTACTATTTTATTTTGTTTTTATTTTTTTTTGCCAAGTAACGAGGTGTCCGAATTGTTAGAGTCCGACTAATCCCGGCTCCCCACGTGGGGCCACCGTCCCATGAGGTTATTTAACGTCCAGGTTAACAGCCCTGACTGGTGGCTAGCCAAGAGAGATTGACTAGTTTCAAATCGGGAATGATTGGGTTTACAGTTCACCCCTTTGCCGCTAGGCCAACTCTCGTTGGTTAAATTACTATTTTATTTAGAGACACTAAATTTAAGATTTTTAAATTGTTTACACAAATTCAATGAGTAATAATAATATCAAAAAAAGATACAAATGAATAGTATAAACATACTACAGACGCACAAAAATAGCACAAATGGTAAAAGAGCACTACTCATGAATTGGAGGTGTCAAATTCAAATCTCTTCTCTCTCAGTATCATATGTACAGGCTTATGGGTGGATTATGAATCATAAGGATTAGTCTAAACCCAAATCTAGACGGAAGTAGGTTTAAGATAACCCTTATACAAATATATATATTGTTCTTTCCAATGCTATTCTTATTATATTATATTTTTATTTTGTCTTCAACTATCACACCATTCTCATCTCATATCAACAGGCTAATTATATCAAAGCAATAGTGGACATAAAAACCCTTTATCATTAATGCAAAAATGATCAAGTGCGATCGATTAAACAAAATTGCTTTAAATTGTGCAATCTATCTGAATTATCTCCCATCATTAATGTGTTATATCGTTAAAGTGGTGATGTGCCGTTGCCACTATAATACTAAATTGAAAACAAAATTGAAAAAGAGAAATACTAATGGCATTTCTATCAAGGCTTGTGGCACTCCTTGTTAAGTTTTATTATTCTAGACGTTAATGTCATGTTTGTTTGATTGGAATGGAATGGATGGAATGGAATCTCATTCCAATTCATTCCAAACAATATGTTTGGATGAGGTAATTAAATGAGAATGGAATTAAACAATAATAGTGAATTATAATGATATTCATTTTGCAATGTTTATTTCTATCTCATTTTCATTGCAGACTCTTTTGAGCATGGAATCAGATTCCATTCCCACCCATTCCATTCCAACCAAACAAACATGGCCTAAGTTGCTTTAGTGGTTTGTTACCACTCTGTCTATAAATCCCTATTGTTAAGGTTAGTTGTTTATTTGAATTAGTCTTAACACGTTTTCAGAATCTGATCTGTAAAACGTGGGCTGTTAGTTTTCTTGTTTTTCAAGTGTTGCTCTGTAAGGCTATAAAATAGCCAAGTTTGCTCTTCAATCAAATAACAGAGATTTCTCCCAAAACTTCCTTATCTTCTCATAAATTCTCTGGTTCTTAACACTTCTCACGTGAAGGAGTTTTTTTAGCAGTGCGACTACGGATCTCTCACCCTAGGGAAATGGATTTGGATTTGCTCAAGTTTGCTCAATCTACTGGAAGCTCAAGTGGACCGTTGATGGCTGCCACGTGGACATTAGCTTGATCCAACGGCTCAGGTGAAAAGGGGCAAGGGAGCTAACGCCGTTAGGGGGGGGATGGCATTCAGATCCCAACGACGCCGTTTTGCACAACGAAATCGTGAAAATGGGGGGGGGGGGGCGGGATCTGATTTCATTTTGATTTTGCCCTCTCTCTCTCTCTCTCTCTCTCTCTCCCTCTCTCTCTCGCCTCCATTTTCGACGTTCAGATCCCCTCTCGCCGTTCCTCTCCACTCCCGCCGGCAGCAGCGGTCTCCCCTCCCTCCGCCGCGAATCTGCATCCCAGACGCCGTTCCTCTCCACTCCCGCCGGCAGCAGCGGTCTCCCCTCCCTCCGCCGCGAATCTGCATCCCCGACGCCGTTCCTCTCCACTCCCGCCGGCAGCAGCGGTCTCCCCTCCCTCCGCCGCCGCTCGTTTGTCGGGTTAAACCCAGATCTGGGTGAGTTTGGGTTTTCAAATTTTTTTTTTTTTTTCCCCTGCCAGTTGGGGTTTTCGACAGTGAATTTAAAGTTTTTTTTTTTTTTTTTCTAGTTTGCTGCTAGTCAGTCCCGCTGCTGCTGCCGCTCCTTCCTCCTGCCGCCGCTCCTTCCTCAAGTGAACCTTCAAGTATATGATTTAAGGCTTTGTTGAGTTGATTGCAAATCTGTGGATTTGGTCTGTCTATTTATTTTTCCTGTCACTGTATATGAGGGATAGAACGGTTTTGGGTTGTGAAGAATTCAGTTGCCAAATGGTCTTTATTAATGTCAAGAATCTGGCCCTAGTAGGCATGAAAATAACTGATAAATTCCAGGTTTTGGGTTGTGAAGAATTCAGTTGCCAAATGGTCTTTATTAATGTCAAGAATCTGGCCCTAGTAGGCATGAAAATAACTGATAAATTCCATTCATAATTATGTCTCTGCATATTTTCTTCTGATTTGATGTCGATAAATTCTATTTGCTTATACAGCTCTGCTGTTTCTAGTGGCTTGCTCTACATAACATGTGTTGCTTCCTAATCTTCTAAATGATGTCTTGCTATGTGAACATCTTTAATTTTATTTTGTAATTTTTTTTTTTCATATGTTAATCTGAATTAACCATGTATGTGTGAGATATATATATGTGCACGCATGTGCGTGTGTGTGTGTGTACATTCTTTGTTCACCCTTCAGTGTAACCATTAAGCCAAAAAAAAAAAAGTTGAGACACAAGGTACATACCTAATTGGTTGATAATTCTGGGGAGAATATCCTGCAATTTTGGAAAATAAAAAAATTTAAATGTTACGTTTTATCTCAATTCAATCTAATCTAAAACTAATGAAGAAACTGCAATCCACTATTTGATAAAACTTAGAGCAGATTGTAGAAGTATTTTCACTAACAACCCAAGTGTTGGCAGCGATAGAGGCTTGAAATGAAATACAAAGAAATAAAATTAATTAGTGTACCTAAAAGAATAAGAGACAGGAATAGAAAGGCTTATGGGTGGTTTTTTTTTGTACCTAAAATTAATTAGTGTACCCATAAAATTAATTATGGGTGGTTTTTTTTTTTTTTTTGGGCTTAGCATGGGTATCTCCATCCCTTTGGGATGAGACTAATCCCATGGGATCAAGCAGGCCTCCATCCCACATGTGTTAGATAATTAGTAGAGCAGGCCACCTGTATTCAAATGACCATTATGCCCTCAATTTAAAGAATTGCATTCAATATTAAAAAATTGTTTAAATATAATATTATCAACAATTACTCTAAAGGAAATCTTAATTAATAAGTAATAACCCTAGAGCCCCATATTATTTCAAAACATTTCTTCTACATGGCCCATTGTTATTTTGCTGCCACTTGTGGATTTGAATATGCAAGAAATAGAAATATAACATCATATTAAAGTTGCTTTATTTTTTGTGTGCAGGAATGGAGTTACCATTACATGACAGTGTTGAGCAATTGGAATGGAAGCCCAGGATGGGTATGGAGTTTGATGAAGAAACAAAGGCTTATGACTATTATAATGAATACGGCAGGAGAGTAGGCTTCAGCATCCGACGACAATATAGAAATAAGAGTAAAACACATGGTTGTATCAGTACATGTTTGTATGTTTGTTCAAATGAGGGGGTGCTAAGGAAAAAGGTTGGAGCAAAATCCCCTAAAAATCCTAGGGGCCACACAAGGACGGGGTGTTTGGCTAAAATGGGGATAGGGTTCAATGAAAATACTCGGAAGTATGAAGTTAAGGTGTTTGTTGAGGAGCATAATCATGACCTTGCGCCTAAGGGATGCTCATATATGTTGCGATCTCAAAGGTGCATTTCTGAATTGCAGGGCAATGAATTGGTTATGGCTGAAGAAGCTGGGCTTTCTATTCGGGATACTTATTCTTTAATGAGTACACAAGCTGGAGGAAGGGAATCCCTTGGATTTACTAAACTTGATCAGAAGAATTACCTTCGAAGTAGGAGAATGCGTAAATTGGCATATGGGGAAGCAGGTAGTTTGATGCGATATTTTAAAGAACAAACATTGAAAAATCCATCATTTTATCATGCTGTTCAATTTGACAATGAGGAACAAATTACCAATATTTTTTGGGCGGATGCTCGCATGATTATTGATTACAGTCAATTTGGGGATGTTGTAAGTTTCGACACAACTTACAAGATTAACAAAGAACATCGCCCATTTGCTGTTTTTGTGGGATTTAATCATCACCGAGAGGTTGTGGTTTTTGAGGCTGCACTAATGTACGATGAAACCATCGATTCATTTGAATGGTTATTTCAAACATTCTTGGAAGCGATGTCCAATAGGGCTCCACAAACCATTATAACCGATCAGGATGCTGCAATGGCAAAAGCCATCCCTAATGTGATGCCCAATACTTTCCATAGGTTATGCAAGTAGCATATAATGCAAAATGCCACGAAACATGTGAGTAGAATTACTACAACGGCTGGAGCTGAAACTGATTCTGATATGTCGACTACATCTGTCAAAGGAAAGTTGGCATATTTCATGGACCACATAGATGAGGAGGCCGATTTTTTAGCTGCTTGGGAACAAATGCTTGATGATTATGATGTGCGTGGCAATCATTGGTTGGACACTTTATATAAAGTGAAGGAAAAATGGGCACATGCATATGTCAGGTTACATTGGTGTGCAGGAATGAAAAGCACTCAACTGAGTGAGAGTTTTAATGCCTCTTTGAAAAATTATTTGAGATCAGATCATGATTTGATGCAATTTTTAATGCACTTTGAGAGATTGCTATCTAACAAGCGCCACAAAGAATTGGAAGCTGAATTTGCATTGTCTCAGAAACAGCCAAAAGTGCTTGTGCCTTATAAAGTGTTGGTGCAAGCAGGGAAAATTTATACAAGGGATATATTTGAGGCATTCCAAGTTGAGTATTTCAAATCTGTTGTACTACAGGTTAGATGTGATGTTGAAGATGATGAGAATATAATTTATATGGTCTGTAATGATGATGGACGTGGAGTTGTCCATGTGAAGAGGTGTAAGTCTAATGATCATCTCTCTTGTAGTTGTAGACTATTTGAAATGAGTGGCATCCTATGCAGACATGCCTTAAAGGTCTTTAGAGAAGTATTACTTGGCGGGGAACTCCCTGATCAATATATATTGAAGAGGTGGACAAGAGATGCAAGATCCACAGATGTACACGATATGCTTGCCCGCAATACTGAAGCAAATGGAAAGTTGGAAGAAGCTGATCGATATTCCATGATGATGACAGGGTGGAGGAAACTAGCAGACAGGGCTGCCAAATATGAAGATGCGTATCATTGTGTTATTGAGAGTCAAATAACTTTGCAAGCAAAATTGGAAGCTGTAATACATGCACATCTGAATAGGACAGTGCAGGAAACAGTGACAGCGCATGAAACAGCTTCTACGCAGGGAATAGGTGACCAACTTATTTATTTTTATTTTCTTTTCATTTTTAAGATGCGTATCTTGTATTTTTTGTATTCATATTCTTGATTACTATAATTTGTTTTTTTCTTTAAAAAAAAAAAAAAAAACAGTTGAGCAACCTGTTGATGATGACAACTCAATGGATACATACACCCTGAAGAGAAAAAATGACCCATTTAAGGGGAAACGTAGGGCAAAGAGTGGAATGGAAATAAGCATAGACAAGGCGAAGGCGAAGGCGAAGGCGAAGGCGAAAGCAAAAGCCATACCAAAATCCAACACAACATCCAAATCAAAGTCCACATATAAAGTATAATGTTTACATTAAAATAAATTAGAAAATATATTATATAACATGTAATATGTGAAATTTTTTTATTTATAAATTTTGTATATCTTTGACATTTTATAAAACATTTTATTATTTTATAGGCACGTCGTATTGAACAAGATGCAGATGTATATATTCCCCTTCCACCAGAACAAATACAACAATCACAGGTGAAAATCTTTCATTCCACCATATACAACTTTTATATATGTATATATATATTTTGTTTTTACATATATCTTAATATTTTTATTTGTCTTTGCAGATAAGTGGTTCTACTTTGGGTTCTACTTTGGGTCCGCCATTGAATACGACCTTGTGCACACCAGCAAACAGCATCCAAGCATTGTTGACAGCAAATATTGATGGTTCAAATTGGACATTTGAGCCTTGTCAAGGCTCAAATAACATATCTTCTAGCCAAGTAAAAATTATATATACATTATATTAGTTTAGTTATTATAATATCTTTATGACATAAATGCTAATAATTACCACTTGATACTTATAGGTTGACATTAATGCTCCTGATAATTTGGATGGACCGACCTCGTGATGGAATTGTTGATATTGAGGTATTAAGGGTGAATCTATTATTTTGACAATTTTTTGGAAATTAATGGTTTTTTCTTCTTAAACTTTTTTCTATTCAGGGCATTTGAACAATCATGGAACAAAGTGCAAAGCATGATGGGGGAAGCATTATAGGGGACTATTTGTTTAAGTTGGAACTCTCTACATTTTGGTTTAACGTGTACATTGAATATGGACGTGAAATTTAGATGTACACTTTAGTTCTTTAGGGGACTAATTATTTACATTTTGGTTTAATGTGTATGTTGAATTCTACATTTTTTTTTATGGGACTAATTGTTGTTATAAACAAGGTCATGGTAGAATTTCATGAAAAATGGTCATGGTAGAACTGCTTGGGAAAAATTTGGTGCTCTTGATATATCATTGGTTTCTGAATAGTTAATGGTAGTTTGATTGTGTACAGGTTTGATTAGTCGATAACTTGGGATGTCTATATTATAGACAGGGTCATGCCAAATTTTCTAAAAAATTTGGTGCTTTTGTTATTTTAATTGTTAGCTTCAAGAAGTTTGGATGACCCAACAATATAATAAGATCATCGCCTTCTATGTTATAAAGTGGCTCGTGAATTGTGGGACTTTTCTTTTGGCATGTTTGGAGTTAATTGGGTTTGATGTCTAATGGTCCTGGTGGTGTAGGAGTGGTAGTGTCTTGCCTCTTATTGGTTTGGAAGATGGTGTCTCATGTAATTTTTCATATCCTTTTATCCTTTGGAAGGAAAGAAATAATAAAACTTTTAAAGGAATTAAAAAGTCCATTTTAAATTAAAATCTAGCATAGCAAATAATTAAAGTTTTAGTGGTAGTGTTTTTTTTTTTTTTTTTTTAATTGAAGTTTTATTAAGGAAATCCAACCAAACTGATGCCATAATTAAAGGATTAGTTTATAATAAAGGTATTTGTAGTTTATTTTTTAGAACTGTTTTGAAAACAAAACGAGAGAAAACGGGTCATGCCAAGAGTTATTTATGCCTCAAAAGAGGAGAACTACATGATAATTCTCTCTCTCTCTCTTTCTCTCTCTCTCTCTCGATAACCATGCACAGTATAGCTTCAATTAAACTACATAAAATTAGCAAAATAAAAATATAACCAAAGCATAGCACTCCTTTACCTCATATATTTCCAATTCCCAAAACCTTGGCAACACTAAGAAATGACATTTCTCACATCCAATAGCTTTTCTTAGTTTCGCATTAACAAAAGTACAACTAATAAAACTAAAACAACCAATCCAATTACAACAAGACATGTCATTATTAATCTTAACTCAACAAGTTGATCACTCAATCTTGAAAATTCACGATATGAAACGTGATCCAAACTAGTGCACCCAGATGTAAATGCATCTCTTGTTGAGCTCTTTGCATCTCTTGTTGGGCTCCTTCCTACTTCCTCGCGCTCATGTACTTGAGATGGAGTGCATACGTTGTTGTACCTATCGACCCAGTCAACAAATCCTGAGCAATTACGAGTCTACACAAAAGTTACATTGCGTTAGTAAAAAATTATGTTTCAAATAAGCTAATTTAATATCAAATATAAAACATAACCATAAAAACTTACATTGCAAGTAGATTTATAGTACAATCTACCGGGATTTCGTTCAGATCCAGATATAGCTAATTCACATGGTCTTGCACGAGAACATTTGCATTTTCTTATTGGAACATGCATACCACTGCTTGTGGAACCTTCAGATGCCATTGACTTATGCCTTCTCTTTAATTGACTTGTGGAACCTAAAGTATTGATCAAAATTCCATTATTGAAAGCCAATATATGGGCAAAACCTTGCAATTCAATTAGAAACTTGTCAAACAAATAACCAGATTTCAAACCACTTTAGAGGGAGCTACAGAGTCTAGCCACACCACACACTCATCCTATATTTTTGTGAATGGTAATTTGCATGGGTTCTTCAGAAGCTTGTGAGGTCTTAGACAAGAAGACCCTTTCATTCCCATTTTGACTCTTTTAACAGATTGATGCAGAAGCACACACACACGCACATGCGTGCACATATATATATCTCACACATACATGGTTAATTCAGATTAACATATGAAAAAAAAAAATTACAAAATAAAATTAAAGATGTTCACATAGCAAGACATCATTTAGAAGATTAGGAAGCAACACATGTTATGTAGAGCAAGCCACTAGAAACAGCAGAGCTGTATAAGCAAATAGAATTTATCGACATCAAACCAGAAGAAAATATGCAGAGACATAATTATGAATGGAATTTATCAGTTATTTTCATGCCTACTAGGGCCAGATTCTTGACATTAATAAAGACCATTTGGCAACTGAATTCTTCACAACCCAAAACCGTTCTATCCCTCATATACAGTGACAGGAAAAATAAATAGACAGACCAAATCCACAGATTTGCAATCAACTCAACAAAGCCTTAAATCATATACTTGAAGGTTCACTTGAGGACGGAGCGGCGGCAGGAGGAAGGAGCGACAGCAGCAGCGGGACTGACTGGCAGCAAACTAGAAAAAAAAAAAAAAAAAAACTTTAAATTCACTGTCGAAAACCCCAACTGGCAGGGGAAAAAAAAAAAAAAAAATTTGAAAACCCAAACTCACCCAGATCTGGGTTTAACCCGACAAACGAGCGGCGGCGGAGGGAGGGGAGACCGCTGCTGCCGGCGGGAGTGGAGAGGAACGGCGTCGGGGATGCAGATTCGCGGCGGAGGGAGGGGAGACTGCTGCTGCCGGCGGGAGTGGAGAGGAACGGCGTCTGGGATGCAGATTCGCGGCGGAGGGAGGGGAGACCGCTGCTGCCGGCGGGAGTGGAGAGGAACGGCGAGAGGGGATCTGAACGTCGAAAATGGAGGCGAGAGAGAGAGGGAGAGAGAGAGAGAGAGAGAGAGAGAGAGAGGGCAAAATCAAAATGAAATCAGATCCCGCCCCCCCCCCCCCCCCCCATTTTCACGATTTCGTTGTGCAAAACGGCGTCGTTGGGATCTGAATGCCATCCCCCCCTAACGGCGTTAGCTCCCTTGCCCCTTTTCACCTGAGCCGTTGGATCAAGCTAATGTCCACGTGGCAGCCATCAACGGTCCACTTGAGCTTCCAGTAGATTGAGCAAACTTGAGCAAATCCAAATCCCTAGGGAAATAGGGTTGTAACTTCCAACAAAAGGGCAGCATTTTTCCCGTAAGGATAAGAAGTTAAGAACAGTAACGATAACAATAATTATGTGATTACCCGAAAGTCGCGAGTTGAGCGGGAAAGAAAGGGTAGTGCTTGAGGGGAATTAAAGCCCGCTTACACAAGACCCGATTCCCTACACCCAACACCACCGTAACCGCCGCTGCAACCACAACTTCCAATCTCCGATCACGCTGCCCACTCCTCTGCCCTCCCTCCACCGCCTCATTCACTCCTCTATGCTCCACCAAATCTCCGATTTTCCGGTCTCCGATGGCGTACGAGCACGGCCTCACCTTCCCCTCATCCTCGCCGTCCGATCTGATCGACGACCCTCCTGGCCCCACCGCTTTCACCACCCTTGCACCAAAAAAAAAAAGAAAGGAAAAAGAAGCAGCAGCAGAAAAATATTATGCGTCAGAATGCAACTTTGAGCGAGTCCTCGTCTTTCCACTTTCAAAAGGCCCTTTTGGACTTCATCAAGCCGGGTTTGTGGCACATTGCTTGGGGGTGATCATTCTCCCTACCAGAAATTCAGTGATTTAATTTACTGAAAAGAGCCCGCATTATGCTGTACTCCAGCAAGCTAGGGTCACCAGAATCTTTACTTCCTTTGACATGGCTTTCAAGTTGGGGGGGCCTTGGCCTATGAGTAGTTTCGCCCTGCAGCCCATAGCCCAACGGAAAGAGCCTTTTAGCCTAACCACTTAGGCTGTGTTTGGTATGCTTGAATGGACTGAGGGAGGGAATGAGATGGAAAAGAGAATGAAAGAAATGATCATTCTCAAAAGCTATTCCATGCCGCCAAGTGACTGTAGGCCGAATGACACGTCCCACCCAAAATGGTGTGGGGATTTTGCGGAGGTAGTGGGTTCGACTCTACCTGGGTGTGTGTGTTTCTATCGCCTGTCACAAAAAAAAAAAAAAAAAAAGCTATTCCATGCCTGCGGTTGGTGCTACTATGTAAAGGAATTCATTCCACAATCCAGTCAATTAAATTAATAATTTTCATTCCACACAATGCCCTCTGTTTTATCACTTTTTTTTTTCTGCATATTTTTTTTTTTCATCATCTGAGCATAATACCCACCGTCTCCGAGTTGGCGAGTTGCAGTGCGAGACCGTCCACAAAGAGAATGCTATCACCAATTATCAAAAAGAACAGAGAACCACCTAGCATAAACTCAACATAAACCACGAACTCAAAACCCAAATCCTAAATCCATACCCATTTTTTTAATGTCTACTGACCACTGTCATCATCATCCACATTGATTTTTTAAAAAAAAAATTTTTTTCTCTTTTCTTCATCATCTTCGTCATAGCATACCCATCCGACAACCGCTGTAATCAACGGGTTGCCATGGCTGCCACAACCAAGGGGCTGCTATGCTCCATGAGTTCTAGATCTGGAGGTGTGGTGTAGATCTGGTAGGAGATGAGGGCACGAGGACAACGATGGGAACGGTGATGGGAACAACGACGGCGATGAGATCAGCGGAGGCGACGAGATCGGCGACGGCGACAAATTCCTACGGCGAAAGCTATGAAATTGAAGATGATTTTTTGTGTATGAGAGAGAGAGAGAGAGAGAGAGATGCAGATGGGGATGAGATTAAAAAAGAAGAGAATGATGATTTTTGTCAAGGGGTGGGCTCCACGGGCATTGCGTTTTCCAGCCAAAGAGAGATGCAGATGGGGATGAGATTAAAAAAAGAAGAGAATGATGATTTTTGTCAAGGGGTGGGCTCCACGGGCATTGCGTTTTTCATCCTTTGGCTGGAATGAGCATTCCCTGTTGTTGGGGGGGTGGGGTTGGGGTTCAAATGGCCAATCTCAAGGCCAATCTCAAGGAGTAAGGGTTCCATTACTTTGGCAAACGAGCACCCCTTCTTTCTTTTTTCCTTTTTTTTTCTTTTTTTTTTTTTTGTTTGAACAATGGGACGAGGATTCCATTCCTTCTCTCATTCTTACATAACAAACACAGTTAGAGTCCAGTTTTTTAAAATAATAATAAAAAAGGCCTTTATTGGCACGTAAGACTTGTTTTTCATTCTCTATTTATTTTATATTTTAATATTTTATAAAAAAATATAACAGATTTTAATAAAAATTAATAACATAATTTACTAGAAAACATCATTTTAAACAATTTTGTATAAGAAAGTTTTTTCAAAATCTATTATTTAAGTGAACTTTTTAACTATTTATAGAAAAGAGAACTAAATGGCCAAAAAATCTACTTAAATGATAGATCTTGAAAAAATTTTCTACAACAAAGTTGTTCAAAATGATATTTTGTAATAGACAACATGACCGGTTCTTATGAAAAACTTCTATATTTTTCATAAACCTTGAAGTGTAAAATAAATGGGGATGAAAAGTAAGTCTTAGGGTGCCAATAGAAGCCCCTAAAAAAAATAGGATACCTCACAACATTGTTGAAAACTGAAACAGGTTGGAACATAAATTTCAAAATTTTATTTTCTTATCTTTTATTTTCTTATCTTTTTTTTGTCATGTTTTTCTAGACCAAACAGTGATCTTAAGTGTAACGCTCTAAAAATTATATATAGTAAATACGTACAATTTTTTTATGAGTTCCATACAAATAAAACCTTTTCAAAAATAAATTTCCTTTAAAATACAGAGTATTGCGCAGCTGTGGTTAGCGATGGTTAACCCAAAACTCATCAATATACATTAGCCAACCAAATGAATAAAACTACATCAGTTTTAAATAAAAATAAATGTACACGATAACTTCTCAAATCTCGACCCCAATTCTATTACGTGCCTTCAACAGTGATCACCTGAAAATATATTGAGGGTGAACAAATAACAGTCCAATAGGAAATCCAATTCCTATACAATAAATAATATTTCAAATATCACATGCAAGTATTTAAATATTCAAAATAATATATAAATCAAATAATACAAACTCCAAATCATCAATCTCAAATATAATATAACTGACAATGAAATCAGCCATCATAATACATGACATCAAATAATATCACCATCAAATATACGGATCAAAATACTCATTATTCACTGTACAAAAATTAAACCCCTTACCTCAAAATGAGTAAATAAAGTGAAAAACTGTAACTATAGACTCATAAATCTACTCAAGAAATACAAAATCTATATTTGTAGATGTGGGATTGAAACTCCCACCTCCTGCAATCATCCGTCTGCCCTTTGCCTCTTGCGGCTTCCTCCCTACTCTTTTCTTTCTTTCTCTCCCCTCTTCTTCTCTCCTCTTTTTCTCCCTTCTTTCTCACGGCCCTATCACCCTTTCTCTCTCTTCCTTTATTTCTTCTCTTCCCACGTCTCTATCTCCTTTCTTTTCTGTCCTTTTTTTTTTCTACACGTAATCCCTGCTTCTCTCTTCCTTCTTTATTTTCTCCCTCTTCTTTCTTCTTCCTTCTTTTGACTTTTCTTTCCCCACCGATGTTTATATATAACAATTTAATCATTTTTCTCCACCTAAAGTAATTTAATGCAATGTATCCTAACATTCAATTAACCATATCTTCATTTTCTATATAAAATATTTAAAATTATCACCTTATGTATAATTCCACCAAATATATACATAAAAAAAATCAATAAATATTTGGGGTATTACATTAAGGTTCAGCTGAGTTGAGAAATTTATGCTATTTTGTTTGGGTTATACTAGTCTTGTAATAGATTGATGAGTAGTATTGAAATATATATGTTTGTGGGATCCTTTTAGGGTGTTGTAACAACAACATATTGTGCGTGATCATATGGATGGTGTACATGCACTATTTACTATATATGATCGCAAGGCTAACAATACACCAGCAGTGCGATCACGCGCAACATAACGCTATAACAT
The DNA here is from genome assembly GCA_039720395.1 of Liquidambar formosana. Classification (NCBI taxonomy): domain Eukaryota; kingdom Viridiplantae; phylum Streptophyta; class Magnoliopsida; order Saxifragales; family Altingiaceae; genus Liquidambar; species Liquidambar formosana. The sequence goes on from CM077831.1 coordinate 34,793,622, forward strand.
AACCAAATCTGACCCCCGATCGTTCCGTGGGCATCACCTCCCTTACAGCTCGATGCGGTTGACAATTGTCTTCTTCTACAAATTTATCACATCCCAATAAAACGAGGCACTTACATGAGGTGCTACGTAAGAATTAACAAGCAGTAACTGCGCAATGCATGGATTATATATAATATTTTTTATAATTATTTTTGTTTATGATTATAATATTTTTATAATTATGATCATTGGTGAATAATCTCTTTCGGTCACAAAAAATTAACATCCAAACCAAATAGTTATACGCATGGATTCAAGTTCTAAATTAATTAGTTTACTAATTAAAATATTCTATTTTCACTCTCATAATAATATTAAGGGAATAATTGTTTTAGATCCAATTGGCTTAACTGATTCATATGACTTGGACTAATTTGATGATTCAAAAATTCTAATTTTAAAACTTGCCATAAATATACAACACCACTTTAACTATTATTTTTTCCTAAGGACGTGTGCTGTATTTGTTTGATGTCCCTAAAAGTTAGTCAAATTGTTAATTATTTTTCCATGATGCAGTGGCGGTAGTGACCATATGTCCATTTCAGTAGGTTCACTCTCATAATTTTAAAACTTGCCATAAATATACAACACCACTTTGACTAATTATTTTTTCCTAAGGACATGTGCTGTATTTGTTTAATGTCCCTAGAAGTTAGTCAAATTGTTAATTATTTTTCCATGATGCATTAGCGGTAGTGACCATATGTCCATTTCAGTAGGTTCACTCTCATAATTGTATTAAAGAAAAGCTTAGGAGACATACCTTGTGATATATTCTCTGTTTTTTCTGGTAGTATGGATAAAGGGTCCAGCTTGAAGTTGATCAAGAATAGTAATGGAATGATGATGTTGCATCTTTTGATTGTTTAACTCGGGACAAAGTCAGTTCTGCTTCCTGATTAGGGGGAAGGGAAGTAATACACTGGGGCTGTTGGCACTGAATTCCGTTATTGTTATAATGGGAAAGAAACTGAAAATTTGTTATTGCATATATACAAATCTCTCAAGTTCCCATTCATCATAAATGTGTGATTTGTTTTGCATATATATAAAAAAGTTTGTTTGTTGATATTCACAATGTGACATTTAATATTTCTTCAATGAATTTTTTTCTTTTTTCTTTTTCCTTTTTATTTGGATAATAAAGGAACTTCATTAACTAACTAATCAAAGGTTAAAAGAGCATTGGTGGTTGGGATCACCGCCATCAGCCATAAACTGTTTTACAAACCAAAGTAGGTGGATTAAACAAAGAATAGCTAGAGGCCGTAGGCCACATTCCTTCTCTGGCTAGCAAATCAGCTCTGACGATATGACACGGATACGGATAATTGACAGGGCTGGTACTTTGGTGGCGGAAGAATGAATGAGGCATCCGTATTAACTCCGAAGCGTGCGCCAGGGCTCAGGTTGAACAAAAGGGCCATCGCGTTGCTTTCTAATGCTTACATGGACAAGGAAGCGCCTAGCCGTAAAGGAAAGTCGCTTTCTTGTCCAAGTAAGCATTAAGGACTCAAAGTGTTTACATTAAAAGGGCCTAGCTGAAAAGAAAAGTCGCTTTGTCGAAGTAAGCATTAAGGACTCATAAAGTGTTTACATTAAAAGGGCCTAGATGAAAAGAAAAGTCGCTTTGTCCAAGTAAGCATTAAGGAGGACTCATAAAGTGTTTACATTAAAAGGGCCTAGATGAAAAGAAAAGTCGCTTTGTCCAAGTAAGCATTAAGGACTCATAAAGTGTTTACATTAAAAGCTACCACAATCGTACTTATATCTACTCTAATCTTAGTCTCTAGCAAAAAAGTAAATAAATTTCTGTTTTTGTCTTGAGTGTAAGTCTCTCATGATTGTCGTGATTGTTCTGATGACCTACAAGTAATCTTAATTCTGTTTACTCCAATCTTAATTCCGTTTTTGTTGTTCTGACAGTGAGATAGAGAAACGGACATGAATCCACAGCAAGCAGGAGCAGTACCTCCACAACCTCGCACTCCAAGAGGCAATTTAGCCATCATCATCTTCAGTATTCTGCTTTGTATCGTCGCCCTGGTATATATACATTTTATGGATTTATAAAATGATGATTTTCTGTTGTTTTGTTTCATTTTCTGGCTCAATAATTGCTTCCTTTCTCATCGGTGGCATTTGTGTGTTTACCAAACCGTAGAATTAGCTTGACATGGTATTTTTGTTGGTTTACTGCTATTACTACCACTATTAGTATGCACCAGATGAGGCTTTTCGCTTACTTATTCTCTGCTTTTGTATTGGGTATTTGGATGTGTGTGTGTTCAATTTTACTTGTGTGTGTGTTCAATTTTACTTGTGTGTGTGTGTGGTAGTTCAAGCTTAAATTCACATGCTGAAAAATAGAACCAATTGATACAAAAAAAATTATTTATAGCCCCCCCGTAGATATGCAAATCATTTGAATCTTAAATTTTTGAGACCTGTGGCACTTGAAAGTAGACTTATCATGGTGTGTTTACACCAAAAATCATAACTTTCTGTTGAGAGAAACTATATTAAAAACCGGGCATGGATCCTCTCCAGTACTGGACATGTCCAGTACAATCTGGTACCATTCATGTATGGGCCCCACCTCACATGGATGGTCCAAGATTGTATTGGACATGTCCAGTTACTGAGAGAATCTTCTCCCTTAAAAACCTGCTAAAGATCCTATATGCAGTAGAATATAAATTGTCAGCACTGCTATTAAGGTCGGTAAAATCATCTAAAATTAGCAAACATTGTCCATTACCTATGAAACTCACCAGATCACATAATTATCATATTATTGACCTATTCCCAGAACAAAATAAAATCTGCTCATAATATTTCCAAGTCCTTTATATGATTTGACTAAACATAATCAATACAACATTATACATTCTATATACATCCAATATACTCCCAACTCGCTTTATACATGTTATTCACATCTCGTACAATAATTACATCACTTAATACTTTAATACAAACATTTGTAAATTTCACAAAACTATTCTTCTAATATAATACACCCAAAACTTCAAAGCATCAAAACATATACAAGCTTCTACTCATTCAAGATAGGAAATTCATACAAATATGTAGCTATGCATCCATCTCTCATCCTTGAAAATGTTATAGCTTCACATCTAAAAAAGGATAGGGATGAGCTAACAAAGCCCAATTGAGATATAACACCAGTCTCAAATTTAATCAATGAGAACATAACATTATTGTACTCATAGCACAACTCAAGATATCAAAACAAATCACTTGATACGAAACCCATACTATAAACAAATTTTATCAATTTCAAGTATGTATACATTCTTTGTTTCGTGTTTTTTTCTTTGCCTTTTTCTTTTTGGTTCAAGTATGTATACACTCAAAACATCATTACTTTTAATATCCTCTGTAAACTGTTCCATTCAAAGAATTTCATACTCACATCATAACCAAACTGAAATTACACAGACATACATCTATGCCTGCCATTACATCCACACAAGGGATCTTCTCAAGGAAACTTTGGGGTATTTCACCCTAGTGTCACATCGTCCTTCTTGCTATTTAGGGGCTTTCACCCACGGACCATAACCCGTCATTAACAAGTATTAGCATCCACATCAAGCATATTTCTTACCAAATTCCATAATTTCACGAATTGAACTTATTAATTAATCTTTACAATAATTCCATTTCTTTCTATTTGAAATAAACTCTTCTTAATATCAATTATAAGTCCCATCTATAATTTATCCATCTTATCAACAACAATCCCAAAGAGGATTCATAAGGATTCAAATGCAAATTCATCTTTCTGTGATTTTAATGCGGCGGATATCTCTTCCAATTTCACCAAAATAGCCACTTGGTTGTTAGTATTGTTGTTGGGATTCATGATTGCATAAATGTTTCCACTCCTTAGTTACATACACTTCAAGCCAAGAACTTTTGCTCCTGAGACCAAAATTGATGTAGGATAACCCTTATGGCATAAAATATGGTTGCCTACAATCAAGTGTAGGTGGGCTAAAACCTTGTTTTCTTTAGGATTGGTGAAAGAAATGGTGGTACTAGGGCATATGAATGGAGTAAGGGTTGATTTGGTGAAAGTATAAGGGTAAATTTATGGTGAAATCAAAAGAAAAAGGTTGCTACAAATTTTGGACAGAATGGGTATTTTATTGTTTTTCAACGGTAAAGTGTATGGAAATGTAGAGTTAAGGTTTATGGTGAAAAATAAGGGTCTTAGAGTTGAAATTATGGCTGAAAAGAGGATTGATTGTGGGTTAAAATAAATTTCAGCAGTGTTGTAAATATAATTAAAGACGATGAACTAGAAGAAGGACAACAACAACCTTGGAGTCTCACCAAGGGTTACTAGAAGCCTCACCTAGAAGAATCAATGGAATCACACCATTAGTTGAATGCAAAGCTGCTGAAAATTTCTTTAATGAATTGTTGTAATTGTGTATACAAGCCTTGCTTGTATAGAGAACCATAAGATTTACTTTCTTTTTTTTGATGAAGTAAATATTGTATTAGAGGAAATGGGCAGAATCATAAGACTTACTTTCTAAATTCTACAACTAGTCAAATAACAACTCTACTTTCTAAATTAGAACTCCTACTAAAATAAAGAACAGACTTTTTTCTTTTCTTTTTTTTGATAACAAGGGAACCCACCAAGGTAGGGCCACTTAGTGACCCACCCCTAATAGGTAAAACCCCGGATGTACAAGCTGCCCGCTCTGACCTGCACATCATTTGAGATGCAGAGTGACCACACCAGTGAGGAATCAAACTCATGACCTTTGGGTCTATGGTTTGTCACAAACCCGCCCATTACCACTGAGCCACCACGGGAGGGGGTAAGAAAAGACTTTAACTACTAAATAAGACTCAAAGTAGAAACATTAGAAAACAAAAACCTAAAAAAAAAAATAGAAAGACTTTCTAAATTTTAAAAAGGACTCAATTAACTCCTAACAATGATAGGGATAGACTCAACTTATAACTAAACACCTACTAACTTTACTACCAAACCCACAAAAATCTGTAAAATACTCCTAAATATGGAATTTTCACATTTCTTCAAATTCAAGAAGGCTTGAATTAACGTGGTTTGACCATATCCCCAATGAAACATACTCCCCTTCATGTGCAACCAATGGTGGGGTAATTGTTGCATTGGTGAGGCCCATGTAACCTTTGCAGATTATCGAAATTCAACCCACATCATTAGTGATTGTTGCATTAACATTTGCTAAATTGCACCCACATCAAAAAGCCTATCAATTTATCATCTAAAATTATGTTAATGAGCAATGCAGATCTATTGGTGGTAAGAATGTTGTAATGTACACATTCCAAATTGAGTGTTTAGCATTATTTATGTTTTTTTTAACATCCAAAAATGTCCACATTCAATGGACACTCTCACAACTAATCAAATATATAATGCATGATGATGTTGTGTATTTATTTCCTCTACTGAATTCGGGCGGTAATTTTTTAGTGGGATGATGTACAGTTCATCCTTGGTTTGTGTTTTGGTGGGGTATTTGTAATTTGCTTTGCCTTTATTTTGGGTGTGGTTTTGTTTCGGTATAGTTTGGCTTTCGTAGGGGGCAAGTATGTTTTCGGTTCTGCTTTTGTTCACTCAATGCTTGTGTCGTATAATATTGGGGGCTATTCTTTGGTTGGGACTGCTTTTGGAGGAAGCTGCTCTGTTTTGGCTCTGCTTTTCTTCTCTTAATGTCTGTGTTATATAATGTTGGGGGCTGTTATTTTGGTTGAAGCTGATGTTTGTATGGTGGAGCAGCAAGCGGGAGCAGTAACTCCACAACCTCGCACTCCAAGAGGCAATTTCGCCATCATTTTCAGTATTCTGCTTTGTATCGTCGCCCTGGTATATATGCATTTTATGGATTAATAAAATGATGATTTTCTGTTGTTTTGTTTCATTTTCTGGCTCAATAACTGCTTCCTTTCTCATCGGTGGCATTTGTGTGTTTACCAAACCCTAGAATTAGCTTGACATGGTATTTTTGTTGGTTTACTACTATTACTACTACTATTAGTATGCACCAGATGAGGCTTTTTGCTTATTCATTCTCTGCTTTTGTATGGGTTATTTGGGTGTCAATGGGGCTCTTGAGCAAGACGACAGGGGAGTCAATTGGGTTTTTTTCATTTTTCGGGTCCTAACCGATCCTACTCCTACCTTTTAGTCTTTTACCCCACCTTCTCTCACCACAAAGTTAGCCCCATCGGCTTGTCAATTAGGAGTTTTTTTGCTTAGGTGTCATTGGATCTATGTATGTGTCAACGTATCTTCTGTAATTTCAGATATTGTTATTTCTCTCACTCTGTTCTGTTTGGCTTTTGCAGTTACTGGTATGGAGGGATCCATCCAGGATAAAAATTGAAGTTCAGCCACAATTTAGATGGGCTGAATTTGAGGGATTCAAGATTAAGCTTTCTTTAGGAGGAATCGCGTTTCAGGTTTTTATTAAGTTGGGCTGATATTGGATGGAAAATTTTGTATCCTCGTTGTTGTAGCCTGGGTTGGATGGCCAGTTTCTTATTCCACTATTCCTATAATTTGGGCTGACAATATTGTACTGAGAATTTTGTATTTCATTTTTTGATATTATAATTGTTTTTAGTAGAATAATGTAGACACCAAATGTCATGCCCTGAATTTCAAAGCATGATTAGGGTAATAGAATGGTTAATTAAGTATGAGAATTCCAAAGAGTTAAAATTTCACACCCGTATATAAGTTATATATATATATATATATATATATGTTAGTTCAATTTTCCTTATATGTGTGTGTGTGTGTGTAGTAGTTCAAGCTTAAATTCACATGCTGAAAAATAGAACCAATTGATACAAAAAAATTATTTGTAGCACCCCCTGTAGATATGCAAATCATTTGAATCTTAAATTTTTGAGACCTGTGGCACTTGAAAGTAGACTTATCATAGTGTGTTTACACCAAAAATCATAACTTTCTGTTGAGAAAAACTATATTAAAAACCTGCTAAAGATCCTATATGCAGTAGAATATAAATTGTCAGCACTGCTATTAAGGTTGGTAAAATCATCTAAAATTAGCAAACATTGTCCATTACCTATGAAACTCACCAGATCACATAATTATCATATTATTGACCTATCCCCAGAACAAAATAAAATCTGCTCATAATATTTCCAAGTCCTTTATATGATTGACTAAACATAATCAATACAACCTTATACATTCTATATACATCCATTATACTCCCAACTCGCTTTATACATGTTATTCACATCTCGTACAATAATTACATCACTTGATACTTTAATACAAACATTTGTTAATTTCACAAAACTATTCTTCTAATATAATACACCCAAAACTTCAAAGCATCAAAATATATACAAGCTTCTACTCATTCAAGATAGGAAATTCATACAAATATGTAGCTATGCATCCATCTCTCATCCTTGAAAATGTTATAGCTTCACATCTAAAAAAAGATAGGGATGAGCTAACAAAGCCCAATTGAGATATAACACCAGTCTCAAATTTAATCAATGAGAACATAACATTATTGTAGTCATAGCACAACTCAAGATACCAAAACAAATCACTCAATACGAAACCCATACTATTAACAAATTTTATCAATTTCAAGTATGTATACATTCTTTGTTTTGGATTTTTTTTTTTTTTTTTCTTTTTTCTTTTTGGTTCAAGTATGTATACACTCAAAACATCATTACTTTTAATATCCTCTGTAAACTGTTCCATTCAAAGAATTTCATATTCACATCATAACCAAACTGAAATTACGCAGACAGACATCTATGCCTGCCATTACATCCACACAAGGGATCTTCTCAAGGAAACTTTGGGGTATTTCACCCTAGTGTCACATTGTCCTTCGTGCTATTTAGGGGCTTTCACCCACAGACCATAACCCATCATTAACAAGTATTAGCATCCACATCAAGCATATTTCTTACCAAATTCCACAATTTCACGAATTGAACTTATTAATTAATCTTTACAATAATTCCATTTCTTTCTATTTGAAATAAACTTTTCTTAATATCAATTATAAGTCCCATCTATAATTTATCCATCTTATCAACAACAATCCCAAAGAGGATTCATAAGGATTCAAATGCAAATTCATCTTTCTGTGATTTTAATGCGGCGGATATCTCTTCCAATTTCACCAAAATAGCCACTTGGTTGTTAGAATTGTTGTTGGGATTCATGATTGCACAAATGTTTCCACTCCTTAGTTACATACACTTGAAGCCAAGAACTTTTGCCCCTGAGACCAAAATTGATGTAGGACAACCCTTATGGCATAAAATATGGTTGCCTACATTGCCCTACAATCAAGTGTAGGTGGGCTAGAACCTTGTTTTCTTTAGGATTTGTGAAAGAAATGGTGGTATTAGGGCATATGGATGGAGTAACGGTTGATTTGGTGAAAGTTTGAGGGTAAATATATGGTGAAATCAAAAGAAAAAGGTTGCTACAAATTTTGGACAGAATGGGTATTTTATTGTTTTTCAATGGTAAAGTGTATGGAAATGTAGAGTTAAGGTTTATGGTGAAAAATAAGGGTCTTAGAGTTGAAATTATGGCTGAAAAGAGGATTGATCGTGGGTTAAAATAAATTTCAGCAGTGTTGTAAATATAATTAAAGACGATGAAATAGAAGAAGGACAACAACAACCTTGGAATCTCACCAAGGGTTACTAGAAGTCTCACCTAGAAGAATCAATGGAATCACACCATTAGTTGAATGCAAAACTGCTGAAAATTTCTTTAATAAATTGTTGTAATTGTGTATACAAGCCTTGCTTATATAGAGAACCATAAGACTTACTTTCTTTTTTTTTGAGGAAGTAAATATTGTATTAGAGGAAAGGGGCAAAACCATAAGACTTACTTTCTAAATTCTACAACTAGTCAAATAACAACTCTTACTTTCTAAATTAGAACTCCTACTAAAATAAAGAAAAGACATTTTTTTTTTTTTTTTTTTTTGATAACGAGGGAACCCCACCAAGGCAGGGCCACTTAGTGACCCACCCCTGATAGGTAAAACCCCGGATGTACAAGCCGCCCCCTCTGACCTGCACATCATTTGAGACGCAGAGTGACCACACCGGTGAGGAATCAAACTCATGACCTTCGGGTTTACGGTTTGTCACAAGCCCGCCCATTACTACTGAGCCACCACAGGAAGGGGTAAGAAAAGACTTTAACTACTAAATAAAGACTCAAAGTAGAAACATTAGAAAACAAAAACCTAAGAATAAAAAAATAAAAAAAATAGAAAGACTTTCTAAATTTTAAAAAGGACTCAATTAATTCCTAACAATGATAGGGATAGACTCAACTTATAACTAAACGCCTACTAACTTTACTACCAAACCCACCAAAATCTGTAAAATACTCCTAAATATGGAATTTTCACATTTCTTCAAATTCAAGAAGGCTTGAATTAACGTGGTTTGACCATATCCCCAATGAACATACTCCCCTTCACGTGCAACCTATGGTGGGGTAATTGTTGCATTGGTGAGGCCCATGTAACCTTTGCAGATTATCTAAATTCAACCTGCATCATTAGTGATTGTTGCATTAACATTTGCTAAATTGCACCCACATCAAAAAGCCTATCAATTTATCATCTAAAATTATGTTAACGAGCAATGCAGATCTATTGGTGGTAAGAATGTTGTAATGTGCATATTCCAAATTGAGTGTTTAGCATTACTTATGTTTTCTTTAACATCCAAAAATGTCCACATTCAATGCACACTTTCACAACTAATTAAATATATAATGCGTGATGATGTTGTGCATTTATTTCCTCTACTGAATTTGGGCGGTAATTTTTGAGTGGGATGATGTACAGTTCATCCTTGGTTTGTGTTTTGGTGGGGTATTTGTAATTTGCTTTGCCTTTATTTTAGCTTCACTTAACCACCTTAAATAATTATATTTTCTTGATTTATTTACAACATACTAATTAAGTAATCGTTAAGGTCCAATATATGCCCAATATATTAGAAATGCCCCAAATGGAATAGGCATGATACAACCCACCAAACCCACCCAAACTGTTAGTGACAAACCGCCTAAAAAAATCAACCAACCCACCAGTTTTTGTTTTTAGTAGACCTGTCAATGGATTAGATTTTGATCCGAATTCATTTCGCATCCAATCCGATAATTAGGATATAATAAGAGAATTGTGATCCGCATCTGATAATACGTTAATTAACAAAACACATACGGATATAGCCTAATCTGATCCAATAAAAATCCAATCCGATGAATTAAATAATATATTAGATTAGATATTTTATTAATTGTTCATTTACCTATTCATAAAAAATAAAATAAAAACAATAAAAAAATTTATTTACGATTATAAAAATTTTAAATGTTCTATTTTTTCCCCCTAAAATTCGTGCTAATTTTTTTGTTAGCTATACTTCTTGTAAGATTATCCGATCGGATAGAATCAGATCGGACAACCAAAAATAAAAAATTCGGATATATATTTGTATTTTATTGATACGTTAGATTATCGGATCAAATCAAATCAAATCAAAGTTATTCCTCATCGAATCGGATTCACATATAACTTGATCCGGTCCGAATTGGATCCGTTGACAGGTATAGTTTTTAACACTTGCAGTTTGGTTGGAAAATTTGCAACCTGCTATGAGTGGGTTGGTTGATAATTTTTCTCTAAACCGCTTCTAACTGACCCACACACAACCCTACTCAAGAGTTACCAACCCTTCAAAATTTTGGATTTTGGACCAAAAAAATTTCTTTTGTTTAGCATGCCTTCTTCTTGTTCAATTTTATTTATCAAAACTATCTTTTGCATACTTTGATTACAAAATAGGACCTTTGAAATAGTTTCTCCTTACTTTGGTGGTTCTAGCATGTTGATGGAGAGCACAGTATGAATAATTAAAAAAAACAAACACACAGAGAAGTTATCAAGTGGCAAATTTTGGGAAGAGCCCTGCAATGGCAAACTCCATTTCTCTTCAAATGTGAGTAATCATGATGGCTAAGCTTAAGGTGGCTGACGAATATAAGAAATGGCAAGGTGTATATTGATTATTATGGTCCTCAGTGGACTTGGAGGTCACTTTCTGAAAAGAAAATTGTGACCAGTTGAGCTTTAGAGAAAAAAATTGGGGATCCCCATCCTTTCAAGTTGATTTGAGAAAAAATTTGGGGAAGGGTTAGAGCTCATTTTTCCTCAAATTTCAATTTGGGTCAAATTGAAGATGCCCTGCTCTTAAGAAAGAGCCCTTTTTTTCTCTTTTTTCTATCTTAATCGAAAATTATCTCTTGTATACTTTGATTTACTGAATCAAAACTTTGAAATCCTAATAATAGCAGCAGCAGTAATAATAATATTAGCAAGAGATTTACATGAGATTATACCCGTACTCAGGAGTCGTTAAATCCGACCCGGACACATTAGCCGCTTCGGTTAGACCTGATTATACCCTACTCAGGAGTTGTTAAATCCGACCCGGATAAATTTGCTACTTCATTGTGACCTGAATAGTGCCTTTGTCCATCTCCACCGCGGAACGCACTTCAAGCCTTTGCAAATGCTTCTCCAAGACTACCCCTGTGTTTCCGTACATCAGCAGGATTCAGGTCGTAACATATAGGCAGAACCATCGTTGGACACTAAAACCCTAAAATACGATATATATACACATATAATAATTTTAAAAATTAAAAAATAAAAGTCATATAAAATTTCTCACTCATCATTTGAAAAATACTCTAAAAATTACATACCTCAGACGCTTCACCGGATCTCTAAGGGACAAAGTAGAGGAAGGTAGAGGAAGGTTACAGTGGAGGTTTGTGGCAAGGTAAAGCGACTACTAAAGGACAATGAAAGCAGATGCTGCTTTCCTCTTGAAAGGGACGTGATTTAAAGGGAATAAATAATACTACACAGTTCCCAAAATAAGAGAAGGGCAAATTAGACATTTCCCATTCCAACATTATTATTATTATTATTTTTGGACTAAAGATAAGATTGAAAAATGAAAAAAAATAAAAATAAAAATAAAAATCATAAAACCACGTATAGCTATGATTAAATAAAAGCAATAAAATAGTGCATATAAGACTCAGAAAGTCGCAAGCACACCTCAATGAAAAAATCATGATTGAATAAAAATGATGAAATAATAACACATATAAGATTGACAGACACACTAAATTTTAAAGTCCTAAACAACTTTTTATTGAAAATAAGAACCAATGCCCAACAACACAAGGGCATACAGACTTGTAATTCAACGCGGGCATTTTCCTCACTCTCTTCTCTAAGTAGAAAATGTTGAAAAGAGGCTTCTATTGGCACCAAAAGATTTGTTTTTCATCTCCCACTTATTTTACATTTTAAGATTTTATAAAAAATATAGAAGGTTTTTATAAAAATTCGTCGCGCTGTTTATTAAAAAACATCATTTTAAACAATTTTTTGGAAAAAAGTCTTTTTAAAATCTATTATTTTAATAGAATTTTTAGTCATTTAAGAGGTGAAAACTATAAATGGCAAAAAGATCTACTTAACTAATAGATTTCAAAAATACTATCTTTTAAAATATCGTTCAAAATGATATTTTTTAATAAAAAAAACAATATTCTTTTATGAAAATTTGTTAAAATTTTTATAAAATCTTAAAGTATAAAATAAATTAGCATAAAGAGTAAGTCTTTTGATACCACTAAATGCCCCAAAAAACTATCTTTTAAAATATCGTTCAAAATGATATTTTTTAATAAAAAATACGATATTCTTTTATGAAAATTTATTAAAATTTTTATAAAATCTTAAAATATAAAATAAATTAACATAAAAGAGCAAGTCTTTTGATACCACTAAATGCCCCTGTGTTGAAAAGATTAGTGAGCCCTGTTTGAACATGTTGGTGCCGGTGGTCAAAAGTATTGTCGTATTCCTTCCTCATCATTTTTTAATAGACTAGTGGGAAGACCCATGTGCTCCCACGTGCTGGCCTTTCCAATTATCTTTACAACAGGAAATTTGTGGAGAGAATTTGGTAACCGTTAGAGTACTCCGCACGCGCTGACAGGAAGATGTCAGGTGGGTTTCTGTGTGAAACTTAAGGAGGGATTATGTTTGTAATGGGCGGGCTCGTTCTCGAGTATAAGAGAATTTACTGGAAGAGAGCTCTGCCCGAGTTTCTGGCCAATTGCAAGGTCTAGTGACATTGTCCCGTCTCTATTGTAGAACATATCACTTACTCCATGGAAAAATTTCGTCTGCATTCTTAAATGTCTTATTTGTTGAATGAGTAATCTCAAATTCAAACTTCTGAAAAACATTGATATTCATTTATTAATATTGAATTAAAGATATGGATAAATTATATCGATTGTCAAAAAAAATTAAAAAAAATCAAACAACACACCACCAACCTTTTAGGAGACTTTATCAAAGTACACAATACAAATGCACAAATATAATGACATGAACCTAAGATAGCACTATAATTTACATTTACAGATGAATTTTAGTACAATTTATTGACACAATGATACCAATCAATTGAAACAGATACCACACCATAAATTACAAGAAAATAAAGAAAATGTGGCAGAGGTTCTCTCAAGATGCTAAGATGAAGGTGTCATCACCCAACAATGCTTCAAGATCAATCAGGTCCTCATCAAAATCGGTTGTTTCCTCTAACCTGTTTAGCACCCCTACCGTACACGAACAACAAGTTTAATAGAAAAGAAGGCAATCCTTGATTATAATTATGGCATCATTACTACAAGCATATAATAGAAATTATGGTATCATCAATACAAGCATAAGATAGAAGGGGGAGTTCCCTCTTGTGAAACCAGATTCAAAATTAATGGAGCTAAAACAAAAGCAACAATTATTTGGTAATATTTCTTCTTCATTGAATTTATATGCAAGCCCACAGCTTCATTCGTTTTGTGCATTGGAATGCAAATCAAACTCACTATAAAATCATGAATTGGAGGAGTTATGAATCCTAAAAATATACAACAATGTCTGTAAGCTCCAATATACATGTAATTGTGCCAAAGCTACACACAAGTATATTTATCAACAATAGTGATCATGTCTCCCAATTTGGAACCTGTTCCTTCTAAGAAGGGAAAGCACAAGCATACATTCGATTTTGATGCACTATCTTTTTGACAGAAAAGATAATATCAAGAGAGAGTTTAGGGGCCAATCAGATTTAACTCTCCTGCTTCCAGATTGAATTTCAAATCCAAATCTTTGAATGAATTGATCCCACATGGCCACATAGGGTCAAACTCAATATTTGGGCAAGGTGGGATGTGGAACTTTCCAACATGAGAAATAAAATTTAAGCAATATCCATTAGTCAAAACCAAGAAGCGAATCCCAAAGGATAGTTCAATTGGCAATGGATCCCGGATCCCACCTCAAGAAGCGGAGGTCTTGAGTTCGACTCTTGCTAAACCCCTTGGGGCCATCCACACAAGGTTTCATAGTTCTCATGGGTCTTGAACTTATTTAATCTATATGGGTTGTGGGGTTTTATATGGAACTAAGGTTTGCCCGAAAGGCTCCTTTATTATCAAAAAAAAAAAAAAATCCAAGAAGCGATGAACTTAAAAAACACCTAAAGGGTCTTGCCTTTTGGAATCATGTCAAAACTCAAAATTATTCTTTCAAACCCAAACACCTAAATGACCTCCACTTTATTAGGATTTGAACATGACAGCATATTCAAATTCAAAGTGAAGAGTTTCTGGTTTACAAGCCATTGATGTTGCGGTGGTATAAATGATGGGAGGCGTTTTTGCCAGAGACAATAACACTGCTTCCACGGCTATTATTATGAATGGATGAAACTGTCCTTTTCTTTTCTTAAAAGATAAGAGAGAGGAGAGAGAAGGAAGAATGTCACCAATGGCTGACAAACCACCCGAACAGATCCGTCTCTGGTACAACTCACTTCCCCTTTCCTAAAACAAAACAAAAATGGGAAATCAAAGGGAATACACATTAAGAAAGGACTATGGAAGAAAAACAGAGAAGGAGAAACAACATAGAAGAGCATAGCAACAATAGAATAGATGAAGAAAAGAATGAAAAATGGAAGAGGAAAAATTTGAGAAAAAACAGAGGAATAACAAACATAAAAGTATAAAACTAAAGTAGTTCATAAATAAAACAAATTTTACATTAGAAAGAAGAGATTGAGTAGGAGGAATGGGAAAACAGGGAATAGGGAGGAAAAAGTAGAAGAAAACCCACAAAATAAATAAATAATTAATTAATTAAAAAAACGAAGAAATATGGAGGAAAAAAGAGTGGCAAAGAAGGGAATACCAAGAAGTTACAATAGCAGGGAGAGAAAAAGAACTAAAGAGAGAAAATGTCCTGAGAGGGGTTGCAATTCTATCGCTGGCATCGAGGATAGCCGAAACAAATTTGTTTCTGTGTAGATTAGGTTCTCTCTTCCCTCTTCCTTCCTCTTCTCTCTCCCCTTTCTTTTCGTTTTCTCTGGCAAGCTGCCAACGGCTGTCATGACCATAGTACCAACCCCCTTTTCTTTTCCTCTCCGTATTGCTGCCCCTTTTTGCAATGCTTTCTCTTTCCACTCTTATCACTCTTTCGACAGAAAGGGTCAATTTCGTCCGTTCCTAATAATAGCCGTGGAAGCAGTGTTATTGTCTTTGGCAATAACGCCTCCCTAAATGATCTGCACTTTATTAGGATTTGACCATGACAGCATATTGCACTCTATATCAGATCAAAGAAGAAGAACAAGCAAGCAGTCATGAAAACATAAGAAAACAAAATCATTCCATTATATATGCCCCAGCTTTTACATGTACCTACATATAATCCGTAAAAAGCATATTCAGTGTTGAGTTGCAAGGAGTAACACCCCATTCTTTACCTCCAAGGGATGCTCATCGTCATTATGGCAGCACAATCTGACGATGTCAAAATGCTCTAGAAAATTAGAACAGAACAGGCATGGAATTCATCCGTTATGTCATTATCTCCATCATATCTGCATCAAAATAATGCCGTATTAATTAAATCCAAAATATGAGCAAGTAACTAATACCCAATCCATGACCTTCAAAACCTTTAAAGAGAAAATTGGGAAAGTAAAATAAAAATAAATAATTTGGTTCAAACTGAACTGATTTTCTCATCAAATTCACAACTAAATCCCATCTCCAGAACCAAAACTACACATTTTATTTTATTTTGATGAAGTAAGAATATATTAATAACAAAAAGGGTAAGGCCCAACTACATAAGATATATACAAGGACTGGTCAAAGAGTCCCAAAACTATAACTTAAGGGAGTCTAAAAAGAGAAGAAAAGAGGGGTCGCGCACATTAGATTGGCTACAATACCACCAAAAAAATCTTTAACAAAAGAAGACTTAAGATCTATAATTGAGACTTCCGTATCCTCAAAACTATGCAAATAACACAATTTCTTCTATCAAAAACTTCCTTTGTCAAATTTTACAAGTTACATAAAATGGTACATACACATGGTAACTGAATGATTCGATGATCAGCCAAAGCTGAAAACCTAAGCATTTTATCAAAATAATATCATCACCACATTCTATATTCTTTCCAGTTGATCGGTGCTCACACAAATTAAAACAATATTTTCAATTTCAATGAATTTAAAAACTTCCAGAAATCATTTTGGGTTCAAACCAATTCAAAAGTTTTAGCATATTTAAAACAAAATATCCAGTAATTTAACTTTCATAATATACATATATAGGAAGTTTTTAAATTCATTGAAATTGAAATTATTGTTTTAATATATATATTAATTTGATGGATTTCAATAATTCACCATTTCGCCAAATTTTGAAGAAATACCAAAAGCAATGTAGAAACCAAATCTTTAGAACCTCAAAATTAGTGGAATCCCTCAATGAAACTTATCCAACAATTCAACTCTTCACATAAGCCTTCAGGATGCCAAGTCGGTTGAAATCCAGAAATTCAAATTAATCACAAAATGCAAAAGAAAACAACACATTACACCAGTTCCCCTTCCTCTTCCTCCTTCACGCCCCCCTTGTAACCGCGACAACTTTGAAGAGGAGCTCCATTCAGCTATGAGGGGAGAGAGAGAGAAAGAGAGAAGGAAAACAGCGTCGTTTTTAGCCCAAGGCAACACAAAACATCCACAGTAAAGAGGATTGTCGTTTTGCGGATCGAGAAGATAGATAAAGTTTAGTAAAAAATTTGTTTGCTCTCCTCTTTACCACGTTTAAACCATTTAGAAAGAGGAGGAAATTAGTGAGAAGTCATATCCGATGACTTATGCAGGTAAAAGTTCTTATACGATCGCGTTTTAAGTGAGAAGTCCAAATACATGATGAAACAATTACGTTTTATAATAGATTAGGTGAATTTTTTTTTGGAATGACATATTTGCCCTCTCAATTAACTATTATGGTAAGTAGTCAAAATAAATAATAATGTTTAAGACTTAATTTTGAATTTGACTCCATATTTTATGGACTTGATAACAAGTATTCCTTTTTTAAGTATCCCAAGATTTTTTCTCACTTTGAATTTGAGAAGATAACATGATGGTAAGCCAGACCTTTTTGCTATATGGTTTCGTCCTCACAAGCTCTGAAAAAAAAAATTCAAAATACATCAAACCCCTACTACTAATGGTCGTGACTCGTGACGAGTGTGCATGGTGAGGAATGAATGATCTATTGGTGTGAAGATGGAGAGGGTCCCATAATAACAAAATGGGAAAAGCAAATCTAAAACAGTGGAAGCAAACCCCATTACTCAAATAATGATTTTATTATTTGAAGTACATCAAACCTACAATTGCATTATATAATGCAATCCATAGAATTATTGCTTTTATGGCAACTCTATGCTCGATGGGATGAAAATTTAGAAAAACTTGGATGAATATGTAAAAAGGTTTTTGGGCAATTGAACTTGCGTATAAATAGTTACATGAAATAAATTTTAGACACAAAAACTTAAATTAGGTCACATAACATTTAAATTTAATTATTTTTAATTTCAAGCACATAAATTACAATGATTAATAAGTTACACGTACAAATTTAAAAATTTTGTGTGGGTAAGCGACCTTATAAAAAAACTATTACATGTAATTATTTCAAAGTAGTTTCATGTAATTATTTCAAAAACAGTACATGTGGTCAATGTAATTTTTTAAAAAAAATGTAATTTCATGTTTATCATGGATCTTGTTTCGAAGGTCTCAATGAACAGATACGAAAAATATAAATTTTATTAAAAACCAACAAATAGATTAAAAGTTATGTTATTTTAAATTTTATTCCTAACCCCACTTTAATAATTGTGGATGAAGTTGTTACAGCAACAATTCGCTTTGATGGAAGAGGGATTATAGGAGGAAAATATGAAGAAAATTTTGGCCAAGATTTTCTTTTTAGTTAATGGAATTTCTGCAATTACACTGTTTTACGAATGCACATGTTGGGCATTTCCGTCATAGCATCTTTTAGTAGACTTCAGGCCTTATATGTTTTCTTCCTTGTACTTGTGCCCGCATAAGTGCTTAAATGAGAACTTGTGCCCAAATCTCCCTAGGGACAACAGTTTTGAATCTATTGTGCAGTTTTGTTTCAATTCAATGCAAGCACCTTTTTATTTTTATTTTTCTTCTTCTTATTCATCTCTGATTCCATGTTTGTAATATTTCTTAAATTTATTAATATCAATGACGGGTATCAATGCTTTTTTTAATTGTCCCATAGCTCAATATCTCCTTTAAATGGGTTTTTTTTTTTTGGCCAAACGATAGAAGAACACACACCCACACACGTACCCATGTAGAGTTGAAATCAAAATTTCCTTAAAATCTACATCCCTATTTGTATGGGACATGCCATTAGATCTAACTATCATTGGCACTTTGGTTTTTTGTTTTTTGTTTTTTTTTTTTTTTGCGGGAGGCCATTACCACTACAAAAATTCATAAGCACTCCCCACATATTTTAAACTTCTCAAAATTTATGAAAAATATAAAAGGTTTTCGCGAAAACTAGAGGTGTTGTCCATTAGAAAACATCATTTTGAAAAATCATCATTTTGAACAACTTTGTCGGAGAGAGTTTTTTCAAAATCTGTCATTTAAATTGATTTTTTAACTATTTTTCATAAAATTTTTTGTAAAAATGAAACAACAATTGTAAATGGTCAAAAGGTACACTTATTTGGTTCATGGATTCTACCAAAGAAAAAAAAAATAAAGGGAAAAAAAATAAAAGGAAAAGATAAAATCATATCAAGTCAAAATTATTCAAATTATTCTTTTTCTTCCAATTTTCCATTGCAACCAAATATAGAAAAGTAGAATTCCTTATATTTTTTTTTCCTTGATAAAATCCACAAACCAAATAGAGCTTAAAATAATAGATTTTGAAAAAAAATTTCTTCTACAAAATTATTCAAAATGATGTCTACTAATGGATATGCGCCAAGTTTTCATGAAAACCTTTTATATTTTCATAAAACCTTGAAAATTTTAAAATTAGTGCGGGATACTTAAAAATTTTTGTGATGGCAATAGCTTCCCTTTTTTTATTTATTATTATTTTAGTGGAGAAGGAACACTGACAACGAAAACACAGATTTTTTAGACTTCCGTTCTGCTGGCACCTCAACACCATGGTAGACAAACCCTTGTTTTTAACTACTTGACCAAACGTTGAAACCATATCATCAATTAAGCCCACAATCTTAGGGAAGGCAATAGCTGTGCTGACTACCTTGCTCGTGAGGGTCATAATGTTGCCTGTAATTTTCTTATTTTAGATAAGCCCCCAAGTGGGCTTTGTAATCTTTTGTTTGGTGATCTGTCTGGTGTTGCCTCTAGCAGATCTAGTTAATTGAATTTCCTTTGAACCAAAAAAAAAAAAATTAAGCCCACAATCATCAGGCCGGCGGGCATCTAAGCCATTGGGACCTGGCTTAATCCGTCATGTTGAGTGAGTGATTAATCTTAGGTTTAAGTTTACACAGAAACATTGATACTTGGTGAAATTGATTGGCAAATTTAGTGGACAATTGATTGGCAAATTTAGTGGACAGAGGTATTTCAAAGATACATGCAGGAGTTTTCTTCTTCCTTTCCTCAATAATTTCGGGTAGGCCTGTTTCCAAACCTGTTTTGCTGAATCCACATCTCTCAAGACTTATTTTTACATTTATTTACATCTTCTTGCCCATGAAAAAGTGTGGATTTAACACAAAAGGGTGTAAAAATACACCCACCTCTTATTTCGTCAAACCTTGTTAATAGCAGATCCAATATTTTCCATAAAAGACAAGTAAAAATAGAAATTTACGTATTTTTTTCTTGCAAAAAGGTCCTCTTGATAGTTTTATATGATGGCCCTCCAATTTTATTTTTTAAAATTTAAAATTTTATATTTTTCATAATGGTCCCCAGATTTGGGGTATTGCCAAGTTGACTTCGTCAAAAAAACTTTCCTGCACTGTTCCAGAAGAATACAGTAAATCGAACATGAAAGAAAATCGAGGGATGAAGCTTCGCAGTAAAGCCAAGCCTACTGGGAGGAACGTAACTCAAAACATTCTGTTCTATGAATAGAACATGTGATAATCCACAAATTCCTCTAATCCCGTTAAGCAATTAGGCTGATGCACACACTCATACGATATATCCAAGGACAGAATCAGAATTTTATCTCAGGGATGGCCAAAGTATGAATAGAAAAAAATTTACCTCTCAAGAACAAAAAACATAGTAAGATTCAAAACTAAATTAATACATAAAAAATAAAACTAACACCTATTTAAAGTAAACAAAAGAAAAGACACAAATAACTGTTTCTTAACACATTTTAACTCACTCATCCATCAAAATGGGACCTGACAAAGTAATATTAAAAGGTCAAAACTCAAAAGTACAAAAAGGTTTTTATCTTTTGGGTAATTAATTTATTTTTGGCTTTGACTTTTGTATATAAACTCAAAAAGTTTGTTTTTAGACTTTGCCTTTGGATATATAATTGGTATTGGACTTTTCGTTATAGAGTGGAGTTGAGCCTATTATCTATTGTGTTCAAGAAAAAAAAATAAATAAATTTTGAAAGCAAGGGCTGATCTAGAGTTGCCTATGTATGTTGTATATTGTTGTGTGTGTGTATATATATATATATATATAATAGAAGAACCTTTTAAAGTTGGGGGTGGCCTTGACCGCTCAGGCCTAAGCATGGGTCCGTCTCTGGATATATCAAAACATAGATCATAACATGTATGTGCATATTTTTTTTAAGGTGATGTGTTGTGTCAACATGTCAGATGAAAATAAAAGGAGTTGAGAAATCCGGTGGGAAGAATAGCATTTTCCTTAAAGAAATACAACACGTCCAGAATCTTGGACGTCACAAGGGCTTGGACTCACACCAACGTTAGAAAATTTGGACATTTGAGGCACCCTGAATGATGGCGTTGGCAATCTCACCTCTACTTGTGAGTCCCACTCCTCAAGTGAGCCGGACGAACGTTCGAAAACATTACTCCCTCGCACATGTAAAAAATTATGGCCTATAAGAACAGTCTCATACCTCCAACTTTTAGGACTCTTGTTATCATTGCCAACGTCTGAACGTGTAATCTCTCCTTCAGCAGCACCTGCACATTGGCTACTCTGAGCTTGCTCAACATGCATAAGGTTGAACCCACACTTCACATATAATCCATCAGCTAGAGGTACCGAAACCTCTACTTCATCCCCACCTTCCCACATATCAGCGCAAGACAGAGCATGCCAACAAGTGATCTTGATGGGAGACCACAAAGTCGGCCATCCAAAGGGAGTAATCGCGACAAATTTTCTTGGTTTTATTAGTCACGGTGACATTCAAATTTGACTTAATGTCATTAAAATCAGTTGCATAAATAATGCAAAAATTCATCCCTTCACTTCCCAAGTGCGAGGTGTTTCGACTGATAACGAAGGACTGTTGCAGGGGCGGAGCTTAGTTAGGACTATGGCGGGCCTTGGCCCCTTCAATTTTAAAAAAAAATTGGACATTTGTTTATATAGATTCAAATTTTTTTTGAAAAATTGTATAGGTGGCCATTCCAAAATTTTCAACTGGACTTTAAGTGGTGGTACTTATTACACTAAATCAAATCACATTTTATAATTTTACCCAAAAAAAAAAAAAAAAAACCTCCCAAACTTAATATAATATATCTTTATATAAGAGTGATTTTTATTCTCTAGGGACATGTTTGGTTGTTTAAATGGAAATTAAACAATTAAGGTGTATTTTACATAGTATTTGATGCACAAATCTATCATATAGAATGGACAAATTTTGCGAATGAAAGTTGGGCCAAATAACATATCTCGCTTTAATAAGGGTATAGCTATGTGAGGTTTGCGAATGTTTTGATTTTGACTCGATATGGATACATGTATAGATTTGAAGTTCTTGATGGATGTAAGAGTGAAGTTTCTCACAACATGTATAATTTAATTATAACTCTTTTTTTTTCCCTTAAAATAATTATTTAGTAACATTTTAAGGTAAAAGAAAAAAATAATTTTATCATAATATTTTAAGTTGGGCCACCCAACTAATGATACCCTGCCGGTTCTCTGATAAGTAAACCAGTTAGGAATCTCGCTTCAGGGGAGAACAATTGTACCACGCCCAGGCTAGCCAACAAAAAAATTGACGTCTCCAGGCCACCATTACATGGGAGGGATAATTCTAAAATGTGTGTCAGAGAGAGAGAGAGAGAGAGAGAGAAGGAGCAGCCTGACAGAACTGTAAGAGACTCTCCTTGAAAGTGCTTGTGAGATTGTTGCACCCTTCCAAGCGTATATTTCTAAAAAATTGTTGACTTCTCCAAGCCAGGAATCTCAATTAACTTGTCGCAATTAGCAAGGAACAACGACGGTATATTTTTAAATCTAGGCAGATTTGGTAAACTGTCCAAGGATGCACAGCCTTGTGCATACAAGATCTTCAAACTTGTGGGTAGCTCTGGAAGACTTTCACAATGATCCAACTCTAGGCGGATAAGTCTCGGAAGGTCAGTAATGCTAGCTGGAAGGTTGCAAAAATAATTGCTTCGTAGATCCAAATACTTTAAGGAGGATAGGCGCTCAAGATCTCTTGGAAGAGCTTCATCCGCTAGATTGCTATCCTCAAGGCTTAGTTCAGTTAGGAAGCTAAAAATTGAAGTTTGCGGTAGAGTCTTTACCCAGGACCACAAGAATGAAGCCCGTGAATTGGATGGTAATCCCATACAGCCAAACAAAGATAAATTCCTGTGGTTCGTTGGAAGGTACTCGTCCTATTGCAGTTCTGTCTACAGGAAGAACAATCAACTCTTTCATCTCCCCCAAGTCCTCTGGCAATTCTACAAGTTCTGAGCAGCCAGAAAGATCGAGAATTTTAAGAGATTTTACTTAGAAATGCTCATTGGGAGATTCCTAAGGTGTTTGCAGTCTCTCATATTCACCAAACAAGTTGGTCACGACATCCTATAGATGGGTGAACCTCCACCAAACTTATACAGTCTTCGAGAAGTTTGGGGTTTTGGTTAGGTAATAGGAATGACTAAGATCAAGAACTTTCAATTTCCCTAGGAACTGTTGAAAATGAGAGAAAATTAGTACATGAAATGAATATACATTTTATATAATTTATTATAAAAATGAAGACAATTTTATACCTTTGTTTCGTTCCAAACTTGCTTCAGGTTGCTATACCGCATGTCACTAGCAACAAGGTCCTCTACATGAAATTCTTTTGGTATAAACTTCAAAGGGAATCCATGCCAACAGAACCATCTTAACTCTTTAGAAAGATCACCATAGTCATCTCCTCTTTGGTGTACATAATTGAGTTGGAGCAATCTTAGTTTGTGCATGTTTGCAAATGTTTTTGTACTCAAATGCACCTCCTTTGAGCTAGTCAAATTCAGGATGATTCCTTCAATTTTTTCTGTTTCCTGTAACAAATAGCACCATAAAGTAAAGAAGGCATGCACGCATGCGTGTGTGTGTGTGTCCATAATCAACATTCATATGTATTTTTTCAAAATCATATGCATAAAAATTAATTAATCCCATGTGAACTTGTTGGTATCAATGGTCAAAAGTATGGTTTTTGTTTTTTTTTTTCCCTGAATGTAAGAGAAGAAAAGATTTCTCGACCTAAGTGAGCATACAGATATTATTTTTTTCCTTTTATTAAATTTTTTATATGAACAATGTGGCCGTCTCCAGGTTGAGTGGTTTTTAGCTCACCTATGTTTAACCAGACCGGACCTGAAACCAACATGGGCTGTAGTCCACCTCCAGTGAGGAGACCGAAGCAAATGAATGGTGTGATTCACTGATAGTTTTTCGATAATGGTTGCTACATTTAACTGGTATCAATTAGGGGTGTTAATGGTTCGGTTTGGTTCGGTTTTAGGGGAGATTTCAAACCAAACCATTATACTTCGGTTTTACTCCTCCCAAACCAAAACCAAACCATACAATAAAAAAACCGAACCAAACCAAACCATTATATTTCAGTTTGGTTTCGGTTTTAACCTATCAAGTAACAACAAATAATTGAAAATGACAAAAATGACATGCCAAACTCAAAATAAAAACATTTTTAATAAAAGCATTACATTAGCAACTAAAAAAAACAAACATTGTATCAAAATAGAAACATATTGATGCACACACAACATTAATACACACAGCATTAATAGCTAGTTTAATGCATGTCAGTCTAAAAAAGGGAAAACAATAAGAAACTTAAAATCAACAAAAACAGGCCCATTTCCTATTTTAACCTTATTAGAATTGGGAATTTACAAACTTTAAGTTTATATATATATATATATATATATATATTATATATTTTTCGGTTTTTTCGGTTTTTCGATTTGGTTTGGTTTTTTAAAACTGAAAACCAAAACCAAACCAATTGAGTTCGGTTTTCTAAAATTAAAACCATAATCAAACCTAATGACACAAAAACCAAACCAAACTGCCCGGTTCGATTTGGTTCTCAGTTTTAACCAAAACCATTAACACCCTAGTACCAATTGATAATGTGATCTGAAAGAATGAAGCATGACCCATTTTTCAAGGTGATCTAAAATTTCCAGCTCTCATCTTGAAATCTTACAATAGCAATGAAAGATGGCCCAGAGCCCTTGAATAGACGGACTCTTGAGTTGGTAAGCCAACTGCAGCAACAACAATTATAAATGTGGCCTGCCAACATAGCTTTGTTCAAAGAGGATATTTCCAAAAGACAAACCAGACCCTGAAAACATATCACTACAAATTCATATGCGAGGGTATTTCCAACGGTTGTTTATGCTGTATTTGGTCTTTTTTATTTTATTTTTATGCACATCCATTTTTTATCAAACAAAATGACCAAATTGATAGACTGCACATACAGAACTACAGATACAATCCTTTCTCACTGCCTTTTATTAACAGAACATTAACTTTGCATGATACACCTCAGTGGAAATTTAACAGCCCCTCCAGATCAATCATATCTACAAATCCAAATATATTACTGCGCTTCAATTGGATAGTATCACTTTGAAGTGAATGCATGGTAAAATGATATATGAGAAGATGAGATTCACTTGCACCTGCAACAGATTTAAGGCATCTCATTAAAACTTTGAAAGTAAAAACATAAAAATAAAAATAAAAAAAATAAAAAATAAAGTTGGGTCAGGGCAGTGGGACTATGCAATTAAGGGTTGGTCCAGAAGTAACTTCAAGGAAGAGTCCCTTCCAGCGACACTTAACAAATTTTAATGCATACATATATCCTTTAAACTTTACTATATCCCAAACAAATAGTGGTTATTGTGGTAATCCTGTACTGCATGCAATTCAACCATATAGGGCTATATCTTTTGTCTACTCAAGTCATCAGATATTTTCTCAGTGCTTGAACCAAGTCCTTTTATTATCTTTACCCTGTCCTTACCCAAAAAAAAAAAAAAAAAGAAAAGGGAGAAAAAAATGAAGTGTGATATTGTGCTTCAGAACGCATTTGAAAGTTTGATCCACTCCTGATCTTTCCAACTCTAAAAGGCCCTATCTACCCTTCCCAAAAACTAGGTAGCACTCAAATTTCACAAAATTATTAATCCATAACCTTCTAAATTCCAATAAATATTTACTGTAAAGTTTAACACAAGAGTTTCAATATGAAGTTTGGTCTTCCTTGGAAATTGCTTCTTATAATAAGAAATTGCTTATATTCAAGACAACTTAAATTTTCCATGTTAAAAGGGAGAAATGCGAAGACAAGTCTGCTAGATATTCCCACTGCAAGACATTTGAAAATAAGAAAAGAAAAAAAAAACACTAGGAAATTTACAGGGGCAAAAGTGTAGTATATAGAATAATAACAAAATATCAGAAATGGTAGTGGCTTATTAAAATTTTTACACTAAAGATGCATAAAGCATAGAAAAAAAGAGAATGAAGTACTGAAAGGATTCACATGGAGTTGGATGGTTTCTATTTTAAGAAAGCTAAATTTTCTATTCATTTAAATATAATTTGGAGTTGGAAACAACATTTTTACACCTTTTTTTAGCCAGTCACAGGTTAAAGTAGAGGAGTTAAAATGTGATTCAACTTCTAAATGGGTAAAGTACACTTGTCAAACACTGTCAAAATCCGACACCCCACAAATTCTGGAATAAACCATGTTTTATGTTCATATTAAGATTCACAAGAAACTTTAATAATTGACACCCCACATATTCTGGTATAAACCATGTCTATGCCTATATTAAGATTCATAGGTAACTTCAATAAGCTCAGAAAGCCTTTGATCCACAGATATACAATGCAATTATAAATTTAGTTTTCTCCTATATACTATTTCTATATATCTTCTGTCCAGAGATCTAAATCTTCAATTTCCTGCATTTAAGAGGTCCTTGGGTCAGAATCTGACACTCATAATCATTCCAAGAAATTGCAAAGTTACTAGAGGTCGTTTCATCGTTTGGGAAACCTAAGAAGTGGACTGCTAGGCTCATCAAATTCCAACTGGCTAGTAAAAGATTAAACCGACACAAATTAGAATTTATAATTCGGATATTAAGATAACATTTTCCAAATATTTCTGAATTCTGCACCCACAGCAGGAGTCCAAAGAACAAAATACTACAGGAAATGAATCAGTTTCATTCTCAAGTAGCATAGCTTCTGGACTCCCCCAAACAGCCCCCTATTCTTTCTCATCCATCCATTGCAACATCCTCATCTTTCTTCCACACACGCCCCCTCTTTCTGTTTTTCCTTCCCAATTGATGTAGCAGAAAATTGCGAGATGATAAATCATCGAGAATCAACAAGCTCCTATTCACCTGTTGATTATTACCACAATAATGCCAAGAGAATAGGCTTCTATAATTTGTTGATTCAAAAAGAATACCAAATAATAGGAAAAGAGGCAACTCTAAAAAATATAACATTATTAATCAAAAACTCTCAACTACCTTGTGGCTATAGTCCTATATTAATAAAAACCCTAAATCTTGTAGAACAAGGAAAATAAAAAATAAGGAATTACTATGAAATAGCACGACTTGCCAAATTACCAAAATCCTGCTTTACAGGAAATTGACTTTCCTAAACATAAATTACCTAAAATGAAACCTTATAAAATAGCAAAATAAAGCCTAAACTACTAAAAACGAGATATGAAAATAACAATAAAACAATAAAAAAAGAAGCCTCTGACTACTATAATTCGTTGTTGTGCCTTTTGCATCATTCTCCCTGAGTTGAAGACCACTTTGAATTCGAAGGCAAATTCTCTCCAACTTGAGGAGAATGATGCAGCATGCATAGCGAAGAATTATGGCAGTCAAATTTTTTTTTAATATTAATTAATTTATTGTTTTTAGTAGTTTAGGCTTTATTTTATTATTCTAGAAGGTTTGCTTTAAGATAATTTATGTTTCGGAAAGTCAATTTATTGTAAAGTGGGATTGTGCCATTTTGGTAATTTTGCTATTCCTACTATTTCATAGTTGTTTCCTTATTATTATTATTTTTTTACTTATTCTACGAGGTTTAGGGTTTACTCATTATTTATAGGGCTATGAATGCAAGGCAGATAAGAGTTTATAACTAATAATATTATAGTTTGAAAGTTTTTTTTCTCCCATTATTCAATATTATTTATGAATCAACGAATTACATAATCCTATTTTGCTAGCATTCTCACAGAGATAATCAAGAGGTGAATAATAGGTTGTTCATTCTTGGTGAAGCTTACTATCTCATGATTTTCCACTGCATCACCAACATTATTAACTCAGTAAGACTTGAACATTTCATGGTCAGCCAATATTCTATATAGCATGGTTGGCCTTACTGATGTCTTATATATGTTCCATTGGTTTGATTAAAGGGAAGATTTTGATAGAAGCACACATTCACACTAACCATTTAGCTCGCATTCCATGGGTAACAATCTACCATCCTTGCTAAACCACCCAAGACAAAGAAAAATGAAATTAATGCTGGCCTATCTATTAGCAATAAATAAAATTAATATGGAAAAAAGGGGCAGAACACCATAATCTCTTCTACACAACTTCTATTTCCATGTTACCCGGAAAACATAACATCTATACCCAAACAGAGACAAATATCAGAAAACCCCACAAATTCCTCCCATGCAGCACACAGAGATACAATCAAGCAAGCATAGAACTGAATACATACATACACACACACACACAGAGACTGAAAATTTAGACACTTATACCCAAACAGAGATAAAAACCAGGAAACCCCATAAATTCCTCTCATCCCATTAAGCCATTATACTGAAGCACACACTGATTCAATCAAAACAGGCATAGAATTGAATATACAGACATACATAAATTCATATAAACATACATACAATATGTATCTCAGAATGATTGTGGGTTGGTCTCTTGGCACGCCTTGTTCTTACAACTGGGAACAGTCTCAAATTGCTTAGCAGGCAACTTCTCTGACAAAGCCCCAACATGAAACTCGATCATACCCGCGTCAAAATCAGCATCCATGCCAGTCACAGCCACCCACAAGAAGAGCTTCTTGGCTTGAATCCCATTCACATCGGAAACAGACCCATACTTCAACTTCCCCTTAATCACCTTGTCGTAGTACACCAACTCGTCGAACTGTACGTAACACGAACGTTCGAGAACGATCTGGAAGGCTCCGTCGTCGGAGAGGGTGTAGGATTTGACGTTGTTCGGGAGGAGACCCTTTGGGAGGCCGTACTGGGCAAGGAGGTCGTGGATGTCCGCGATTGATTGGATTGGATGTGATGGAAGGTCGAGATTGAGTATGGGAATTCTGGCGGAGAAAGAGAAATGGGTATTGAAGGAAAGGGTGAGGAAGATGAGATATAGAGAGATTGAAGAGATGAGCGTTTGAGGGAACGCCATCGATGGTGAGAACCAGAGGTCTCTGGTAGAGAGAGAGAGAGAGAGAGAGAGAAAGAGGTTGACTCTTAGCTGGTGAGAGATTGGGTAATTTGAAGGAGTGGCGGAAGGTAGAAAGGAAGGAGAATTCAGTTCAACCATAAAAATGGGGAAAGATTATTTTTCTCTTGAGAATATACCGAAACATCTCATTAAATATTTTTCATATCCATCTAATCTAAATAAAAAACAATTATATCCATTAGGTCAAGTTATTGCCACCACTTAAAATACTCTAAGTTCTCAAATATTTAAATAATTTATGAAATTCTTTAAATCTAAATATAAATTTACTAATAAGGACATGTCTACTTAAAGACGTTAAAAATTTCCTATCCCTACCCCACTCCACCCCCAACTCCAAAAATATTCCACCGTCTATAGATTTTATGCTCTCACAAACCCAAACAACCTTGATACCAAATCCATATTTACATGAAAAATTAGTGTTTCTAATGTTATATTGAATAATGGATAAGAAAAGCATTGATAGAGATAATATTAGCAATCAGAAGGTAAGTATTTATACACTTTTTATCGAGTTTAATTTCAGTTTTTCATATGTTGAATTTTGTCTTGTTCGGTTTTTCGACTCCGAACATGTTTACAATGTTCATTTCTGTAATACCGAACTCTTTTAACGCGTTCTGACTTCTAAGTCTGAACAAAGTTATTTTGTTCCGTTTTCCAACTCCAAATAAATGGATATTGTTCGGTTACGCAACTTCGAACAAATGGATATTGTTCACCTGCAAAAGTCCAAACAAACTTGTGTTGTTCCGTTTTAAAACACCAAACAATTTAACTATACAACAATTGAGAATTGTTTGTATATGTAATTGTGAATGGATTTTAAGTGTTCATGTTTATAAGTTGAAACAAATAATAAAGGTTTGGTTTTAAAGGTCCGAACATTTTTATATTATTCTTTTCTATAAAGCCGAACATATATACTTTGTTCTTACTAATAAGTCCGAACATATATAATATGTTTTTATTAATAAGTCCGAACATATATACTTTGTTCTTACTAATAGGTCCAAATAGGTTGGGGGTGGGTTGGAAAAATGTTAGGGAATTTTTTCTTAAGGGTATATTAGGAAGATAAGGGAGTGCTTTCAGTAAAATATGAGGGAATTTAATTAGTGGGGTACTTAGAGTATTTTAGGTGATGGCAATAATCTGGCCTATTCATTAACTTTAATTAGTTGACTTTTTGTTTACTGATATTAAAAAAAGAAGGATGATATGAGTAAAATACCATTATTTCACATTAACATGCATATTTAACAAAATTTTTCCTTTCACCTCCTCTTTTCCCAAATCTCTCATTCTCTATCTTTCTTCCCCCCTCCCACCACATGTCCATTGGAAAAGAATTAATTAATGCTAGTTAATTTTATTCTAATTACACTAAATAAATAAAAGTAGAAATTTAGTTAAATAGCCATTTTTTTTCATTAAAAATTTTAATGTCAAATAAGGGTACTTTAGTCAAATCATCTTCTTTTTTTTAACATCAATAAACAAAAAATTAATTGGTTGGAGTTAATGAATATATATATATATTTTATTTATTTTTTATCAAATGGATAGGAAAAATATTTAGTGGGATTTTTAAATATGATTTTATTTTAAGGGAGGTTTTAGACATTTTCCCCTTTTCTTTCCTTCCTTCCTTACGTTTTTTTTTTTTTTTTTTTTAACAAGAAAACGTAGGGAAACAAAGTGAAAGACCTAAAATAACCCTGGCAGAACAAAGGAAGCCTGGATGAAGCAGCAGCAGCAGCAGCAGCAGCATTTCCTCTCCCTACCCATCTTTTATCCCCCCATCTTTTCTTAACCTGACCAACATTGTCATTTGTCAACGAAGTTGACTTCACATTCTTTTATTGGTCAGCCAACACTCCAGACATATACCATACTTGGTCTTACTGCTGTCGTGTATCTGTTCCATTAGTATGATCAAAGGCAAATCTGGATAAAAGCACTCGTCCACATTAATCATTTAGCACTATTTCCATTGGTAACATTCTTACTACCCCCCCAACAAAGACTAAAGCTCATGAAATTAGCACAAGCAAGTAGCAAGAAATTGAATTACAATGAAAAAGGAGGGACAAAACACCATAATCTTTTCCATATAACTTTAATTCTACTTCCAAGTTTCCAGGAAAACAGTAACATCTGTACCCAAAAACAGATATCAAAGCAGAATACTCCACAATATCCTCCCATGCCATCAACCAATTAAACCCAAGCACACACAGATGCAATCATATAAGCATAGAACAGAATACACACATACACATTGAAATTTAAATGCTCACTGCTTACATCAGGACACTCGAATAGAGATAAAAAGCTGGAAAACCCACAAATTCTTCTCATCCCATTAGGCAATTACACTGAAGCACACGCTGCTACAATCAAAACGTAGAATACACATGTACATACATACATTTTTAAGGTGATGTGTTGTATGGAAAAGATGAAGTTGAGAAATCCGGTGGGAAGAAAAGCATTTTCCTCAAAGAAATACAACACGTCCAGAATCGTGGACATCACAAGGGCTCAAAGTAACACCAGCGTCGGGAAATTTGGACATTTGAGGCACCATGAATGGTGGTGTTGGCAATCTCACCTCTACTTGTGAGTCCCCCTCCTCAAGTGAGCCGGATGAACGTTTGAAAACATTACTCCCTCGCACATGTAAAAAATCATGGCCTATAAAAATAGTCTCATACCTCCAACTTTTAGGGCTCTTGTGATCATTGCCAACATCTGAACATGTAATCTCTCCTTCAGCAGCACCTACACATTGGCTACTCTGAGCTTGCTCGACATGCATAAGGTTGAGCCCACACTTCTTCACATATAATCCATCAGCTAGAGGTACCGAAACCTCTACTTCATCCCCACCTTCCCACATATCAGCGCAAGACATAGAGCATGCCAACAAGTGATCTTGAGGGGAGACCACAAAGTCGGCCATCCAAAGGGAGTAATCACGACAAATTTTCTTGGTTTTATTAGTCACAGTGACATTGAAATTTGACTTAATGTCATTATAATCAGTTGCATAAACAATGCAAAAATTCATCCCCTTCACCTCCCAAGTGCGAGGTGTTTGGACTGATAACGAAGGACTGGTGCTCTGAAATGTAAACCAGTGAGGAATCTCGTTTCCAGGGAGAACAATTGTACCACGCCCAGGCTAGCCAAAAAAAAAAAAAAGGTTTAACATCTCCAGGCCAACATTACATGGGAAGGATAATTCTAATATGTGTGTGTCAGAGAGAGAGAGAGAGAGAGAGCACCTGACAGAACTGTAAGAGACTCTCCTTGAAAGTGCTTGTGAGATTGTTGCACCCTTCCAAGCGTATATTTCTAAAAAATTGTGACTTCTCCAAGCCAGGAATCTCAATTAACTTGTCGCAATCAGCAAGGAACAACCACGGTATATTTTTAAATCTAGACAGATTTGGTAAACTGTCCAAGGATGTACAGCCTTGTGCATACAAGATCTTCAAACTTGTGGGTAGCTCTGGAAGTGATTGAAGACTTTTACAATGATCCAACTCTAGGCGGATAAGTCTAGGAAGGTCAGCAATGCTAGCTGGAAGGTTGCAAAAACCATTGTTTCGTAGATCCAAATACTTTAAGGAGGATAGGTGGTCAAGATCTCTTGGAAGAGCTTCATCCGCTAGGTTGCGATCATCGAGGCTTAGTTCTGTTAGGAAGCTAAAAATTGAAGTTGGTGGTAGAGTCTCTACCCAGGACCATAAGAATGAAGCCCATGAATTGGATGGTAATCCCATACAGCCAAACAAAGATAAATTCCTGCGGTTCGTTGAAGGTACTCGTCGTCCTATTGCAGTTCCATCTACATGAAGCACAATCAACTCTTTCATCTCCCCCAAGTCCTCTGGCAATTCTACAAGTTCTGAGCAGCCAGAAAGATCAAGAATTTTAAGAGATTTTAACTTAGAAATGCTCATTGGGAGATTCCTAAGGTGTTTGCAGTCTCTTAGATTCACCAAAACAAGTTGGTCAAGACATCCAATAGACGGGTGAACCTCCACCAACCTTATACAGTCTTGAAGAATTAACTTCTCGAGATTAGGGAGTTGCGAGAAGTTTGGCGTTTTGGTTAGGCAATAGGAATGACTAAGATCAAGAACTTTCAATTTCCCTAGGAACTGTTGAAAATGAAAGAAAATTAGTGCATGAAATGGATATACAATTTATATAATTTATTAGAAAAATGAAGACAATTTAATACCTTTGTTTCGTTCCAAACTTGCTTCAGGTTGCTATACCGCATGTCAATAGCAACAAGGTCCTCTACATACAAACTTTTTGGTATAAACTTCAAAGGGAATCCATGCCAACAGAGCCATCTTAACTCTTTAGAAAGATCACCATAGTCATCTCCTCTGAGGTGTACATAATTGAGTTGGAGCAATCTTAGTTTGTGCATGTTTGCAAATGCTTTTGTACTCAAATGCACCTCATTTGAGCTAGGCAAATTCAGGATCATTCCTTCAATTTTTTCTGTTCCCTGTAACAAATAGCACCAAAAAGTAAAGAAGGCATGCACGCATGCGTGCGTGTGTGTGTCAAAAATCAACATACATATGTATTTTTTAAAAATCATGTGCATAAAAATTAATTAACTCATTCATTCGTTTGGATCTTACCCTATTTTTATTCAGTACATCAATGACATCTTCATTAATCCACAATCTACTCCACTTTCCAGGTTCCTTAGGGTACTTTTCACGAACAAATTCCCTTCCCATATCTCGAAGCAAGTCGTGTATCATCAGCTTGTTATCCTCCATGATTTTTAGAAGGCACCTCTCAACCAGGACACTAATTCCTATTTCTGCAAAGAAATCACAACCATCTAGTATTTTAGCCACATAGTCTCTGTCCACTGCAATGAAGAAACAAGCAATGTCAAGGAATATATTTTTCTCATCTTCATCCAGTGCATCAAAACTTACTCTAAGCTTTTCCTGAATTTGATCGTGAGGAATTTTTTTCAATTTTGCCAATGCACTTTTCCATTCACGTATGCTTCTTCCAAACAAAAAAGAACCCAAAACTTCAAGAGCTAAAGGCAGTCCTTTACAGTAACCTATCACATCTTGTGATAACTCAGCATAATCCTGTTTAGGATGACTTTTCCTGAAAGCATGCCAACTAAAAAGCTCCAGAGATTCATCATCTTGCATTTCCTCAAGCATATATGTTTCATCGACTTCAATTTCCTTTAGCAAATGCTCGTCTCTTGTTGTTATGATGATTCTACTTCCCAAACCAAACCAATCACGCTTTCTAGCTATTGCATTTAGTTGCTCTAATTGATCTATATCATCAAGAACAACAAGCACCCTTTTGTTGCATAATCTTTTTTTTATCAGATTGATTCCCCTATCAATACTGCTGACCTTTATCCTTTTATTCTTAAGGATATCAAAAAGAAGTTGCTCTTGTAGATGAACTAGACCATTTGGATCCTTTGCAATTTCTCTCACATTTGAAAGGAAACTTTTACTTTCAAATGTAAGAAAGAATTGGTTATAAACGGCTTTGGCAATTGTTGTCTTTCCCATTCCGCCCATTGCACATATTCCTATTATGCGAACATCATCTAATCCGACACTTAATAAAGAATTCATGCGTCCCACACGAGAATCTATTCCAACGGGGTAGAGGGCCACATTTAGGTATGTATCATTTACGTGTTTTAGAATCTCCTCAACAATTCTCTTGATAGTCTTTGCCTCATACCTGCTCATTGTGTTAAAAAGTGAAATAAAAGCTCATTAAACAAGTAAGCAATTGAAATCATGCAATGACATTTGGCGAAAACAAGAAACACAATATATATGCATATACACACAAAACATACTTATACCACATATCAGAGTTTATTTAGGCCACTGCGACAATTGTGATTGGAGTTCAGAAAATTATGAAGTGAAGATAATTCCTTATAAATGGAAAGACAGGCATGTCTTACGTGCGGTGTAGAAAAGAGTTTAAGTGTAGTGGTTGTAAAGATTGGTTTGAGGAATTTGATTGGGTTGGATAGATATGCAACATAATTTTGCAAACCATGTGGGTGAAGATTTCAACACGATATAACCACACACACACACACACACACAAAAAAAAAAAAAAAAAAGGAAGAAAAGCTTTTTGTTGTGGAGGGTGAAGATTTTCGGTCTTCATGATTTCATACTAATGATGAGAGTCATTCTAGTTCATGCAAAATGTCTCTAATGGTGAGAAAATTAAACCCACCACAACTCCACCATGCCTTAAACCAAAAGGTCCAAAACTGACTCCCAACCGAAACAGAGGAAAACTGATATGGCTATGGCTGCAGAAGAAGATGACACAACACAATACTATAGAAAGAAACATCCTAAAATTTTATTAAGAATCAATCAATACTCAATACAGAACAAATCCCCCTATTTGTACCTCCAATCCTAACTAACTCACAACCCCCTCCTTAATAACTAACCCTCAACTGAATTAACAAATTCAGCTCACAATTGACCTAATTCCCATTTATCCTAACTAATCTCCTCTGTATTACTAAACGGTAACCTATCAAAAACGGAGAATTCATCAGACACTCATATAAGGAAACCATAACAATATAACTCCCCACACATAGTGTCATCAAAACAAAACCCAAAACCCACCAATACCAGAGAAATCTAATACCCAAATAAACACCCCAGCAAAAAACAAAAGCCAAAATACTCTTTTATGGTTTTAAGGTGTGCAGTATCATGGGAGCATTCCATTTTGATGAAGCATTCAAGTAGGATCAAACTAACTACTATATGAGAGAAAGGAAAATCGAATAGTTGCAGCAATAATAGTAACAGTAGCAAGAGATTTCCTTGAGATTACCCATACTCAGGACTCGTCAAATCCCATCCCGATAAATTTGCAGCTTCAGTTAAAGCAGCCTTCCACCTCAATACCCTGTCCATCTCCGCCGCAAAACGCTCTTTAAGTTCTGCAAATGCCTCTCCAAAAACACCCGTTTGTTTCCGTACATCGGAGGGATCGACGTCGTAAAATATAGGCAGAACCACCTGCTGGACTGTGTTTTTGCATTCTATTATTTTCACAAGTTCCTCAAGACACCATCTGGAAGCCGCAAAGTTTCTCGAGAAAACGATGAGGGAAATCCTCGATTCTTGGATGGCTTTGAGGAGTTCGGTTGAAATGTCTTTGCCTCGTCGGAGTTCGTTGTCATCCATGAACGCGTTGATTCCGGCATCGATCATAGCATCGTAGAGATGGGCGGCGAAGCTTGTGCGGGTATCTTCTCCCCTAAAGCTCAAAAATACGTCGTAGCTCCATCGACGTTGGAAGGAAGAGGGGGAGGGAGAGGAGAAGGGTTCATGAGTTATCTCAGAAGCCATGTTAACAAATTAAGCACAGAAGAAAGAGATTTCTTCTGGGTTAATTTTGGACAGAACAGTACATGAGAGATAGCAAAGCAGCCTACCCAAGTTCATAGAGAAGTTTATGTACCCAAGAAGAAGAAGATATCAAGATTAAAAAAAAAAAAAAAAAAATGGAGGTCGTCCAGAGAATTCAGCATTATTAGAAGTTCCTGTAAGGTTCAGAGCTAAAGTATGCACAACGATTTGTGATCCCATGTGAACATATTGACTAGGACCCAAAAGTATGGTCCTTTACTCCTTTTTCTTTTCACTTTTTCCAATAGAAAAACCTTAAAAACAGTTCAGATCTCAGGTATTTGTGAACTTCCTGTTGGTGCCAATGGCCGAAAGTGTGGTCTCTTTCATTTATTTTAATAAAAGAAGAGATTACTAATGCCATGCGCACTATCCTCACCGACAATTATATTTAAAAAAGAGTTGGTCTCAGTTCCAAATATGACAATGTATCTTCTGAAAGAGTAAGACACAATCTTCTAATAGTCTTTCCACTTCACATATTAGGAGCCCACAGCGCTGGCACGAAATTGATTGGCAACTTCACTGCACAAATGTATCTGAAAGATAAACGTAGGAAGCTTCCTCCTTTTTCTATCTTATTTTCCTAAAGTTTGGTTTGGTTTGGTTGGAAAATGATCTTTGATACCATATCAAAGGGCCCTCAATAATTCATTTGGACACCCCTTGTTGCCAGCAGGTTCAACTTCTTCCATAAAGACAAAAAAAAATAAAAATAAAACTAATAAATTCGTGTAATCTGAAGCTTCGCAGCAATGCCAAGCCTACTAGAATGAACTTAAACCATCTAATCTAATTGAAACTTCAGGCCTTGAAGATATAGGAGTGCCTATGCCTGAAAGAGGGTCTAAATAACCTTTCATCCAATTAACCACCAGAGAAAAAAAGGTCATATTCAATATTAATAACTGGAATGTGAACCTTACCAAAGAAAAAAAAAATGGAATGTGAAACTCCAACCAAACTTACCAAAGATAAAGACCATTTAAAAGGGCTCTAACTTCGGTAGTGTTATTAGAGCAATGACCATAATAGTTGGCAAAAGCATAAACAAACCAAGATGGTTGCTAACAACACCGCCGCTCTTGTTGCTACGATGTGAACAAAGTTTCACTTCCAAGTTTGAATTATGTTGTGAAAGTTTGAATTATGGTCATCATTTTCTTATGTGGATGAATGAATTGATGTTTATGAATTTGTGTGTTGAGTTCCTTTCCCCCTAAATTTTGGCACTGAGTCATCCACATATTCCAATTTTATGAGAGGTAATGATGGCTTAGGAACCTTCAAAACTTTTAAGATTAGATTGCATCATCCCTACCCACATGGAGTCTCCCTCATAAAAGTGGATCAAATCCATTTGATTAGATTATTTAAACTACCAGTGCAATTCCCAAGTTCACCAACTCTGGTGGCCATAGCACTTCAAAGGTGTCCTTTTAAGTTATCTTAACTTAAAAATCCACAAGTTATGTGTCATGAAAAAGGGGTATGATCCAAGTGAAGAAAAGTGAAAAAGATCACACAAGGAAGGGTACTTGCAGAAGGCACAAGCACCCCCATCAAGTTCAAAAATCTAAGGAAGACCATGAATAAAAACACAAGAGACGACATTGTAGCTTTGTTCACCATTGTATTTGTTTTTTATTTTATTTTATTTTTTTTGCTGGGTGTTTACCATTGTGATCACTTCCAAAGAAGATAGCATATAAGATGCCACTGAATACCACTAGTATCATGAAAGCAAAACACAAAACACCCAACTTGTTAGCGTTTTAAGTTGTTCCTAATTACCCCAAAAACTAAAAGTAAAAAGGTCGTTTCCTCAAACATGGATGGTAACATAAAATGTTTGAATGGATAACTAACAATAGACCTCAAACCATGGCTGGATAACATTTCAGTATATATATATCAGATCACCTGTCTTTTATTTACATCAGTCTCGTAATTTATACTTTGACAATGAGAACTGTGATGGGACAAATCCTCCCACTACTACACATACAACAGAAGCACTGGTTGTCGCTTAGCATACAACAGAAGCACTGGATGTTGCTTACTCTGTAATCAGCATCTGAATTTCATCCACAGGAGTCGGAAGCTGCAAATTGTGAAAGGAGAAAAGGGAGGTTAAATTCAAGTTGGTGAACATCAGAAAAGGATATCTCTAAGCATTTTGTTAGGAGGAACTTCGAATATGACTTGAACAAGGATTAGAGACAATCATGAAATAAAGTAATAAAAATTATGTCCAAGTAGAGACTAAAAAAAAAAAAAGTAGGGACTAAAGTTCTTTAAGCTAGTAATGCAGGTGGCAGGTTTACTAAAAGCTGATGTTAAGTAAGCAATGCATATAACAACAATAACACAGGCATATGCTCTCGCATTTCTCTGAACTTGTCATATTATCCAGTTTCTCCTTCTGAACTGATGAAGATTGACCAAACAGTTTTCATAGAAAAATGGAAACAAGTCTCCAATTCATCAGAAACATAATGAGGTGCAATCAAGCCAATCCTGCCTTAGGAGGATGAACATATGCATGGGAAAATGAACAAACAAAAGGTAAAGTAGGGTCCAATTTGGGACATATGTCTTGAATACACACTGAAGCAACAAAGCTCCCTATGGATTGAAAATCTTCAGAAGCTCCCTTTCGATAGAAAATCTGCCTCTGAGTAGCTGATCTAGAAACCTAAGAGTATGTAGTATGTAAGACCAAATATTGTATATTAATTGAGCAATTGTCTAATTATACCTAGGGAGTAGACAAGGTAAGGGTTTACCAATGACATCACATTAGCAGTTTCCTTCAACTAAAATCGTAGTAAGGCCTTTGGCATAATTAGGTCCCAAAAGAGAGCAAGAATTTCAATCTTTGAAGTCT
This sequence comes from Liquidambar formosana, assembly GCA_039720395.1. Lineage (NCBI taxonomy): Eukaryota > Viridiplantae > Streptophyta > Magnoliopsida > Saxifragales > Altingiaceae > Liquidambar > Liquidambar formosana. The sequence goes on from CM077831.1 coordinate 34,833,747, forward strand.
CCCTGCCCACCTTGGTCTAGAAAAGACAATTAATGGTGGTACCCTAGTTGTCCACATATGCACCCATCGCCTTATTGACCCGGGTTTCATATAGAACAGCCATCAATACTGAGCTTGACATACACAAGCACATAGTGATGAGAAAATTTATCTTTGCAAAACGGCAAATGTTCGCTCACTGCTGAGCATCGACTCCTATTTTTCTCAGAGACTTGAGCTTTTGATGACATCGAAAAAACAGCAAATTACAAATCATTATTACTTCAGAAAGTCAAAGAACTTTGCTACCATGATCATTCTGTAAGGCATTTCAAGAACTTACTGAAAACCTGGCATCATCAATAATATTATATCCAATACCCAACAGCCATTGAGCTAAACCAATAGTTGCCCGAAAAAGGGTACAAAATGAATCACTATTTGCCTACACATCGACAAAATGTGGACTCTTGGGATACCGAAATGATTCAAAAAAAAAAAAAAAAAAATTAAATGCTAATTACCCAGTTAGGGCATTGCGATATAAATGCAGACCCTTTGCATCGATGGAGAAGAAAATACCATTTAACAATTTAACATGTCGTAAAAACATCATAACTTGGACACAACCCACTCTCAGAATTGATAATTTAAGGAACATAAAGTGATATGAACTTGGGTCGGGAACTGGTCATTCTGATTCCATAATTGATTCCTATTGTACAAAATTTCAAGGTTGGAAACTACATTAATTCCATATATTGTTAAATATACATACATTAATTCCATATATGATTCAAGAAATAGAAAATCAATGAATACCCACAAGAATCAAGAATCAATGCCTCCATAAATATCTATTAGCAAGAAATAAAATTACTATGAAAACAAGGGGTAGAACACCATAATCTCTTCTACATAATCCAACGGTCGGTTTCACAGAATATGAATTGGAGATAAGTTATCTAAAAATTTGAGTAAGAATTTATGTAAAAAAGTGTGCATGTTAATCCTAACCCTATATATATATATATAGACACACACACTAAAAACTTAGACACTTATACCCAAACAGAGATAAAAGGCAGGAAACCCCATAAATTCCTCTCATCCCAATATCCCATCAAGCCATTACACTGAAGCACACACTGATTCAATCAAAACAGGTATAGAATTGAATATACAGACATATATAAATTCATACAAACATACATACCATATGTAACTCAGAATGATTGAAGGTTGGTCTCTTGGCACGCCTTGTTCTTACAACTGTGAACAGTCTCGAATTGCTTAGCGGGCAACTTCTCTGACAAAGCCCCAGAGTGAAACTCGATCATACCCGCGTCAAAATCAACATCCATGCCAGTCACAGTCACCCACAAGAAGAGTTTCTTGGCTTGAATCCCATTCACATCGGACACAGACCCATACTTCACCTTCCCCTTAATCACCTTGTCGTAGTACACTGTACACCAACTCGTCGAACTGCACGTAACACGAACGTTCGAGAACGACCTGGAAGGTTCCGTCGTCGGAGAGAGAGTAGGATTTGACGTTGTTGGGGAGGAGACCCTTTGGGAGGCCGTACCGGGCAAGGTAGTAGTGGATGTCTGCGATTGGTTGGATTGGATGGGATGGAAGGTCGAGATTGAGTATGGGAATTCTGGCGGAGAAAGAGAAATGGGTATTGGAGGAAAGGGTGAGGAAGATGAGATATAGACAGATTGAAGAGATGAGCATTTGAGGGAACGCCATCGATGGTGAGAACCAGAGGTCTCTGGTAGAGAGAGAGATGTTGACTCATGGTGAGAGATATAGGTGATTTAAAAGAGTAATGGAAGGAAAAAATGGCAGGAGAATTTCGTTCCACAAGAAAGTGGGAAGGATAATTTTTTTTCTTTCCTTTTTTTTTTTCATACACAAAAACAGAGGGAAACAAAGTGAAAGACCTAAAATAACCCTGGCAGAACAAAGGAACCCTGGATGAAGCAGCAGCAGCAGCTCCTCTTCCCACTCATCTTTCACAACAACCCCCATTTTTTCTTCTTAAACATACCAACATTGTCATTTGTCAACTCAGTTAAACACTTGAACTTCACATTCTTTTATTGGTCAGCCAACACTCCAGACATATACCGTACTTGGTCTTACTGCTGTCGTGTATATGTTCCATTAGTATTATCAAAGGCAAATTTGGACATAAGCACTCGTCCACATTAATCATTTAGCACTAGTTCCATTGGTAACATTCTTACTAGGCGCCCCCCCCCCCCCCCCCCCCCCCCCCCAAAAAAAAAAAAAAAAAAGATTAAAACATATGAAATTAGCACAAGCAAGTAGCAAGAAATTGAATTACAACGAAAAAGGAGGGACAAAACACCATAATCTTTTCCATATAACTTCTACTTCCACTTCCAAGTTTCCAGGAAAACAGTAGCATCTATACCCAAAAACAGATATCAAAGCAGAAAACTCCACACTATCCTTCCATGCCAGCCAAGCACACACTGATCGATGCAATCATATAAGCATAGAACAGAATACATACATACACATGCACATTGAAATTCTAATATATACTTAACATCAGGACACTCGAATAGAGATAAAAAGCTGGAAAACCCACAAATTCTTCTCATCCCATTAGGCAATTACACTGAAGCACACGCTGCTACAATCAAAACGTAGAATACACATGTACATACATACATTTTTAAGGTGATGTGTTGTATGGAAAAGATGAAGTTGAGAAATCCGGTGGGAAGAAAAGCATTTTCCTCAAAGAAATACAACACGTCCAGAATCGTGGACGTCACAAGGGCTCGAAGACGTGATAATTGGGAAAACACAAAGTCTTCTATTAGTCTTTCCACTTCACATATTAGGAGCCCACAGCGCTGGCACGAAATTGATTGGCAACTTCACTGCACAAATGTATCTGAAAGATAAACGTAGGAAGCTTCCTCCTCCTTTTTCTATCTTATTTTCCTAAAGTTTGGTTTGGTTGGAAAATGATCTTTGATACCATATCAAAGGGCCCTCAATAATTCATTTGGACACCCCTTGTTGCCAGCAGGTTCAACTTCTTCCATAAAGACAAAAAAAAATAAAAATAAAACTAATAAATTCGTGTAATCTGAAGCTTCGCAGCAATGCCAAGCCTACTAGAATGAACTTAAACCATCTAATCTAATTGAAACTTCAGGCCTTGAAGATATAGGAGTGCCTATGCCTGAAAGAGGGTCTAAATAACCTTTCATCCAATTAACCACCAGAGAAAAAAAGGTCATATTCAATATTAATAACTGGAATATGAAACTCCAACCAAACTTACCAAAGATAAATACCATCTAAAAGGGCTCTGAGTTCGGCAGTGTTATTAGAGCAATGACCATAATAGTTGGCAAAAGCATAAACAAACCAAGATGGTTACTAACACTGCCGCTCTTGTTGCTACCATGTGAACAAAGTTTCGTTTACAAGTTTAAATTATGATCTTCATTTTCTTATGTGGATGAATGAATGGTGTTTATGAATTTGTGTGTTAAGTTCCTTTCCCCCTAAATTTTGGCACTGAGTCATCCACCGATTCCAAATTTATGAGAGGTAATGATGGCTCAGGAACCTTCAAACCTTCTAAGATTAGATCGCATCATCCCTACCCACACGGAATCTCCCTCATAAAAGTGGATCAAATCTGTTTCATTAGATTATTTAAATTACCAGTGGAAGTCCCAAGTTCACCAACTCTAGTGGCCATAGCACTTCAAAGTTGTCTTTTTTTTTTTTAAGTTTAACTTAAAAATCCACAAGTTGTGTCATGAAAAAAGGGTATGATCCAAGTGAAGAGTAAAAGATCACACAAGGGTACTTGCAGAAGGCGCAAGCGCCGCCGTCGAGTTCAAAAATCCAAGGAAGACCATGAATAAAAACACAAGAGAAGACATTGTAGCTTTGTTCACCATTGTATTTTTCTTTTTCTTTTTTTTCTTTTGCTGGGTGTTTACCATTGTGATCACTTCCAAAGAAGCTAGCATATAAGATGCCACTGAATATCACTAGTACCAAGAAAGCAAAACACAAAACACCCAACTTGTTAGTGTCTTAAATGAGTGTCTTCAGTTGTTCCTAACTACCCCAAAAACTAAAAATAATAAGGTTGTTTCCTCAAACATGGATGGTAACATAAAATGTTTGAATGGATAACTAATAGTAGATCTCAAACCAAGGCTGGATAACATTTCAGTATATACATATCAGATCACCTGTCTTTTCGTTACATCAGTCTCGTAATTTATACTTTGAGAATAAGAACTGTGATGGGACAAATCGTCCCACTACTACACACATACAACAGAAGCACTGGTTGTCGCTTAGCATACAACAGAAGCACGGGTTGTTGCTTACTCTGTAATCAGCATCTGAATTTCATCCACAGGAGTCGGAAGCTGCAAATCGTGAAAGGAGAAAAGGGAGGTTAAATTCAAGTTGGTGAACATCAGAAAAGGATATCTCTAAGCATTTTGTTAGGAGAAACTTTGAATATGACTTGAACAAGGATTAGAGACAATCATGAAATAAAGTAATAAAAATTATGTCCAAGTAGAGACTAAAAAAAAGAGGTAGGGACTAAAGTTCTTTAAGCTAGTAATGCAGGTGGCAGGTTTACTAAAAGCGGATGTTAAGTAAGCAATGCATATAACAACAATAACAGAGGCATATGCTCTCGCATTTCTCTGAACTCGTCATATTATCCAGTTTCTCCTTCTGAACTGATGAAGATTGACCAAACAGTTTTCAAAGAAAAATGGAAACAAGTCTCCAATTCATCAGAAACATAATGAGGTGCAATCAAGCCAATCCTGCCTTAGGAGGATGAACATATGCATGGGAAAACGAACAAACAAAGGGTAAAGAAGGGTCCAATTTGGGACATATGTCTTGAATACACACTGAAGCAGCAAAGCTCCCTATGGATTGAAAATCTTCAGAAGCTCCCTTTCGATAGAAAATCTGCCTCTGAGTAGCTGATCTAGAAACCTAAGAGTATGTAGTACGTACAACCAAATATTGTATATTAATTGAGCAATTGTCTAATTATACCTAGGGAGTAGACAAGGTAAGGGTTTACCAATGACATCACATTAGCAGTTTCCTTCAACTAAAATCGTAGTAAGGCCTTTGGCATAATTAGGTCCCAAAAGAGAGCAAGCATTTCAATCTTTGAAGTCTCCCTGCCCACCTTGGTCTAGAAAAGACAATTAATGGTGGTACCCTAGTTGTCCGCATATGCACCCATCACCTTATTGACCCGGGTTTCATATAGAACAGCCATCAACACTGAGCTTGACATACACTAGCACATAGTGATGAGAAAATTTATCTTTGCAAAACGGCAAATGTTCGCTCACCGCTGAGCATCAACTCCTATTTTTCTCAGAGACTTGAGCTTTTGATGACATCGAAAAAATAGCAAATTACGAATCATTATTACTTCAGAAAGTCAAAGAACTTTGCTACCATGATCATTCTGTAAGGCATTTCAATAGCTTACCGAAAACCTGGCATCATCAATAATATTATATCCAATACCCAACAGCCATTGAGCTAAACCAATAGTTGCCCGAAAAAGGGTACAAAAATGAATCACTATTTGCCTACACATCGACAAAATATGGACTCTTGGGATACCGAAATGATTCTTAAAAAAATAAATAATAAATGCTAATTACCCAGTTAGGGCATTGCGATATAAATGCAGACCCTTTGCATCGATGGAGAAGAAAATACCATTTAACAATTTAACATTTCGTAAAAACATCATAACGTGGACACAACCCACTCTCAGAATTGATATTTTAAGGAACATAAAGTGATATGAACGTGGGTCAGGAACTGGTCATTCTGATTCTATAATTGATTCCTATTGTACAAAATTTCAAGGTCGGAAACTACATTAATTCCATATATTGTTAAATATACATATATTAATTTCATATATGATTCAAGAAATAGAAAATCAATGAATACCCACAAGAATCAAGAATCAATGCCTCGATAAGTATATAAAGTGCAGGAAACTGAAAATCTATGAGAATCCTATAAGAATGGATACCTCAAGAACTTGGTTCCAAGACCCACGACAAGAAATGGCGACCCCATCACGGCAAGAATGGACGGTCTTGAACTGACCAACATCGAGCTTCTTGTTGATGAGACCCACTTGAAAATAGATGGAATCGGAGGGTGGCAAATCGACCTTGATCTCATCGACGTCGAACCACAAGAAGAAGCGTTGGACCTGAATGCCCTTGAGATCGGTGATGGAACCGTACTTGAGCTTGCCGGTGATCTGACTCTCGTAGTAGACCAGGTACTCGAACTGGATGTAACATGGCTTGGCCAGAACGACGACGAATCGGCCGTCAGAGGAGAGATCGTAAGAGGTGACGGAGTCGGGTAAGAGCCCACCTGGGAGGCCGAATTTGGGGAGGAGTTCGTAGACTGTGACGTTGTTTGAGAGAGAAGATGTAGGAGTAGAGATGGAGAGTAAGACGATAGATAATAGGGAGAGAAACAGACGGGGTTTTGGGTTGGAAACCATGGTTTCCAGAGAGAGAGTTTGGGTCTGAGAGATAGAGAGAGAGAGAGACAAGGGGGTAGAGTTTTAGAGAGAGAATATACTTTGTAGAATATGGATGGGGCAGGAAGTTTGAACTATAATATGGGTGTTGCTTGTCTGATATTCAGAGAGACACAGTGAGAGACAGAGAGGGTTCTTGGATTTGGACTCTTCCTTATAAATGACTAAATGAGACTCCATTAATATGTGTACATGAAAATTAAATTAAAATAGATGAGGTAAATTATAGAATTTGTATATTAATTTTTAATTATCTTCAGAAGATTTGTTGCAATTTAAAAATAATTATATTTTGTGCTTCTTGTTGGATATCATAAAAAGTATGTTAAATCATAGTTTTCTTACAACATTTGTTCAATTGGAGTTGATTTGCATAAATGAGATGAGTGCTTTTGGTGTGTAAACTTGCTATCAAAATTTTTTAAAATCCTAATTAAAAGTTGTCAACTAAGCATGATAATTCAACAATTTTAATCGATGCATTTTTGCCATATATGTGTTAACAAGAACAAAAATTTGTGACCTAGCATGCTACCATAGTGGATAAAGGGTTTGATTAGTATTAGGTTTAAAGATCAATGCTTTTCCAATGTTCAAAAGAAAAAAAAAAATTTCTTGAAACTTACTTCAACGAGTGGAAGGTCCTGAATTTGACTTCTTATTTAATCTTAAATCAATTGCCAATTAAATTTACTTTGAATGTTAACTATCACAAAGTCAACATTGACTTTATCCGTATATATTTTAAGAGATTAGTCAGATAAAGATTTAGATATCACAATAAATGTAAAAATAAAAGAATAATTAAAAAAATATTATTATATAATCAATAATGAAATTAATAAGAATTATGCAATGTGAGTTTGTTTCTTCTACGTATTGATAAGACAGCAATACGATTATGATTACAAAATAGAAGAATCTGGTTAGTTAAAAAAGAGCTGCACAGAGAGATTGGAGTATTAATTGGACTATGTAGAGAAGAGTTTAAATATCTTTCAATAAAATTAGCACTATAAATATAGGGTGGGAAATTACGTGATGCCACAGGAAGGTTGGACATATGGAGGACCCCATATTTTATTTATTTATTCTTTTTTTTTTTTTTGGGTACATGACCCATATTCTATCTTTAATGGTGTGGAAATACGATAAAAAGAGGCATGTCTCATAGAAAATGAGACAGCTTGTAGCATGACGATGACCATGCGGTCTACCACGTTTTTTCCTCCCGTTTATTGGGTACCCCAAAAGAAAGGTCCACCATGTCTAAACAATTTGAGGATTTACAAGATGGTGTTTTGTCTTTTATTAAGGCAATGTTTTATAATAATCTTAAGCCATGATTGTTTGGTTGGAATGGAATAGATGAAATGGAATCACATTCTAATTCATTTCAAAGAATGTTTTTGGATGATGTAATTAAATGGGAATGGAATCAAATAATAGTAGTGAATTATAATGATATTCATTTCATAATATTTGTTTCAATCTCATTCCATTCTAAACTATTTTGAATATGAAATCAGATTCTATTCCCACCCATTCCATTCCAACCAAACAAACATGGCCTTAAGGGTGAATTGAGTGACCCTAAAATTACCTTTAGTCAAGTAAGAGGTCTTTGATTCAACTTTCACCACTTCCTTTTAAGGTTATCCCCACGAATTTTGTCTTGTAATTAATCATCGCATGTAGGACAGGAGACTATATGTGTAGGGGATTAGTTGATGCAAAATATTTTGAACCTCTCAAAAAATAAAATAAAAGATAAAAAGAAGACGGGCCAGGCTATTGCCACCACATAAAATACTCTTAGCTCCCTATTTAATTTACATTTTTAAGGTTTTATGAAAAATATAAAAAAAATTTATGAAAACTAATCATATAGTCTACTAAAAAACATTATTCTGGACAACTTTGTAGAAGAGAGTTTTTCCAAAATCTATCATTTAAGTAGACTTTTTGGTAATTTTTCATGGAAAATGAAATAGAGATTGTAAATGACCAAAAAGTCTGCTTAAATGATAGATTTTGGAAAAAATTTTTCTACAAAGTTGTTCAAAATGATGTTTTCTAGTGAACAATGCTATTAGTTTTTGTAAAAACCTTTTATATTTTTCATAAAACCTCAAAAAGTGTAAACTAATGGGAGGCTTTAAGTACTTTATGTGGTGGCAATAGCCTCACTCAAAGAAGACAATGGATTAATGGATAGAGACCATAATTAAATGAAATTATTTAAAAATGTTCGACTCGTTACCTTAATTGGTGCTATAAGACTAGTTTTAAAAATTCAAAAAATACCTCTATTTTGAATTCTTACTTTTATTTGTGATGGTGATTATATTAAATTTTCTCACCTAAGATGATAGATTTATTCACAAAATTAGGTGCAAAACATAATAGAATAATTCAACGGGCTTGGAATATCCAAATAGACCCTTACTGATTATTACTTAAAATCATGGTTCAAAGTCATCCAATTTAATAAAATCAATGGAAGAAGGAAGAATATGATGCTAGCCCTTTTTCTTTTTCCTTTTTCTGGGGCCCAGATGGTAACCCTTTTCAAAATGGTTAGCTTTGAATTTGATAGCACACGCTAGTCCTTTTGAAAATAGTTTTAACTTTGAATCAGAAAGACCTCTCATATTAGAGCAAAATAGTTGCGTGGGACGGTGGGCAATCTCTTTGAGTTTACTGATGCACAAATGACATGTGTCCTATTGTTAGAAATGGAACGGAACGTGATGTAATTTGATCATCGTGCATAGGCCCATTATAGCATAAAATTTAATTGAATTTATATCAATAAGACAGGCTCAATGTGTGTGTCAAATTACACAACCAAAATAGTTTTTTAAAAGATGGGAACTCCCACAGCAAGAGGAATGAGGGCACCCTCTTCGCAGCCGGACTCTTCAGGTTAAGCTGGAGTTGGGTGAGAGTAGGCATTTGATGGTTTAGACTTTAGACCGCCAGGCAAAAATTTAGGTGCATCTAGATAGGACCATTTTATTTATATCAAATGATTTGATCAAGAGACCATTGTAAGACTTTACCTTGACATTGCAAGAATGAAGAATTCGGATCTGCAATATATAATATTGCAATGAATCCCATACAAGCTGAGGCGGGCACGTCATACCAGTAAAAATAGTGTCCTCTAATATCAATTTTGCAGTTTGATATGATTTGTAGAAGAGAAAACCCAACTCATATATGATTTGGAGAAAAAATAGGACTACCCTCTACTCATACCTATATGGCTATATCCCAATTCAAATTTGCCATGATTAAATGGGCTCAAGCCCAGCCAACCCAAATCTCTAGTCTAGAGAGAGGCAAAGATAGAGAAAAGGGGGCATTTATTGGCATCCAAAAACTTGCTTTTCATCCCCCATTAATTTTACACTTTAAGGTTTTATAAAAAAACATAAAAGGTTTTTATAAAAATTGATCGCTTATTCTATCAGAAAACATCATTTTGAATAACTTGTTAGAACAAAATTTTTCCAAAATCTATCGTTTAAGTAGATTTCTTTGCCGTTTATAGTCTTCGCTTCGCAAATGACTAAAATGTCCACTTAAACGATACATTTTAGAAAAACTTTAATGATAAACCCATAGACATAAATTTATAAGAGCATATGAAATATGCATATGAAATATGCATATCAATAACATATTTTTGTGTTTGGGATTTATAGCATTAGTGTTTGGCATTGACGGATCATCATGCAAGCAATAGTCTAACCATTTTTTGTCGAGTATGACTTAAAAAACAATGTAAGATCGAACTTAAGTGTCTACATTTTATCTTTCAAATGCTATCAATGGCTTGGCAATTTGAACCCTACACCTCATCTTATAAGAAGGAAGAGATGTCTAAAGCCTCATTGGAATGACATTAGAGGCTTGGCCTGTATTCACCAGTGTCAATGACACATTAAGAGCTTTATTGATCTTAGGGTTCAAATAGAATTCATGATCATAAGATAACTACGGTTGAAAAATGATATTCAAAATTTAATCAAATATTCTAAACTTCCAGTCAATCCACAAGCAAAATCATACCAACTCATCTTAAAGACTGGCATGAGATACACCAAAATGTATCTCAATTACTTAATCTGAATAAATTGCAATAGTACTTTCATAATTAATGATGAGCGAAGTGGTGATCAGTGATTTAGACATGTCTTTTGTATAAGGAAGCATATAGTCCTTCTATTATCAGATACACTTGATATTAAATAATATTAGGTGAGTTTCAAAACTCTATCTAATGATTTGTATTTTGTAAATCAAACCGTTGGATTAGATAACCTTATCATATAAGTGTTCTATGCCAAAAATCAAATTGATCTAAAATTGATTGCTATTCGATCAAAAACATACATTTTTTAAACAATAACAATTGCTCATTTATGGACATTTCGAATGAAAAAGTTCTAAATTTTAGATCAACTTGATTTTTAGCATGCATGACTAACATATGAATTAAATTTAATCCAATAGTTAGTTTGATCGAAAAAGAATTCACGAAAAATTTTTAGAGTATACTTGAGGCAAAATTGCATCAAGTGCAAAATTCCATATATATATATATATATATATATATATGCATGCACGTTAGTAAAATGATCAAAATTTAAATTTAAAAAAAAAAAAAAACATTAACATAAACGAAAATTTTGAGTAGTTGCATGTACCATGTGCATCAGTCCCGGCAACAAAAAAACATTAACATAAAAAAGAAAAAAAAAAAATCTAAAAGCAGTGTTAGCAACACCGCTTTTAATATAATTTTTTTTTTTTTTAAAGAAAAAAAAAGGGTAAGCACCGATTCACAGTTTGAATTCCCCCGTCTCTCCTGCGATTAGGGTTGTCGCACGCCATCCTCCGCACTCGTCGATTTGCCGGTCTCCGCCGTCCGGCGTCAACAGGTAACACTCGTCTCTCTCTCACTCTCTCTTTAATTTATGATTAGTGACGAATCTGATCTCATTGACAAAACAAACGATCAAAGCAAAACGAATAAAGAATTGGCTTTTGGTCAATTTATCTATACACACCTGTAATCTGTTTGGTATTAATCTTAGTGTGAAATTTAATTGTTCCTAGTGTTGTTAATGCTTTATGTTTGTCAGATTTCAGAGAAGTAAACGAAAAGAGAAGAAGAAGAAGAAGAAGAAGGTGTAAAGATTTCGGGAATAATCGGCTTGAAGATGTCAGTTGGCTTTATTCCCTATCTGAGTCTGAGCTTGATATGCTGATTTGCTTGAAAAAAACTGGTCATCCAACGTGCAAAAACTATTGGTTATGATGTTTTAGCTGAGAAATACGATTTGAAGATGCTTCGAGCCATTGGGTTCATTTTGATGGAGCATTTGTCAGCTACTCAGCTATTCAAGGCTTCGTTGACTCTGCTGCTTTTTTTAGAAGGATGCCATTTATTCAATTGTAATCTTAACGACAGTATTAGCCTTGAAGCGCTAAAGCCATGTGTTAACCTTGATTCAAAGAAGAGAGAGGCTCAAAGGTGAGTCGAAGCTGCTATGCTTGTTGGATAATTATATTTTCTTGGGTTGTGATGGGTTTCAGTTGCATTGGGCTCTTTATCCACAACACTCCCAATCTCAAGTTTGTGACCCACTTTCTTTCTCACCATCACACTATATTACAATTAAACACTCATTCCAAAGGAAAACCCTTATATGAAAAACATATCACACAGAGACACGAGAATATTTGTAAAAGAGAATGAAACCCACATGGCAAAGATGTGTTTGATTGTGTTTCTAAGCGTAATTAGTGCTTCAGTTTTTGTCAAAATATAGGAATTTCTACCAATGCTGCAGCAGAACAGTGGGCACTAAAGGGCAGGAAACCCAAATCTCAGTCCAGAGAGAGGCAAAGATAGAGAAAAAGCTTGTTCTAAAGACTTATTTCATCAATGGGCCAACCGCCAACCCCTGGTAGTGTTCGCCCATATTTCGTCATGATTTTGCAGGCGATGACCACAAGCAGTGCATTCGTGTAGGCACTGCTCATATTCTAATTATCTATTTGCTTCTCTTATACCCACAACTTCCATCTCATCTTGCTTCTTTTTTTTTTCTTTTTCCCTTTTTCCCTTTTTCTTTCTCTTGATAGTGTTTGTATCCAAGGCATTTCCATACCTTTCAATGAATGCTTCCTATTTGTGAGCAAGTTTTAACAGGGCAGCCCACTGTCAAAAAGTGATTATGAACATCAATTTCCCCCAATTTTATTTTCTGTCATGGATGCAATAGGTAGTGTGGAGTTCGATGGTACTATGTACATATTACTGTGTGTGTCGCAAAAGTCAAAATTTTTTAATAGGGATAATTTGGTAATTTCACACTCATTAGCTATTATTCTTAATCTACTCAAATATAAAGAGGGGCGGCCATTGATTTTTTATTTGCTCTAGAATCCTAATTATTTAATTTGCAATTGGACACTCAAACGAATGGAGAAGGCATGTTTGGAAACTTCCCACAGGATTCGTACGCTACTAGCGCATGGCCACTCACTAGTTTATTGGGCACTTACTGGCACAGCGGCACATCATTTCCTCCTTCCCCACTCGTCTCCTTTGTGGGCCCCAAAATGAGACCATTGAGCACATCTTTCCCAGAAGCGTCCATATTTTTCTCTCCTCTCGATATGGACCTTTTGCTTACCCAAATTCACACATCCTAATTTGAATTGGACTGTTTATCCAGAACACTCCCAATCTCGAGCTTGTGAAGCACCTTTTTCTCACCGTCACACTCTATCACATGCAATTAAACACTTACTCGAAAGGAAAACCCTTACATGAGAAACATATCATTGTTTGACAAACGGACACACAGGCACGAGAATCTTTGTAAAAGAGAATGAAACCCCCACATGGCAAAGATGTGTTCGATTGTTTGTCTAAGCGTAATTATTGCTTCAGTTTTTGTCAAAATATAGGAATTACTACCAATGCTGGCGCAGAACAGTGGGCACAAAGGGCTGGGCTGAAACCATCATATATTCACTAGATTGATATGCAGTGCCTTGAATGTGAGACCCACTACCTAATGACCTTTTTTTCTGGCAGGAGGCAACACAGGAATATGGCAATTAATTAATTAGGCCCTGCGTACTCTTCTAGTTTCGGCACTAGTGCATATATGAATTTTTGTTACCGGGAAGGAAATCAACCAGTAGCTATCCTCGCCAAACATTCCTCACCATTTATACGAATATGTTTCGTCCAATGATTTAGGGTTATCTCTTCCTCGGCGTGCAACTGAGGACTTACCTTATGGGCCGAAGGCTAAAAAATTATTACATAAAAAATTGTGTATAAAAGTTGTGTCCCCTGTTCGTGGTTGTGTATATAGATGTATATGATTGAAACCTATATCAATGATAAGAAAAGAAATGGAGACTTGCCAAATGCTAAAACACCTATAATTTCCAGTCAGCAGGTGCATGCGACTGATTAGCTACCAAGCAGCTGATCTTTTGGTGGAGAAAATGTCAATGTTGGCTAACAATCAATAATTTATAAATCTTAACCCCTGGTTAAAACTGCAATAATTTGCTTACTACTCTATGATTATCAACCTAGATTAATTTCTGAATCTTACCCTAGGCTAAAACTGCAATCATTTGCTTTCTATGCATGATTTTCAACCTTGATGATACACCAGAAGTGTGAACAACAAACCCAGTTTCAACAACATGGTGCTAATAGTACATCATCAACCACTCTCAATTAGTACATCTGGATCCTTTCTGATTTCAATCATGGTTGGCGAAATTAGAACAATTGGAGTATTCTAGAGAGAGAGAGAGAGAGAGAGAGAGAGAGGACGTACGGGCATAAGATATTTATCTTTAAGCATTGAAGATTAGGTGTGATGTGAACCACCATAATAACACTCCACAAACCATCTCAACCCCAAACCATCTCTTCCCCTTCCCACCATCGCTCTCTATAGGAGCACTAGCCGATCCATTGCTACTGGAACTCCCTGTAACTGAGTACCCAAAAATAAAATTTAAAAAATTATAATTAATTAAAAAATATTAATACTATCCACCAAAAAAAAAAAAAAAAAAAAGAGGAAAAAATTTCAAACACCTTATTTTTTTTTTCTAAACTAAAGAAATTAAAAATCTCTTACCGTTAGTAACTGGGGCACTTTTGGTGCTGTTTGCAAATTCCTCAAACACCTTAGCATCTGGTGAGTTGGGTGCCAAGTGAAGAAGAGCTGTACAACCAATCATATATATAGCATACCCACCAAAAAAAAATAAAAAATTATGTCACATATTTTAGTAATAATTAATCATTTATGTAAACAGAAGTGAAAATATATATGGGTACTTACAGGGGCACTCTGATATGTTAGCGGGTGCATGACATGCAGTAGGAAGGTTTAATGCGAGTGTAGCATTGATCTTAAGACCAAGACTGGGATCGTTTCGATCTTTAACCAAGATGCATAGGCATTTCTTGCTCTTATTGAGGACTTGTTTGAGCCCAGTGCAACAGTCTAGGGTTGGCGCTTTCGAATCGCCGCCAACATAAGGAAGACAAGTGGCCAGCCCGACTAACTGGTCTGCACACTCTGTTTTGTCTTGTGCTATGTCTGAGCTTCCAAAACCAACTAGCATCAACACTAGTATGCATGAGAAAACCATAGTCACATCTTTTGAGTCCATTTTGAGCGAGATAGAGGGAGAGAAGGGGGAAAGCTGGGGAGGGGGATATGGTCAGGAGAGATGGGCCTTTGCCTTTTTATGCGCTTTTTTTTTTTAGGGTATGTATGCCTTTCTATGCTTTATTTGTGACTTTTGGTGTATGGGTGATGAAAAAGGAAAATTAAAAGGAGGGAGTGGGGGGTTGAAATTATTGCGCTAGTTAGAGTGTCACTGGAGACTTCACATGTGGAGAGGATTATTTGTCTTTAGATTAGATGGGAAGTTAATGTAGGCTAAACTACGGCATATTTTGGGGGCCGACCTTATCTCTTATATTTTTGTATTTTACATGATCTATACTGCTAATGACAAAGAAAACCCACAGAGAATTTACCAACCCCCACACCCACCCCTATTCATTGGCAGTGGTCAGAAATATGCCAAATTATGATAGCTGCCACTGTTTTGGTTATCTTATAGAAATTCCATTTTAGTTATCTAGACCTACTTACTACTTGGGAAAGTTAAAATTTATCACTTTTGCTCATGATTGAGTTATTTAAATTCCATTTTTCTTGTCTAATTTTAGTTACTCCTATACGAAAATAATTGAGGTTCTCACACGTGTAGGAACAACGTGACAATGCGAAATTGTACATGATATCTATTGTACTTACATGCTTGTGAATGTCACACATTTCTCTGCATTGTCTAATCTATCTTGAGTATTGGCATATTAATAAAATTATTTCCTGTTGTTGATAAAAATAAATAAAAAAAAAGAGATATCAAATCAAATTATGAAAAAACCATTAAACATATGGTTTGTTTTTGACAACCCGTGATGGTATTGGGGTTCATCCGTGATAATTTGTTAGGTTGATGTGGGATCCATAAAGCTTTGTCTCTTCTCGTTGTTCACTTGTAAGAAAGAAAGATATAATACATGCTTGTGCACCCAAAGACAGAATGCACAACATACTTTACTTTCCTTATAGCCATTATGTATGGTTTGCCCTCGTTCCTCTTGTTATGAGTCCATTCAATTTCCTTTGGTAATTTTGGGACTAGAACTTTTCGAAGAACTTTAGTTGAACACTCTTTAATTGAGCATCAAACTTTGAACACCACAAATTATTAAATTATACTCTCTATATGACAATTTATAGTGTAATTTTGAATTTTTTTTTAAATAATTTTTAAAAAGGCCTTATTAGGATAACAATTGGCTTTTGTTTTGGAATATGTGTAATTTTTTTTTTTTAGGGTAAAATGCAAAAAACCCTCCTCTATTGTTACTCATTTTGTAGGATACCCCCGTCTAAAAAAAAAAACCCAACAAAAAGCCCCCCATATTATGCTAGGGGTATGTCGTTAACAGCAATGTTAAATGACTATTAGACCCTTGTACGGAAAAATATTAAAATATTAGTTTTTGAAAATTTTAAATGGATTTTTAAAAATATATATGAAATGTCCCTTTACCCTTGAATTAACACTTAAAAGGAGTCTTTTCATTATGGTAGGTGAGGGCATTATATTCTTTTTAGTGTGCTGAAGGGCATTATAGTCATAAAAGTGTTTTAACCTCATCGCGTGGAATTCACGCACTCTTTTGCTATTAAATTAATTGATAGAATGTGAATGGAAGAAAGAAATTTTTACCCTAACACAATATGAGAGATTTTTTGTTGGGTTTTTTTTTTTAGAGGAGAATATCTTATAAAATAGGTAACAATAGAGGAGAGCTTTTTACATTTTATCCTTTTTTTTTTTTTAATTTTTAATTTATTTTTAATTTTTTTTAAATGCTCTACTATGATTACATGGATGAGGGCATCCTTGTTACATTTTTCCCATTAAAAGCATTTTCTCCACCTTTAATGGTGAGAATTATACAATCTTCCCATGTGATCGATGCCCAATTCATTGTAAATGCAGTCATGATCGATATAGTACAATGCACTGATGCAACTCCTCTACTAACAGGTCATATCCATATTAATAACATTGAATGTTGATTTAATTTATCACATTCCTCTTTTTTCTTTTTTCTTTTTTTTTTGAATTTGGAGTTGTTTAGAATGGAGGGGAACTTTGGAGACAAGGTCAACGTACGGGTAG
Source organism: Liquidambar formosana (assembly GCA_039720395.1). Lineage (NCBI taxonomy): Eukaryota > Viridiplantae > Streptophyta > Magnoliopsida > Saxifragales > Altingiaceae > Liquidambar > Liquidambar formosana. The sequence continues at coordinate 34,851,214 of CM077831.1, forward strand.
AAGGGTCGAGTAAATTTAGTGGTTGTGATCGTGTGGCTCTCATTGATCGTGGTGTCCCAAATTGAATGATTGCATTTTAGAAAGACTTTGAAAATGTTACATAACTAAATCTCCACTCAGTCACATCTCACAATTAATGCATCTCAGAAGGTAAGGTACATATTGGACCATCTAATCTAGGGTTGCATAAAGTGTGAGGACTGATCATTAACCTAGGGTAAGGGATACAATCGATCGAGAAGAGAATACCACATTATCTTGGACGATTATTGTCATTTGTTAGATGACATTGTGCATTAGTCATGCATGCACATATTATCCACAAAAAATCGTGAATCATACGAGATATTTCGCACATGATTAAAACTAAAACAAATATGACCCACAAATTCAAAAACAAGGTTAAACAAAAATATCAAATATTTTAGGCACGTAACGTAGAATTATAAATAACCTAAACATATGTTTGAGTGAGGAATTTTTAGGTTGAATTTGCCTACAAAATAAGTTCCTTGAATTCTTAAAACCAAAACCCTTGTTTGGCAACTTTAACTCATAATTTGAGAGGTCAAATTCTTTATAGAAATTTCACGTACTTTCGATAGAATTTGTCGACTTTTATCTCTTAAATAAAGAAAATTACAAAATTTCATATAAAAATTAGAATTTGTAAACTTCTACCTTTTAAATAATAATAAAATTACTACAATAGCAATTCTAACTCTTAACAAATTCTAAACTTTGAAACCCCATCATTTAGAAAATCCATCGTTTCAAAAACCTCACCCAAACACAGCCCAAGATGAACTGTACAATCTCAATTGTCTTATTACAAGAATAAATGAGAACAAATGAGCTGTTTTGAACAATCTTTTCTTCATTTACACTGGGCTGGAGGAGTCCTGGACCACCTGGAAATTCAATGGCAAACATAATGTCTTTATGCTCTACCTCATTGCATAATCCTAGCCATCCAATAATATGATCATTAATTCAAATAAAAATCCAATTTCTGACCCATCTAGCCAAGTCGGTGCAATCCACTAGGATGCCAGCTTGTATATTGAAACCAATCAAGGATTTACCTGGTTAACAGGGTGTCATCCCCAACTGATTCCTTCCAACTGCTGTTGTGTATTAAAGGAGAAAGTATCAAAGATCACTGTCCAATTCACCAACCTCATTTCGAGCAATAATACTCAATCAAGCACCACACATGGACATGTTTAGCACCACGTTTCAAGTTCTGCAGCACAAAAATGCTCTCTTAAATGAACGACAACCACCTCTGTGGGGGCATTGCGCGTGTTTATATATTATATTCAATCGTCTTCCGATCTGGGATCTTAGATGAGAATTTCATCGGGGTTTTTATTCTGAAGTTAGATTGGAATCACTTAAGAATCATTAATTCACGTGAATTCTGATCCAACGGTTTCAAAAATAATTTCAAACGGAATTTCAGTCTAGGGATCGCACACTATAAGTTTTTTTCTACTACATATATATTTATTCGAAAGATGTATTATAAGCACTCCAAAAAAGAAAAGAAAAGAAAGGACAATTACCTGAAAGCACTAATAGTTAAAAACTTAAAAACCCATAGCCAAATTAAACACGTTTGATAAAAAATGACTGGCATTAGCAGAGGACCTTTTGATGAAAATGGACTACCTTTTTTTTTGTCCTTCTAGGGGCATAAAGTAGGCAAAAGCCTTATTAGACTTCACACCATAGAAGGGTTAATAAATAGGTGAAATTCGCACATTATCAGCTGTTAACAGATGATGACACCAGTGACTATTTTGTAAAGATCGCCAGAGAGGAACCGTCGAACTTCAATTTTAGAAACCCATTTTAAAGCAAGCTCCATCTTGTAGCTGAGATATTCCACCATCCTTGCATTAAATACTAAAATTTCAAACCATTTTGAGAGTAGCTTTGAATGGTCTTGGCGTGACCAATGATGACTTAGATGCCTCAAGTTGCTTTCCACACACAGTCCCCTTGAACACACTAAAATCGAGCCGCCAATGGGGGTGGTTGGTACAGTCCAGATCTTCATGATCAAGAAGTACTGGAATCTCTATGAAATAAAACCTAAAAGGCCGGAGAAGGCGGGCTGAAATGCCAAACATGCCTCCTTTATTGAACTCACCCAACTTGATGGTACTCATTAAGAGAGCATTCAATGCCATAGTGGTAAGTCACTAATCCAATTTATGTAATGTACTTCATCTGTCTGGCCTTAGCCAGACATTTTGGTGGAGATTTTTATTGTATCAATCTATCCTTGTGTGATGCATGTTGAATCAAATACTCAGAGGGCGTGTTGAAGCTTATGCTGGGATGGAAGATTTTAAAGCGAACTTCGCAGTCATTAGGTAAAGTTTCTTTTTTAGATAGAGAAAATCATTTTCCATCAAATCTTGCAGCACCATACATTGGTCATTAAAATCAACTTGCTTTCGTCTAGGAGACTAGGAGAGCAGCAAAAGAATCTCCAACTAGTAAGAGATAGGATTTTAGTTAGCCATGATCATGGGGTAACATTATTTCATCCTTTTAGCTAGCAGCCACCAAACGCATTCCCAATTTTGAATTAGCTAGCGGCCTTGCAAGAGCATAGGAATATTTAGGCGATGGCCTTGGTCACATCTAGCACATAACCTCAAATGGACCCCTACAGATCAAGTCCTTCATGAGTCACAAGAAAACTCTAAACTGGAGATATACCTGTTGGCGAATGGCAATTTGTGTCTCAAGTTCTTCAGCCCATTCGTGATAGGCGATCCAAAGGTCATAGCATTCTTTTTTTCCTTTTTTTTTTTTTTTTTTTTTGGGTAAATATGGGTATCCAAAATTTACTACCATTGAAATTAGAGTTTTAATTAGTTCCCGTAGAGTAACTAAACAACACAAACATTACTCCAACTTGGTATGATATTTTAGTTTATGACTTTATGCTACTACTTAATTATAAGTAATGAATTTCTTGGCTTGGTTACTAAAGGCAAAAATAAAATTCATTTTTATTTTTCCATTGTCCAGGCCTTTTTTTTTTTTTTTTTAAAATTTGGGAAGTTGTTGGATTAAAATTCATGTCAGTTAAGTAGCTTAAGTGAATTTGATCTGACAATTACGAACATAAATCTAACGGTTTTTCAATCTAGGGTCCTGGACTAAAAGTGAATTGATATATTAATGATTAATTTAGGACCTTTTTGGATAAGCTTTTACTTCATGTTGTGTACTTTAAAATTTTTTTTTTTTGAGTAAAACAATTAATATTGTTATCTCAACTTTTAAAAATAACTATCAAAATTTTGTATTATAAAAAATGTTCACTTCATTACTTTAAAAGTTAAAAAGAGGTTAATGACGCTTAGGTTTAGTGATATGTCCCATCGTAACAGGAATGTGAGGTTTGCGATAGGAGTGTGTGTTCATTGTTCGGTTTTGCTTCGTTTTTGAGTAATTTTACTAAATCAAAAGCAAACCATACTATAAAAAAACCTAAACCAAATCAAACTGTAAAATATCGATTTGATTCGGTTTGGTTTCAATTTCCCCCTATCAAATAGTAACAAATCATAGATAATTGAATACATATAACAAAATAAGAAAAATGACAATCTAACTTTAAAATAAAAATAATTTTAATAATAACATTAAAGAATTATGAACTAAAAAAATATCAAACATTGTATCAGGATGAAAATATATTAAAATAAAAAATTTACATATCGAAGTGTACTATATATATATATATATAATAAACATATATTATACTTTGTATATATTTTTATTTTTTGATTTGATTTGATTTTTTTGACATGTAAATCAAAACCAAAACAAATGTGAAAGAAAATCAATTTGTTTTACGATTTTAACCTAAACAAATGATTGTGCGCAGGCCAATTTTGAAAATCCCTCGTTGCGCGCAGGCCATTTTTTCGCTTTCCTATCGTCATGTTTCTCAGCAACCATTACCAAACGGGAGAAAAGGAAAATTGAACTCTTCTCATTCCGGTTCCAGAATTTCAGTTGAAATGAAAAGAACCTGAACCAGCCATCTCTCTCTCTCACTCTCTCTCTCCAGCTGCTTCCATGACACCCCCAAAACCCCACCAATCCGAACACCACCGCATCGTTCTCAAATCCGCAATCGCATCAAGGCTCATCCTCTTTGCCCTAATCCTCCTCTGGAGGTCTCTCCTCAGCCCCTACGACACCTCCGCACCTCTAAACCCCAATTGCCTCTCCTCTTCAGATTCCTCCACCCCATCGCCACCCTCACACCCCATTGCCTGGCCATCGATCGGGTCGGCCATCGAAGGCAGCATCGTATGGGACGGCGTGTTCTTCGTGAGGATCGCACAATGCGGATACGAATACGAGCAGTCCTACGCATTCCTGCCACTCCTCCCAATATGTATGACTGCGTTATCAAGGACAGGTTGGTATTTCATTAGTTTTAGTTATCAAAATTCGATGTTTTGTATTCGTTTGTTGATTTGAGTTGGTGGTGTGCGATAACTGGTAGAGGTTTAATGGGTTGTGTAATGTTTATTGTTTCAGTCTTCGCACCGTTGGTTCCGATTATTGGACATAGAGCTGTGTTGGGGTTGTCGGGCTATGTACTGAGTAACATTGCCTTTGTTTTTGCGGCAGTATATTTTTACAAGTGAGTACCTTGCTGCCAACTCCTGTAACATTTTATGGGTTTAATCCAACAATGTTTTACCCCAATTATATGATGGTTGAAGAAATCACATTTTGGTATTATTGTAATGCCACCTAATAACAATTTGGCACTAGTAGTTTCATTTTTCCAATGAAAGATAATATATGCGCTTTCGTGCACAAATGCTCTTAATTGTCCTGGATGAGGCTTTGGTTACGTACAATTTGAGAGAATGGGTTGTTGAAAGTGTCAAGAATTAATGCTATAGTGCTTGATATCAAGAAAGTACTATTTTTATAGAGGTAGTTAAGAAATTCATATGGCTTTATGTAGTATTGAGAACTGATTTGTATATTCAATACTAATGTTCCTTAGCGATCATCTACTCAACTCAATTCAGAACATAGCTCTAAATCCAAACTACTTGGGGTTAGCTACACATCTTTTTTCTCCGGGAAAAAACTTCTTCACCCACCTTAAATCACCCACCTCTAATCACCCACCCTATGTGTTAAAAATGGATAGGTGAAAGATGAAATGTGGGGCCCAATATGGAAAAATAAAAAACTACCACACACGGTGGGTGGTGAAAGTGGGTGATTTAAGGTGGGTGGCATAACATTACTCTTTTCTCCATTCAGCTTTATCAAGGGCCATATCGTTTGTTATGGCCTCCCTCTTGACCCTTTAGTGCCTCCAAATAGAGAAATATTAATGCCATTTACAAAGTTTCTTTCTTAAAATCAGAAAAATCGAGTTCTCAAAAAATTTCAGTGTCAAAAGCAACATAATCTACTTTCAAGAATGTATTGCAACGAATGAAACTGAGAAGCTAATATGGCTATTATCCTCAAATGTGATTTGTAACTGGGGCAAGTTCCTCGTGACTAATAACCACTGAGGAAGAATGCTTCCTATTGATCCAAATGTTTTGATAACGCTAGTTTCTGATGCTTAATAGGTATGTGAATCAAATAGGTATATCCCAATTTTATTTTATTTTATTTTATTTTTTTAATATAGTTTCTGTCCTATCACAATTAACCATATTAGTAAATAGTAATATTTCATAGTCAACACTCTGGTTGGCATTCCTTGCTTCATTACCTAGGTGTACTTGCTTAAATTTAATTTTACACAATTATTTTATTTATCCAATCTGATGCTTCTCCATTTGTTAGTTTGATTGTGGAATGAAATAGTGACTTGGGTCAAATCTGCTGAGTCATCAGCATATGTGATGCACAAATGGAATTTTTCCTTTTCTTTTGGAGTATGAGTGCTCCACATGTTATTATTCACTAATGACAAATGACTTCAATTATTTTTATATATTATGCTGTGAATTTGCCATATTCATGTTTACTTTTAATTTTAGAACTTCTGATTGTCCTTTCTTCCTTTGTCCCTTTTAACAGGCTTTCAGTTATTATTTTGAAGGACCCAAAAGCAGCGCTGCGGGCTTCAATATTGTTTTGCTTCAATCCAGCTTCCATATTCTATTCATCAATGTATTGATCTCTTTTATTTATCTTAAACTGGTCATTGGAAAAAGGAATAAAAGAACTAAAATGAGTATCCATCTTGTGCTTGTGCTTTGCAGATATTCGGAGAGTTTGTATTCCCTTTTTGCAGTCGGAGGTTTATACCATTTAATATCTGGTGCAGATAATATTGCTGTATTGTGGCTTGCTATCTCTAGTTCTGCAAGGTCGAATGGGGTGCTTAATGCTGGCTATATATGTTTTCAGACTATGCATCAGGCTTATGATGCTGTCTTCCTTAAAAAGCGTGTTTATGTATGTTCTTAGTTTTCTTCGGTTGGCATGTTTTGCATTCATAACCATGTCATAAATTTACTCAATTTCTGGGAAGCATTTTTTGTCCTGGATATGTGTGATAGATGCGCAGATAAGTTTACTGAATTTTTTATAAAATAGAAGTTTATTTAATTTTACAATAATGCGTTAATCACACAACCCTCTAGAAGTGCTCATCTACTTCATTTTATTGTAATTCTACAAGTGACATTCACTTCAATCCTGCTCTCTTTTGCATTGATAGTTTTTTTTTTTTTTTTGGATGAAATAATTGTTGTATGTATAAAATGGATAGCCCAAGTACATAAGACATGAACAAGCACTATCCAATAATTCCAGTCACTCTTTTTTTTTTGATAAAGGAATAATTCTAGTCACTCTTGGGTACCCTTTCATCTTCAATCTTAGCTTTTGAGTACCTTAATTCTAGTCTGAGTTAAAATAAAAATTGCAATTTATCTATTCAATAAAATTACATTTATTATTTTTAAATGAAATTACATTCAATGTAGTCAATCTTAGTCATAGTTATCTTAAGACCTCTTGATTATAAGCATTTCTTGACAATTCTAAATGTTTATCCTACTCTAGTTTCATCAATCAAATCTTTACTGTTATCAAATAGCATACAACATCTTGCAAATTCAACCTCTATTTCTTATGAAAATCAAATTATTTGGGTGATCCTTTTTTTGGTAATTGGTGATCACTAAACAGTTTGAATATTAGAATATGTATGGTAAAATCCAACTTACTAATTTGATATTTAAATTTATACTATGCGAACTTACATTAAGAGGTTCCACTGATGCACAGGATATTCTTAGTAATTTATTTGTTTATTTGCCAGTTGGCAATGCAGGTTCTTATTGCTGGAGCTTTGCGCTGTATATTTATTTTTGCTCCATTTATTGCTTTTCAAGCATATGGATACTACAACATTTGTCTTGGGCATTTTCCAGATGAAACGAGGCCTTGGTGCAAAGCAAGATTACCTTTGCTGTACAATTATATTCAAAGTCATTATTGGTATGTTTGATTCTGTAACTACTGTTGACTCTTTTTTCCTCTCTGTCAATCTCCTTATTATCCTTCTATTATGCAGTATTGATGCTTCTTGTGTTCTTCTGGAGATTTCCAATCGTATACACATTTGTTTGATTTTATGTCAATATGAAACAAAGATCTCATTACTTGTGAATAATTGTGCTGGAGCAATCTTACAGAACAAATACATTATATTTGGATGCTTTTTTTTAGTATTATATCAAATATTTGTTGTTCTGTAGTAGACCAATTGCATACTTTAAAATATATATATATATATATAATTTATTTATTTATTAATTTACTGCTGATGCAATATTTAAATATGATTTACAGTAGGGCAGCACTTATCCAGAGTTTTTCTGATGTTCATTTCCAGCTTTAATGCAAATTGTAATGATATACTAGTCTTTTTAGGTTTTTTTGGTGTGTGAGCTAGATCCAAATACACATCCTGTGCATGTTCAGTGTGAATGTGTGATAACTTATTAAAGAGAAGGAAAAGGTTGAGCTTGATGTGTTATATATATTTTAATTCAATTGATGGTTTCTTTTGGTCCCAGGGGTGTGGGTTTCTTGAGATATTTCCAGCTAAAACAGTTGCCTAACTTTCTACTTGCATCCCCAATATTGTCTTTGGCGCTCTGCTCAATTGTCCATTATGTGAAGTCATGGCCTGAACTTTTTTTCTCACTGGGTTTTCAAGCTTCTATAGAGGAAAAAAATTCTGCGGCTGTGCTTTTTTCCCTGGGGCCAGACCCAAGAGCAAACAGTCCTGGCATGTTACGGAAATCTTCTCCTGAGATACAACAAGGTAAAAATTATCAACAATTTTGGCATTCGAGTTATCATTTGATGCTTTCTTTTCAGCATTCATTTATTTTTGTCTGGAAAATATCACATATCAAAACATTGATATTTCTTACTAAATCTACCTGCTGGCTATCAGTTCTGTACTGGTCTTGTCCATTTTTATGTGTTGCTAGCTCTTTAGCTTTAAAGAGGCCTGGCTGCTGGATTATTGTGACTTGCTTTTAGTATCTTCCACCTGCACTGTGATGTATTATTTAATTGTCATATATACCTTGCGCATAAGCTCACTGTCTTACTCAGATGTCCATCTTTTGAAGGTTTCCGAATGGTTAAAAGTTTTGATTGGGCACTGTGCCCAAATTGTGACTCAGAAATTTCTCTGTGCTGTTATGTTGAAGAAGATACTCTGTGCTCAAGAAATTTTTTTTTATTTTTATTTGAGCAAAACAGGAAGGCATGTCTTTACCTTAGTTTTGTTGCATATACTATGTTCTGTCCAACTTTGTAGACTTCTGGATTTTATAACATTTCTATACATTTCGTTTTGCAGCCCTCTTTATCTAGTCTCTTGAAATATTGTGCTTTTGATTTGATATTTACCTAATCCCCTATATTATTCTTGAAAGGATATTTAATGAAGTAATTTTGCACCAGTGAATTCATATTTTGTGCATTCTTTAGCCATTATTGGGAAATATTTTTCTTGCTACATTTCTTCTGCAACATATAGACAACACTTTTCAAGCAATGATTTCACTTGTAACAGAAAATAAAAATCTTAGATGGAGGAAGATGATTAGAGAGGATCATGATGCAGTTTTGGAATATGAAGCATCAGTGAAGCCAGAATACTTGTCTGCCCTTGTTGTTCCATTTATTCTACACTTGGGATTTATGGCAGCCACTGCATTTTTTGTCATGCATGTGCAGGTTAGACTCATCCTTTATTTGACTAATTATATTCCTCAATATTCATATATTATTAGGTTTGCAAACTTTGAGTGGTGGTAAATGACTGCCATAAATGAAACATGATGAAAATAAAGTGTACCATGTCTTCTTTTAGGAATTTTAGTTAGCTGCAGCTACATTTTTTGTTTGTTGAACTTAATCTTGTCAAATTAAGGGGTATGCTTGGGGATATGCGGATGCAAAAGAATTGACTTTGAGAAACTCTGCTGACCTAGTGTGGCTTACATCCATATTTTCATTTTGAAAAAATGAAAGCTGGTTTGATCCCTCTCATTAGGTTCTGTTTGTCCACTCATTAGTAAAAGTAACAGATTAGGGGTGGATGCTGTTATTTCAAATTATTAAGGCCTTCAAAGGATGAAAAGGCTTGTGAAATTGAATTTATTATCACCCCACCATATTAAGATTAAGTATGGTTATACATAAAGTAAAAATGATTTCCATAGAACTTCAAGGTTCAAACTATATCTTTCCCTCCAATTGAGAGAGTAAAAAGGATTAGGAAACTAGAGATAGAATAACAAGGATAAGGAAAATTATTCAATATATGTGTTTGCGTGTTAACCTTTCAATATCAAAAATAAAAGGAAGTCTTGCAAGACTTGTGTAATAGGAAAATTCCTTCAATGAATGAGGATTCAATTACATGGATCTGTAAAACTGCAGTTGATTCTTTTTAATGTGTGTTAACTTTGCTTTGGACTCTTTGCATGTGGGTGATTGCGAGGTGGTGTATCATAATTCAGTCCAACCACAAGAGGCTCCAGAACAGTACCTTGTTTTAGCTATAGATTTTTTGTTTTTAATTTTTCGTCAGCAGCTATTTTTGCTCAACTTGTGTGATTTATAGATGGCTTATATGTCCCGGTATCATTTCTTAAATTTCTAATGCTTGATAATTGACAGGTTTCTACACGTTTTTTGTCTGCGAGCCCTCCTCTATATTGGTTTGCCTCGTATTTAATCGTATCTCCTGGTACTAGTAAGAGATGGGGATATTTAATTTGGGTGTATTCTACTGCCTACATCCTTCTTGGCAGTTTGCTCTTTTCGAACTTCTACCCTTTCACTTGAGAATCTATTTTATTCTTTCTCGAATTATTTGAGCTGAGTGCTTTTCTCCTGCTGATGAAATCTTGCTATGTTCACGGGCCCAGATTAATAGCATGAATGAACATGGGAACTACCTCCAACTTCTATCTTGTTATTATTCGGAGGCACTAGCACCAAAGCTAATTGGTTGCTTCCGTTTCAATTGAAAATTCCCAATGATATGTATTAAGGAGGCGTGAAAACAACGAAAACAGCTTTGGCAAGAGTTATCCCATCAGTAATGTATATATTTTTTGCACATAAAAGGCTGGTGACGTTTTTTTTTTGTAGTAATATATAGCCCTGGATGGAGAGATGATGATACAAGATGCCAACTGATTCAAATAGTTGAAATTAGGCTTTGTAGAACTTGGTTGAGCTGTTGTGGTTTTTTGTTGAATTCTAATTCCGTTGAATACCACTGCTACCGTAATGATTATCTATAAAATTTATTTCTTCTCTGTTATCCTTCATGGTGACTTCCCATTCTCAATGGAGACATTAGAGGGAAAAGAAGGTTTTTGGGTTTTCAATCCCTTTTCTTATGGGCAGGTGAGATCTAAACACTACATGATGTAAATATGGGAAGAGCTTTGTACCGTTATGTTTGATGTCAAATGGAAACTAAAAAACCGCTGATGTGAAGATTGGCCTACAATGAAGTAAAGGTGTTGAAAAGGTGAGAGGAAGACGTGGACGGGTGTGGGTGTGCTTGGAAGCATCTTCAACATGATGATTAGGGGAATGTAACCCGGAACAGTGTAAAGAGAAGAAGGGGAGTTTGATGGAGAAATTCACAGGTTTAGAGAGGTTGTACCCATTGGAGCCAAAAAAAAAAAAAAAAAAAAAGAGAATTTTTTTTGCAATACATGCCGAAGAAATATAGAGGGAGGGAGGAGAGAGAGAGAGAGAGAGAGAGATTCTGCGCTGTTAGGGTTAAGAGGATTTTTCCTATATTGATAGCACAGTTAAGAAGCACTCTTTCTATTTTGATGAAACCGGCGATAGTAATGGCGCTTTCTAGACGCTTTCTTTTTCCTCTGAAAGCGCTTTTATTAATAGCGTTTTCAATAGGGCTATTCCTAAGAGCGGTTTAAAAAAGAAAGCGCTATTTTTAGTTACGCTTTCAATCGTATTATTTGTAGGTCGTTTGAAAGCGTGGTCACTTGTACTTTGATACTCCGTGCTATTTTTTTTTTTTTAGTTGCCGACTGGGAGAGGCCTCAAACCCTGACTCAGATTATCAAACTAGGAGCCTGCTTTGTGCTTTTGTCTCACACTTCCACTCATAAACCCATTTCCCCTATCAAAACTCCCCCCCTCCTCTCTTCCCGTGCTCTCACCCATCGTCTTCGCTTCTGCTTCTTCAAATCTCGAGTAGATGCAGACCTAAATCTTACCCCCTTTTTCTGCTGGTGGTACTCTCTCTCTCTCTAGATATGTATACTTACACTCATACACCTATATATACACTTATATTCCGCTGTTCACTTTTTCATTTTAAGGTTAGGGCTAGGGATTTTTACTTTCTCATTTTTATTCAAGGACTCCGTTTGTTTCCACGGAAAATTTAGTGATTCAATTATCAAGATAAAATATGTTGTTTCTAAGTCTTACGTTGTTCTGGATTTGTTGTATTCTCGGGTTCTTAACAATAGAAAAATCGAGAAGACTCGAAATTATAATTTAATTTATTTTCCTTCATTTTCTCTGCAACCAAACGAAGCTTAAATGATTTTCTTGTTTCGGGTAAAATATGTATGGGAATTATTTTCTGTTGAAAGAAACAGGAGAAGAACAAAGATTAAGTCGAATGGTACAAAGATAATATTCTTTTAGAGTTGGGTGGTAGAGAAGCGAAGGGGAAATTTTTTGAGCTGTAGTGGTTTGAAGTTTCATTAAGTCTTGTAGTGTGATTAGTCAGAGTTGGAACGCTTATAAGGCAGATAGTGAATTCAGATTCAATCGGCAATGCCCATATAGTTGGGCTAGTGCTTTTCTAAACTTCGATTGTTGAAGTGATATGATCATGTGTGTTCTATGCTGTCATTAGAATGTACTTTGTCTATATGCGTTTGTTGTTATACATTTTTACTCATACAGTCGTTATGTTTAACGGGCAAATGGCTATATAATGTTAATAGAGATTTATCAATTTTGAAAATTTGCTAAAACATTGAAATATGAGTCAGATAAGGAAAATTGGGGTAATAGTTCTGATTTTTTATGATTTTAATGCCCGTCATTCACTATCACTGACTGATTTTGTTCAAATTAGATTTTCAATTCATTAAATATTTCTTTTGTTTGTTTTGAAATTTATTTTCTCTAAACAATAGATATGTCATTTATGTAAAGGGATAGTGTGATGGGTTTGGAGAACAAGATGAGCACGAAGGTTGACCAGGCATCTGCAGTTGAACCTCGCCGTGTTCAGACCACTGGAACAACTACTTCATCTGCAGCATCGACTGGTAGCCCAAAGATCCCTATGTTTGGAGCAAAGTCTGGATTTGTTATTCCTAAAAACAAATTATCAGGTTCGTTGGTTCCCATCTTCCGGGGTGGTAAGAAGCTGGGAGGTGATGCAGCTAGTGAAGAGAGTACCAAACCGGTGCAAAGGAAAACAAAATGGGGCCCTGATCTGACACAGGATGCTGCTGTAAGAAGAGGAAGAACCTTAGCTTATCAGGTATTTTAAGGATTCTTTCCACATTATGTTCCTTTGTCATCTTTTTGTTCTGGACCTCTTGGTGCTTATTTTTTTCATTGTTTTTTCTTAAATGAAAATTATTCCTGGAGGAATCCCTTTTTTCCTTCTTAAAAAAAATAATAATAAATTGAGGTCTTCACTATATATAAATATTGTGGTATGTATGTATGCTTATATACTCAACTTTTGAAGTGTCATTTCTTCGGAATAGTTTTATTTATTTTATATATATATATATATATAGCTTTTAGACGTTCAATTCTTATTTTTTTGGGTAAATTTTAAAAGCCAATTTTTTAAAAATGGGCTGGAGGCATTTATAGACCCATTTTGTGGGGAGGAATATTTATTGCTCAGCTGGTGGCAATTGAAGATTTTCCTTTTCCCATTGGGTGCTAAGATGTCAGTGTCTTCCTTGTGAATTCCTCACATGGAAGCTTCCCATTCCAGGTGCCACTAAGTGATATTACTGCCTGTGTGGTGGTACAAATTTTGAGCAGACTCGGGTGGATCAAATCGCACAACAGCTAAAATCGGGAATTCTGGAGATTGGAGACAGTCAAGACTTACTATTAGCAGCTAAGGATTTAGATCAGGAGTCCCATAATCATCAGATTAACAATGAGGTAAAATCACAATTGATTGCTATGCTTCTCTAACCATTGCTTCATATACCTTTTTTGGTTTCAGAGTGCTTTTTAAAACTTTCTAAGCACTTACATCATAATTTGTGGATGTAGAAGTCAGAACTGTTAGAACTTGAAAGACGGGAGGCTATTGGTATGCTTGAAAGATTTTTCTAGATTGCATCTTCTTTTTTATATATGTTATGGATAGCATACTTACCTTGTTCTTGATGATTTGCAGGTGAAATACTGAAGTTAGATCCAAGCTACAAGGCCCCACCTGATTATAAACCCCTATTGAAAGAGGCCAGAGTTCCTATCCCTGTAAGTCAAGTTAGAATTATGGTGTTCTGTTGCACTTGCTTTTTATCTCACCATTTAACATGCTTTGACTTTACTTATAAAAGGAAAAAGGCAACTTCTTGTCTACTGTATTAAGGTAATGGCAATCACATGACAAAAATTACACAATTTTACTCAAGCAGAAATTGGAAGATTTTTTTTCCATGAATTATTCGAATAATAAAGATCTTATAGCAAAGTTAGGTTTTAGGATGACTGGTGAGATTTGGTGAGGTAATAGTTATTTTTGTAGAATTTGGGAATTTGCTAAGATATGTAGGGCCTCAATATTGACTGGTTGTGTGCTGTACACTTTTTTGACACTACACTTGGGTCGGCGGCTGTTAGGATCATAGTTGGAAGTTGGTGTTGCAAATCGGCTAATAAGGTGGCTATGGCTAGATGGAAGTTGGTACCTCATGCCATTTTTTGGACTTTATGGAAAGAGAGAAATAGTAGGACTTTTTCTGGTGAGGAAGTGTCTTAACAGTCTTTGGACAGATAGGTCATAGATTTTGTTTTTTCTTGGGGGGAGCCGAATAATTTTATTGGTTGCCCTGTCAGGATTTTTTGGATACTTACTTTATAGGTGTTTTGCTGTATATGGCTGGTGTACAGGAGCTATTGCTCTTTTGATTATATTAATAAAATTTTACCTTATTGAAAAAATATATATATATTGGCATGTTGTGTCTGCAGGTCAAAGAATACCCCGGATACAACTTTCTTGGCCTCATATTTGGGTCTGGAAGTGATACTCAAAAGCGATTGGAAAAGGTAAGTATTCTGTCTGTATGGGCTAACACTAGATGATTTAACTTCCAAGTGATTTCCATTTTAATTTATTTATTTTTGTTTTATGTTTCAGGAAACTGGAACTAAAATACGAGTTTATGGTACCAAAGCAGATACAGGAGAGAAGGTAATTCCATCTGGTGAATAAAAAAATAGTGTTTTATTTTCCATTTCCCAAAAATATCTCTTATACATGCTTACATCACAAGATCTACGTTTGAGCTGTTTTGCCAAAATGTAACACAATGCTTAGGTGGAGCTCTAGTGACTTCTTTTTGTATGTAACTTGTTTCCAGGATGAAATTGTCTCGCCCGAAGAAAAGGAAATCCATGGTGCTTATGAAGAGTTATATGTTCTCATATCTGCCGACACATATGAGAAAGTTGATGCTGCAGTTGCCCTAATTGAACTGCTAGTCACCCCAGTATCAGTGAGTTTCATTATCTAGAAGCTTGTAGAAAGCCATCTGATTCTTGCCTGCTCTGTTCTACAATAAAGCTTATTCATGTTTTCTTTACTTTTTTCTGTCTATTATAATAATAGTAATAATAACAAAGAGCTTCTCTTATGTAGGGAAAGCCGGCTGCAGCTTCCACTGCATCAACTTCAGTTTCTGGAGATGACGTGAATGTTCTTAGTCAGAGCCAGGACACAGCTACCGTTCCTTATATGGTCCCTACTGCTTTGGTAAACCAAGGAGTGGGGCAACCAGTTATGGGACCTACACAGGCTTCTCCACAGGGTCAGTTTCGATACCCCGGTCCATGGCTTCCTCACCCTTCGATGCGTCCACCTTTTGGCTTCAATCCCCCTCCAAATACTTCAGCATCAATTCTCACCAATCCTGCCCATATATCATCGTCTCCTTATAATCCTTCAAACATGCCTTCATTGTTTGGGCCTAGACCAGCTCCGGCAGCTGGATTCGGATCAGTTCTCCAGAGCCCATCTCTTGTCCCTCGAAGTCCACAGCAATCGGCACAAGTGTTGCAGCGCCCATACATGCCTCAGGCACGTCCTTTGGGTCATACTGGCCAACCAAGAAATCCTTCCATGCCTGCTCTACAGCCTTTATCAGCTCAACATAATATGTCAGCTCCACTTTCATTTACTGGTGCCCAATCCTCACCAATGGGGCCACCCCCAAATGCAAGGTCATTTATGCCTTCACCTCAACCTGGGTCAAAATTCCCACCAGGATTGCTACCTGACCGGCCATTGACCCCTGCTGGCAGCTCTACTGGATGGTCTGGACCTCCTGCAGGCACTCCGACATCTCTAGGTCTGAGCAACATGGCGCAGATGGCTCCACCAATTATCTCACCACAGGGGCCTCGTCCTGTAGTTACGCAACCCATTGTTGCATCATCTACCCCACCATCAAGTAATTCAGCAGCTAATATGGTTTCGCCTGTCACCTTTCCATCCCAGCCATCTGCTCTCCAGTTATCCACAACACCTTTAAACCGTCCTATTGCAGCCCCAGTTTTCTCTTCTGTTCCACCATCTCAAGTGAGGCCTCCCCCTGCATCATCAGCTTCTTTGCTTTCGTCCCATGTACCAATGCCTGCACCTGCACGTGCACCAATCCACTCTTCTGCATTGGTTGTGCCTATGCAACCAGTCATGACAAGGGCATCTGTACCGAATCCATCCCCAAACACTGTACTGGGATCCACACCACTTCCTTCAACAGTGGCATCGACAGTCACCATCGCTATCTCTGCAATCTGGAATTCCAAGTCCTGGTACTGGAAGTATACCAAGTTTCTCTCCCATAAAACCACCATCTATTACAGCTCCAAAACCACAACATCCAAGTTCTGGTGATTTCACTTTTCAGCCGCACCGGCCACAGAATCCAGCCCCTCAATCAGTTCCCAGGCTGAGTGGTCAGCATACAACTCATAATCCTCTTCCCCCTAACATGATGGTCCAACCTCCTTTGGCACCTCAAGCTCCATCTTTCCGGTTGTCTGTGCAAAGTTCAACTCCTCAACCCATTACACAAGTCTTCCCGAGGCCACAGATTAGCAACCAGATGGGTCAACCTCGAGCTCCTACATCTGCTGCTCCTTTTGCTGGAAACGTCACTGCCATATCATCTCTGCCTAGACTTCCGGCAATTCCTAATCCAGGTCCTGTTGCACCTTCAACAGCAGGCCTGCAAATAGGACCAAGGAACTTCAGTCCAGCTCACCAAATGCCAAATTTGGCTGGTCCTTTACCTCCGAGGCCCGGAAATCCTGTGCAATATCAGCAAAATTACCCAGCACCACCAACTCGGCCAGAAAACCTCTTGGCTCCAAATCAGCATTTCAGCAACAGTCGAACTTTTGTGCCTGGTAAGCCAGGTTCTAGACCTTCTGGAGGACAGCAAGTTTATGATCCATTCTCACCCACATCTGTGTCTCCTGCACCGCAACAGCAGGGAGGTAATCTGGCAAAGGTGAGAAAACAGGAGAATGATCCAGGAGTATGAAGATTTGATGGCTTCAGTTGGAGTAAAATAAGTATTGCGGTTGTGGGTTCGAATTAGATGGTTGATAGGGGACCCAAAAGAGAAAACAGAATTTCATAGGTTTCCAGAGTAACCTGTTTTTCTTTGAATTCTGAGATCCTAAAAATATTTTCGAAATTGTATTTCATCCCCTGATTACCGATTGTATCCCCTGCTTTTTACCTTTTCCTTTTCCCATGCTGAATGCAGAGAGATTTGAGCTTGGAGTTGTGTGAACTATACAACCTTCAGACCCAATAGGCATAATGCTGTGGGAAAGCATAAGGATCTTATCTGTTGTTTTTCCCTAATAAGTTTATGGGAATTACTCTTCTTTGTTAGAAATCTTTTATTATTTATTTGCAATTGTTTTGACTGGGTTTTTGTTCTATATAATTTTATGCCGTCAAGTTTTTGAGGGTTATGAAAGTGAAGCTTAAAGTAGAATGTCTTATTTTGTTTATCAGCCCCTGAACCATTGGTCTTGATGAAGACCACTGATGCGCTCGCCACTGACGCAGCAACTAGGTAATCTTCTCAGATGTCACCATGGCTGTTCCAATTCCGTTTTCTCTATGCTTAGTTTGGAATCCGAGAAGGGGAGTTTAGAAATGTATTTGAACTTCACAATTTGTAACCTTAAAAGGCACTGTACCATTTTTGAGAACTGGTTTTCCTGATGTTTCTGTTAATAAGTGGTTATTCTGCTTTGGCAGTATCTTAATTTATGTATCTATGCATTCATTTATGTATTTATACTTATCAAGGGTAGTACTATTCATACTCTAGTCCTCGGTCCCATTCAGGGCCACCATCTACTTGCGCGATGTAACCCCCTCTAGCACCCAAGTGAAGATTCAGGCATAAATGCTTGGCTAATGGTTGGATCCCCTGGGAGTAAGAGTTGTACCTAGCACATTCTGCCTTTTGAGGTGTTAGGTGCTGAGACCAACTCAAACGATCTGTTGGAGTTTAATTATTATTATATAATGTATGCACAAGCACGTTGTCACTTTAGCAATTGCTAACTTGTCTGCAACCTTTTCTCATGGTTAAGTCAGTCATTAAAACATCTCTTACCCTGTTGGGAATGACGGATGAAAAAAATATGACTTGCTGGACTCTTTGGCAACTTTCTTGCTTTTGCAGACCAAGAAGGAAGAAATATAAGTTGATTTGCTCTAGTTGTGTTAATAGCACACGCATAAAGTACTCTCTCGAACGCAACAAATTAAAGAAATTGCTTTCCAGTGGAAGCAAAGTATTTGCTTTGTAAAGCAAAAATTCTTACCAATACCATTACAATTATGAACACATCACCACCGCCACTGCCAACACCGTCTCCGCCAAAAAGGTTATACCATTATGCCATAAAACCGGCACCAAACACATGATACCATTGCCCACTCCATCGCCACATTACCTCTGTAATTGTTGATGTCATCAACACCATACCCCTCCATTTTAATTTTTTAATACCCACACATGCCATGTTGTTAACTCATAGTCCCTAGATAGAATGAGTAATCTATATCATGTGCAAAAGTAAAAAATTGCCCCCAAGCCATCTAATCCTTTCGGATTTTTGTGCGGCACTCAAAACAAGTGTTGAGTTCAAAGCACATCAAAGCCACGGCAAGAAAATTGTGTCAAACTATATTCAAGCCTAAAACAGCATTTTGCCGAGAAGTCGGCACAAAAAACCAAGAAACAAGCCTTACAGTTTTCTTAACGAATTGAACTCTAGATAGTACCAAATTCAAAAGATGCTGAAGGCATCTGCCCCCTCGAAAGTCGGTAAGATTTCGTTAGAACTGTTAAAGGAGCATGAGAAACAGCAGCTTCTATTCATGATAGTAATATGTACAGGTGACAGATTTGATACATACAAAGGGGAAGCATGAGATAACAAAGATGGTTCAAACAGAAGGACCAGACCTCAGCACCCTCTCTAGTTTCTCAGCCTTGACATAATCCTTTTCTGTGAGAGGCCCAGCAGGAAAAGGCGTGATTTCCACAAGCAGGTGCGGAGTAGGGAGCTCATCAAACAGAGCTCTCACATTGTTACAACACACACTTTCTCCATGAGCACTCTCCCTCCTAATCTGACAACCCTACAAACAAAACAAAAACTTCTATAACAAGCAGCAAAATGACATTGTGTGGTCTTCAGATCATAAACCCTATAAATCAAGTGTGGCATATAAACCAAATGCAAATGACAAATGAACTGAGATGATACCAAGGAAAGATAGATTATGGTAATGCAAAGTTGTGCTACCTTGTGGGAAGTCACATCTCTGAAGTGATCATCATCAGATAGTAAGGATGCGATGGCCTTAAGGAGGCGCCGACCTTCAGATTTGGAAGCAATTCTGTAATTTCTCCGAAGTGTACCCTTCGTTGTAGGATGCCATTTGCTCACTAATTTCCTTTTGTCAGTTGCTTCGTTCTCTGATTAAACAAAACAAAACAAAAGTTGAATTATTCCCTCTACAAGAAACATATTGATACTAATCAAGAATTCAAAATCAGGAAAAAATAAAATAAAAAAACTGAAAAGTTCATGTTTGCAGCGCCTTGGTTTGATCCTAATAATTATAACCTACAAGCATGTGCCAAGATTCCTCAGTCAACAAACTTTCTTAATCAGAATGTTTTTTGTACAAATTCATACGGAGTATTAAAGTTCATCCACGAATCCTTCAAAGCTTTAATCAAACTCCTAAATGTTGGAAAAAGTGAAGCATGCCATTAGTTCAAAAGGTGACCTAAGCAATACGAGTTCATAACAAACTCCTAAGAAAAGATTTAACACGAGTTCATAACATGAGTCCTTTTTTTTTTTTAATCCCTCTAAGAAAAGATTTAACACGAGTTCATAACAAACTCCCAAAATGCAACCTTTATCAAACTCCAACATACTAATCAGAAGAACAAGCATGTATCAAAGCTTAACTAAAAATCTACTGATTCTGTTTTTCGGTTTTCTGGGCACTCATTTGACATGGAGAAATGCTAGAACTATTAGTGTTCCTAAAGGAACAAGAACTTTTTATTGACACAATAGCCTAAGCATCATCAATCCCCTACAGGCATACGATCAACCATAACTTCTGATCTCCTGATCTCTGCTGGACAAATGCTTTAGACCTTGAGCAACAACTAAAAATATACAAGATACATAAAAGTTTTTCCTACAACCTTTTATTGATAAGTATAGGCAAGAAAAACATTGTCATGACCATCCTCTTCCCTTCCATATTTTAAATATGGGAGGACTACAGTTCACATCTCCCTATTACTCTGAGCAACCACAAAAAAAGGGAAGTCCGAATATCCCTAGTTCACTCTTCCCCTTTCCTTTTTTGATAAAGTATTGTTTTGTTGGGCACAAAAAAAAGAAAAAAAAGGAAGGCCTTAGGCCAGTATACAAGAGGTATGCGCAAAAGAGGGGAACACAAAATACACCCAATTACAACCATCCCAAAGAAAGAGCATCTTAATAAGAGCATCCCCATTTCTATTCAAACCATGATCAGAAAATCCAATTTAAATGTTGAGCTTCGCTTTAAAAAATTACCATTACAAATATAAATGACTACAGCTCTTCAATTTCCTCATTTAAAACCACTCCACTTAAAGGTTTTAACTTCCGACTCACACCAACATTCTAAGAACTTATCCATAAATTTTGCATAGTTGAAGAAATTGACTAAATCTTTGAAGAGTTGAAAATCTCAAGGGATATCATAATGACACAGTATTGAACTTCCAAAAATTTTTGAAACTCCATAACATTGCGGTCCTCACTTTTATATGGGTACTATCATAATGCCATTAATTCTATGTTCATCAACATTTTAACTACTTTCAGAAAATAAAATCCACAAACCTGGTTTCCCTTGTAAGTTCTCAATCCACTGAGAGAACCCCAAATCATTACCACCAGCCTCCAAATCTAAGAAAACCAGGAAAAAAAAAAAAACAATTTAATAAGTAAAAAAAAAAAAAAAACCCATTAACACATCCCTCGCACATAAACTAAAGAACCATATTTAGCAATATTAGAAATCCTAAATAACCAATTATAGATATATATGCAGATAACCCATATTATGTAAACCTGAGACAAGAGGGTTCGCTTGAGATCCAGCTAGGCCAGCCTTCAACAGAGCATAGAAGATGCAAAGCCTTCCAGCCCACAGCACAGGAGCCTCAAGCAAAGAAGCATGAGTAGTGAACTTGGTAGCTCTGGTATTGTGTGATCTACTCCTCAAATAAAGCAATCCTTTGAGGGTATTGATGGGTTCACTTCCAAAAGTAGGGAAGAGGGTTTTGGGCAGCAAAGTGGTAGGATTCAGATTCTTGATCTTGATATAGGTGGTGCTGTAGTGGAAAGGCGATGTCAAGGTGGTCGTCACAACAGAGAGAAGCATCTCTGGTTTTTTTTGCCACACTGAAAATGGTCCCAAATACAACAGAGCAATGAGAGAGGGAGAGGGGGAGCGAGGGATGGAATCGATGTTTGGCAAGGCAATGGTTCCTGGATTGCAAGGGGGGAAACGGCGTCGTTACATTTGGTGCCGTATGAATGTTTGATGATGCCAGGGCAACAATTTATTAGATACAAGGCTAAACAGGAACAAAATGCATCCAGTGGACCATTACCATTGGCCAGAAAGATTTCCCAAAGCTGTTGTCTGGCTAGTGGTGGGTTATCTTGTGAATGGGATGTTGAGGGGTGCACCCACTTTACTTATATACTAGTTTCAAAACCTGTGCAATGCACAGATTTTTATATATATATATATATATATATATATATTTATATTTATTGCCAAATGATAGGATGAGTGATGCCATTGGATTTAAGGGTCATTGGCTAATTTCAATTTTAATAAAATATTTATTCTCTAAAATAGTAAAATGTGTTTTTTAATCTAATATGTCAATTAAGTTTAAAAGATATAAACAAAATTAATTAAATAATTAAATCAAAATAATCAATGGTGCAATGTAAAAATAAAAAATTAAAAATTTAAAATTTAAAATAAAAGCGCTGTTATTAACGCCGCGTTTATTGCACGGATGTTAATAGAACCGCTTTCAATGTATTAGAAGCAGAGTAACACTGTTTTCCGGGTATTAAAAGCTGCGTTAATAACCCCGCTTTCAGTCCCATAAAAGCGGCGTTACTGAAACCGCTTTTATTTAAAGTTTATTTATTTATTTATTTTTTAAAGACATACAAACTTATAAGAAAAAAACCGAAAAAAAAAAAAAAGAAAAAGAAAAAAGGTATTTTGATTAGATGGAGTCTTAACCACCATATCCAGACGATTCTTCTCCCACGGTGGATAAGCATTTTTGAAGCTACAGTGGATAAGTTCATACGTAATTTTCCATGTCCCCCATACAGCATTATCCATTTTGACTATGACCTCTCACTTGGATATATACATATTATCTCCCTCCGAATTGCAAATTTCTCCTTGTGAAACACATTCCTGAAAGTGACAGAAACTCTCAAATTACATACGTACCCATCATTAATTTCGGGAAATGTATGAACTGACTGCTTCATCTTCAAGTTCATACATTTCCCTGATGCGTAATTGATCCGACAAATATTCTCATTGTTTGGTTTCTCGTCATCTGCAAATTCTTTTCCTGAATCACATTCATTTTTTCCTTTTTCTCTTTTAACGTTCATTGGAAAATGAAAAAATCAGGCAAAGGGATCGATCTGTACATTTAGGCCATGTTTGTTTAGCTGGAATGGAATGGATGGAATGGAATCTCATTCCAATTCATTCCAATTCATTCCAAATAGCATGTTTGGATGAGGTAATTTGAATGGGAATGGAATCAAATAGTGTGTTTAAATAACCATTTCAAATCCATTTTCATTCCAGACTATTTCAAGCATGGAATCACATTCCATTTCCATCCATTCCATTCCAGCTAAACAAACATGGCCTTAAGGGAAGAAAAGGCAGAACAATTAAATTGTAACAGGACTGTTTGGTTTACTAACAACTTAAGAATGGCCCACGTTTGAACGGAGGATAGGGGTCTGCATATAATTGACTGGCAAAATAATGTTTAAAGAATTCAGTATAAGGTATTCTTTTTTGTGACGGTGTCATGGGCCACAAAGTCTAAGCCTCGTCATCCTATCTTTACTACTCACACCTGTTTTAACTAGAAAGATTGTGTCAACCTCGAACCTTCAAAACCATTGAAGGTTAGGGATCAAAAGCATCATAAATAGTTGAATAATGATTTTTTTCTTTTTCTTCCTTAAAGAAAAGAAAAGAAACCTTCATGTTTCTACTATACAAGGAATGCCAACTTTGAACTCCAAAAACGGAAAAAAAAAACCTAGAGCTTCAAGATTTGTGGATTCCCAAGATGATCAGATGCTCAATGAAGGAAAAGCAAGCTCCTTCAGATCTTTACAAAGCGAACATCATTCTGCCCAAATGCAGTTCCACAACCAGGGCACTTCCGATGGCGGATCTCTAGATTTCTTTGGATGCAAGGATTGCAGAACAGATGATAGCACTTCACAATTACAACCTGCGAAATTACAAGTGAACCAAATCAATTAGTGCAACATATGAGAGAGAGAGAGAGGGAGTCATCAATCCACATGGTTTTTATTTTAACAGATACATCAGCCCACATGGTTGCCCTATCAGCCACCACGTCAATGGGGCAAGCGGATTGGGGCAAATGAGTTGGGCAATGTAGCACTGCTCATAATTAAAAGGACAGACACAAGTCTGGAGATAATTTTCTCATTCAAAGGATGTAAAGAGAAACAGATATAAGAATTACAGAGGGGTCTCAGCTGCCATGCAAACTTACCTCCTTTGGCCGGTCAAAGCAAACACCACACTTGAGGATAGATTTGCAATCTTTGATTTCATCTTGGAGTCTCTGTATTGCAGCCTCCCCACTTTCAGAAGTCATCTCAGCAACCTTCCTATTCATTTCCATGAGCTCTTCCTCGAGCTTCTTCTTCTCACTTCTGGTTTAACATGATTTTTTCCTTAGTCAGATACGGCTATGCCTTTGGGCGATTACGGTGAACAGATACTGAGATATACAAAGGGCTACTCATCCTATACAAACAATTCAATCACCTATACAAAACCCCTAAACCCTGCTTGGGCTCATAGCAAAAAGGTAACATATTAGTACCACAAGGGATGTGCTGCTCGCCTGCTCATACATGACACTATTTCCTGACATGTGGGTAAGTAATCAAGAACACTACCTATGCTAGTGCAGCCCTTCTGATGGACCTTCATGACAAAAATCAGCTCAGAAGGAGCTTCACAGCCATAAATTAAGGTGATTTTTTTCCAAAATCACTCTAGGCTGCAGTGAATTTCTAGTCACTGCAAAGGTCTAACACAACATCGCCTCGATCAATTGACTGTAACACATCTTTGGAACTATTTTAGTGCACAAGGTCCATTAGGGTGAGGGCTACCACCTGCATTAGATGGTAGCCAAGACACATGTGCCATGCAAAAATAACCTTTACCCTAAATTTTTTGTACTAAGTCTTTCAGATATGGATTTAATATGAATGAGCCGTATGATACATGAACATAAAACCAAAAGCATTGGATCTAACCATTGAACTTAAAATGCCATCAAACCAATAATTAAAAGGAAAAAGAAAAAGAAAAATGTATTACCTTTCAGTGTCCAGTTCCATTTGGATTTCATCCTTCTTCCGCTGGATTTGCTCATGTTCCTTTTCAGAAGAAGAAACAGCAGATTTCAGCCACTTTAACTCCTTTTCAGCATCTGTCAATTCCCACTTTGCCGTTTCTAGGTTCAGTGCAAGGTGTCTGTCCTCTTCAGTAAATTTTACAGCCTCTGTCAGACAAACCTTCATCTGCAAGGTTCAATTTCTTGTTCAAAAAGTCTTACGAGTGGCAAGTTTTCTGTAGTATATGTAGAAACCTTACCTGCTCTTCACTGCGGGCAATTCTCATTTTTACAGATTCTAGTGATGTGCTAAGTTGCTGAAGTTGTTTTGCTAAAGCTTGCTTCTCAGAGAGTAGAAAGCTCTGTGCCTGCTTTGTCTTCACACTCTCAGAAACCAGCTGCAGAAAAATTCTATAGCATGATCAGTAACAACTAACCCAAGCACCCATGATCCAACTGCATCACTGAATTCGATTAACAATGAAACGAAAAAGAAAGAATGCAAATCCTAAGGGATCAAGCAATCAAGGAATAAAACTAAAAGACAGACCTTGATATTGTAGTCATCCCTCTCGGTCACCTGCTGCAACAGATGTTGGTTCTGGGTCTGCATATCTTCATATGCTTGACCAATGGTCTGCAAGAACAAAAGAAATTAATCATCGGAATTTTTTTTATATTTTTAAATTACAAAAGGATTGTGAGATGGAAATGGTGGCAATTGTCAAGAACAAAAACTGCAGCACCTCAAATAATTTACGATTAAAAAAAAAAAAACTCATTAGGACACCTCAATTTCAGAAATATAGGCCTCTGCCTCCCCATCTTTAATTCTAATGGCCTCTGTAAGCTCCAAAACATCCCTGCAAATAAATTGATAGCATAGCATCATCAAGTACTCAAAAACAAAAAATCCTTTCAACTAATTTTTATAAAAGAAAAAAAAAACCAAAGAAAGAAGCAACCATGTATATTACAAGAAGAAACATAATATATATCTTGTTTATATGACAGCATATGTTCTGTGAATTGTGATTGACTCAACCTTCAAAAGTCCCAAAAGGAACAAAACACATTAATAAGCTATAAACAATATCACAGAACTTCACTTGCAGCCCAAATAAATACACTTATGTATTCCGCCATATTGTATCCATTGTTAGTGATCTTGAAGAGGGATGTCACCACTGTTGTTGAATAAACTTGTTTATTTCTGAGCAGTTTGAAAGATGGTGACATTGTAGACACAAGTAAATTTCAAATAACAGTTACTGTATGATCAAGTAGTACAGAAAAACAAACACAACCCTCCGCAACCCCCCCCCCCCCCCCCCAAAAAAAAAAAAAAAAAAAAGGAAGAAACCAACCAAACAACAAACAAAGAAGTCTTGGCAGATAATAAGAAGAAGAAGAAGCACAAGAAAGAGATCAACACAGAAATTTCATACAGTATAATCACGATAAGAAGAAGAAGAAGAAGATTACAACAGCCACATTGATAATCATAACACAGAATCTGTCAATGTTCATATCTGAATTTTTTTTCCCTGTCAGCTAATATATTCCTATTGCAACACCAAAAACATCCAAATCTACGAACAATTTTGAGGGAAAAGTGAAACATATATCAAACCTCTCAGAAGCATCCAGTTTGGCCCTCAAATCAGCTATTTCAGCTTCAGCAGCAGAAAGCCTTTGCTGGCAAGCAGCCTCAGCTTCAGTAGCTGCTTTCACTCTCAACTCTAGACTATGTTCATCTAGGGCATTTTTCAAAACTTCAGCTTGCGCATGAGCTCTGCGTTCTGATTCTTTATTTCCATCACATCTCTGGAATTCAAAGTTAAAAGTTTACAAACATCAAGCGGAGAAGAAGAAATATGCTACCACATAACACAAGGCAAAGGGTTATAAACTGGAAAATAACTCCACACCCCCCCCCCCCCCCCTCTACCCCCACACATCCCAACTATCAACCCATAAAACTCTTTCTCTTACCACCATCCAATCAGTTACATCCCAAAACTCAAACAAATCAGTCCCTTCAAACAAATCAATCATCCTAATATTTAGTAACGTCCCATTTTATGCAGGGCCAACAAAACAAAATCTGCACGTCTTTTCTAGCTTTTAAGCTTGGACAAGTTAGGAACTCAAAAAAATGACTGATAGAGAGGAATATTAGTCAATCAAACTGTCTGCATGGATTCACAGGTGAAATATTATTATTATTATTTTAATAAGAGATGATATTTTTTATTGAGTGCCCACAAAGTGCATAATATTAATGTACCTGTTGTCATAACTTTCCTGTCCATGCATGTCCAAGAATATTTGCAGTTCCATTTTTTCCTTCTGCAATTTCTCAATCTGTAACATTTTCATATTTATCAGCTTAAGACATCATCTCAATTATAGTATGGGCCACGAAAGCATTAAAGTCAGTATTTTTTCTATAGGGGTTTTGGCATTGATGCTCCTACATTATTTGCATATATGCATTCAAAATTTCTATATTCATTACCATGTATTTTGTAGATTCCTCAAGTTTTCACCCTAACTATATAATCTACCTAAAATTGTTTGTTTCCAATTCAAATGAAATAAAATATCCGCATTAATATGTAAACCCTTTCCCATGATGATATTTTAACCTATAGCAACAAATATTATACATGGACAAAGGAAAATATAATACACAAATTGTTTTGATTTGGAATGGGTTATGAAAGGAACTATGATCTGTGGACACAGACACAAGATTTCAACACGAACAAACATTGTTGGACACGGAGAATACCCAAAATCTAGACACAGGGACAAGATATATATGTATATGTTGTTAGTTTACTATATTGGAAAAACATACTTATCTATGTTTAAGTTTGTATGTGCATACAAAAGAAACATAGATCGTAAAGCAATGATGTAAATGTTCTTTCGTACATTCTCTATGCAAATAAAGGTAGATACTTAGCTCAAAAAAGAGCAGAGACTTCAACAAGTGTCAAAAAAAGGTCTCAGATGAGGGTGGACACGGGTGCCATGGAAGACACTTGTCAACACGCCACTTGTCAATAGGTACAAGTGTATATCATAGGAAATGAAAATATATTTTTTTTTTCCCTTGCTTAAAAATACAATTGAGGTACTAATTTTGATTGAGTGATATTTGGTTAGAGGGTCTGAACTGACAAGAATACAAGATATCAAGTATGCTTTGGTCAAAATTAAGCTTGGATTAATGAAATTGGGTATATACGTAAAGAATCTAACATTAGGTGGGAATATTAATACAAAAAGGAACACAATCAAATCAAAACAAACAAACAAACTTACCAGTGCTTTAAGAGATTTGATCTCCACCATTTGCTCAGCACATTTATCTGCTAAGCTCTTTTGCTCATTTGTCTACATTAGCAACAAAGAACTGGTACATCTTAGAGGAGAATGGAATCAACCCAGTTACTCAATTAAAGTTATAATAATTATCAGGTGATCACAGGTTTCCACATAGCCTTGTGGCCAGCTAGTATCCTCGCTGCACTTCATTATGTGAGAGTGCATGATCAGGTTCCAACCAGGTTCTTAAACCCAGTAGACAGGTGACATCCTCTTCTCTTGGCATTACCCAACACTGAGTAATGGCCTTTTAAATCTCCTTCAGGAGTTTCAAATAGTACCCCCATATTTATTATAAAAAAATGATATTAAAAAAAAAAAAAAAAATCCTAAACTAAACTTAACTCAATCAAGCAATCTGAACAACAGAATGAAATAAGAAGCATATATTACTGGCCTGTTTATTTGTCTAAAATGAAACTAAACAATTTTAGTGTATTTTACATAGTATTGAATGATAGAATTCAAAAAATAAGTGGTATTTCATTTCTACAAATTGATCATATAACATCAACGATGGCCATCATCACCAAATGAAATTGGAATTTCAAAATAGTGGCATTTCATGAATTTATAAAAATGATTGATCATACAACATCAATCATAATGATGACTCCAAAATTTTAAAATAGTGTCATTCAAGGTGATGGATTTGTGCCTTCAAAACTACATAAAATACACTAAAATTGTTTAATTTCCATTTGGAAGCCCAAATGAGCCCCAAATGGAACTACAAATTCCAGAAAGAATAAAAATAATATATTGAAGAAACCAAGTAGATAATGACAAATTTTCCTCAAAGATTGCTACATTAGACATTAGGTATTTACAATAAGTTTTAACCCAATCCATGATCTTCAGCTTAAGTCATCTGCCATCCTAGTATTTTATAATCACCAAGTACTAAGAAACAAAAACAATAAGAAAAGAAAGCAAAGAAGCACTTTTCCTTTGAAGGGTTACCCAAAATTATTAATGTCCAGTGGATAATGAATAAGACTCTCGGCCAAAAAAAAAAAAAATAAATAACAATAATGAATAAGACGATAAATATATATATATATATATATATAGTAAGACGATTATTAAAGACAGAACATCCTAAAGGGGGAAAGAGACCAAACCTTTGTACTTAACAAAGCTTTTAGTGACTGGACTTCTTCACGTAAAGAAAGTGCTTCATGAGCCGTCTCCTTCCACCGATTCAACTGAGCTTCCATCATTCCCATTTCTTTAGACAAGGCCGAAGCCATTACACGGAACTCTGCTTTAATATCCTTTCTCCCTGAAGCAACTAACACCTTAAGAAACCAGAAAGTCTACAATTTGCACTGTTGGTAAAAGCTCAAAACAAGTGCAAACAATTTCACCTGAATCCTGGACAGCTTCTTCCATTTTAATCTCAAGATCATTCTTTTCAATAATACACTTCTGTAGCTGAAGCTCTAGCTCTTCAAACCTACATTCAACATTGTCAATGGAATTCCTTGCAGCATCTGCTGACTCTGCTTTGACATTCAATTCCTTCTCTCTTCGCATGACATTAGACCTGTCAGCCTGAAACAAAATTTTTGTAAAAAGACCACACACAGAAGTTAACAACCAAAGCACATGCATGTAAATAAAAGAGTCACCTGTAGAGAATCTGCCAGTGCTTTGTATCGCTCTGCTTCAGCATTCCAATGTTGGAGCTGATCATTTAGTAAAGTGTAAGGTCGGGACGAGAGTACATGTTTGTCATCCTTAAATTCATTCTATAAGAGCACAATGTCACAAGTTAGATTTTACATATAACAAAAGTATATACATTTTAGTCAAATTTTGAAACAATATGAGCATCAATGAGAATTCAAATTTACAAACCTGAAGATCTTGCACTTGTTTTGATAGGATTAAATTGTCGTCCTGTGCTTCTTGAAGCTCAGAAAGACGGTCAGCTGCCAGTATCTGCATCAGCCGTTGAATAGCATATCCTGGTCAGAGAGAGAGAGAGAGAGAGAGAGAGAGAGACCCATGAGAATTACCTTTGTTTCCTCAATGGAATCTTTCAATTCCCGCAAACCCATTGTTTTATCTGCAGGCTTTTCAGGTGACAAGCTTCCATTGACAGCATTTGTAACCTGGGTATGGACCCCAGAGGCTACATCCTTTTGCATTTTCAAATTAATGAGTTTTCTTCTACTTTCTTCAAGTTCTGCCATGCTCTCCTCCAGCTCACCTTTCAGCATAAACAAACCATATACGTGTTTAACAGACAATTATAAGGTGCCATCAACCCCAAATAGCATATTGTGGTATATGTTATTTATCTGCCAGAGAGCTTCTTGGATCTGTGTTAATGTAAACACATATACATGTCTATATGTAATTGTATGCATATAGACATCTATATACCAATTACATCTATATACCAATTATATGAAGAAAGAATAGAAGGATGGGCTCAAGGAACTGTCTTAGAGACCTGCAAGGCGTTTAATTTCAGATTGATCCACTGAATGGCTGTTAAAATACGTCTGAATCCCATCAGCATATTCTTTATGCTTCAAGTGGAGAACATCAATCACCTCATGCAAATTTGTAGCCTCCTCCTTCAACAAATCATCAATCTTACACAATTGGATGATGGCGTCTGATAATTCCAAATATGTAGCAATAGCCAATAATCAATACATCTTCCGGACAAGTTACTACTTCAAGGAGTTATGAAAGAAAATGACTAACCAAATTAGTGGAAATAAATATGAAGAATGATGAATCAACAACTGGACCTCACATCAAAGTTTCTTCTGACCTTCTGCAGATAGCTTTCCACACAAAGCCTGAGCTATATTCACAGATTTTGCTCTCTGAGCTTCAATGGAATCTTCCAGGAAATTCATCAACTCCCGCGTGGATGAATGACGAAAAGCAAGGGCTTCTTCAATACATTTAGCAGTACTATCATCACAACTTCTTTTAACAGAATCTACCTCTAGAAGTCTACAGAGAAACATATCCTCCGCAGGACAGGATGGAATTGAACCTATAGAGAAAATTGAGTAAATCCAGTTTCCATGATGTGACAGAACTTATACTCATCTACAGTTTTTTTTTTTGTTTTTGGGATAGTCCAGAGAAAAGAATCTTATAAAAAAACAGGAAAACTGCTAAATACAACCTCGAGAATGGTCTAGACGGTCCAAAGGTTGTAAAGCATTTTGGCCTCCACCTCGCACCCCAAGCAGCATTAAGTCATCAACCAACTATATTGCGCAATAATGAAAGACCCATCAGAAATTGGAAATCATAAGACAAGTTGAAGAAAAGATCACGATAAGAGAGAATGCACAAAAAATATTTTCAAGATTAACCTGATTCCAGAGTTGGTTCACTGTAATCAATATATCATCATAAGCAATTTGTTTGTCTTTTAATTCTTTGATTTTGGCTTCAAGATCATGCAACTCATGCTTCTGTACATCTAACTGCTGAACAAGTTTTTGATTCTGGTACTGGAGAACTGCTGCATCAACCTGCAAAATAGGATATGATTTATAACATAATCTTACTTCTATTATTCAAAGTGAATTGTGCACGAGTAACATACAGTACAACACATACATACACACATAACATAAATACTTGAGAGCATGAAATAAATCTTGTCACTCAGGTGACCAGGCATCAGATGTCAGCACATGGAAAAGAGGAGGAAGATAAAAGGACACTTATATTAAACAAGTAGCTTATGAGCCACTGACAAGAAAAAAAGTGATGCAGGGTCATAGTAAAAATTTACACAGTAAACAAAGACATCAGAAATCAGGTCAAGAAAACCAGTTGAGAGTGATTCCAATGTTTAAGTTGATTCCCATGCTAGGTAGCCTAACCCCCCAAAACCCCTTGCTTGTACAATCTTAATTACATACAGTGCATCAATAATACAGAGAGGGGTTGCTCAAATGGTATGGTCATGTGCAATGAAACATTGCCACAATCACTGCAGCATTAAGAAAGGACAATGTCGTTCAAGCTAAAGGCATTGCAAGGATATGGGGGAAAAGTGGAAAACGCAATTATTTGAGCTTGTCAGATAGAGTCAATGACCCGTAATTTGACATGGTCCTAGATAAAGTAGAACAATTAAATGCGATACCTATAGCTGACCCTAAAAAATTAGGATAAGCCTAAGGCAAATTTAGTAAATCGAAAGGTACCAAGAAAATATAGAAACCATGTACGCCATGCACAAATTAGGCAAGAGCTAGTTTCCTTTTCATGAAGATGTACTAAAATATGATTTATAAAGATTTGTGTTCTCGATAGAAGAAAAATGGAAACTCAACAAAATCTATATCAGTAGAAGACCAATATAACATGAGCTTATTTCTATGGCATTAAAAGTCATCAATTCAAGATGACAAAAATTATCAATTTCCTTCCTTCCTATATCCCACAAAATTGCAAATATCTACACTTCCCATAGGCCCTCAGACCACTTTCCAACCCCTAGTCATATAATTTTTTTTTAAAAAAACCCTAGGAATAGTCCAGGGAATATCAAGCCCAATGGCTTTATAAAGTATGCAAAATAATAAGGCACGTGTTCATTCTTCATTCTAATTTGAATGATGTACTCTAGAGTAAGAATGATCTCTACAATAACATAAAAGTTGTAAAAAAAACACACATCATAACCTTATCAAGCTTTTGCTCTTACTCACATGATTCAATTCATAAGATGCACCATATCTTTAATACAAGCTATTCTAGAAATATAATAATCAGTGGATGAGTGGAAATACAACAAATAGTAGAAGAAATAACTGAATTTGTGAGAAGCTAAACATGGCAAGATATGATGAGGGGAAGTCGTCTAGGATGATCTAGTAAAGAGGACTGCGCTGATTCAAGTTGACAGTGTCACAAGGACAAGAGAAAGGCCAGAGCAAAAGAGGTTTGAGGGGTTGAAAAGGAAAAAAAAAAAAAAAAACAAACAACATGATGCCCCATAATGTAACAGAGGAAACAGCCCTCGATTGAGCTCAGAATTGTCTCGACTCCAAGTAGTTGGGATTTAAACTTTGCTGAGTTGAGTTAAATTAAATACTATCGTGCTCACAAATCCTAATTTTTTTAAACCCACTTATCAGACATTCCATGGCAGTCCCTAGTAAAACTAATTGGTTCGGTCGAGGCATGTCCAATTTTCAACCAAAACAAGGTAAAATATAAAAACTAGCAATCTTTTTTTTTTTTTTTCGTTGCCACATTTTTCTCTTCTACCAAACAGAGGGTGAGTGAATATAAAATGTAGAGAAAACCTACTGTACAATTCAGTGCCTAATGCTCTGGGTTATAAAATATTCGATAAAAACATAGAGCCTGTTTATATATATGCCCATGGAAATTGAATTGTTTCAATTTGGTTTACCTTGCAACCCAACACGGCTAAATTCAATGCTATCGTCAACTACTTCATACTATTGGAACCCTAATTTCATAAACACTTCAATTAGGAACGCACCAAAATCATTCCAATTCGATTATCTTTTAGCAGAACATAAACTTAACCCTAACCTTCGTTTGATCACTGAGATTTACTGAGAGAGAGAGAGAGAGAGAGCGAGCTTACGGTTTTGTTACTGGGAGGAGAAGTGGATGAGTTGCGGGCCATAGGAGAGGATACGGAGTTGAGATGGGGTCTCTTTTTCTCTGGTTCATCTGAGTCTGTGTTCTCCATTACGCCTCTACAATTATTAGCTCCACCATTAGCCACACCGAATGCTTCAAGCTCTGAGAAACCCTAGGAGAGAGAAGAAAGAATTTTTGGGAAGATGGACAGAGAGAGATGGGAGCAAAGAAATCATGACGGAGTAAGCAAACGACGTCGGTTTATATGAAATTATAAAACGATTCCGTTTTAGCGCTCTTCGCTCTTAATTAAAATTCAAAAATTCGTTATATGGGATTTTTTGTTTTTTTTTTTAATCTAATTTTGCAAAAGAGTGAGTGTCCCCATTGCTTTGCAAAGGGACTAATCCATAGACTCCCATCACAACGTGTGGGACAATTATCGGATCACCTTAAACTTTAGGGTAAAGGTTATTGCACAAATTAAATTTGAATCACAAAACCTATGGTTCATGAGGAGCTATCCATACTTGATTTATCTTTTAAACGAAACTCTCATAATTTAGTATATTAATAATTAACTTAATCTATATTTTATTAAGTTGTACAACAATAAACTTAGTGGAATGATTATGAATTACAAGTACAATTAATAGCACAAATGAAAATGACTCTGGAAAAAATCAACCCGCTTTCAAATTTTTGTTTCCAAAATTAGAATGATTATGAAGCACGAGAACAATTATCCATTCATTCACGAAACTTCATGGATGCTGCCAATAATTTGGCACTTAGCAATTCTTGGTGGGATTATGGTGAAGCTTACATATCATCCTTGCTTAATCAACTTAGTCCTTGTCATAGCTTAATCTCACAAACAGAGAAATTCAGAATTAGCAATGGGTGACCCTTCAGAGGACCAACATATTGAAAGTGGCTGCTTTGGCCTTTCTTTCAATAATGGAATGCTACATTGTCAAGAAAGAAACAAAACTTTGCATCCTCTAGGAAGGCACCCGACAGTTTTTTAATGGGTACATCTTCCATCCATAGACAAGTTTTCATATGTTTGCAAGTTACCCTAGTTAAGTATCCTAATTATGCTTTTTCATAGAATAGGGACCGAAATCATAATTGGCTGAATTTAAACCATCTAATTTGAAAACATTTTATATCTACCTTTTTAAATTTTTCCAAAATTTGTATTCTCACTCCATATGAATCAAACAATTAAAATTACATAATCAAACTTATTATCTACCTATATTTTTTGCAGTGAAATCCAATCCTTTGATGAGGAAGGTCACGTAAAATTTGCTTTTAGATTGCTCAACATTTCATATTAGATCTTTCATTTTGCAATGTCAAATTTTTTTTTTTTTTTTTTTGTTGGTTTGACAGGTTAAGATGTCCTAACCAGTTTGCGTGCATCTGAACTAAATCTCTTCTTGGGCGATCTTAAGGGCACTCTCCCACATCGGCCTGGTATGTTCAGGAATTAATTCTTGAAATGCTCTCTAGAAAAATCGAACTCAAGTTAATAAAATAAAGGGACTCTCTTCCTACTAATTGTACTAACTCACTTGAATGCAATGTCAATTTCTAGGTAGGGTTCATGTTTGGGGATTTGGAGGGGTGGATTTGGACATAATCCCCAAAATCGATCTAAAGAATTTTTAATCAACCAACATTTAAAATATCTAGTGATAGATATTGATACCATATCTCAAATTTCAACTGACTTGACCTAAAACTGTAGTCGACGCTTGGTTGGATTGGGTTAGGTTTGGTGCTCCAATCCAAAACCACTAGAGTTATTACCAGTGTCTTTTCCGTTACTTTCACATCATTCAGAGGGGATGTCCAACCAACTACCATATGAATTACCGTGAAAGCAATTAAATAACTATGATGATATCCTTGCCTTAATACGGAGTAATTATA
This sequence comes from Liquidambar formosana, assembly GCA_039720395.1. Lineage (NCBI taxonomy): Eukaryota > Viridiplantae > Streptophyta > Magnoliopsida > Saxifragales > Altingiaceae > Liquidambar > Liquidambar formosana. Next base: position 34,887,315 of record CM077831.1, read on the forward strand.
TGATAAAAATGCCTAAAGATTGCGTACGCTGAAATAAGTCATTTCATGAAATATGTAAAACAAAAACTTCAAAAATTAGGTAGAAATTAGGTAGATGATACATGTTTGTTCATGATCAATAGGGCAAAAAAAAAAAAAAAAAAAAAAAAGGAGGAGGGCGCCGGAGGGAGGGTGGGGGGGCGGCGATGGAAACAACTTCAACAATCAACAAAAAGCAAGAGCATGACACAGTTTGGAAATTAACCATTTCCTATAAAAACAAGTTTTAGTTTTTTTTTTTTTTTTTTTTATATATTAAGCAATTTATAATTAATAAGATAAGCTATCGCTTTCAACCCCTTCATCCTTATCTGCAGGGATAACATTCTCAGGCAAATAGGTGATTAGGATGGAACCAAAACACATACAATGAACAGCCCATTGGACAAGAAAATGAGTATAATTGTTAGTTACCCTAGAAATGCGGTGAATCACCCACATAGGGGTATTGTTTAACAAAACTTAACATCACATATAACAGGTTAGATGGTCCAATTTGGTAAAAACAAGTTTTAGTTGGTTTGAGTGAATTAGATTTGTGACATGTCTTGGATCAAAAACCTTTGTAGCTAAGTTTCCCGGCCTCCAAACAAACAAATTCTTGGGAAGGAACTAGAAATGGGCTTCAAATCTAATGAGCTTCAAATGTGTCAAAATTGGATTGGCACGAATCGATAAGTCAAAACAAAGAAATTTACCTTAGCACTTATGCTAACCCACCGGCCTTTGACAAGAGTCTAATTACTATTATTTATCCTATCATCTTATGTTCATGGTTTGTTTTTCTCTTTAAGTATATGACCTTGAATAATTGAGTTTAGTATTAATACCAAGGGCATGCAGGTCATAAGGCAAAGGGGGACCCACTAAAGACGATTTAGCAGTTCCACTGACTAGTTGACCCCAGAAAAGGATCAAGCCAATCCCATGATCAGAACCTTTTAATTTCAATGGTCCCTTTGTTTGAAGTTAGAAATGACCCCAATGTTGAAATGAATGGGTCTAAATTGTCTTTTGAGTTGACACGTAGGATTATATTATTGAATCACTTGGTAGGTTTTTCTACACCTCATCATCTTGATACTTATCTTTTCCTAACTTCTTTTTAATTAAACATCATGCATAGTCCTTTCTCCTTTTTGCAAGAATCCAGTAGGTAAAGAAATTCTATATTTACATTCACAAATTATATATTTATTGGGGGAAAAAAAATGGTACCTTTATAGCTCAAACACCACATTTCCCTCTTTGAGTCTTTCAAACATCATTCTCTCTCTTTATCAAGCATGTTTAAATCTAATCACATGTGGTGTGTTATCAATTCCAATGGGCGATGTGAACCATTTATTAAAGAACTTTCATGACAATCTCAAACACACATACACTTGTTCATAAAAATACATAGGATCCCAAAAAAATATAAGACCCCATTTGTCCGATACATATCCACGTGGCTTGATATCTATCATTCCGTTATATATATATATACATATATATAAGGGAGTGATCCGTTTATAATTTGGTTTAAAATTTTTCTCTTATATCTCTCAATATCTTTTTTTGAGAAAAATATTTCATCAATCGAATCGTTGGATTATATTATCTATTTATGCCTATCATGTATGCTAAATTTCAAGTAAATCAGATATCTTGAGAAATAGTTAAATAGGTATTTAATGTGGGCCTCTTTGATTTTTCCGAACCGATGGCCGGCAAGAACCACTAATTTTCCTTAAGGGTCGATGGCCTTGCATGATGTTGCATCTAAACCTACAACGGATAGGTTCACACGTGGCTCATGATTAAATTTTCTAAACACCAATTTTAATTAATAATGCGTGCATCTTTAAGGTAAACATTATATCAATAATTATGACCACTAGTCATTGTCGGAGACGACCCTTGTAAACTACAAATTTAGAGTTAACGATATGCATAAAACATGCCTGCCCACTCACTTTAGGAGACAAGTGATTTAAGCACCTCTAAAACAAAGTAACCAATCACCGAATCACGCAAGTCTTTCAGCCAAAAGGTAGTAATGGACAAATAATTTAAGAACCGTCCCGTCAAGTTAATATATATTAACATGCGTTAATTAGACAATGGGAGAGATTATTGTCACTACATAAAATACTCTAAACTCTCCACTAATTAAATCCCTTCAAATTTTACTATAAGCATCCCCTTATTTTCTTAAAATACCCTTAATAAATAATCTGAAAACCTCAAACATTTTTTCCACCCACCCCACCCACAACCCATCCCCCTCTCAAGCCCTTTAATCGAAAGCATCATCTCATCAACAACTCATCGGACAGCAACACTAATCGACACCGTTGCCTCACTAGAAGTCAACGCCAAATGAACAATTCTAAATTAGGATTTGTATAGTTAAGTTATTCGGTATTTTAAAATGGAACAATATAAGCTTGTTCGAATTCTTACAAGTGAACAATATTCATTTGTTCGCAGTTTCATAATCGAACAATCCTAAAACATTTTTTTTTTAAGCAGTTCGGAGTTTTAAGACGAAACAAACGAACTTTGTTCGGATTTAGAAATTGGAAAGCATTAAAACCGTTCGATGCATGTTACATAAATGAACATTTTGAACATGTTTGGAAATCGAGAAACCGAACAAGGTGAAATTCAGAATACGAAAAAATGAAATTAAACTTGACAAAAAATGCATATATAAATACTTACTTTTTGGTTGCTAATACCATCTAGCTTGGTAATACTTTTTTTGTCCATTATTCAATATAACATGAGAAACTACTAATTTTTCATATATATATAGATTTAATGTCAAGTTGTTAGGGTTTGTGAAAATATGAAGTCTACAAATAATATAATGTTTGTGGAGTTGGAGGATGGAGTGGGGTGAGAATAAGAAATTTTTTAGATCTTTAAGTAAATATATTCTTATTGATAAATGTATATTTAGATAAAAAGAATTAACAAATTATTTTAATTAGTGGAGGGTTTAGGATATTTTATGGACCTGATGGCTATAACTTGACCATTACATAATATATGATGTGATTATCTTCAATGAGGAGCCGATGATATCGATGTGACCTCTAGTTAATTATTGCCAACAGTTGCTCTTGACATTAATCAAGTAAGAAATCAGCAACATGCATGAATACACACGGGAACGCCACCACGTACCCTCTAGAGCATAATCATAATTAAAGTAAAATTAACATCCTAGTGGATATGTGTCTTTTAGAGGGAGCCATTTACCTCGACATGACCACTTGCGAGCCTTTTCACTAGTACCATACAGGTTAGATGTTGTCTGTACCTCACTTTTTTTCGGATTTGGATTTGCTCAAGTAGGAGACTTTAAATAGGGAGAGGATTCAGTGCTGAGTTTGCAAAATTCAGCACGGTATTGAACTCATTTTTATCGTTCATCTCAGTTTTAAATGATTGAGATTGAAAAATGATAAAATTATCAAAATATCCTTATAAAATAACCTTTTTATCTTCCAATCTCAACCGTCCAAAACCAAGATGGACGACCGAGATGAGCTCGGTATGGTGCTGAGTTTTCTAAACTCTGCACTGAATCCAAGTCCCTTTAAATAGGACGCTCAAGTTGACGTTGGATGTGTGTCATGTGATGCCAACTATTCTTTCAACGGCTGAGATGACACAAAATTTCACTTCATATGTACTTATAAACACAAATTATTCTTGATTCCTTCTCATCTCAGTCATTGAAAGAATGGATACGCCTACATGACACACAATCAACGTCAACTTAAGCGTCCATTTAAAGTGTCCAAGTTGAGCAAATCCAAATCCCTTTTTTTCCTACTTTTCTGTTGTTTTCTCTTTTGCCAACTTTTAGAAGCAATCCATGCGCAACTTTAACCCGACGCTACTCCCAATTTGAGCTATTTGATGGCACCATTTGATTGGCTTCAGTGAAAATATTAAGGGGTTTTGACTTTCAATATTTTTTAACATCTCCCCATCGATGCCTAATCCATATCAAAAAATCAACAGGTCATTGATATCATACGAGAATTAGAATTTAATGGCCGGCCAAATGATTTTTACGGATCTCTCTCGCTCTCGCTCTCGTGCTCGCGTACACGTGTTGGTCACGCAAGAATTTATATATTTCATTTAGGAAGCAAAATATATTATTGTCAAATTAAATTATATAAGATACAATTTCATTTTGAAAAGAAAAAGGAATGTTATTATTTCAGAGATTGAATAGACTAATCCTTTTGACCGTATAGTTTTCCGACGTGTCAAGTAAGATGATCATTAAAAAATGTTTACTTTCATTATTATATTTATAAATAAAAAAACACTTTGGATCAGCCATTCAAATTACCTTTTCCATGGTCAATAGTGAGTAGTTGGGTACGTAAGAGAGAAGAATAACTACCCAAAAAACAAAAAAGAAAAAAAAAAAGAGAGAGAGTATGGGGTGTGCACAAAAATTATTTAGTCCAGCCAACCCAACAAACATGGCTACATGTTTTACATAATGTTTTAATTTAAGGTCTTAAAAATTGATATTGACTGTTTTTTAGGCTGTCGCATTCTTCGCGTAGATTCTTTTGCTAGAATATATGAAATCATTATGTTTGCGTAAATGTCCGCAGTTTTGATGTAAATTTATCCTTCTATATTTTGTAATTTATTTCTCCATAAAAAAATAGTGGTGACATTTCTTTTGGGTTTTTATTTTTCTTTGGCTCCTGGGTTTTTGACATTTCAATCAAGTATAGGGCAGGCATTCTTTTGTGTTCTATGTCCATATATATATATATATATATATATATATATATGCATATCTATTACATATTATAATTAAGAGATATATGCTGACATCAGCATTATAATGACATGGCTTCTTAATAAATTTTTCCTCCAAATTCCTACCTTCTTCTTATCTTTGGGCCCACACCATGATGTCAGCAACTCTTTTTCCTTTTTTTTTTTTTTTTTTTATTTCTCATACACACTCCCTTCTCTCTTTCTCTCTTCTTCTTTTTTTCCCCTTTTCAAATTTCAAACATGAAAACACTTACCTCCTGGTCGTGGTAGCAGCACTAGCTGTGATTAGCATCAACTTTTAGGACCACTTTGAATATTTTTAACATCCTACTATAAGTAGCAGGTGACAAATCTTGATAACCTTATTGCGAGAAGCTTTATATGTACTCCACTCTACCTCTGCTTTTAAAGCTTGGATACAGTTTTTTTTTCATGTTATCTATATTGTTTTTTGGGTGGAAGATATAAGTTAAGAAAATGTGTGGACCCTTATTGGTTGTCTTCAAATTTATTTGTGATTCCCGCGCATTTTGCAGGTTCATACTAATATAGTATATATGAAAGTAACCTCTGCGAAGAAAAAATGTGAAAAGAGAAAAAGAAAAAGAAAAAGGGGGGCATGATATATTTTTCAAGCATGATTTATGTACGCAAGATGTGAAAAACAAGAACCTGGCCTCCAAAAGGCTAAACCGGTTCCCTTTTTGTAAAAGACTAACAGGTATTGCACAATTTTGGTCCATTCATTTTGCATTTTCCCTTAGCTTTCATGTAATTCTCAATCAAAAGTCCAAAACTTTTCCACGGTACAATCATGACTCATGACATGTGGCAACGTTTTCTTCCTCAACCTTGACGTGCAAGGTTTCAAACTAACCCCACATTAACATTAAAGCATTCAATTTTAATATTATTTAAACAATGGTTGCGTCACTCTAAATCTTCTAGAATCTAATGGGTTCACTTATGCCAAAGGTTTGGGGTTCATCCCACCTCAAAAGGGTGTGGGGGGGTTTCAAGGGGGTTCTGGATTCGATTTTTTTGAGTGCGTGTGTGTGAGTGAGTATTTATCGCTTGGCTAAAAAACAAAAAAGAAAAAAAAAGATTGGATCGCTTATAAATTAAACAGCCAATAACTAATTTGCATATCAACCTTTTGATTGCCAAGGTGCCGTCAGAAAATAAAAGAAATGTTGGAATCTTATGGCAAAAGCATTGATTTTTCTATTATGTTGCGTTCACAATGAAGTTGAGTATAACTTTTTTTTTTTTTTTTTTTTTTGTCCATTTATTCTCCCTTAGAAGCAAGCCGAAATTTGGGTTCTATAGTGGCTGAGGGGAAACTAACAAAGTGGATAAATTGAGGGAGAAGGGAGAGGAAGGGGGGTGGGGGAGTAGCTGAGAAAGCACAAAATGAGCATAGAAAATAATACCTTATGTCTGTTTGAGATTGGACTAATGTTATGAGATTCCATATTTTCATTGCTTCTCTGCCGGTGGCCATATGAATTTGAGTACCAAAACCAAATTAGAATTGTAATTGTTGTGCCATGATTTTTTTATTTTTTTTTTCATATAATTTGAGTACCATATCTTGAAATTGATTAATTAATTAATGGGAATTAAACAATTTTATGAGGTTAAGAGTGACCTATGTAGGTAAAGTTCAAGATTGATATTTTCTTGTCATCGGATTAACATCCATTCATTTTCTTCAAATCTCTAAATTCATTAACACTTCACGTACTGTAGAGTAGGACATAATTTCCTAGCAAGAGAGAGAGAGAGAGAGAATCGAAGTAGGACATAATTTTCTTGTTCTTTTTGGAACCAATGGCCTACATCGTCAGTGGTCACCACCGTTTTTTTCATCATCATCATCATTGTGTTGTCGTCGTCCTCCTTATTATTATTATTATTATTATTAGATTAGGCCTTGGGGTTACAAGGCCATGTCATTTTCAGAGTTCAAATTGGTTCATTATGTAGTGTTAAAGGCAAGGTGTCATGGGCTACCACCATTCTTGTGGGAATTATATGTAGTGTTGCTTTTGATGGTACAAGGATGTTGGTATATGAAAGCTACTACTAAAAATGGGATGGACAATTGTACCCAAAACGAAGACTCTAAGGGAAAAAAAAAATTATAATGGACTGAGTGATCAAGAAGTTTAGCTCAAGCTGAGTTTAGCATGACCTTGAGTCGACTTGAACATGTCCAATGTCAATCCATATGGTTTTTTTTCCATCATGGTCTCGACAAAATAACAAAATAAAAGGGTACCTAAATTTTAGCCCAGAGGAAAAAAAAAAGGTACCTAAAGTCTGAAAAATCAGAAAGAATTTATTAAAAAATTAAGCATGCTCTATTGTCTAGAATCATGAAAATCAAATAGAAAATTTTTACAAGTTGGTGGAATATTACAAACAAATTTTTTCCCTATTTCTTACTCTTACTATACACCCACACATAATAATAGACTCAACCTAAGCTAAAACCCATCAATGCAAACCAAACAATATATGACACCCCAGGAAATTTTATGTCCCAGCACTCACTTTCTCCACAAGAGTCTTTCTTTTCACTAAGCCAACATTATTGAAGGCTTAATTAAAACTAATAGTGGGATCCCACCAACCAAACTTTGTACACACATACCTTATCACATCTCCATCTTAATTCGTTTTCTTCCCCCTACCTTTCCATGTCGACCGGCGCAAAGGCCTTCCCCATATGAAGAAAACTTTTCGACTCACCAAGCTTGTTTTTCTTGTGTGTCGTCGCTGCCTCAATATCTTCAACCTCTTCTGCTAGCTCTATCTCTAATTCCTTTGTCAATGACGTGTACTCGACGTTTTCGCCATATTTTTTTACTAGCAACAAATAAAAGGACACGGCGAAAATTGTTATTCCGATCAAGTACCAGCTGAATTGAATGTTCACCAGCGCTTTAGCCCGGTGGAGGCTCTCGTCGTCCGAGCAACGGACCACGTCGTGGCCTTCTTCTAAGTGGATGAAGCAACCTTTTGGGATCAAGGAAGGTGTCCAAAGCATGAAGCCCATGACCATAAGCCAAACACCTTGGAATAATATACTAGCTGACCTAACAAAACTCACTAAGAAGCTTTTTGGTAGACCAATTCCCATGAGGGTAGTGGTGAGAGATACAAAAATGACAATTTGAAGAAGCAAGTGGTATTGGCCTTCTACACCCATGTGGTCAGCCGAGTGGAGGTGGAAGAGGAAGAGCTGCTGGCCAAAGGCTATGGCTCCAAGCAATTGAGTTAGGCCATACTGAGCTTTTGGCCCAATTCGATCAAGGAGGATGGTAAAAGCCGCAAAAACAAAGAAACTCATTGATATGGAAGAGTGCTCAAAGTTGTGAAGATGGTTTGAAGGGATGGTCCCATCGGTGTCGAACGGTTGGTGTCTTGCTGGGCCTATGAAGAGCTCCATGGCTATGGAGAGAGAGCAGCCTCCCATGATGAGGAAAGGCTCTAAGTATTTGAATTTTGAGGTGGCGAAGAAGGGTAGAGATGTGTAGGAGGTTGGGTGGAGAGCATGGAGTTTGATGTGGTTAAAGAGGTGCCAAAAACCAATGAGAAAGAAGCCAAAGCCTGGTGCAACATGACCCTCAAAAGTGCCCATGTTTGTCTTTGTGACAATTAAGGCTTATTGTCCTTGGAGAAAGGGAGAAGAGGGTGTCACTTGTTTGAGAGAGAGAGAGAGAGAGAGAGAGAGAGAGAGAGGGGAGGGAGAGAGGAAATGAGATGAGTAAAGGGGGGATAGAAGGGGGGGAATTTAACGGGGGGTTTGAGTATGAAAATTCAAAAGGCCTAGAGGGTTCTGTGAGGGGGGTTTGAAGTTTGAATATTGAGAAAGGCGATGTGTTTGTAATGCTGGCTTGGGGAATAAGACTAGCAATAGTTGACCAATGACCCCTTAGCTATGAGATGAGGTTAGCAGCCAGTTTTCTAGAAATAAATTAAATAAAGTACCAATCTCTCCTAATCCACACTTTTTAAATTGAAATGACTAAATTACCCTTTGTTGGTTAGAATGAAAAGTGTTGTTTGGTTAGCCAAAAATTGAAGGGTCATTTTCATAATCTCAACCCTTCAACGGTCACAGCCGCGACGCCGTCATGACTCGGGGGGTTAAAATGGACCAACGAAGCTGACCCTATGCTCTCCTCTAAAAAGATGTCCTTTTGTCATTCGAATATTCTATTACTATCAAAGAAAATAGATAATTAAACTAATTTCTTACGCCCCTTTTACATGTTTAATCTAGAATAAGTTACTAAAGTCAGCTTCCCAACAATTCCCCCTTCTCCAGTTTCTAGTAATTTTGCTTTCATTCCCAAGTTTTCAGATTTTGCTTCTCCTTGCACGAGATGTTCTCCAATTATTGCTATCTTATAATTTATTGTGCCGTAGATTCATGGAGACATTAATTTCATAGATCACGCTATAAAATATTCAAGGATGAAACTCAAACTTTCGACCAACGGTCTTACATACCCAACCCCATCCTAACCTATTCTATCTTATTCTATTGATTGATAACACGATGAGTATTAAATCTTTATTTCTTTTAGCTTAGCGTGATATCCTCATTCCTTTGGGATACGTGGAGGATGAGTTAATTCTAAGTACGAGAGGCTTTCTTAACAAGTAAACCTTTTAGAATAATTTAATTATTTGGTCAGTGAGGGAGTGTGTGAGAGGTCGCATGTCTAAAAGGAAAATTAAAGAAGTGAAAAGCAACAACCTCGTAAGCCCACTTAATGATAATCGCTTTCAAATTTCCTTCTACCTTTTCGGCTTTTAATCGTCTAGCCACTTGCTTTTTCTTTGATTTCCATACTACCAAAGCCTTGAAATTGAACATATTACCTTTTATTCATTGATTTTAAGTTTAAAAAAAATAATTGTCAAATTAGGCAAAAACTTTTGCTTTTTTCCTTATTTCCTTTTTTTTCATTAAATTTTTTTTTTTTGTGTGTAAATGGGTTTTTGCCATTTAATACAATAATGACAAATTTGAGTTTTGCTTATCCGCAAAGAAAATGGCATTTTTGTAATCTCAACCATTTGACAACGACCACCGCGACTACGACGGGGATGGTGTTGAGCCTCACAAGTTTCTCGTGTACCACGAAGCTGACTTTTTATTTTACTTATATATATATATTTTTTAATGAATAGATAAGTACATAATTAAAATTAATTTCCAAAAATCGTTTTCTCATAAGCAGTGATTTGCTAAAAGCCAACCTCCCAGCAATTTCTCATTTTTACTATTGATGACAAGCAATTCTTTCCATTCGCATGCTTTCACATTTGCTTCCCCTTGTGGCATTCGTTCTCAACATATACATGGCCAGCCTATACAATTTGTTTTTGTTCAAGACATTAATTTCATAACACGTAACCAAAATAGTCACATCGTCGCATGGAGGGAAATTTCTGGGGGGTTCTAGAAAAAAGTTAGAAGATAAAGAGAAGACATAAAAAATTTGGAGAAAAATATAAAACTGCATGCATGCATCAACCCTGCACATGCCATGCCAATAATGTGAAATCAAAATTATGTAATTGCTTGATGGCATTTTGGTCTTCGTAAAATATTGAATAATGATATGATAAATGTTCAATTTCTCATTTGAATAATGATATGATAATCACGTGCGATTCTTACAATCTATTTGGATTGTTGCGTCTTGTCTTGTCACATAACAATTCAAATAGATTGTAAGATTCGTAGGCGATTCTGAATATTCTCAATTATTATTCAACGTGCACGCATATAGATTGAATCATAGAATGCTTAATTCACAAGGATGTCCAAGGGTTTTGATGAAGTAAAGGCTTACGTTCATTTGATTATCCACGTGACGACATATATAATTAGAAGGGCATTTTAGTCATTTTATGTACATCGTACGGACGAAGTATGGTTTACATTGAAATGTTGAATGTCTCCGGCGGCCGCCAGCGGCGCTCTTTGGTCACAGGAAAATTCTAATTCAAAAACGTATCTGACCCTGCCTTTATTTTATTGGTTGTCTTTTTTTATGCCATTTTATTATTTATTATTATTATCTATTTTTTTCTTTGGGGGGTCAATTGTTTTTAATACTTATTTCCATCACGGCAATAATATCTCCTCTATTTATTAGTTATAGACTTGTATTTAAATGATATATGAAAGTTGGTCTAATTAATAATGGTTTAATTAATCACCCATATATAGTTATATACAAGGTCATTTTGCGACCGTCAAAATGTACGGTCCATTGACCACTCTGCCGCCGGTGGCGCCGGCTACGATGACACAGTAAGCTTTAATCAATGAATAGAGCTCTCTTTTTTGTAAGAGAGACCGAGAGGGCTATGTCCATCGAATTCGAAATATATTTGTGCACTTAAAAGTTAAAATTAGGAAATCAGACTCTAGTATCGTTTGGTTGCATTTATTTTAAGAATTTTTTTTGCTTTTGAAAGTAAAAAGTTGTAAAAGCAAAAAACATTGTTTGATTAAAGGAACTAAAAAGGACTTCTAAAAAGTAAAAAGCAAAATGTTATATGTTAAGCAAAAACGATGAAGATTTACTTTTAAAAGTCATTTTTATCTTTCGGACGAGTTTGACCTTAACTCAAAAAATTCGCAATCGAGAGAAGTTATGCTTATCTTAAGCTTTTATTTAGACAATGATGATTCGGTAGAGTTTCCCATAACATCGAGAAAATCACCGTCGAAATCAATTTTACCAAACACACTTTTACTTTTATTGCTTCAACTTAAAACTTAAAAAGCAAGAAAATGAAAAATGATTTTTTTCACTTAAAAATGTATCTTAAAATAAGTGCAACCAAACGGTGCCACAGTATATGAATGATAGGATCCCATCATGATTTTGGGACTACCATTGATACAGAGGTATGATTATCACTAAATACATAATAATTTAATTATCTAATTGGACATATTTTTTATGATTGCCATTATGGTTGACCAATCTGATGGTCCATATTGATTCATCAGATTTTTAATTACATTAATCCCATCAGTTAATCCAGGACTCATGAGTCAAGTGGAAACCTTTCCGTCACAGCTGACGTTGGGGGTACTTTGGAAGAACGTGGATTAAAAAGAAATAATCATAATAATAATTATTATTATATTTCTCAATCTTTAATTAAAATATTTTTATTCTGATCGATAAACATTGCCATGGATTTGATACGATTGTATACGTCATTGTATGTGTAATATACAAGATTATCGATAATTATTTAAAGAGATCATACAATTTCTTTTTTCTTTTTCTTTTTTTAAGATTAATTAAAGCCTGCAAGGGGTTTGAGGACTGAGAATTCATTGTATTAAGGTGAATCAAACTGCCAATGGTGACCACTAATTTTATTTATTTCGTTCATGTGGATCATGGTCTAATTTTCATTTTCTTTTTTTTTTTTGGTTAAATAGGATACAAAAGACAAGTTAGAGCCGGAGTGTAGAAACACCTAAAACATCGGCCAAAAGCAAATTACACAACCCTAGGACTAATGAGAGATCTTTGAAAAGGTCAGACCTTATTCCTTTTTTAATTCTTTTGAAGGTCCTAAGGTCTAGGTTATTGGGACCTTATATTAATTAAAGCCCTATCGGTTAGAAAAATATCAAAGTCAATCACCAACTTAATTAAAGGTGTTTGGATTTTGTTCTAGCACCATAATTCCTCTTGGCTGGAGTTTTCCTTTCTTTTTTTTTTTACCCTTTATTTGGTTCATGGATTTTATCAAGGAGATGAAAAAAAGAGGGCAAAAAAAATGAGGAGGAAAGAAAATGAAAGGAAAATATAAAATCATATCAAGACAAAATTATTCTGATTCTCCTTCTTTTCTTTGTTTTTTTTTTTTTTTTTATATTTCATTACAACCAAATAGAGAAAAGTATAATTCCTTATATTTTATTTTTTTTCCTTAATAAATTCTACAAACCAAATAGAGTCTTAATAAAAAAATTCAGAGGTGGGATTAAAATTCGTGCTTATGTAATTACATTTATCATATTGAGTCTAATATAATTTTAAATAAAAATACTGTTAAAATTGGTCTACTTGTACATGTCAAGATTGACAAAAAAAACCTTGTTCCTATTAAATGAAAAAAAAAAAAAAAATGATTGGTAAGTCCAATCAAAAAATAAAATTTGTAACATAGGACCCTATAATAAGGTGCGCAGCTCGGAATTTGATGAGTATTATATGAAAAATTGGACACCACATCAATAGACCTATATAGGTGCTCGTGGAAGGTTTTTTTTAAGAATTTGTCCAAATGAAAAAGTTCAGCAAGGCATGATATCGAGGACTCAAGTCTATGATAAAACGTGATCTTTGTTTTCTAAAAAATTGCATTGTCAAGACACTTTCCCCTTTGTTAAAAAGCCAAAATACTGGAACGCGTGTTTGATAACAGCACTGTCATCAAGCGATTTTAATAAAACTGAAAGCCTGTTTAACAGCGCTTTCAGTATTGATGAACAGCAGAAAGCGTGTTTAATACTAGCGCCAAGCGTTTTAATATAACTGAAAGCGTGATTAATAATAGCGCTTTCAATTACCTGAAAGCGTGTTTAATACTAGCGCCAAGTGCCTGTTACTAATAACCGAAAGCGTGTTTAGTAATAGAGCTTTTAACGTGTTTGAAAAATACCGCTTTCAATCATGAAATTTGAAGAGAGAACTCACTCATTCACACCATCAGCCCTCCCTCTCTCTCCCACGATTAAGTGCCTGTTTGGATGAGATTCTGGGAGGCCCAAAATCTCTTCTGATGGCCCATAATCACTTTTAAGAGTGTTTGGATAAAAAATGAGAAAAGTGATTGTAAACCCAAAAGAGATTTTGAGGCCAATTTACTCAAACTGCCTCCCCCTGATTCTGATTCAGCTTCTGATTCTACTTTGAAGTTATCCCAAACAGGCACTAAGGCGCACGGCGCTCTTCGCCCTCAACTGGTGGTAACTCTCGTCTCTCTCTCTCTCTCTCTCTCTCTCTCTCTCTCTCTCTCTCTCTCTCTCTCTCTCTCTCTCTGCGATTGTTTGGTTATTTTGTGTATGTAGAGGATAATACTTATCTGGAAAGTTGGTATTGGTGTTGATTTTCTAAGTAGGATCACATGATTCATTGTGTTCAGAATTTTTGGGTCACTATCAATGCCATACCTTGTCATCTGTTTTTATCTATTTCTTTCTTTGGAAAGGAGAAAGGAGCAGGATGGGAAGACCATTAAGCCCCAAATTGTAAGCAGTTCCACTTAGTTTCCGGTTTTTGAATGATATCTATCTATGGCGTGCACGCCTCATGCTCCTCATGCCAAAGTTCCCCTTTTCTTTCTGTTTTCATAGTGGGAAGAGCGATCAGTTGACTTGGAGTTGATTGAGTTGTGCTTACTTTATACTGTATTCTGCTGATCAGTTGGAGTGAAATCTGAGATGAGCTTGGAGGTGGCTTTGATGGTATGGACAAAGAATTGGATCTAGGTTTGGATTGATTTGTGGTTCACTGTGTTACTTTATATATATTTGCTATAGTTATATATATTTTTTAATTAAGAAAAGACTAAAAGAACAAAAAAATAAATAAAAATAAGAAAGAGGAAAAAGAAGAAGAGCAAGCTTTGAAATCCTGTCCAACCATGGCCTACTTATGATATGGTAATCACTTATGGCTTGTTTGTTTGATATGGTAATCAACTATGGCCTACTTTGTTCGAAGGGAATCGGAATGAAATGGATGATAAGATGCTCCTGAGGTAAATGTGAAAAGGATGATGAGATGACATTAAAAACGTGAAAAGTATGGATTTAATACTTAGACGTTGCTATTTTTGCGAGACATTGTAGTAGGTAAGATGGTGATTCAGTAATGTGAAAAAGATGAAAAGATGATAAGGATGACCCTAATCAAAAATGTGAAAACCATGGCTTGATACCACAAGTTTTAGTCAATGGTATGATGGCTTATTAATAATTTCCTCACTAGGTGGGATGAGTGATTTCTGTCGGTAGTATGTAGTGTTTTCATTTATGATAGGTACTTGTCGAGTAATTTGAAAAGAATAATAAAGATGACATTGAAAATGTGAAAACTATGATTTAATACTATAGCTTTAGCTATGGTATGATACCCTAGTAGTGGCTTTCTCGCTTGTCAGATAACTAATCTTGGATGAGTAATCTCAAATTCAATAATAATAATAATCTAAAGGTCCTATAAAAGGGAAGGTTTTCCCAAAAGTTTCGTCCCCAAAAGTTTGGTCTAAAACGGCAATTCAAAGTTCATCCTCTAAAGCAAAACGACACCTCCTATCCCTTGTCTAGTGTTTTGGTTTACTCAACCACAAGGCGAACAATGAGCAAATTGGAAGAGGTACAACAATGAGATTGCATTGATTTTTAAGTCTCTTTTTTCATTTTTTTAAGGCTGAATGAAGAGGTATCTATAAGTTTTACGTTGTACACATCCCATCAGGACATAGGGATATATTTGTTTCCAATAGTTCAGTACTTGGGGGGTTTTGTTCCTCATTCTTTGACTTTTTAAAGTCACTTCCTTACTTCATTATTTTAGTCTTTTTTTTTCCTTCTTTTTTTCACGAGGAATAACTTCTTGAGGAGTGCCAAAATGTCTGCGAAAGCAACTTTTTCTAGTAGGCTTTGGGTGTATTATTATCACTTAACAAAATTATATTCTTTTGCTGATCCCCCCCCCCCCCCCCCAAAAAAAAACAAAAAATAAAAATAAAAATGGGGCATGCCCAAATAGGATCTAGATTTGATGATAGTTTGGAAAAAACTATTACAGTGCTAGTGTGATCTAAGCCATCCACTACTTTAATAGACGGCTTAGGATCAACATTTTGGTCCTTTGATCCGAGCTGTCCATTCCTTTCATGGACAGCTCAAATCACACTAGCATGGTGTCACCCTACCCTTGCCTATGAAAATAAAGTAGTGCATCAACATAACCTTTTGTAGTATGTATGGGTGAGGCTCTGCTCTTATTTGGCTGCTGGTTAACCCATGCAATAAAAAATTAATTAAGTCCTATCACGCAATCTTACTCACTATGTTCATTTTTTTTTTCTTCGTCTTAATTATATAATTCGCTAAAGGTGATATCGTATAATAGAGAAATTTTAAAGGACAAACTTGAGTTGTAGAGGTTTCAAGAAGCTAATTAAGATCGAGCTCTCATCGGCATGCGATACTGAGATCAAGCTCTCATTAGATTAAAAAAAATTGAGATTACCAATGTAGAAGAAAATACAATAATTTACTGGAATACTTTAGAACCAACTAGCATTTCTTTCGTTTATATTTGAGAAGAGAAATCCAAAAATTATAGAAACCCTCCCAATTGTTAGATCATTGCCACTTGGCAAGATCATAATCATTCTTTCTATTTTAGAAGTCTTCGTGGGTGCTTATATAAGGGTAGACCTTATTTGGCTCAACCATCCAACAATGAATTCTTTTATATAATGTGTATATAAATAAATAAATAAATATATATATATATATATATATATATATATTACTTATAAAAAATAACAAATAATTAAATTTTCATATTCTATATATACATATATATATATATATATATAAGAATTTATGAATTTTTATAAATCTTTTATTATTTAAATATTATTAACGTGCAATACATATGTGCCCATATATAGTAATAAAATAAAGCACAGGTTTGCTGATTCCAAAATATTCATCATAGGTTTTAAAAGGGGGACATTTTTTTTCTTTTTTTTTTGGCGCTAAAGGTACTGCTCACACATTCGCACTTTTTCCATTTTCCGCTAAGGTAAACATGAAGCTGGAAAATTGCCTTTATAAGTCCACCTCTGTCTCTTTGACTAGGTTGTGACGATTGACGAGACTCCCTCCACTCTTTCTTCAATTCTATATTCAACCGTCTAAGCTTCTTCTTGATCCTTCGCCGGCAAATCGGTTTCCGATTTCCGATCCCTCTTTTCATCGGAGATCGAAGCAACAATTGGTTTATAACCCAAGAAGAAAAATGGCTGGCGTTGTTCCTGAGATTGATATGCAAGACTTCCCTGGGCAGTCTCGGAAACTGGTTGAAGCATGTGAGGAATGGGGGTGTTTCAGGATTGTCAACCACAAGGTCCCTCTGACATTGATGTCGGAGATGAAGTCGGTCGTCCGATCTCTCCTTGACCTTCCGATGGAAATCAAACGACGAAACGCCGACGTAATTTCCGGCAGTGGGTACGTGGCACCTAGCAAGGTCAATCCTCTTTACGAGGCATTGGGTCTCTATGACATGGGCTCGTCTGAAGCTGTGGATGCTTTTTGTACTCAATTGGATGCATCTCCTCACCAAAGGTGCTCTCTCTCTATATATATAATCGCATTTATTGTTGGGAATTTTATTTACCATTAACATCAAGCTCAGTAATTCCATTTTCTGGTTGAGAATTGGGGTTTCCATGCACAAATGGAGAAAATTCTACTCCTTGGAGTTGTGGCTTCACATCACTATTGACTAGGACTCCTATATGGTCCCCCACATAGTAAATCTAATAGAATTTTTGAGGTGTTGTTCCCAAATTCTTTTCACTTGTTCAATAAACTCTAATCAAACTAAATTTTTGAATATTCGATGTTAAAGTGAAACCCATCACACTCCTTAGCGAAAAGAAAAGAAAAGAAGATACCCATCACACTAGATAGAAGGCCTCAATTCCTTTTGAAGCTTTACTTTATCAAAAAATTCATTTTGAAGCTTAAATGGCATATAGTACTGGGTGCCACTATTTCTACTACTAATTATGTTATATTTACCAATTGATCACTTCTTTCTACACGGATCGCATCACTACACGTTATTGTTACTTTGTTCAAATTCATATTCAAACAAGATGCTTCATTAGGTAATATAAAATTTGAGTGGAAAAAAATATATACATTTAGAAAAGTTGCTTCTTTATTATGTTTTGATGATTTCACCTGAGAATTTTGGATGATTAGTTTGTGAATTTAGTCAAATTTTACCCTTATAATTAAGTCATCAATGAACTAATTAGAGGGGAGGCTACATTGCAAAAAGTGGCTAGCCATGAATGTTAGCCAAAGGTCACTCAATTACAACATACATAAACAGGGTTGCCTATGATAGCTGGTGTCTGAGTTTCAGCTCATTAGATATGTTTTACTTCTGTGTCTTGCACCTATTTTAGATCATTATGTATTTTGGGAATATCCTCTAATTCTCCTTCTGACTGACATGGAAGTATAACAATGTCTGCCCTAAATTTCTTGAGATTGCATATGGAAATAGAGAATTAATGATTATCCCTTCACCATCGGCATTCGTCATCATCTTCTTCTTGATGCATAAGTCACAGGCAGTTGTGTTGGTGAACATGTTTTACCTTTCGAACTTCTATCTTTTGATAGAATGTCATGTTCTTTAAAATAAATAAATATATTCCTTATCAAAAATAAAAATAAAAATAAAATAAACAAATATATTGGGTATGACAGAAAACTCTTAATTCTTTCATATAATAGGACAAAAGTATACAGTAATGGGGTAGGAGCAAGGTGCTCTTACCACAAATCATTTACTGACTCTTAGGATCTGAATCCTATAACACCCTTTACATATCAAGGGAATTGAATGACAATTTTCCAAGAACAACTAGCACGGTGGGAGGGAATTCAGGAAGTTGGAGCAATATGCTCCTAATCAGTCTCAAGCAAATTCACTTTAATATAGAAGTGTTTCATTGAAGTTGTTTCCATAAATATATTAGTTGATTCTTTTTCTGGGTTTTTTTTATTTTTATTTTTATTTTTTTTAATGGAGAAATATATTTGTTGATTCTTCTTAAGTTTCAATTCTTGCTAGAGAGACAATCGATACGTATGCTCAAGCAATACATGATCTTGCCATGGATATTGCACAGAAGTTGGCTAAAGGTATGGGGTTGGCAGGTGATTTGTTCAAGGGGTGGCCTTGCCAGTTCAGGATTAACAAATACAACTTCACCCAGGAAACTGTAGGCTCCCCTGGCGTCCAAGTGCACACTGACTCGGGATTTCTTACCATACTTCAAGATGATGAAAATGTCGGTGGTCTTGAAGTGATGGACAAGTCTGGTTCATTTTTAGCAGTTGATCCCTTGCCAGGAACCCTGCTTGTCAATCTTGGAGACATTGCAACTGTAAGAAAATATCATGATGTCATTCGGTAATATTGGCCTTGTTAAGGTTCTGATTGTTAGTAGTTACTATGTTTTGATACATGTTTGTTACAATGTGAAGGCATGGAGCAATGGAAGGCTTTGCAATGTGAAGCATCGAGTCCAGTGCAAGGAAGCAACTGTACGTGTGTCAATTGCTACGTTTCTCTTAGGACCGAAAGAGGCAGTAGTAGCACCACCAGAACTCGTGGACTCTGAACACCCACGTCGATTTGTACCTTTCACTTATGAAGAATATAGAAAGCTCCGACAATCCACAAAATTGCACGCCGGTGAAGCTCTTGCACTCGTACACACAAACACTTGAAAATGTGCAGAGCATTATGCTCTACATATCATGGTGCATGAAGATACAGTATGCCTTATATTCAGAAACAAATGAAAATGAAGGAATTCATTCATCTTAGACATTGTAGTCTTCATATCATGGTGCAGAAAGATAAACACTATGCCCTTTATTTCAGAAATAATGAAAATTAAAGAACCCATTCTAGATAGCCTGTGTAACATCACAAACGATCGATGATTGATGCATGCCCTGTGGAGTTTGATCACTGGAAATTTCTAATCAAAATTTTATGGGTTTTCTTTTTTGCATTATTATTATTATTATTATTTGGTAACATAGATAAGAATTTCATTATTATTATTATTATTATTATTATTTAATTTTAAAACCTTTTTTTTAAGTCAATTATTTTTTATACGTATTTTTAATTTACAGCAATATCTCCTTTATATATTGGCTAGCACCATGTATTTTTTTTATAAATAAATAAATAAAATAGTAGGTTATTTTTGAAGACGGGTGTCTTTATGCTGCATGTACGTTGGTTTAATTATCCATCTACAATGACTTACTCCCTATACAAGGGTTTTCTTTAATGCCCGTACATTTGTACGGTCAAAATGCAGCATCTGTTGAAAACTTCAGTGACGACGGCGACACTGCTGGACGCTGTGGACACAGGAGTTTTTATTTTTATTTGTGATTGTGTTAATGAGGAAATCCGTCGAGCAAAATTTCTAATGAACGACAGCTTATGTATGAAGCCCCATCTGTGAGGTTTGCATGAGAAAAGAAATTTTAAAATCCCAACTAAATTTGGACGGTTGGATTTAGCTGTAGCCCTTACCCGACATGTGAATGTGGTAAAAATAAGCATAAGGTGATGATGTAAAATGCCCAAAGCGTCCGTTCTGCTATGAGATCAATGGGGTGATGATTTAGTTTAGAACGGTTCGAGAGAGAAATCGTCAACCAACTTGCTAAGGGCAGTTTGCAAATTCTTCAATTCATTATCAAACCATTGGTCCTAACAACCGACGAATTAATTAATTTCTCTTGGCAACTTCAAACTAATGGTTTGGGCGGACGGATCGTGCCACGCCCTTCTACTCTCTGTGAGTATTGCTGTAGGACTACCCCTCTAAACATTCTATAAGATAGCTAAAATTTTCAAAATGCAATCTAATTGGAAGTTAAAATTGGCGAGTAGATTAATTTAGAAAGTCTGTTTTCTTTAAATTGGCCTGCAAATCTCATTTGCAAGCATGAAAAAAAAATTAAGCAAAAATTTGGAGGAGTAATTCCCCTTGAAATAAATCGATTATTTCGGAATGGACAATATAAGTTATATTAGCACTTTGCATTGGGGATTGTACCTCATGCATTGGTCCTATGTATCACGAAATCCACCAATGTACAATGTACAAAACCCAATGCAAATGCTGGTATAACTTATATTAGTATGTTCTTACTTGTCCGCCATCCTATATAAATATATTATTAAAGAAAGGTTAGATTGGTTTATTTGTGGTTTGACAAAGTTCAATTCGCAAACTAAACCGAATCGCCACATTTATTGCTCAAACCACCAAAATTAATTCGCATATTCTCTCAAATTACTTGGATCGATGCAAAATAGAGCAAATTCGTTCAATTAAACAGATTGGACGGTTTTTTGCACATCCCCAATGGCCACCCTAATCCCACTTGTAAGGAGCTCTTTTATTTATTATTTTTTCAGTTATCTTAGATGAGTAATTTAAGAGAAGTGCTATATTATCAGATTTTTTGTGTTGATCTAATATATATTCAAATAAAAATATATTAAAATTTGGTCAAATTTTAAAAAGAGTTTCCATACAAAATTATCAAATGCGGTTGGACAAAGAGATTTTTCGGTAAATACAAGATATCGGTGGTTGGTTTGTTCACATGCGATGCTTGTGTCGCCACCATGTAGTAGGCTACATGGAAGACCGAAGTCTAGAAGATGAAGCATGGCGAGGTACTTAGATTCCTCGGGTTACCCGAATCCATGAGCCTCACATTTTCGAATCTTAAAATATGACCTTTACACCATGGAACTCTTGGTGTGGCCCCGTAGGTACTCGAAATTGAAGGACTTCTTGGTTTGATGTTCAACACCTGTGATAGTTTGAGAGTCCCTTCATTTAGTACATTAAGAATCAGGCGGGTATACCCGTGTGGGGTTGTCGGCCCACTTTTGCCTGAGAAATGTTGGATGCCCTTTAATTCGCTCATTCGCGACTAGAAGACAAACACGACAAATGATGAAGTAATCCGATGGCTGGATATGAAGCCACATGCATCTGTTCTCTATATTATGTTTCATAGCGACGATAGCCCGACTATGGAGGAGAATCCACATTTGGCTTACGCGTTGGAAGAGTCGACCAGACCCGTCATCTGGGGCTTTCAATCTGGGTTGGATAACCCCAAATTTCCTGATCGACTGGGGAAGGATACTTCACACATGAATTGAAGAATCGGGTGGGTGAAAGAGGATTGATCTTGTACCAAGGGGCACCAAAGTTTTTTTATATTGGCTTACCTGTCAACCAAAGCGTTTTTGTGTAAGAATACATAATAGAACTGCCTACAACCTTTTTTCACAACCATGTTATAAATTTATAATATCCAGTTCATTGTTTGAAGTTAGGGAATTAAGAAGCACTGCAACTATGGCACAATTATTTAACCCACCACCCCCTCTCTTTTGTAATTTTTTTAAGGGGAGTGGCAGAAGCAGAAGAATTCATAATGCATTAGGGATTGTACTTGTATATTAGTCTAATATATCTCATAACTCACTAATGCATGAGGTACAGAGAGTAAGAGGTTTTGAGAAAGATACCCGCCTGTGACATGTGAACGTCTAAATCAATTTTTCCATTTGATACCAAACTACTGTACATGTTAATTGACACATATGAGAGAGAGAGAGAGAGAGAGAGAGAGAGAGAGGGGAGGATGATATTAGAGGGGACGTATGAGATGATTAGAGTAATAAGGAAGGCATCGATGAAGAGCAAAGTGAAAGCGAAAGCAAAAGCAAAGATTACTTCTTTTGCAAAATGTAGAACCCTCTGACCTCTAATGAGGGTTTCACCTAGTTTGTTGATTGGACTGCCATAGCTTCGTTCTTGGAAAGTCTCAGTTTGCGAGGTCAAAGAGGCCTTGAAGCAAGAAAACGATGAGAGTATTACACCCACTTCGTTACCTGACACATGCATATTAAAAAAGGGCAAAAAAAAAGAAGAAAAGAAATTAAATTGAACGCGCAGTTATCAATAGCGCTTTCAGTTTTTGGTTTATTTAACAGAAAGCGCTTTTATTAATAGCACTTTCAATTTTTTAAAAACTGCAAGCGTGGTTATTAAAAGCGTTTTAAAGTAATAGCGCTTTCAAACAGTTTTTGGCAAATTTGGTGATGTAGCTACTTTTCCTCTTTCCCTTGGGCCAAGAGAACGACGTCGTCCCGTTTGTGTGATCAGTCCGCTCTAGGGTTTTGTTCGGCGCGCTCATCGTTCCTGCCCTAATTTGATGCTTGATGCGCTCAATGTTTGATCTTCCAAGTTCCAACAATGAGATTCATCAGTTTGAGAAGAGGCCGCCGGCGGCTTGCATGAACGCCAAGCAGTTTCCTCGCCCGCCCATTCTGCGCTGAGGAATGCTAATCACAGTCGCTGACGGTCCCTTCTGCAGTTTTTCCGTTTTGAAGAATGAGGCTCCATCAGAGATATGGGATGTTTCTAATGGCGGTTGCCCCACTCTGAAAGATGATCTCACGCAGATCATCAGCCGATCATCTCACAATCAACAACACTTTCTCTCTCTTATAATGCACGGGTACAAATCCCAATGCATGATGCTAATATGACTTATATCAGCACGTCCTTATCTGATCATCATCCTATATATATTGTGTTGCACATCCAAAACTCTACTTGTGACTCGTATTTTGTAAAACCAACCGATTATGCATGCCAAAAATCAAGTTTGATCTGAGACTAAGAGCTGTGTGTACATGAGGCTGTGATGATATATGTTTGTATACAAATCAGGCATGAAAGCAATACCCATTTCATGGCGGGGCAACTCTGAAGGTCTGTGAGAGATTGGGTTTGTGCTTTCTATCCCTTCTTCTCTCCACAGGCAACTGCTGTTGCAGCCATGGTGGTCACCTTTTTCTTGCCTGATAAATGGCAAATCTGAGCCTCTAATTAAAACATAAATAAATAAAATCTTCCAACAGTGGTTTCAGCTGGGTTTTCATGGTCTCTTCTCTCTCTATTTTACTATTTCCCACTCTCATGATTTTATTTCCCAAAACCCTAACCCAAGGCTAGTTTTTGCAAATTTTGTGATAACGGAGGCTTGCTTATTGTCTTCATTATAAATTCTGCAGTTGTCAAGTTTCATGCAAAAGTTGAAGGTAAGTTGAATTTATTGCTCTCTCTATCTCTCTATGTCTGTTGAATTTGTTGATTTTTTTCTTCTGCTTTCCGAAGTTGATTGAAGATTGAATCATAGCTTTGTTTTGTATATCTTGTTGAATGTTGAACTTGTTAAATGTGGAGCTTGCATTGTTAATGGATGCAAGCTGTTTGACGAAAAACCTCAATGAAATCTTATGTGAAGACCCAATAAATTGCATCTGGGATTGATTCGTATGTGTATATATATATATATATATTTTTTTTTTTTTTCTGGATTTACATGTTCTGGTGTGCCATTCGTGCTTTGTAGCTGACTTTTCAAGCTTGCTAATTTGGTCCTTATGCCTTTCAATTGATATACAAACATGGCCATTTACTGCCTTTGCTTCTAACATCTTCCATAAACAAGTATTGGCTGCCCTTCTCTTAAATTATTGACAAAACAACGGTTCATTTGAGCAATTTTGGCAGAATCAAATATAAAACATTGTGCCCAATAATGGTATTACTTAACTCTTGCATTATAAATTTTTTACACAAATTCAAGCTAATATATATTGATTTGCCCCAGTGTCATATACTGCTATTATTAAGTTGTGGGTTTTCTTAAATTTGGTGGTGTGTCTTACACGTTGGTGGTTTCAAGATGTTATAACTTATAAGTAACTTCTCCTTGTTACTTTTACTATACATTGAACTACACTGATCTCACCTTAAGCTAAAAGCCATTATGCAAACTAAACATTTACACACCATTATCCCTCCATCAACACTTACTTTTCCCACAAGTCCTTTTTATTGAGCTAACATTTCTACTCATACCTAATCACATATGGTAATCTTTTTCTTCTTCTACCTTTCCACATCAATCGGCACTGCTGCAAAGGCTTTTCCCATATGCATATGAATTTTCAACTCGTCAAGCTTGCTTTTCTTGTGGGACTCCACATCTTCAAGTTCTTCTAGCTCTTCTTCTTTTCTTAGTGGCCTATACTTGACATTTCTGTTGTATATTCTTAGTAGGAACAAATAAAAGGACACTGCAAAAATAGTTGTTCCAATCAAGTACCAACTAAATTGAATGTTTACAAGTGATTTAGCTCGATGGAGAGCAGCTTCGCCCATGCATCTGACCACATAATGTCCTTCTTCTAAGTGCATGAAGCAACCTTTAAAGATCAGCTTTGGAGTCCAAAGCATGAAGCCCATGACTATAAGCCAAACTCCTTGGAATAATATACTAAGTGACCTAATATAACTCACTAAAAAGCTCTTAGGGAGACCAATTCCCATAAGGATTGTGGTGAGAGTGACAAGAATGACTATTTGTAGAAGCAAGTGGAATTCACCTTCAACGTTCATGTGGTCAGTTGAATGGAGGTGGAAGAGGAGGAGTTCTTGGCCAAAGGCCATCGCTCCAAGCAATTGAGTTAGACCATATTGAGATTTTGGTCCAATTCGGTCAAGGACAATAGCAAAAGCCGCATAAACTATGAAAGTCATTGCCATGGAAGAGTGCTCAATGTTATGAAGATGGTTTGAAGGGATGGTTCCATCGGGATCGAATGGTTGGTGTCGTTCCGGGCTGATGAAGAGCTCCATTGCTATGGAGAGAGAGGACCCACCCATGATCAAGAATAGTTCTAAGTACCTTAGTTTTGAGGTGGGGAACCATGGGAGAGATTTGTAGTGGTTTGGGTGAAGGGCATGGAGTTTTATTTGGTTGAAGAGATGCCATAAACCAATGATAAAGAAGCCAAAGCCTGGTGCAACATGCCCCACCAAAGAGCCCATGTTTTTGTGACAAATTTTATTGTGCTTGGTTGTTTTGTCCTTGGAGAAAGGGAGAAGAGGGTTGTTAACTTAGAGAGAGAAAGAGAGAGTGTGTGTGGATGAGGCGAACTAGGTGGAAGGAGAAGGGGGATTTAAAAAGGGGTTGAGGTATGAAATTCTAAGAGGTGTAGAGGCTTGTATTTTGGGGGGTATGTTGAAATTTGAACATTGAGGGAGGTGGCTTGGGGAATGAGATTAACTACAGTAATCAATGATTCCTTAGCAATGAGGTGAGGCTGGAGCCTGTTTTCCAGAAAGAAGACTTATTATCTCTACTAATCTATATTTGGTTGATGACTAAATTACCCTTTCTAGTTAGTCCCTTTTTTAGATTTATGCTTTTTAAGTCATAAATTGAAAGCTAAGGTTTTTCCATGCGATATGTTATTTATGAATGTTAGGCATTTTAGGCAATTGGATAAATTAAAATAAATGCAAAGGATGAGTATTGCTTGTCAAATATTAGTTAAATGTAAAGAAACTTCAATATTTTATAATACTGTAATCTCACTTTTATTAAGTAATTGTTTAAATTATCATTTTCTGCCGTGAAACCAAAAAAGTATGAACCGTTCTATTTATGAAGAAGCCTTCTTGTGGTTTATCTTAGTGACTTATCACACTAACTTGAGATCAAATTTAACTTAAATAAAGAGGGAATATATGTGAAAAGAAAATTAATGAAGTGCAACTACCTCTTATGTTCCCTGAATGATGATTGGTCTCACTTGACCTTTTGGCCTCAATGTTCTAACCTACTCGCTTTTTCTTTTCTTTCTTATAATTTTACTTAGTATAGAAATGAAATATTTTACAGAGACTCGAACTAATGACCTTTCACGTACAGGAACAAAACTACCTACAGCTCATTAGACCTCAATTCAGTTGCTCTGTTATATACTTTCTTTTTCCCTTGTATAGAAAATAATTAAGGATATTTATTTGTTTGTCTATGGGCATTTTAGTCTCTTGCTGCAAGAATGACAGTTTTGTTTTGTTATCCACATGGAAAGGGCATTTTCATCATCTCAAGCCTACTGTGGCGGTGAGGGCATTAGGAATGGACCAGTAAAACTGGCTTTGTGTTTCTTCTATATGTTGTCTTTTTGTCATTTATCATTATTAAAGAAAATAAATAATTAATACTAATTTCTTATGTCCTTTTAAAATGAATTGCTAGAGTCAGCTTCTCAGCAATTTCTCAATCTACTATTTTTTATTGTTTGCATTCACATAATTTCACATTTGCTTCTCCTTACAGGATACGTTCTCAAATAATGGCCTCCTTATATGATTTGTTGTGCCGTGGAGACATTAATTACATGACATGTTACTAAAATAGTGACATTCGAAGAATTGTCCTGAGGGTTTTTTTTTTTTTAATATGTAAATTATTAATATTATTATTTCTTAAATTAAAGTTAGCTTCTCAGCAATTTCTCAATTTTACTATTCATAATCATTTCCATTTACATAATTCGCATTTGCTTCTCCTTGCACGATACGTTCTCAAATAATGGCCTGCTTTTATGATTTGTTGTGACGTGGATTAATTACATGGCACGTTACTGAAATTGTAACATGCGAGGATATTTTTTAGGGTGTTTAAAGTAATTGCTTCCATTTTTATCTTTTTGGTTCTATTTTCTTTAATAAATTTGTTGCTTGTTGCTGATCAAAAAAAATTATCACTTCCATTTTTATGCTATGACTCCAAACTACTTGACACACCATTCAGTCACCAAGCCACTACCACCTCCTTGCACAACACAACCCATAGTTTACAAGTATCTTGGTCACCTCTATGGGACCACTTCTTTTAGATTAATGCAGATGTTGTTGCTTCAATGGGCAAAACCTGGACGTTATTAGGGTTCTTGAGGGCCAATTTAGTGCATGCCTCTCTATATACTTTGGTTTGCATTCAAATGGGCTCGCGCAACTTTTGGCTATTAGGGAGGGTATTCTCTGTGTTTTATGTTTGAATATCATCCCTCTTCCTGTTAAAACTGATTCTTTGGTTTGTTTGTGCAGGAGACTGCACAGGAAGAGCAGCCATCATCCTTTCCGTCTCAACTACCTCTGCGGCTGGCTTCCATGCTGTATATCTCTGTTTTCCCAACAGAGAAGGGAATAGAGTAATTCATCTTCTTGCCAAATATACTGCCACTGTACCTTCTCTGCATGTATACCTTTTGTACCTTGCTCCACAGTTTTTGTTACCTTCCCTATCCTCAATGTTATGTATAATTAGTTTTAATAAATTAGTACTTATATATGCGTCTAATCTTCTAATTTATTCATATTTAATTGAGTTAGTCAGGTTTTCTGACCTCATCGGAACAGGTTTTGGATACTTGGATTATGGGTAAACATGGGATGCATAGTTAAACCTAACTCGAATTCGGGATGGGATTATCTTAATCAGGTCCAGATCGGATTGCAGGTGCCTATTCCAAGACCATCCTGTTGTCATCCCCGATAATAGCCACCCTAATCACACAAAAGCAGAAGAAAAAAAGCTGTTAAAATTTTAGAACTGGCCCAGACTTTCGTTTCATTATTGCAACGTAGTCCTTGAATGTGAATGTGTTCCTTCAACTAGTGCATGAAATCATTGGACGGTATATAACCATTATATGCTTGTTATTCTGGACTGCATCTACTAGGTTATGTTTACTTATCTTATAATGCTTTAATTAACCTTCCAGTTTTATATATGTTATGTTATTCTTTGGGAAAATACTTAGGCTGCGTTTGGTTTGAGGAATGGAATGGAATGGGAGTGGGAATGGAATGAGAATGGGCATTCCATCCCAATGTTTGGTAAAGGGTGAGAATGAAATGAAAAAACATAAAGACTTATTTTTAATGATTTTTTACTTCTTGAAATGTGAGAATAGCTATTCCTTTTGGTTTTGGGAAAGAATGACTATTCACTCATTAGAGGGAATAGACCCCACAAGAGAATAGCCATTCCATTCTCTTGTACATTCAAACTCATTTTTTCTTTTAGAATGGAATCACGATTCTATTTTCTCTCTCATTTCCTCGTAACAAACATAGCCTAAAGGGTCATTATTGGAGGAGGAGATGCAGATCCATAAATACGAAAACATGTGAACACGTGGATAGGCAAATACGAACACGCATCTATAATAATCATATAAACACATATCCATAATAATCATACAAACTATGAGAAATGCCATTTTATGATCAATTCTCGTCCATTTTTTTTGTGTTGTGTTGCTTTAAGGTCTGGGCCAACCATTGTATGTGAGAGTCCATCATAAGAGTAATGGTTGGATGGGATTTGAGTGTAACCACGTGTCTCAAACTAATTGGCTCAAATCAGGAAAGGTCACAAGGAAGATAGAAGTTCTAGACATGACAGGTGCTCAACTTCACAAAATCTCGAGCCTACAAGATAACCATCATTAATTTTTAGGGCAGGCTATAGAAAGCATATAAAGTATTCTAAACCTTATTTAATTTACAATTTTTTTAGGTTTTATGAAAAATATAAAAGGTTTTTACAAAAATTAGACACATAGTCTACTAAAAAACATCATTCTCTATAATTTTGTAAAATAAATTTTTTTCAAAATCTATCATTTAAATAGATTTTTTGACAATTTTTCATAGAAAATGAAATAAAGATTATAAATAGTCAAACAATCTGTTTAAATTATAAATTTTAGAAAAACTTTCTTTTACAAAGTTGTTTGTAATGATGTTTGCCAATGAACATCGATACTAATTTTTGTAGAAACCTCGTATATTTTTCATAAAATCTTAAAAAGTATAAACTAATGATAGGTTTAGAGTATTTTATGTGGTGACAACAGCCTCCTCTAATTTTTATTTTTATTTTTTCCCAGATGACACGTATGCTTTACTTCCATATTACGCGTTCCATGAGACCATTTGCTCCGCATGAGGCCGTGAGAGATTCACAGACTATATGGTCTAGTGTAGAGTGTGTGGGGCCCATTAGATGAGACTCGAGAAAAACTTGCATGATACTGTTCCACCATGTTGGCTATGAGACTAGCCAATTAGGAACCCTGGATGTGGATTTGTGGTGAAGTTTTTCTCAACTCTGTGGCAGTGTGGCCCATTCTTATTTCTTGGAGGACTTTAACTTCCACTGTTGATTAAAGGTGGTTAGGCCAACGCCACAAAGAAGACTCGCTTTTCGAGTCTTCTCCATTTTTATTTTAGTTTAATTACATCTTGACTCAGTGTTAAAAATAATAATTTTAACTTTCGAGAAAACAAATCAACCGAGATCACGTTTTTGCCTCAGAAATGAGTATCATATTTGTTGGACATAATCAGTTTTCATTAAAAAAAAAAAAAAAAAAAATCATGAGTATAAAAAAATTTTGAAAAGAATTTTTTTCTAGAAAAATTTTTTTTTTGAATAAATAATAATTTCAGCTCAAATTGTAATTTTTATTATAATGATCATTATCATTTTTGTTAGAGGAGTGGTTTGTGTGGTGGTGGTTTCTGATGACTCCTGGAGTCTCTGTCTTTGTCTTTGTCGTGTACATTAATATTCAAGCTGTACTCACTTTATTATTCCTACCAACCCATTCAAATAATACCAACTGTAAAATACCAAAAGACCCCGCATGTTGTAACGTGGCACATTATCTTTGGTAATTGGCAAAGAAGAAAAAAAGGGTTGTCCAGAAGACTTGTACATTTCCCCTCTCTCTCTCTCTCTCTCTCTCTCTGTCGGAAGAAACTTGCCTCCACCCTTGGGCGGGGGACCTCTATTCTTTCTTTAGGAAAAAATTTGCCTCTACCCTTGGGCGGGGCACTTTTATTCATTTTCTGTCACGTGTTATAAATATTTTATAAAAATATAAATTTAAAAACACTAACAAACAAATAAGCTAATATGGATGCATGGATATACATTCATGTTAATATAAACATGTGACACTCAAATATGAATTGGACACTACTTGCCTCCACCCCAGGGTGGAAGAGTTCCTCCCCACCTCTATTCATTTTCTGCTATGTGTAAAATAAATATTTTAGAAAAACATGAATTCTAAAACACAAACAAACAAATAAATTAATATAAATGCGTTGACACACATTCATGTTAATATAAATATGTAACACTCAAATATGGATTTATAAAAATGTATTTACAATTATGTAAACATAGGAATGCATACACACAATCAATTTTCTTTATTTATTTGGACAAATGGTGAAATATGAATGGGAGGGAGGAAGGAATTCTTCCACCCAAGGGTGGAGACAAGTATTTTCCTTTAGGGACAATTGGTGAAATATGAGTGGACTGAAAGAAGGAGCTCCTCCACCCAAGGCTAAAGGCAAGTATTTTCCAGACACTACTTACCTCTATCCTAGGGTAGAGGTAAGTAGTGTCTCTCTTTATGGACAAAACCTAATCCAATTCCACCGTGACATTTCCACTGAGAAGTTCCCAATCCCCAACTTTTCCCATGGCTACTTTTCTTCCTCTCTCAGCTTCCCAATTCATCATCCTCACCCTCCTCTCTTCCTTCGCCGCGATTTCAATCGCCGGAGAAGAAACCGACGGCTTTGTGAGTCCTATCGATCGGAAGCTAATTGGGCTCAAGAAAGAGAAGCTGAGCCACTTCCGGTTCTATTGGCACGACATCCTCACAGGCCCAAACCCAACCTCCGTGCTAATTGTGCCACCAGCCTCCAACACATCGCTAACAGCCTTTGGGTTGATTCATATGATCGACAACCCATTAACATTAGGGCCCAAATTGAGCTCGAAGATGGTCGGAAAGGCCCAAGGGTTTTATGCGTCGGCGGCCCAACAAGAGCTAGGGTTGCTAATGGCTATGAACTTTGCTTTCATTGAAGGAAAGTATAATGGAAGCACTTTGACGGTGCTAGGGCGGAATCCCATTTTCAACAAGGTGAGGGAGATGCCGGTGGTCGGAGGAAGTGGGCTTTTCCGGTTTGCTAGGGGTTATGTTCAGGTTAAAACTTACAAGGCGGATATGAAGACGAAAGATGCCACGGTTGAGTATAATGTATTGTGATGCATTATTGATGCTTGTTTTTTTAATACCTTTTTGGTTGTCTTTTGGGACTTTATGCTCTTTTGTTGAGATGATAGCTTTACTTTAATTATGTGAGTCACCTTTAATAATTGCTTTGTAGCAAAGTGGGGTTCATTTTTGTTGTATTTTTTTTTTACTTATAACATGGTGGGAAATTCTCTCTCCCCCCCTCTCTCTCTCATGTTTTTTTTTTTTTTTCGTTTTTTTTAAATTATCCCTTGTTACCTTCTTTTTCTTTTTTTTTTTTTGTTTTGTTTTAAATAACTTTTTTGCCAAATATAGGTATCCCAAGCCTCTTTCAAGGTTTTGGGTTGGATGGTTCACATCCAAGTCTATGCCAAGTCTATGCATGTGATGGTAAGGGACTTTCAGGGCTACCTCGTGGGTTTATTGTAACAGGAATCTAGTTAGTATATTTAGGCAAAATGAGATGGATTTTCAATTTTGTAAGATATGAGATTAGTAAATGGAAAGTTATGCGCAAATTGAATATTTGTGAACTCAATATTTTGAAGGGGACGTTAGTGTATACTGAATCAATAAAGTTATAACTTTTCTTCTGATACAACAATGCAATTTCAATGAGTACTGAAATGTTAAGAGCTAATTTTTTTTTTTTTTTCCCTTTTTCTTTGTTATTGCTTGTGGTCTTGTGGATGTGAGCCATTTGATCGAAAATTGCTTCAATTCCAAGATGGGGGAATTTTTTATTGGTCATCTTACAAGAAAATAATTATAGTTGAACACAAATTACTAATAACTTTTTAGTAAATGGATACTAATTTAATTGCGAATGACCATTAAATGTAATTATTTTCCCATAGCCGCAATTTAAAATTTCCCCTTTCAAGATCTCTTATAAAACTCTGAAGATGAGGTAAAATGTGAATTTCATGAGTCGGTTTCTAATTATTCATGAGGAAAATCATCATCAATTCAAGATTAGATGCTAGATTATGATATCCCTAGAACTAAGAATTTCATTAATGTAGACTAGGGTTAGAATATCACAATGGCATATTCTACACATCAAGCCCAGTGGGTCCATGGTTTAACAACTGGGTATTGGTTAGCTCTTGTAGCTTGTTTTGGTCTGGCCAATTTCAAATAATAAATCTGGCTAGCTTTTCGGCTGGTTTTAGATCATCAAACCCATTCCCATTTGCATGGTTGTTATGACTATATTAAGAGGTCAGACCTCATATTTTAACATCTTTTTTTTTTTTTTTTTGGCACAACAATGAACATCTTGCAATTTTACAAAGCACCTTATAGAATAAGTTCTTGCTCCCCTACCCGCTATCAGAGAAAAAGAAATTTAAAAAAAAGGGGGTGGGGGGGAATTTGTTTTCAATTTTCATAAGGATCGAGATTCAAACTTCCTAACCTTTGGCTTTATAATTGGAGAGGGTTACTATACGGTCATTATTTTTTGCTTCGTTTGAAATATCTACACAGGTACCCATATTTGATTTTTTCTTTTTTTTTTTTGGCTCCCATTTGTAAACACACACCCCACCCCCATGCGAGGAAGAATCTGGATTTGGTGAAGTTTGGAACTTTAACTATATTGTGAAGTTACTGTTGAATTGATGTCACGTGGCAAGAGAGAAGAAAGGACGATTCAGATTCGTTGGTAACAAAGCAGTTAAAATCACAAAATCTAAGAACTGCTTTGCTACCAGCGAATCTAAGCCATCCCTTTTTCTCCCTTGCCACATAGCGTCAATCCAACAGTAATTTCACCATATAGTTAAAGTCCCTAATTTTGCCAAATCTCAATCTCGTGAGAAATAGGTTTTAATGAATTCGAAAAGCCCAAATGATGACCTCTTTGTTGTGGATAATCTTCCAAGACCCGAAATGTTTTGTCTTATCATGGGCCGATAGGCCAAGCCTCCCTTGATGAAAACAAATAAATATTCTGTTTACTTTGGAGGGACTACCCCACACCTTATCCTGTTCAACAACCCTATGAGTGACTATAAATGCTACTACCTAAAAATTTTGTGACCATAAATGCTATGTTATTTCTTTCCCAAAAAGAAAAAGAAAAACGGTTTGCTACAAATGTCATTTATCCTCATAGATGAAGTGAGAATTTGAACTCACAGCTTTACTTGAAGGAATATAAAACTATTAAACTAGATCTTATATCTTCAATTATGACAATGGAATGATGGATTTGCAGCTTCCAAACTTCACATAAATTAATAGTTCCAGTCAATTTTCAGGAGGGTGACCAAACACGCCCTTAAAGTGTTCTAACTATGCACATTCTTTACAGGAATAATAATCAGATAAGCACGTATTGATATAACTTATATCAACACCCGTAATGGGAATTGTACCTTGTGTACTAGTAGGATATGAGGTACAATGGACTAATTCGAGAGATACAACTCCCAATGTATGGTGCTGATATAACTTATATCAACAAGTGCTAATAGGAATATAACCGTTATTTGCAGTTTTTTTTTTCTTTTCTTTGAAAAAAAAAAAAAAGAAAAAAAAAGAGAAAGAAGGAAAGAAAGAAAGAAGAGTTTTTGGAGTCTGTTAGACAACCGTGTGACCATCTCAGCCGGATGAACACCGGCTGGGAACGATCCTCCACTGCATCAACGATCCAAGGATCATGAGGCTGTTAATCAGGCTCTGATCACACGGTCCTAATTCATCCACCAGACTTTAGTTCCTGTCTCCTTAGAACTCAAGGATGCAGAGGTACGAGCCGATAAAACAGATCCTGTTCAAGAAAGGTCGTACATTCTTTACAGCTCACCCAATCATTATTGCAACCGATTCTTTAAGGTTCGTTCCCATCCATTTGTGCAAGAAATCATTGAAAAATTTGTACCATTTTGCTTGTTATCGTGGACTGCCTCTCCCATGTTTTTTGCTTGATAAGCGTGTTTTTTGCTTGATTGCTAAGGGAAAATATCTCAGGATTGTTATTGGAACACTTCTTTTAGATTAATGCGGATGGTGCTTCAATGGGCAAAACCTGGACGTTATAAGGGTTCTTGAGGGCCAATTTAGTGCATGCCTCTCTATATACTTTGGTTTGCATTCAAATGGGCTTGCGCAACTTTTGGCTCTTTGGGAGGGTATTCTCTGTGTTTTATGTTTGAATATCATCCATCCCTCTTCCTTTTAAAACTGATTCTTTGGTTTGTTTGTGCAGGAGATTGCACAGGAGGAGCAGCCATCATCCTTTCCTTCTCAACTACCTCTGCGGCTAGCTTTCATGCTGTATATCTCTGTTTTCCCTACAGAGAAGGGAGTAGAGGAATTCATCTTCTTGCCAAATATGCTGCCACTGTACCTTCTCTGCATATATACCTTATGTACCTTGCTCGATCCACAGTTTTTGTTACCTTCCCTATCCTCAATGTTATTTATAATTAGTTTTAATAAATTAGTACTTATATATGCATCTAATCTTCTAATTTATTCATATTTAATTGAGTTAGTCAGGTTTTCTGACCCCATCGGAACAGGTTTTGGATACTCGGATTATGGGTGTAAACATGGGATGCATAGTTAAACCCAACTCAAATTCGGGGTGGGATTATCTTAATCAGGTCCAGATCGGATTGCAGGTGCCTATTCCAAGACCATCCTGTTGTCATCCCGGATAATAGCCACCCTAATCACACAGGCAGAAGAAAAAAAGTTTTAAAATTTTAAAACGGGCCCAGACTTTCGTTTCATTATTGCAACGTAGTCCTTGAATGTGAATGTGTTCCTTCAACTGGTGCATGAAATCATTGGACAGTCTATAACCATTATATGCTTGTTATTCTGCACCTGCATCTACTAGGTTATGTTTACGTATCTTATAATGCTTTAATCAACCATTCAGTTTTATATACGTTATGTTATTCTTTGGGAAAATATTTAGGCTACGTTTGGTTTGAGGGAATGGAATGAAATGAGAGTGGGAATGAAAAAGAATGGGCATTTCATCCCAATGTTTGGTAAGGGGTGGAAATGGAATGAAAAAGCATAGGTGGGATCCCTTTTTAATGATTTTTACTCTTTGAAATGTGAGAATAGTTATTCCTTTTCGTTTGAGAATGAATGGCTATTCCTTCATGGATAAAAAGAAAAACTCTTGATGGCAAGAGTTTCTATCTTTTATTTATGGATAAAAAGAAAAACTCTTGATGGCAAGAGTTTCTATCTTTTATTTAGGTACAATTATTTTCACATTCTTTTTTACTTCATCCATATCCTTTCATGACTAAAAGAATTGCAAAAATAAACCATAAAAGGCATTGACAAAGCCAAAACAAGTTTGAAAATATAATGCCTTTATATCTATATCATGAGTAAATACAAAGTAAAAGACTCTTAAGGGCAAGTGTTTCTGTTTTTTATTTATGGATAAAGAGAAACGTACAATTATTTTCATATTCTTTTTTACTTCATCAAAGTCCTTTCATGACTAAAAGAATTGCAAAAATAAACCATAAAAGACATTGACAAAACCAAAACAAGTTAGAAAATATAATGCCCTTATACCTATAACAGCCGCCCTCTAATTTTAATTTTAATTTTTTCCCAAATGACGCGTATGCTTACATCCACATTACGCGTACCATGGGACCATTTGCCCGCATGGGAGATTCACAGACCATATGGTCTAGCGTGAAGCGTGTGGGGCCCATTAGATGAGACTCTATGGCCCATTCTTATTTCTTGGAGGACTTTACCTTCCACTGTTGATTAAATTTAGGTTGTTAGGCCAACACCACAAAGAAGACTCGCTTTTCGAGTCTTCTCCATTTTTATTTTAGTTTAATTACATCTTGATTCAGTGTTAAAAATAATAATTTTAACTTTCGAGAAAACAAATCAACAGAAATCACGTTTTTGACTCAGAAATGAGTATCATATTTGCTGGACATTATCAGTTTTCATAAAAAAATCGTGACGGTCCTTGAGTATAAAAAACTTTGAAAGGAATTTTTTTCTAGGGAAAAAAAATTTTTTTGAATAAATAATAATTTCAGCTACAGAGTGTAATTTTTATTATAATAACCATTTATCATTTTTGTTATAGGAGTGGTTTGTGTGGCGGTGGTGTTTGATGACTCCTGAGTCTTTGTCTTTGTCTTTGTGGTGTACATTAATTCTAGCTGTACACACTTTATTATTCCAAAGCACCTCATGCAGTCATGCAACTTTAGTCTTACCAACCCATTCAAATAATATCTACTTTAAAATACCAAAAGACCCCACATGTTGTAACGTGGCACATACTCTTTGGTAATTGACAAAGAAGAAAAATAGGGTTGTCTAGAAGACATGTACAGTTCCTCTCTCTCTTTCCCTGTCCCCCTCTCCCTTTATAGACACAACCTAGTCCAATTCCACCATCTGTGGACATTTCCATTGAGAAGTTCCCATTCCCCAACTTTTCCCATGGCTAGGATTCTTCCTCTCTCAGCTTCCCAGTTCATCATCCTCACCCTCCTCTCTTCCTTCGTCGCCATTTCAATCGCCGGAGAAGAAACCGATGGCTTTGTGAGACCTATCGATCGGAAGCTAATTGGGCTCAAGAAAGAGAAGCTAAGCCACTTCCGGTTCTATTGGCACGACATCCTCACCGGCCCAAACCCAACCTCCGTGCAAGTTGTGCCACCAGCGTCCAACGCATCGGTAACAGCCTTTGGGTTGATGAATATGATCGACAACCCATTGACATTAGGGCCCAAATTGAGCTCGAAGATGGTCGGAAAGGCCCAAGGGTTTTATGCGTCGGCGTCCCAAGAAGAGCTAGGGTTGCTAATGGCTATGAACTTTGCTTTCATTGAAGGAAAGTATAATGGAAGCACTTTAACGGTGCTAGGGCGGAATCCGGTTTTCAACAAGGTGAGGGAGATGCCAGTGATCGGAGGAAGTGGGCTTTTCCGGTTTGCTAGGGGTTATGTTCAGGCTAAAACTAACAAGGTGGATTTCAACTCGGGAGATGCCACGGTTGAGTATAATGTCTATGTGATGCATTATTGATGTTTTTTCTTTTTTTGGGACCTTTTTGGTTGTCTTTTGGGACTTTATGCTCTTTTGTTGAGATGATAGCTTTACTTTAATTATGTCGGTCACCTTTAATTGTTGCTTCGCAGCAAAGTGGGGTTCATTTGTTGTATTTTTTTTCTTTTACTTGACGTGTAACAAAAGACTAAGAGTTTTTTCCCAAAATAATGAGAACTTTGTTGAATAAGATAGAAATTTGGTGTGCTTCTTGTGTTGATGCCACCATTCCTCCACTCCATGGTGGGAAATTCTCTCTCCACCCCCCCTCTCTCTCTCTCTCTCTCTCATGTTTTTTTTTTCTTTTTTTTTTTTTAAAAAAATTATCCCCTGTTGCCTTCTTTTTCTTCTTCTTTTTTTTAAATAACTTTTTGCCAAATAACCTATCAAGGTTTTGGGTTAGACTAGTCTCACACAATGTATAGTTCACATGTAAGTTTACGCATGCGATAGTAAGGGACTTTCGATTCTTAAACTGTGATCTTCTGTCATTTGTGTTACCTTCGTGAGTTCATCATAGCAGGAATCTAATTAGTACATTTAGGCAAAATGAGATGGATTTTCAATTTTGTAAAATATGGGATTAGTAAATGGAAATTTATGCGCAAATTGAATCTTTGTGAGACTCAATATTTTGGAGAAGTCGTTAGTGTATACTGAATCAATAAAGTTATAAGCTTTCTTCTGATACAACAATGCAATTTCGATGACTACCGAAATGTTAAGAGCTAAATTTTTTTTTTCTTTTTTCTTTGTTACTGCTTGTTGGTCTTTTGGATGTGAAACCACGAGCCATTTGATAGAAAATTGCTTGAATTCCAAGATGGGGGAAATTTTTATTGGTCATGTTATAGGAAAATAATTACAATTCAACACAAATTACTATTAACTTCCTAGTAAATGGATACTAATTTAACTACGAATGACTATTAAATGTAATCATGTAATCATTTTCCCATAGCCCAACCAATCTAAAATTTCCTCTTCCAAGATCTTCTATTAAAGCTGAAGACGAGGTAAATTGTGAATTCAATGAGTTGGTTTCTAATAATTCATGAGGAAAATCATCATCAATTCAAGATTAAATGCTAGATGATGATATCCCTAGAGCTAAGACTTTCATTAATGTAGACTAGGGTTGGAGTATCACAATGGCATATTCTACACATCAAGCCCTGTGGACCCATGATTTAACAACTAGGCATTGGTTAGCTCTTATAGCTTGTTTTTGTCAGTGGGGTTAGGATATTACAAACTCCTTCAAGTGATCTCCCCACCTTATTAATTTTATTTTTTTTAAGATTTAAGAAAAAAATAAAAGGTTTTTATAAAAAGTGGTTACGTAGTCTACTAGAAAACATCATTTTGAATAACTTTGGGTCAAAAAGTTTTTCCAAAATCCTTCATTTAAATAGATTTTTTTAGTCATTTATAGTCTTTGTTTTATTTTTGGTCAAAAAAATATTATGGAAAAACTTTCTGATCCAAAGTTGTTCAAAATGATGTTTTCTAGTAGACTACGTAACTACTTTTCATAAAAACCTATTATATTTTTTAAAAAATTAAAATTATTAGGGTGAGAGATCACTTGCAGAGATTACAATATCCGAACCCTTAAGAGGTCAGACTTCATATTTTTGCACTTTTTTATTTTTTTTGATCCACAACAACGAACATCTTACAATTTTACACAGTACCTCATAGAATAAGCTCTCGCTCCCCTACCGGCTATCAAAGAAAGAGCAAAAGGAACAAAAAAAAAAATTCCAATTTTCATGAGAATCGAGATTCAAGCTGCCTAACCTTTGGCTTTATAATGGAGAAGGCTACTACATGGCCATAATTTTTTGCTTCATTTGAAATATCTGCACAGGTACCCATATTTGAATTTTTTCTTTTCTTTCCTCTTGTCTGAGAAGAAAACAATCATAGGGTCCCATTTGTAAACACGCATCCCAACCCCACGCGAGGAATGGGTTCTAATGCGAAAAGCCCAAATGATGACCTCTTTGTGGCAGATATTCTTCCAAGACCTGAAATGTTGTCTTATCATGGACCGATAGGCCAAGCCTCCCTTGATGAAAAAAAACTAAATGCTCTCTATTTACTTTGGAGGGACTACCCCATAATAGGGGTGTTCGTGGTTTAGGTTAAGATCGAAAATCAAATCGAATTAAACAAAATCGATCAGTTTGGTATAGTTTTTTTGTCTTTAGATTTGGTTTTGGTTCTAATTTTAGAAAATCGAATTAAATTGGTTTGATTTTGGTTTTTATGTTTAAAAAACCAAACCAATCTGAAAAAACCAAAAAAAAAAAATATAAATATATATAATTTTATATATTACATAATAAACTTACTTTGTAAATTATTATTCTAATAAGGGCATAATAGGTAATAGATTGTAAATTTTCTTAATGTTTTTTCTTTATTAGATTGGCATGTATTAAACTAGCTATTATTGTTATGTGAGATATTGGCACATATTAGATTGGAGATTTAAACTTGAATTGACATAAGTTAATACTTTTCTACTTTGATACAATGTTTAATGTTTTTTTTAATTGCTAATGTAATGATTTTATTAAAAATGTTTTTATTTAGAGTTTGGCTTGTCATTTTTCTATTTTTAATTATTTGTTGTTATTTGATAGGATAAAGCCGAAACCGAACCGAACCAAACCGAAATTTTATGGTTTGGTTTGGTTTTTTTAATAGTATAGTTTGGTTTTGGTTTGAGAAAACAAAAACTGAAATATAATGGTTTGGTTTAAGATCTACCTTAAAATCGAACCAAACCGAACCACGAACATCCCTACCCCATACCACCTTATCCTGTTCAACAACTCTAAGTGACTATAAATGCTACCCACCTAAAAATTTTGTGACCATAAATGCTATGTTATTTTCTTCCCAAAAAGAAAAAGAAAAAGAAAAAGGGTTTGTTACAAATGTTATTTATCCTCATAGGTGAAGTGAGAATTTGAACTCACAGCATTATTTTAAGGAATATAATACTATTAAACTAGATCTTATATCTTCAATTATGACGATGGAATGATGGATTTGCAGCTTCCAAGCTTCACATAAATTAATAGTTCCAGTCAATTTTCAGGAGGGTGACCAAACACGCCCTTAAAGTGTTCCAACTATGCACATTCTTTACAGATCACCCATCATTATTGCAACCTATTCTTTAAGGTTCGTTCCCTTCCATTTGTGCAAGAAATCATTGAAAAAATTGTGCCATTTTGCTTCTTGTTGTGGACTGCCTCTCCTATGTTTAATTTCAATCAATAAATCTATTATAATGCTTTAGTGGTCGTGGTATTGATCAGAGCCTCCAACATTCCCAAAAAATAAAAAATAAAAAAAAGAGCCATCTCACACTCCCACTAAAATTTTCCACCATGTGGTGTCACCCTCAAGCATGTGTAAAACCTTAATTCATAAGGGTGTTTTTTGCTTGATTTCTAGGGGAAAATATCTCAGGAATGCTACAGCTTACTCCACAAGATAAGTTCTCTCCCTTCTCTGAGCATAGGGCTCAAGGTTGAGTCTGAGACCTCCTCTTGTGTGGATCCGTGGAGGGAGAGATGTTAGGCTACGAGGTGAATGAACATGTGAGATGGAATCAGAGTGAAGGTGAACCCATGGAGTATAACTATGTGTCTAGAAATGATTGGCAATTTGGCACAAATCAGAAAAAGTCATGAGGGGCTACAAAACTTCTTATTTCCAGGCACTCCAGTATTGACAGGTGCCCAAGCCCACATAATCTCGAGCCCACAAGATAACTATCATCACACCATTTACTAAAAAAAGATGCCTTAAAAGTCCATTTTACGTGTACCATAGGAGATAGGACACTTTATTACCCATGTCGAAGACTGTCTGGTCTGACATGAAGGCTGTGGGGCCCATCAGATAACACACTATGACCCACTTTGATACTTGCAGGGCCTTAATTTCTATTTTAAAGAAAATTAGGCCCAAAAAATCATGGAAGGATTATAAAACTATTAGGACTCTTTTTCATGCTGCTTTACCAACCCTTCAAGCTCACCAACCATATGAAGTTTACCCAAAGAAACCCCCTCATATTGTAATGTGGCATATTGTGATTGGTAATCACAAAACCTAGTTCTAGAA
Source organism: Liquidambar formosana (assembly GCA_039720395.1). Lineage (NCBI taxonomy): Eukaryota > Viridiplantae > Streptophyta > Magnoliopsida > Saxifragales > Altingiaceae > Liquidambar > Liquidambar formosana. Next base: position 34,929,350 of record CM077831.1, read on the forward strand.
GAAATGTACACTTCACTTATATATAGAGAGAGACAACCAAAGCCAATTCTATTCCACCAGTAGTGACATTGAGAGTGTCACCATGGCTAGTGTTCTTCCCATCTCTGCTTCTCAATTCATTATTTTCACCCTCCTCTCTTCCTTCCTCGCACTTCCGGTGGCCGGAAAAAATCACGACTACGTAAGAATCATCGACCGGAAGCTAATTGGGCTCAAGCAAGAAAAGGTAAGCCATTTCCGGTTCTATTGGCACGACATCCTTTCTGGCCCAACCCCCACCTCCATGACGGTTGTGCAACCACCCTCCAACACATCTACAACAGGCTTCGGTATCATAAATATGATCGACAACCCACTAACGTTAGGGCCCAAGTTGAGCTCAAAATTGATCGGAAAGGCCCAAGGGTTTTATGCATTGACATCCCAAGAAGAGGTTGGGTTGCTAATGGCTATGAACTTTGCATTTGTGGAAGGGAAGTATAATGGAAGTACAATTACGGTGCTAGGTCGGAATCCAGTCTTCAATAAGGTGAGGGAGATGCCAGTGATCGGCGGGAGTGGGCTTTTCCGGTTTGCAAGGGGTTATGTTCAGGCCAAAACTTACAAGTTCAATGCCACCACAAAGATGCTATTGTTGAGTACAATGTCTATGTAATGCATTATTGAGGCTCTTGACATTATTGCCTTACCTTCTCCCACTTATGGTCCCATGTGATGTGATGGGTTTTTTTTTATGGTGGTCACTCTAATTATCACTTCGACGGAAAGTGTGGTTGATTTGTGTCATATTAAATGTGTAATAAAAACTTGTTTTGAATAAATGCAAATACTATGTGCATTGATCTTGTTGGGAAGTACTACATCTTCCATCGCCTAAGCATTAAGTTAAGTTTGATTTGATTTTGTATATTTATTAGGTTCCCCGACCTAGTAGTTTAGGTTTTTAGATTGGATCTTCTAAAAGATCTTGTGTCAAATGCTACCAAAATCTAATGACATACAAGTTTATGTGCCTTTTTTATTTTTATTTATTTTTAGATGCCATGTTGCATGATCCATGAGCCAAAACTTTAATTTTTGTAGATATTCTTAAACATTCACAAGTAGAGTGGGAATCACAATGGTCCATCCTAAATGTCAAGCTCGGGGGGGTCCATGATGTTCAATTAGGCAATTTTGAATAATAAATCTCATTAGGTTCACGATTGGAGTTGGGCTTCCAAATTTGATTTGCATAATTATTATGCCAATGTTATCAAAACGAATGAAATGTAACACGTGTATGTGTACATAAAGAGATTGAGACCAGACTGACCCACTAAAGCTAATTGCCAACCCTTTATCATTATTTGTAAGTAGATACTAAATACTTAATATGACTTGAACTTGGTCCAATGTTTTTGACTCCCTAATCATATGGACCATATGTTATCTTAATGATATTGAAATTATTAAATGGACACCATTTGGACCCATTCTTATTTCATAAGCTTAAAGCTTCTTAGGATTACAGAAGATATAAATGCAATCAAGAACTAATTATGAAATAGAATCTAAAAGATTAATAATTGAGTTACGTTTCTCTAATTAAGCCTTTTTTTCCTTATGAAAAAAAAAAAAAAGGCCCATGATAATGAGAGCATGAGAGTGAAAAAATGCACTTATCCGGAAAAAAAAAGAGTGAAAAAAATGAAGTCATGAGTGTTTGTCATAACTCTTCATTGTATGTTCATACACATCTCTCACACTAGAATCTCATAGTCTCTCCATGACCACCGTATCATACCACCACCACTACCGCTAAATCCACCAAAATGCCACACAGTCTTCACCCTTCTCCTCCTACTCCAAATCTACCAAACCCGAAAGACCCATTTCCACCGCTCCCACCTCCTGCCTTCCCCTGCCCATCATCGCCTTTTCCATCATCTCCCTCTCCGTCGGCATCGCAGGCACACTATCCGCCGTCACCCGTTCACCACCCTCCGCCACCGCCCCCTCTCCCTCCCGAAGCGCTGCGGTCGATACCAAGACACTTTCCCCGCATTATACTATTTGGAAAACTCGGCGATTGCCCGAAGCTCCTCGGTTTCGTCGGAATTCAGACTGGGTTCGCCTCCGCCGATCGTCATGACGTGGTGAAGGTCTCCCCTCAATCCCTCATCCGACTCTCTCCAGGGAATCTCTACTCAGTACTCACTACTTCCCCTAATTGGGCTCAAGAAAGAGAAGCTAAGTTACTACCGGTTCTATTGGCACGACATCCTCACCGGCCCAAACCCAACCTCCGTGCTAGTTGTGCCACCAGCCTCCAACACATCGCTAACAGCCTTTGGGTTGATGAATATGACCGACAACCCATTGACATTAAGGCCCAAATTGGGCTCGAAGATGGTCGGAAAGGCCCAAGGGTTCTATGCGTCGGCGGCCCAACAAGAGCTAGGGTTGCTATTGGCTATGAACTTTGCTTTCATTGAAGGAAAGTAACAATGGAAGCACTTTAACGGTGCTAGGGCGGAATAAGGTTTTCAACAAGGTGAGGGAGATGCCGGTGATCGGAGGAAGTGGGCTTTTCCGGTCCGCTATGGGTTATGTTCAGGCTAAAACTTACAAGGTGGATATGAAGACGGGAGATGCCACGGTTGAGTATAATGTCTATGTGATGCATTATTGATGCTTTTTTTAAAAACCTTTTTGGTTGTTTTTCGGGACTTTATGCTCTTTTGTTGAGATGATAGCTTTACTTTAATTATGTTGATTCTCTCTCCCCACACTCTCTCTCTCTCTCTCTCTCTCTCATGTTTTTTTTTAAAAAAAAAAAAAAAAATTATACCTTGTTGCCTTCTTTCTTTCTTTATTTAAAAATAATTTTTTGCCAAATATAGGTATCCCAAGCCTCTATCAAGGTTTTGGGTTAGACTAGTCTCACACAATGTATCGTTCACATGCAAGTCTATGCATGCGATAGTAAGGGACCTTTGGTTCTTAAACCGTGATCTTCTGTCATTTGTGCTATCTTTATGAGTTCATTATAAACAGGAATCCAATCAATATACTTAGGCAAAATGAGATGGATTTTCAATTTTGTAAAATATGGGATTAGTAAATAGAAATTTATGCGCAAATTGAATCTTTGTGAGACTCAATATTTTGGAAGGGTTGTTAGTGTATACTGAATCAGTAAAGTTATAACATTTTTTCTTATACAACAATGCAATTTCAATGACTACCGAAATGTTAGGAGCTTTTTTTTTTTTTTTTCTTTTTCTTTGTTACTGCTTGTGGTCTTGTGGATGTGAAACCACGAGCCATTTGATAGAAAATTACTTGAATTCCAAGATGGGGGAATTTTTTATTGGTCATGTTACAGGGAAATAATTGCAATTCAATACAAATTACTAATAACTTCCTAGTAAGTGGATACTAATTCAACTACGAATGACTCTTAAATGTAATTATTTTCCCATAGCCTAACCAATCTAAAATTTCCCCTTCCAAGATCTCTATTAAAGCTGAAGACGAGGTAAAATGTGAATTCAATGAGTTGGTTTCTAATAATTCATAGGGAAATCATCATCAATTCAAGATTAGATGCTAGATTATGATATCACTATAACTAAGACTTTCATTAATGTAGACTAGGGTTGGAATATCACAATGGCATATTCTACACATCAAGCTTGGTGGACCCATGATTTAACAACAGGGCATTGGTTAGCTCTTGTAGCTTGTTTTGGTCCGTGGGGTTCGGATATTACAAACCCTTTCAAGTGATCTCCTCGCCCCACTAATTTTAAATTTTTTAAGGTTTAAGAAAAATATAAAAGGTTTTTATGAAAAGTTTGAATAACTTTGTACAATAAAGTTTTTCCCAAATCCATTATTTAAATATACTATTTAGCCATTTATAGTCTTTGTTTTATTTTTGGTCAAAAAATGATTTTGAAAAAACTTTCTTCTCTAAAGTTGTTCGAAATGATATTTTCTAGTGGACTACATGGCAACTTTCATAAAAACATATATATTTTTCTAAATATTTTTTTAATTAAAATTATTAGGATGGGGAGATCACTTACAAGGGTTGCAATATCCGAACCCTTAAGAGGTCAAACCTCATATTTTTACACTTTTTTTTTTTTTTTTTGGTCCACAACAACGAACATCTTACAATTTTACACAGTACCTCATAGAATAAGTTCTCACTCCTACCTGCTATAAATAAATAATAAATAAAAAATAATTCCAATTTTCATGAGGATCGAGATTCAAACTGCCTAACCTTTGGCTTTATAATGGAGAGGGCTACTACACGGCCACAAATTTTTGCTTCGTTTGAAATATCTGCATAGGTATCCATATTTGAATTTTTTTTTTTTTTTTAATTCTCCTTTTCTTTTGTCTGAGAAGAAAACATTCATAGGATCCCATTTGTAAACACACCCTACGCCCACGCGAGGAATAGGTTCTAATGCGAAAGCCCAAATGATGACCTCTGTGTGGCAGATGGGAACGGCTATTGCAACCCCCCAATCCCCCAATCCCCTCAGTTGCCCCCACCTTATATCCCTACCCCCAAAATTTCCATACCCACCCCTCTCAAAAACCTCAATACCCCTCTCACCCACCCCACACCCCATGACAGTGGACCGACGAGAAGAAGAAGAAAACGATGGCGACGGCGACGGCGACCGGTGACAGCGCCAGATTTGTGTGTTCGTCCATTTTTGTCGGCGACTCTTCCCCCTTCTTCTTTCTTTCTTTTTTTTTTTTCCTCTGCTATTCAGATTTGTGCAAGGGAGGGTTTTTCTTTCAAAACCTCCATTTTTTCTGACGAGGAGGTTCTTCCCCTTCTTCTTTTTTCTGGCGACGGGAGGGAAGAGAAAGAAAAGAAAGAAAAAAAAGAGGCTGCCGACGAGAGGGAAGAGGAGAAGAAAAGGAAAGAAAGAAAAAAAAAAAGATTTCAAAACCTCCATTTTTTCCGACAAGGAGGTTCTTCCCCTTCTTGTTTTTTTCCAGCGACGGGAAGGAAGAGAAAGAAAAGGAAAGAAAAAAACAGAGGCTGTCGATGGGAGGGAAGAGGAGAAGAAAAGGAAAAGAAAAGGAAAGAAGAAAAAAAAAAAGAAGAGGATTCCGACGGGAGGGAGGGGAGTGAGAGCTGTCGGTGCGGGAGAGGAGAAGGAAGAAGAGAAGAGGGAAGAGGAGGAAGGAAGAAGAGGGTCGCCGGTGGGGTGGGGTGGGGTGCTAGAGTCTCGCCGTCGCCGGTGGGGTGGGGTGGGTGAGGGTGCCAGAGCCTGCCGTCGCCGATGGGGTGGGGTGGGGTAGGGTAGGTAATGTACTTAAGCCCTTTTTGGTAATTTTGCCCCATAATTTTTTTAATTAAAAAATATAGGGGGTCAACTTAGTGTTTTGGGGGGTTGCAATAGCCGTTCCCGTGGCAGATATTCTTCCAAGATCTGAAATGTTTTGTCTTATCATGGGCCGATAGGCTAAGCCTCCCTCCCTTGATGAAAAAAAATATATACTTTATTTACTTTGGGGGAACGGCTGTTGTAACCCCAAACTTATTAGTTGCCCCTCATATTTTTTAATTAGAAAAATTATTATACAAAATTACCAAAAAGGTTTTAAGTACCCTCACCCATCCATTATCCCGTACCCCTTTCCCACAAGTCCGACTATTCTCTTGGCATCCCACCCCACCGGTGATGGTGAGGCAAATGCACCCCTCTCCCGAACCCTTCTCCCTTCCTCCTCTTCCTTCTTCTTCTTTCTTTTTTTCTTTCTCTTTCTTTCCTTTTTTTTTTTTTTTCCAAAAGTCAAAACCCCTCTCTCATCGACAACCCTCCCTCCCTTCCCTCCCGTCGATAGCCCTCTTCTTCCTTCCTCCTCTTCCTTCTTCTTCTATTCTTCTACTCTCTTTTTTTTTTTTTTTTTTTTCTTTCCTTTTCTTCTCCTCTTCCCTCTCGTCGGCAACCCTCTTTTTTTTCTTTCCTTTTCTTTCTCTTCTCTCTAGTCGACAGAAAAAATGGAAGTTTTGAAGAGGAAGAACCTCCCTTGCCGAGAAAACACACAAATTTGACTAGTAGAGGGGAAAAAAAAAAAAAAAAAAAAGAAAAAAACGAGAAAGGGGAAGAGAAGAAGAGACCCTTGCCGGAAAAAATGGAGGTTTTGAAAAAAAAAAACCTCTCTTGCCAGAAAACACACAAATCTGACCAGTAGAGGAAAAAAAAAAGGAAAGAAAGAAGAGGAGAAGAAAAGAAAAGAGGAAGAAGGGATGCTCGTGCTTACCGTCACCATTGCCCTTCCTCACCGGTCGTCGCCCTTTTTCATTGTTGCGATCGCCCTTCCAGATAGGGGCTGTTATGTGGGGGAGTGGGGTGGGTGAGAAAGGTTAGGAATTATTTAGAAGGAAGGGTATTTTAGTCTTTGAGAGGGGATGGGTATGTAAATTTTGGGGTAGGAAAATCAAGGTGGGGCAACTGAAAGGTTTGGGGGGTTGCAATAGCCTCTCCCTTACTTTGGAGGGACTACCTCATACCACCTTATTCTGTTCAACAACCCTAAGTGACTATAAATGCTACTACCTATAAATTTTGTGACCATAAATGCTATGTTATTTTCTTCCCCAAAAAGAAAAAGAAAAAGAAACAGGGTTTGTTACAAATGTCATTTATCCTCATAGGTGAAGTGAGAATTTGAATTCACGGCATTATTTGAAGGAATATAAAACTATTAAACTAGATCTTATATCTTCAATTATGACGATAGAATGATGGATTTGCAGCTTCCAAACTTCACATAAATTAATAGTTCCAATCAATTTTCAGGAGGGTGACCAAACACGCCCTTGAAGTGTTGCAAGGTCAACCGATTCTTTAAGGTTCGTTCCCTTCCATTGGTGCAAGAAATCATTGAAAAATTTGTACAAATTTTGCTTGTTATTGTGGACTGCCTCTCCTATGTTTTATATCAATCAATAAATCTATATAATGCTTTAGTGGTCGTGGTATTGATCAGAGTCTCCAACATTCCAAAAAAAAAAAAAAAAAAAAGGGCCATGTCACACTCCCACTATAATTTTCCACCCTGTGGTGTCACCCTCAAGCATGTGTAAAACCATTAATTCATAAGGGTGTTTTTTGCTTGATTGCTAAGGGAAAATATCTCAGGAATGCTACAGCTTACTCCACAAGATACGCAGATAAGGTCTCTCCCCTGTCCGACCATGACGCTCAAGATTGAATTTGAAACCTCCTCCTGTGGGGGAGTCGTGAAAGGAGAAATGTCGCTGGGCTACAAGGTGATGATTGGCACAAATCAGAAAAAGTCATCAGGGGGGACAAAACTTCTTTTTTCCAGGCACTCCAGATTGACAGGTGCCGAAGCCCACATAATCTCGAGCCCACAAGATAACTATCATCACACCCATTACTAAAAAATGCCTTAAAGTCCATTTTACGTGTACCATGGGAGATAGGACAATTTGTTACCCTTGCTAGAGAGTAGAGACTGTCTGGTTTGGCATGAAGGCTGTGGGACCCATCTGATAACACATTATGACCCACTTTGATGCTTGCAGGGCCTTAACTTCTATTCTTTTAGAAAATTAGGCCCAACAAACCATAGAAGGAATATAAAACTATTAGGCTCTATTTGGTTTGCGAATTTTATCAAGAAAATAAAATAAAATAAAAGAATTATACTTTTCTTTATTTAGTTGCAATGAAAAATTGAAAGAAAATAAAGAATTAGTATAATTTTGGCTTTATATGATTTTATATTTTCTTTTATTTTCTTTCCTTCTCATTTTTTTTCCCTTCCTTTTTTTTTTTTCCTTGATAGAATCCATGAACCAAATAGAGGATTAGGACTCTTTTTCATGCTGCTTTACCAACCTTTCAAGCTCACCAACCATATGAAGTTTACCCAAAGAAACCCCCTCATATTGTAATGTGGCATATTGTGATTGGTAATCACAAAACCTAATTCTAGAAGAAATATACATTTCACTATATATAGACATTTGACTTATATATAGAGAGAGACAACCTAATCCAATTCTATTCCACCAGTAGTGACATTGAGAGTGTCACCATGGCTAGTGTTCTTCCCATCTCAGCTTCTCAATTCATTATTTTCACCCTCCTCTCTTCCTTCCTCGTACTTCCAGTGGCCGGAAAAAATCACGACTACATAAGATTCATCGACCGGAAGCTAATTGGGCTCAAGCAAGAAAAGGTAAGCCACTTCCGATTCTATTGGCATGACACCCAATCCGGCCCAAACCCTACCTCCGTGACAGTTGTGCCACCAACCTCCAACACATCTACAACGGGATTCGGTAAAATAAATGGGAACGGCTATTGCAACCCCCCATTCCTATAAGCCCACCCTTCATCCTTTAGGTTTTTAAGGTTTTGTGCAAAATATAAAAAGTTTTTATGAAAACCGGCCATGATATCCACTAGAAAACATCATTTTGAACAACTTTGCAGAAGAAAGTTTTTCCAAAATTTATCGTTTAGGTAGACTTTTTGGCAAAAAATGAAATAAAAGTTATAAATGGTTAAAAAGTATCTTTAAACGATAGATTTTGGAAAAACTTTCTTCTGCAAAGTTGTTCAAAATGATGTTTTCTAGTGAATATTATGGCCGATTTTCATAAAAACTTTTCATATTTTGCATAAAACCTTAAAAATCTAAAGGATCAGGGGTGGGCTTATAGGAATGGGGGGTTGCAATAGCCGTTCCCAAAATAAATATGATCGACAACCCACTAACGGTAGGGCCCAAATTGAGCTCAAAATTGATCGGAAAGGCCCAAGGGTTTTATGCATTAACATCCCAAGAAGAGGTTGGGTTGTTAATGGCTATGAACTTTGCATTTGCGGAAGGGAAGTATAATGGAAGTACAATTACAGTGCTAGGTCGGAATCCAGTCCTCATTAAGGTGAGGGAGATGCCGGTGATCGGCGGGAGTGGGCTTTTCCGGTTTGCAAGGGGTTATGTTAAGGCCAAAACTTACAAGTTCAATGCCACCACAAGCGATGCTATTGTTGAGTACAATGTCTATGTAATGCATTATTGATGCTCTTGGCATTATTGCCTTATCTTCTCCCACTTATGGTCTCATTTGGTATGATGGGTTTTTTAATGGTGGTCACTTTAATTATCACTTCGATGCAAAATGTGGTTGATTTGTGTCATGTTAAATGTGTGATAAAAACTTGTTTTGAATAAATGCAAATACTATGTGCATCGATCTTGTTAGGAAGTCTGCATCTTCCATCGCCCAAACATTAAGTTAAGTTTGATTTGATTTCGTATAATTATTTAGGTTCCCCGAACCTAATAGTTTAGGTTTTTAGATTGGATCTCTTAAAAGATATTGTGTCAAATGCTACCAAAATCTAACGGCATACAAGTTGATGAGCTTTTTTTATTTTTAGATGCCATGTTGCATGATCCATGAGCCAAAACTTTAATTTTTGTAGATATTCTCAAACATTCACAAGTATAGTGGGAATCACAATGGTCCATCTTAAATGTCAAGGTGGGGGGCGGGGGCGGGGGGAGGGGATAATAAATCTTTAGGTTCACAGTTGGAGTTGGGCTTCCAAATTTGATTTGCATAATTATTATGTTAATATAATGAAAACGAATGAAATGTAACACATGTATATGTACATAAAGAGATTGGGTCTAGACTGACCCACTAAAACTAATTGCCAACCTTTTATCATGATTTGTAAGTAGATACTAAATACTTGATATGCTCGAACTTGGTCCAATGTTTTTGACTCCCTAATCATATGGACCATATGTTATCTTAATGATATTGAAATTATTAAATGGATCCCATTTGGACCCATTCTTATTTCATAAGCTTAAAGCTCCTTAGGATTACTGAAGGTATAAGTGCAATCAAGAACTAATTATGAAATAGAATCTAAAAGATTAATAATTGAGTTAGGTTTCTCTAATTAACCCTTTTTTTCCATGAGGAAAAAAAGGAAAAAAGAAAAAAAAAAAAAGGCCAGTGATAATGAGAGAATGAGAGCGAAAAAATGCACTTATCCGGAAAAAAAAAAAAGTGAAAAAAATGAAGTCACTGAGTGTTTGTCATAACTCTTCACTGTATGTTCATACACATCTCTCATAGTCTCTCCACGACCACCGTATCACACCACCACGGCACCACCACCACTACCGCTAAATCCACCAAAGTACCAGAGTCTTCACCCTTCTCCTCCTACTCCAAATCTACCAAACCCGAAAGACCCATTTCCACCACTCCCACGTCCTGCCTTCCCCTGCCCATTATCGCCTTTTCCATCTTATCCCTCTTCGTCGGCATCGCCGGCACAATATTCACCGTCACCACCCTCCGCCACCGCCCCCTCTCCCTCCCGAAGCGCTGCGGTCGATACCAAGACACTTTCCCCGCATTTTACTATTTAGAAAACTCGGCAATGCTGGACACCTCGATTTGCCCGAAGCTCCTCGGTTTCGTCGGAATTCAGACTGGGTTCGCCTCCGCCGATCGCCATGGCGTGGTGAAGGTCTCCCCTCATCCGACTCTCTCCAGGGGAATTTCCACTCACTACTTCCCCTAATATCCTCTACCACATCATGGGGGATTACAGAATGCCCCAGAAGCTCGCCCTGTCGAGTTTATCCCTTTATTAAAAGCGCCATTACCAAACACGCGTTCAGTTATATCAAAAGCGGTGTTAATTACAGCAGCTCTTCAAAGCACCATTAACAACTACGCTTTCAACTTATTAAAAACGTTTAACAGCGCTATCGAAAGCGCAATTATTAAACGCGCTTTCAATTATATTAAAAGCTTATTCCATACCAGCGCAATTTTTTTATTAAACACGCTTTCCGTTATTCGCACTCCCTCATAGTGGCTTGCAATATTATTAGGAAATAGGAAAAGTGTGTTGTGCAGCTAAAAGAGGCTCTCTCTCTCTTCTTATTTTTATTTATTTATTATTATATATTTAAAAGCTAATTGTAAAGAGTAATTTTTTTTTTTATTGAAAAATTGAAACCCTGGGTAAATGAAGACTACAAGAGGACAACAATCGCAACAACACTGTTAAATTGAAGAATCGTTTGCCATTAACGTTAAGCAATATCGCTTACGCCAAAAAGAAGCTTAGCTGGTTAGGTCTTCATTGAAGTGCCACTCGTTACAATTCAAGGAAAGAACATCTTTTCCAGTGGGCCATCAAAATCGTAGTGGTTACCTCCTAGCTAATTAGATTAAATTAATAAAAAGTAATTTCTTGAGTTCAGCTATCATGCACACTGATGATTAAAGTGGACCAGCCACCATAATCTGATGGCCCTCTTCATCATACGGTGGATCTTAAGTCTCCTAGGATCCCGTGGTTGACGTGATAAAGCATTTCAGTAAGGCAGTGTTTGGTTCGGGGGTTGCATTCCTGGGAAAGGGGTATCATACCCCTTTCCGATGTTTGGCATGCAAAGATACCCAGGGATGTTGCTTTCCCGGTACCCTCAGATTCCCACTTAAAGGCCTAAAATGATTCCCATCTCAAGCTTGGGTTTGAAACCCATTCCCGGGTAAGCATTCTACAATAAAATTAAAAGACAAGCGTGCCCTTTGTTTTGAGGAACAAAAATTTGCAATTCCATCTTATGTCCCTTCTCCCCAAAACACAATACGATTTCCAGCCCTCGCCCTCACCCTCACCCTCACGATTGTTCTTCTCCTGCCCTCTTCAACGGACGTCGCGAGTCACCGGCAACGACAACAGCAGCCATCCTCGACTCCGTCGACGGCCTGGTGAGGGGGTGTTCTGCTTCAGATCTGTTTGCCGAGGAGGTGCCGGATATGCAGAGGGAGAAGACGGAGAGGACTCACCGGCAAAGCACCTCCATAGATGGCGGATGGAGCTTCATCGTCACTCTCTGTTGTATAGGATTGTATGTAGTGGTATGAGATTAATTATTTTTCCCTTATAATTATTGATTTTTTGTGGGTTTTGTTTTTGTTTGTGTTTTTGTTTTTAATTTTTTCCAATTTACACGGTGAATTGAATTTGGCTACAAAAAGGAGCCATTTTTTCTTCTGGGATATAATTTACACGGTGAATTGAAAGCCACTTTTTTTTTTTTGGGAGCTTATCTTCATGATTGGGGATTTGGCAGCAAACATGGGTACGAAGAAGGAGAAGAAGAAGCAGAAGAAGATGAAGCAGCAGTAGTAGTGGTGTCTCAGATCTGTGAGAAGTATTTTTAGGAAAGCAAGGGTATTGTTGGAATTTACTACATTTGGAATCAATTTCCTTACCCCAAACAAACACAGGTGTGGGAATGTATAGGGGGAATGTTACTTTCCATTACCACCAACCAAACGTTGGAATGAGAATGTATAATTACATTCCCATTCCCAAGTAATGCCCCTTTCCCATGTATCACATTCCCATTCCCTGAACCAAACACACCCTAAGGGATCTGGATCTCTGCCATGGTATGGCAGAGGATCCAGATCCTTGTTTAGTGGCTTGTTGAGTTGTGTCCGTTGGATTACTATTTTTGCCACGTGGTCAATCATGGTTAAATGTATAGCAAGATCCTCTCTCCCATACAAGGGCAGAGGATCCTGATCCGATGAACGGAGGGTCCCTCCATCGTCATATCTAACCGTGTTTTATTTTTATTTCTATTTTCAAAATTTTCACAAAAAGTGAGACTCACATGAGCTTCATGTGAGTGTCGGTTTCTATGAAAAATTCAAAAAATGTATTAAAAAAACATAGAAATTGAAGTCGTGCTCACGTTAAAATAGAGAAGTTGAAGACAACTGGTGGTATATATAGGTAATCATTTACCTGCTCCATGAGACAATCCTTGACCTTTGGTCTGGTCCTGTAGCCCACTTATTTATTTATTTATTTATTTATAAACAAGTGGGATATATTAAGTAGGAAAAAAAAAATAAGTTATCGCCAATCTCTTTTTCTTCCACAAACATAAAATGAGAGAGATTAAAAATTAGGATAGGATCAAATCAATTACAATTAGTTTTTCATTGAGATAATTCATGCGCAGCCTGATTGGCCTTACGAGGGATAGAGTGAACAACCTAAAAATTAAAATTACAGAGCAAGGCTCATAACTAGCAACTTTATTGGAGATTGTAACTAGATTGACTAAATTCTCCCTCATATAACATAGGTTTCTATTAGTTACTTCGCCAATCTCTTCCTATTGTAAAACTCGTGCTAATTGGGCCACTTACCGCATGAACTCAACGGCAATGAAAAAAAGAAGAGGCCATTAGACTAGATTTGAACCTTTATTGGCATATCTACACATCGTACTGCAAGCCTAATTCGATACCCATCTTCATACTAATCAATTAAAAACACACCCAGAAAAAAGTTTAATGGCAATGAACGTTGCATTCAGAAAATTTTCTACAAACCTACGTAAGGTTCAGTGTTAATTTAGAAAAAGAAAATGACTTCGAAAATTTTCAGATAAAAGTGGCGTCATTGCCAACAAGGTAAAAGAAGACAGTGACACAAGATACCCATTTGAAAACTCAAAACAAATTGAGGCAAAAAAACAGCGGCAGGCACCTGCTCCATGTGTCACTACTTGACCTTAGTCTGATCATACCACCACACACAATCTTCTACCTAACAACTTCAACGGTCCTCATTTGTGCATTTGCACCAAACTGAACAAGCAGCTAAGTTGATACAGAAAAAAGATATACATGTCATTTCCTTATATATAATATATATACAATATACATATGTATGTATGTGTGTAGGTGTCATGTGTATGCAAGGATTAGGCACATCAAGCACTTCTCTTGCATTTGTTGGCTACTTGGCTTTATTAATTTTATTTATGGATAAAGCTTGGCAAAGGTGACAACTGACAAGGACCACCCATCTCTAGAAACACTTTCCCAGTAATGTACCCTTTTGAATTCTCTAAACCCTAGGCTTTTTCTACATTATTCTTCTCATCCTCCCATGATCTGGTCCATGGTCGGTCTTACGTGGCGAATCCACATTGGTCCATACCTTTGCAGCAGCGAATCTTAACCACGAAAAAATTCTCACCGTCCTTAGAAGTATCCAGATGGATCCTAAAAAATAAAGAGAGAGAATCCCTATAATGCAAGTAAAGCTACACAAATTTCATCCCTTTTATTTTCTTCTTTATAAACAAAGTTTGAATGATGCAACAAAATTACTAGTCTCACACCCTCACAAGGCACGTGGCACGCACGTCGGTCACATCACTTCTCTGGCCACATGGCGAGCCATGCTTCAAAGCATGGCAGGATCCTCTCTGCGCAGAGGATCCAAATCCCTTTTTAACATCCATCTAAAGTGGGGCATGTGCCCTAATCTTTAACCATCACTATACTCATCTCATATTATTTTAACTCCTTTTCTAATCAACGTTACTTTTGCAAGGTATGGTTCTTAATGCATAAGAAACCCCTTGAGTAGACAGTGCAGTGATTTCACGCGCTTTATAGGTGCATAGAATAGCACTATATAAATAAAGAAAAGTTAATCAAACTCCCTATATAAAACCATGTCCACTGCACAGAAACATACCAGTTGATTCGAGAAAAGATTTCAACAGTTTCTTTCACCCTTCCTACATATAAAAAGCTTCCTAAAGACCCAGCTGAGTTAAAACACCATTTCATTCAAGCTTTGCCTTCTCTAAAAATGGCTAGGTACTACAACTCTTCTTACTCTCAACATCTCTCTATGCCTCCCATACACCTCTGCTTCTTTGTTTTTATACTCTTCCTCTTCTTGGGTTTCTCATGGTACATAAATTATGAGTCCATGTTCGAGGACTTGATGGATCAGCTCAAGCTATTTTTCATGCTTTCTCCTGTAATTTTACTACTTGTCGTGCACTGGTTATCGAGCAAAGAACGACAGCGGGTTGCGTTTATGATTCCGTTTCCAGAGAAAGATTCACTTCATAGAGCTGGAGGGTCTCCATGGGGTGTTGGTGCTCTACTAGTTTTTCTTCTCTTCATGATCTCTTACCAGTCTTATTTTCATGAACGTTGGTTTCCCCTATTAAGTAAATAACTAAAAGTTGAAGTAGTAGGTGTCATGTAATAATTGTACTTTGAGATAGTGGGCTTGTTCTTTTTAGTATACAAGACTTGCTAGCTACTTGCTTTTGCTTTTGTCATATGGTTTGTTACAGCTCTGTTGACTGGAAGATGTTACAAATCTCCCAGATTTTGTTGCGGTACGTTGTTTTGTATTATGTGTTGAAACTAAATGTTTCACTTGTTACTTATGATCAATCTTTCTCCTTTTCCTTGTACGTGATTTCTTTTTTTTCTTTTTTTCTTTTTTTTTTTTTGTTGGGTGTCAGTCTTGTGCATGTGTGTACCACACCCTGCATCCTAGCCCACAAGCTAGGCCCTCACCACAATTTTTACATATAGTGTATTTGATTTTTCAACCCCTAAAACCTTCCTCCACCTAGGCAACATGACATGTGATGTCGTGATCAATCTCATGTTTGGAAAAATGCTAGCTCAGTATTTGCTTCCTACTCCCATGTGATTGATGATGATATTGCCTCTGCGTTTGACACAAACTCTATATCAAAGATTGTACGGCTACATATCTGTACATAGATATGTTAATCATATGCCCTCGGGTACCGGAAATGGTTTCTCCTGGGGTCTCCTTATCCAAAATGACGATTTTTTTTTTCTTCCTTATACGGAATTTTATCAAATATCCCATTTGCCTAATCCAGAAAACTGGTGATGAGATATATCAATCTATCTCACTCAAATTATTATAGAATGCTCCCAATCATATGAGAGAGAGAGAGAGAGAGAGAGAGTATATTATAAGTGTATAACCCCTTGACAAAGCACTACCATTTTAAAAACTTTTCTCAATCACAAATGTTTCTTATTGATAGATTTCCATTTCAAATATTGAAAGCAAAGGTTGGAGCTAAGTAGATAATCTTTTAACTTAAATAATCACAATAATTGAGGCTTTCCATTTTAAAAGCAAGAGGCCAAAAGCATAGTGTGAGAAAACAAACATTTAAAACACGAAGGGAGAAACTAACTTTGGTTAATGATAATGGGTCTCACATGTTTGTATATATGAGTGAAGGAGATAAATCCATTTCCATCCAACCTAAACTGCATTTTCTGATTTCAAAATTATTAAAACAAATGTATCCAGCACTCTAGTGCTTCCAACTTGTTTAAACTTCATTATCGGTTGTCAACAGTAGCTATGTGAAGCAATTCTTACATTTTTATGAGCATTTTCTGTGGAGACATAGAACACCGGACTATAGCAAATAAGGCTATGATTAAGAAGAGTACTTGGTCCAGGAAACAAGCTATACAGGATAAGACTACTCAAATTGTGAATTCAAAACCTACAGCAATTCAACCAAGTTCAAATCATGTCATGAACATAACTAATTTTATGGATTGAGGGGATTAGAAAGCAGGTTCTCAAAGCATGTGAACATGAATGTTATTCCAACCTGAAGGGCTGAAGCCCGCATATGATTTTTCAACTCTGTCAGACCCTTCCCTAGAGGAAAAATGGTTGATCCCTTTAGAACTGATAATCTCCATTAGACTTCCAAGGATGAAATTAACCATAAAAGAATCAAAGATGCAGTTTGAACCTGAAACTAGTCTGTTTTTTTCTGGTCAATTTCATAGGTGTTTCTCTCTTTTGTGATTATACCATCAATGACACAATTAAAATTTCTAGTAACCCACCATGTCCTTTGCGGGTGATTCTAAAATAATAATGATTTTTCTTTTGCAGAGAGATAGGTGCACTTGGAGTGTTTATAGTATTATTATGGTTTGCATTAACATAATTGTCCAGAGTAATTTGGATATTCGTGTGATTCATATTATAGATAAGCTAATCAATTAGTGGACTACTTAGCCAATTTGGGTCATCAGTTGAAAAGGATTAAAGGAATCTGATCGGCAATTTGGCATGCTAATTTTCCTCCAAGGATCGTGTCTGTATTATGGGAAGACGTTATTGAAAGGCACTATAAACATTGGTGCTGATTTTCATTTTCTAAACAAAATCCCCTAAAAAAAATAAAATAAAATAACAAAATTCATGTCAAAACCAAAACAATCTGTTCAGAAAATGAAGGCGAACTCATTCATATGATCAATTAGCAAAATGGGTAAGCAATAATATTCATGGATTGGAAACAGAAAACTCTAACAACAACATCTGAAATCATATGACTCAAGCAATAGAAAAATCAGTTGGAATTGGGTTTTGATCTGATTACAGGGAAAGGAGGCAATCGCAGCACGGCTTCCTCCGTCTCAATTGGGTCCGACCGCAATATCTACCAAAACGAGAAAACAACTGTTATATACATATATATTATACAGTACATATATATATATATATATAGAGAGAGAGAGAGAGAGAGAGAGAGGGTACTGGGTCTTGGAGAACTGGTTTGCTGTCGTCTTGGGCTGGTCTGAAAGGGGGTTTTTGCCTGTCTCTTCACTTCACTTTCAGGATTACTACTGTTTTTGATTGAGATTTCTGAAGCTTTCATGCTTTCTTTCTTCTCACTAATATCAATTTTTAGGGTTTTTTCAATCTCAGTCGGTCAAGTTGCAACGAAATGAAAACGGGTTGGGGGAGGGTGGGTATTTTAGCTATTATGAAGGGCTTTCTAGTCATATTGTATTTATAAATTGAAATGGAATTTTCTGTTGCTTTTGCGTTCTGGTTTGTACATTTCGCGCCAATTTTGTGGCCTTTATTTATTTTGTGGAGGGCCCAACCCATGAAGAGCGTTAGATTGATTTATGTTGACAACTCCAAAATTTTCTTTTTATCCTTTTTACTTTACTTTTTAAAGTTTAATAGAAACTATAAAAGCTTTTCATGAAAAAAGTAATAATGCATAGGATCATTATTACAAGATCAAAACATAATACCATTGATCGGTTAGTAATATTAATACCATTAGTAACTAAAAAAGAATTTAATATAGGAAACCCTCAATTCCCGATTCAGATAAATGTTCTCAAAATTTAGATAAACGGGATTATAAGAAGTTTCCTCAAAATTACTGTGATCTTCTTATTGTTATATGATAAAACTTTCAATTTATCTGATATGTCATATTTAGTGTCATATTGTATTCAGTATTATCTTAAAAACATCACACTGTTATCTAAGAAAAAAAATCCCAATTTATCTGAATATTCATGACACTAATCAAAGGAAAACAATGCAGGGGGAGGAATTCCTACTGTTATCTTAAAAAAAATTTATAAATTATCTAAATATTCATTGTTCTAAAATGTACCTGTCTTCTTTTTTTTTTTTTTTTTTTTTTTTTAGGGGAGAGGAGGTGGAGAACTCTCCATTATTAAATGATAAAACTCTCAATTTATCTGATTTGTCATGATAATGGTTGAGTTATGGTATTGTCTTAATGCGTATTTTGTATGATGTGTCATGATTAATTATTTGAATATTTTACATTAATTTAATTTGTGATTTTATATGATGTGTCATAGTTAATTATTTGAACATTTCGCCAAACTCGAATGTGGGAAGTATTTAGAAACTTTGGTCGATGATTTCTTTTGGGAATCGCTATAAAAAAGGAGAAGATTACAGTAATTTTGAGAAAACCCCCTATAATCCCATTTATCTAAATTTTGAGAACATTTATCTAAATCAGAAATTGAAAGTTTCTCATATTAAGTTATTTTTGAGTTACCAGCAATGTTAATACTACTGACCAATCAGATTCAATCAAATCAGTGATCTTATATTTTGATCCTCTAATAATGATCTTATGTTTTGTTAAAATAGATTTTTGAATTATTTACCGTAATTGTTTCATAGAAAACTAAAAAATTTATTTAAACAATATATTTTAACAAAAACTTCTTTCTATAAAATCATTGAAAATGATTTCTTTAATAAACTACGTAATTAATTTTGATGAAATTTTTTATATTTTTTATAAAATCTTAAATTATCAAATAAATAAGAAATAAAATAAAATAAAAGTCTGAGTCCCTGCTCCCATAATCCGTACGATGCAGCGTCTTTATTACACAGACAGCCGTGTGGGACAGTTGTGGGGAACTCGTGAGAAGTGGACCCACACGCACGACGAGCCAGCCTGTCTACAATAATGTCAAGTTGAGTTCTGCTCAAGGAAGCCTACAGAATCACTACTTATCCGAAAAGAAAAATGAAAATAATAAAACATAATCCAATAAAATCAGACCGTTAGATTGATTTCAAACTTCACTCAGCCAAAGATCCGACGGTAGTGACACTTGTTGTACCCAAGTCAACTCTGATTACAGAAACAGCCACACGGTTATCTGACAGATTCCCTTGTGCAGGTGATCGAGACATCACATATTTTTTATTATTATTAATTTTTTTACCTTTTTTTTCTTTTAATTTTTTACTATCAACAACTCTACTCAACTAAATCCCAATATATATGCGAAGGATTTCCTTAACATTTGTCGTAATTAATAATCTAATTATTATATTAAAAATAATTAAATCATATCATAAAAGGTGAAAATTATTTGAAAAAATTTATAAAAACTGTGAAAACATAGTTTTATATACAATGATTGAATTATTATTTCACCTTAGCATCACACGTTAAGAAAACCCATATTGAATAATCTGATAAGATAGAAAATAAATTTTATCAATTATTGTTTCTATTTTATTGTCCACATTTTCATTTAGGGATATTTCCAAATTATTGTTCCGTTTAGAAAATTTAAAACTTTTTTTAATTAATTTCTTAAAATACCCCTTCTAATAAATGTTTCAACTTTTTCTAATATTTCATGCACTTAAAATATAATTGGAATGTTAACGCATTAATATTGACGTGAAAGCTTTAAAATGTTTTTTTATAAAAAAAACGTGTTTTTCAAAGTAAACAGTTAATTAGGAACGGGAAGTAGTAATAGTAGTAGTTTGTTTGTGTTTTTTTTTTTCTTCTTCTGCTAATTAAGTCATTTTTATCCTAAAAGAAAGTAAGTATAAGCATACATTTTTTTAAAACAATGTTTATTTAAAAACCAAATAATAATTATGGACTTAACCTAATTTGATCAACGTTTTGAAATTCCCAAATAATCTTTTAATATTTTACCCCACATCTCTTTCAAAATTCAAGTCTATACAATGGTAATATCATTCACATGAGCATGTGTCTTCTTTTTGTAATAAAAATGAGAACATAAAATGCTGCGCGTGTCTTTTTTTCTGTTTTTTTTTTTTTATACAGTATTTGAACTTCATTCTCTGTGAAATGGCTCCAGTAATCAATACTGAAAACTGCAAATGCGAATGTAATAATCCCATGCCAATTGCTGCACAAAATAAATAATAAAAAGCATTGGAAAGAATAGAATTGGGGTGGGCTAGGAAATACTAAGCCTTGAAAGCTAAATAGCAAAAGTTGGAGTTTGCTCATGATGGATTCCACTTTTGGGTAGCATTCAAAAGATTCATGATGGTGCCTACTCAAAGATTTTAGCTGTTGATTTTTTTTATGGAAAAGGGTTTGGACTTTTATTCGATCAATTGTTGATTTAGAGTTTGTACTAATATTCCCCTCATCCCTAATCATCAACATTTAATGATGGTAGATTTCTGAGTAAGATCTTGATCAGTATAAAGTATGCATGCATGCAAACAAAATAGGAGTAGTTTAAATTTGCCTACTCACTTTAAACTTTAGTAAAATTGATAACATTATGCCATGTTTAGATAAGGAATTTTTAGGTAGAATTTGCTTTTGAGATAGAATTTGTAAAGTTTTTATAAGGATGAGATGGACAAAATTCTTATAACAATTTTACAAATTCTATTTCAAAAGCAAATTTCACTTAAAAATTTCTCATCCAAACATAACGTTATGGTATTTACTACATGTTTTTCTTTTTCTTTCGCTTCAAATAATCTCTCTCTTTTTTTTTAATAAATGCTTTTGTACCAATCCTGCACCCTAACCTATAGTTTGGTTCCTCTCACCCTAATATTTTACAAATAGTGAGGTCCATAATGTAGCCAAGGCTTGTTGGTCCCCCATCCACTCTCAAGATTCCAAAGTGAAAACATTTTTCATATTCAAAGACTGTACACTCATCTTTCCACCTCTCAAAATGAAGTGGTATTTTACAACTTTCACACTTTTCATAATTTCCTTCATTTTTTTTTTTTTTTACTAGTTACATTGGAAAAGAATGATCACCTAAACTCAGTACTATCCACACTTTTCTCGCTAGGCGACAAAAGACTGGTGGTTAGGTCACAATTTCAAACCAAGCAATGTAGTGCCTAGCTACCAAGGGTTAGACCGACTGTGCCAGGGTCCTCAATGCAATATTGTTATGGTACATGGGTTATTCTAGCAATGTAAATTAAAGTACACTAATGTTGTTTAATTTTCATTTGGACATCCAAATGTGTCCTTTCTATATGCTCCTATCTTACTTTGTTCTTAGCACAAGAAAAATCATATGTTGCTGATGACAAGTTAAACTCCAAGACAAAGGAAAGTTGTTTTTTCTCTTAACAAAATATATATATATATATATATATATATATATATATATGGAAAAGGATGTGGCATTCAGAAAAATCATATTAAGCTAATATTTTTCATACCATACCATACCATATCAAGATTACAACCATGGTAAAGTGGTAACAGAGAGATAGACCTAATTCCTCTCATGACTTCATATTACATAGAAGTAAACAGCACCTAAATCAAAGTTAAAACCAAAATATGAAACAAACTAGTACACATTCTACACTCAAAAGCACACATTATGTTTGAACATAGACTAACATAAGCTAATAGATAAGGCCATGCAAGGTAGGTTGGTAAGAAATGAGCAAGAAAAGGAGAAGCAACACAAAGGCCACACCCCAAGGTGAACCCCCGGCTCTGTGGATGGCACCAGGCTCAGACCCTGGCATAGGAATGTTAAGACGGCTGGAAGGGGGCACGGCGGAGAGCCAGTGAACTACAATGACCAAAAGCAACGGGGAAATTGTAAGTAAAGGCGGCATCAACTCAGCTGCTGTGGCCATTATAGCATCGTAAACTACGTAAAGCAAGAACCCACATAGGAGAATTAAAGCCGCCGTCGGTAACCATTGTGATGGCAGAGTGAAATATGAAGTGTTTGATCTTGGGGTTGCAGCCATGAGAGAAAAGGAGGAGGAGAGGAAAAGCAGGAGGAAGTGTTGGAGAGAGACGCATAAATGGTGTGGAAAGGCACATATATGGCTGAATGTCCTTTTGTATTTTTCTTGTGGACTTATGCATGCCCTCCTTTTTCAGTATAGGGGAGAATTATTGAGTTTTAATTGTTTAACGTTTGTCCCATTTCATCATAGGGGGGAATATTTGACAAAGTCACTAAAATTGAAATTTAACTCACCCATGTGAAGGCATGTGATTACCGTTTCGGACGCACTCAGGTTAGTGCTTTGCACTTCAATCAGCTGGCAATGGCATCACCTTTCGGTGTGGAAGGGCAATTATGGAATTTCATTGGAAAAGAAAATTATAGGAATAGTTAAAGAGCCCTCATTTTGCCAATGGCATCCCTCCCCTTCCTCTCCTTAATTTAGGGGATAGAGAGGTGTTAGAGTAGGTTTCAAGCCATCAATGTGTTCAATGCCATGCAAGCATTTTGCATCTCACAAAGCCACAAATGCTATAGTATATTCCATGGTATATATGGAAAAAGAATATGGAAAGTATAGTATATATGCCTTCCAAGAAATTTTTTGCACTAGATGGGAATTTAATTCAGAGCCAAAAAAAAAAAAAAAAAAATGGCGCATGTCACAGTTGGAGGCCAAAGCATATATGCCCACCAATGACCCAAAACACTAAAAATAAAGTCCATTATCATTGAATAAGAACCCCATTGAAGCGAAAGGCCTATAAAAACCAATGAGCCATACCCCCTATGATGAAAGTGAGCCAGAGAGTTCTATATACAGAATGAGTGTTGCTATTGTTAACGGCCGGACGGTGACTGAATTTGTTGAAGACAAAGAAGCGTTTGAAAAATGCATTAACGAACAGTTCTTGCTTCTTGACGTGAATGGCGACGGAGTCCTCTCTCGTTCAGAGCTAAGGAAGGGATTTGATGGCCTGCTAGTGTTGAGGACTGAATCAGAGTCTAAGGAGGAGAAGAGTAGTCTTTATGATAGAGTTTTTGAGAAATTTGATGCTGACCATAGTGGGACAATTGATCGTAACGAATTTAGCTGTGAGATGAAGGAAATCATGCTGGCTGTGGCAAGTGGAATCGGTGATACACCAGTTCAGGTGGCTCTAGAAGGTGACAGCATACTTAAGAGGGCTGTTGAGCATGAAATGGTCAACAGGTTATGAAAAATATTACTCGAATTTATAAATAATGTAGTACATGAGATTACAAATAGCAAAATATTTTATGGTTGCGTATTTTTATGAGTATGCTTCAAATCATGGATAGGGCATGCAGTGAGTGATTATGAATTTTATCTATTGTTTTCTCTTCTTTTTTTTTTTTTTTGGTTTTTCCCAAGCTGTCCCCAAACTTCGCTCAGGACTAATCCTCCGAAATACTATCAGGCACTGAAGCAAAAACCTCTCCCAAGAACAGCCAACAGCTGGTCATTCATGGTTTTTCCAAGGAAAAATGGTAAAATTGATAAAAGATCTGCAGATTCAGTTTTTCAACCACTGTTCAAGAGGTGTACTACCTACCTAGTAACAAGACATTCCAATGTTACCAACCTAGTTAAGGAAAAATCATACTCTAAAATTAGAGACCAATAAATATAAATAGGCAATAGATCAGAAATAATGTTGAAGAATGTTAAATAGTACAATTCCCTTATTTCAAATGAATTTCTCCATGGGTCTCAAGATGCATCTTTTCCATACAACAATCAAGCACCATCTTCTGATGAGGCAGGGGAAAGGTGTTGAAAAATGTTCGGAAACTTTGGAGGCAACCTAAACAAAGCTTCATCAGTGATAGAACCCTGACATGCCAAGCCTAATGCATATCCCAAAGCCCGAGCAACTGGGACCGCAACTGCATTGCCAACTTGAATGTACCTGGAAAAAAGAAATAGAGAAATTAATTAGTATAACCACGATTGAAATTTATGAAAATAGAAAGTTTGAATATCACATTCAGATGAGGATACCTGTGTTCACACTTTCAAAATATAAAAATAAGAAAGAATTTATAATCAAAGCTTGGAAATTATCCTCCCTAAACATAAATCACAATATCATAATCCTCATAGATTACCTTTCCTTAACAGACCCACAAAGTTTATAATAATCTGGAAACCCTTGAAGTCTTGCATTTTCACGAACTGTCAAAACCCTATCTTGTTCAGGATGCATAATTGCCTAGAATTCAAAATTTGAGCTTAGCCATTCATATATATTTTGTTAATATACATAAGCATATGTTAGAGCAATGTAAATGAAGGAGTTATGAAACCTGGTTATGGGGCTCTGCTCTTGTAACAACAGTGGGCACAGTCTCATCCCACCACAAACGGCAAAAAGGCCTACAAAATTTTACACGGTGAGGATATGGGAAAAGCAAAGCAGTGATAATACCAAAATATATGGATAAAAACAAAAATCCCTTACTTCGATGAAGTTCCATTCACAAAACTCATTGCATAATCAGGAACCTATAATTAAAAACACAATAGTTAGATCCAGGGAGCAATGGCAGAAAAAGTATTTAGAAGGAAATTAAAATAAATCAAATAAAACTGTTCTAAAGTATTACCAAAGGTTTTCCAGACTTCAATAGCACCCTCTCTACAGCTGGGTCAAATTCCACTTTGTTGTCCGGACGAACACGGACACCAGGCAAATCTCTAAAGTTTGCACCCTAGGACCAAGAAAACAAATGGCTAAGATGAATAGCTAATAAAAAAGAATACAAAAGTTTCAATCAAATTGCAAAAAGTAACATAAATGAAAAGCTTGGACAGAGAAAAAAAAAAAATACCTTTCTTTTTGGGATTTGACAAACACGTTCATAATCGTCGGTATTCAATTCAAGAGGCCGATGGTCATAGACCAATTGTTTTGAAGGCTTTGAATCTAACAATTCAACAAAGAGATAAAAGGGAACACAAATCAAGAGGCAATTAATAAATAAAGAATTTTTTTTTTTTATTTGTTAGTCTTGTTCAGTTTTAGCAACAAAAGAAAAGTAATGGATACACTTCCTTATAAAAAGTTATTAAAGGTGATAATTTATTTGTAACATTAAACAGTAACAAATGAAATTGATTGCATCTAAACAGAATACATTTTATTGAGTGAAATGTCCAATTGCACAAAGGTTAGTTGTTCTTTCATTAACAAAATCTAGTAAACACTTGTGGATCAACTTTCATCACTTCACTCACAGTAATTTTAATAGCCTAAAGAAAAAATCCATTGAGAAAAAATTCTATTAGCTAATTTGACAAAAACTATCGTATCTCACCATCATTTCTCAATCTTATAAATCGCTGAAATTCAGTCTGGGGAGCATGCCCATAGGGCATTTCATCTCGTTGTTCAAAATTGGTTACCTAAATACAACAAGAAAAAAGAAAAAATATCAATAACTGTTGAATCAAACTTGGAAAAAGTTGTAAAAATAAACAAAGCAATACTAAAGTTTGTTTTCATACAGGAGGAAGGTCAGATATTGCGTCTTTGAGTAGAAGTTTTCTTTCCAATTCAACCTTATGACCTTCGTCATAAGCAACAGTATTGTTCTGCATTCATAACAGAAGATTTTAATATGGTATGAGCAAGAAATTTTAAAATAACCAATAAAAAACAAATTAAATCATTGATACCTCAAATTCAAGAGGAATAACCCCCCTTACAACTACATCGTGTGTTGGTAATGGATATTGGGGTAATTTCTGCCAAGGAAAAATCCAATCAACAACACAGAGTTGGATTATTTTAATGTTATTGACGTAGTAATAAAATAAATAAACAATTCACCTCAGTGGGACGAGCTCCCCACATGAAAACACGCATGCGAAACTGCGGAAGTCCATAAGCACCAGCCGCCATCATTCCCATTCGTGTTTGATAATTCATTTGTATGAGACGACCCAAGGCATATCTCCCGAGAAAACCACCAGAAAATTTTACAATATCGACAACATTTTCCATTAAAACAAATTTTGGCTTGAGATAATCTACAACATTCATAAAGACAAGAAGTTGTTCATTTTTGGGATCATCTAAGGGATTTTCTTTGTTTCTAAAACGATTGAACCCACTAATTCCTTGACATGGAGGACCCCCACATATAACATCAACATCGCCCTAAATGAATTTAAAAAAGAAAACGAGGAAAAAATTATAATCCTTCTCAAGGAATCAATAAGAATTAAAAAAAATGTAAATATTTAAGAGAAGTGAAACCAAAACAAACTTACAGGCAAAGGAAGGATTTTTGACTTGTATCCATTCACAACAAAGTCCTTCATGCTTTCTCGGCAATTACTGAGTAAACATTAATTGTAAGATATGGGAGTGAACTTTGAAAACTATGTGAGTGTGCACAACATACAGGGATATTAGTGCGAGACTAGAGACCAAATTATAAAATAAAATAAAATAAAAAAGGTTCAATTACATACCCCAAACCATCAATGGGTTCCCAAGAATCTTCACTCGGCCCATAGCCCTTCCAACGAACCTAAAGATACAAAACGTGACCAAAGAACAGAATAGCAGCACCAACAGTTAGACAGTGTCTAAGAGCATATTTCTTGTGTACATCCATGCTAGAGATTTCTTATAATTTATAATTAACCTTATTTAAAATCTGGATTACACAACCATAAACTTTATAAATTTAGACTTTGGAGTATGATTGTGCACAATACAAAAAGGCCACAAGATGGCACATAACCACGGAGATTTAAACCATTGTCTTTATATTACAATAAATTTTTTTCAATTGAAAAGGTTAATTGATGGGTCATATATTAAATCTAAGCAATTCTAATAAAAAACGCTATCAGACGAAACAATGTAACTAATTAATGAACTAGCTTTCTCAATCAATTGATTTAATAGGGGAGTATTTAAAAAGGACTGTTTAATTGAAAAATGATGTACCTTTACAACAATATTCAGCCAAATAAGATTATGCATTGGTTTTAAAGTAGGAATACCTTGAAATATAATCCACGTTCCCCTTTTTCTTTAGGATCACCAAAACATATTGCAAGTATCTTCGCAACTTCAAACACTTCAGAATCATCCCCCCCATCACCATCATTCCCATCCTCATCATCCTCGTCAGCCTCGTCATCTTGCATACTTGCCAAATCAAAGTACTTATCTTTCAAATCACCACTTATCAAGGAAAAACTGATGCAGAGCTTCTCCCACTCCCTCAACAATGATAAAAAATCTTCTGCAGCTTCATTTCTCACCTGATTTGCAATGTGAATTAGTCCTAGAATCTGTCCATACGTACTGCATATACATGTATATATATATATAACTGCAAGAAGAAGCAAAATGGTTGTCTAAATCTACCTGAGTCTCAGGATGGTTTAATCTGAGGCACTCACATGCGTATTTGTTTATGTCAACAGCCCATCTCTACAAAAACAGATAAAAGGGGTCAATTGCTTGATCAAAACAAACTCAAGGAGAGAGAGAGAGAGCAGAATGGTCCATATCTGTATTACCATATGCAAGTAATATGAAGGTAAAACTTGACTTACGGTTACAAGATTTACACCAGAAATGTTAGCACCAAGACAAAGACCAGTAGACATGGCACCACATCCTGCGTACAGATCAAGCAGCGACATCTCTGATTTGTGATGAGCTCGGACTTGCGAAACTCCCTTTACATCTGATTTAACATCACAATTCCCCACCTCGCTGGAAATTGTGGACAATGACTCACTGCAAGCTGCCACGTTTTCTGCAGTTTTACAAAATCATGAGAATTGGAAACGAAACCGTTTCAAATTTTTCACTTGCAAACACAAATGCAATGAGATTAAATGTGAATATTACAAAAATTAACACATGATAGTACTTAATAAAGAAAACAGTACCTGCTGGTACATTTGTAAATGTCGAATAAGGCAACAAATACAACATATCGTAGTAATAATCACAGACAGGAATCGATGCCTTTTTCGCATCCAAATCTACCTGCAAACCAGATTAGAAATGTCACCATTTTCTATAAATATAGAAACATTAAAATGAAAACACCTAAGAGTTTGCAGCCGTACATCTAAGGGTACTTTTGCAATCCTTAATTTTTTCACCAGACAATCCAGGGGATTGTCATCTTTAACCTCTGAAAAGAACACACGCTTGTTATCTATGAGATGGGCATTATCTTTAATGACCTGAAAAGGGCAGGAAAAAAAAATCAAAATCACAATCAAAACAAGCATCAGTGCCACATTCCACTAAAGAATTGGACAATAAATTTGTACTGAAAAAGTTTCCAAATCTGTCTTACGGTATCCCTCGCTCTGTAAAACCACTGGGCAGTGAAGTAAGGCATCCCATCAACCGCCTCAAACATTTCAATAATCTTGCATATATAATTATCTTCCCCATCTCCGGCCTAAACCCAACAAATTAAATGGAGCACACGTCAAATAGTGTGTGCGTGAAATATGGGCAAGAAATTCAGCTTCAATAATCTCATGAGCCATTGAATTTTCAAATTAAAACTTGATCAAATAACATAAAGTAAAAGTTGCATCTTGGGGAACATGATAAATTTACAAATTATAATGTTAAAAATTTGTAATTTGATGATCAATTTGACATTAAAGGAAAATTAGAAACTGAAAAAGAAATTATAAACAACATACTTTCACATAAGCATCGTCGTAGAGTTTAAAAATGACGCTCCCGTCAACCTCCGCCTGTGTATAGTG
The DNA here is from genome assembly GCA_039720395.1 of Liquidambar formosana. Classification (NCBI taxonomy): domain Eukaryota; kingdom Viridiplantae; phylum Streptophyta; class Magnoliopsida; order Saxifragales; family Altingiaceae; genus Liquidambar; species Liquidambar formosana. The sequence continues at coordinate 34,958,428 of CM077831.1, forward strand.
GCACCGAGCTTGCAACACCTCATCTGTATCATCCTTACTGCTCCAATTGAAAATCATGATACACAAAATAGAATCAACAAAAAGATCTCATGGTCTTAATCTCCAATAGAAAATTCGATATTTCCATTGTAGACTTACTCTGAACTTTTTGATGCAGAACTCCGCTTCTTCTTCTAGGAAAAAAAAAACATGAAAATTGAAATACATTACATAGCCGAAGAGCAACAAAACGTAGATCTCAAATGCTCTGTTTGGTTTTCAAAACACCGTAACAAATAGCATAAAGTATAGAACTATAAAGTACAAACCTTGCCCTCGTAGCGCTTCGGCCACCGTTTACGGGCTTCTTTGTCCGGAACGGCATTTCCGATGAATCGACTCTCGATGTCTTCATCTTTTTTCGATTTCTTCTTCGAAGGAGTAGAAGCTCGCGCATGAATCCCATTAGCTTCAGGAGGCAAAACTTCTCCATGGAATCCATTTTCAGAGTCCTCTGTCTTTCTCGGCTTCTTTGAAAACGCAGATTTCGAAGAGCTCGAAGGCGAAGGGGAAGAAGGCTTGGACGGAGAATTGCGCTTTCTCGGCATTGTGTTGACGAAGGTGACGCCGCCGGAGATGGTGGGGATGGGGCAGGACGCGGAGGCAGCGGCGGCGGTGGTAGTGAGAGAAAGAGGGAGTATTAGGAGAGAGAGAGAGCGAGGAATATGTAGGAGTAGAGTGGGTGTGAAATTTGAAGATAGTGAGGGTGGGCGGGAAACGAAATTTTGGGTGGGTTATAGACTGGATTTAATTTTGGTTTGAGTTCCGGTTCAGAGGCTCGTGTTTCCACTTTCCAATAAGATAGGATACAATCGAATAAAATACGGAGTAAAATAATATTACTTCGTTTCAAATTGATTTTCCTATTTGAAAAAATACGTTCTTTTATAATTTTTTTTCAATGCTTTCATATTTATGTTTATATTTTTATATTTTTATTTTGTATTTCCTCAGTCCCATAAAAGTAGGTCATATTTAACAAAACACTCAGTTTAAAAAAATTATCATTATATTGATTTAAATTCTATTTTTCCAAAACTATTATTTCCAACTTTTTATTTAAGAATTTTAAAAAACAGATGATTTTTCAAGTGTAAGCTCTATGTTTCTATTGTGAGCTACGAGATGTCTTTTATAATGAGTGAGAATCAATTATAGGATTGATTACCAGAGATATTCTTGGTGAGTTTCCTTTCATAGTGCGTAAATCTCTCCATTACAGCTGTACATAAAATTTGAATTACTTCCTAATATACAAGTCAACTATAGCAAGGCTTTCCTTATAAAGTTAGGACATATCCCTTAATTGACTCAATCATGCCTTGGTCTTCCCAGTCATGATTTCAGCCAATTCATCCTTTTTTATCAACGGTTGAGACAGGGGTAGAGCCAGGATTTACCTCCAAGGGGGGCACTGTGCTATGATTCTATGAAGTGGGAACTGAGAACTAAAAGCCCTAGAAAGCAATTTTTTTGAAAAAATTACTTTTTAGATATCATTTTCAATTTAATACCAAAAAAAGGATTTTTTTTGTCAACTTATTACAAATTGACTATAAATATACTTTAAAATGACTACTATCTTCCTCTTTTTGGCATTATGTTGAGAAATGGTCATCAAATGGTAATATCTCTCCAAAAAAAAAAATGGTTGAGGCGGGGGGCACGTACCCCCCAAGACCCCACTTGCTCTGCCCATGGGTTGAGATACAATGAATGTCATTCTTTCTATGGTCTTCTACACTCCACCTCAAACTAGGCCAGAGGCTAAACCAAAGGCCTAGTTTGACTCACAATTGCTCAAACTGTCGACAGGCAAGAAATTTGGTGAATATATCAGCCACTTGTAGGGATGAAGAGACAAATTTTGTGATTAAGGAATCGAGAGCCACCTTCTCTCGAACAAAATGATAATCAATTTCAATGTGTTTTGTTCTTGCATGAAACACGGGGTTGATGGACATGTGTAAGGTCGAAATATTATCGCAGAAAAGTGTGGGAGGTTGAGCAATATGAAGACCAATGTCTTGCAATAAATATGTCAACCATGTAAGTTCCGCTGTAGTAGAAGCAAGGGCACGATATTCAGCTTCAGCACTGGAGTGCACAACTGTTGGTTGTTTTTTTGCACTCCAAGAGAAATAGTTGCCACCAAAATAAGTACAAAACCCAGTGGTAGAGCGCCGTGTAATGGGGCAAGCAGCCCAATCAACATTAGAAAAAGCATATAGTTCAAGTGAGGTATGAGAGAGAAGCCAAAGGCCATAATCGATGATACCTTGTACATAACGAAGAATCCGTTTAACCATCTAATCATGGTGAACAGTGGGTTTTTGCATGAACTGACAAACATAGTTGACACTATAAGAAATATTAGGCCTTGTAAAAGTGAGATATTGGAGTCCACCCACGATACTACGATAAAATTGTGGATCATGAAAAAGATCATTCCCATTTATGGGAACAGTTGCCTTTGTGACTATGGGATTCGAAAGAGCTTTGTAATCTTTCATTTCAGCTCGCTGAGGAGATTAACAGCATATTTAGTTTGCTTCAAAAGAAGACCGTCGACAAAACGATGCACCTCAACTCCTAGAAAATAATGAAGAAAACCCAAGTCCTTCATGGCAAACTCTCGACTGAGCTTGGTAATGAAGTGATGTAAGAACTGACGATTTGAACCAATGAGGATGATGTCATCTACATATAGTAGAAGGAGAAGGGTACCATATGAGCTATAGTAAACAAATAAGGAAGAGTCAACTGTGCTGCGAAAGAAACCATTAGATAGCAAAAATTGACTAAATTTGTCGAACCAAACCCGGGGAGCCTGCCTTAGCCCAAATAATGCCTTCTTGAGTTTACACACATGATTAGGTTGACCTGAATCATAAAAGCCAGGGGATTGCTCCATGAAAACAGGTTTAGTAATGTTGCCATAAAGGAATGCATTTTTTATGTCTAGTTGTCTGATAACCCAGTTGTGAATTAAAGCATTAGTAAGAACAGTTCGAATTGTGGCGAGCTTGATGATTGGAGAAAATGTATACGCAAAATCAACTCCAGGGACTTGATTATAACCCTTTGCAACTAATCGAGCTTTCAATCGCTCAAGTGTACCATCAGCTTTAACCTTAGTCTTGAAGACCCACTTGCACCTGATAACATTCATGGCAGGTTGATATAGAACTAATTCCCAGGCTTTATTTTGATGAAGTGCCAAGATCTCTTCTTGCATTGCCAAGTGCCATCTTGGATGCTTAAGGGCAGATTTCACAGTTTTAGGCTCTTGGGGTAGATCGGTGGCTAATAAATAATAAGTATGTGATGAGTATTTAGGATTGGGCTTGGAAGTTTGGCTACTTCGGCGAGGAAGAAAATGGGGATTAGGATCTGATTGGATCAACGGTTGAGACGTATCTCCGGTGGATGGTGGGTTTGGGTTTGTGTGGTGGTAGGTAGGTTGGTCCAAAAATGAGAAGTGAAGGTTGTAATTGGTTTTATTCAAGAGGTATGAGTGGATTTGGATGAGATTCCACACCAGAGGATGGTGGTGACAAAAGTATGTTGAGGTTTTTGGGTTAGTTAGACGATGAGGCTGCATTAGATGGACAATAGGTTGGTTTTAAGTCTAATGGCAGGTTGTTGGGAGGTATAGAGGTGGTGTCACTGTTGGGTAATGCAGAGGTAGTTGGTGACCCTTGAGCAATACAAGATGGCAAAGATAATATGGCTGCTTTAGTATCCTCCATTGGGAAAGGTGACAGAGAACCAAAACCCATTTTCGATGAAGTAGAATATTGGGTGCCTGTAAACCAATCAGAAAATGAAGTGATGTCATTAGCCTCTGTCATAACAGAAAATAATGTCCCTAGATCACGAAACGGAAAAGTGAGTTCATCAAACACAACATGCCGTAACATATATACACGGCTTGTAGGTGGATAATAACACCTGTACCCCTTGTAGAATTCAGAATACCTAAGAAAGATGCAAGGTAATGATCGTGGATCCAGTTTTGTTTGTGCATAATTTCGTAAGTAGAGGAAGCATCAACACCCAAATGCCCTTAAAGGTCCATAATCTAGTGTTCATTTTTGTAACACTTCATATGGACATTTCCAATCCAACACACGAGATGGTTGCCTATTAATTAACCACACGGTAGTGGCAAAGGCCTCAACCCAAAAGCTCTTAGGAGCATGACTATGAAACAAAAGAGTAAGTCCAAGTTCTGTGATATTCTTGTGTTTTCGTTCGGCCAACCCATTTTGTTCTTGTGTATATGGGCAAGAGAACTGGTGTTTAATTCCATGATTTGTTAAGTAGGAATTAAAGGCTTTGTCAGCAAATTCTCCTCTTCCATCGGATTGGAACACTTTAACCTTCTTGTAATATTGGTTGGTCACAAATTTATGAAAATTAATAAAACAAGATGTGAATTCTGATTTGAGCTTTAGTGGGAAAAACCAAGTATAGCGAGTGCATTCATCAATGAAAACAACATAATATCGCAATCTTTGGAATGACAAAACAGGGGCTGCTCCCCACAGATCACAGTGAATAATTGCAAGAGGTTCATCACAAAAATTGTTTGTTCCAATAAAAGGTAAGCGACATGCCTTTGCCATTTAACAACTTTCACAAAATTTCTCAACCTTATTTCCACTACTAATAATTAATTTATTTCTCTTCAGTAGATCCACCACTTTTGATTGAGAATTACCTAACCGTTGGTGCCAGACCTCATCTGAAGCAACTTTATTCCTGGTTGAGAATAAAGCCTCCTTCTTTGGCTGCAAGGCATACAAACCTCCACATCTACTCCCCGATGTGATTACCGTTTTGGTCTCCCTGTTCTTTATCACAAACCCACTTGATAAGAACTCAAAAATATATGGGTGATTAAAAGTCATTTGACTAACAGAGAGCAAATTCTTTTTAACTTTTGGTATAACCAAAACATTTTCTAAAGTTAGCTTTTTATCTCTAATTTGTATAGTAGTAGAACCAATATGTGAGATGTCTAAACCATTCCCATCACCAATAATAACTTTATTATGACCGAAATAAGGGGAGAAATCATCAAGCTTACCAATTGTGACTGTCATGTGAGATGTGGCTCCAGTGTTAGGGAACCAAGTGGCATCTTGTGAATCAGACATGGTCATGGCTGCTAGTGCATGTGCAGCATCTCTAGGTCGGTAGGTTTGATTAAACCTATGCCAACATTGCATAGCCGTGTGCCTAGGCTTCTCACATATTTGATAGACAACGTCTTTTCTAGCTTCTTGTTATAGGCGAGGAGTGGTTCTAGCAGCAGGTCCAACATTGGGTTGATTGTTTCTCTGATCATTATTGTTTCTGGGTTAATAACCTGCTTGAGAGAACCCATGACCTTTGGAAGTAAAATTACTCTAGGGTTGCTTTCCCTTGCGGCTTGAGTTCTTGTAGTAATTGTGAGATTTTTGTCCCACAAAAGCAGCATTTTGATTAGTAGAACAAAAAGAAGTGTCATGATTATGCAGGTTCTTCATGGTTTCATGACCTTGATGAAGTGGGATGATTTCTCGATAAGATGGGGTGGGGGGCTTAAGCATAGTTGTTACAAAAGACTCATAACCAAAGCCAAGTCCTTGCAACAAAGTAAAAACTTTATCTCGGTCATTAATAAGCTTGCCAATGGCAGCCAAGTCATCACAAATGTTTTTGAAGATTCTAAGATATTCAAACATTGATAGAGACCTTTTAGTATGCATTTAAAGTTGTTGAGTTAAATAGAATTCTCTCTCTTAAGATTCTTGGGCAAATGAATCCAAGAGAGTAGACCATACCTCAGCAGATGTCTCTAATCCGACAACCATTCCGAGAACCTCTTCTGACAATGTCCCCGTAATCCAGCCACGGAGGAGCCTGTCCGAGGTCCTCTAAGCAACATAATCTGGATTATTAATACATTGTTTTTCACCCAAAGCTTTATTAGATGAAATGACAAGAAGAGGGTTTAGCATGATATAGGTCCCATTGAGAAACCCACGCATGTCTTGGTTTTCGATGAAGCCCATGAACTATGTTTTCCATAGCAGAAAATTGGTTTAGGTCAACCTGATGGATACGAAATTCCCAACGTTCAAAGTTAGAAGGTAAAGATATGTTGGCGCTGCAAGTGAGGATGATGAGGATGCCATGGGAAAAATTTCAGGATCACAAGGATTTCTCACAGTCTCAACTTAGAGCCGAAGCTTTGATACCATAAAGAATTTTAAAGAATAGATGGTTTTTTAAGTGTAAGTTCTATGTCTCTATTGTGAGCCACGAGACTTCTTTTATAATGAGTGAGAATCAATTACAGGATTGATCACCAGAGGTATTCTTGGTGAGTTTCCTTTCATAGTGAGGAAATCTCTCCACTACAAGCTGTACATAAAATTTGAATTACTTCCTAATATACAAGTCAACTACAGCAAAGCTTTCCTTGTAAAGTTGGGACATATCCCTTAATTGACTCAATCATGCCTTGGTAGTATCTTCCCAGTCATGATCTCTGCCAATTCATCCTTTTTGATCAACGGTTGAGATACAATGAATGTCATCCTTTCTATGGTCTTCTATATTTATCAAGTTTTGTATTGAAATTAATTATTGAACTAACAAAGGTTGGCATAGAAAGTTCAAAAAAATTATGATTTGACTTCTCAAAATGGGCATACATTTGAGGACAAAAAAATTTACAAAAATGGCTTATCTTTATGAGATGGATGGAGTATACATCATGTAGGAATAATTAGTACAATGAATTTGAGTATTTTGGGAGAATGATTAAAATGAAGTCATTGACTTTTTTACTTAGACAATAATTTTGAAACAGCTAGCCTAAAATGGAAAAGAAGAGAATTAATATGAAACGAATAGAGTAATAAATAAGAGGGTTTTTTTTTTTTTTTTTTCTTCAACTGTTTATTCAAACAATTAGATCTCTAGCTTGACTGGTTTCCGGTTATATATGATAAGTCATTGTTCATTCTATCTTAGTTAATAATTATAATATTTATATATACTGATGTGAAGAATTTTATTTTATTTTTTTTAAATTTCAAATGAGATAATATAATATCAGCTTTTCCTAGAGAATTTTATTTCAAGGATACCTCCCATCATATCAAATAATTTGTGTTTAGTGTGTTATAATTATAAGAAATATCTTCGGAGAGAATATAAAAAATTTACCTAAAGCTTGACCAAAATCAACCAATTATCAACAAACATGAAAGTGGCAAGTGTCATTACCATTACAAAATTTTATACCAACCTCATCTTTGGTTCCAAATTAAACCTTGGACTTCGACACCAGTAGAGCTCTTGTGTGATACTTATCAAAAAAAAAAACAAAAAAAAAAAGGAAAAAAAAGAGAGAGCTCTTGTGAGATTCCAAATTAAGCTTTTAACACCATAATTATTTATACCCCCATGTGAGTTATGTTGCGAGTGTTTTTTCTCAATCGATAAAAAAAAATATTAAAAAAAGAAAGAAGAAGAAGCATGCATCTAGCCAGCAGCTACCACTCTCATCACCACCAACCACAATGGGGAGAAAAATATTATAGTGTTGTTGCTTCGAGTGAAACGTATTAGTGTATTACAATTATCAACCACTTGATCACCACTTGATTGGGGAACAATCTCAGAATCGGATGATCAATTAGGCATGTTGCTTGAATAATATTTGTCATTTGGTGCTTGCGGTCTAAACATTGTGCTGTGGTTCGACTGTGCACAACATGCACTATAGGACTCATATGCACATGTCATACATGTTCAACCAACCATTGCACGATGGTTGGATCGCCATGATTGTAAATAGCATCCCCTTCGGTGCTAAGACACGTCACATCACAAATACTGGTAACTATGGGTCATTCCTCCATTGGCAGTAGTATCGAAAAACATATACTAACTGTAAATGTAGTTCTATTATATCACCCACCAAAATCACTCACGAGCCATTGCCCGCCATATATATTTGTCAGCCAGATAAATGAAGGCATTTTGATTATTATGTATGACATAAAGAAAAAGACGAGGAATTTCGCTATGCCCAGTGATCAACCTTGGGTGATATTGGTGAGTGAAGTTGCACTTTCCATAATTCTTTACATGTGCGGGATCAAGATTAGGGAGCATCAACCTTGGTGCAGTTTAGGAGCACAGTAACAATATGGCATGCAACTTGCATTATACGTTTATATAAAAATTAAAGAAATTTGAACAATCCTAGCTAGACAATGCAATATATATAGTCATCCTATGGCATGTAAACTGCACCATCAACTTCTCTATTCACTTCCCCATAAGCTCTTCACCCCCTATAACTCCTGTAATGGCTCCAACAAGCACAGCATCGATCAATAACTCATGGGATGTGGCCAATTTTGTCATAGACGAAGGCAATGGAGTAAAGGGTCTTGCAGAAATGGGCCTCAAATCCCTTCCTAAGCAATACGTCCAACCGCTAGAAGAAAGAATCGATGCAAGCAAAGTAGTGCCAGAAGAGTCCATCCCCATCATCGATATGTCGAATTGGGACGACCCTAAAGTAGCAGAATCGATCTGTGATGCTGCGGAAACGTGGGGGTTCTTTCAGATTGTGAATCATGGGGTGCCCATTGAAGTACTTGAGAATGTGAAGGAGAGTACTCACTTGTTCTTTGGGTTGCCTGCAGAGGAGAAGATGAAGTATGCGAAAGAGCATTCGCCTTCTAATAATGTCCGGTTTGGCACAAGTTTCAGTCCCAAGGCAGAGAAGGCTTTAGAGTGGAAGGATTATCTTAGCCTCTTCTACGTTTCGGACGATGAGGCTTCTGCCTTGTGGCCTCCTGCGTGCAAGTAAGAAGCTATAGAGTAAAATTTTCTTTTAGTATATATGCTAAATAAATACATAATTGAGTACACACACACACACACCCATATATGTATATATATATATATATATAGGATGATGATCAGGTAAACACGTGTTGATATAACTTATATCAAAACCTGCATTGGGAGCTGTACCTTGTGCATTAGTGAGATGTGAGGTGCATTGAGTTAATGCAAGGGGTACAACCCCCAATGCATAGTGCTGATGTAATTTACATCAGCACGTGCTGATAGGATCACCTCTGTATATATATATATACACATACATATTAATATTGCTCCATATTTGAAATTTTAATTTTTTTCATATTTTATATTGCCTCATCAAAACCAACTTTTGCCCAAAATTATGTCCCTTGATCCAACCCAATAAATATATTAATGTTTATGGACTAATAATTGTTTTCTCTTAGGGATGAAGTCCTTGAGTACATGAAGAGGTCCGATCTTGTTATTAAAAGGCTATTAAAGGTGCTAATGAGAGGACTAAATGTGAATGAGATTGATGAAACAAAAGAACCCCTCTTGATGGGTTCGAAGAGGATTAACCTAAACTACTACCCAATTTGTCCAAACCCTGAGCTGACGGTGGGAGTAGGCCGTCACTCTGATGTCTCAACACTAACCATCCTCCTCCAAGACGAAGTTGGTGGGCTTTACGTGCGAGGAATTGACGGGGGCGGCGATAGCTGGATCCATGTCCCACCAATCAATGGGTCCCTTGTGATCAACGTCGGAGATGCACTACAAATAATGAGCAATGGCAAGTACCAGAGCATCGAGCATCGTGTGGTCGCCAATGGAAGCAAGAACAGGATTTCGGTTCCCATTTTTGTTAATCCAAGACCCAGTGACAAGATTGGTCCTTTGCGTGAGGTGCTTGCAAGTGGGGAGAAGCCGAAATACAAGGAAGTTCTTTACTCGGATTATGTCAAGTATTTCTTCAAAAAGGCTCATGATGGGAAGGAAACGGTCGAATTTGCAAGGATATGATATATGGTTTTCCTCTGTAAGAGCTTATAACAAATGTAATCAGATTTAGAATAAACATGATCACAGAAGGGTCAAGTTAGGTATGTTCTTAGAGAAGAGAAACCAATCCTTGGTCCTCCAAAGATCGGTCTAAAATAATCAGAGACCCATGATATGGGAAGAACACTGTTAAATTTGCAAGCTATGTATGTGATGTTTTCCATTGTAAGCTTTTCTCTTTTGTAATATATAGAAGCAATATAATTTGAATAAATATGGACAAAAGGGATCAAAGTTTGTTTCAAGAGAACACAAACCATTCCTTGATCACTATATCTATATGATTCTTAAGGGTTTCTTTAAATTTTCATATATCAAGTCTGTCTTCTTCTCCGGCCTCAGTGTCTTTCTTCTCTTCGGCTGTGTTTGTTATGAGAGAATGAGGGAAGGTTATCCCAAAAAAAGTTAGTGTTTGGCAGCCTAAAGAAAAAATAGTTATTCCTTCCCAAACCAAAGGGATTGGTCAGTCCCACCTTATAACGAATGAAAATCATTAAAAGTGGTTGGGTTTCACTTATTTTTTTCCACTCCATTCCCACTCCTTACCAAACATTAGGATACTTACCAAACATTAGGATAGAATGACCATTCCCATTGTCATTCCATTCTCTCAAACCAAACAATGTCTTGGTGAAAGTGGGCTAAGTAGCAAAGCTCAAGTACCAAGTGGGAGCAGCTTCTCATTGATTGTTCTTCCACCAAACGGAAATTAATTAAATAATTAGTGCATTTTACATAGCATCAAAAGCACAAATCTATTATTTTAAATAAAATAACTCAAGGAAATGGTGGTCATCATCACAAATTATAATAGAAATTCAAAATAGTAGTAATTCATGAATTTATAAAAATTAATCTAAAAGCATCAATTATAAAAATAGGGATAAAATGTATAAAACTAACCTTAAGTTTGGGGCTTAAGTTTGGGGTAGGTTTCAATTTGGTACTCTCAAGTTTAAAAGGTATCAGTTAGGTACCCAGAATTTCAAATGTGTTCCAATTTGGGGCTTGCTGTAACCCACCATTTGGTCAACAAACGGTAATTCAACCATGTAACCAACTATTCTTAAAATATGCCAAATTTGTCCTTATTTTATACATAAATGCCCTATTTTGCCCCTATCAGGATCCAAGTTTATATCATGTTTTTTTATCTCAAATCTAAAACTCACCTTTATATATATATATATATATATATATATCTTCGTACATAAATTCCTCATCAGATCTCAATACTCATCTAGATTGAGATCGAACTGACTATTGTCAAATAATGAATTTTTGATAAGATGACGTCGTTTTAGTTAAGGGCAATAACGTTATTTTGCAGTCGGCCATTAACAAATCTATTTTGAGTCAATGAAGTGTCTGGGTATTTGATTGACGCCTTTTAAACTAAGGGGTACCAAACCTACCCCAAACTTGGGGGTAGTTTTCTTCATTTTATCCTAAAAATAACTCTAATTTTCTTAATTAGTCTCATTTAAAATGATAAATTTATACCCTCAAATATTATAAAATACAATAAAATTGTTTAAATTCCTTTTAAACGCCCAAACGGCCTTTTTTTGTTCTGCTTTCTTTGGTAATGTGCGGGAATGCATCTAGATAATTTTTTTTCGGAGAGTTTTAGATTGGTCCTTTAGAAAAATAATTATAGTTAGTAATCATTGTTGGTTAAGTTAATAGTCAATTACTAGGAAGTTAGTAGCATTTTACATTGAACTGTAATTATTTTCCAAAAATTCTCCCAATTTTTTTTTTTTAATGAGAATTCTTCAAAAAGAATTTAGGCAAGATAAGCATGCCATATTTACCCACCAAGAAAAAAAATAGAAGACCAATCCACATTTGTAACGACTTGCAAAATATATTTAATTTTATGAGCTACATAAAATAAAACTCTTTCAAAGATAAAATTTTCTTTGAAATTACACAATATAATATAGTTGCGAAAAACGATAGCTAACTCAAATATCAGATTTTTTACGTGCATGACCTATATATATATATATATATATTCTAATACAATTCAATTCTCAAATCTCTTCTTCACGGCCAATATGCAGTGGTTCACACAACTCATCATTTGTGACACCTATAAAATATATATATATATATATTTCTAATACAATTTAATTCTCAAATCTTTTTCTCCACTAACAATATGCGCGCAGTCGGTCCACCATATATATATATATATACTATATGAGGTATATAAATACTTCAGGAATCAACCTTAATTTTATTTAAAATTCTATTATATCCCAAAATATTCAAAATTTCACATAATTGGTAATTAAAATAATATATCTTTTTTATTTTATTTTTTATTCAACTAAAATTCAATCCAACATAATTTAAAATTAACATATAATAAATATCCGGTGTTACAACATTCACCTCTTTATGTCCACCACTTCCATGTCTTCAATAATAGTATGGTACCATCAATATTATTATCATTATTACTTTCATAACATAATGGGTCCAAACCCCAGGACAACAATATCATACCCTTTTTTTTTTTTGGGGGGGGGGGGGAATATTATTATTCCATTATTACAATCATAATTATCCACGCATACTTATCCAAAAAAAATTTTTTTAAAAAAAAATCCATGCCTAGCTCATATATCTGACACCACCAATGCATGGATTTCTCTCTCTGATTTATTAATTATCGTGTAAAGGAATGGTTCCCAAAGAATCACCCTTCCGCTCATAGAGTTTTCCTTATTCATCTCCCAATATATCTACTACATGCAAACTATGGTCAGTGATCTTAGAGGATTTTCGAAATATTGTTATTCTTCGATGTAATCGTTTTTTTTATTTCTTATATATTAATGATATTTTATTTTGTTCAAAATAAAATACCTTATTACATGCACAAGGAACATATATACATGAAAATGAGATGCCAAGAATTGATGGTTTCGCATTAAATTCCACTCCCGCCGAACAAAAAGTTCCTGCCTTTATTAAGTTCACTCACGTGTTTGTTAACCTCTAACACGTGACACCATGTAACGAACGAAAAGGAAAAAGAGAAAAAAATCAACGCACTCTCGTGCCGACACAAATTCAAAGATGGTAGATTTATAGACTGGATGACGGACGCATGGTTGTGATACATAACTGGCGATGACTGCAATGAGCCCGTGGGAAGAAATTCAATACATGCCTCAGTTATATTGAATTTCTGATTTGTAGAAGGATGATGAATGCATAGATAAACCACGACCAAAACGAGCCCCTAGGAAGAAATTCAATACATGCCTCAATTATATTGAATTTCTGATTTGCAGAAGGATGATGAATGCATAGCTAAACCACGACCAAAACGAGCCCCTAGGAAGAAATTCAATTATCCAAGCCATTACTTTCAATTCATAGCATGTGATAAAAAAAAAAAAAAAAAAAAAATCAACACATTCTCGTGCTGGCATGAATTGGAAGATAATGGGTGATTGACTACATAGTTGAAGATGACCGCAATGAAATTATGGAACCCTTTTCCTTGCGGTCATAGATGAATTTTCTATGGTAGGGTACATGTAGTTGTTCAAGGGTCGTTTTATCAACTACATGTACCCTATCAAGAAAATCCATCTCTGACTGTTGAGAGAGGCAGTGCTAGCTAGCTAGGACATGGTAGGCATATATTTGGAGTAATCAAATATGCAAATTTGATTTAAAAGATACCAACATTTAAATATTTTTTATTTAAAAAAAAAACGAAAAACAGTGGAAAAAATGTAACACTCAAAATCAACCCTTTCAATTAATCGATCGAGATGTTGGCATTTTCTAGATAGGGGTTGACCCTAAGAGAGAATGAAATCTCAAACCCAAAAGCTTCTACTTATTGAGATACAAGTTCTACGAACTACTAATTTAAATATCCAATCCTTGAGGGGAAAAAAATCAACATGTCGGGATTGTTCAATTACGTTATTTATGATGTTGAAATGATTTATTACCTAACATTCTTTTACAGCAATGGGTTTCAAGTCATTGCTGCCATTACCATGTATGGTAAGAACAATCAAACCACAGCTGGAAGTTATCTTTTGAATTGATTGATGATTGATAGTTATTGAGCATTTGATGAATACAACAAATATATTTCACATTAGACATTTGATATATGGTTGCATCAATGAATAGAGAGAGATGCATCTTCTTTTTCTTTTTCTTTTTTTTTTTTTGGGGGGGGGGGGGGTTTCAAAGAATTCTAACAAGCCCTAGCTAAAATCAAAGTTCGTACAAATTTTTTATGATTGAATTTATAAAAACAAAAAAACAAAAAATCCTTTGATTTTTCAAGATTCAAAATCAACCAAGACAAAAAATATTCGACCAATGAATTGAAAATGCGTATATTATTATATTTGGGGAAAGAATAGATTTGGATTTGTAGTTCAAAGAGGCCCTCAACTAGGTTGTCAATGTAAGAATTTTGACCCATCAAATGATGGGTTCTGGTACCTTTTAGCTGATGAGGGTTCAATTAAGATGAGGCACCACAGAATGGGTAAGGGTATACAGGCAGAGGGTCTGGTCTGGATTCTTTAGAACTTTCCTCAGAGGATTTTTTTTTTTTTTTTTCCCAAAAATAAGTCATATTCTATGCTAATTCAAAGAAAAAAAATTTGTTTCCCAAACATTAGATGTGAGTTGCTTAATTTTAGGTTTGGTCCACAGACAGCCTCTAGATATTTCATTTGTTTGGAAGAAACATTGGCATAGAAAACTTGCCAGACAAGACAAGAAAGTGAGGGCATTAAAAGGAAAAAGGGTAAAATACACATTGTCTCCTTTAAGTTTGAACCGTTTTCAGCAAACAGCAAACTCCCTTATAGGTTCATCAATTACACTTTGCCCCCTCGCACATGATATGTGACAATCCGTTTAGTTGATACATTCATCATCCGAAAGGGGCAAAGTGACATCTTTTGCAAAATATGTGTAGTTATCTGTTTGATTTTAAACTATAGGGGGTTTGCCGAAATCAGCTTAAACTTGAAAGAGGCAAAATATAATTTACCCAAAGAAAAACTCATTGAAAACTCATGTTTGACTTGGTCAAGATGATGTTATGCCAAGTTGATGGTGGCTAATACGGGATACTTGTTATAAATAAATGGGGATTTTTATTATAGCCCCATGTAATTACAAATGATGCTTTGTTCTACGCTAATATGGCGTAGTAATTTTTTTTTCCTGATTATTAATCTTGGGAATGATTATATAGGTTCTGGAATGTGTTTTTATATTTTCTGTATTGGGTCAATTGGAATGTGTATTTTTTTTAATTTCTTTTTTGTTTGGTCTTCAGATTGGTTCGGTTACGTGCAAAGAATTAGTAGTCATTCCTAGTTAAGTTAATAATCATTTACTATGAAGTTAATAGTTATTTGTATTCATATGTAATCATTTGTCCCTAGCTAGACCAATCTATAATTCCAATGTTACAACCTACCTCTGCTGGCCACTTGATAGCTGCTAGATTCGGTCACTAGAGGCATGTTGTACCCCTCAGCATTGGTCCAATGTACCTCATATCTCACTAATGCATAAGGTACAATTCTAATGTAGGTGTTGATGTAAATTATATCAGCACTGTGCTTACCTGATCATCATCCTATATATATATATATATATATATATATCTTATTAAGTCAGCACATGTTGATATAAGTTATATCAGCACCATGCATTAAGATTGTACCTCTTGCATTGGTCCAATGTACCTCATAACCCACTAATGCACAAGGTACAACTCCCAATGCGGGTGTTGATGTAAGTTATGTCAGGCACGTGCTACCTGATTATCATCTTTTATATATATATATATATATATATATATATATACACACACACACTGAGAATGTACTGATATAACTTATATCAACACTCGTATTGGAGGTTGTACCCTATAATCCTATACATTGGTGGGTTACCGGCCTTAAAAGGTACATTGGACTAATGCAATAGGATACAACCCCTAATAAGAAAAACATTGAACATCATGTGATTGCCAATGGCAGCAATAACAGGATTTCAGTCCCCATTTTTGTCAACCCAAGACCTAGCGACATGATCGGTCCTTTGCATGAAGTGCTTGTAAGTGGGGAGAAGCCTATATATAAGGAAGTTCTCTACTCGGATTATGTCAAGCACTTCTTCAGAAAAGCCCATGATGGAAAGAAAACTGTTGAATTTGCAATGATATGATGTTTTTCCACTGCAAGTTTTCTCTCTTGTAGAACAAATAATAAGATTGAGAATAAACATGGCAAGAAGGATCAAGGTATGTTTCAACTTTCAAGAGAATAGAAACAAGTCCCTGATCCAAAGATCTGTCTGCTAAATAAGAGGCCCATGACATATGTGAAGAGCACTGTTAATTTGCCAGCCATATATATAGTGTTTTTCCATTGTAAGCTTTTCTCTTGAATCAAATTGGGAAACTAGTCTGAGTTTTTGTTCTGCTTCCTTTGTGCAGGAACGCCTCTGCATATTGTTTTCCAAGGCTTCTTCTAAAAGAAATTAAGCAAGATGAGGATGCCACATTTACCCAACCAAAAAAAGGGATAAAAATAAAAAGGGAAGACCATGCCACTTCCATCTCATGATCCTGCACCATTTCCACAATAATATCTTACCATTGTTATAATAATAATAATAATTTTTTGGGTACACGAGGGGGACAAAGCCAGGAGAACAATATCATACCATTATTACAATCATAATGATACATGCCTCATCAGAAAATACCAATGGACTCCTCTCTCTGATTGATTCTGTCATAACAAATTGTTCTCAAAGAACCCACTCAAAGATTTTTATTTTATTTATTTATTTATTCATCCCAACCCAAAAGAACACTTCACATGCACTGGGTACATACTTGAACTTGAGATTCCAAGAATTGATGATTTCACATTAAATTCTACTCCGAACAGAAAATTCATGCTTTATTTGGTCCCTCAAAACTCTCCTTAGCAACTTGTTGGAAGCAGTTCGAGGAAACTCTGGTACAATCTTAACAAAGGCCACCTGTTAATCGGTTAAGATTTCGCATCAGAAACTAATCAAAATAAGTAGCCTGCATATGGACACCACCACCTAATATATATCCCTCCCCCCCCCCCCCTCCAAAAAAAAAAAAATCCCAACCCCCCCTAAATTTTTTTTTTTTTAATTTATAAAAAAAACTAAAGAAAAAACAGAAGAAAATATATCATTTTAATTTTGTATGACGATTCCATCCTACATTACTCCATATTAATTTGTCCCTTCAATTAGTTTGATGATGGTGTGGTATCCAACAGGCCGACTAATGCATAGAGAAACGTAAAACAAATATTATGCCTAATGTGTTGGACAAAGAGTTCACTAACCTTAAACAAAGGGTTAAGGTTCCTTTGTATGGCTTTTGAGAATTTTATCTTCAGTTCATTTGGTTCGCTGTTAAATCCTTTCTTTAGAACGACAAATATAACCAACAATTCTGGACCACCATTTAAAGGAGCAGTACTAATTGCAGCAGTCTCCAAGATGCTTTCATCAGCCTGGTCGCACACACGTTCAATTTCAATTGAACTTGTCTGCAAACAAAAGAATGGACGAAGTCTTAAAACAGTTTTAAAAACTAGTCCGACGATACAAACTGAAAGAAAATTTAAGATCAGGTGAGTTTAAGATCATTTAAAATTGACTGAGCATGTCAAGAGTTTATCGTGCAAAGACGCATAAAGAAGTATTCCACATTGGACCTATGCAGACCAAAGATCAGTATTACTACTTAACATTCCCCATCTCCTGCCCAGTATTCTCATGACACATGGCAGGCTCGCCCATCTTTAAACAAAGTTAAAACTTGCATCAACACTACTCATTATTAAGAGGAAGTAGGAGAGTGTACTACCTTGATGCCTCCAAGATTCATGGTGTCATCGGCCCTGCCCTGCACAACGAAATAACCTCCTATGCTTCTCTTAATGATGTCTCCATGTCTTCTGAGGCGCTGCCAATTTTAAATAGAGTCATGAAAGAATATTTAGCCTATTGCTTTTAATCACTAATTAATCAATTGTACATCAAGGATGGCTTGATCATTATCCAACTGCATCTGTTAATGGACCAGAGGGGGAAAAAAAAACCTACTCTTCCTGAATAAGAGATGGAAAATTAATTCCCTCATGCAGTAATACAGAACAAGAAAGAGGAGGAAAAAGAAAATCTAGGAGACAAAGATTTACATAGTCCAGAAATTTCCTATGCCCATGGGTGAGATGAACACATTTTAACCATCTTCCAGAATTAAGGTTAAAAATCCTTCTCACCTTCCACATTTTGACAGGAAGACTCATTACTCCGAAATCCTTAAGAGAACATAAATATCCAGTACATGAAATGCCTCAAATGCATCCTGAATAAAAGAAACATTATGTAACTCGTGGAGGTTGGAGGCTTCAACCTGGTACCCCCCTATGACACCAAGTCAGTCAACCGGACCCAATGATCCATGAAATAGGGCATGCACAGTATATTCAGAATTGGCACGTCATATTATGTGCATTTTTATAGTCATATCTAAATGAAACTTTTTAATGTTGTAAGTGTACTTGAATAAAGGTGGGTCTACGACAGCATACCATTCCTCTGTACATTGGCATTCCCTTGAAGTAAACTTCCTCATGATCAGCATTTAGCAACCCATCAGTTGCTCCCATGTATATGGGGAATAAGCCCACTTCACCAACGCAAGCTTGATCATCTGGCTGTCAAATAGGACAAAGAGATCATTTATCCAAATACAAGATACTGCAAAATCACAACTGATCATGTTCGGCTCCTCCACACCATTTTCTGTTTTTACAAAAATCATTGCAATCACCCACCTATCATCAGTCACAGAAGTCACAGTAAAAAGGGCTGCTGCTACCATTTAATTCAAGAAATACCAAAAAGTACTAATGGCCCCTTCCTCACAGGTGAAATGCAACAGCACCCTCCATATCATGATTGGCACAATGTTGGTCAGTAAAATGATGTAAAGGAGCCAAACCACTTATCCAAAAAAAGGAGCCAAACCCAGTTTGAAACCTGATAGAAAATGCTCTTACATAAGGAACCCCATTTTCATCGAGGATGACAAATCCAGTTGTCATTGATGCAGTGCTGAATGCTCCAAAAGCCTGTGGTTGCAGCATACTTCCTTGGATATAGCATGACCCAAGCTCAGTGCCTCCACAACATTCTATAATGGGTTTGTAATATGCCCTTGAAGAAAGCCAAAGGTCATCATCAACATTGGAGGCTTCTCCAGTGGAAGCAAATGACCTGCATAGGTTGATATTTAACTCTTTCTCTAGGAAATAATATGAAACATGAACACCAAATTTCAACAAAAATGATTACTTTATTTTTGTCCAATCTAGGCCATCCATACACTTTGTATTCTTCCAATTTTTCACAAGGCTTGGAACTGTACCCAATATAGTAACTCCTGCATCCTGAACATACATCACCGAAGAAGAAAAATAAGCTGGCCTTGGGATGGCATGATTTATTGTGTTTAAGGAAAACTGAAGTATAAGTTCCATTTAATGTTGCATTTTTTTTCTTCTAAACGAATTTTATACAAAAATGCATTTCTGAAAGGAAAAAGAAACTATGAAACCTCTCTGTTTCTTTTTAATTTTAATTTTTTTGCTTCATAGAATTGTTATAATGAAAGGACTCCTTTCTCATCAAAGCCAGAACCTCCAAACTACATTTTTTTTCTTCAATTTGTCCACGTCCAAACAATAATGGAAGAAAACACACATCAAATCAGCACAAACAAGAAGAAACATTTTTCTTAAAATAACATGTAATAAAATCATGCATCCAAACAATCCTAATGGAATATTTTATTAAGAAATAATTTTCTATCAAATGAGCAGAATATGTATTGGAGATGTCACCTGAATAAATTTTCCAAAACCTCGGCCTAGGGGAGATCCATGATAGAGAGCTAGAGTTGCACCAGTTAGAAAGCATGAGTAGATTAGACTTGGTCCCATTACCCATCCTAAATTTGTTGGCCAGCAATAGACATCACCAACTTGAACATCAAGCTGTGCCCATCCATCAGCAGTAGAACGAATTGGAGAAACTTGTGTCCATGGAATAGCTTTTGGGTCTCCTGTTGAAGGCGAACCAAAAAAAACAAAAGAAAAAAAAAGAGATAATTGGATAAATCTACGGAAGAATATGTCTGAGAGAGATAACAGAAGATATGGGGTTAAACAGTGTTTATACCCGTGGTTCCAGAAGAGAAGAGTATATTGGTCATGGATTCTATTGGTTGATAGACAGGAGAGTAATAATTTGGACTACAAAAACAAAATATTGTAAGACCAATAAGTTCAAACAAAGTACATGGGGAAATGTAAGAAATGTTTCAAATGTTTATTGGTGGGTTTGGCATATAATTAAAGAGACGTTTCTCAGTACTGAGTGAACTGTGGAATTTCATATATGCCTTTTAATTGCAAAATCATCTTTCCAGTTCATTAATCTAACACCAAAGGTGTTCACATTACCTCGGAAGATGACTTACACTGGAAAGAAAATCTTTCCATGATAAATCCTGTTCTCTTAATTGAATCGCCACATCCTTTCCATTCGCTGGCAGCACAATAGCTTTATATGGAGCAGCTTCTACGACTCGACTGCAAGGAAAAGAAAAATAGTGATGATGATGCCAGTAATGCATTTGAAACAATGTCTTAATTATAATCTACATGTGTATAATTGCAGAAAAGAAGAGTACGATTTGCATGTTTCTGCATCTTCCAAGGCTCCCATCTAGCTAGTGTTTCATGATGACATACTTCAATGGAAGCACATTGAATGGAAATTCAAGTACAGGGTTAATTTTTGGGAAAAAAGTAGTTTGTTACATACATAAATTTTGAAGGGACATTTGGCCAACTAATTGTAGTCTTAGCAATTCAGGCATGAAGAAAGATTAGTTTGAATGTGAAAAAAAATGGTGAAATGTGGAGCTTCAAGCAAAGGCCTCTGCCAAGACATCCCAACCGCCAATTGGCAACCATGGATTGTGGAACAAGGGGCTTTTCCTGATGCCCTTTGACACATGTACTAAACATTCTTTTTATCACTATAGAAGAGATCTTTTAATTTTTTCCGAAGGGAGGTTGTCAAATTAAGGTCTTTTTGACAGGTCTTGGAACCTGCACCAAATGCTTCCTTTAACTGGAAAATTAAAAACACCCACCACTCGTTCATATAAGCAACTAGAAGGAGCTTTTTAAGGTATACAAATGATCCATTACCATGCTGTGAATATTCATAAATAATTGATCCTTGGAATTCTGCTGCTCATACAAACAAGGGTGCAGATATGAATGTGAAAACAATGGTATGGACTATAGACTGCTAGGAAAACCCAGTAAGAGCTTAAGATATAAATAACTGTACCGAAATCTAGCAGCTATTTTTGGTGGCATTTACAACCCTCATTGGGCCTTATGTGGGGTGAATATGGCAAATTCAAACACACAGGGTATCCCCTTCAGGGGTTGTAGTTCTACTGCCAGCTGTTACCAAAGAGGAAAAAAATAACGGAAACAAAGAGTATCATCTAGAATAAAATAAAAAGAGGAGTAACCTTTACCTGTACAGAGGATATTTTTGGCCCCCTCTTACAATAAAATCCTGAATATAAAATGAAGTCAGAAATATTTCTAAAAACAACGCAGCATAAATGTAAAATGAAACACCATATAACTACTGCCAGAATTGAAAATTTCATATGCTAAAATTCAAAATGGAGTAAATGATACTGAGTACTAACTTTACTGAACTTTACTATCATTAACTATACCTGCACGACAGACAACTCAAGAAGCAACAAACTTTTACAGGTGTGGAAAACATAATCAACTTCTATTGCATTATTTAATAATGCCCCACCATGTTTATAGAAATACATGACCACGGAGAGTATTTAAAATATATATATATATATGGTTGGGTGATCGTTTAGAAAATACCATGTTTTTATTTTTATTTTTATTTTTATTGATTCATTAGAAAGAAGGGAAAAAAGCTATCTATAGAAGTTGGGAGAGAAGGATTATTAAAGATGTGCTTCTAGATGTCAATGATTGACAAACTCCAGTCACATGAAAACAAAATCACATTAAAACATCAATATTATTCAATAACAACACTAAAAACGATGCTTTCAAACAAAATTATAGCAAATACGAGAAAATTCAGAGGTATGTCCAGGATTTAACTCTTATGAATATATATCATCAAATCTTCACAATACAAGAAACATAAGCTATCAAATATTAAAAAGATCATAGCAAAGTTACATGGGACGACGTTGCTTCCTTCCCATTGGTAATCCAATATTTTTTAGTTGTGTGTTAATAAACATTAAAGTTCACCTGAGTAAAGATACCCTTTGCTTTCGACACACGCAAACGGGCTGCAATTTCCTTTGCTGCAAAGCTGTCAGCTATTGATACAACAACAAATCCAGCCAGAACAATTGCCAAGTATATTATAACGGCACTGACTGTCATTGGCATGTCAATTGCAATTGCATCACCCTTTGAGAATGTTGCATCCAGTGCATTTGCCACCAACCTGTGAACCATGTTGTAAATATATCAACAAGAGAACAAAAGATTCAAAAGAATAAAATTAAAATAAAATAACAGAGGTATGAGATTATGAATATCATGACAGGAAATAAGAGGCAAGAGGAATTTGAACAGAAGGAACACAACCAAGAGAAAAGAGATAGATGTGTTAATGTCAATGATCAATTTCAATGTCCCCACATAGATGCCCACATAACAGCAACATGGCAATGGATGTGCATTTCTATGTTATAGCATGAGAATGTGTTCTTTCTAGATGTGTTAACGCCAATGGTAGTCTTTATTAAAAACTACTCCATATTAGGTTGAAGATGATAAAAATAAAAGACATCATTATCCTAATTTATTGGGTTTTAAAAGGGAAGGAACCCATGGTTCTAATAATTTTCATCTATTAAAATAGTAAGTTTTCTGGAAACCTTTTAAATTGCATTTTGGGGTTCAATCATGTTCTAAGAAATCATGAAGAAAACAGGAACATCAATAATTATACCCCATTTTTCATCTAATGCCAAAAAAAAAAATAATAATAAAAAATGGTGTATTAACGTGTCACTCAAAACCAACTTAATGTCATTCCCCTCATTAAATTACGATATAGAAATTGCAAATGGAAATGAAGGTAGATAAGTGAGAGCATACATTACTTGTTCTCGAAATTCTTTTAATGTCATACAATTAACAGGGGCATCATCACAGCCTTCATCCCTCCATACAATCGCCAAACCATTATCCTGCTTTCTCGGATAGCTTAAAGGTAGCAAACAACATTCAGCAATATTCAAAACAGAACCTGGAAACCACGTTCCCCCATGTTTTGATTTGTCAGTGGTATCAAGAATACACCTCGGGAATTCATGAAACACAACTGCAAGCTCTTTTAGAACAAACGACCAGTAGACCTGAAAATTTGTTTACAAATCTTATGTTCAAATGAAGGTGCATTCCTTTAAACTACAAATTATGATGGTATTACGCTTATCATAAGCTTGAAAAATGTATGCATAAATATATTAGGACTCACCTCAGGATGCTCAACAGAGAACTTTTGAAAGAGACTAAAACTTGAAATGGGATCCCTGTATGATGACCCTAAAAGTTTTTTGCCATGAGTTTCCATCAGACGGCCCAAGTTTGTATGTTGAGACTGATATCTGATAAGTGGGTGAGCAAATAAATCAATTGGAAGCAGAGATGCAAACTGGGAATTCAACTCTTTGAATAAACATGTGACCTCAAAGTTGTCACAACTCACAACACACAATCATATTGAGGCCTTGAGCCATTAATTGAACCCCTTATAAATTTCTACAACTACTTGGGTGGCATTCAAAGGCACAACACATGTGTGCATAGAGAGAGAGAGAACTTACAGGGAAGGGAACCAGTAGAGAGGAGGGCCTTTGGTGGAGACATCCCAATCAGAATAAACAGAGTAGTAGATCAGTTGGTGCAGCCCATGTGGGTGCGTTGGTCTCAGCACTCGTCGAGCCGTTAGCTCTAGCCAAACCTCTTTTGGGCCACCCCCTCCGGTTCGAACAATTACGTCTTTAAGGATCCTTTCGAAATCTTTCGCTTCCTCCACAATCAAACCCACTTTCACCAGTTCCTCCACCCCCACTTCCCTTATGCTCCTCATCCCCATCTCTGTCTCTCTTTCTCTCTCTCTCACACACACACAAACACACACATATACGCAACAAAGACGGTGATAAGAGAACAGAAGGGGGGTTGGGCCTCTCTCTCTATCTATATTACGGAGTATTACATATATGCGTCAGCAAAAGTAGAGGAGTGAAGGGGAGGGGGTAAGTTGGCCACGTGATGTAGACGTTCAGCAAACGTTCTGCCAGTCGGTTTTTCATTCTGACCAAGAATGAATTGCATAATTTGGGGTAGGTGGGAATGTGATCAGCGTATATGGGTATTCAGCCAAATTATGGGAATTTATGGCACACTTCCTAACCACTGACAGACAGAAACCAAACAAAGCAGCCCCTAAAAGAGAAACAATAACTAAAAAACAGAAAAATAAAAAAACCAGGAGTAAAAATCCAAGTATCCAACCAATCCACCATCCGTGAAGTGATGGAGCATATATGTCAAACAGAGAGGCTACAAATAAGAGCTTCCTCAAGGGTGGATTGGATTGGGCAACTTCCTATTTTAAGAGCAACATGGAACATGTCTCAGAATGTCACCATATGGTGGGAGTAAAATCAACTATTTCTAATTTAAATTGGATCAGTTGGAGGATTGACTTGGTGATGATTATTAGAGTAATAAATAAAAATTGGCAATGGCCCATTTCTAAAATCTTTCCTTTGCAAACAATTTTTTTAAGAATTTCTTGAGTCCTTGACAAATATGTTTCCAATGCCTTTTATTAAAAAAAAAAATTATTATTTATTTATCTTTTTGTGCGCTGAAATAGCTTTGCCATCACAAACCAAATGCAAAAGGTTTGATTGTTTCTCAAAAGTTTTTTCTTCTCTGATTCAATCATTTGATCA
Source organism: Liquidambar formosana (assembly GCA_039720395.1). Taxonomy (NCBI): domain Eukaryota; kingdom Viridiplantae; phylum Streptophyta; class Magnoliopsida; order Saxifragales; family Altingiaceae; genus Liquidambar; species Liquidambar formosana. The sequence continues at coordinate 34,983,635 of CM077831.1, forward strand.
TAGTTGAATGATTGAAAGTGACTTTCTTTACTGATATTTGATCTGTCAACGGATCATATTTAGATCATATTATGGTAAATTCTAATCCGATCTGGTAATGGTAAATTCTAATCCGATCCAGTTAGATGATCCAACGGATCAATAAAACTTATATCTATATTTGAATATGGTAAGTTCTATATATCCAATCTAGACTGATAATCTGTCAAAATGTTGGGTAAGTAAAAAAAAAAAAATTTAAAAAGAAAAGGAAAAAGAAAAAGAAAAGGGTGTTTGGGGGTGTTTGTTATAATTTCTGAGAGAGAAAGAGAACAAATCATATATGATTATCCCTCACACATATGGAATTGAATAACCATATGTGAAATAGCCAAAAAAAAATAAAAACAAATGAAAAACCATATGTGAGAGAGAGAGAGAGAGAGAGAGAGAGAGATTTTACTTGAATAGTCACAAGTAGCAACCAGCAATGGCATCATGAGCAGTCTTTAATACAAAGTGAGCTAAATTAGGGGACTTCCACTTGGACTTGGTGCAATGAGCCTTGGGGCTTGGCTACTGGACCACTGAACGCCATGGTCTGTGCCTCATCCATGTAAGTGGCCCTCCCATTTCTGATTTCTCAGTATAAAGGAATCTGATTCCCCAGTGCCCATAACAATGGCAATGGCATGTTACCTTCTAGTTAATTGAACTCTAGGGACCTGGTCCAGAGTTTTGGTACATATATGTCCACGCTCACAGGATGAGAATATCCATTTATTTTCACCAGAAAAACAGAGCCTATGCTCACAGGACATTCAATCACCACACCACTCAAGGCAACCCAGCAGTTTTCACAGACTAAATAAATCACAGATTTATTGAGCCGACTTGATATAGTTGGAATTAAGGCTTTGTCGAATAGTTGAATACATATACACATAAAAAAAATAAACAATAAAAATATTAGCAGCCGAAAAACCATGTCTGAAGTGAATCAATGCAGACTGCTTGTTTTCTTGGGATATAATATACGCGGAGGATCATGACCCTCATGATTAAGCAGGGTCAAACTACCTAAGACTTTGATAATACAGCCACTCACCATCCCACTCATTTTCAGTCCCTCCACACCCTCTCGACCCTGTTCCATCACCATCCGTAGTTGCTTCTCTTCTTCTTCAAAGTGACTGCGAAGAGAATTTCTGCATTTCTTCCCTTGAATCACCTTTGCTCCTCCTTCACTATCCATCAGTTGTTTCAAGCTTGGACGACTGGTCGCCGTGGAAGGATTCTCTCTTTCGGGTCGAGGCTGTGAAGGCTTTCTGGTTCTCCTGGACATGCTAAGATCATAACAATGGCGTTTATTCAAATCGAACTCACTTCCCATTGTCTTTGACCCTCATCACAATAGAGAAATGCAGGCTAGTTAACAAGAGGGTGAACCTTACTGACATTGCAAAGATTGTTTAGTAAGGAATTCATGGTGTGGTGAGTAGGGTTTGCTTGATGATTAATTAAGAGTATACAATTCAAAAACTCAGGAAAGGTGCAGTGTCTGTTTCGAGCTGTCCCTACCAAATGAAATACCAACCCTACCTGGAAAAGGATGGTTGAATGAGCTAGAGAAAATCACCCACAACTTACTAGTGAGGCAGTGAAACTATGGTACACATTATCTCGAGACATAATTATCAAGCATCTGTGTGCACAAATTTTTATTTTTATTTTTTAATTTATGGCTGTGTAGACAAGAAATGTAAATCTCTTCCTGAACTTTGTTCGATAAAAAAGGAGAACTGAAGTCGAGCCTAATTCACCAAGCTATACAAACAGAAAAGAACATGCTTCTAAAGTTCAACAAACTTTGTTCAAGAGAATGTGTTCCTCTGGACAACAATGCATCTCAGTAAAACGCGTTGGCTAGACAGACACAAACACAGCATAAATCAAAACCATCTTGCCATTATTTTATTTTACCACATCATAATGCATTTTTACAAGCCAAGCATTCCATTTGGTCCACCTCCCCCACCACCTCCCTTTTTTTGGCTAACAGGCATCTCCGTGCTCTTTTTTATTTTGCCATATTTGAAATTGGGTCGCTTGTAGTTTTCCAAACAGCATTTCAAGGTTTTATTTTACCCTTTTTTGTTTTTTTGTTTTTAATTTTTTTTTTGGGGCTGGGGTGTGTGTGTGTGTGTGAATTTTTATTTTGCCTCATCACAGATGAGCCTCAAATCTTCACTTAGTCGTCTGAAAATAACAAGTGCTGAACCGCAATCACATAAATTTCAGATTCCAGAGTTCTTCATTTAAGAATTCTAAATATTACAGGGATTTGAATCAACACTAACAAGCAATTTCATAAGAAAATGACATAAAATTAACTGGAAAAAAATTCAAGTTGATTTTCTTGTGTGTGTGTGTGCACGTGCAAAAGTAGGTAAAATGTTATGTTGGGGCATGTAAATTCATTAGAATGTTTCGCTTTTAACCTAAAATACCTTACTAAGTTCTCAAACTTGGCAGTATCCATTTACTTTTCTTTATTTTTCTCATTCTTTTTATGTATCAATTAAACCTTGAAACTGCTAGAGTAATAAACCAAACAAAGTCCACCTAAATTTCATTTCTAAGTGACTTGCACATGAAAAAAAAAATTGTTCTCTGGAGAATATGTGGGTGTGTACAAAATTATACTACAAGTCGTTGTTCCTTGTAGTTGCTCTCAAATACTGCAGGTTCCTTTGGCCACAAGGAAAACTTTTGGGATGGTCAAAAGCTCAGATAATAATACCAATGGGCTTGAGAAATTTATCTCTTAGGAATCAATAATCTATACTATTATTTTAAAGAAACCCATCCCCCTACATTGTTGGTTTCAATAGAAATTCTTCATCCATTTTTTTCCAAAAAAAAACTTTCATAAGCTTGTCACCAAAAAAATAAAAATAAAAAACAGTAAAATACCATATCCCACAACTTTTAAATATAAAATTTGACATGGCTCCACCTAACATCATAGGCTTTTAGGTTGGAAACTTAGCAAGGGAAATAATGAAAAAGGTAAATTAATTGAAGGAAGAGGGGGTCGATGAGTCCCACTAAGAACAAAATTTCCACATGACAGGGAGAAACCCACAACTCATAAATCTGTCTTTGATGGATAAAGATGGGGAAAGAAATAATGTGTGGCCAGCGAGCCCTACAATGAATTGAGAGAACTTCGATAGCAAAGTGCATCAAATTTCGCTCTTGTAAATCTTGGTCCTATTTCCTAAATTAATAAGCATAAGGTCTTTTTTTAAACTAAAGCCGTTATTTTGACTATTTCATGCTCCATTAGATAATAAAACACTAATAAACTTGTAGAAAAGGTACACCAACCAGTAAAAATTTTCAGATAATAATGCTGAGCATATAGTTATCACACATGAAAGTGGAGAGATTCACGAACAGCTATTAAAAGAAGTACAGGTGTAGCTTCCATTTACAACCGGAACAACTATTTTACATGGTGGCAACAAAAGAGCGAGGAAGTAATTTCAGAAACAGACCCAAAAGTTCTAGTTTGCTTATGGGCAGTCGGTGAGGGAAGATGAACCTTCAGCTTAAATAATTGCTATTCGAAGGCCCTTCTTAATCGGAAACGTCATATTTACCTAGCAAATCGCAGTGTCCACTCTGCGGCCTCTTCATCATGTTTAGCTCTGTCTGCCAAGTACAAGTGGGCAATGCCAGGGACAAGTGGATTATCTGCAAAAATGAAACCATCAATCAGCACAAGTAGATACATCACAATCAAACAGAAATTTTTGAAATACAGGTGGTGTTTGGATGCCACATAGTTATAGTAAAACCCATTTTGACACACTTTACATGTTATAAAACAAAAATGGGCATAATTTAGGTCCTGTTTGGGTGTTCAATTTGAAATTAAACAATTCAACAAATTTTAGATAGTATTTAAGGCACAAATATATAATATTTTAAAAGTTGGAGTCATCACTAGCATTGATGTTATAGGATCAATTCCTAGAAATACATGAAATGCCACTATTTTAGATTCCACTGCTATTTCTAAAGATGATCATCTTTTTCTCGAATTTTTCAATTCAAGGTAATGGATTTGTGCCTTCAATACAATGTAAAATTTGTTGAATTGTTCAATTTCGAATTGGACACTCAAATAGGCCCTTGGTTTTTTTTCTGTGTTCCAATCGTAGAAAATGTCAAATCAAAAACGAATTTTATGATTCTTCGACATTTAAAATTTGTGAAGATAAGATCCATCTCAGATTTCAATTAAACATGGGGTAATTGACGACCAGCCAAACACACTTCAACCTTTCTGTTTTTCAACTGCAAATCAGTAAGGGCAGAGAACAAATTCAACAAGAATACAATTTCTTATGTCATCCCCCCCCCCCCCCTACCCCCTGCGGCAAAAAAAAAAAAAAAAAACAACCAGAAAGAAGAAGAAGAAGAAACATATAAAATGCATACCTAAAATAGATTGGAAGAACTTACAAACGTCAGGGTTTGTGAAAATTGCTCTGATTGCAAGTAACACTTTAGAAATTGTTAGAGCTGGACTCCATCTGTCCTTCAAGATGTCCAAACTTAAGTTGCCCACAGAATCAACATTGCAGTGGTAGATCCGAGTTTTGAAGACTACCTGAAAACCTGAAGTGATAATTAAAAGATGGAGAAAAACAATATACAGACAGAACTAAACACAATTATGCAATGTCACTAGTACTACAAATAGGACCATAGACAATGGTATTGAGCCACATCCCGATTAGTTGGTAAGGCTAAGACATCCCACTTTGCCGAGGCAAGGGCAACAGGTGCAGTTTTCAAATCCTGGGGGTCCCTCTGGCAGGAGGTACAGTAACCATTTGATCTGAGACAATGTTGCACATGGTACACAACAGGGTAGGCATGTCAATGGACCAGATTATGATCCAAGTAAAATCCAACTATAATAACTCCTGACACTTTCATTTCAATATCCAGGAAGGATCTGAATTAAAAAGATCTACTAACTGAATCACATTAAAATATAAATCAATACAATAAATGCAAGATATAGGTTTATACTAGAGGCATGGTATTAAAATTCCAAATATTTTAAAAAGAAAAGAAGGAGAAAAAAGGCTGAAAAAGGATGTAGGGTGATATTCATATTAATAATTTAATATGCATGGTCATATACACATCAACATGTATGGTGATGTTTGAAATGTTAAAATAGATACTTATGAAACTTCAGCATATAATGATGTTCAATCCTTCCAAGGATGCAAGTGAAATCTATGTTTCAGCAATTTTCAATGTTTGGGAGTTCATTGTGCATACCGTTGGAGGCTTGAATGGATAATCACTTGGAAACATAATATCAAGAAAATATATACCACCTTCGTATGGGGTTCCTACAAACACAAACATGTGTAAGCTTATTAGCCTGTTGTCAAGAAATCCGTGCCAAAGTTATAATATAGTATTTCTTCACAATCATTTTGTGTGTGAACTACCTAAACTCACAACAATAATAATTTTAAAAAACAAATAAACAAGATGCCCTTTGGTTTTTGGTTTAATACCTAAATTCAATAATAATAATAATAATTTTTTTCATCAGTTTTCTAGGCAACCAAACAGACCCCTAATTGAGTGAACATACGAACTTAAATTAAGCAAGTTGAACCAAATACTTCGATAAGAATTTCATCACCTACCCTTACTCTCATTCATAAAAAAAATTAAATGGTAATATATATATATATATGGAGAGGAAGGGGGAGGAGAATGGACCTGGAGGACCGATGATGGTGGAGACCCAGTGGTAGAGATTGTCGCCTTTAGGACCAGCAGCACAATCAGGAGGTGGGTCCAAGTTGAGTTCTGCCATCTCCTTCTGAATTCTCTTCCCTGATGATGATACCGAAGTCGTCGACTGCCATGGCCGCCCCCCTCCTCCTCCTGATGATGCTGATATGCCTGCGCTCCTCATCTCCCAGATTGCATATATATACCTGCCAATTCTGCCAATTATCCTGAAGAGATCCTGTAGAAGCAAGCAAGAACATCAAGGCAGGACTTACCAATGCTGTGAAAGAATATCCCAAAAGAACTAAAAGATAAAATTTTAGCAGCCAATATGGAAAATAAAATGAAAAAGAAATATGCACTTTACACCTCAATCTCAGGTCCTAATTAATGATAGATTCGAGACATAAAAAATTTAATTTCTTTACAATTTTCCCAGCAACCAAACAGAGCAAAAATTTAAGCATGAAAACAAGCTACGTCTGAAATAAAAACAAAATATTGACAGTATTTTCTTCGTTTTTGGACTAAAAAATGTGATACCAAAAACAGCTAATATTTGAGATTTAGGCAACATATAAGCGACATGAAACTTTAAGACGATCGAATCCAAGCGTACTTTTGTGTGGAGAATCGATGTACCTTTTATCGATTCATTTGCTCAAGAAATTCCCATTACCATTGAGTTAGGGTTAGGGTTTATCGCGAGAAGGAAGAGGGTGGTGTGATACGGTTAGGGTTCGTCTTTTTTATTTCACCTCTAAATCTGCTAAGCCAGAAATTGAGGAGAGAATACACTATCTGGAGCCGACGACAAAGCAGTGGTTCCTAAGGAGCAGAGGAAATTTTTTAAATTTAAAAAAATACGTGTAAAAGCGGCGTTACTAACACCGCTTGTACCTTTTTTTTTTTTTTTTTTTCCATCGCCGTCGTTGGCGAAGGGCTTTGCCTTGAAGGTCACATAGAGGGGGATAATGTTAAGCACAAACTTATATAATTTAGAGTAAATAATAAGAAACCCCCTTAAGCATATATGGTGTGGCACAGTAACCTTTTTTATGTTCAAAACGTTGTAATGTCCTCTCTAACACATATTTGCCGTTTGATAAAATAAACAATATTAACAGATGTTTGAAATGTCGGTTCTGCCCCTTACCCTCTCCCTCACATGCCGAGCCATGAGAAGAGAGGAAGAAGAAGAAGAAGCAACAGCAGCCACAGCCATAGCCGTAGCCATGCTTTGACGCCGATGGCCCAATGGCCATGGCAGATCTCAGATCTCTGGCTATGGCAATGGCTATGGGGGTGCTCCGACGGTGATGGCATTAATGGTATGGCAGATCTGAATTCTCCGGCCATGGCAGTGGTTATGGGGGTGGTTCGGCGGCGGCGGCGGCGACGGGATTTATGCAAATCGTTGAAAAAGGTGAAGAAGCATCCAATTTTCCTCTTGCGACGATGAGAAACCCATGGCTAAAACCACCTACGGCATAGCAGGCACCGACGGCAGCCCGTAATCTCTTCGCACAGATTCACATCGAAGCAAATGGGCCAACGTAGCAGCTGTCGGCACAGCCACGGCAGCAGGCGTAGGAGCTGCCGGCGGCAACCATGAAAAGGGAGGTTTTAGGCCATTGTTGGTGAGCCAGCCTTGCTAAGGATTGAGATTGTGAAGCAATTGTGGGCGTACATAAGGGAGGCAGCCATGGCGGCGGCGACTGCCGCTGCTGCTTCTTCTTCTTCTTCTTCCTCTCCTCTCATAGCTCAGCACGTGAGGGGAGGGTGAGGGGCAAAATAGTTCATTTAACACTAAACGGTGTGGCACATTGAAAAAATTTAAAACATTAAGGAAGGACATTGCAATGTTTTGAACATAAGAGGGGTTATGCCATACATAAAAGGGGTTATATGCAATTTACCCTATAACTTATCAACACCTGTATTGAGTATTATACTTCATGTATTAGTGGGTTTTATGATACATTAGGCTAATGCACGGGATACAACCCTCGACATAACGCATGATATTGATATAACTTATATCAATAAGTGCTAACTTGATCACAATGGACATAGAAAGTATCTTAAACGTCTCTATTTTGAAGGGACAAGGACTATCCTCCTTTTTTTTTTTTTTTTTTCTTTTCAATAAGTGAAATTGGGAAATGTTGAAAACGAAAGGAAAAAAATGCCAACTTAATGACAAAAATCCTAAAGATCCCCTGTTTGTTTTTGTTTTGTTTGTTTTCTTTGTATGTCACCGGATGACAAATTAATTATTAAAAATTTCATTAAAAGAACAATAGGGCATAATGGCTCCCACACTAATTGAACACATAGGTTAGCTTACACAGCGCTGTTCATTTAACCCCTCACCTAATGGCCAAGGATATTTCGACAAGGTTGAGTGAGGGAAGTCTACGGTTACTAACAAAATAAAAAAATAATAATACTAAATAGAGGAAAGAATAGCTAATTTAAAAGGAGCAACTCAACTAAGTTACTAACTCAACACAATTAATCCCAATTGCACTTAGTCGATTACCTCGGTGCTAAGAAATACAAATTTATAGGACATGGATGAGTGATACGATTATGATATAACACAAACACTTTAATACAACAAATCTTTAAAATTTAGGATATGACATGAGAAAGATATTGCATTTTTATTCCCATATGCGTAAGGCCCAATTCCAATGCCATTCTGATCCTAAACCAATAATTTTCAATTATTTTTGCTGTTCATATATGGCCCCTCAGTTCTTACAATATATAGAAATTCATCTGGTCACCCATATGCTTTTTAAAATGAACCTGTCTTTTGTCATTTCTCCAAAATGTCAACCATTTCTCTAATGGATCGAGCTCTATACCAACCCATACAATCCACAGATTTATCAAAACTCATATAATCAAACTAACTTTCAATATATTTTGTATACTAATACAAAATGAAATTCAAGACGTGTCAAATGGTAGGTCTGAATCAATCTTCAAGATAACATGAGATTATGAAATCCTAATATGCTTTCTAAGTTTCTATATGCTAAAATGACATGATTTCATTCAAATGGTTGTTTTTTATGGTCCCATTATGTCAAATAAGTAAGAAATCAACTTCTACTTGTTGCTTTAAAAGTATAGTTTACAATCAACCCCAAAACACACACCCCCAACAAAGAGAAAATAGAGGTGAAGGGGTGAAGAAAAAGGCAAAAAAGAAAAAGATAGAAATTAAATAACAGGAAAGAAAGAACAAAAGAAAAAGAAAAACTGAATGGCGAAAAATACATGAACATCAATGCATTTGGCATTTCTAGCATCTTTTGATTGATGATGAGCAGATGCAATTTCCATGACTCCATAACATTGCAATCTTAAAAGAACTGCTTTAACTGAACAATCCGGCCCACAAAATTGAACACACTTTTGAGTCAAAGTGAGACAAGTGCAAGAAATATTGCCGAAATCAAAACCCGGATTTCAGGAACTTGAATGGATGAACTTCCTCCAAAGGGACTTACAGGACCAAATGCTGAGGGGGTTGGAATTCCTAAGCTTGTGCTTGAATTAGAACTGTTCCAAATAATGTTACAAGCTTAAAAACTAGACTTGGAAAGAAAAAAAAAAAATACACGAATCAAAAGAAGATAGATTCGAGTTCTCACCTTCCTGCAAAAACACAAGATCCATAACCTGCAGAGTATCCACCAGTACAAAAATCAGAATAGAAAAGAACATGTGAAAACCCATACTGGAGCAAACTTGTTGCTTAATATACTATGTAAAGGAAAAAGAAACAGAAAAGGAGTGGGGGAGAACTGGAGGAGCAACGCGAACATGATAAATGGAAATGCTAGACATGCTAGAGCGAAAATTAAACTAGTTTGTTTATTTTGACCAAATTGAATACATAAAAAATTTTCAAGATATCTCAGATAAATTATCTAGATTTCTACGAGGATGCCCAAACTTTTAATACATAATTTATCTTCAAAATTCCAATTTGCAAAATTTTTTCACAGAACTATTTTCCATTTAAACAAATGGCTGAGGATATTCACTGCTTCCATCCTCCTAGACTTCAACTATTTAGCTGGTTATCAACGCGAAGTCATTTCCAACAATAAAGGTCATTGTTTCCAAGAAAAAGGTGGTCTCTACTTCTTTCTCATATTCAACTGCATTGGAAGGCCTACATGGCCACAGAGCCATTATGTGGACTGACAACAGCTAATTGAACAGCAATAGCATGGTTGCAAGAGCACTTCAACATTCACAAGAAAAGAAGGGCTCACTTATATGATTTTTTTTACATACAAGACCTACAATAAATCTACTCTCCATCCTCAATGATTATAATGTAATAAAAACTCTACTCAAGGAAACACAATGCTTTTAAAGTAGGAGATTAGCAAAGAATATTATAGTGTGTTCATTGCTCAATTTTGGCAAGATGATCTATATACTTAATCACAAGAAAATATTGCATGGTATCAGCATTTGAAAATTTGTGACCACATGAGGCATTTGAATGTTTCTTAGTTTAAATTTCAAAATGGTAAAAACTATGACCCGTTTGGTGCCACATTTCAGTAGAGCACATTTCTTGCCAAACCAATCAAAACCTATGTTTTGTTTAAACAGTTAAAAGTAGCTCCAAAAGGCATCTTAAATAAGAGGAAGTGGCCTTTAAAATTTCATGAAGAGACAGGGTCCCAATTCTCTCCTCATATTATAGCATGTGGGAAGGTATTGGGAATTGAGCCCCTATGTGGATAATAGCTGATTGAGCAGTACTATTCTTGTAAGACCCCCTCAACAATCTTCCCAAGAAATGTTTATGATTTTGCATAGAGAACGTTACAAAAAGATACTAATATTTAAATGGTCCAAGAAAATAAAAACTTATGAAGAGAATAGCTAAGTATATAATAACAAACAACCATTAATGATTCAAAAGTTTGATCATAAGATGCATAGATTTAACCTCCACAGCACTGGTGTCAGCAATCAGAAGTTTGTAACCATTCATGGCATTGGAATGCAAAGTTATTGTAAAATGCAAAATTGTGCCACATGTTGGCAGAGCTCATTTCTTGCCTATAAATGTTTATAAAAACCTATCAAAACCTAACCGTTGGCAAAGAAGAATTTATGTATAACCCCAAGTAGTTGGGATTAATGCATTGCAAAGTTGAGTATCAAAACCTCTTTTCAGCTCAGATGGCTAAAAGTTGTGAGAAAACACATTTCTGATAACACAATCGTCAAAACCTATTCTCAAAATCTTAAAGGGTAAAAAGGAGGGGGGAAAAAAAAGAAAAAAAAAAAAGAAAAGAAAAAGGTAAAAGGAAAGGTGCATCCAACACACCCAATTAAGTTCAAGCAATTAGCAATGACAATGAGAAAAGGTTACTGGAACTTACTGGGATCAACGGTAGTTGTTGTGGCTGTACCATCAAAGTCACATGTTCCACCAACACTATGCATTTTTTGATAATAATTATTGTATGCATAAGAAGCATGGTTCTGGATAGTATCAGGGAGATAACACGGTTGCCCCGTTTGAATGGCACTACAATTAGCCTGGCCTTGCCCACAAGCCCAGTTCAGCCCCGCTTGCAACTTATCGGAATCTGCACCTTCTATTGCCACACAGAAAACCCCAGAAGAGTTCCCTGTAATTCGATCAGAGGTACTCAAACTCAGAGGATAAACTGCAGTCCCATTGGTAGAAAACACACCCCAGTTTCCCTCTGACACAGGGCCAGGCCTCTTGTCTTCATTAAATAACTCATAAATGTATGTATTGATGGGCATAGTTGGCTGACTAGGTGGACCTGAATCATTTAGAACCCGCCGAATTAAGTTATTATTGAAGGTCTCAGCATTTCCCACAGTGGCATCGGGTTCATTGGCTCCACCAAACCATGGCCAGCCAGACTCTGTCACAACAATAAGGACCCCAGAAAAATTGAGAGCTTCTATAGAATAATAGGTAGCATCCACCATGGCATCAAACATGCTGTTATAGTGAAAAAGCGTGTTTGGGTCTACAATCTGTTTGACTGGAGAAAGTGGACGGAAAAGAGTGTAATCAATTGGGAAAATGCCGTTTCCTTTTGTGTATCCATAATAAGGATAGGCATTTAACATGTAATACGAATTTGTATTTTTTAAGAACTGAAGAAGCTGGTAAAGTGTTGAATTCCATGTCGGAATTGAAGGTGGCAGTGGAAGGGGGGAAAGGCCTAGGGATTATGTCCATGGATTGCGGGGTTGAAACTTTAACCAGAAAGTTTAGATTTGAAGCAACTAGAGCTTTGTGAAGATAATTCATGGCAGGAACCAAAACAGGGGCAACATTAGGTATCGATGTAAGAACCTCACTACCAACAGCAATGGCCGTGATATTGGTTGAAGGCAAGTAAGCTGCAACATTTTTATTAATCCAGGCTGCTGCTGCTGATGGAGACTCTCCAATACCTAGGACTTCCTGATTGGTAACACCAACCATTACTTCAATTCCAGTGTTTGCAAAGGCTTTCAGCATGTGAGCATCAGCATCATAGAGGCGCACGTGAGTAATTTGATTGGCTTTAAGGATTGCAACAACATCTGAAGCTGGTGGCAGGTTGGAAACATCAGTGCCAATGTTTATCCCTACAAATGCACCTACAAGTTCAAGAAAGCAATTCAGACACAAATTGTAAGAAATATAAAGCTTTGTTCAGTGTCTTTAAGCATATCCATATCCAAATGCCAACTTCTTATTATAAGAAGTTTCAAATAAGATAAAGCTGCTGAGTGGATCAGGTTGTTATTTTTTAAGGGTGGCAGCATTTCCTCTAGCCTCAATGATAGCCTTTTCTTCTGCCATTTTTGCTTTTAATTCCCTAATCAGACCATAGAAAGCCTTAAACTAATTCAAGATCATTCCCCAATAAAATCCAAAGACCCCAAATATCTACCAGATGGAGAATTATAAGGGCACTCATTAAAAACATTTTTTCATGAACATCATTCAAAGGGATTTTCATTATAAAAGAACAAAAATCTAACAACACAAAAACTATTAATAAAAGTTTTAATGTTCTTTATTTAATAAGCTGGTATAGGTAATGTTGATTCAAAAAAATTATACATATGAAAACATATGCAGAGTTGCTTTCTCTATTCTCAGGGATGTGGTGGTAATTCTATATTATTGCTGATGTCTGGGGTACACAGCTCTAACAGAAGGGAAGCCTGATGGCATGAGCCCTCCATCAAGTGTGCACCACACAATTTGAGATTTGAAGTTCAAGATCAAACCCTGAGGATTTTTATTTTTATTTTTTGATAACAGGGGAACCTATGCCACAACAGGGCCCTTTGGACCCACCCATAGAACCTAAACCTCCGGAGAGACTAGCACAGCAACCCACCGCCATGGCCCTGAGGATTTTTTTTAATTTTTTTTTTAAAGGGGGAAGGGGGACGCAGAATAAGCTGCCCATGCACTTTATGAATAGTTTTTGAAGAAAAATTACTTCAAAAACACTCACTGGAAGGAAAAATATCCCTGGAATCTCCTAAATTTTATGTTTTACACTAGTTTTGATCCACAATAAATCATATATTTAGCAAAGTTGACTTATCTATCATAAATTGAAAACAGTTCGTCATTTTTATTCTTGAGTTAAAGGCAGCTTGAAATGAGAAAGAATCATTCTTCCGCCAAAATAAAATGATAGCCACAGTGGACTAGGACTCGGAAGAATTACAGAATGAAAAAAGTAAGCACGTTAAGATGAAGTAAGCAGAGATCAGTTATAAGAAAAGAGGCCAGAACAAGTTCACTAAATTACCTGATGACTCGGAAAATATTCCAACTAGAAGCAGAAGCAAACTTCTGAGCCATTTTTCGAACATTATTCAATCCAACACTTCAGCCTAGACTGTCACTCTTGCGCCTTTCACTCCTAGGGGGAGCTTAAACTGTCAAAGGTTGGGCAAACCAATGAGATACCAATAGCCAAAGGCAAACTTCAGCTATTGCTAACAATAGAAGTAAAAAACTCAAAAAATATGGACTAGAACCATAAATTTTCTCTATCAATGCCTTTATATTTATATGTGAGTAAAGTGACAAATGGTGCATAACATGTAAACAGCCAGATATCAAATCGACATGAGCCTTTGAAATGTTTTTTTGTTGCAATTGATACTGGTCAGCTACAATGTGCTACTGCCGATAACATCTCGTCAAATAGATTGTCCTATGTTGATGTTCCCATTTCAACTGATGGATAAAGACACAACATCCATCTAATTACCAAATTATCCTCATATATATATATATATATATATATATATATATAATAGAAACAAAGTAAACTTCATAATTAAGTTTGATATGGTTATAACTTATCATCATATTTTACATAAAACAAAATATGTATATGATAAAAATTTTTAGTCCTATTGAGCCAAACATGTGCTGCAACACTAAAGGCTAAACTGATAAAGAATCTATCACGGCAAGGTCTAATAAACCGACTGGGGCACCACGTAGAAATTGGAGTTTGTCAAATAGAATGGCCTGTATACACATAGAATTGAAGATAAAAACAATCAACATACAATAAAAACAGTATAAAACAGAACAATATAATCTATCACAATCATAGAATCTCATCATATCAATGCAACTCAAGATCCTAATCTGAGATTGTAACAAAATAGATGCGATAAGTGTCCCTCATGTAAACATAATTCAAATGCAAATATATCGTCCCCACAATAGTCAAACGCACAAGACCAGCGTTCCTAACTCAAGTGTCATTACAAGAAATGCAGGGCATTAATTAGGGGGAAAAAAAGGAAAAAAGTGCAGGACATTAGAGGGCTTTAATCATTTGGCATCAAATTAAAGGGCTGCAATCACCAATTTACTTTTGGTGATAGAAGGCCTTTAATTTTGTCACTAACCTTTACGGGCTGCAACTCTATAATTGAGATGCAGAACATTGAGATTTTGAACCGCAAACTCGCTTCACAATGGTGTTAGAGTTCAGCCGACTCAAATGCTCAACAAGTCAACCCAAATCTAAGGACATTAAAGATGGTTCACGTCAAACACCTTCTACTGAAATTAGTTTCATGTTGACAAAGATCTCCGAGCAAATCACAGATTATAGGCAATACTTCAACATACCTTTCACCCAGTTTAATAAAGCATATAAAAGAACAGGGCAGCAAAACCAAGACAATGCAGATATAGGCAACTAATAATATATGGAAGTTATTGCCCTAGCAACTTAACGGGAAATAATTACCCAATTTAGGCTCACAAACTTACTTAGAACAAACCATCTCAAAAGGACAATCTTATTCATTTACAGTACTATCTAAAACCCTTGATAAATTTCCAGTAAAACATTTGCAGTCAATGTTTATCAGCATTTTCTAAAAGTAAAGTATATCATATCTTGTACTTAACTAAAGCTCAACTTCGTTCCCCAGCACATCCACGCCAATCAAATAACCCTAAATTCTCTAGGAACAAAACAACTAAATAAGCCATTAAAACACAACAAATAAAGTAAAATTAAAATACGGAAATTCAGCACAAGAAGAGCCTAAACCCACATTAAACAGAAGCTAAAACCCTAAAAATAAAATAAAATTAAAAAAAAAAACAGAATACCCAGATGCCAAAACCCCTTTAAAAATTCAAAAAGCAGAGTACCCAGAAGCCAAAACCCCAAAAAAATCAAGTAATGAAGTACCCAGATGGAGAAATCAAGAAAAATTAAGCCAAAGTACCTTTTCCAACTAGCCCAGCTGAAGATACCCAGTACTCAACGCTCTAAGACGTTCCCGAAGACTTAACAAAACCCTAAAAAAACATAAATGAATAGTATTTCAGACACAACTGAGCGAGAACAGAGAATCTAACAGCGAATCTAGAAAGAGTTCAAAAGCTCCACAAAATATAGCCTCCTACTATTGTACAATCTAAAACAGCATAATAAACATAAGTTCTAGAACCATAACTATTCATTTAAAATACACAAAACTATGATACCCCACCACTTGACCGGTTAGTGTAAGCTTCTAATGGCAGCTTCTCTTTAATCTGAGCAGCTAATAAACAACAGAGGTATCTGCAATTTTGTTGTTTGTTGCTTGCCTTTCCTTTTCTTTCTTTTTCTTTTTTTTTTTGTTTTTTTCCTCTTTTCTTTTTTTTAATTCATAAAAAATGAATATATAAAAAAATATATATATGGGTAGGAACACACTTGAACCTGCGATTCTAGGACACATCGAGATCACCGCCGATTGTTTAGTGGGCTAAGTTATAAAGAGGATATCTTTTTGTGTGATTTTCCCTCCAAAAGTCCTTTTTTTTCTCAAGCTTGAAAAATGAGTTGAAAAGACATGGGAACGGCTCAACTGTGGACATATGTAAGAAGAATGGTAGAGGGCGTGAGAAGTCTTTATTCCATACATAAAATGGCATTTATTCCAATTCCAGTGGATGTGATGCGTCTTTCCAATCATAACCGTAGTCATTTATGAGTCAGGTGTTGAGACCCTATAAATTCTACTATAATAGGGTTTGATAGGCTTTTCATGGCTCAGAAAATGTACAGCCCAATGAGCAATGAGACGGTTCATCTTTTTTGTGAGTGGGGGAAAATTCTTGTCCTTGATCTCCAGTTCGAGGGTCCAAGCAATCATCAACTACAACAACACTAGCTCGCAACACTTAGAGAATAGGGATGAAAATAATAAAAAGAGATTGGATTTGGTGTTGTGCACAGCACGATTCAAGGGGGGATAAAGTTAAGTGGAAATATTTGCATATTTTAACCCTAGAAAAATGCCATGCCCATGGGCCTGTTTTGAAAACCTACGAGGCCATTCGCTTTGGCCGACCCAACTACTTGTGATATTTATCTGAGTGATGCCCGATTGGAAGTCATTGAAATGGAAAATCCACATCGTTTACTTGTTTAGCTTTGGTCGACCCAGTGGAGTTTTATCCCTTGAGTGATGCCAATTAGATGGCATTGCCAGGGAAAATCAATGCCAGTTTACTCGTCTTGCTTTGGCAAAAGTTGTGAAAGGAGCCCTACATAAGTCAGCAGATGAAGGGAAGAAGAGGGACAGATTCTCACTACAAAAACAAACGCCGCTTAGCTGGAAAGTGAAAACGCGGTGCAGAACAAACGTCAAAAGTTCATTCTGCTTTTAGACTCTTTCTCACTCTTCCCCCACTAGCTGGCAACAAGAATCCCCTCTCCCTCCTCTCTCTCTCTCTTTGGGTCCCCCAGCTCGTATCTCGGAGCCCATTCATATTAAACTAACAGGAGCCCATAGAACCATGACACCAATGGTGGAGCCCTGTGGGAACCACAAAACGTTGTACCCAGTTTCAAAACCACCATGGAAGAGTGATTCAGATCCCTTCGACTTCAGGCTCCAATGGAAAAATCAGTATAGCTGTTGAGCACTAGAGCGGCAGGTAAAATCCATAGGTCCATTAAATTATTCAATAAGACCTCAAGGTTGAGAAACATCAATTGTAAGACAGTTATGATTGAAGCCAAGCAATATTTTCCCATACCAGATTAAGTTGCAATGAGAAAAAAGGATTCCTACACAGTTCCGTCCACAAATTCAAGAAACTTCAAATCCCAACTAAAAGTACAGCATCAAGTGACAGGTAAATTTCAAATGAAAATCCAAAAGAGTAGTAGCATGACTGCATGATAAACCATCTCTTTCCAGTAAAATTCACTGACTAGGAGACCCATCTTTCTTTGGTTCCCTCGAGTAATCCTCAGGGTTTGGGCTTCGACTTCTGCTTCGGCTTTGGCTGCGACTCCGACTTTGGCCCTTAGGTGGATTTTGGCTGCGACTCCTTGAGCCATTATAGGGTGGAGACTGCGAGTATGACCTCTCTCGACTGTGCCGTGAGTATGACCTTTCTCGACTGTACCTTCTGCCTTGAGGTGAAACAGATCTGCCCCAGAAAAAGAACCACATCAAAGCATTAAACATAGAAGTGCACAAAAAACCTCAACAACAAACAGACCAAAATATAATGAAAAAGTAAAGGAAAAACCATGCAGTGTTTTAAAATGCAAAAGGGAAATTCTATTTCACTTTAATTGGATTCTAGGACTGAATTAAGGAACATTACAAACTGCCTCAGTAACATCAACTCCTCTAAGTAGTGGTACCCTGTGCCAGTGGTGCATATCTTTACACAAAGCTCAATTCTAAGATTCAATTCTTTCGCAGTTCTCACATGTCATCATACCGGCGAAAACCAACTTAAACTGCAAAACGCATAACTGGTAGGAAATTTATCGCATACCTTGAATAATGCCTTCGTTTAGGGGAAGGGGAATAATAATCACGACTGCGGGACCGAGATCTTGCATAACGCCGAGGAGGAGAACGGGAATAACGAGGAGGGGACCGTCTTCGATCATTAAATCGACCCCTGCAACAGTATAACTGGCATTTGGAAATTTAAATCAAAAGAACTCATGAATGCAATTTAGAAAGCGAGAAAAGAATGTGCTCTATTCTCAAGCATTGTCATGAATGTGCAAGTATTTCATGGCACTCCTGTCAGGACACATAATTTATAGTAGATATGTTCCAGTGGAATACATATCCAAAAAAACTATTCAGTTACTTTTCTATAAACTTTCTGAAAAACTTATCAATTCCCACCAATCCAGACACTGCCAGTGATTATGTAAACATAAAAATGCCTGGGGGGTAATTGGAGGTTATGTGAAACAAATTAATTCCACTGAATACATATTGGTATTTCACTATTTACAATGAGTCCAATTGTACTTCATTGTATTGAAATTGACATCAAGATGTTTAAACGAGGATTTATGCCAATAAAAAATCAAATCAAGTATGAAATGCACAAAAATACCTTGGCCGATCTCTTGCCCTCATATCAGCTGGCTTCTTCCTGTTCTCCTCTGCAAATACAACAGTCAATTCCCGGCCAAAAAGAATTTGACCATCCATCTGATATTTAGCCTCTGCAGCATCAGCAGGCTCCACATACTGCACAAACCCAAAACCCCGTGGCTCCCTGCAAAAATGAGGGAAAAAGGAAAAAGGTCACAACAGGGTCACAGCACAAGACTCAACTCTGTCAGCAACTGCGCACACCATAAACCTCTATTGATGCAATTTGCCAAATAATCCCCATTAATATGTAAGGCCATGATAAGCATGAAAAAGCGAGCACTCGGCTGCTGACCTTGCAATTGTCAGTTTTAAGATGACTTGAAATTCTTCAAGACTTGAACTTCCTCAAAATGTATTCAAACCCAACTTCCTTCCATCTTCACTATCATTAACATCATCTTCAACAGAACTCTTATTACTTGATTGTCTTCAAAACTTTAATTTCACTGTTGAATCTCAATAACTTTGATAATAAAAACCCAACTTGAGATAATAAAAGAGTAGATCATGAAGAAAAGACCCCATCATTAAAACAGATATTTAGGAGAAGTGAGGAGCCTTAAGGCCTGTTCGGTTACATCTTTGTAAGCATGTTTTGAAAAACTTTATATTCCAAAAATCTTGGGAAAGAATCAGGGAAAAAAAATAAGAAATTGCCATACGCTATAGTTTTTTTTCCCAGGCAAAATAAAGGAAATGGAAATGTGAGAAAAAACTTCACAATATTTTCATAAAAGGAGTCTTTGCCAGGGAATTTACTGAAAACAAGTTTCCAAAATGAAATTACCATGCTTTTTTCCAAAGTAAATTTTGTTTTCTATGTCCCAAAAAAAAAAAAAAAACTGTTTCTCAAAGAGTAACCAAACCCACCCTTGATTTCATGAACCACAGGTAAATAGAATAAAAAGAAAAATCAAATTCCATCTAAGTAGATAGAAAAGGAAATCTCATTGCCCAAGCTACTTCATATTTTTATAATTGTCACACAAGCTCACCCAGAATAATAATCCCTAGGCAGGTAAATGTCTTTAAGTGGACCAAACTGCCCAAATGGCCTTCGAAGGTCGTCTGGCCTGCATAACAGAATAAATTCAAAAAGTAAATTTAAAAAGAGTCAATATATATGGTACTCATCCTTAAATCTAGTATTTGGTGCATCTCGTATCTTGAATTCTTTTTCTATAATAGATTCATATAACAACATATCAAATGTAAATGACATGTGACTTCCAACATTTTACATAAAAACTGAAGGAAAAAATAACCAACCAACCCCCCTCCCCAAAACAAAAACAAAACAAAACAAAAAACAAAAAAAGGACATTTAAATGTATGAGAGTTTCTTTGCAGTGAATGAATGAGAACGCAAATCATAAAATGAAAACCATATATGCAGACAACCAAGGACAAGTAATTAATAGAAAAGGACCAATATTTGTTATGCCCGTGATAATGCAAGCTATTTTGGAGTACAGCATAAAATAGGGTTGCACTGAATATGGACCACCTGGATTAGAGGACTATGACACCATTCTAGTATTGGGAAAAAGGAGCTCATTACTGAATTGGAACTTGAAAGACCAACGATAAAACATGATGGCTAAATTATGCACTTCGAAAGATGCAGATTATTTCACTTGTCCAAATTTACCTGAGATGATTTAAGAACAGAAGTAATAAATAGATTTCCTTGAACAGAAAAAGATGGCAAAGCCAACAAAAGGAAGAAAAGTAAGACAAAGAAAGAATAATAGAAAAAATGAAAAACACAACAGCCACCAGCCCAAAACCAATAATTACAAAGTTTCAAGGGCAAGTTATAAAAATGATAGACAATGATAAGAACCATCATGCTCGAAAAGTAGATCATAATCATGACAGCAAGTCAGCAACATAACAAGAACGAAGACAGTGGGTGATATTGTGGTATAACTATAATCACATCATTTGAAAACAATAAACAAAGGTAAATGAAAAATAAAAGTTATTGAGAACCAACCTACAATCATGGCGAAGATTACGAACTAGAAGACTAGTAGGAAGGTCTCTACCACGACCACCATTGCGACCCCTAGGGCTAGGGCTTCCGTCCTCTTTTTCCATATCCCCTTGGTGGTGAGGGGCTGTAGCTCCTTCCCCTCATTTATATGGAGTTGTTTACCTTCTGTCCAATTTAATAAATAAAACACTTTAAATTTTGAAAAAGCAACAAACTAGTATAAGGTAAATAAAGAACAGAAGTTTACTGTAAACTACATGTAACAAACTCAGTACAATAAGAAAATATTTGAGTGAAACGAACACCAAGAAGGTCTCAGGAGGACAATTCAATCCAGATGCTTCTAATCACATGAGAATGTTAATTCTCAGTATCAGTTAAAAGTCGTACCCATACATATGTCCACATGTGTGTGTGAATTGTTCCCATTACTTAAAATATTATTAGGGTTTTCTAGGACAATAAAAGTTAGCTATTGTGAGTTATAGTTGGTTATTTTTTATTACTTACGTACTTCAGTCTTCTATTTAAGTATAGATGCGTATGGCCATGGTATGAATGAAAAAGAAAAAAGAAAAATAAACTACTTTGACATCATGATTGGCTCCCCACCCCCTGTCTTTCTGTATTTTACATTTATTTCTGAACTCAGGCATGCATCAATGTCAGTAAACAATAGTGTTTCTTGAATGAGATATAAAGTGTGGTCACAGAGCATTAACCTTTATCAAAAAATAAAAAATAAAGTGTGGTCACAGAGCCTTAAAATTTGAAATGACCACCTTCATTTCTGTACTGACGCTAACCCATGAGATATAACATGTGGTGATAGAGCTTAAACTTTTAAACAAAGACCTTCATTCATTTCTGTACTAACGCTAATCCATGGAGCTTTATTTCTGTACAAACACAACGAGATGACAAACATTCCATAAACAAATAGCTCTACACATTACAGAGTCGGAAAAACATCCTAGCAGCACATAACAACCATCACTGCCCCCAAATTCAGCAAAACTCAGCTATCTGCCTATCTCTAAAAAATAACACGATAAAAATAATTAGAAACCATTTGGTTAGATCCCATAAATCATTTCATGCATAACCAAACCAAAAGGAAATTCCAAGATTGGTTGTTTAACGATAATGATTAAAACAGTTATTGGGCAGAATATAAACAAAAAAATGTGTTGGGTCTTTTTTCCTTTTCTTTTCTTTTCTTTTCTTTTTTTTTTGTGGGGGGGGGGTGGGGACGCAAAAGCACACACGCATAAACATATACATGTCAGTAAACAAGAAGAGTGATTCTTGAAGTTTGAAACAAAGACCTTCATGTGTGTACTAACCCTAATCAGGGAACGAGAATTGTTATTGAAAAAACATAAATTCAAATGCGACCGTCATCCTGACAGACCTAAATCAAACCAACACAACACATACTATATATATAATCACCATTCAACACAAGATCAAGCCGATTAATCGTAGTACAACGAAGAAACTACGAATTCACGGCTTGAAGTAACATGAATTTCGAAAACCTAATGTATACGCAGACAAATAGAGATATGGAAGAGCGAGAGAAGAGAAGAGCGAGAGAGAGAGAGGGAGAGGGGAAACCTGATTAAAAGAAGAAGTCGATGCTCGCTTTTACTTCAAGTAGACGGCGAACTGGATTTGTCCGTTTCGTGGTGAGGGGCTTTAGGGCAACGCGTATTTATAGACTTTCTAGGGTTAATGAATGAAGCGTGCGACGCGTGCGATATGCAGATTTTCATAAGTATGCCCCCAAAATGATTTTTTAGTCCCAAAATATTTGTTCCTACTAAAAAAACATTTTGGGGGAATTTTAGATTCGCGGAGCAATGACAAAATAATTATAGTTAATACTCATTGTTAGTTAAGTTAATAATTATTTATTAAAAAGTTAATAGAAAATAGCACTCAATTGTAATTATTTTCTCAGTTGATTAATCTAAAAGTTTATTGATTAAAAGGTAAACCTTAGGCTATTGTTTTGTGTTTTTTTTTTTCCCTTTTTTCTTTTTTAGGTGTGAGACTATTGCTTGGTTTAAAATTTTAAAATGGTGAAAACAGGTACCTAATATTAAATACTCCATATAAATAGGATTTGTTTTAATATGTGCCTTAACGCATGTTAAGTTATAATTAATGACTTAATCATTGCATTAGAAATGATAAAAATGCATTATAAATTAGTTGCTTAAACAACTATGAAAACACATTTTTTCATATAATGATTAAGTTATTAATTGTAACTTAACATATGCTTTTAGGGCACATGAAAACCTTAAAATAAAATACATAGTTAATTTGTATATACTCCGTATATAATATTGGTTAGATTTGGGAATTGAAACGTGTATCTAAAGTTAAGAGTTCTATGTGATTGTTTATGGACAATAGACTTCCTATGAGAAGGTTCTTTACGGTAGAGGCTTTTAAGATTGGTTTTAATTGCTTGCTATGTAATAAGGATGTTGAAAATCAAAATCAATCGATTGATCTCCTTTTTATTTTTATAGCAAATTCAACATGTTTACCTTCTTCCTCTAGGTAAGTTTGAGAATTTTAAAAGCTGGATTAGATTGAGCTCACTCATTGTTATTTAATTTTTAAATAAACTAATTAACAATTGGTTTAAAAAAAGAAAAAAAATTGTGTTCATATTTTGTTTAAACAAGAAGCCAAAGAGATTATTAGTAAAAATAGATTTACCAAATAATGTAAAAACCCAAAAATTGATTAAACATATTTTCATTTCATTAGGTTTTTAGATTTACTAAACAGTCCAGTTTGTAATTTATTGATTTCCAAAGAAATAAAAAATGGCGAACTAAAAAAAACCCTCCTCTAATATTTGGCATTTTTTCATGTGATCAATAGAAAACAAATATTTGCAATATTTCCTGTAAAGCTTATAAATTGACTAATTAGTAGTAATTATATGGTGATAAAAATTTCTAAATTTATAAGTTCTCTTGTGACATCGCAGCCTTAAAAAATATAATATATAAATATTGATAATAGTAAAAATTTGTTTGATTAGACGTGATGAAAGCACGCGATTGCAACACAACAACAAAACTGGAAGAAACTCGCTATTAGTATACAAGGGACGAGGAGCGAGTCTATACCCTGTCCCGCGAAGCCAATACGCATCAAGAAGGGCTGTCTTTCTAAGATCAAGAAGGTCAGTAACAAAGGAGCTCCGCTCCAATCACTGCATTTATCTGAAAACGCATTCACTCGTCCAATTGATATTGAAGTTTTTCGACCCACTTTGTATCTTCTTTAGGTTTGCACCAAGAGTCGAATCCGGGTCCCAAACGCGTTTTTGGTATATCTATATCATTGAAGAATCTGATTCTATGTTTTCTCTCCAAGATTTATGCATGCTTTTTTTTTTGGTTAATAATTAAGGGCAATTGTAACTCTTATTGGGGTTTTTAAATGTCAATCCCCAAGAGGTTTTTTCATTTCGCACTTTACATGTTTGATACAATGCTTCAATTTAGTTTGAGCCAACAAAATATTATGTAATTGTCAAGGGTAATAATAGTAACTTTTGCGCGGTTCTAATTCTCAATCCTAAGAGGGTTTTCATTTTTTTTATTTTGATAATAAACAATTGTATTAATCAAAAGAAGGAATACAAATTGGACAAGGAGTCCAACCAGGAAACCCAACAAGCCAGCACAAACAGCAAAATAAAGGGCAACACAAAAAACCAAAAGCCCTCACAGCATGAAAAGGGCAAAGCAAACAGAACTCAAAGGCCCTTTCAGCACACACAAAAACCAACAAAAAGAACAACTCAAGGGGGGTAAAAGAGACTCCCATAAGCTCTACACTTATCAGCCTTCGAAGCACAAATCTCTCTCCAATTCCTCACGATCAAAAAAAAGGGGAAAGAGGGTTTTCATTTCATACTCCACAGTGTTTGATAAAATGCCTAGGTTGGTTAAGTTTGAGCCAAGAGATATTTTTAATAGTCAAGGTTAATAGTTACTCTTCCGGGGTTTCTAATTCTCAGACCCAAGAGGGTTTTCGTCTCATACTCTACATGTTGAATGCTTAGATTTGTTAAGTTTGAGCCAGGACATATTTCTAATAGTCAGGGGTGGAACCAAGAACTGGGAGTTGGGGTGGCCAACTTAAAGGGGAAAAAAAAAATCTCTACTATATAGATATTGTGAAGAAAAAAGAAAAAAAAAAAAACCCTTTCATTACATGAAGTCATAACTCTTGAAAAATCATAGAGAACACTAACAGTTAGGGAAAAAAAATACAAATGCAACACATTTGCAGGTTTATGGAAGTGGGTATCTTAGTATTAATGAAATTGTTTAAACGAAAACATAAAATAGAAATCCAATTTGAATGATCTAGGGAAAAAAAAAGAAAAGAAAAGAGAATTTGGACTAAAAGGTGAGGAAAAAAAAAATCCAAAGATATGATTCAAGCTTTAAGATCGAGATTAAGAAATACGTGAAATTTGGGTGTGCTTTTGTTTAAAAGTATTTACACAACAATACCAGAAAAAAAATAAAATAAAAGTTTAGATACCGAATAATCTTCACAAAATACTGATAAAAAATGGTAAAAAAATCTCAAAAGATCTAAACTAGAGCTCAAGTGCTCATTCAGACAAACCCTCCTAGTCAAGAACGTACCCTAAAAAGCAGTGTTGGGACTTCTTTATTTTATTTTATGGGCAGAGCAGTGTCAGAATAGAAAAAGTTAGTTGATGATTAGACGAAAACACCTAACATGAAAAGTTATCTCTTGCATAAGTTGAGGGATTTTTTAGTAAAATCATAATATTAGTTTGATTCAATGAGCTGGGTGGACAGTTGTACAAGTTTGTTGAAAAATTGAATCCTATTTGACAAAGTGTCAATTTTTTTAAAATCTTGCCGGGGCCATGGCCCCCCTTGGTCTCCACATAGTTCCGCCCCTGCTAATAGTCAATGGTAATATTAACCATTGTATGGTTCTATTTCTCAATCTCAAAAGTACTTTCATTTCACACTTTCTACATATTTGATAAAATGCTTAAGCTTTTTAATTTTTGAGCACTCATTGATATCAGCAAGTCCCCACCCAAACACACACACATATGTATATATCTTGGACACCTATGCTTCTAATCAATAATTAATGATTGAAATCCAAGGAACTTGGTTAGTTAAAATATATTTTATACAGAATTGATGCTTGAGATTTGGAAAAATATGATACTTCTGTGACTCTTCCTTATTTGCTGTTTTAGGAATTAGTTTATACGGAGTATATAAATATGGTATCGAATTTTGTAGGCATGGAGGAGCAGTTCATACTTAGAGTTCCACCAAACATTGCTGAGCGGATAGACCGCCTCTTGAGTGAAAATGCATCTTCTTCTGAAGAGAAGTCATTGGATTTGTCCTTCTCTGGTGAGGACATTCTATCATCACATCCAATTATATAAATTATTGCACTCTTACATGTTGCTATTAATGCCAATATGATCTCATTTTTGCATTTATGATTGTATATAAGCCTTTTATAAGCTTACTGGTAATCCTGCTTTCCATGGCCCTTAATCAAGAACTATTTGTGTTATCTTTCAACATATTTGTAGTTTCTGTTGCTCATTGCATGTAAATATCAACCAAGTCATGAAGCAACCAACCCTTATATGCAAAATTTAATGGCCCTGCAGTTTTACATGCTCTTGGACTCATGTAAGGGTCAAAATTTTGGCATCTCTTGTTTCTAGAACTGCTTTACGCTAAAATGAGTGTTGCATCTGTTGATAACCCTCCCTCCCGCTCACCCGCCTTGGGAGCAAGGGGTGAAAAAATCCCTAGTTTTTCATCTCTTTTCTTTTTCCCTTCCTCTTCAGCCATTTAGCAGTTTGTCTTCTCTTAGAATTCATTGTTAGTTATACAAAATGAAGAATGAAGAGATAAAAGAAGAAAAGGGTGGCAATGGGATTGGGTCTGAATTGTTTTGCTAAGGATTGGGCATCATTTTATATTCATCCATGTGATAAGGTTGAGACGAATTATAACTCAGGTTTAAGAGTGGCAAGGGTAGTGCCACAATGAGATTATTTGTATGTGGATACTTTTTTCCATATGAGATTTACCCAGCTGTTGTGTAGACTTAGAGGGTGTAGGCAGCAGCTGGTTGTAGACTCATGTGGCTGCTACTTTGTGGGTTATTTATTCAATTACTATGTGGCATTGACGTGGTATTTCAAGTCCATTTTGGGAATAGCAAATGGTATGGGAGAAAGCAATAATTTTTTTTTTGAAGAAAATAATTGTTCGATTGCTTTTGTTGTTTGGTATGGCCTTTTGATATACTCGAGAGCTTAGAGATAGTCTCATGTTGCAGAGGATGGGAGGAGTGGCACTTTTGTGATTGGCAATGACCATTTTCCTGCATCTCTTCTGGATCTTCCTTGCGTCATGGAGTCATATAAAACTTATGATGATAATGTGCTAATCAAAACTGCAGACATTGGTCAAGTAGAGTGCTCCTTAACATTATTATTTTTCTTGTAGCTTCAGACATGATTGTTTCATTTCTGTTGTACTTACATGACCTGTTGGGGCTGTAACAGATGATTATGGTGAGAGAAGAGAGTGATAGTGCTCCAGATGTGGTGGAGTACAGACATGGCCTCACCCCTCCAATGAGGGATGCTCGAAAGCGAAGATTTCGTAGGGAGCCAGATTTAAATGTACAAGTGGCCTCATACTTCTCAAAACTTTATTAATTGTGCATCACTTATTTTGGAGGGAAAGGAATCTGCTGTGACCCTGACACAGGAATTTTCTTGTGTTCAATAATGTGGTGGTCTTTTATTTGGGGAAACGCATATACTTGCTTAGATTAAGAAATGTCCAGTGTTGGGAATTTAAGTGGTCTGGAGTTTATCAACATCAAATTGGATGTGGCCACACACTTGCAGCAGCTCAGCTTCTTCTTGTACTAATTGTGATTTTGTTACATTTTGATGTTTGTACTAATTGTGATTTTGTTACATTTTGCAGCCTGAGCTTGTGCGGCGTGTTGAGAAAGATCTGCTCAACATTATGGCTGGGGGCACAGCTGAGAATGTTGATATCCTTATGTGCTTTATAGTCAACTTCATTATTGTTTGTCAGGGAAAAGGGAAAAAAAGTTGAAGTAGTCTAAGCTGTGATAGGGTTTTAATGGAAAATCTGGATTTCTTAATATTAAAAAGTTGCATAACTGGATTTGCATCCAAAGATTTACCTGAAGGGTGGGAAAGAAAAATCATCATCATTCAATTGGGCATATGGCATACCAGTTAATTGTTTCTTATATTGTTCTTGGCCCTCCTTTATTTTGTGGAATTCATGTCAGGTCGAGGCACAGATTAGTGGTACATCATTTAACTGAAAAATAATAACACATTGATCATTGCCTTGATGTGACACAAACTGACTGGTAAGTTGTAACCAGATGGATTGAGGGAGGGTAGTGGCACGTAGGAGCCTGCATATGGTATATTTTGATTTTTCCTTAATTGAGTGGTTCACATGTTGAAGTGGGAGATGAAGATGGTGATGAGAATGCCCGTAATGCCAGTAAAAAAGCTGCACCTAAACCTGCTGCAAAGCCCGATGTTCCAGAGACTGGAACAAATGCTGGGGAGCCTGACAGAAGCGACTCTGATGAATCCGATGATTCATTGTAACTCAGATCATCACGTGGAACTTTAGTATGTGTATATCAAACAGTGAAAGCTTGTATTTTTTTGGCCCTCTTTAGTGCTTAAGCTGAGACAGGAACCATGGTTATCAGTTTGCTTGGCACCCATGGAGGTTGTGTGCACAACACCATGGTCTCCAGTAGACATGGGTTAGTTTTTTCTTGCTATTTGTATTGATTTAACACACTAGCTCTGTGTTGTTTATCAAGGATCTCATGTTCTATTGCAAGTTGCACTTGCCCTATATATGTTGATAACTCACGAGGGAGAATAGCTAGTGTACTTTTTTCAGCTTCCCCTCTTTTTCTCATGGAGTTTCTTTTCCACTGAAGTTCTTGCTTTTGTTTAGTTTGATTGTTGAGAAGAAAATAGGAAAAGACATGAGAAGTTGGAATCCTATGACAGGGTTTTGGCAGCTGCCGTAATATATTGAGTTTCCTTTTCTGATGATTTGCAGCAATTACGTGTGGTTGTGTGTGTGTGTTTGTGTGTGGTGGGGGTGGGGGGAGGAGATGCAGATTCTGCTAATGGTATGTGAAACGCCCATCATTAACAGCTCTAGTTTCCAAACTTGCAAATCCATCGAGTTGGCTTCCCTTTTAGGGATGTTGCTTTACAGGAATAGGCTAAATATGGAAGAACTTGTATGTGTGTGTGTGACTTTTCCTATCGTCATTTTCCATTGAAATGGGTTGATGGGATCTATATGTTTCGACAGTATAATTTTAGTAGTGTGGCGATGCAAATGTTCGGCCTACACGTTTTGGCCAAATCAGCGAAAATTCACAAATTCTAGGGTTGAGCAAATTCAAAAATTTAGAGTGTCTCATTTGCAGGCCCAAAACCAAAAAGCTCTTGATGGGGCATGTTGTGTCATTATGGTAGTGAGAGGAGTTCTATTCTGACTATACCGACCGTGAGATAGGCAGAAGGGGGTGGCACCCCCACACAAATACCGCTTGGCAGTAAAGACTAGGTTTTTCCTTAGTAGTAAATGCATGATCTCATATAAGATTTGTGCAGCCAGCTAATAGGCTGTTTTTCATGCTAGAGGTTTATGGAAGCGGTTTTCAACATGTCATATTGATTTCCATGTGGTCCATGCATGAATACAGTGGGAAGTTTTTGAAATCCAATTCCGATTTCCCAGATCTGATTCTCCTTAGGACCATATGCAGCCCTATTTCCATTATTATTATGCAGTGCAGGATTCAACTACTACTTCTCGGGTTGCTCCTCAGTTAAAGACTTAGAGCCCTTAGTTTTGCAATGTGGATTCTGTTATTGCGCTCAACCAAAAGCTGTCTTGGCCCAGTAATCAAGGCATCTAGAAGCCTAAAGAGGAGTGCGTGGCTCTGGATTGGGACCAATCTTATTGTCACCCATAACTGGTTTAAAAAATAGAAGATGTTCGTGAAGTTTTATTATGAAAAATGAGAAGATAATTTTTTTTTTTCTTTTTATTTTTCCTTTTTACACTGCTACTAACCAATTGTTAACAAATCCTTGTGCTTGTAATGAGCCGCGGTATGCTACTAACCAATCGTTAACAAATTCTTGTGCTCGTGATGAGCCCCGGAATTATACTATAATGCAGTTTAATAATGTTCAAATCCGATCCAATAGGATACTTTCGGTGATATTAGGAAGATGCCAGCTTGCTAATTAAGTAGGTATTGTTTTGAGTGTTGACTCCCCCATCTTGTGAGCTTCAAGCACTTCTTCACCTACTAAACTTAATCGCTAATCCCATTTCCTACCAAATTAATTTTTAAAAATCTTTTGTTCATGGCATAATTAGTCAAACCGGGGGCATGCACTACGCAATTAATTGTTGAATTTTTAGTTGGTCTAATATAAAAACACTACAAGAATCAAAATTCGAGCCCGAAAGTTGTTATAAAGGCAATTTCCTACCAAATTGATTTTTAAAAATCCTTTGTTTGGGTATATAATTAATCAAATGGTGGCATGCACTAGGCAATTAATTATTAAACTTTTAATGGGCATGTCCAAAAATAATAATAAAAATGGGCCGAACACCGCATAAATTCGAAATTCAAGTGGAGAGTATGCTTTTTCAAGTAAATACACAAACACACAGGTTGAGTTGACAAGCAATACCACTAGAATTTTCTTTTTTCTACATTTTTTTTCTGTTGACCTTTTACATTTAACAAAGTCAACTCCATTATTCACCTTAAACACATAGTTAATGAAACAAGTTGTGAGTACTCTTTTATTATGACAAGTACCAAAAGAGGACTCCTTGCATATTAAGGACTACTAAACACTTAAATGAGAGGCGAAAGTCAATTATTTGTTGGAAGAGATGAGTGGAACTTGTGGAGCACTTGCAGGTTGTGAAACGTGTTATGGAAGGAAGGTTTATGTGAGTGTATGAGCTGCTTATGACTTCTATAGTTGAAGACATTGCTATTCATAAATTTAGAGGGGACAACAAGTTGCCACAGCCCTAACCATACATGCACCCTATAGGAGTAAATGCAAGTCAACAAGATGCCCTGTTTTCATGTGATGCCTCAGGTTTTGTTTGGATGTAGATAGATATTTTTGAAAAAATCCTTATGTGTGCTATAAAAAGAAACAATAATGATAAGACGACAATCTTGGTATCAAAAATTTTGATAACGACCCTATTGTATTACCCCATTTTGAGAGTGACCATAATAAACTCCAATAAAAGCCCCGAAAAGGCAGAAACTTCAAGGGTTGCATGGTTTGTTTATTCAAGTGTTGGAAAATGCTTATCTTACCAACGATTACATGATAATGAAAATCCATTAAGGACCTATATTTTTAAGGGCAGTTGTTAAATAAAAAGAAAAAAAATGATAGTGCGTTGTTTTGCTTTGAGATAAATAAAAAGAAATAGGCTAAAAAAAAAAAAAAAAGGAAAAAGAAAGGTCTGCTCACTTTCCATCACCTGAACTTGGATTGGTTGAATGGTCTTGTCAACAAACACGTAAAATACAAAAAGAAAGACACGGGCACATGTCTGACTTTTCGATCATTTTTCTATTGAAATTTTGAAGGAATTGGCATTCCTTATCCTTTTTCGGATTTTTCTCTGTTTTGTCTTATGTCTGGAAAATTCTACTCCAATTCTTGCTTGACAAGCTCTTTGGTGCGTGTGCCATACCTCTTGAACTTGCTTCACAAGTTTGTCTCAAAATTTCCTCACCTAATTTCCCTTGAAATTACTGACACCACCATCCATACATATATCCTATTACTTTTACTATACCCTTTGCATGGAAATTCAAGGGGAGACCCAAGACTCTAGTGTCTCCTCCACATTGATGAGGAAGCCACAATGCAAAGACCTGAGGTGGGTCGAGGTCAATGCCCCCTGCCCTACACCCTAACCGACTATTATAGCCTATTATGGATGAGGTCAAGGGCTCGGTTGGTTTACCCACTACCCTGTTACCGCCCATATACCCTATCCTGATGGACGGTCATGGTGGCGCCCTACGTGGGTGTGTACCATCTTGGAAGGATCCCAAATTTAGGTTGTATCAGTCAATCCCGTTAGCAAATTCCGCAAATCCATCATAGCATGGTTGTAAAGGGATTGATAGAGACAGAGGCATAGTGACAGATTCGGAACTATTCATCATAAGAGTATATTGTGATGAGTTTCTTTGGAAAAATATCAGAAATAATTTAGAAAAAAATCTATAAAAAAAGAATTTACAAGTAAAAAAAGCAATGCAATTCACCGTACTAGGAAAAATGTGTTGTTGTTTGTTAATTATGGTGCGAAAATTTTGAAATAATTCGAGAATCATATATGTGTAATAACTAAATTATTGAAATAAATGTACGTGTGGATTATCCGTATATGGGTATGAAAAGAAGGCTAGGGCAGATGGTACTAGACAGGAACCATCACGCCAGTGCCCATCTGAAGTGGGTGGAAGCATGACGAGCTTGTAAGTTGTAACCCACAAGAGAACATAAAGTAGCAACTAGCTAGATCCCCCAAAGAGGATATTCAACACTATTGTCCATGGAGACAGCTTTGCAAGTATGTAACTAGCTAGGAGTGGCAACAACCAGCTAGGAAAAATTATACAAATTTGGTTAGAAGATTTAGCCTGAAATCCAGGATTCAAACTGACCTTTGTAGATATATCTTGAGATCTACAATGGTGATGAGAAATGGAAGGCTATTGTTCTTTTTATTGGATTAATCATCTCATCCTTTCAATTCAAATGCCATTAATTACTCACACTACTGCAAGTGGTCTCAGTTTTTGGTGGTGGAGAGAGTGACAGTTCCTAGGTCCCCACTTCCTCTAGGCAGGCGAGAGATTGGATCACATAGAGTAAGAAAACCCATCCTCTCACATAAGAGAAGATGAATGCGAGCCCCACCTTTTATGTGAGCTGGTAAATTAATTTTTAATGAGAAACCCATTATGGATTTTCTACCATTTTTCTTCTTTCTATTGTCAATGGTTTTAAAAACTGAAAATCAGCAAAAAAGCATGTTTGAGTTTTATTTTTTTTATAAAATTGTAATTTGATTTTCGTTTTCTATTTAACAAACATTAAATACTAAAAATGATATATATATATATATTTAAAATACTTTATTAATTTTATATTTTAAAATACTTTATTAATTTTTGACAATGTATCTTTTAAACGAATTTTGAAATAGACAACCAATTAAATGAACCTTTTGATATCATATTATTAAGAATGAAACTCAAAATCTCAGAAGATAAATGGGTGATTCTTGGGACTTACATGTGAAATAACCAACCAAAATTACTGCTCTCATTATCTAATATAAAGTGCGAGATTGCATAACTCGTGGGGTTTAAGCACTCAATAGCCTTATATTACATGTTTTAGGAATTAGTTAAATCAAAAGTCTAAGGGTCTGTTTGGAAACTTTAAACCTTAGAATCTATAATTGGTATATGATTTTAAAATAAACCAACTATGAGTTGGTTTGGAAAAAAAAAAAAAAAAAAAACCCTATGTTTATACTTTATTTTTATGATAAAGCTAAATTAATTGGTAAAAAAAAAAGATTTACCAGTATGAATTTAAAATTAATTAAACTTATTCTTAATTAGTAAGATTTTCAGATTTATCAAACAATATTTAACTAGAATAAAGACAAAATGATGAAAGTATGAAACTCAATAAAAACAAAATGTCAAAACTCAAAAACCCCATAAAAAGTCAATATAAGCCTCACATTAGCAATGATGTATGAGTGGGAAAATAAAAATTCCAAAAACGACACATAATAAAAACAAAAAGAAAAAAAAAAAAAACTCAAAAAATGTCAATACGAGCCTGACATTAGCAGTGATGCATGAATCACACGACTAAATTAAGGAGTATATCTGTATATCCCAACAAAGTAGCATCTAAAATGCCAGAGTGGAAGGTGGGGAATCCTACAAACGTCAACGTAATCAACGCTGACTTGTGTAATGGAGGGCCGACTTTGAATTGTCTCGTGGCGTGACGCGTGTACTCTTGTTCGTGCCAAGTGGGTCTGAAGATTTGGCAGCGACGTCGTCGGTGCTGTGGTAAGCAAGCGCGTTTTGGGGTTTGTTTGGCTGTGAGATATCGATATCACCAGCTGCCACTATTTAATACAATCTTTCGTGGCCTCCAGCTGTGTCTTTTGGCGGTTACTTTTCACTTTCTGGATTTCTGTGCGTCAAAGACGACTCCTTTATATCCATACGCCGTCGTTCACATTGCCCCCCACTAACCACACCTTCATTCAATTCAAAATTCTGCAACTACTTTTCACGGCCTCAATTTTCCACATCCTTTTCTTCTATGACTTGGTAGCTTCCTTCCTTCTTTTCAATTTTTTTTATTAATTTTTTTATTTTTATTTTTATTTTATGCCTGCGATGTATGACTTGGTAGTATTTCCCATATTTAGTGATATGGTATTAATTGGGTGTTTTCAGATTACATATTAGAAAATGCCTATTTGTCTCGGATTTTTTTTTTTTGGGATCAAATTTAACATCTCAAAATGATGTGATAACATAATAAGTCATAAATTTTGAAATTTGAACATGAATAAAAAATAAATCCAATACAAAAATATAATCCCTTTGAACTCTTGAATTTGAATTTTTTTTTTTGTTTTTTTGTTGATATATAGCATTATGCCAAAATTATATTAAACATTATGGAACTATCTAATTATATGGAATATCCCAATAAGTTCATCCACTAACAGCGAAAAACCTTCACAAATAACATCTTGTAATGAATTTAACATCCCTTTGAGGCTTTATGTAATCTTTTCAAATATCAATTGGTTCCTACTTTTTTTTTTTCTTGATATTCTTTTTTTTTTTGGAAAAAAAAATTAAATAGTCAATATCACTCTTTATCACAATGGCCACACCGCAATGAATTTGATTAACAAGTTGGCCACGCATCACAAATAAATGGAAAGAAAATGGGGCGGGAAAGTCTCACTTGCACTACCATGCATGATTGTTCCTAATAATTGGGTCCATTGACCACTTGCATGTTGGGCATCAATTCACCCAATTATTGAAAAATATTTATTGTAGATTCGATCCATAGTACATGGTCTCATAAATTTGTACGATTGTCTTGATCTAAATCGAGCAAACAATGCATTGATTAAATAAAAAATTTAAAATGAAAGAGAGAGAGCGAAGAATCGTGAACGTGGGAATTTCACTACCATTGCAATTGCAAATTTAAGGGTCTCTGTTTCTTTTTTTTTTTTTTTTTTCCTTAAAATACAAATTATAAGGATCTCTTAAGTAGCATTTACAAAAACATTAGGTTGGGGTTCGACAATGATTGGATTTGGGTTGGGGTTTGATGATGGTTGGTTTGGGATTCAAAATCTGCCATGATTGAGTTTGGGTTTGGGTTTGAAGATGGTTAATGGCAGCTTGCAATTGCAGTCGGAGGAATGGTTAACCTTCATCGTCCGAAAAATTGTTGATTTTTCTTTCTTTTGTTCATTATATGGCTACTGTTTCCTTCTTTTTTTTTATTTTGGTTTTTTTTACTTCATCGTCAGAAAAAATTGTGTGCTAGCGATTAGGAGTGGATTGCTAGGAGAAAGCCAGCTACGGCCATAATGTTCAGAAGAGGGAAAAGTGGGGGGGAATGCACCTATTCCCTGCGATGGGAGCTTCACGTGGGTATGATAGGGGTGAGGGGCAAAATAGGAATAATATAATTTTAATTTGGTTACATGCATATCATGTGCAAAATTTCCGTTTAATCAACAAACTGGTTTTGACGTTGGACCCTAAATTGAAACTCAGCTAATAATCTAGGTACTAAATTGACGCAATTAAAATTTGAGACTCTTAAATGAAACTTGTCATAAATTGTAGATCCCTTAAGTGCAATTTACCCTGAAAAAATTCAAAATGAAAGAGAGAGAGTGAAGAATCGTGAACGTGGGAATTTCAGTACCATTGCAATTGCAAATTTAAGGGTCTCTGTTTCTCCATTTTTTATTTTTTAGTTTTCCTTAAAATACAAATTATAAGGATCCCTCAAGCAGCATTTACAGAAAATGGCGACCGTCAAGGGATACGGTTGTCTGGAGTTAGGTATGTTTGTATCACCAATCCCAGGCAGCAACATGTGGGTGAATAGCTAACTGACACGTGGGCATTGATTAGAACAGCTCGTACGGTGCGAAGTACCCATCCCCATTGCATGGAGATCTGAGATGACAGTTGGGCGTGACGATGTATTGTCTTTGGCTTTGATTTATTTATTTTATCACAAACAAAGAAGACAAATCATAAACCAAAAGCCACAAAGGGTGGTTTTGGGGTTTGACTTCATGCTTCACAAACATGAGCCCCTTTCGCCAAGTTGGCAAAAAGTGAGTTTCCTAAGTATAATCCTCTCACCCCATAAAAAAAAAAAAAAAAAGGACCACCCTTTCGGCCAATGACTACATTCCCCACCGCACTCATCTTATTTAAATCTTCATTGCCTTCCAATAAGCTTGATCGTGGGGAAGAAAGGTTATAGAAAGAAATGATATCAAGGCATTTTTTGATGTCATAATCAAATTACAATATTTAACAAGCCTTGGTATTAGAGCAACTCAATGATAATCGAAAAAAAAAAAAAAAAGAAAAAAAGAAACAGTTGAAATAATTATATGATCTTGCTGTATACTACTTTCCAACAAATACCTCATTTTTATACTGTCGTTTTTGTTTGTTTGGGTATTTTTCGGCTATGCGTGATTTGCTTTGGAAGTGAATCTAACTTATTAAATTTAGCAAGTCTACAGCCAATGTCTACATATGAATATGAAGTGTAAAGGTTTATACATGAGACAATGTTCACACATAAATAATTAGATCTCAATGAAGATCTAATGGTTGTCAATCAACATGAAAACTCTGTATTTTAATCAAAAGCATGCATCACATTGCATCTTTAAAGTGAATTTTCGGGTGCATGTGGTGCCCGGATTTGATTAATTAATTTACTCTAAAGTAGCCAATTTTTGTAATTAAGTTAGTCTCAAACAGATGGGATCAATCGATAATTTTAATATGGTTGACCAAGCCGGGGTAAAAATCTTGAATGACAGTCATCCCATCGCCTAGGTTAATTGCTTTCAGACATTGATTATAGAAAGCCAAAATTGTCACATTAGTAATGTAAGTTTAAAGTCGTTTTCTGAAAACAAAAGCCGCATTACAATTGTCATTTTTGTGATGTCAAAATGTTGTTTGTCTAAGGCAAAAATTTGCTTCTTTCTTATCCTTGCAATTTGTACGCGTACATCGATAATACAAAGTATTTGGAGAAAAAAAAATAGAAATACTTGAACATATAATTATCTGGTTGGATCTAGGTGAATGCAACCCAAACCAATTTATATCGGGCGTGTTGGACCGGGCTGGCAGCTTGCGGGTAGACTTTGCCAGCTCGATCTAACCAAGGCCATACCACCCTGGTAGGTGCAAATACTAAGGTACAATTTGAACAAAAACGCATGCATAAATATATATATATATATATATATATATATATATATATATATATATATATATGGCGGCACTGTACATGTGCCAGCATCAGTTTGAATGTTTCTTTGTATTGGATTAAATTATATATACCAAACAGTGCTTTCTTACATGTTCAAGTCAACTAATGAGTCATCCAGGAAGAATGCATGGAAGCTTCAATGACTATGAGCTTTCATTTTCAAAGTTCCCATATTATATATAGCTAATAATAATAATAATAATTAAGCGTTTGACAGGGCATTGTGATTGTTGATGTTTGTTACGTGCATGCAGCGTTTTCTTGCGTGATTGTCAAGAATAGTTCAAATCAACGAGGCGTTGTAGATGCACGACTGAACATTTTCATATACAAGAAATGCTCGATGATGCACATACGAGACACCAATCGTAGCCGTTTGTATTTTTCTTGCACCCGCGCGTGTGATTATCATAAATGGTCCACGTTGTCATCGCACATCAACAATTTACTACTTTTATTTATTTAGTTTGTATATAAATTCAATTTCAAAATGATGAATAGATATTTAATCAAATTCGACCTAACTCATGTATGTCCAAAAGACAACACGTCTGCAAATGCATCATCAAACTCAACTAAATTTTAGGTTACATTATCCTAATAAACCCCAAAACCATATTATATCATATATTACGTCATTTCTACTTCTTCTTTTATTGTTAATAGTGATTAATTATTACGTTAAATAAAAGAAAAGAAAAAAAAAAAAACTTGCTGGCTAAGCTACGCTAGAAGGTACCTGGAGGAGATGACATAAGCAGTGGCGTTCAAGAACGAGCCGGTCAATCTCACTCTGGTGGGAACTTGGAAGTTGGAAATGTCCACGACTTTGAACTGAAAATGACTTCTATGACAAGGGATTTCGGATAATTTCCAGGAAAATAATTTTCAAGTTTCTTCATTTTTGTTTGATACTTAAAGAAGAGGACAAGGTTAAAACATAAAGCATTCAAATTTGAATTTATTTGTTTGTTTGTTTGTTTGTTTTTTTTTCTTTTTACCTTTTTTTTTTTTTTTTTTTGCAATCTTATGCCATCTTATTCACCCCTAAATTGATTTGAATTCCTGGCCTCTTGATCTTTACTCACTTGAAAAGATTTTTGAAGTATTCGACTTGACTTCTCCCACGTCACTTTCTTAAACCAAAATATTAAGTAGAATTTAGTTGGAAAATTAAACGGGTTTTGTAGATCCATGAATTATATGATTTTGATTCAATAGTATGTTGAGGTTTGATTCAATCAACAATATGTACGTTGAGGTTTGATTCAATCATATGCCACCTTATTCACTCCTAAATTGACTTGAATTCTCGACCTCTTAATCTTATTTGAAAAGGTCTTCAAAGTATTCGGCTTAACTGTTCCCATATCACTTTCCTAAACCAAAATATTAAGTAGAATCGAGCTGAAAAATTAAATATTCCCTAAAAATAATTTTTTAAAATGGTCTTTACTTTCAAAAGGATTTGTAAATAATTTTTTAAAAATGGTTTTCGCTGTCAAAATGATCCATTCTCACCTCATACTTTATGTGTTCAACTTAACTCTTACATTACCCTCCTAAACCAAAATATTAAGCAGGACCTAATACGAAAATTATATATATTTCCTAAAAATGATTTTCGCTTTCAAAATGATTCATTCTCACCTCATGCTTTATTTTGCCTTTTTGTCTAGTAACCCTTCGTCCCTTCCCCTGAAAAATATGAAAAAATAAAAATAAAATATTAATGTTAAAAGGAGAAAAAATAATAATAATAATAACAATGAAGGAGTCATGGGCCTCATGGTCATTGAATTTCAAATAACGGTGCGTGAAAGAGGGCAACCTCCTTCCCATAGTCCACTCCACGTGTTTGGAGTCTCTCTGTTTGTCTGTCTCTCTCTCTGCATCTATCTACTATATATATGTATCTCAATCAAACTGGACGAGGTGAGCAATTTTAGTTTTGAAAAGCGCAAGCTCGGTGTTGCTGGCTTTGAATAGCATTAATACCCACCAATTCGACATATCCAATACCCAAATTTATATCCACCAATCTCTCTCTCTCTCTCCTCCTTTGTTGGCTCAGAACAATTCCCAGATCATTCAGGTAAAGCCTCTTTTCTATTTCTGTTCGCGTTGTTAGCTTGTTTCTTTTTTTGTTTTTGGTTTTTTTGGTATGTAGTCTGTTAGAGCTACAAATGGTAAGTGGTTCTACTGCATTATTAATTGTTGTTTAATGCTATTCCGATAAAATGGGTGTTCTTAGATTTTTGTATCATGCAAACATGTGTGTGTTTTTCTCTAATGATTTGTTTCAAAATTAAATGGGTTTTGTGGATCCATGATTTTTTCTTGATGGGTCTGAATGCAACATTATCTAACTTATCATTTGTCGAAAGATTTTGAGTTCATATAAACAATAGCTTGCTTCTCTGTCATGTAGGCAATGCTACTCAGATGAAATGGGTATTCTGGAATTTCTGCATTTGATTCTGATTACATGAAAATTTTGTTTTTTTCCCCGATTCTTTAATATAATAATTGGTTTTTGCATATGGGTGTTGTCGATCAATGCTCTTTTATTGGTTTGTCACCAACATCTGATCTAATGTCTCACAGTTTGAAGAATTTTTCCTTTAATAGAGAGAATACTCTGTTTCTCTCATTCATATCTCTACCATTTATAGAATGCTATTCAGATGAAATGGGTTTTTTGAGGTTTCTGTATTTAATTGTTTATTACATGGAGGTGTGTTTGTTGTTCTGGATTTTTTTGTCGTTGTTTTGAAACGAATTTTGCAGTTTTTTTTTTTGTTTTTTTAAGCGTGTTTGTCTGCATCATATTTGAAGAATTATGCAATACAAAACTATATATATATATATATATTATAGCTTCTTCATTGGTATATTTACCACTCAATTCGTTCTCCATTATATAATATTCAATTCAATGTATTGGTTTGTCTTGACAGGAATTGGGACGACCATATAGGTTTCTTGAAATCCCTTTTGTCGAATGGGGATTCCCCTTTCATGCCCATTTGCTGAATATAGTGACTTGGAAACTGTCTTGCTATCTGTCATTG
The DNA here is from genome assembly GCA_039720395.1 of Liquidambar formosana. Lineage (NCBI taxonomy): Eukaryota > Viridiplantae > Streptophyta > Magnoliopsida > Saxifragales > Altingiaceae > Liquidambar > Liquidambar formosana. The sequence continues at coordinate 35,024,385 of CM077831.1, forward strand.
TGAAATCCATAAGTTTTGGAGACGATGAAGTGAAGACTAACACACGATCCATTAGCTTCAGTGGTCAAAACTCTGAACCCACCATAATGACATCTCTAGGTTCTGGAAAAATGATAATAGAAGGATCTGTTAACTTTGAAAGGAGAGAAAGGGATACAATGGTCTCAATTAAGGCTCCTTCACAGCACAAAGAAAAGAACTCGTTGAAGAGATCTATTGACACTAGAAGCGAAGAGACAGATAATCAATCCCCAAGACCAGATAGCTTACAATTGGTGAATACATGTCCCGGCGACTCCAAATATGAAGCCGCACTAAAGTTGCAGAAAGTGTATAAAAGCTTCCGAACCTAGAAGAAAGTTAGCAGACTGTGCAGTTCTTGTCGAGCAGAGCTGGTGTGTTATTTGTACTACCATATGCAGCTTATCTCTCCTTTTTCTGCCCTTTGTTCAAAATTTTAATGTGTTTGATCTTCTTCTAATGCAGTTTTTATTCTTAATATTCACAGGTGGAAGCTGTTAGATTTTGTTGAACTTAAGCGAAGTTCTATATCATTCTTTGATATTGAGAAACATGAGACCGCCATTTCACGTTGGTCAAGAGCAAGAACTAGAGCTGCAAAGGTAAATTTCAAACAAATTAATATATGTTTCTGCATTTTTCTTTAGTTTTTGCATTTTTATTTTTTAAAATTTATGTCAAAAACTCAAGCGTTTCTTTGATATTGCAGGTTGGAAAAGGTTTGTCAAAGGACGGCAAAGCCCAGAAACTTGCTTTACAGCATTGGCTTGAGGCGGTAAGTCAATCACTTTAGAATGAAATTAGTTATTTTTTTCTTCATTGGCAGTTACTTATTCCTAGTTCTTTACTATTTGTGTGGAGCAGATAGATCCACGGCATCGTTATGGGCATAATCTTCACTTCTACTATGTTAAATGGCTCCAGAGTCAGAGCAGAGAACCCTTCTTCTACTGGTAATAGTCTATTAAAACGCTATTTGTTTTACTACGTAGAAATTTGTTCTCAGAAATTAAGAATTCAAATTCTATAAATAATTATGTGAAGTTTGAAAATGCAGGCTTGATATAGGAGAAGGGAAGGAGGTGAATCTTGTTGAGAAATGCCCTCGATCGAAACTTCAGCAGCAGTGCATCAAGTATCTTGGTCCGGTGAGCCTCCTTCAATCCCCTCTATATATCATCCTTTTTTTCTATAGTTTATTTCATTTAATATAAAAAAAAAAGAAAAAAAACTCCAGGACCAGGGGAAATTTATCGATAATGTGGTTTCTTCTTACAGATGGAAAGGAAGGCATACGAAATTGTAGTGGAGAATGGGCAGCTCTTCTACAAGAAAACTGGGGAGCTCGTCGATACTACTGGAGAACCCAAGGATGCTAAGTGGATTTTTGTCCTCAGCACATCTAGAACCTTATATGTTGGAATGAAGAAGAAAGGCACATTTCAGCACTCTAGCTTCTTGGCTGGAGGAGCCACATCCGCTGCTGGGAGATTGGTTGTCGAAAAAGGAATCTTAAAGGTATAGCAATGGCATAGAATCACAATATAAATGTTTTATTTTGGTTTTGAAACTCCAAGTGGTTTAATGGCCTAGTCTATCAGAATCCTCATGGTTTCTTAACGTTTATTTGTTAATATTTGACAGGCAGTTTGGCCTCACAGTGGTCATTACCGTCCAACTCAAGAAAATTTTCTGGACTTCCTTTCATTCCTTAGAGAGAACAATGTAGATCTCACAGATGTCAAGGTAAAAAGGCTTATATTCTTTACCAATTCTTCAGAACATCTTTATCAAAGAAAATAAAGCATAAGAGCAGATACTAATACAACAGTACTCTTTTCTGTTATAATCAGATGGGTTCTGTAGATGAGGAAGAAAAATCGCTTCACAAACAAAGGAGCAGCATTGGCCTTAGTAGCAATTCATCTGAAGAAGACTTGACCCAAAATATGTCTGGTTCAGAGACGGAAGAGACCAATGTCGAGGACTTGACTCAAGAAAATACTGATTCAATGGAAGAACAGACTGTGCCTTCTTTGGGACGATCACAGTCCAGGCGGTTCCTCAGCCTTAGTAGAAAATTGACAAATCTTAAAATACCCGAAAGGGGTGAATTGTTTGACAGATTAGAGAGTGAAAATCCGGGTGTTGGACCAAGCGGCAGTGATTCCTCTCCAGAATCTCCCTCGGGTAGTTATGAAACAGCAGAGGAATCATTTAATTCAGACAGAGTTCAAAAGCAAAACTTGTTTGATGAAGAACAAGAGGAAGATGAAACAGAAACCATTCCAGAAGAATCAATCCTCCAAAGGATTAATTCTCGTAAAGGAATGGACTCATACCAATTGGGGAAGCAGTTGTTTTGCAAATGGACAACTGGAGCTGGACCCAGAATTGGCTGCGTGAGGGACTATCCCTCGAAGCTCCAAGTTCGCGCTTTGGAGCAAGTAAACTTGTCTCCAAGAAGTGCTGCCCTTCGTAGATCATTATTATTCTCTCCTCAGAGCACAAGTGGACTAAGCCCGAATGTGTCAACGACAAACAACTGTGGTACCACATGCTCACCTTCTTTTGAGAGAGGGAATTTGTCCCAAAGAATCATTCAGCAATCCAGAACACAGTACTCTCCGTTGCGGAAGTGGAACAGCACTCGCAGTGATCCATCATGAGTAAAGATACCATTCCAATTGATTTATTCTTTTGTGTGAATAGAAAAGATGATGATAGGAATTCTTTGATTCACCAAAAATACATAGGAATTCTTTGGCATTCTTTTCTGTATCAATCATGTATACAATTTTTTTCTTTTTTCTTTTTTTTTTCATCTTGTACAATATGAGGTGAAATTTGTAGAATTTTGTGGGTCGAATGCCCTTACAATACAAAAGAAGATTACCATTATTTTCTCAATTACTGTTTGGTTCTAACTCACAACATACTAATATTATGCTTGCAAATACTGAATTCAACATTTTATGATACTTCCAGTTCCAATGGACTTTGTCATTCTTTGGATGTATCGTCAAATAAGTCATTGATCTGGTCAGATGACTTTTCTCCATTTAATCTGTTGCCCATTTTTCATTTTTATACTGAAACTGCTTGCTGTGTTTTCTAATGTTGACTGACCCCTAGAGGGCTCCAAGGGGCCTGCCCAAGGAGAGCACCAAAAGACATTCTTGATTTTCCAGCATCAAACCTGCTTCAGGGTTCTTCTGGGTCGGAAACCGTAAATTTATTAATGCTAGTTGGTCAAGTTAACTTTGAACTCAACAACCAAGGTGTTGGGTACACTTGTCAACCTCTAGCAGGACCTAAAGGTTCCATTCCCTTATAAATGAGATTGAGTTTTTTAGAATTGACTTCATGTCAACAAATGCAAGATGGAGGAGGGTACTCTGTCTGAGAAGAAACTATTGAAGACCGAGTGAGGGATCAAAGAATGTCTACTTTTCTCCATCCTTTCCGCGTAGCAAAGTCACAAATCAAACAAGTTTTCTAGATGTAGTCTACAAAATTTAAGGACTTTGATTTGTTGATTTGTTACATGATTCAAAAGCTTGTTTTTTTTTATAATTATGTTCTGATTTCTAGGAGGGTAAAACTTTGAACAAACAAATGTAAGAACAAGTCTACGGTAGATGACAACTGGATGGGGATCCGATGTTGATGGGGATGTTATGGGAGAGACACTACATTTGATAATGGTCCTTTGACGGGCTTTTCTTCCTACTTTATTGTTTATTCAATGAAGCCATCATGCTCTTGGGACCAAGTCAAGCAGAATCCATTCTCTATTACATTTTTGGGCTACAGAGGTTGAGTTTAAAACTCTTTGGAAGGTTTACACCAGATGGGCCGCCTAGTCGATGGGCTTGGATTTTGGATATAGGTTAGAATTCTTATACTGAGTATTATTTGGCAGAAAAAGGAAAAATTGTGGATTTGAATTAGGCCGAATAATAGTTGGGAAATATAAAGTTTGATGTGTGATAGAACAATGTTATGTCCTTTTAACATGAAACAAACATAAGACTATGGAGTTATATATCTTGAATCTTGACATGAAACAGAAATTTTGAAGGCTTTACGTATCATCTTGAGTTATTCCCAACAAATGATTTGCCCCATCCATACAAAATCTTTGTGGCAGTGGAAATGGGTGAAATATCTAAATTTTGTGAATGGTGGGAATGCACAGGGTATATAAGTAAACAGATTTTACTTTTTTATTTTATTTTATTTATTTATTTATATTACCAATATAATCCAAATTAAATAGGAAAAAGGCTATCATGAACACAACTTATTATGTTTTTTCCTTAACTTCTCTTCTTCATGAAGTATAATAAAAAATCACAATGCAAGCATCCAATGATGAATGATTAGATAAAGGACTATGTAATGTAAGTAACCCACGAAAGAAACTGGCTGCCAACAAATTCATTAAGAAAAATCACTCGCCAATTCCTTAATTATGAGCTGGTTGGGATTGAACTCTAGACTTTTGTGGGCCGATGTTGTGCCTTTCTGATCGTGTGAGAGAGCTCGTAGTAAGACAAGGCCGACGCAATCATGGATCCTAGCTTTTAAATGAAAAATGAAATGATATATCTCCCCCTCCAGAAGGCCATGCAAAGGTGTAGATACAAGGTGAATATGCACATGGGTAGGATGTAGACATATTCCTGCAAAGTTCCATCGTTGAGGAGCATCTTTGTGACTATGTGGAGCCTTCACCATGGCATATCTTTCAAGAGTTGGTCTTGTCTTTTACCAAGAAACCAAATACAAAACCTGCAACTTCTTCACGAGGCTCCAAAAATGAGAAAAAGTAAAAACTGTTCCCTAGAACCATTTCTTAATTCCAGTTTATTCCTCCACTAGACCAGTCTACCCGTTGATTTATTAATCTTATTCCATTTGCACCCCTCATCTCAATTTATGATCGTCCCTACTTTAGTTTGTTAGTCCTTGAAAGAAAATTTTAATTTTCGTAAAAATTTGTCACATCTACCCAACTAATGTCCAAAAAAAGAAAAAAGAAAGAAAGAACCATGGGGCAAAATCATACATATTTGGAATTGTACATATGCCTGAGAAATTCGAAAGCACAATGATTACCAAACAAATTCAAAATTCATTGTGTTTTGGAATTTTTCACGATTACTTTAGTTTGTTAGTTCTTACATTTTTTATTTTTCACTCTTTTATTTATTTATTTTTTTTCAAAATTCAAACCCACGATTTTTTTTTTCTTTGGATGGGTGAGTTGGGTGTGCGTATATTTTACGTAGCAAAAAAAATAAAAAAAGCATAAAAATTAATTACTTATGAAAATCATTTTTCTCTAAAATAAATGATATTCCCAATGATAAAAATGATACCCAACGTGAGTTCATAGACACTGCCTTATTTTTTCTTTTATGGGTTTGTATTGCAATACAAAGCGAGTTTCTACTAGTTTACACGCTTAATCAAGAAAAAAATGTTACTCCAAATGGGCCAAAAAAACCAAAAAAAAAATTGTTACTCCTAAATCCTAATAAAGGAAAAGGAGGGAAAAACAAAAGGCACTATAGAGGATAGACTGTACTATAGACTGTAGTTAGTGGAAGATTACTAAGTTAGAGCCCTCGATTTTTTAAAAGGGATATGAATCTTGTTTCTTTCTCTCGTGCAGTTATACCAAATCCACTCCCCAGTATTCAAATCCAGACACTCCTCTCATCAAAAGTGGAACAAACTAGAAAAAAACTCTCCTTATTTATCCATCCTCTTCTCTCTCATGACTTTATTTCTCCACCTCAGAGCTTCATAGTTCATACCCACCTCATCTGCTATTAGTGTTGTTACTACTGCCTGGCACCACCGTTTTTTACCCCAAATTCGCTCAATTTTTGTAGCTGAAATGTGTGTATCTTGGCATAATCAGCTGGAATCTGAGATACCCATCAAGCATTTTCGAGGTAAGAGCTGTAAAGTTCACTCTTTTGGAAAGTCTGCTTGTTTTTTAGCAGTAACTTTGTTGCTCTTGGGTTTTCCCTTTTGTGGGGTTTGTGATGAGCTTCCTATGGTTTCAGTACCTCTTGGTTTTGAGGTTTCTGGGTATGATAGAAGTAGGACTTGGGTTTCTGAAAATGGGGTTTTTGCATTTGGGTTCTTGGATTATTCTCAGAAAGATGATAATGATGATGATGCTGATGGGTTTGTAGTAGGTATTAGGTATAACTTAGGAAATAAGGTTTCGAACGTGGCTGTTTGGACTGTTGGTGGGGGCCTTAGAGTTTCTCAGAACTCCACACTTAGGCTTTCCATGGATGGAAGGCTGGCTTTGGTTGAAAACCCTAGTGGTTTGATTGTTTGGAGTAGTGATTCATCTAGTTTGGGTGTTCAAAAGGCTACCCTTCTGGACAATGGCAATCTAGTGCTTATGGGTTTTGGAGATAATGTGCTCTGGGAGAGCTTTAATAGCCCAACAAATACTCTCCTAACTGGCCAGTCTCTCCATTTCCCTCAAAACCTTAGAGCCCCTTCAACAAAATCAATTTCAAGTTACTATAATTTTGTGATTCGGAGGTCAGGTGAGCTCGCTCTCGTGTGGGAAAGCAATGTGACTTACTGGAGGAGTCATTTGAGCTCCTCTGCTATTGTCAAGGAAGCAACGTTTGACTCTAATGGTGTCTTAAGACTAATTGATGATACTAACAGAACTGTCTGGTCTAAGTCAAGTAAGGATTTTCAAGACCCTTCAGTAGTTTTGAGGCATCTTAGGATTGATACGGATGGGAATTTGAGGATTTACTCATGGGACAGTGTGCTTCATACATGGAGAGTAGGATGGCAAGCAGTTGAGGACCAGTGCAAGGTGTTTGGTTTTTGTGGTTTATATAGTTTGTGTGGGTACAATTCAACAGGACCCACTTGTGATTGTCTGTACCAGGATTCCTTGAACTTGGGGAACTGGCCCTCCCGGGATGGATTCGGTTAATTTTGGGTGCAAGAAGATGGTGGATTTGGGGAACTGCAAGATGAATACCAGTATGGTGGTTCTGAAACAAACAGTTCTTTACGGACTTTATCCTCCTCAAGATGTAGATCTCATGCTAGGTGAGGAAGCTTGCAAAGAATACTGCTCCAATGACACTACTTGCATTGCAGTCACTTCAAAGAATGATGGTTCGGGTCTTTGCAGTGTCAAAAGAACCAGCTTTATTAGTGGGTATAGGAACCCATCCGCCCCTGCAATTTCATTTTTGAAGGTGTGTTTGGTACCTCAAGCAGTTTCAGCTCGGGGGGCTAATCCCCATGGTAATGCAGAACCAATTCCACTGCCATCTAAAAGATCCAATGTCAGTGGAGATAACAGTAAGAAACTTGTAGGAGCTATTGCTTTGATAGTCTTGGTGACAGTCTTGAGTTTTCTCACCATGGAGATGTCCGTGTTTTGGTTTTTTTATCGAAGAAGGCAAATTCAGGCTCAAAGAAGAATTCCCTTTGGGAAGGATGCTCAAATGAACCCACACTACAGTGTTGTTATCCGATTATCTTTTGAAGAAGTAAAAGAGCTGACCGACAACTTTGCCAGCCAACTCGGCCCCTCTGTTTTTAAAGGCATACTTCCGAACAAAACACCTGTAATTGCCAAGTTGCTAAATGATGTAGTTGCATCCGAAAAGGATTTCCGAATGGCAGTTTCTACCTTGGGTGGCACTCACCACCGGAATCTTGTGCCTCTGAAAGGCTTCTGTTTTGAGCCAAAACACAAGTTTCTACTTTATGAGTATATCCTGAATGGCTCTCTGGATAAGTGGCTATTTGACATGAAGCGGGACCAAGATGAAGGGAATTGGCAGCAGAGGCTTGATATTGCTCTTGGAGTATCACGGGCCCTTGCTTATTTACACTTAGAGTGTCAACAATGCATAGCTCATGGGAATTTGAAGCTTGAGAATGTCTTGCTTGATGAGAAGTTGGTTCCGAGGTTGACAGATTTTGGACTCCGAAGCTTACTCCAAAAGGAAGCAGCTTCTTCATCCGAGTCTCCGTCAGAGAGAGATATCTACATGTTTGGAGAGATGTTACTGCAAATCGTGATGTGCACAAGGGATATTGTGGTGGATAGTCTGCATGATTTAGTTAGCAAGATATGTCATGAACAGAAATTGGAGGGTAGCAAGGAAGCGGAAGGAGTGGAAAGAGTGGTGAGGATAGCTTTGTGGTGTATGCAAAATCAGCCATTTCTACGACCTTCCATTGGCGAAGTGGTTAAGGTATTAGAAGGCACACTTTCAGTTGATAGGCCCCCATCAGCTTTTACTTTTAGACATAATAATCAGACAGATGAAAGAGTCTTAACTGAGATTGAGGCAGATTCCTAGGAGATAACCGTCTTTGGTATGGAAGATGAGAGAGTTCTAACAGTTTCTGGCTCCACACCTCAAGTTTTGTTTGGGGTTGTGGAATGTCTGGGAGTTCAAAGTTTTTGGAAGATTGAACCCTGGAAATATATACGAATGTACTCATCTGTGTGTAAGCAACCTTGACATTTTAATCAAATGAATGTTGTTGGTTTTCAGGTTTTTTACATTTTGTTCACATTCCTGCATGTCTTTGTTGAGACCATCTTGCTTTGAGTTGTGAGGTACAAAGCAGCGATCTCGTTCATCATGTTGAGACCTTATTACTTTTGCCGGACCATGTTGGGACTTTGAGTCAATCAATATGTGGATGACGTCTATCGGGTGCGTGAATTTTGCCATTTTTTTTCTTACATTAGTAGTCTTTTAATACGAAATTAGTAGTTATTTGTATTGAATTGTAATTATTTGCCCTGTAACCGGACCAATCTATATATCCCTTAAAAAAGGACAGCATCACAGCACCTCAATGGCAGCCTGGAACCCATTTCAATAATGAACTCCAACTTGCAACATTGTTTGACAGATTCCCTTTGAATCAACTTTAAGGTATCCCAAACGGCCAAACAGCTTGATCATTGATTTAAGTCAAATTGCTAGCAAATTTGATAGCGATGACTTACCAGAAAATTTGATAAGTCTAGATGGCTATGGGTCCTATTTCACCAGCGGTTCTTCGCAATATTCGACTTCTTTTTCTTTGTTATCATCAAAATTCGTCTTTGAGATGCAAGGTTAGCAATTTTCTCAAAGACTAATCAGGCTTTTCAGTTTTTAGCAAGCTTCAACGTGAGGAAACTATATATTCTCTCTCATTCTCTTTTCCCACTAACTCTGACCCCACTTTTAAATCGACATGGTCCTTTCACATTGGTTCAAGAAATTATGTTAAATAGGAAATCCAAAAATATTTAAATATTTAAATAAGGAACTCAAAAATCTTACGGAAAAAAATAATAATAATTAAGGTATGGTAATATTGAATATCAAAAAATACCATACCTTAATTAAACTAATTTGACGCAAAAATCTTCGAAAGGAAAAAAAAAAAAAAATAAAAATAAAAAAATAAAAAAATAAAAAATAAATAAAAATAAATATATATATATATATATATATATATATATAAAGATTTTGCAAAAATAAATAATAAAAATCAAAGTTTTGAAATATTGAACCCCAATTTAACCTATCTACATAATAAGTTAATACAATAGATAATATTACTGAATAATAATTAATTAAATATTTTACACAATTCGGCGTACCGTGCAAATCACATTAATGTGGCGCGGCACTTTGATCTTTCCTCTCTTCATTTATTCTACTCTCTCATTAACCTTGGTCCCACTTTCCTAATGATACGACATTAGTTTATTGGTCACCCATAAATTATCTTCAATAAGAAAAATTTAAAATTTTAATAGGGACCACCAATTAAATAGGAAACTCAAGAATATAATCTTGAAATGAAAAATGATAATAATTAAGGTATCGTAATATCAAATATTGGAAATTATCAAACCTTAACTAAACTAGTTAGACTCAATAATTTGCAAAAAAGGTAAAAGAGAAAATTGAAGTACTGTATTACAAATCTTTTTTTATTATTTATTATTTTTTTATGCGCTGGGGACATCCATTACAAGCTCACCGTGTTCTTTTCTCCACTGATTTGCACCAACTCATGTTGTAAATTTGAAGTGAACGGAGAAACGTGAAGAGAAAATTGACATTAGGTCTAACAACCATGAGAATTGTGAATACCTTATAATACCATACCTTAATTAAACTGATTTGAATCAGTTTAATTAAGGTATCAGTTTAATTAAGGTATGGTGTTATAGACTCAGTTTAATTAAGGTATGGTATTATAGATTTGAATCAGTTTAATTAAGGTATGGTATTATAGATTTGAATCAGTTTAATTAAGGTATGGTATTATAGACACAGTTTAATTAAGGTATGGTATTAGAGATTTGAATCAGTTTAATTAAGGTATGGTATTATAGACACAGTTTAATTAACGTATGGTATTATAGATTTGACTCAGTTTAATTAAGGTATGGTATTATAAGGTATTCACCATAAGAAAATCAGTTTAATTTTTTTTTTAAGGAGCCATGACGAAAAAGAAGAAAAAATGAAATAAAAGTCATTTACATGCCGGTTAAATTAATTCCAAATTAACATAATTCTTGTCTAAGGATATTGTTTATAAAAATAAAAAGAATTAAGAATTAAAAGCGGTGTTAGCAATGCCACTTTCAGAAGAATTTTTTATTTTTTACTTTTAAAGGAGCCATGACGAAAAAGAATAAAAAAATGAAATAAAAGTCAAATACACGCTAGTTAAATTAATTCCAATCAACAAAATTCTTGTCCAAGGATAGTAAACTGAAAAAAGCAAAATGAGTTTCTTGTTGCAATTGGAAGAATTGAATTGGGTGCTTGTCACACATTTGCCTTTTTCATCTGGAGGGAATTTCAATCATTCCCAACCATAAGGTATTAGGGTTGTTAGACCTAAGGTGTTCAACTATAAGGTATTTGAATGAGAATTGTGAATTAGGGGAAAACTACACATTTTTTGCGATTGGTGCATAGCAACCATGAGTCCATGACAATAGTTCTTCCCCGTATTACTCCGTGAGCTGTCCAAATTTAATTTTTTTTTTTAATTAAAAAAAATTGGTACGAAGGTTGATTGGTGTTAAGGTGCTGCACCCTACAAATAAAGGTTCTAATACGTGGGTGTTCATAACATTCGTGTACTGCACTTCAATAAAATTAAACTAAAATTAAACCATTTACCCCCCACTGCACCTAAAATTAAGTTAAAAAAGATTTGACAGTTTCATCAAAGATTTTATTACCAAATGAGTATATTATGGTTTCTCATTAAAACCATCTTCACTTGGAAAGTATATTGACAGCTGACCCTTACTAATTTACTGTACCATTCTTTCATGTATGTTTGGAAGGCAAGAAAGAAGCCCTTCACAACTATAAATATGCCATTAAAAACTCTATTCTATTCTACATTAGAGCCTTTTAGCATTCAAACCATTTCAAAAACCAAAAAAAGAAAATGGTGAATTCTTACTCTTATCTGCTGTTTCTCTTGGTTTGCATTCATGTCTTTCTAGCTTCTGGGTCACCCCAAAACCTAAACCTACCAACCTCAACGTTCGATGAAGGGTTTCAACATCTATATGGAGATGACCATGTCTTCATCCTTGAGAATGGAAAATCGGTTCATATCTCTCTAGACAGCAGAACAGGTTCTGGTTTCATTTCCCAGGACCAATACCTCTATGGATACTTCAGTGCTTCTATTAAACTCCCTTCAGATTACACTGCAGGGGTTGTCGTCACGTTTTATACATCAAATCAAGAACTATACGAAACCAACCATGATGAACTGGATTTTGAGTTCTTGGGGAATATTAGAGGCCAAAGTTGGGTAGTTCAATCCAATATTTATGGCAATGGAAGCATAAGCAGGGGCAGAGAAGAGAGATACGGTCTCTGGTTCGATCCTACTGAAGATTTCCATCAGTACAGCATTCTCTGGACAGGGAAGGTGATCATTTTCTATGTCGACAATGTTCCCATTAGAGTGGTAAAAAGGACAGAAGCAATGGGAGGGGACTTTCCCTCCAAGCCAATGTCCTTATATGCCACAATATGGGATGGCTCTAACTGGGCTACTTCGGGAGGTAAATATAAAGTAGATTACAAGTACGCTCCTTTTATTGCCAAATTTTCTGATCTTGTCTTAGGTGGCTGCGCCATCGATCCCATTGAAAAATCATCCACGTGCGATTATGACACTAATTTTGAAGCCATAATTTCCACCGGTGTCACACCCAAAGAAATAAGTGACATGGAGAATTTCAGGAAGAAGTACATGACATATTCCTACTGCTACCACCGGAGTAGATATCCAACTCCATTGCCGGAGTGTGTCATTAAGCCTCAAGAAGCAGAGCAACTCCGACGGATTGATCCATATGTATTCGGGGGAGGCCTTGTTGGAATGTGAAACCTTCAGTTTTTGAGTATTTAGTATTATTTAGTTTTATTTGATGTTCAATTAGGAAGTCAATTTTATTAGAAATCTCCAATAAAAAGGGATTCGTAATTGGTTGGTATGTTTAGTATCTTCGATGGAAGTTGATGTGAAGCATTGCAATGTGGGAATGTGAGTAATGAGAAGTAATTAAACTATTTTACCCTGGTGCTGCATCAAATACAAAACCTTTCTTTTATTGATTTATTTATTTATTTTTTTCCATTTTTCATGATGATTTGTTTCTTGAGTTTTGAATCTTTCTGGTGATTAGCGATTTCGGCATGACTTGCTATGACATTTGAGGTCACCGCACAATCTGTGTCAGCAAATGTTTGGAAAAATTGGCTGGTAGTTTTGCCCAATTGGCCATTTGGGTAGTTGAGCTTAGGATGTTTTGCCTCCTCTTGAGATGTAATTACTTAGTCTCAACTGTTTTAACCTATGAGATTGGTAAAAGAGGATTGAGACCCATTGTTTAATAGATCTCACCTAGTAATTTAAGCATACTGCCATATTAGATAATCACATGATTGAAGTGATTCTTGACATTAATTTGGACCCATTTCCAATTTATGCATAGACATAAGATAATCGGCAACTAGTGAGGTCCTAATCGAGATGCGTCACTTTCTGGTCTTTTTGGCTTGGTTAGTCTTAAAGAATTTCTGCAAGGGCTTACGGTAAATCTCTAAAGAAAGAATAATTAGAAAAAAACATTTTTTCGGATAAGAATATCATCTATATCTAGATCGATTCTAACACAACTTGAAACTGCAACCTCCCCTCGAAGAGAACTTCCTAGTGACATCTTCCTTATTGGTTTAAAACGAGTGGCATCTTCTCTTCAATCTGTGAGGTTCAGTGTGGTCAAAGCTAAGTTGAAACTTTCTTTCAAGAAGTCATACTATGACATCTGTCAAGATCCTTTGGAGCCACCACAAGCAAGTACAATAATTTATTTTGTCCAAATTCTATGTAGTAAAATAATTCATATTAACCACCCACGAAAAAAAAAAAAAAAAAAAAAAAAAAACCTACCGCAATCAGATCATTTGCTTCAATTGCAACCCACCAGCTTCAGCCACACAAATTTTACATTCATTCACACCACTCATCATACCTTTAACAGATTATCCATTCATCCATGTGAATAACTACACACTCATTCTCTCTCTTTATATATACACACACATATACACACTCGAAGTTGCAGAAACTGTTGAAAAAGAAGCAACCATGGAAGCACTCAGAGCTTCCTCTATACCTGCACTTCAACTGTCAATGATCCCAACAAGACTACCCACAACCCCAAATGATAAACCTATGTTCAGTCTTTCATTCAATTCAAAACCCAGTTCATCTTTTTCATCAATTCACAGAAAAATTGCAAAAAGCTAAGATTTTCTCCACCATGTCACCCATCATTTCAACAGAATCCATTGACCCACCTGAGCCGGAGCTTGAAATTCACACACAAGAAGAGAAATTCGACTGGTTTTCAGAGTGGTATCCGGTAATGCCAGTATGCGACCTCGACAAGAGGGTGCCACATGCGAAGAAAGTGATGGGTCTTGATGTGGTGGTGTGGTGGGATAGGAATGCGAGTGCCTGGAAGGTGTTTGATGATACTTGTCCTCATAGATTGGCTCCATTGTCTGAAGGGAGGATTGATCAGTGGGGCAGGTTGCAGTGTGTGTACCATGGTTGGTGTTTCAATGGCTCTGGTGATTGCAAATTCATTCCCCAGGAACCCCCGGATGGACCTCAGGTAATGACTCTATGAATAATATTCCATATTTGTTGTACCCTGATCTAAATGTTGCATACTATTAAAGCCTGTTTGTATGTCCCATAAAAATTGAATTGTTTCCTGATGTTTTGCATACATTCTGTGTATAAATCCATCATTATGAATGGGGCAGTTCAAGAGAATGGCAACCATCACGACAGAATTGTTATTTCTTGAATTTGTAAATTGATAATATACTTTCAATAATGGCCAACATTTTTTAATGGCTCCAGTTAAGATTTGGATTTGTACCTTCAATGCCACGTAGGAAACAATGAAGCCATTCAAATGGGACCACCAAACAGGTCCTTAGTGCTTGTTTGATTCTTTGCTTATCTACTGGGCAAATTCTTGTTATAAATGTATGAAAAAAACCCACTTTTTTTCTTTTATGCTCTTATGTAAAGTTTTATTCAGTCTGTTTCTACAATTTTTTGATTGTTAAGAACTTAAAGGATAATGATATTCAATTTTTAACTTAATCTCTTCCTCTTGCCGCTGCTGTTTTATAAATATAGTAGTTATTTAGGATTGACATATTATTCCAGTTTCTGTCCAATATGATTCGGGTTGATACTTCCTACAAAATATGCAGTTTCACACATTCAAGAAAGCATGTGTAGCTGTTTATCCAACTACTGTGCAGAATGACATTGTTTGGTTTTGGCCAAACAGTGATCCTCAATACAAAGATATTCTCATGAAGAAAAAACCCCCCTACTTCCCAGAATTGGATGACCCATCATTTACTAGGTCAATGGGAAACAGAGAGATTCCATATGGGTAAGCAAACAGTCAACCAAAATTTTCTTATTTTCCTGATTTTAAAATGCATTCGCTATGAATTTTCTATGAAACAAATGCTTGTAAAATAAGAGTGGGTAATTTTCTCTGCAAATCGCTGGCCAAATTATGCTTGGGTTCTTCGAAGCAAACTGAATAAGTATTTTCAGGTACGAGGTTTTGATTGAAAATCTTATGGACCCTGCTCATGTGCCGTACGCACATTATGGAATAATGCGAGGTGCAAGCACCAAAAAAAGATAAGAAGTTTTAATAAGCCTTATTTATAGTTATGATGTTTCATTTCTCTTTTTTTTTTTAAAAGTTCATATGACTAACACTAAAGTTTCTTTCACAGTGAAGGCTGATAGAGAAGGGGGCAGACCAATGGAAATGAGTGTACTGAAATTAGACATAAATGGTTTCATTGGCAAGCAGGAGTGGGGCGGTAGCAAATTTATTCCACCTTGTGTGTTTTTTGCCTTTACCAATCTTGGTGCAGGTGAAGGTAATGGGTCTGCATCATCAGCTGGAACCAAAAAGGTAATAACTCAGGTCAATATATTTTGTTACACCAAATTTATTTTGTTTCTTTTTAATTTAAAATTTATCCTTTTTTTTTATTTTCTACGGTACTTCAATTTATATATATTTTGACTTCGGTTGGGTCAGGACCCGTCAGCACCTATGAAGCAACGAAGAGCGCTTCTAATTTTTATCTGTGTTCCAGTTAGTCCGGGTAATAGCAGACTGATATGGGCCTTTCCTAGAAACTTTGGGGTTTGGATTGATCGAATTGTTCCACGATGGATGTTTCATGTGGGACAAAACCTGATTTTGGATTCAGATTTATATCTTCTCCATGTGGAGGTAACTCCTATCTTTGTATTTTATAAGTGAGATTATTCTCTATCTACATAACTTGTCAATTTTATTATTCATTATTTTTTTCTAAGATGAAATACAATTAAATCTGCTGATAAGATTAATGATCAACCATACTGACCTAACATCTAAGAGGTTCAGAATCATTCTGCTGTCATCAAGAATAAGTTGAACAAATATGGAGGATAATTGTAAATATATTGTAAAAATCCAGAAACCAGAGTTAACAACAAAATTGGCAAGGTTTACAGTGATAATTTGAAATGTTGGCCAAGATTAAATTCCTTTGTGGGTAAAAGGAATGCATATTGGAGAATAAATGATGAAGCATATGCTATCTTAAAAAATTTTCAAATAATTTGGAAACTATTCGCAACATTTGCAAAGTAGGTTTTTTGCTGGTGCCAAACACCACATGGCCAAACCATTAATGTCTAACAAACATTACACTAAATCAGTCTGTTATTTTGGATGGTGGATCACTCTGTTATTACTGTTTCCCCTCTGTTCTCATCATGGACTATTTCATTGGTCTATGAATTTACCAATTAATTTTTTTTCCATTAGAAGAATTAATAGCATGTGTTTCCTGATAATCTGATTCTATTTTTATTTTGTTAAGTGATACTTCATAAGTTAAGCTGTGTAGCAGCCGAGTTTATATCTTTACTTTTGTATTCATGTTGGTCTGGTTACATTTCCTTTAGACTCCATTTGTCGCTATGGAAATCATAGCCTTAGGATATGGAAATTGCTTGCTTTCTTGGGTTCCATTTGTTGTTAATTCAAATTAGGGGGAGTTACAGATTGGTCCGGCTACGGGGAAATAATGACATTTCAATACAAATCATTACTGACTTGGTAGTAAATGACTACTAACTTAACTACGAATGACTACTACCTCTAATTATTTGCCTGTAACCGGATCAATCTGTAATTGCCTCTTAAAATATTATTTCCCAGGTTAATTTGATTTCCTAGTGTTAGCTTGCAACGTAACAACAGCATCCACAGGAAAATATATCATTCTATGTTCAATAGTCCATCAATTTAGTGAAATTTTTTATTAGATAAGATGGAAGTTGTTCACATCAGTCCAACAAGACGAGAAGCAGATTGGTTTTCATGGATGTTTTTCATTCGTAACCAATAAATTATCAAAAAAATGTCTCCTGTATTTTTTTATGTTTACTAAACAAATTAAGCCCTGGGTTGCTTTTAGAAAGTATTTCAAGACTCTTGTGTATTCTTTGCAGGAGCGTAAAATAATGGATGTTGGCAACTCCAATTGGCAAAAAGCTTGTTTTGTGCCAACAAAGTCAGATGCCCTTGTGGTAGGTTTCAGAAAGTGGTTAAACAAGTATGGGGGCGGTCAAGTTGATTGGAGAAACAAGTTCACTGGAGCCCTTCCCCCAACTCCTCCTAGAGAACAGCTGATGGACAGGTAATTCATGTACAACTAAGGTTTTAAGCTTCCATTTGATTAACTCTATGGAATTTGTAAGCATTTTTTTTTTTTCTCATTTTGAATTTTCGAGAGTTCCAAGGCAGCATGGTACATCTTAGAAAAACTATCAAGTCTGGTGTCATAATTACTAAAATAATAATGCTCCATTTAATTGGCAAGAGGCCAAGGAAAATAAAATAAAGTTCAGATCATAACTGCTCCAAACCTAACTTGTAACAAATTCTTTTCCTCTGCCTTCTTTGCAGTCAAGTTGGTTATAGTTCACAACCTTAACATTTTTGAAGGTTTTCTCACAATGATAAATAATGTATATCCTTGCTTTTGTGTATCAATCTTCCAAACTAGTTAGAGGTGTTAGAATTGTCCTACTATGAGAATTTTAAGTTCATAGAGAACTTTGTTTATGGATTGTTTCAGGTACTGGTCTCACGTGGTGAACTGCAGCAGCTGTAGTGTCGCACTTAAATGTCTCAATGTGCTTGAGGTTGTGCTGCAGGTCATCTCCATTGCTTCAATTGGGATTGTTGCAGCAACCAAACAGGGTATGATGTCAGTGGCTGCAAGGACTACACTGGTCTGCATCGCGGTGCTATGCTTTGCGGCTTCTAAGTGGTTGTCTCATTTCATCTACAAAAATTTCCATTTCCATGACTACAACCATGGCCTCCGCTGAGACTTGTGTTTCACTTACCTTTCAGCTTTTGATACACCATATATTAGGAAATGTAAATATGGCATTCTCCTCTGTACAATAAAAATTATTACATGCTTAAAGTTATACACAAAACATGTTTAGAAAGCAAATTCAGAATGGACAGATCTGTGAGTTGTTGATTTGATTGGTCAGTCCTCGTCTTATAAAAAATTTGAGAAAATTGATGGCACCAATTACTGCATATTGTTTTCCTTGATAATTTTACTTGCCATTATTTAAAATTCAAGGATGCTAGCAAACCTGATAAAATTGCTGACTGTTTGCAGAAATTTATGGAAGAGTTTTTTTATTTTTTAATTTTTTATTTAGGGAATAGGACGAATTTCTCAAACAACGTGATGGGCTTTTCTTTGTGGCCTAAGCAGTCTTACAATTCTTTTGGAAAGTTTTTTCATTTTTTCCCTATGTATCATCCTTAGCATTTTAATTTTAAAAATTTTGGCCAGAGATGTCTTTGAAATCAATGCTATCAGCTCCTTTTCTGCAGCACCATAAATGGTGTTTCTTGCATTTAAAGTTTCTCCAAATCAAGTTGCATACAAAACCATTTTGAATCTGAAGTGAATGGACAAAAATGAAGAGAAAAATGGCAAGAAGATAACTAGAATGGGGAATGCCGAATGTGAATTATTAGAAGAAAATGATACATCCTTGGCTCTTCGCACTTGGAGCACATGGGCAATGATTGCAGCTAGTGAGATCCTACTGCTAGTTGAGACGATTTCCAAACACCCCTCTTGGGCTTGGGTTTGGCTACGAGAATTTCTTGAAGGGAACGGCTATTGTAACCCCCATTCTTATAACACCATCCCTTTCTTTTTAGTTTTTAAGATTTTATGAAAAATATAAAAGGTTTTTGCAAAAACCGGTCATTCGGTTCATTAGAAAACATCATTTTGAACAACTTTGCAGAAGAAAGTTTTTCCAAAATCTATCGTCTAGGTAGACATTTTGGCAAAAAATGAAATAAATACTATAAATGGTTAAAAAGCATATTTAAATGATAGATTTAAGAAAAACTTTCTTTTACAAAGTTGTTCAAAATGATGTTTTCTAATGAACATCATGGCCAGTTTTCATAAAAACCTTTTATATTTTGTATAAAACCTTAAAAACGTAAAAGGTGGGGGGGGGGTGGGGTGATAAGAATGAGGGGTTGCAATAACCATTCCCTTTCTGGAAGGGCTTAGGGGTAAAGCCCGTGTCAATATGTCATCCTTCTTATCTTCATGAAGCGCTATTTGGGACTTACCATATCACTCAACCCATCTATAAAATTTGAGAAATTACTTGCATCTATCAGTGATGACACATTAATGCTGTAGATCAATAAAATATAGTATGAAAAAGGGAATTTTTTTTTTTCTTTTGATAATTGATAAAACTTATCTTTTAACTTTAATCCCTCTAAATTAAATAGGTTTCAATATTCTTTTATGAGTTTGAATATGAAATTATTCTTCGAACAAGTAAGATAAGAAAATCCTATTTAGCCAATGATATTTAATCACTTGTCATGTCGGAACCAATAGTGTTGTGCCAATAAGCCATGTTATTCTCCGGATAGCCGATTAAATGGAAAATAATAATAAATTAAAAAGAGTAATGCAATGCCACCCATCTTCACCTAGGGCCTTCAGCCAGCTCATTTTCCGGTCACACTCGAAAATTATCGACTTCGGCATTTTCTATTGGCGGTGAGAAATCTATTGTTTTTAATATAAAATATATAATTCATATTAACTAACTTCTTTCACACCACTCGTCATGTCCTCATCAGATTGTCCGTTCATTTCCACCACATGTCCACATAAATATACCCCCCACACACAGGAACTTGCTAAGAACTGTGGTCAAGGAAGCAGCCATGGAAGCACTTAGAGCTTCCTCTTCACTTCAACTCTCAATGATCTCAACAAGATTACCCACAACCCCAACTGAAAATCTCATGTTCAATCTTTCATTCAGTTCAATACCCAATTCATCTTTCTCATCACTCCGCAGAACAACTGCAAAATCCAAGCTTTTCTCTACCGTTTCATCATCCACCATTTCAACAGAACCCATAGACCCACCTCAACCAGAGCTTGAAATTCTCACCCAAGAGGAGAAATTCGACTGGTTTTCGCAGTGGTACCCTGTAATGCCGGTCTGCGATCTTGATAAGAGGATACCCCATGCGAAGAAAGTGATGGGTCTTGATATTGTGGTGTGGTGGGATAGGAATGAGAGTGCATGGAAGGTGTTTGATGATACTTGTCCTCATAGGTTGGCTCCATTGTCTGAAGGAAGGATTGATCAGTGGGGCAGGTTGCAGTGTGTTTACCATGGTTGGTGTTTCAATGGCTCTGGTGACTGCAAATTCATTCCACAGGCACCCCCAGATGGTCCTCCGGTAATAACTCTTGCAAAACGAGTCAATTTTTGCCATACCCTGGATCAAAATGTTGCAAATCTGAGTGCTTTTCATTATTTTTTTTATATATACGAGTGAGAGGTACTTAACCTATATATTATTTTTTGGTTTTATTTGGATTTTTCTATGACCCGTGTGATTTTTGAGAATTACTTGGAAACGAAAAGAAAATTCAGAAATTTATAAGATACAGGTTTTGTTTCATTTACTGCGTCTTGCCATCGATCAGACAGAACAATTGTCCATTGAAGTTAATAAGATAGCTTGAAGATTAGTTGTAGTTTCTGTCCAATTAACAAGATTCACTGAATATGAAAAATGGGGTTCTATGCCCTATGAATATTCAATAATTTTGTCTCTTTTAAGAGAAGTAAAATGGAAATATTTATCCACACCCAAGAAAAAAAAAAAAAAAAAAGGGCGACATATTTTACGTTTTATGTTCAGTCTGCTTTCATGTTTCTCTTGGGTTTATCTCTTCAAAATAATTTTCAGGTTCACACATTCAAGAAAGCATGTGTAGCTGTCTATCCAAGCACTGTTCAGAATGACATTGTTTGGTTTTGGCCAAACACTGACCCTCAGTACAAAGATATTCTTCTGAAGAAGAAGCCACCTTATATTCCAGAACTGGATGACCCATCGTATACTAAGATAATGGCAAATAGAGAGATTCCATATGGGTATGTAAAGATGAAGTCAACCACAGTATCCCATTTCTCGTGTTTCAAATTTAAAATATATATGTTTTTGTTTCTATGCTCCTGTATTTATATTTTGGGCATGTTTGCTGTTTAATGAGGCAAAACACCTTAAGGTAGTTCTCCAGAATATATTGCGTAGATTAGTGAGTTCTGAGATTATTTCACTCGAATAGTTGTTTTCCTGAATCAATAGAAAAATCATATTGTGAAGTCATGATATATGGTCAAATTTACATTAATCACATGTAACCTATTTTATAATTAAAATTCAATTGTTCACAAATTAATCATGCTCATTGAAAATAGTAAACTAATCCAAAGAATTCTCCTTAATATGCATTAACCTTTTTATCACTGAAGTCCATTCTTAATTCTTTCATTATATATTCTATCAATAATACTGAATTCCTTAGATAGCAGTGGCTTCTCGGTTAATTCTCAAATCTGTAATTATTACCAATTAATGTCAAATAGTGAACAAATCCTAGAACTGTCTCCATAGCAGAATTTTTATCAACTATGTAAGTACTAAAACGAAGGCTAATGTAAGTTTTTTTGGAATTAATTTATGCTTGAAATCAAGTAAGTAATATAAGTTGGCGATTTTCAGGTACGAGGTTCTGATTGAAAATCTCATGGACCCTGCTCATGTTCCATATGCACATTTCGGAATAATGAAAATTCCAAATGCAAACAACAGATAAGAACTTCTAACTAAGACTTATTTTACTTAATATGTCTTGTTCAGTATTTGTGAGGTTTATGCAGCTCACACGAGTTTCCTTCACACCTAAGGCAGACAGAGAAGGTGGGATACCTCTGGATATCAATGTGCAGACATTAGACATCGATGGTTTCCTTGGAAAGCATCAGTATGGCAGTAGCAGATTTATTCCACCTTGTGTGTATTTCGCGTTTCCGAATTTCAAGTCAGATCAAAGTAATGGATCTGTTTCAACAGCTGGTACCAAAAAGGTAATTCATTATGTCAATATATTAGCTTCATTTTATTTTTCTTGAATTAACATTTAATTGAACTAATTTTTAATTTGGCCGATTCAGGAGCTGTCATCTCATGTGGCACAGCGAAGAGCACTCTTGGTTTTTATTTGTATTCCAGTTAGTCCAGGTAAGAGCAGATTGATATGGACCTTTCCAAGGAACTTTGCGGTATGGATTGATCAAATCGTTCCCCGATGGATGTTTCATGTGAGAGGAAACCTTATTCTAGATTCAGATTTATATCTTCTTCATGTCGAGGTACCCCCCCATTTCTTTGTATTGCACCAAAAGTATATCTTGCTTAACTTGGTAATCTTTATTAGAGATAATCTTTGCCTACGATGATCTGCTGATAAATTCAGGCAGTGATGACCTTTATCTAGTGGGGAGCTTTCCATATATCTATGGGTGGGAGCTATAGCTTTCACTTTCATTACAGAGTGAGAGGATTTATTTCCTTCTCATCCCATGGTGTAGATTTATTTCAATAATAAATCAGAAACCTCATTGCTAAACCAACAAATGCTTCTGCAAATTTCTGCTGTTTTCTTAAGGTGGATGATAAATGGGAAATTCACTATTCAGTTTGGTTCTTTTCCTCTTTGTCATCCTTTTGTTTTATTATGATTATATATTTATATTCTTTGTTTGTCCCCCCCCCCCCCCCCCCCCAAAAAAAAAAAAAAGAAGTGATTTTCTTTCCAATAAGACAACCGCATCTGCTTGATAGTTCTGAGAATTTACTTTATTGCTTTCTTAAACTCCAACAATTGAATCGCTTTGTGTCGAGGTTGTTTCTTATTGACGCTCTCATTGCTTTGAATTAGCTGCACTTTTGTCAGAACTCTTTGTTACTACCGCTTCATCATGATCATATTCCATATTGCTGTTCACTTCTCCATCATTTTGGTGGATATCATTTTAGTATGTAATGGGAAACTGTGCCTTTGTCCAGCAGGGACAGAATCAAATTGGCCTCCACATTGTTTCCTTTTGAGACAAACCTCATCCTTCATCTGAGAATAGTCTTAACTCATAGTCATTGAGGATGAAAAGAAAATTTGGGAAACATCATACTGCTATCGGTTCATATTTCATGACTTGCAATTTCCTTGTAGGAGCGTAAGATTATGGAGGTTGGCTCTTCCAACTGGCAAAAGGCTTGTTTTGTGCCAACAAAGTCAGATGCCAATGTGGTTGCCTTCAGAAAGTGGTTAAGGAAGTACTCAGGCGGTCAAGTTGATTGGGGCACCAAGTTCACTGGGACCCTTCCCCCAAGTCCTCCAAGAGAACAGCTGATGGACAGGTAACTAGTTTACAAGTATGTTTTAGATTTCAATTTTATGGAGCTTCTTGCAGTTCTATGGGAACTGTTCACTGGAAACATCTCATCAGAATTGTGAGGACGTTTCAAAGCAACACTATAATACTTTATGGAAGCAATTTTTAAACCTTTTTTAACAAAAAACTCTTGATTTATCCTGTTAGTCTGTTACCCTCATTAACAAACTGATTTTAAGTCTACTTTATGGCACTTAAATAAATTTCACAATAAAATGTTCCAAATTATATCATGTTCCATGTCAAGAGGAAACTTTTTCTTAAATTTTTGGCCTGAAATTGTTTGTCAGTTTAGTCTGGCATGAGAGGGACACAACAATCACCATAGGTGTTATACTTTTTTTCTTTTTCTTTTGCTAATGCATAGGTGTGATACTTAAGTTGCATGTATTCCTTCCACAAACTGATTTCACTTGCAACAAAAGGAACTTCAATAGAAAAGTCAGTTATATCTCATGACTTTCTAAAACATTTGGAAAGTTTTTCACAATGACTTGTGCATGCATTTTTCTTGCTATTGTATAAAGATCTTCCAAAAAATTTGGTCATGAATTTTTTCAGGTACTGGTCTCACTGTGGTCAACTGCCGCAGTTGCAGTGTGGCCTTTAAGGGCCTCAATGTGCTTGAAGTTGTGCTGCAGGTCATCTCTATCTCTTCAATTGGGATTGTTGCTGCAACCAAGCAGGGTGTGTTGTCAGCAGCTACAAGGACTACACTTGTCTCCTTCGCAGTACTATGCTTTGTGGCTTCAAGGTGGTTATCTCACTTTATATACAAAAACTTCCGTTTCCATGACTACAACCATGCCCTCCGCTGAGAACCTAGTGTTTTACTTACTGTTTGGCATTGAAAAACTCCATTTTGGGGAATCGGAAAAAAAATATGATTATCTCCACTATGTAAAGTAAATGTTAACAAAATCATGGTTAAAGTTTGCATACAAACATATTTAGGAAGCAAATTCAGAATGCTCAGATTGGTGAGTTGTTGAAGTGATTGGCCAATTATTGTTGTTTGTTTTAGGGAAAGTTTCGAAAAGAAGGTAAAGAGGGAATTTTACCTATTATCTGTGCAGAAAACGTTTACACACCATTTAAATTTAAAAATAAATAAATAAATAAAATCCAATAAACCCTATAGAATTGCAACTGTTAAACCTGAGATCATACGTTAGTCTGATTATTCAAGCAGTTTGAATTTTTTTGGACATAATATTTTTCATTATTTAGGTTTTAAAATGAGTAAAAACCTGTCTTAGCAAAAAAAAATAAAAATATCTGTCAAACTACTGATTTTAGTTTCCTAAAAGGACATATTTGTATAAAGGACCAAGCTATTGCCACCACATAAAATACTCTAAGCTCCCTATTTAATTTACATTTTTAAGGTTTTATGAAAAATATAAAAAAAAAAATTATAAAAACTAATCACATAGTTTACTAGAAAACATCATGCCGGACAACTTTTTAGAAGAGAGTTTTTCCAAAATCTGTTATTTAAGTAGATTTTTTGGCAATTTTTCATGGAAAATGAAATAGAGATTATAAATGGCCAAAAAACTTGCTTAAATGATAGATTTTGGAAAAAATTTCTTCTACAAAGTTGTTCAAAATGATGTTTTCTAGTGAACAATGCTATTAATTTTCGTAAAAACCTTTTATATTTTTCATAAAACCTCAAAAAGTGTAAACTAATAGGGGGCTTTGAGTACTTTATTCCAGGCAATAGCCTTACTCTTGTATAAATTAGAGGAGCATGGTGGGTTTTCAAGGAAAAACTGCAACTCTTGAACGTGATAGAGCCGCATTAGTCTAATTGTGAGGCCAAATAACTCTCTATATATGTGTGGTTCTTACGAAATTCCTTGACATGGGGTCCATTAATTCCGAAGCCAATGCAGATTTGACATTATAATTCAATTATGCAAATGCACTACCTAAAAAAAAAAAAAAGAAGATTTGGGTGGGGGGAAGGTTGTTCATATGCCATTTTCACGTCTCGGTTCCACCAAGTCTGTTTTGGTAGTTTACACGTCCGTGGTCATTGTCACCTCACTGGCTTGAGAATTACAAGCCAACAACCACTGCCTCTCAAGTCTCACCAAACCTCTTTTATTTGTATTTCCCATTCTTTTTTGGGCACATCATTGATTTACAATTCTGTGATTTGCTGTCCTGATTTGAATTCAAATAAATTACCCCCAAGTTGGTTTGGGATAAAAAAACTCGGCAAAACTTGGGGGCAACAAATTTGAAATTGAAAAGTGGGACTTTCTGTTAATTACTTGTTCTAATTTGATGAAACCCAACCATTTATAATTATAAAATTGGTGTCTTCGGAGACTCCCATTATAATTACTCCGTATTGAAAAATTTTGAATTGTCCAGAGTTAATTGTAAACTTGACAAATTGACTAAATCATGAACTTACCTCACTATTCAATATCTTGTCATGATCTATTCTTTTAAGCAATACTTATCAAAACATGGAAAAAGATACCCACCCACAAGTGTGGGTGGGTGGGCCTACATGCCATTTTTTCTAGTATTTATTTTTTGGTTGGTTAATGCGAAGATATGATTCTTCAAAATTTGGAGTATGGATCATTTGATTGGGTAATCTTTTGTTTAGGTGTGCTTGGGTTTCAACTAGATTGTGTCATGTCATTAAATGAATCATTCAATGGCCGAAAATGGCGGAGGCATCAAAACTCTACATTCCCATCCCTACAGATACCACATAGGAGTCTTAAGACTATTTTCTTTTATCATTCCTCCCTTTTCCATGCAACCAAACACAGGCAAAGAGAGAAAAAACTCAAAATCAATGACGATTTGAAATGGGGTTTTGCCGTGACTGCGAGGGAGCAAGGGCTTTGCTAGCTTGCTGCCAAGGTTACTTTGAAGACAGAGACCCGTACCCACACAATTTTCATTTTTTAAAAAATTTTGTTAAGAGTGCGCACAGTTAGAGGGGGTAGATACAGAATCAGCCTATACGGTTCGACTAGAGTGCCCCTAGTTACTTTAGTGGGGGAGAGAGAGAGAAACCGGGAGTAAAACGCGAGTGCAATATATTGAACAGGGCTTTTTATTTGGAAATTTTTTTTCGCAATAATATTGAAGGCGTGTTTATAAAAAAAGCGTTTTCTGTAATAGAAATAGCGCTGTTACGAAAAGCGCTATTGAAAGCGCTGTTAACAATATTGAAAGCATTGTTATAACAGCGCTTTCTGTTATAATAAATAGCGCTTGTACCAATTGCGCTTTTGAAAGGGTTATTAACAACAGCGCCAACGACGCGTTTTACTTTTTATAAATTAAAAAGCGTGGTTCGAAACACGCTTTCACCAACTTACGGCCTTTTTGCTGCGAGTTTTCCTTTTTATGTGGCTTATTGTCGGCCGTACTTCGCATGGAGAATATTGCCTTGCCGAAAATACTCCTAAATCAGATCTCTAATCTCCATGACTCTCTCATCCTCACTTGAGTAGCTTCTACTCCTCCTCAGTTCTCGGCTCAGCAAAACCCTAATCCTAATCTGTTCACACTTCTCTCTCTTTTCTACTATCCACCTTCCTCCTTGACACTTAATTCTGCAATGCCTGCTTGATTCATTGCAAGATCCAATTTTCCCATCAATTTCCTTCATTCATTCCCGAGATCTAACCAGTTTTCCAAACTGGGTTTTATTCAACAGGACCACCCATGAAAGAAGACAATCTAAGCGAGCCGGTAGGGCAAAACCTTATCAAACTGATAAGCAACGTCTGCTTCTCCGTTTTCGTCTTCTTTGTCCTCATTTTCACCGTCATTGCCATCACCTACCAACCCCCTGATCCATGGCTCCAATCTGCTCCCGCCCTAACCAAACTCTTTACCCAAGTCCAAAACGCCACCTTCCAGAACGACAATTCCATCCTCAAAACCGGCGAAGACTTAATCTCCATTGCCGCCAACCCCGCCGTCCCACCCACCGCCCTCTCGGTGATTACAGAAGTGACGATCGAGAAATCAGAGAAAAAGATGGAGAATTCAACCTCGAAAATGATTTGCGATTCGATTACTGCAGGGGTGGTGAATTGTTCAGATCCGCGGGTTTTGATTGCAATCGAGAGGTTTAATTTGAAGTTTTTCAAGTCGATTGCGTTTTTGGAGTATCAGACGCCGGTGAACGGGTCGAAACGGGACGAGTGCGATGTGGCGTGGAGGTTTCGGAACAAAAAGGAGAAGTCTTGGAGGAAGTACAGGGATTTTCGGAGGTTCAAGATTGGAATTGGGGAGAACTGTACGTACAAAGTGGTGAATGCTGGCCGTTGGCATTCGGGTTTAAATGCCCGGCGGCCAAGGAGTAGCTTAAATGCCACCAGGAGGGGTGGTGCTGCTAGAACTGCCCCACCGGCTCGCGATGATGAGATCAACGACACGATCCCGATTGTGGGATCGGAGACGGCTTTTAGGAAGGAAAAATACTTGTATTATTCGCGTGGAGGGGATTACTGTAAAGGAATGAATCATTACCTTTGGAGTTTCTTGTGTGGTCTTGGAGAAGCTCAGTATTTGAATAGGACATTTGTGATGGATTTGAGCATGTGCTTGGCGGCAACTTATAATCCGAGTAATAAGGATGAGGAGGGTAAGGATTTTAGGTACTATTTCGATTATGAGCATATTAAGGAGGTGGCGTCGATTGTGGAAGAGGGTGAGTTTTTGAGAGATTGGAAGAAATGGGATCGGGCTCGAAAAAAGAAGATTTCAGTTAGAAAGGTTGCAAGCTATAAGGTTACACCAATGCAGCTTAAGAAAGACAAAAGCACGATTTTGTGGAGGCAGTTTGATGCTCCAGAGCCAGAGAATTATTGGTACAGGGTATGCGAAGGGCAAGCTGCAAAGTACATTCAGAGGCCTTGGCATACTATATGGAAATCGAAGAGACTTATGAATATAGTTTCTGAGATTAGTGGGAGGATGGACTGGGATTTTGATGCAGGTTCATGTGGTTCGCGGTGAGAAGGCGCAGAACAAGGAACTCTGGCCCCATTTGGATTCTGATACCTCGCCTGATAATCTCCTTTGGAAGCTTCAAGGGATGATTCAGCCTTGGAGGAATTTGTATATTGCCACTAACGAACCGTTCTATAATTACTTTGACAAATTGAGGTCTCAATACAAGGTTCATCTGCTTGATGATTATAAGGAGTTATGGGGAAATAAGAGTGAGTGGTATAACGAGACAAGGTTATTGAATCGTGGCCGCCCGGTTGAGTTTGATGGATATATGAGAGTTGCAGTGGACACTGAGGTCCTTTACAGGGCAAAGACACGAGTGGAAACGTTCTATAATTTGACCAAAGATTGCAAGGATGGTATTAATACATGCTGACCAGGTTGGGGATACCATTTATTGGTTCTTTTATAAGTTGTTTCAGATCTATTTTTTTTACATGTTTTACTTTCTGTATTCACTTTTGGGTTGATAATGCTGAGTTCATTGTAGGCTTGTTCTTATGTTTTCTTGTTCTCTTTTTGTTATATTGCTTGGCCATATCTATTGGTCTTGACAAGCCTATTTCTGTACTATAGATTCAATTTATTTCATCCTTTGCTTTGTTTAGATCATTTATCTGTTGCAAGATTTCTTGAAAGTGAACAAGTTTCTGTTCTTTTTATTGCTTCTGCCACATGTGATATATAGCAATGCAAAATAATTAAGCTGGGACTAAAGGGCCCTAAATGGCTAATGGAAGTCGTTGTTGTTCTCTGTAGATTTGCATGAAACCCACAAAAAAATAGGTTGTGCGACTTATATAGTTTCTGTCAAATCTTTTGGATTGGTCACAATAGCAAAACCCCCTTCCAAGTTTCTACTCAGGGAGCCACAACAGCTATGGATGCAGTGCTTTCTCACTAGGACCAGAATGTTGTTTCCCTAAGGTTATTGTTTGAAGTTGGTTTTAGTTTAAAGAGATGATTTTCCAATTAAGAAGTTACCAATAAAGATGAGAGTAGTAGGTAAAAATTTCACAATCGCCACAATTGCCACAATCTTACATTTCTTTCACTAAATGCCCTTCTGATCCTGAATTCCTGATAGAGGCTGCATGATGATCTATCCAAATTAGTGATAGTGTTGATGCAGCTTTGTTAGCGAAATAGACGTATATTACTATCAGTAATGAATTTTTTTTTGTTCCTCATAGTTGTGCACATGGAGACTTCTTATTAATTGGAAAGATTTACTTGCAGTGGTTTTTGTTTTCTTTTTTTCCTTTTGTTTGAGATAGGGGTAATTCAGTTTTTCCATATGTAACGAGAATACTCGTATTTTTGTGTGGGATGGAACATCTGGAGTTTTGAGTCTAAATATATCATTTAGTTTAGTGAGGCGCTTGTGTCAAACATCAATGCCCATTTCAGTGCCCTTGTTCCGTACAACTCAAAAAGTATGTGGAATAGAATACAAAATATCTATTTCTATTTTTCTCTGTCAGCCTCACAGAGCTTCATGGGGCTTTAGGCATCACCAAAAGAAGAATTTAAGACTCAAACCCCCTCCCCACTCTTCTCTCCTTTTCCCACACCCACACACTCAGAGGACTGAACATGGCCCAGCAATAGCTGTACTAGTGTTTGATTTTCATTATGATCACTTGGATCACTCATTCAGTAATGTGCTTTCTTGAATATGTACAAATTGGATGGATCTGCTGCAAGTATCTGATTCACCAGAAGGAAATGTGCGAATAATAAGATGATGTTTGATTTGTTGGAGGGTTGTGCTTTAGCTAGTGCACTGATGGCCCTCAGTGGCAGACTGCTCTTCAAGTTTAACTCTTGTCATTTTTTTTCTTTTTCCTTTTATGTGGTAAAAATTTTAAAATAGCTTACAAATTCCAAATGAAATTAATACAAG
This sequence comes from Liquidambar formosana, assembly GCA_039720395.1. NCBI lineage: Eukaryota > Viridiplantae > Streptophyta > Magnoliopsida > Saxifragales > Altingiaceae > Liquidambar > Liquidambar formosana. The sequence continues at coordinate 35,054,920 of CM077831.1, forward strand.
CCATGATTTGTGTTCCTTAGTTCCATTTGTGAAGATCCATTTATAGTCACAAGCAGAGGCACACCCATTCCCGAATCAGTTTCCTTGATATTTTCATTTTTGCTTGTAACTATTGTAAAAAAACAAGAAAACCCTGTCATCTCTGGGATACCAGGTCCTCATACGTTCCAGCTTTGACTTGGTGCTACTTGATCATGCAAGGGTATGTAATCCTACAGAAACACATGAAATGCCAGTAAGCAACAATCTAAACTAGACTACAAAACCACGTTATATATAATATAATAATAAGTCATGTAATCTTATGATCATCACTTATGTTTAACTGTTCAAATGCTCATGTCAAAGGTTTCCACCTTGTCAACAATTGACATACTGCAGCCCATATTGTCCAACCGATTGTCCCCTCCTTTTCTAACAAATGAAGACAGCCTGCCCTAGTGAGGTAAAGGAGTGTTTTCTAAACCGGAGACTAAATTTTTTCTCAAATTTGCTTGTTCCACTTATGTGTCGGTTGATGTGGCAACAAACATTGTCAGCTGGGTAAGCTAACTTAGGCAAATGAATTAGTTGGGTAAGCTACTTTACCAAGGTAAAACTAATTAATTAATTTTGCCATTGCATATAGAAAATATGGAAGCATAGAAGTACCTCCATTTTCTGTATTAGCTCTCTAGCGTTGTTTGCAGAGACAACAATGTTTCTATCAGATGGCTTAATAAATCCCTCTTCTACGCCATTGTCAAACAATCCAAGCAAGCTATTGTAATATCCATCGACATTTAAGAGACCCACCTGTTTATGCAACAAAAGTACGAAATGAGACAGAGAGAGAGAGAGAGAGAGAGAGAATTAATTCTTGTGCCAATAAATTCTCCAAAAACTACACTTTGTAGGGAAAGTTTTAATTGGTGAGTGAAAATGGGTGTGAAGTCAAAATCACAGAGTCCCTTTCCAATTTGGACGGCTGCTAAGTGGAGGGCAAGATATGACTCATAACCACATACAGCTTTCAGCTTCACACGTGATTTAGATGGCCTGAATAGGAATTCAAATTGTTACTCAATGTGCATAATGAAAAAAGAGATCAGAATTAGCTTGTGGCTTCCAAATCAACATGCTTTATGATCCCCCCCCACCCCACCCCCCCCCACCCAAAAAAAAAAAAAAAAAAAAGGTGGGGGATTTGAGCTATGAGCTCCAGTTGGTCTTTATCATATGAGAGAATGATCTACACTTCATCACTTCATACATAAGGGTTAATTTCTTGAAAAACCAGCTTGGTTCGATGGTGGACAAAAAAATAATAATAATAATAATAACTTCAACTCTCTTCTTTTTTTTTTTCCCCAAAAAACATCTCATCATTAACTTGTTTTAGAATATATATATGACATTTTTAAATAAATAAAAAATGTAACAGAAAAACAGTAGACCTACTACATGTCTTGGCCAAAAAAAATTCTCAAATAGAAAGATCATGTCAAAAGACGACTTATTGTTATCCAGCATTAAAACTGACTAGATTCCGTGGATTGAACTATCTCATGAATAGAGTTTTTCCATATATATGATCCAAAAACAGGACTCCTCCGACACCTACTTCGAAAATTCAATGCAAGAATATCACTCAAATTTGATCAAGTGGATTGTGATCTCAAAATCTGTACACAATTCAATTACAAGTGAATCTTCCTCGAAGCTCCTACTGATGAACACTAATATTTCTTGTACAAAGTGAAATACTTTAATCATTAGCTCAAATTTCCTGCAAAAATACCTCATATATGGTTAGGGGCACTTGCTTTAGCTGTCTCATGGAATTTTAATGGCTCCATTTGTATTTCAAATACCTCATAATTAATAATCCACAATCAAATTTAGGACTCTTGAAATACCCATAAATCAGATTTCTTACTTACCCTTATGATAATGACTTCCACTCTTGAATTGCTGTATTCACAATGATGGATTTGTTCACATAATTATATACAAAACACAATTAAACGATCCAAGTTCTAAGGTACAACCAAGCACACCTTTATGCCTTGTTTAATTGCTAAACGTGCGAGCAATATGTGATTATCTTAATTCTTAACTTTAAAAGACTGTTAATTAACCTCATACAAAGCCATAAATTGTGGAGATTATTTTCCAACATTACCTACCTTTGTCTCACAATTACTTAAGAAATTAGGATTACTATTGATTACTGTCGTCTAGGTTTGTCCCATAGTTTAGATTTCTGTCAAGCTACTCTCTCTTAGGGCCATACCTGAGATTTTGAGCTTCATCCAAGCTTTCTAATTTGCACGTGCTTATGGTGATAAATAAGTATTTAAAAAATGTAAATATGTTACTCAAATTTTGTATAATTTTGTAAAGTGTTTTGGGGAAACACTTTATGTATGCCTTTTTGATGCAAGAGTAAGAAGTAGAAATACATGGAGTAGCAAACTTACTGGTTTGTCATGAATTCCAAGCTGAGACCATGTTATCATCTCAAGCAACTCTTCCATTGTTCCATACCCTCCTTTGTCGATAAAATTTTAAATAATAAAAATGAAAATTACAAAATGAGTGTTGCATTAGTATTTCAGCAATTTAATTTTTATTTCAACAACATCATATGTTCATTTAAAACTCAGATATTCATATCAAGAAGTACAATGAAAAGGAAAAATCCATTTTTTGATTTTTTTCATCTATTCCATGACAGGAACAGGGGGGGATACACGTTACACCATGATTTTGAATCAGATGAGAAATTTCGGGTGGGAGATCTATTCCCTCAATGAATAATTGAACCCAACATGATGTATGCATCATAAAGATTTGCCGTTTCTATTGATTCCTTTTCCAATAACAAATGATATGATTAATTTATGACTCACATATTTTTTTTCATACCAGGAAGTGCAATGAAAGCATCAGCTCGACGAGCCATCTGAGCCTTGCGCTCATGCATATCGGATACAATCAGTGCTTGTCCCACTGCATGGCCTGATATCTGATAATTAACAAGTCATTAATACACACACATACAGAAATTCATATATGCCTGAAGTGGACAAGAGCCACACACCCACAGATTCATACCTCAAGTGGAACAAGAGCTGTTGGGATAACCCTGGCCGGAAGGGGAAAAAAGACCAAGAACAACAATTTTATAAGGATATGTTTGCACTAGAAGAACATTGAAGAAAGTCCACAATATCATGATTTGAAGTTTAATGCTTTTTCTGCTCTCTTACCCAAGAACATGGCATCCACCATCATAAACTGTCTGAGAAACCAATCCCATGAGCCCAACACTCCCTCCTCCATACACTAAATCCATCTTCCTCTCCACCTGTATATTACCATCTTAAAGATCTCAAATAAGCTTTAATTAAAACCCACAATTTTGTATGTGATAGAGAGAGAGAGAGAGAGAGAGAGAGAGGGTACCAATTCTCTTCCAAGATCAAGAGCTGCATCACTGAATATCTTCCTATTCCCTGAATTACTTCCACAAAAGACACAGACCCTTTTGAACTTACCCATAATTCCCTCCTCCAATGAACTCTACAGAGTTCACTTTAAAAGAAGGACCCTTCAGTAGTCTCCAACTCTCCATATCAATATATATATTTATTAAATTATAATATATTGTTTATTAATTACTGTGTGAAGAGCTTGCATTACATATGGGAGATGGGTACATGGCCCATATCTGAATAATGCAGGTTTTTGAGTCAAAGTAGATTCTCTCTTTCTTTTCAATCTTTGTTTTCTATATCCCGTTTGTTTATTATTTGGTGGGTGCACCAATAATAAAAACTGCTCATCTTGTAGTGTAGAGATTACAGAGATATTCAATTCCTCCTTGGTATTGGAATTAGGTGTCTGAAACGGTGGTGGGTTTTGCATATCACAAAAAGAGTCACCTATCCCCACAAATATCTTTCAGATTTTCAGGTGTCATCATATAGAGTCCTTTGGCACTCCCAATGAGATGGTTTAACCAACTAATAACCTTTATTCATAAACATAAGTACTATAGGGATAGAGTAAACTCGACCGTTCACTTACTGGACCTTTTTTGTAAGTCAGCTCCTTGCAATTGATGTATCAACATTCTAGAATCCTGCCATAGTCATGCTAAAGGTCATTATCTAAATCATATAGAGTTCTTAAAATAAAAATATCTTAGAGTGAATCCAGTTCCCTTGTTTTGGCTTAAATTTATGGGGAACCTCTAATATTTGATTAGACCATTAGAGGAGTAACTAAAAGTCTCTGTCGAGTTTTCATAATTGTGCTGCCATCTTTTTCCCCCTTTTAATGTGTGTTTCAGGACCTCTCAACGAAATTGAAATTGATTGGACTAGGTGAGGAAAAATATGAGCCTTTTATTTCTACAACACCAAATAACTACAATTTTCCATCAAACCTCAAGTTTTCAGCTTTGGCACAATCGTCTTGGGCATCTGTCAGTCTATTAACATTTTTTTTTTTTTTGGAGGGTGGGGGGGGGGGGGGGGGTGTTCAAAGGGGTTGAAACCACAAACCAGTAAAATCTTCATGTTGTCAAGCTGGGAAAAATGATCTTAACCTTGATCACAAAAAATAAATAAAGCAATAACATTATATATATATATATATATAGGAGGAGGAGGACAACACTATGCCAAGTGACCAAGTCTTTCTCTAGGGTTTCCTTAGACCCAGTTGTTTACATCTCACCTAATGTTTTTTTTTTTCTTCCGGTAGTTCTTGGGAATCATTTGAATGTGGCCAGAATAGAAGATCATGTGCACTCACTACATATGACATATTAGGGACAAACCCAATCTAGGATTATTTATTAATATTGAATTAGACTATTAGAGGAGAAACTTAGATTCTGTAGGGGTACAAAATCTCTTAATTTAGCATTTTCTATATGTTGGTTTACTCGCAAATGATGCCCACCCTCTCACCTATGATGTAATTGATAGGCTGCAGGGCATGCTATTAAAATGGGTTTAAGCATGCGTTAGAGATGATGATGAGATGGGGGCCGCGGCGGGCCCACCGTTGATTAAACCTAATCCCATTTAAAAGATCCATTGTTTTATTTAGTTGCTTGCATAATCATAGTACTTCTTGTTGAGAAACCAATAAACACCCGAAGATGATCCATAGTCCACAGGACCATTTCATCTTGTGGGTTTGGTCTTTGTTTGCTAAGGTATATTGGGAGTGAAAATGAAAACACTTTCTAAAAGTTGCTTTGTTCGTTTTTTTATAAAATTGGACAACACTACAAAATGGGTTATATAGTTTCTGTTTTGGATATGACACGATCTTTTATGATGTAGGAGTTCTTGCCATGTGAAGTGGTGTGAGGTGGTATGGTTCGCAAGTCTATTTGAGTTGAACCAACTTTGCGTATCCAACAATCAAATCAACTTTGCTTATTTAACAATCGAATCAATGCCAGTGCGCGCCCTTGTAGCCTAATGATCAACATCTCTCCCCATATTGGAAGGGGGGCCTCGGTTCGGGACCCATGGTTTCTGGGTTTGATATTGTTTGATTTTCTGATGTTCTTCCCTTGTACCCAAAATAAAACTAATAATAATACAACCAAATCGATTACCCAAACTCAAGTTTGGCTAGTTTATGCTTGATAAAGAGTCAAGCTCAAGCTGCTCTCTCTCTCTCTCTCTATCTATGTTCTTATCTCATACTCCCCCACCCACCAAGGTCCCAAAATCCACCGAAACCAGTGAACCCCCCCCCCCCCCCCAAAAAAAAAAAAAAAAAAAAAAGTACAAGCATATCAATAACTACGGTTGGCTGGTTTGTCCTTCTTAATAAATAGTCAAGCTCAAGCTGTTCTCTCTCTCTCTGTCTCTCTGAAAAGGAAAACAATATAGAAGGTGAATTAGGAAATGTAGTTGGTGAGATGGTTTCTAAACTGTCATTATTCTGATATAATATGCAGTGGAGACAAGTGACTGGTGATTGATGCTTTAGACATTTCAATAATGTCATTCATGCCTTGGTGTTTACTTTGAGCACTGATCTTGTAAACGGATATTAAAAGTCAATACTAAACAGAAAAAAAAGCTACAAAAAGGGGAAAAGAACAAAGAGATTATCCTTCGAAATTAGTAATTTCGATGATTGGATAATATAATTGTTTGAGGCCATAATTATTGCCTCCAACCATCATTCAAAATGCACTTAAATAGGGACTTGGATCCCACTTGCTACGTCGAAGAGACCACCAAATCACTATCTTATCCAACAGTATCAGATGTCCTCAAATCAGCATAACAACCACTACATACTTATCGTCACATTTCCAATTGGTTCATAACAGTTAATAAATCGAAGTGCAGCATTTGCAGATTGCAATTTTCCTGGTGATCAATAAAACACCGTCTGGTCTGTTTCGGTATGCCAGACCAGACTATTGTGTAATACAGTAATATAGTTTATCATACACAATTCAAGGGGAGAAAAAAAAAAAAAATCTGCCAATTCCGAATCCTTATCACAACCCTTCATTTTTTTCCCAACCATGGGAGGATAAACACCAAAATCATTCATTTTCTCAAACAGAGTTCGATTGATCACCAAGTGTAGCTTTTGAACGTGCAAAAGAATCATTAATGGGGAATTAAATGATGATACAGGAAGAGGTTTGGTAAGATTTAATTACAAGACTGTAAAAGCAAGTATCTTAATATTTATAAATTAATGGGTGCAAGTATCAGCATTCTGACTGATGCTATTCAGCTTAAATGAAATGCCAAGTATTGTTATCCACTTCGCAACGTACCTCTGTTGACAAGAAAGTTGGTGTTTGATAAAATTATCCTTGAAGCACCAAGGAGAGGTGACAAATTAACCTGGCAATGGATCAGATAGGTTTCACGGAAACTTTAGCTCTGGGTGTAGCATGACGCGCCACAAATGACTCAACAAGTGGGTTCACAAGCTGAGGTGCTTCATCCTTCATGCACATCAACATAATATCATAGTCAGAAATCATAGTCACAATACATTTTAAGGGCTCTATGGAGCTGTTCAAGAAGCAGTTTCTTCATGCTAATATTCAGTGAATGCAGGAATCATTATTAATGAGACTTTTAAGATGCCCAACAATTCAAACATATCCTCTCAAACCTTTTGCATGTAGGTTATACTGTCTAAAAAACAGTCAATCCATTAAAATAACCATCTAACCTTTCCAGAAGCTAATTTCTATTGCACAAAATATATGCCAAAAGCCCAAGATCCTTCAAAGCAGTTCTAAAACACCCATTTAAGAGCCACATATAAACACTACCAAATTACAGCCTTGGTGTGTGTGTGTGTGTGTGCATGAATTCTCATGCGCATGAGAGAGAGAGAGAGAGAGAGAGAGAGAGAGAGAGAGAGAGACCTGAGGACAATGGCCAACGTCAGGGAGGACAATGAAATCTTCTACAGAATCAAAATTTCCATAGGCTCTTCCAAGCTCGATGGGTTCCCATGGATCCTTGTCACCCCATGCTACCAAAACAGGGCACTGTAAAGAAGGGGAAAATGGAAAAAGAAGAAGAATGTATTTGTATCATCAAAAGCAACAATAGAATAGCAGGAGTGGAATTTGGCATATTAGGGGTAAATTTAAGAAACTTACCTTAACTTGAGGCAGTAGTTCCTCAGGAAGAGGGCCCTCCGAGTAACAAATAAACGCAAGAAACACATCTGCTGCACCAGGCTCAAGTCCTGGAAGAAGGATCTTCTGAACTAGTTCCTCTGTCACCTGGGATGTGTCATGGTAACACTGAAATGCAATTCATCAGCACCAGTCAACATAGACAAGGACACAAATTGGATTCATTATTTTCTTTTCAAAATACTTTGTGGAGACTAATGTTGTTCAGAATTAAATTTCTTGCAAGTACGAATCCATTATACTTTTTATCCACCAATGGCTGGTCTTATGATTATCACTTCTAATTTTACATTATTATTATAAGTGTTCTTGAAACTACAGTTTCTGACTTGAAAGTGGAAACATTACAGCATCCCCTGCACCTCTACTTCAAACATCTAATCACATAAAACTCAATAATTTGATATATGAATTGCAATTGTATCCTACCTGCTATAGATAATTTTATAAATTTTCTTCTCCACAACATTAGGACTTCTGATGTTTGTAACCCCCATAAATACTTGAATAGTAGTCGTCTATAGGACATCCAAGTCTAACAATAATGAGGTGGATTTTAATATGAAAAAATTCAATCAAAAAATGCATTACACAGTGAACGAGTATCCATATCACTGAGAAAAGCTTCAACCATATTCGACCAAATAATACACCCTAATCTTGCTACATAAGTTTTTGTAACTTTTTTTTTTTTTTTGAGGGGGGGTGGGGGGCCTAACGAGGTATACAAACTTTTGACCCAACTAACTCTCCGACGGGTAAGGCCACCGCCACTCCACATTAGTTAACGCCCAGAAAACCCAGCTGGTAGCTGCCCCAACGTTTAAGTATCAAGTCTTTTCAGTTTTTAGAATTTTTACCAGTATGACAACAGCCAATTGGTAATGTTATCATCTGCTCATCTAATGTGTGCATGCACACACATGCACACAGCATCATGAAGAAAAGTGTAGACTATAACTTATGTGTTTATTATTTATGTTTCTTCTATGCTAAATCTGATCTTGCCACACACGTTTGTCCACTTCAATAACAAGTGTTTAAAGTATCTAGTTTTTTAGTTTCAAAATTTTTGGAGATGCTATTATCATATTAAATTGCAAGCATAAGCACATATGCACAAGAACACATGCAAACATACACACACACGACCAAGAAAAGCTCCCGTCATAACTTATGGCAGTTACCTTCTGATTTTCTCCAATCTGGCCATGCCAGTCTACTTCAAAGAGTGTTAAAGTAACAACCCTTTTCATTCATGAAGTTTTACCAACGTGATACCTACCAATTTGATATGTGATTATCCTATTATCATATGCACAAATACACCATAGACAATGATTTCACTGCAGTGAATGTCAGCACAAAATAGGATATGTTCCATGTGAAAGACCCTCTCCAATGCTATGGATGGTCCAGTCCAATCATGGACCATCCATATCAGGTGGGCACCACTGGATGTGAATGGTCCATAATATGAATGGTCCATGATTGGATTGGACACCCAGTGCACTGGAAAGGGCTCTACAGCCATAGGTACATAACTCATAATAAGCTGGCAGGCATTCCAACAGTACAACTACCAAAACTGAAACAGGTAGAAAGCCTAACGCGCTAACAAAAATAGAAATAATCATAAACACTATCATGGAAAGAATAGAATGAATATAAAAAGGCGTGTATCTGTGCATGTGTGGAAATAGGAAGAATATGCTCAATGATGCATAGACAAGCTTGCCTATGCATGTTGTCATTGAGTGACACATGGCACATATTTGTGACCCGCCTCTTTCAATAAGATTGGCCCACTCCTTGATCTTCACACAATTATCAATCCTTTTAGTGCTCTACAGCTACTGATCCATGCATTTTAGCTGTTTATGCAGGCAGATGGATTTTGTATCCAGATTAATACATGGGTGGAGCAGATTATTGCCCGTATGGAGAATCAGAGGCAGACTACCCTTGTCAAAGAGAGGGGGCACAAATACATGTCACATGTAACTCAAATACAGCACTCATATGAAAGCTTGCCTATGAGGCTATGATCATTCATACAATATATATATGCTTAGTTACATCTATAAATATGCATGGAAGTTGCCAACCAGTGAGCATTCGCTACCCAAATTGGATGAACAGGTAATGAATGACAGGCAAACATACCCCCAAATTTAAATTTTAAGTTTCATAGAACTACAATAGGTGGATCCAATGTGGATTCAAAAAATGTGTTAAAGTATCAAATTCAGATCTGTATAGAACCTGATCCATTTACAGGAACAGTCCTGTTCCAAGTAAACCTTTAGTTTCCTCTACAAAACAGTACCATACAGGAGGATCCTAGCACCTCAAACACACCTTGGCCCCTGGAATGTGGATCTTGTTTCTTGTCTCATCAAAAGTTCACTTACTATGCCAATTCATTAATTAAAAAGAATTTTACAAAACAGAATAATTGCCTCAAGAAACCTAATTTTCTAATAATTTCAGCAAATGTACAGGTTTTACTGGTAATTATCATGATGGATTTGGGTTGACAGGAGCAACCCAGAATACATTGGAAACAACAACAACAACAACAAAACCCAATATTTTGGCTGATCAAAAAAAAAAAAAAACCCCAATATTTTAGCCTTCAAGTATGATTGTAGACCTTCCAAAATTTTGGAGAATTATGTTGCAATGGTGTTAATGATGTTAGGATATATTTGTATATATTTTATATCCTAACAAATGACTACCGTAGTAAATATGTGTTGGTTATGATAATTCAAATTAAAACTTTCCTTCTTTTCGTGGACTCGACATCATAAGCACTATTACCTAAGATAACCAAAATACATTCATGTTGTCATATAGGAATACCTGGCAGAGAATGTTCCTTACAGACTGCGGTGTGGCAACAGCCTTGAAAAAAATTTACCCAAAGCAGTATCCCTGCCACAACAGCATGACTATCTCACATCCAAAGATGGTAAGTTTTAAACTCCAAAAATAGATAGAAAGAAACTATTAAACTCATTTTTTTACCTCAGCAAACTCTGAAATGATCTGATCAATGGTCTTCCATACCCAGGCTGCTTTTTAATATGAAGCATACGGAGAGATATATTTAAAAGGACAATACCTTTACAGATCTGAGGCTCCAAAACCGCTGCCTGTAGACCAACAAGTCCTAAAAAATAAAAATTAGAACAATTAGGGGCATCTAGTGTTTAATCTTTACTTTCTACATATTAAGAAATGTGAACAATCGAAAGATCTATTAGTTTTGTAAGAAAATAAAATATCAGGAAGAAGAAAGTATCAATGGTGTTGAAAGAGGTGTGTATCGTAACTTGTAAGAATGGTATGCTGTTATAATTGAAGTTAAGCATATTATGGGACCGTCTGAAGACTGTGTACTGCGTAGCCACCTATTCCCAAAATAAATTACTTTCCCAAAAACTAAAAACAAAACAAAACAAGAATTTCATGATAATAAAACCTCCTAGCAAGCCTAGTTGATACACCAAGTTGAACTCAGAAATTAAAATTACAGGGGAAAAAGAAGAGGGCCGCGGGGGGGGGGGGGAGGTGAAGAAGATAGACTAATCTTAAACCTCACCCAATATATATGAATAGGCATAAGAAAGAAAAAGGAAAAAAAATGCCATGAATGTTATTCCTTTGATCTTTTGCAATCAAATTCTGAGAGAGAAATCAATTAAACATCACAAATAATAACCTCAGATTAATCCTACCAAAAAAAAAACAAACAAACACACAATATAAAGGAGTCACCTCCGATAGAATTGCATATGAAGAATGCTTGATCTTTGACCACGTCAATACAAAACTCATTTAGCTGGGTGGCCCATGTCTCGAATGTATAAAAGGTGTTTATTCCAAACTCACGAGGATTTGGTTTATCTGAGTAACCATAACCAATAAGATCAATTGAGTATACCCTATGTGAGTTTGCAAGAACTGGAATATTTTTCCTCCAATGGTCACTGTAAAGAAAGACAAGTCAGTCACAAATAATGACCTAAACACATTAAAGATGCAACAAAAGATCGAAAAAAATGAAACTTTCAACATTCAAAAGTTAATACATTGTAAAAACATGCATAACCCTTGGGGCAAGCATCATGGATTCATGGCTTAAGCCGCATATTCAGTTTATGAAGTTCTTTTGAAGCTCCAGGCTTATTTACAAAGCAACTTTGCTTCCTCACTTGAGTGCATGACTAATTCCACTAGTTGCGTACATCTTTAAGCATATATTATTATGATAGTTTCTGAGAAACTCACCCCACAGTTATCAGCTTTGATATTCAATACTTTTTCTTCTCCTTAATCATAATATCTTAGCCACTTATGACCCAGTAAGGTCATTTAGGTGGAATCATTGGGCCACTTTTCTCAAGAAGCAAAATCATTTCTAGTGGTGACAACTGGAATGAATAAGTGCATATGTATGTCCCAAAAATTATAATGCGGGTTTGTTCTTAGGATAGTGATACTTTATGATTAACCATATACCAAAAAGATGCACAGATTAGTTATAGTAGCTAATTGTGTAAATTAACATTATGCTTTGAATAGTGGCTGTTACTACAGCACATCACTCGATAGTCGATACGCCCCCATACAGGTATCAGTATTGGTAGTATCCACCCACATTTATAGGTCATCACAAACTTAGTAAAAGGCAATGTCTCCAATGGGGCATCTCAAGTAGCGGACGATGACTTCATGTAGACCTAAATGAGATGAGGCATTAAAACTAAATGAGATTGATCCATGGTTCTGTGAGCTTTCACACAAATTGACTGAGAATGAATTTAACAAAATTTGAAAAAAGTAGAGTGGTAAAACCTTGTGCCATTCGAAAAAATGTTTTGCCTTTAACCTCCCACAAATTATCCCACTCCCAAAACTACCTTAATTTAAAACGAATTTATAGTTTCAAAGCATACATACAATGGAAAACATGATTATAGATTAAGCATGTATGTACTGAGCAATTTGTGCATTTAATACCTATAGCAATTAGTTGTCTGCTAATGAGAAGCAAAATGTGAATGATGTAGACCTGTTTGCTCCAAAACCATGAACTAAAACCAATGCAGGGCCACTGCTCCCACAACACTGATAGCGAATTTTATAACCCCTCCAGTTCCACATACTACAAGACAAAAGAAATCACATATGAGAGAGACAAATTTATCAAGCTTCACCACTTTTCAAAATCCCAACATAAACACCCAAATGAAGGCTAACAAAAAGAACATGAAACTGGGGCAATATACAAAGAATCTATACTACCAATACAGAGAAATCTCAGCCATTTACGCTCAAAATTTTACCGCAATAATCCATAAAACAATTAACAATCTTACTTACTCTACAAAACAAGTGAAGATTGTGTAAAGAATAAAAATTAAAAATTAAAATAGAGTAATTAAAATGGAAGTGGAGTGAACAACTATGGTACCAAAATCAAGTTTTTACCCTCTTATATTCTCTCAAGTTGGGATATGAGGGTACCCACACTGCTCGCTGAGCTCTTCACGTATTCCAACACAAAGCACTGGACCACTATAATGCACACACATCCCACCATCATAAATTGTCTCTAAGCAGATAAGCATTTTTTCATACCATTTATCAGATTCGAAGCAATATACAAGGATCGTCACCGGCAATATTATGGATGAATTTCATCTGCGACACAAGTCGTAGCCACTGATCATGCATGTGTGATTGTCGCGTCTGGTCAAACAGCTGACAGCCATGATCAATGGCTGTGATTTGCGTCACATATGAATTCATCCACGATGTTAGGCAGTTGACCATATTCATGTGTGAGCGTTCCAAGGCAGCCCATTGTGCATTTTTTGTTCTTTTAACAATAAAAATCAAACCCAACACCCTATCACATCAATACAAATGCCTTTAACACTGTGCCATGACAGCATTGGCATGGTGCATGTGTCATTATTTCATTAAAAAAAAACTCTTATTGCTAAGGCCATCTGAATCACCGACTATTGTTACCAAAGCTATTAAGCTCCATTTCGAAAATCAGATTATTCACAGTATAACATAGTAATTATAAGCATAAGACATAATAGACCCTACAAATAAATACACAGTGCCCACATAAACCCTCAAAACAGATACAAATTCATATCAAATCAAAAAAATTTAAAGACTACAATTAGAATTTAAAAAAACAAAACAGAAACAGAAGTGCAAAGAAATCATAGGGTGTACCGGGTTTGGACTTCAAGTTCAGGTTGATTTTTTGTGGTTTCTTGAGTGGAGAGGCTCTGGTCTTTGGTTGGTTCCTCAACTGAATAGTCATTCAAACGAGAATGTACGGCGGACCCAGTTGAATGAAAGCCAGAATTTTTCGAAATTTTGTGAGAAATCGTGAAATCAGAGAAATGGGTTCGAACAAATGGGATATATGATGTAATCTTATTGCTTCTTCGGGAGTTCGGAAAAGGAAATTCCAGCTTATTCAGGGGCAGCGTTGGAGAACTAGTGCTTGCCATCTTTGATGACAGAGAGTGAGGAAATATGGGTGTCTCCGTGTGTGTGTGTATATGTAGAGAGAGAGAGGAATAGTACAATGGAGTTTTTGAGAGATTTCGAGAGGTCAAGAGGGGCAACCAGAAGCGAGTGGCTTGGGTTAGAGGATGATTTGGCTAGCTTTGCCAGCTCGATTTGTCTTTTTGCGGTCCACGCGGCGAACATGCAGGCTGCACACTTTTCATGATCCTATGTGGAAAGGGCCCCACCTAATACGGCAATAGGGACCTGTTTGGCAAGTGGATTATTGTGACCCAATAGGGTCCAAAGGCTTTTCCTAACAAAACTCTGGGTTTATGTTAATCATCATTAAGACGAGTGAAGTTCAAATTCTCCGCTTGTTTAAAGGATGTTGGATTTCTACTTGGTCACGCCATCATACGCAACGCCATTTTGAAGAGTGATTTGGATTTGGTGTAGTTATTGTATGGTACAGTAAACACAGGATCGATAGCATAGGGCAAGAAAGAGAAATGGATGATTGAAATTTGAAAAATATATTTGACACCCGACACCTAACAGTCCTCCATTTCTTTTTTTTACTCACGTGTCATTGATCCTACGTTTACTGTATCATTCAATAAAAGTAGCCAACTACACTAAATCCGCCTTGAAGAGCATATGTGGCTGAGTCATAAATTTATTTTTATGGGATTGAATTTTATTTACATTTTTTCTTCCTAAAATTTTGTCTAGTTGATAACGTTTTATGTATAGCATAATAACGGGACAACAAACTTGTTACATGTTATTAATTTATTTGCTCATAATGTTCAAGTAAACCAATAAACATGTGTGTGCACTAAGGAGAAAGAGCCAGAGAAAAATGTATTTTGATAGTTGAATTTGAACAAAATTGAGTGAGTAATTTAAGGGAAAAAAATGAGATATTTGTATGCAAATTAATTTCTTAAAAAAAGGTTTCGCGACAGAAGAAAATGATAAATTTGATATTAGAGAGGAAATAAAAATAAAAATAATAATGATAGGAGTCAATATGTAAATAATCTAATTTTTATAGACAAAATTGAAAAAAAAATTATATATATATATATATAATAATGATAGGAGTCAATATGTAAATAATCTAATTTTTATTGACAAAATTGAAAAAAAAAAATTATATATATATATTGTGTAGGGGCCATAGCAGCCCCCACTCGCCCCCCTTGCGGCTCCGCCACTGCAACAAATTGAAAAGTAGTAGCACACCCAGTGATTTTTTGATGGGCTTAATTCTAAATTGATACATTGTGGGAGGGTTGGTTTAAGTTGTTAAATCAAGTTTGGTAACAATATGTCATTTTGCTTTTGTTTTTTCAGATTGTGAATTATGACCTAGTCTTTTTGGCTTTAAATTCTTGAAGATAGAAGAAAAATTTTCTCTTTATATGTTATATGGTATAGTCATATATAGAATGGTAGGTTAGCGATTCTTCAGGTACAATCATGTCCTCTAAAGTCTCATCATAACGGTTTGATTTTTGAGCCTTTTGACCGTGAGTTGCCGACTGGTTGGATAAGTTTCTCTTTGGTTGGTAGTTCTTGCCACGTGTACTGTTTTGAGATCGCTGTTTCATGTTATTATGGTACATTGAACTGCATATTCAAATGCCAATAAATAAATAAATAATGAATAAATAGATAAATAACAATGTCTAGTTTTCTGTTTTTTTTTTTTTTTTTTTTTTTTTTTGGGTAGTAGAGAAAAATCAACACCAAATAAAATAATGATTAGTGTATTGCATGTACAGTGTATTTTTGGGGAATTTTAGATTGATCAGGCCATACGGGTAAATAATTACAATTAGTAGTCATTGTTAGTTAAGTTAATAGTTATTTATTAAGTAGTTATTAATAATCTGTACTAAACTGTAATTATTTTGTCATAGCGGACCAATCCACAATTCCCCCTTTTTTATATTTTATTATTTTTCCTTCACCGGTCAATCAGAGTTGCTCATGGGCATATCACACGATACCATTGGGGGCTTATGGCGCAACGCTGTTTGCTTCTCTTACCCTCGTGATGAAGAAGGGAAGGTGCAAATTGCTTTCACTCTTCCCAGCCCCACACGGCCACACCCCCTCATCCCATTGACACTTTAAGGGGAAATGACAACTTAATAGGGTGACCATGATTCTCATTGAGCCTTACTTTTGTCCCCTGGACACCTTAAAAGTACAATTCGATCACATGGGCTCAACATGAATATAGGGCTCATCGTGTACCTTTATGTAGTAAAGAGACCAGTTAAGGAAAGAGCCTAGTTGAGCTTTGTGGTCTAATGGTGATATAGCCTTATATGTACAGGTGGGTTTTGGATAGTTACGAGTATAAAGGTTAATTCCCCTCTTATATAACCTTTTTAAAAATAAAAAACCAAGAATTTTCATTTTCATTCAATTCCGATTAAATAACAGACACCTAAAAATAGAAAAGTAAACAATAAAAATAAAAAAATTATTGTGAGAAGGTCATTTTAATTATTCTAATCTCAAAAATCTGTTATTCCAACACAATTGGATAGAATTTAAAATTTTTGTCTTTTTTTAATTTTATTTTTTAATATACTTCTGCATTGTTTAAATTTTAGCTAATAGGAAAATTATTTCATGACTTTTCTAGATAAAAATTTTTTAATGAAAATTTTAGATATTTATCTCTTTTTTGGCTTAGCTATGAGAGACATGAAGATTATAGATAGGCCAGGCTCCAAATTTCTTAGATTTTATATCCCAACCACCACTTGTATGTTTTTGCTATCTCTCACACAAGAGTAAAACCTACATGTTATGGGGTTTCATGTGAGAATGAAGATGAGGCTCACTCTTTAAGAGACTGAAAACAAAAAATGAAATAAGGGTTTTCTTAACGTATACCCTAATGTCATGTTTGTTTGATTGGAATGGAATGGATGGAATGGAATCTCATTCCAATTCATTCCAAACAACATGTTTGGATGAAGTAATTAAATAGGAATGGAATCAAACAATAGTAGTGAATTATAATGATATTCATTCAGCGATGTTTATTTCAATCTTATTTTCATTCCAAACTATTTTGAGAATGGAATCAGATTCCATTCCCACCCATTCCATTCCAACCAAACAAACATGGCCTAAGGGCAAATGTTAAGTTGCAATTACTAATCCAATCATTGCATTGGAAATTATGAAAATGCATTGTAAATTATGAAAGTTGCCTAGAAAAATATGAAAATGATTGGAATATTGTAAAAACACATTTTTCCATACAATAATTGGGTTATTAACATGTGCCCATAGGACACACATTAAGAAAACTCATAAAATAAATAAACTAATAAACAAAAAAAAAAAAAAAAAGGTAAAACTGTGGGATGGCAATGCTTCAAAAATAAAATTCACTTGAAAAGCATGACTGTATATTGCATTTTAGGACCGTTGGGGACTCTTGGGCACTTGGGACCCAATTAACCAACACAAATTTTCAAATGACAGATACACCCTCGAGCTGATAGGCAGTTGAAGAAGTGCCAGAGGGTTTAGAAAAGAAAGGTTGTTCTGTCTAACATTTTCTGACCACCTCTTGGTTAGAACGTTTGGTTGGCCCTCTGGCCCTCTCTCTACTCCTTTTACCTTCTCAGCCGGTAATACCCCCCACAAACAAACCAAGAATCTACTGGTCAATACGACCCAACTAATCCAACTATAAGCCCCATTTTACAAAGCCTATATGTATGTCATGAGTCTTCTTCACTCGTTCGATACCTACACCTGTCCTTCACCCCCCCCCCCCCCCCCCACCCCCACCTCGATCACCCCATCGAATAGGGCCTCATATAAAAATTTTCTGAACCTTCTAATCGAGGAACCCTCTTCTCTGTTTATACCCTTTCACATTCTTTTGTTTTTTTTTTTTCCAAAGCTTTTAAGCTCTCTCACATATCCTTGACCCCCCCCATTCATCATTGTGTCATTATACGGCGACGCATTTGGCGAAAAGGCTCGAATAATGGCGACCGGTTTTTTCGAAAGCATGATTTTTCTCGCTCCGACGTTTCCGGGTGAGTTGCTCATTAGCCTCATAGCTAGCTAGTTAACACTTCTTTTTTATCTTGGATCATCTTTTGTTTTTTGGGCTCACAATGATAAAATTTCCAAACATATTGCCTCTATGTAAAGTGCTTTTCTGTTTTTCAAATAATGCTTCACATAAACAAACTCAAACGTGCCCTTAAGGTTATGTTCTCCTTTCATGAGTAGTTTTTTTTTTTTTGCACGTGTTTAGTTCTTTTTTTGTTTGTTCATTTGATATCAGACATATACAGGAAAAGGCATGGTATGGGGGAAGTTTACTACGTTTGTAATTAATTTTTGTGAGAAAATGCTCTTGTGCAAAGTGTTTTCATATGTTTCTTAAAACTAATTTGTACAAACTGAAAACGCCCTTAGGCGGAGCCATTTACCAATGGAGAAATATTAGTGATCATTTTTGTTATGCAGAATCATTGTCCTTAGGATCACCTGTCTTGCATTAGCATTTGGGAAGAACTAGGGCCCTAGCACGGTTGGTGGAGAAGGTTATTTCTATTTTCTAAGACATATACTACGTTGGGTTTGAAAAATAAATGTTTCATTTACCCTTCTTACTGGTAGAGTGGATGACGTGGGTTTAATCTTTTCTAATGACTAAAGAATTGATTAGTCATGGTTATGCACCTAAGGAGACACATAATATCTGCATTTGTCAAAAAGTAAAACAACTAAATTACCAAAGTAAACATACTTTTTGAAAAGTAAAACAAGTTAATTACCAAAGTCCACTTACTTTATGGTGAAATAATAAGCTGGTTCCATGTCACTATGCAATAGGCACTTGTATTTTAATATGATGTAAAAATATGAAAAAGTGTTTGGTATTTTAGCTAAAGATAAGGCAAATCTCATTACAATATAAATGGATTGACATATTGAGATTAGAACAAATAACTTTGCAGCCATTGATTATATGATTATGCTATAACGATAATAATCCACTTGCAAATCGATCCCGAACAATAGTTGCAAGACTATAGGGTAGGAATTGGGGGGATTAAAGTCATGCGCTGGATTTTGGTCACGGGAGTGAAAATAGTGTGCAAAAAAACAAAAACAAAAACAAAAACAAAAAAAAACAAAGCAAAATAGATGTCACTTGTCATGAAACCGCGTGACCCTTTGGTATTGACCCCCTATTTCAATTACTATAAATTTTTTTTAAAAATAAAATGAAATAAAAATCATTTAATCTTAGGAACTTGGATTTGAATGCATTCTTTATTCTTAAAATCCTATGTATGATATATTTTTATTAGATTTATTGCAAAGACAAACTATGATGTGGGTAAGCTAGACAGAAAATGCTTGGACCCACTGCTTATAGTGTCCGTTTATAGCCACCCTGGTTATATATTGTACTAGATTGTTTGGATCAACTTGGCAATACTATAAGGCTCGGTTTGCAATTTGGAAGTATTTCATTTTTTTCTCATATTGGGATAATATTTTTTATTTTCAAAAGCAAGAAAAGTAATTTGCAAACTAATCAACACATAATATATGATAAATTAGTTGGACTGTTGGATTATTTTTTCTTCTTTTTTCTCAGTTTCTTAAGAAAATGGAAACGGCATTTCCAGGAATATAAAAAAATAAAAATAAAAATAATTAAAATAAAGCAAGTACCATGGAAGAATCAGATGGTCAAACAAGTTGCATCTTAACCTACTTTTGTGTGATAGAAAAAAAGTCAATTATCTACCAATCAGACGCACTAAAGGACTGGTAGCTTGAGTTGACGGTCAGATATGAGTCTATGAATAAGAGGTCAAACGCTATAAATGCCCCGGCCCATAAGCTTTGTCCTAAGAAAACAAAAAACAACAAAAACAAAAACGAAAAAACAAAAAAACAAAACAACAAAAACAAAATTCTATACAGTCAAATTAACACCGCTTTGCATATCTTAGTGCCATAATTAACATTAATATTTTCTTGGACCGTTGAACCTTTCTTTGCTGCTTATGTTAATGCACTTACTGTAAATGCTCTGTTTTTATTTTATATTTTCTGTGATTTTTCTAATGTGTAATAGTTATCACGCCGTTAAATCTCTATTCGTGGAAGTCAACTCCTAGTCTCTCGGGGCATCGACTCTTTTTTATTTTTTTATTTATTCGTATAGAACAATATGACATGGGTGTGAATATGGGACACGGGTATATCTAAACATGATTATTGTGGAAGGACTTGTTGTTAAGTTGAACCAAGAAAAGAGGATGGAGAGAAAGGAGAAAAATACCTTGTTTCATAGCATTCTCAACCCCGTTTGAATCTTAGTATTAGATCTTTCTTTTATTTTTCAGCTTTTTCAAACATATACATACGCTAATCCTAGATCATTTCTAACCTATTCTCTCTTTTTCATCCCCCTTTTCTTTGGGGGGAAGGGGTGTTTAGAGACTTTCTCGCTCTTTGCGTATCTTTGATTTTAAGAATTTGATAAATCATATTCAAGTTCATGCAACATGGGTCCTAGTCAGGGCATCAACCTTGAGTTGGGGTAGTACAAAGGATTAACTCTTTAAGGCGCTGGTATGCATTCTTCACCAAGGCTCCATTTAATTTTTGGAAGAAAAATATTAGCAATCGAGAAAGTATTTATCCTAGGTGTAATTGATTGTTAAAGTATTTATCCTAGACTTAGTAGTGTTCAGTTCACTTATTGAGTAAGAGATCTCAAATTAAAACTTATGGAGAAAAATTGATACCTATCTGTTGATATCAAGGGCCAAGGGATTTAGGATAGATTCTATAAATTGGTAAAAATAGAAAAAATGGTTGTTAAGGAAACATAGGAGAGAAAAAATAAATTAAATATGGTAGCGAGGTTGTTAAATTTTTGGTTCCTCTATTTTCCTCTTAAAATAGTAAGCATCACTGATGGGCCGGGCTTCCGCCTGAAAATTGCCTAATTAGGCATTAGTGCCCCTTGAGTTCATATTAAAGGGAACGGCTATCGCCCACCTTTTTATCAAAACCCCCTATAGTTTAGGTTTGTAAGATTTTATGAAAAATATAAAAGGTTCTTACAAAAATTGGCTACTATGTCCAATAGAAAACATCATTTTAAACAACTTTACAGAAAAAGTCTTTCCAAAATTTGTCGTTTAAGTAGACTTTTTGGTAAAAAAAATGAAATCAAGGTTATAAATAGCTAAAAAGTCTATTAAAACGATAGATTTTGGAAAAACTTTCTTCTGAAAAATTGTTCAAAACGATATTTTTTTAGTTTACACCACGACCGATTTTCGTAAAAACCTTCTACATTTTGTATAAAATTTTAAAAACCTAAAGTATGGGGTGATAAAAATGGGGTGCAATAGCCGTTCCCTAATGCTTTTTCCCTTTGTAGAAGCCAGGAAGCCACTATGTTGACTATTGGGGTGCGGTCTAATACTCGAAGCTGGAAAGTAGGCCGCACATTGGGTGTGCCAGCTGAAGCCCATTCCCATAGGCCGATGATTTGGTGGGCCATAAGTAGGCCTCGATGGAGGTTTGAGGCCCAAAGTTGAGTTCAATATAGGGACAAGACTCAGGACATTTGTTGACCCATATCATGCTGCTAGTACATGCAGTGAACTATGTTCTTGAATCCGTGGGCTTTCCCGTTGTTGTGTGGTATGGGTGAACCATGTAAGGGGCAATTAAATGTGAAGGAATACTGGGCTTGATTTGTGGCCCATTCCAAGTAACATTAATTAGGCCCCATAGAGTTTAATGCTCTGAATTAAGTTTGGACCGGGTATACTGCCCAGCCGAATAGAGCTGTCAATTAACATTCTCTTGTGCTATGTTTGGTAGGAAGGATGGAAAGGAAGAAAGAAAGAAAGATGGAAGGAATGGACTTTACATCCCTAGGGAAGGAAAACCTTTTTTCCTTCCTATGTGTTTGGTTTGATGGATAGAAAATGGAAGGAAAGATAATTTCCTTCTTTCCTGGGTATTTGGTATAGAGGAAGGAATGAAAAGAATAGATACTAATTTTACTATTTTACCCTTAAATATGTAGTAGTAATAATAAATCAATAATAAGCATAGGGGTAAATGTGTCTTTTAAGACCAATTCCCCATTTTCCCTCCCCCTTTTCCCCCCACTTTTGGGAGGATTCCAAAAACTTAAAAAGGAAGGATTTGCCCCTTCCCTCCCGGCCCCTTTCCTTCCTTCCCCCACTCCCTTCAACCAAACACGCACAACTATCCCTATCCCTCCTTTTTTCTTTCCTCCCCTTTCCTTCCCTTCTCTTTTCCCCCAACCAAACACAAGGTTGGTGGAGTGGATGAAGAAACAAGGAACCTAATCAGGCAAGCTTGATCAACAAGGCCAATGGATTGCATGATCATGCAGCACCTATAGGAGACCAAGGATGGGAACCACCATTTTGACTGGCATAGCAGAAGCAAGGCAACGAGAAGCCGAGGTCACAAAGAGGTCTTCTTAATTTCTTCTTCCTTTTTGCTTGAGTAATGGTTAGATGTTAGTACGTCAGCATGAAGATAGGTTTTCAAACCATCCAATATCATGCTAATGAGACTTTAGTGCTTCACCACTTAGGCTAAGTGGGGTATCTCCCACACAGGTCATCAAAAAAAAGTAATGACCAGAAAAAAGAGCCAAACTCGAGGTTTACTAAAGTAATTTTTACACTATGCTATATAAATTTAACATATTTTATGAAACATAGAGATGCTGTCTTTAATACACTGTTTATTTAGAAGGATTATGGTGGGCTTTGAAGCCATCCAATCCATCACCTCACTCTATGTGATACTAATCCTGGACCCTGTACTAGTCATATATTCACGTAGTTTTGCATGTTGAATTTCTATTTTTATTTCTATTTATATTTATAGAATAAAATAAAATGTTATGTAGTGCTCAAATGGGGACTACCCTGTATATCTTAATTCTTAAGGAGCTAGTTATGGATTCAATATTATGCTGTCTCTTAGCAGACTTCATTTTTATCATGCATTGATAACTTGCCTAACAAATATGATTCGTGAGGACCGAAGCTGACATCAAGTAGTTCGAATTAAGGCTTTGTTAAGTTGAGTAGTTTAAGAACAACTTTAGCTAGTGCTACGTACTTTTGAGGGCTAGTTTTTTCAATGAGTAAATTCATTTCTGGAAAAACACTCAAGCTGGCGTCAACCCATCTTACTGCTTCCAAATCATATGAAAGTTGACTTCGATCATTTTTGTTTTTTCTTCTTCTTTGTTGGAAGAGCTGTATTCTACCCTTGTGGGTCCAACAATATTTGTCATTCTCTATATCCAATGCTATCCATATACTGTTGAAAAGAACATTAAAGAACATGCATGAAGCCTAAAATTCTTGATGCTCTTCCTTTTCCATGAGCTTCTTATTGTGTTTCTTTTCAATGCTATATTATCTTTATCGAGTTAATGATATTTAGTATTCCATTTTCAGGAGGATTTACAAGTATATTCCACCACATTGGAGATTTTAGATCATTGAGATAGTTCACATGCACGACCTCTATGACCAATGGAATTCAGCCGAAGGAAGAAATTGATTTGGCACTGTCTTCACTGCACATTGGTGATCTACTGTACTAATAGTAAGTGGTTTCCTTCATGTATATGAAAATGGCTAACGATGGAAATTTCTATCTTAATGCTTCATTGAATTATTAATTTGTTGTAGTACTCAAATCATTTTCTATGAACGTAAATTTACTAGCTACCATTTAAACTTCTGTTCTGTATATCAATTAATCGTATACATGCATAATATAGATATCGGTTAGATAGTTTAAATATGAACAATTAGAAATATGACACAATTAATATATTAGAATTTGGTGCAGATACTATTATTTTTCCTAAAACCTCTAATGGTTCATGTACTCGACTGCTGCTTGTTGGGATAAGGCTTTGTTGAATTGAGTTTGAGTTTGTTAGGAATTACTTAATTTGACAATAGCTTCTTAAGAAACGTAGTGATCATAACTTTCTTATGTGCATGTAAACATATTTTAACAGAAAAAACTTATTTGTTGTTTAACAATAAAATAATCTATCTTCTAATTTTGATAGAAAATGCATGGGAAAATTTGTGGAATCACGTAGACCATAGAAAATTTTAACTGAGCTGAGAAATCTTTTACAACACCATATAATGAATTGCTTCATAGTTTTAATTGATTTGGGTATATTTCAGAAACCACTAGATGAGCCTAGCTCATAGTTTCATTCTACAAAACCAAAGCATATTTAATTGATTTGGGTATATTTCAGAAACCACTAGATGAGCCTAGCTCATACTTTCTTCTACAAAACCAAAGCATATTGTGTATCTCAAATTAAAAATGCTAGGGAATATATAATTTAACTTGCCTATAGGGCTGTCCATCCAAATATATATGTAGGTATAGTGAGTATACATTCCATGAATCCTATAAGCTCATATGAGGCCATTGAAACAGAATAATCATGAGGCCATTGAAACAGAATAATCAGAGTATTAAGATATCTAGATCCGCAGTAGACACTTAAACTTCCCTTATGTGTTAGAAACTACCAACGGCAATGATTGATATGTGTCAACTCTTTGGTTGTGGTGCATGCTCACTATCAGATATTTAGAATTCATTACCTTGCAGAAAGAAACCATGGGAAACAATTGACAAGGTAGTAATGAGAAGGCTAATGCATACCACAAATTTGATGGGATAGAGCTGATACCCACAAATTTTAATATTTTATGTAAATTATATAAATAAACAATATGTACATATATATAATTAAATCAAACCCAAAAGATAGACAAAGGATCTAGCTAGGACAAAGAAAATGTAAAAGACACGAATGATATATATCTTATTCTAGTTATTGCTAAGTAGGATTAAATGGCTGCCATTACTTGAATTAGTCTTCAAAAGAATCTCCATATTTGTATAGATTTGATCAGCATCTAGCTTCAGATAAGGTCTCCAACATTATACTCATTAACCTTTGAACAAACATTGAAGCATGAAGCTATGCCCTCAAATTTATCTTCTTCTTCCCTTCTTCTTCTTTCTTTCTTTCCTTCTTTTTTTTTTTTTTTTTTTTTGTCTTTTTGTTTTGTTTTTTTTTTTTTTCGATCTCATCCAAAAAATTATTACCTGAGGTAGGGACAGCTAGTATCATTTTTAGTTTTCATGATTGATCCCAATTCAACAAAAACTTTCTTCAATAGAATATATCCATCATCAGTCTTCCCAATTTCAGTCATGAAACCAACACGCGCCCTTATATAGCATTCATGTTGTCTCTTCATTGTATCTCGATGAGATTTACAACAAATGTATCACTTACAGTCTCTAGAATATTCACCATATATGTACTGATAAATATAACATCTTTTGTATATATGTGTGTGACATTATCAATAGATGAACTTGTGAGTATATCAAAGTGTGATTTATTGCCATGATAAAGGAATTTGCTATATATATACACTGAGGCTCCCCAAATTTTGCCCTTCTCTGGTCATTGATTTTCACTCAAATCAGTGAGCTCCGCATCCTATTTCATTATAATCCTGATGGCATCCATGGATTATCCATTAACCATCCAACCAATGTACGTTAGATTTGGAGTTAGAGAATACGACCTTTGGGGTCTCAAAATCTCAATTATTCAAATGGTGAAAAAGCTTGAATATTAACAAAATGACTTAGAGATTTTGCACCTCCATTTCATACAAATTTTCCATCTATATAACCACGCCTTCCATTCATTTCCACTTTGAGTTCCCTGTATTTTGATTTCAGAACTTTCGAACTGAGAGAAAAAGATGGCTATAACCAGTCGATTCCTTAAGTAAATGAAATACATTAATTCACAAACAAATCTATCACAAGTTTAATATATATAACGTACTATTCGATTTCTGGTTTGTTTACAATAACAATAACACATTACAAACAGCACAACATGCAGCAATAAAAAGGAAAACATGAAGTGGAAGAAGATACATGAAATAACAATCCAAACCCTAGTATTTTATCTCCTCATAAACCAACCACCACCTGCAGTTTCATATAAAAGGCAAGCAGGCAACTCTCAGAAATGCTTCTCAACATGATCATTAAACCTCTTAGCATCATTTTGGTTAAATGCAGATGCAGAAGACAGAACTGCAGCTTGCACTTCTTCCCAGGTGGTACCAAACCCGAAAGTCTGTGCAGAAGAGATCAAAATATCGGAAACCGGCACAATCCCATTAGGCTGCTGTTGCTGTTGTTGAACCTGGTGTTGGCTGGCAAACGCATCTTCATTGATTAGAGAGTTCAAAAATGAAGAGAACACGTCTTCAGTGCAATAATTTATACCGTCGTCGACCTCCTCAGTGCTGAGCCCATGGCTGCTTCTCAAACCCAAGCCGGAACTATCTGAATTTTGCAAATTGACATTATCAATCCCTGCTGCCCCAGTTTGATACTGATCCAAGTTGGTGCCTTCAAAATCCCCAGTTCCATTATTGACGAGGATTCGTTTGCCACGAACCATTTCTTCTAAGCCAGCAGAAGGAGGATTTCGGGTAGGGCTTGGGATGCGATTTGCTTTGGATGAAGAAGGTTTTGCATCAGAGGTGGAATTAGGGTTTAGTGGCTTGTGGGTTCTTGGGTCTATTCCTTGGCTGATCAACTTCTTGCTGAGGTGAGTGTTCCAGTAGTTCTTTATTTCATTGTCTGTGCGTCCTGGAATTCTCCCAGCGATCAAAGACCACCTACAATTAAGAACCCATTTGTATATCAAAGTTAAGATCCAAAAGAATCGATATTAAATACATATATAGAGAGAGCGATATTAGAAAGAGAGAATAGCAATATCTGAAAAAGAGTGCACCGTGAAACCCTAAGGTTAGAAGAGAGATAGTAAGCCGTATATCGAAACCCTAAGTGAGGAGATGACGAATCCACAAGTGAAAGGATGCAGTGCACAATCAGACCCTAAAAGTCAGATCAGACATATATGTGTGTGTGTGTGTTAAAGTTAATGTCATGTTTGGATGCCGACAATATGCAGTACACGATCAAACCCTGAAACCTAAATCACAGATACACACAGACAGAGAGAGAGTAAGCACCCAAATGAGAGAAAGAAGATGGCTGAAGTAAAAAGATGCAGTGCTCAATCAAACCCTGAAACCCAGCTCACCTCATATATATATATAGAGAGAGAGAGAGAGAGAGAGTCAAGGGAGAATGAGCTGTTTATCGAAACCCTAATTCAGTG
Source organism: Liquidambar formosana (assembly GCA_039720395.1). Taxonomy (NCBI): domain Eukaryota; kingdom Viridiplantae; phylum Streptophyta; class Magnoliopsida; order Saxifragales; family Altingiaceae; genus Liquidambar; species Liquidambar formosana. The sequence goes on from CM077831.1 coordinate 35,082,546, forward strand.
CACAATCAAAGCCTAAAACCCAATTCACCGATGCAGATGAAGAAAGAAGTATATACCGGTTGCCGAGGAGGCGATGAAGGCGAAGAATGAGATCTTCTTCGTCGGGGGCGATCTGGCCGCGTTTGACGGAAGGACGAAGGTAATTCATCCAACGGAGACGACAGCTCTTGCCACATCGGAGTAAGCCGGCTCGCTTGGGCAAGGTTCGCCAACGGCCTTCGCCTTCTTTGTTAATGTAATTGGCTAAGAGCTCGTCTTCTTCGGGTGTCCATGGCCCTCTCTTCAACCCTACCTTGCTGCAGCATGGCGTCTTGGTCGTCGTCCCAGTCGATGGTGATGGGTTCCTCATCTCTCTCTCTCTCTCTCTCTCTCTCTCTCTCTCTCTCAAATCTCTATTTCTCTCTCTCTCTCTCTCTCTATCTCTATCTGATACTCTCTCTATTTTATCCCTTCTTGGATGATAATGTGCTTCTGCTTTTTCTTGGTACTACGATGATGGGTTTTCTCTCTCTATTTCTCCCTGTGTCTGCTGAGATCGCAGCTCTCTGTTGAGCGTTCAGGAATTGGTGCATTCAACGAAATGCTTGGTCCACGCGACTTTGGAGAGCCTGAAGGACACGCGCCAATGAATACGGGACAAGAGCACCAGACAAACTGTTTGTTTGTTTGGTTCTTTTTTTTAATATTCTTTTTGTCTTTTTAACTGTCTTTTCTCTTAATTTCTCATTAAGTTCAACTATTTTTTGCACAAGCACATCATCTGTAATTTTTCATTGGTTTTTGACATTTATTTTATCTTTGCAGTAGGGGAATGATCATGACTCAGCATTTGCTAGATGTTACAGGTTTAATTATGGGGACAAGATTTTGTAATTTGATTATATGATTGTATATTTTGTTAAAATACTAGGGCATGTGTGATTGTTATATGAAGATTGAATTGTTTCAGTGTGTTTTCTTACATTTTGTGAACTATAATTCATTATTGCAAATGAAGTGATTTCACCGTCATCTCTAATGACCCTTAAACGATTGAAAGGGAAGCATTTATCTACTATCAAAATTGATTATGTACCATAATTAAATTATGATTATCATTGCAAATTTTTTAATGGCCCCACCCGAGAAGATAAAGCATGTGTGTTCCTCTCTATATAAACTATAAATGGAGTCGATCAATATCCCTATTCAATTTTTAGTTAAATTGAACCCACATCAATCACTATGTGATTAAGACAATTTTTTTTACGGTTAATCACCCATGAAATATATTGATTATTGAGTGATAGGAAAGTGAATCTACGCGCCTTGAGTGCACATGGGAATTGCACCCTGAAAAAGGATCCAGGACAGCGGGGTTGGGCTCTCTCTATGTCGTAAATTGAGTGGGACCCACACACCACTCAGCCACTCACGTCTTCAAGGGATTAGAATATGCGTTCAGATGCCGGCTTTGCAGAGTAACTGCTACACCAATAGCGCACCCGATAAATACCCTTTGCTTTCAAAACTCCGATAAACAGTGCTCTTGGATCTGTGAGTTGATATCTGGTACCTCCGCAAGCATCTGGATTTTCGGGAGTAGGAGATCGGACGGTCTCGATTTCATGACAGGGTGCCGTGAACCGTGTTCCTTGACTCCTCGAAACAAAAAGTGGGTCTGCGGGCTGTATTTTCAACGCATGCCTAAAAATGCATTTTTTTTATTATAATTTATATAAATAATGACAAATTTTAATCAAAAAAGGTAACTGGAATGAGAGAAAAGTGTTTTCAAAATTACAACAGTATTCTTTGTATTCCTGTGTCCCTGGAATTCGAAAACTACAGATTGCTTTCTTAGGATCTATATTTTTAGTTTTGGTGGGAAAGCCCTTCCGTAGTGGCTAAGTAATCGAAGAGTCCTGTTGTTCTCAAAAAGGGGCAAAAAAAAATTGTAATTTAAAAGTCACGTTAATATAAAGAAGTCGTCAAGTGCCCCATTGAGAGCGTGAGTATTATAGAGATTTTGATTTCGATTTTACGTGAGTGAACGTATTCTCCTATTGTTTGACCAAAAAAAAAATGAAAAAATAATAAGTTTATCATCGTAGGAAAATAAATTAATGACAAATACCTAGTGTGTATACATCCAACATGCAAGTAGTTCCCAATCTAATGAAGATTTATCTAATCGGATCAAAGCAAGCGAACATATATGTTCAATACAATTGGGAATGGTTATGGGCAAACCGCATGATGATGTCATCGTGACTGTCTATGACCTCCGTGTAAAAATAAAAAATAAAAATAAAATTAAAAACATGATGGCTCAAACACTTCAGTTGTACTTAAAAGATCAGAACGAGGGGATACAATTTTTATACACCGTCAAATCTCACTAACAGTCTCACTCATTATAGGGACATTCATTTTTTAAAACGACTTAAAAATACAATAAAATAATTCTAGTATAAAATTCATGTCGCTTAATAATGATTCCATTTGACAATTTTATTCCATGATAGCAGGGTTAAAACCCATAATTTTCCCCTCCACAAGGTAATAAGATCCTCTAGCCACAATAATCATCGCAATGATGCATACTTACTCCATGTGATCCTGTGGATAACACGAAGAACAATAGTTCCTACTTAAAAATCGTGGGCCTTGCAAACCTGTTGTATTAGCTGCCTCTTTCTAGGGAACGGCTATTGCAACCCCTCAAACCTATTAGTTGCCCCCCCCTGATATCCTCACCCTCCAAATTTACATACTCACTCCCTCTCAAAGACTAAAATACCCTTCATTCTCATCCACCCCACACTCCCATGGACAGTGACGACCAGCGAGAAAAAGAAGAAGAAGAGACAACGACAGCAATGGCGACCGGCGACCGATAACGAAGCGAGGAAGGGCAACGGTAACGACGCCATTTTTTTCAGATCTGTGTGTTTTCCGACACTCTTCTCTCTTCTTTCTTTCTTTCTTTCTTTTTTTTTCCCTCTACTAGTCAAATTTGTGTGTTCCTCCATTTTTTCCGACAATGGGAGGGAAGAGAAAGAAAAGGAAAAAAAAAAAAATAGAAGAAAGAAAGAAAGAAAGAAAGAGGGAAGAGGAGGAAGGAAGAAGAGGGCTATTGACGGTAGGGAGGGGAGGGAGGACTTGCCGACGAGAGAGGGGTGCAAGAGAGGGGTTTTGGGAAGGAAAAGAAAAAAAAAAGGAAGAAGAGAAGAAGAGGGAAAGGGAGGAGGAAGAAGAAGGGTGCAGTGCTCGCCACCAATGAGAGAGGGGTGCGGGAGAGGGGTTCTAGAAGAAAAAAAAAAAAAAAAAAAAAAAAAAAAAAAAAAAAAAAAAAGAAAGAAGAAGAAGAAGAAGGGTGCAAAGCTTGCCATCACCGATGGGGTAGGGTGCCGGAGAGAATTGCTAGTGAGGAGGGGTGCAGGAGAAGGGACGGGTGAGGGTACTTAAGCCTTTTTTGGTAATTTTGCATAATAATATTTTTAATTAAAAAATATGGGGGTGGGGAGGGGGGACTTAGAGGTTTGTGGGGTTGCAATAGCCGTTCCCCTCTTTCTATTGGGAGCTATAGTGACTCGACTCCTTGAGGCCCCAAAGCAGTTTAGGCAGGCAAGGAAGCCTAGCCCATGAAACAAGTTTGTTGTACAAAACACAGCCTGTGCCAATTATACCAATAATATTTCCAATCAACAGTAACCATGCATATTATACCCATAAGCATAACATGACTCACTATTTGGGAGCCCACTAGGCCACTTGGGTCCACACTCACACTCGCTTTGTTTGAATGATCATCTCATCGTGCGAGTGTGTTAAAAAGTTCCTATCAAATTCACCGATTCTACAAGAAAATCACCAGTCAGATATATCCATAGCAATTTGATTCTTAGAAAACTGACACCTAGAGTTGTCATGTCGGCATGGTCTGCAATCTTATATGCTTGTACTTTTGCTCAGTGTTGAAGCATCTTGCACTCTCTGTCAAGCCTTTGGATAAAAGGAGCTTCAATGCACCAACCCCCTCTTGTAAAGCAGCATCGATCTGGTCCCAAAAAACATGACACAATAGTAAGCAAAAAAATTGCTCATGTAATTACTGGACGAAAAGCATAACCTTGCCCAGTTCAAGAAATAAATTAATTCGTTTGGAGCAAGAGAAATTGCTGAGTGTCCATCATAGAATTATGGCATGATGTTGCATTATTGCATACCAAAGAAATAGTATAACTTGAAAAGTAACAAAGAATTGAAGAACTAAGTAACACATTTCAGATCTGAATATCTGACAGGCTTAACTAACAAATCTGACAATTCAAATTCAATATATTTGTGATTTTAAAGCAGGTGGAATAATTCTCAGGAATGCCATGTAAACTGTATGGTAATTTCTGTTATCCCCAAATCCTCCTGACAACGAAATGATTGTCTTGAATATGAGAAGGACACGTTTTCTAACACTACAATGATAAGAAAACAACTTACTCGTTCTCGAGCCGTTGCATTGAATTTTTGAAGCAAAAACGCTTTGGGGTCCATTTGACCAGGAGGCCTCCCAATACCTAACTCAGAATAATTAGCAATGACAGAAAATATTTGAAGCAGTTAAAGAACAAATAAAATGTCTGGATTTCACACTAACCAATTCTTAGTCGAGCAAACTCCCTGTTCCCTCGAAAATTATATATTACACTCTTCAACCTGGTATATCGCAAAAGCAATTAAAGAAAAGTAAAATTCCATGAGCAAAAATTAGAATTCTTTGTTTCTTCATATTTAAAACAACACTTAGAATTCTTTGTTTCTTCATATTTAAGGACAACCCTTATTCCATAAACTAATAAAAAAAGACACGAACAGAAACTCTTACTTGATAAAATATTAAGTTATTAATTATTTATTAGTTGGTCAACAACATTTGAATTGTTCATTGATTTCACGCTTTTTCTTAGTCACAGTATTTTCTTCTATATATATAAAAGCTTCTTTATTCATACCCGTTATGGCTTCCATGACCTCCTTCATGGTGAAGACGAAGCACCCCACACGGCAAGCCCATGTCATCATGAAACTACAACCACAAAAGATAAATGTACATAACCGCAAAATCTCATCAATTAACCAAAAGCCAAATGAGAAAAATGGTACAATCAACTGCGTAAGAGAGACTACCACAAGCACACGATTAAGAGGTAGCTTATAGTAAGCTGCAAGTGGTCCAGTCTGCAGTTTAAGTAAGAAAAAACACAAGTTACTGCATCACAATACATAATTCTGTGAGATTTTATACATATAAACAATAATTCATTGACACGGTCGAGTAATATCCTAAAATGGACACTTCCATGAATTTTGTATTTGGTGTAAACTTTAACCATTAAAAATAAAAAACAAACCACTAAAAAGTTGTAGAAGTATTAATAATGTCTTCTTGCATATTCACTCTGGAATATAATGAACAGAATAGGTCAGGAAATCAAAGCACTGTACAGTGTGAAGCTCAACAGCAAAAGGTAACTTCACTGTCACCCCATTGGTATATCGAGTAAATGATCCTCTGCAAATAAAAAAAATATATCTATATATATTTTGTGATGATTAAGATTCAAACACTTCTAACCTGAAGTCACACTACCATCCCAAGTGCCTCACCAAAATAGATTAGAGTTGATACTTAACAGCACAAAACCCACTCCTGCGCTTCCAATTTGTAAAACGTTACATTCTTAGTGAAAGTGTTCTATTCACGTCCTTTTCAGCCTTCTGCATCTAAGCACCTTGAAGTCAATCCAACTCATGTCACCTGAACAATGCCATTATTATTTTCGGTTGATTGTGGCCAAACCATCTCAATTGGTGGCTTGGTGCCACGTTATTCTATCACATATTGTGGCTACTCCTACATCTTCCAAATACAAAATTTTCTAGTTGCATTATTCCTGATCTTTTCTGAACTCACTAATAAATAGGGTATGAACCCAAAAATGCAATAATAGTTAAATGGAATCAATAACTCATAATCAAGCAGGTAATAGGACAAGTATGGTCAGGGGCAGATGCATGTGGGGGCCTTTGGGGGCACGTGCCCCCGCTGACTCAACTAATTTTTTTTTTTTTTTTTTTTTGGGGAAATTACCTTTTGGTTATTACTTCCCAATGTAAGACCAAAAAAAAGGAACTTGATAGTCATTTTGAAGCATATATACAATCAATTTGTAGTAAGTTGACAGGCAATACCGTTTATTTGGTATTACACTGGGAAGTGGTCACTGAAAGGGAATTTCCCAAAGAAAATGACAGTCAACCGACGACTATCAACGGCTTACGGTGCACCCATTGGAGATAACTCCTAGCTCCGCCCCTGGGTACGGTTCTAAGTCCAAATGGAAAACAGAGTATTGCAAATACACCACCATACATCTCTTGTGCTTTCTTTTGTTGTGACCAAAATCCTTAATATATTCAATCTATATTTCCCATGCATATAACTACTACAATTCTGTAAATCTCCATTTGGTTACTAAATATATAAGATCCTTACAGGAACTTCCAGAACAGTTTATTCAACAATTGCATTAGATGATAATGCCAGATCAAATAACCAGACAAGATGAAAACTATATATGGAAGAATGTGCATACTTTAAAGATAATAATTTCAGAAATTGGGAGGAAATGTCTCAACTACTTACAGATTCACCACTCAAATTCATGTACGTCTGAGGCTTTGCAAGGAGAACAGGAACATCGCCGACAGAACCTGAAATAGATTGCCAAAAATCCATGAAATTCACATAGACAAGCAAACATAAATATATATATATATATATATATATATTAGACCAATGCAAAGCGTACAACCCCCAATACATGGTGTTGATATAACCGTATATATATATATATATATATACGGTTATGTTCCCATCAGCACGTGTTGATATAAGCTATATTAGCACCATGTATTGGGGGTTGTACGCTTTGCATTGGTCCAATGTACCTCATATCCCATTAATGCACAAGGTACAACTCCCAATGCAGGTGTTGATACAAGTTATATCAACACGTGCTTACCTGATCATCATCCTATATGACACAGTTCATTGCAATGCTATCTTTGGACAAGGTCATTTATATATGACCTTGTCCAAAGATAGCATTGCAATGAATTGTGTCATTTATATATATATTAAATGCGAAGATAGTAAGTTAACAGACCTTGTCCAAAGATAGCTTTGCAATGAACTGTGTCCATTGGAATCCCTTGCGATTCAGCAAACGCATCAATCATCTCAAACCCAACCTGCTTCAACCAGACATAAGAGGGGATTTTGAAGTTAAATGGTATTTAATTAAGCAAAATGTAATGGGCTTTCAGAAACATAAATTTGTACACTACATTGTGTCTAGTTCCTTTGTATTTATCACCGGGGTTTCCCAAGCCCACAAAGAGCCATGGCCTCAGCGCAGAAGTGCAAAACGAACGCCTTGAAAACCTGTTAAGCATCTCTCCTCATCTTATTCAGTTCCTTACAGTGGGATGCAACACCACAACTTGGGTAAATTTCTTTTCTTCACCACTCTAAACCAAACTCTTCATCACCTGCTATGTTCATGAACAAAACTTTTTTTTTAGACAACCGTTTTTCAAATACCCTACAATTTAAAAATAGCATGCACATCTCATAACATGTGTGTGTATATATATATATATATATATATATAGAGAGAGAGAGAGAGAGAGAGAGAGAGAGAGAGAATCATCCATATCACATTCATGTCTTTATTCTAAAATCCATCCAAATGATTGTAATTCATCATTCAGTGCTGCTAACTTCACTCACTGGCGAAGGAAATTAGTTATGTAGTAAATAGACGCTTAAAACCAAACTATGTTGCTGAGATGATATAGAGCATCCTCAACTTAGTCCGGCTAGTTCTGTTCCCAAAGTAAAACCAACTTTGTCGGTTAAATTAAAAACTACTGCTTCATCAATTATTTAAGAGCAATGCAGCCATTACATGCCCACAAACGGTGGGATAGAATCTATGGAAGATGTTAGAAGCAAAGGCAGCAAATGGGCATGTTAGTATAGCAACTGCAAGGCATGAGGAGCGAATTATAGAGCTTGGGAAGTCAACTACGCACCAAAAATAGCCAGCCAATTGATTCAGAAAATATGAATATATATATATATAGAGAGAGAGAGAGAGAGGAATGAATCTAATATGAGATACATTGGTTTTTTGTTTTTCCACATAAGGGTTTTCATCAAACAGCTAGTATGCATCACCAAAGCAATCCCAAAATTCAACAAATGAAACAAACCCTCAACTTTCAAATAAAACTAAAGCTCTGAGAATTCAAAATCAAGACTACAAGCTAGCCCCTGCGGACAACAAAAATCTGTAAAAATCAACTATGGTTATGGTTAAGCTTAGGGTTTTGAAAGGGAAAACCCATGAGGTGAAGACTAGAGAGTAGAGACTGTGAAAGGAGAATACAGAGAACGTGAGGGAAAGAATGGTGTGCCTGAGATTCGTTGGCTGCGAGACGGTCGGCGGTCTGTGGTCTGGCTCTGGAGTCCGAGCCTGACTGCCTGAGGATGAATTTCGAATAAAATAGGGTAAATTGCAATTAAGGTCCAGGGTTTTGGGTTAAGTTTTACTTCAGGTTTCAAATTTTAATTGCGTTAATTTGGTATTTAAATTATTAATTGGATTTCAATTTGAGGTCCACGGCCAGAAACCTCGTCGACCTCTCATTTGGCACATGCCGTGCATGTGACCAAATTAAAATTATATTATCCCTAGTCTCCTCCTCTCCAATGTATACCCTTACCCATACATTCAAATCCTTTCTTATGCTATAAGCATATGCACCAGGAGGAAAAAGGAGAAGAGAAAGAGTAGCCAATCATGGCTGGCTCTAAATGTAACTCAAAATCCACAAAGTCAATACCACAACCTCCAGTTTTTTGTAAAAACCCAAAACCAAACCCTCCACAGTACCCATATTCAACCACGCCCAGCTACTCCATCCTTATGACATTTTCCATCCCTTTTTTTTTTTTGTTTGGGGGGGCGGGGGGGTTCAAGCCATCTTCACTTCTTCGAAATCTTAACAGAGGACACTTTGAATGTATTGAAAATTCATGTAATCATGTTCAAGCAACCCATCTCAAAAATAATAATTAAAAAAAAAAAATCAGATCTGAGGGGTTCGTCTTGTCCAGCGAATTCGACGGCCGCCAACAAGAGACAAACCCTCAGAGCTTTGAAAATACACAAATTGGCACAAATGCCTTCAAAAATCTCTTACGTGTTGCAGGAATCCCTTCGAATCCGTCGACAACATTTCCATCACAGGCTTCAACATCTCCTCGTCGTCGGCGATCACGCTGGAACGATCAAGATGCAAGGAGAACTTAGGTAGTAGCGCTGAGCTTGGGTTTGAGAGCACGGGCTGAGAGAACAGAGATGAGAGAGGCGAGGGAACAAAGACGAGAAGAGAGAAAATAGCATGGGTTTGAGAGAGTGGGCTGAGCTCGTTGCCCAAATAATCTTTTATTGCAAACGATGTCGTTTTTTTTGGGTGCATTAAAGCTATTTCAAAGATTCCGATAACGCCTGTCTCTGATTTTTTGTCAACGCTCATATTAGGTACCAAATTGATGCAATTAAAATTTGAGACCTTTAAATAAAACCTATCCCAAACTTTGGACACTTGAGTGCGATTTACCCAAAAAATTAAAATAAGATAACACCTATTCTACTATAGTGTTATTACTGATCGCTGTACTTTAAACGTCTAGTGCCGACCAGTATCTCTCCCCCTCAAAAGAAATTGTCGGAAATATTTTCACTCTCTATTTTAGTTAAAAGTTGAAACAATTCAACAAATGTCATTGGAGATGCTTTTAGGTAAATGATTCTAATCTCAACTTCCCATTTTATTCTAATGTACCCCAAAAATAAAAAGGTCAATCAAAAACAAGTCACAAATTGTAAATAAACTGATCAAATAATCTGGGTCAAAAAATTGATTTTTTACATAATGAAAAAAATTGTTGGAGAAAGCGATTGTTGCCGGGGTCAAAGCTTCACAGAGATAGATGATGAAGAGGATCTTTAACAAGATGTGAGAGGGAAAGGAGAGGAGCTCTAAATTTTGATTGTGATCCATTGAGATACAAATGGTAAGTTATTTTCACGCATTGATGTGTGATGAAATGCTCAGAAATAAAGTTTCATTAAAAGCCTAGATGGCTTTTGGACCACTTCTCCTCACAATTAGGTATCACTTCTTCATTTTCACCCAAACATTACATAGAAGAGATTGTAGCTTGCTGGCTTTGAATATGAATTGCAAAACTCAAGATCAAGGGTTTGAGGCGTGACGGAGAGAGATCAAGGGTTTGAGGCGTGATAGAGACTAGAGAGTAGAGAGAGAGAGAGAAAAAATAAAATAAAATAAGAAAACGAAGGCACTAAATGCATAATGCAAAAGCAGCTGTGTATAATTTTCGGAGTCATTAATCATATATCAATGTTCTTTTATAATATAATAAGCATAGCTGTCAGTACCTGAATGATGACACTATGGCCTACGATTAATGTTCCAATAAGGATATCTTATGTGATTAACATGCTCTTATGGACCTACCATTTAGATGGTTAAGGATTCCATTATGTGCACAAGATTTAATTTTCAAATTTCAAACTCCATCTCCAATCAAAAAGCTTATTATGGTACACACAACTCATAACCTTTTAAAGGAAAATATCCTAGATTCAATTTCTCATTATTTCTTAGAGTTTTTTTATTGTTAGCTAATGCAAAGTGAATATGAATTAGTTGGACAAAAGATTTAAATACCCTTATTGGTAAAAAAAAAAAAAGAAAAAAAAAAGGTTATACCCTATTAGAGCATCTCCAACCATGTGAGCTAAATTAGGTGTGCTGTTGCTATTTTAGTACATGCTACAGTACCAAATACTATAATTTAGCACAATGTATTCCAATGATGTAAATAAATGTAGTGTGTTATTTTTTGCCACAACTTCGACTCTTTCTACAGATTTAAGGTCTCGTAAGATAGTGAATGAGGTATATTGTAAATCAAATGCAATGTTGCTTGAGTGGGATGAATGAGTTAAAAAAAAGGGTATGTTTTCTTATTTTTTTAATATTTTTTTGTATATAAGATTTCAATATTATTTTTGAAAATATTACATTTATTTATGGGCTATTTGGTTATTGAGAAAATTTTGAAACAAAAATAGAAGAAAAGAAGTTGTTGATGTATTTGGTTGTTGAGAAAGGGAAGAAAAACTAACATAACAAATATAGCAATAGCTCACCTTTGTGCCAAATATAGCACAAGGGTGAACTATTACTATATTTAGCACATGCATTTAGCACACTATTGGAGCATCCTAACTTATGCTAAATGTTATAATATAGCAATAGCACACCATATAACTCACTTTTGGAAAGCAGGGGAGGAGAAGAACCGAATAAGAAGAAGATAAGGAGGGTTACCAATGAGTTGGCAATTGAGGCATAATGGTACATAAATCTGTGATTTGGATAGCAATTATTGCCACTACCCAACGACTAAATTGACTGACAGGATTCAATAGGTGCGACATCGAGTCCATGGAGTCAACTACAAAAGCATTGTTTAAGAACTAGCCAGTCATATGTATTGCTTAAGGTTGGCCAATAATGGTGAAAAAACAATCCAACATAATTTGATGTTAAATTTGGTTACACTCATGCTTGTGTAAATATATACGAGAATGACCAATTGTTTGATGCCACATGGTCATTTATATTTGTCACATACGAATGACTGGACAATTATGTATTGCATCCTAATTGCAGGTTAAGAAATCTGTCAAAAAAGAGAGTAGACATCAATGTTTTTCATAAAATAAAAAAAGAGAAAATTTGATAGGAAAACTCAAATTAATAATGCCTAAATTTAATTAATTAGAGTCTATTTCGGCACCTTTTTTATTTTTTCCTAATTCACACCCCTTTACAAGTAAAAGAGGTGTGAACTCCTATAATAAAAATGCAAAGAGAAACAAAAGTTGGCTATCAATTTGTTCTACTGTTCCACAGCCTATACTTTATATATCCTTCTATCCGTTTCCCTCCAAAACAGAGAAGATAATAATCTTGCCACATAAAATACAGCTAATCATCCACTTAAGCTGATCCTACCCTAATTAGCCCTTCATTTTTCTTTTAATAACATCCAAACAAGTCCTTATAACTCCATACCCTTCCGCAAACCCAAACCGCTCTTTTTCTACTCTTCCCACATTTCATCGCCACACTAACAAAGAAGAGAGACTGCTAGAGGGCCACCACTGCCACCACCACTACCCCAGCCGCCGCCGCCGCCGCCACCACCACTACCACCATCGTCGTCGTCGTCGTCGTCGTCGTCATCGTCATCGCCAAACCCTAGCTCGCTCACCATGGATCCCGAGTCAGCTCAGCTCCAACAAGCCCAGCTCGCCGCAATTCTCGGCCCCGATCCATCCCCTTTCGAAACCCTAATCTCCCATCTTATGTCCTCTTCCAACGAGCAACGCTCCCAGGCTGAACTCATCTTCAATCTATGCAAACAGACCGATCCTGACTCGTTATCTCTCAAACTGGCTCACCTTCTCCAGTACTCGCCTCACGCCGAGGCTCGCGCGATGTCAGCGATTCTTCTTCGAAAGCAGCTAACTCGGGATGACTCGTATGTCTGGCCCCGTCTCTCTCCTTCGACTCAGTCGAGTCTAAAATCGATTCTGCTCTCCTGCGTTCAACGTGAGGACGCGAAGACGATATCGAAGAAATTATGCGACACGGTTTCTGAACTCGCTTCGGGGATTTTGCCCGAGAACGGGTGGCCGGAGTTATTGCCGTTTATGTTTCAGTGCGTGTCGTCCGATTCGCCGAAGTTGCAGGAGTCGGCGTTCCTGATTTTCGCGCAATTGTCTCAGTATATCGGAGAAACCCTAATTCCGCACATTAAGCATTTGCACGCCTTGTTTTTACAGTGTCTGAGCTCGTCGTCAAGTTCAGATGTTAAGATTGCGGCGCTGAGCGCGGCGATTAATTTCATTCAGTGCTTGTCAAATCCCTCCGATCGTGATCGGTTTCAGGATTTGTTGCCGCCGATGATGCGGACGTTGACGGAGGCATTGAATTGCGGGCAGGAAGCTACGGCGCAGGAGGCGCTCGAGTTGTTGATCGAGTTGGCGGGGACGGAGCCGAGGTTCTTGAGGCGGCAGCTGGTGGACGTGGTTGGGTCCATGTTGCAGATTGCCGAGGCCGAGTCACTCGAGGAGGGCACGCGGCATCTCGCGATCGAGTTCGTCATTACCCTCTCCGAGGCGAGGGAGCGGGCGCCTGGTATGATGAGGAAGTTGCCACAGTTTATAAGCAGGTTGTTTGCGATATTGATGAAGATGCTTTTGGATATTGAGGATGATCCCGCGTGGCATAGTGCGGAGACTGAGGATGAGGATGCAGGGGAGACGAGTAACTATAGTGTTGGGCAGGAGTGCTTGGATCGGCTCGCAATTTCAATGGGTGGGAATACGATTGTTCCCGTTGCATCAGAGCAGTTGCCGGCATATTTGGCCGCTCCAGAATGGCAAAAGCACCATGCGGCGTTAATCGCACTGGCCCAGATTGCCGAGGGTTGCTCGAAGGTATTAAGTACCTATTCTTCTAGATTCCATTTTGTTTATTTATTGAATAGTTGCTAGAGTTTAAGTCGTTATCCTTGTTGAGTTATCCATGCATTCAATTGATTGATCTTCTCAGGAATTATTCATATATGGGTGTTTGTAGTTGTGTATAATTTTTCTTACGAATTTTGTGCAGTCTGGCCACGGTTCTGAATAGTAAGCCTGTATTAAGTCTAAATCATAGTTCATGAATGTTTGCAATCTTGTTTAGTTGCTTGCTGAGTTTAGCTTATTTTGGTTGCTAACTTAGCTTCCTTGTTGAAGACTTTTCCGGACATTTTGTTTCTGTTTAATAGAAAGAACTACAATGCTACATTTCTTCCCCGTTTTTTAATATTCCATCTTAATACTATTTGTTGCAGGTAATGATAAAAATTTTGGAGCAAGTGGTGACAATGGTTCTGAACTCATTCCAAGATCCCCACCCACGTGTGCGTTGGGCAGCAATAAATGCAATTGGGCAGCTGTCTACGGATTTGGGCCCTGATTTGCAAGTTCAATACCATCAACGGGTACTACCAGCATTAGCTGCAGCTATGGATGATTTTCAAAATCCACGAGTGCAGGTCAGTAGGTTTTTGATATTGTGATTTTGTGCATACTGTAATTGGTCATAAGTTTTTAACTTGCTCTTTTTTACTTGGATTGTGAAGATTATATTTTACAAGCTGGTGCTTCTGTAATAGTTCTGCAATTTCTTGCAATACTCCAATTCTCTAGGAGTAAAAATGATTTATATAGACAGAGACATGTAAACTCTTAACCCTCTCAAGAGTCAAGACATAAATGAGATATTTATGTTATGTTAAACTTCTTGGTGAGGAACAGCACTATTTGGCTGTGTGATGTGAGAAAACTGGACCGTCAAGCTTGAGATAATTGCAACCTTGCAGTTTTTTTCCCCTTTCATTGTTAGGCTCCTATTGTGTGTTGGCCTTCCTCTTTTCTCTCTCTCTCTGAAGGGGTGGAGTGGGGTGGGGTGGGAAATATATTCAATTTCATTAGGTTTCAGATCAACATCTTAAGATGTGCTGCCTTTAGAAAAAATTTGAGCATTAGGGAAAAGATTATTTTATAAATAAATTTATGTTCTAGAGCTTTGATATAACTCAGTTTAAGAAAATGCTATATGTCCTAGCTGTTGGGACAATTTTTTGTCCCAACTGTTGGGGCGCGTAGCACTGTTCTGTTTAAAATTGTGTAGTCTGAATGGTGGAAAGCCTTGTGGTTCCTCTCGAGGCTAACAAAGTGGTGGATATGCATGTTATGATTTTGCTATAATTAATAGAATTTGTAGAAAGAATTACACGGAACTAGTTAAGCCAGTAGACTGGGAATTTGTTAATTGAGTTTTCTGGTTGGGGGTGGCTATTGCCACCACAAAATTCCCTCCGTACTCCCTACTTTTTTTAAACTTCTCAAGGTTTTATAAAAAAATATAAAAAAATTTCATGAAAATTAGCCATGTTATCCACTAGGTTCCCAACTCAAACAACTCTAGTGATTCTTTTTTAGTTCTTTTTCTATTTATTGAAGTCTGCTTTCTAGTAAATGTCAATGAGATATTGTTAAAGGATCTTGATTTGCAAATTTACATTGATTACCTATGTAATGCTATCATGAGGTTTGTGATCAAAGAATTTCAATAGAATTCTAGAGCAGACTTTTTGTACAAATTATGTAATATTTTTTTCTGCTGCTTGATTGTTAAAGTTTTTTATTTTTTATTTTATGACGTCAATGGTTTTCTTGCTCACCCTGCTGCCTGTAAAATCGTAATGCATTCACATTGATTTCTTTAGTCTGGTTGTGTATGCGTTTTATTTTTATATTATATTTATTATTTTTTTGGTAAATCATATAGATCTGATCTGCTTTGTGAGAGTAGCTAAGTTTTCAATATTACGTATTGTTTCATTTGACCAGTTTTATGCAATAAAATTCCTTCATGGTTTTCTTTGTCATTTGCATTTCTACAGGCACACGCTGCTTCAGCAGTGCTGAACTTCAGTGAGAACTGCACTCCAGATATTCTAACGCCCTACTTAGATGGAATAGTGAGCAAGTTGCTTGTTCTTCTACAGGTATATCAACAGAAGAGTCAACAGAATTTACAACACATATATACTGATTTTGCATTTTTATGAACATGCAAACATCATTTTTTTTTTTCCTTATTTGGTTGTAAAAATTATAACATATACATGTTCAGAATGGCAAGCAAATGGTACAAGAGGGGGCCTTGACTGCCTTAGCATCAGTTGCTGATTCGTCCCAGGTATTATCTTTTCCCCCTATAATCTGCTTCAATTATTCGTATTATGTTCGGCTATGAATGACTTAGTCTAACACTATGGGAATCTGTAGGGGCACTTCCAAAAATACTATGATGCGGTTATGCCTTACTTGAAGGCAATCTTGGTGAATGCAACTGACAAGTCTAACCGCATGCTTCGTGCCAAAGCCATGGAGTGCATTAGTTTGGTTGGAATGGCTGTTGGAAAGGAGAAGTTTAGGGATGATGCTAAGCAGGTACATAGCATTATATATGATATTCCCCCACTTTTGTGGCTTTACTTATAAAGCCATATTTGTAGCTTATCCCAAATGGTTGGGGGAAAAACATTGTCAGTTTATGCATGTTTGCATGAATGCATGCATTGGCGGCGTTTGATTCTTTTCATTGATTGAGATGGAATTGATTGCTCGTTGAATTATTTTTCCCACCCCACCTGGTGCCATCTGAGCTACGGTTTGTTGGCATTTTAAATTCTTTTTGAGTTCGATTCTTACATTTAATGTTGTCGAATCTTTTCTCTTACAACTTATTTTCTCTCCTAATTTGGTTCTAGAGCCAGTGATTTGAACTTTGCAACCTTTCTGTGTAATAATACTATACAGTTTGGGTTTGATGAATACCTAGCTCAAATTTAATCTTTAACTCGTTATTTTATGCTAGGTTATGGAAGTGCTTATGTCATTGCAAGGATCTCAAATGGAGACAGATGATCCAACAACAAGTTACATGCTACAGGCAAGTTCTTATTATTGAGTTAGAAATGTGCAAATCATTATTATATTATCTTTTATTTGTTTTAGCTACTGTGTCTTATAATGCTTTATCATGTTGTAGGCGTGGGCCAGGCTTTGCAAGTGCCTGGGACAGGATTTCCTCCCTTATATGAGTGTTGTCATGCCCTCATTGCTTCAGTCTGCCCAACTTAAACCTGATGTGACCATTACATCAGCAGATTCAGATAATGATATTGAAGAATCTGATGATGAAAGGTTTGCCTTTTTATTCTTTAAAGTTCATTTAACATCAATAGGCAATGCAAACATATCAGCACAAATAAAAGAAGCTGAACATTAATTCCACTGAAATTTAATGGCAATATCATTTTGTCAATGATTATATGTAGAAGTTGTGATGCATTGCTACAGATTGTATTGAAACAATTAGTTGTTTAATTTGGGATTAGTAAAACAGTTAGTTGTTACTTTGGAATTAGAACATCTCTTTGTTGTAAGGTGAATTTTTTTGTCCATCTGATGTCATAGTCATTCTTTGTCAAGCAGAAGGCCTATGTTCTATCTATATATTATACTGAGAGCTGGTTCCACACGCATGAGAGCGAGTGTGTGCACCCTTGGTTATATGTATACATAATTTCACATATGTAGTTATTTCAATATTGGTGTAATTGCAAATTATAGCACATATCATAACTTTTAAGATTTTCTCGAACTGTTTAGTGGAAGCAACTGCTTATTGGTTGTTAGGTTAGCAGAATCCCAACCCATCATAATTTGTTGTTGGGAAAGAAAGTCCCCCACCCCCAAAAAAATGAAAATAAAAGAAGAAGGAAAATAAAATGTGTTCGAAGGGATGTTGCAATTGAAGATGATGAACGTCGGCTATGTTACATGGGTCCTTTGCTTTATCTGGAGTATCTGTGTGGACACGACATGACAAGGGTGTGAGTACTCCAACCCAACACTTCAAAATAGTAGAAAATCTTTGGAAAGTAGACGAATCAGACATTTGGAGACACACCCATATCTAACCCTCGCACCCGTACCCGAGTCCAGGTAACGTAGAACATTGGACAACCTATACATACGTCTAATTTGGAATTCTCTTACCAAAATCTTGTGTAAAATGACTGCCCAGACAAAAAAGGGTTGTCTAGACAGATCCAGATTACATATGCCAGTATACCTTGCCCTAATTCTTTGGCTCTGACAATCTTTTGATGTCATTTTAAGATAAAGTGTTTTGTTGTAGTAAATCCATTTTTGTTGTCTTCTCTCACCTTTGCAATAATGGTTGGTTAAATTGTATAGTGACCATATTAATTATTTATTGACTTTAATTCGTGGCTAAACTAATAAACTCCATGTAGAATGCTTTGGTTTGTCATACTCTAAAATTATTTTGTTTGGAGATATCCTTCACAATATAAGTTTTACATGTTGCCTTCTCAAGTTTCTTAGATTACCTTGTCAGCTTCCAATATCATAAACCAAGGAATTTGAACACGAGCTAGGTAATCTTTGATATGCATTGTAAAGTTACCAACTCATGCTGCCCCCAGGATGACTTCTAATGTTGTGATTCTTGTTGTTGCAATTGGAAACTCCATCCTCGTACTAGCTAATGTTCTCTCCCTTGTTTTTGCTCTTTGTTATTTAAGGGGAAAGGGAGGTGCTTCAAAAAGAGGCTATTTCATATCGTCTTCTAAATACATTAAATTATAAAACTGATGTCATTATAATATCCTCACAATATTCTTGATTGAATACTAGTTTGTACTTGAATCACCATCCAATGAGATTGATGACATTTTATCATTGCCATTCCATCCATGCCAGCGCAATGTACACACGCAATGCGTGTCCCTTTCCCCATACTGGTGTTGATGCATCAATCTTGGAACTTCCTTCTGTAAATTTTCAAGGAACTACTTCATATCCTTTCTAAGTTGATAAACCTTCTTTTGCACATACAACATCATTTTTTGGTGTTTGGCTTTGAGCATCATCATTTAGGCAAGGGTAATAGATTGACTTCTATCAGAAAGATGTTTGTGTTGCTCAAGGGTATTTGGATACTTGCTTAGGGTCGTGTGTTTATTGCAGTATGGAAACCATTACTCTTGGGGATAAAAGAATAGGGATCAAGACTAGTGTCCTCGAGGAGAAGGCTACAGCTTGCAACATGCTATGTTGCTACGCGGATGAGTTGAAGGAGGGATTCTATCCATGGATCGATCAGGTTGGTCATGAATTATGATGTATCCTCTATGGATATCTACAGGGCTTTTTGACGGAATTTACACTAATCAGTCTCCATTCATTTGTGGTGCAGGTTGCTCCAACTTTAGTTCCACTTCTCAAATTTTATTTCCATGAAGAAGTCAGGAAAGCTGCTGTTTCAGGTATCAACTTCTCTCTCTCTCTCTGTGCAATATCGTTGGATTTTTTTCCAAATTTCTTGATATCGAACATCTGCTTCATGTTCCCAGCTATGCCTGAGCTGCTGCGTTCAGCGAAATTGGCTGTAGAGAAAGGGCTAGCTCAAGGTCGTAATGAGTCCTATATTAAGCAATTGTCTGACTACATAATACCGGCTTTGGTTGAAGCTCTACATAAGGTCATCATTGTTTGTTATTGAATATTCGTAGCACATGCTCCTAATTTTTTTTAGAGGATATGATATGTTTATTGTCTGGATAGTGAAGTAATTGAATTGCATTGGACCTGCAGGAACCAGATACGGAAATTTGTGCAAGTATGTTGGATGCTTTAAATGAATGCTTACAGGTTCGTCATATTCAACAATGAGCTGCTTAATATTTACGTACTCCTTTGGAATCCAAGCCTGATAGAATTTGATTCAATGGGTGTAGTGTATTTTGGAATATATTTGGCATCAAATGGTATTAACTTGCTTCATTTGCTTTAAATAGTTTTAACTAAACATTCTTTTGAAAACTTTTAACAAAATTGTGCAGAGCACTAAACTTTGCTCCATGTGGTGCTTACTTTTGTGTGTTTATGTATATGTATATAATATATATGCACACATTTGAGTCATTCCTATTTTTTTGGGAGATTGTATCACTCTGTCCGTGCTTTATTTCATTTCTTGCAAACTCCGTGCATCCTCTTTCAGATCTCTGGATCACTTTTGGATGAGAGCCAGGTTAGATGCATTGTGGATGAGTTAAAACAGGTGATCACTGCTAGCTCTAGTAGGAAAAGAGAGAGATCTGAGAGGGCCAAAGCCGAGGACTTTGATGCTGAGGAGGGGGAATTGCTCAGAGAGGAAAATGAGCAAGAGGAGGAAGTGTTTGAACAAGTTCGTCTCTCAAATACCATCTATGAGTATTAACATATTGATACTGTGTTTTTTTTCTCTGTATGGCCTTGCTCATAAAACAATATCTGGATCCAGGTTGGGGAAATCTTGGGAACTTTGATCAAAACATTTAAGGCCTCTTTCTTGCTGTTCTTTGATGAGCTGTCATCGTATCTAACACCTATGTGGGTAAGTTCTGCCACAAATATATAACTATATTCCCCTTTTTGTCCTTTTTGGAAATATAAAAAGTTTTTTTTGGTTTTTTGTTATCTGCTTTGTCTTCGGATTTTATGGTTCTTGTTAATAGGTCAGTGTCTTTGTTGATGTTCTGTTAACCTGTTTTGGGGTAATGTTCCTTAATTTATTTTTCCCATAATGGGTTAGACATTCATAAAAATACGTAAAAGCCATCGTTGAAGTTTTGCAGTGATACCTCACTCAACACACCTTTTTTTTTTTTCCCCCAATAAATAAATTCAGGGCAAGGATAAAACAGCTGAAGAGCGAAGGATTGCAATTTGTATTTTTGATGATGTCGCGGAGCAGTGTCATGAAGCGGCTCTTAAGTAAGAATCCCCCACTCAGAATATCTTTTTTGAAGTGTCAATTGCAATTATGAAACATTCATTTAATTTAATTGTTCTACATCTGGGTGGAAAGGTATTATGACACATATCTCCCATTCCTATTGGAAGCTTGCAATGACGAGAATGCAGATGTTCGACAGGTCTGTTCGGACTATACTATAGCTGTTCCCCCACACCCCAACCCAGAAAAAAAATTTAAAAAATTTCCCTCCGAGTTGCTATTGATCTCATCTGAGCTATATGATTTTCATTTTCAGGCTGCTGTATATGGACTTGGTGTTTGTGCTGAGTTCGGGGGAGCCGTTTTTAAACCTCTTGTTGGAGGTATAATGTTTGCACATTTTCAGGGAGTTGATTTCTTTATATATTGTGTTTAATTTTAATAAACGCTTTAATGATCTTATTCAGAGGCTCTTTCGAGGTTAAATGTCGTGATACGGCATCCTAATGCCCTGCAATCTGATAATGTAATGGCGTACGATAATGCTGTTTCTGCCCTAGGGAAAATATGCCAGTTTCATCGTGACAGTATTGATTCAGCTCAGGTATGTCCACTTTTCTGTTCTGTAAGATTTTCAAAATTTAACTTATTGAAGCTGTCCACAAAACAGAACTCATGGAACTTTATTACCTCAATAAGCATTTGTACTTCCATATGCTTCAATTCTCTATGCTAAGTTAAAGCATGAAATGATGTCTTATCAAAAAAAAAAAAAGCATGAAATGATGTGGCACAGTGGCAAAATGGTAGCGCAGAATGTTCACATTTTCTGAATACCTTCATAAACTCCTCAAATTATTATTTAATTTTTACTTCCAATTTTATCTCCTTTATGATGTTTTATAAAATCTTTCTTCTTGAATTAATGTATTCTTTAAAAATTCAGCAGCAATCCATTTTTGTGTGACAAATCCTATTGGGGATTCGTGATATTTATGAGCCATGATTGGCTTTCTACACTTCTTTGGAGTTATTGAACATGACACTAGAAACTTTGTTGCAAGAGATGGGGCCTCAACTTTTTCATGATGCTTTTTCTTGTAACAAGTGCAGGAAAGGTTTTGTGGGAAACGGGTTCTTGCAGGAAATATTTAGTGTTGGGCTCCACTAAATTTCCTGTGACAACTAAACACACAAAAAATTGATTTATTTTATGTTTCCTGCACTTTTAGTGTCATTCAAATGGAGCCTAAGGGTTTTAGTATGCTTGTCGATTGTGTTTACAGATGTTTTGTGTGCTTACCATAGCTCAATCCATTCCTGTATTCTGTGTTACAGCAATATGTCTCTTTGCTGTATATGTCTTTTTAGAAATCTCTCCGTCATCGATAATCTTAATTCGTAAAATTGTTGAATTTTAGATAGCTGTTTTTTCAATTATTTGTAGCTTTTGTTTTCTTTTCTTAGATTGTACCACCTGTGGTGCTTGGCAGGTTGTTCCTGCTTGGTTAAACTGCTTGCCAATAAAAGGTGATCTGATTGAGGCCAAAGTTGTTCATGACCAGCTTTGTTCAATGGTTGAAATGTAAGGACTTCAATTCCATTTTTCTTTTTAAGGACTTCAATTCCTCCTTTATTATTATTAATTTATTTATTATTTCTGCTTTAGCTTCTTCCATTCATCTTTCTCTCTTAGTTTATATGTGATTTAGCATATCTTCACCAGCAATATTAACCAAGGTGTGTCTGATCATTTATCTTCAGATCAGATAGGGAACTTCTGGGTCCCAATAATCAATATCTTCCTAAAATTGTTGCAGTTTTTGCTGAGGTTAGTTCTCTTTTTGTAAGTTGATTTTAGCACCCTTGGTTGTAGCAGAGAAAGTGTTTTAAGATTATTTATTATTAGTTTATTACATGGTTATTATTATTATTATTTGAAGTAGATTGCCTTGTTACTTAAGCTATTATTTCTTTAAAACATATTTGTTGTAAAATTCGAAAATTAATCTTTCCACTATACACGCACTCTGGTACTTGAGTTAAGGTAGGAGGCACCACATTTGAGAATGATTAAAAAGGACTTCAGGAAACCTGGGGAAAAAAAAAAAAAAAAAAAAATGAAAGAAAGAAAGAAAGAAAGAAAAAAAAAGAAGACAATAATTCAGCCATACTATTATGCTAGTTAGTAGTTGGGCAAAGTTTTCTTTTAATGACTGCTGCTACTTATTATCAATATATGTTGGGAGAGAAAAATGTTGGAAAGGCCTTTTTACATATCTCCCCATTTTCCTTGCAGTATTGAACATTACTTCTCCCTCCCTCTCTCTTTCTCTCTCTCTCTCTCTACACACACGTGTGCGCAGAGATATATGCTGTTGAGAACCTTTCCTCTCAGATCTTTGACACATGCTAAAATCATTAATTAGTGCCTTCTTATACTCCTCAGTCCTCAGAATATGTTTCCCTTATTGAGGGCTTTTTGTGTCCCTCGGTTGTTAATGTGCATGACATGGTTAAATCTAGACTGCATTTAATCGGAGTTGCTTGAATTGCTCTATGTTTTCTTAAGGAATAGTAAATTATGTACACAGTAAATGTAATTTAGCAATCACATTTCTGACATTATTATGTTCAGAGAGATGTATATAAATATATGTTAAGACAAGCAATCATATTTTTTATTGAGAGGAATTTTATTTTTGGTGTAGGTTCTATGTGCGGGCAAGGATCTAGCAACAGAGCAAACTACAAGCAGAATGATCCATCTTTTAAAGCAGCTTCAGCAGACATTACCTCCATCGACCTTAGCTTCAACTTTGTCATCCCTACAGCCACAGCAGCAGCTTGCTTTGCAATCCATTCTCTCATCTTAGTATCTTGATTAAGAGAGGGCATCTTGCATTTAATGGTGAAGCTGTGTTGGTCCAGTCAGTTTGTCTATTATATATTTGTTATCCATTCTTTTCCATAAGATGTTTCCATCATTCATTTTTGCATGATGTTTTTACAGCAACCTGGCGTCAGTTGTTTGGTTGAGAGTGAAAGTCACTGCGATTGATATGAAACCCTTTTTTTGTAGAATGTGTATATTACAAATGTTATTTATAGTTCGGTCACGTGTCCAAAGAAAAAAGAAAAAAAGTGTAGGTCACTGTTGTTTTGTGAGGATTTTGGTGGTCAGAGCGTGAGGTTTGAGCGTTGTCAGTGAGGCAATTCTTGTAGCAGTTTTGATCCTGTTTTATTTTTCTGATTGTGATAGTATTTGCCCAAATCGCAGAATGCAATTCTTATTTTTTCTTTTCCATTCTCTATTTACTGTTACGTTTGTAGCTTTGATTGCCTGCAATGATAGTAACACTCCATCATGCCATACTGAGTCTTGTACATTATTGAAGTATGCGCACACGTGGCTTGTCGATCAAATTTCACTTTTTCTTAGGATCCATTTGTTTCAATGGGGAAAAAAAGAAATCATGGAAGAGGTTAATCAATGTGTTGTGCAATTGGTGTTGCATTGAGGTTTGTGAAATTTTGGTGTTCTATGTTATTTTATGAACTTGAATTGTCATTATATTACTTCAACAAAAAAAAATTGTCATTATATTATATTCATATGATTGGTGTACTCACAGCAAGCAGCACAACACTTCGATGCAAGGGCAGCTGTTTTCTTTCATTTTGGTGGGTTGTAGTCTTACAGAAGCTGTTATCACCAATGCTCAATGTGGCAGTAAGTATTTTAGGACCATTTAAGCTCTGCTCTTCCCCGAAATCATCTTGGGGCCTTTCGTCTTGTTCAGCTGAAAAGGGTCATTGGATACATATGTAGTCGCAGTTGAACAGTGAAATTGCCCACAAGGTGCTTGCTTGCACGTATCTGCCCGTGGCCGGCCGATGAATGATGCTTTTATTTGCGGTTACTCCCTTGGCAAATTCAGGAGCATTGCCATGAACAAAATAAGTATTATTATTCCTTGGTCCAAAAGTTTGTTCGGTGATGTAGGGTGAGATTCCATCAAACATAAGCATGCACAATTAGATTCCATTTAATCCATTACAACCCTTATTTTTTTCAAATGTTTTTCTATTTGTTTTTTTGGTCCTCTAGCGTTGTTCTCTTTGTTTTTTTTTTCTTCTTAATGGGTGCCATGCCTTTATCATTTTCTGGCGTGCATCCAAGTGGCAGGCCTTCGTGCCTTCACGACATCATCTTTTGGGTTGACCAAATGAAGGAGATGACAAGAACCCAGGCCTACCAAGCCCTATAATGTCTCCAAATGACGGAGTGTGATTTAGTCAAAACTCCAACATTGAGAAATCAGTCACTCTTAAAAAGGATCAAATTCATACTGACTACCAGACAAGAAAATAAAACGAGCTACCCACTACCATGAGAACTACAATAATCCCTTCCCACTTTCTTTAAATTAGACCCTTCACTCTATCTTCCACTCAACCTTCTCTTCCACAGAATTTCAATGGACTTTCAATTCCAAAGGCAGCGAAAAGGTGGTCTTTCTATCAACAAACAAAGCAAGTTCAAGGAGAAAAGTACCGACAACAGCAAAGGCAAGTTTGTAGGGGTGAGACAAAGGCCTTCTGGGAAATGGGTAGCAGAGATCAAGGACACAACACAAAAGATCAGAATGTGGCTTGGGACCTTCGAGACAGCCGAAGAAGCCGCTCGAGCTTATGATGAGGCGGCTTGCCTTCTTCGTGGTTCGAATACCCGAACCAACTTTGTCAATCATGGCTCTACCAAATCTGCCCTCTCTTCGAAAATCAGAAACCTCCTCAATCACAAAAAAGGTTTAAAACAAAACCCTCCCCTTGCTTCCACAATCACCACAAGTGGCACCATTAAAACTAGTACTAATGTTAGTTGTAGCAGTAGCATTAGTGGTATGAGTTACTGTAGTAATGATAGTTCTCTATCTAATGGCATGAAACAAGATGTCCAGAAATTTGATGATGCCTATAGACCAGATTTGAGCAATTGCATTGGAAAATTCGAAGTGGGTTCGTCTCAATTTGATCACTTGTGGTCATTTCCAACTGGGTTTGATCGGCTTCCATTAACCCAAGATGGGTATGAGGTGCCAAAAAATGTGGGTTTGGTGTCTGAGACATCTGAGTTGGAGCTTACAGAATTCGAACGCATGAAGGTAGAAAGGCAGATATCAGCATCGCTCTATGCGATGAATGGAGTGAATGAGTACTTGGAGAACAGTTTGTGATTCTAGTGATGGCCTCTGGGATCTTCACACGCTTTCTCAGTTGTTCTGCCCAAGTTAATTCTCATAAATCATAACTTTCTCTGTTTCTCTCTCTCTCTCTCTCTCTCTATAAACTTTCTTCATTTCAAATCCATGAGCTATCTACAAAGATAGATTTCGGCTGCTATATTCGAAAAATGGAGTGTATCAATAGTATTTTTGATCGTAGTGTTTGTAGTATGGAATTTTGATTGCATGAGGATAGTAAAACAGATATGGCATGGGAACTACTTTAAATAATCTCTCTCTCTCTCTCTCTCATGGAATATGAAATTTTGAATGCATGAATCATCCAACTAGAAAGACATTTCAACAGCTATATTCGATAAATGAAGTGTATCAATCATCATTTGATTCTAGAGATGCTCTACCCGGCCGCTCTTCCCCTGCCTATTCTTGGTGGGATATATGTTTTTAGACAGCCTAGAATCAGCAAGTGCTAAAAGAAACTCACAAAATTGTCCACGTATTGGCTATTGATCATAGAAACTAATACTCCAATAACGTACTCTGTACTGTACATCGATCTACCTTGCAAAGAAGAGGAAGATATTGTCGACTATCTTCCCATCATTGGCCAATTACAACCTCTGCCATACTGGGGAAATGGAAGAGTATTAGGATGGAGCTATTCGCGCTCCTCCAACACCCTATCGCGCGCTCCATTTCTCCATTTTTACTACTTAAAAAATGACACTGACACCCATGTGGACGGTAAACACTCAAACATCTGATCATGACCCGTGACACCACCATGACGACGGCGACGTGGCGGAAGATCCCTCGCCGGCGGCAACCCTTGATGGTGGAATCTCACCTGAGTTTGGTAAGCTAGGCAATCTGGTTCAACTAGACCTCTCTGCGGTAATTGAACAATTACCCTCAAAACTTGGGAGGCTTGTAGGTTTGACTGAGGAGGTGGTGTGGCGGAAGATCTAATGGCGTTTGGGTGAGGGATTTGATGGTGGATGGTGTTTTGAGTTTGAGGTGTGGTCCAAAATATGAAGGAGTTGCTTGCAGATAGGAAGAAGGTTTAGAAGGATATGGATGAAATTAATGGCGTTTTCACTTTTCAGTTCGCAGAGGGATCCTCGATCCATCACGGGTTGAATCTTTGTCGGGCTCTGAAATCAGCCTTTTTCATTTTGTGGGTGTGATGGTATCCTTGCCATTATATAAATTAAATAACAAAGGTTGCACCGAAGGGTATCCGGGGAGCGCAGCGTTATTACCAACGCCGCTTTTATCATTTTTTTTTTTTTTTTTTTTTTTTTTTGGTGCGTTGCTATGACACAGCATAAATTTTTTTGCTATAACACATGCAACATGAAAAAGAAATTTAAAACTATAATATATAAAAATATACTGTAAAAAATAGATGATTAAATTCGTGTTTTATATATGTCAAGACTCAAGGGTAATGCAAACTTAGAGAATTAAAGAGGAATAGAAGAAGACGACTTCAAGAACAAAGTTATATCAACTAATTATAATACATGATTAAGAAAAGACTCCATTGACAGGTTTACTAGACCTTTTGTTTTATATATATATATATATATATAAAAATTTAGGAGAGGATTCCGTTGACGTTTGATGTAAAATTTTTTACACTTACATCCATCAATATCTTTTTATATAAAATTATATTTCACTAATCCAACCGTTGGATTACATATTCTTATCATACACGTCTTGCATGCAAAATTTCAAGTTAATTGGAAATTAAGGAACTATGTCATCCATAAAGTGTTCGAAATTAAAGTTTTATTTATTAAAAAAAATATAAGTTTCCATATCAAATACTTCCTAATATCCGATTAACTTGAAATTTGGTATGCATGACGTGCATGATAGGAATATATAATCCAACCATTGGATTGGTGAAATATGATCTCTATAAAAAATTATTGACTAGTATAAGTGTAAAAGTTTTATACCGAGTGTTAACAGAACCCTCTCCATTAATTTAATAATGAAAAATAGACATGCATAACGTACTCTATTTCTTATAATTGTGACGTGTTGTATCTATTTGTAGTTCTATTAAAGGATTGGGAGGGCGGTCTCTCACTTCTTTTTCTATAATTGTGGAGGTGCAGATATGGTTCACAAATAATTGTCCTTTACTGGCCAAAAGTTTCACTCTTGAAGCTCTCCTTCCCTTTGGCATTTTCTCTCAAGGCAAGACAATCCTCATTCAAGTTCCTTGCCTCTCCCACCAAAGACGTGACCATCCAGATCTCCAACTGCATTCCTATCGCTTTCAAATGAGCCATTGCTCCATAGGTGACCAGAGGGGCTGAGCTACGTGTGTTGCACTGTTCCTTATCACCCAAAAAGACGCAATCAATCAAAAAGGAGGGAAGAGGAAGGGGGGGAGGAGGCACAGAAGAAAAAATAGAAACACATTGTGCACAAAAATGACAGAAAAACAAATAAAAATATATCGCTCACTTTCCCATACTCGGAACATTGAATTGCCAAAAGGCTAGTCCTCAGTGAAATTAACCACACAAAGTGCACCTGAATTAGCCATTCGATCAGATGTGGAATACAGGAAATTGACTAAATAGGACAAAGGAGTGAGGAATCAATGAAAAGCTCCTGAAAGAAATAAAGGAAACAAAGAAAATCATATATATATATATATAATAATAATAATAAAACTAGAATATGTATATGATAGATATTATGCAAATGCAACTCATTCTGAAAAATCACTTCTTTCATACCACAGAACACATTTAATCAGAACAAGAATACGTAATTTTAACAATTCGACAACACGAACAGAGATTCTGGTTCTACACAACAGACACAGAACAACTGGGAGATAGGGGGAAGGGAGGTGGGCAAACCCTCACACACTGAACTGATCTTTCCAGGTGAATGCCCTTGCAAAATTATCTCAATAATCTTCGCCCTCCTCTTCGTCATCCACACCTTCGGCGCCAACTTCCTCATAATCTTTCTCAAGAGCAGCCAGATCTTCACGAGCTTCTGAGAATTCACCTTCCTCCATGCCTTCACCAACATACCAATGAACAAATGCCCTCTTCGCATACATGAGATCGAATTTGTGGTCAATGCGTGAGAACACCTCGGCCACTGCTGTGTTATTACTGATCATGCAAACAGCACGCTGCACCTTGGCAAGATCACCACCAGGTACCACTGTTGGAGGCTGATAGTTGATGCCACATTTGAAGCCAGTCGGGCACCTGCAAAATCCAAATACAATAGTAATCAAGATACATAGAAAATGTCAGGAATATAGATGATGTCTATTTAAGGAATTCCGAAGACTGGACCAGGAGTGACAAAGGAAACTACAGAATCGTGTCTTTGCATTAAAGATTTCTAGATACATTCCGATCACCCAACCAATGAACAGATCAAAGAATAAAGATTAAGAGTTAATTCTACTATAAGCCTCACTTCCATAAAGTTGTCTATCGAATTTCCCATCCATCCTTACTCAATCATTACTCATTACGTGCCTTAATCTATCCATATTTACTTACCAGTCAACAAACTGAACAGTCCGTTTGGTCTTGATAGTGCCAACAGCAGCATTAACATCCTTGGGAACAACATCTCCCCTGTACATCAAGCAGCATGCCATGTATTTCCCATGCCTTGGATCACACTTGGCCATCATACTCGAAGGCTCAAACACTGCATTTGTGATCTCAGGAACTGACAACTGCTCATGGTATGCTTTCTCAGCTGAGATGACGGGGGCGTATGAGGAAAGCATGAAATGGATACGGGGGTACGGTACAAGGTTAGTCTGGAACTCTGTAATGTCCACATTAATGGCTCCATCAAACCTCAAAGAAGTAGTCAATGATGAGATGATTTGAGATATCAATCGGTTCAAGTTGGTGTAAGTTGGCCGCTCAATATCTAGAGATCTCCGACAGATATCATAGATAGCTTCGTTGTCCAGGAGCACAGCCACATCTGTGTGTTCAAGAAGGGAATGAGTAGAGAGGACGCTGTTATAAGGCTCCACAACTGCTGTTGAAACCTGCAAGGAGAAGTCATCTTTAGCTGAGTTTCATATCACCAATAACTGAAAATAACATTACTTATAGTACTTTTTTCTTTAACTTCCTCAAAAACATAATTATTCTAAAAAGAGTTTTTTTTTTTTTTATATTTAAATTCGAAGAAATAACTTGACATAAATAAATTAAATTAAATTAAATTAAAACAGGAACTGTTTACTAGTAATAATCTTTACAATGAAATTATAATGGCCACCAATAAAACATTCTCTCACGTGACAAACCCGCTACTGAACAGAAAGGAACTTATGACCAGGGAATCATAACACAACTAAAAATCATGGGTACCTGAGGAGAAGGATATATGGTGAACCCAAGCTTTGACTTCTTTCCATAATCTACAGACAAGCGTTCTAACAACAAGGACCCCAAGCCAGAACCAGTGCCACCACCAACAGCATTAAACACCAAAAACCCTTGCAAACCAGTGCAGTTATCAGCTAATTTCCTCACTCGATCAAGGCATAGATCTACAATTTCCTTCCCCACTGCATACCATAAGAAGAATCAGATAAAGATGACAAATAAAACATGGTAAATGTGCAGAAACTGCAGACCTGTAAATTGTAATAAAAAAATTAAATTTACCTGTGTAATGCCCTCTTGCAAAATTATTAGCAGCATCTTCCTTGCCAGAAATTAGTTGTTCGGGGTGGAAAAGCTGCCGGTAAGTCCCAGTCCTAACTTCATCAATGACAGTTGGTTCCAGATCAACAAATATAGCTCTAGGCACATGCTTGCCTGCACCGGTCTCGCTGAAGAAGGTATTGAAAGCATCGTGTGCAACACCCACTGACGTGTCACTGCAGAAACATGAAGGTTTGTAAGGCACCCACAACAGATATGACCTCAAAAAAAATACAAAAAAAAACATAAATTACATAAATATAATGTAAAACCCAGATATTAAATATAATGTATGGTTCCATTGAGGAAACATATAAGATAAGTAGCTTTCTAGTCTTACAAAAATTTCAAAGATAAGTAGCCTCCTCTATTTTTCATCAACACAATTCTGTTCCTGACTTCGCTTTCCACCAAAACAAACAAAACACCGCAGGAAATAAGACAAGTAAATGAATAATTTTTATTTTTATCAACCCGTTTCTAATTAAACCCCATTCATATATGACAACTAAACAAGGCAAAAGAGTGGGGGAGGGGGAAGAGAGAGATCCTGGATGAAACTCATAAACACACTTGCAGATCGATCAAAATTACCACAAACTACATTTCGTTCATTGAAAATTCAATTACAGACGTCAAATAAATTCAATAAATAAATTAATGAATAAATAAACCACAGATCAAGAGAAATAACGGACCAACCAGCCTCCAAATTCCTCAACCAAATTTTAATTTAAATCCATTAATGGAATGAATGCGAAAAAGATTACCAAAAATCAATAACATGTAGGCATATCTACATGAATATGTGCGTGTGTGTGAACATGGATCAAGCAAAATAATGGAAAAACCAGGACCAAATTTATCCATCAATTTTGAAGCAAATCTGCAAATGCATTGATTAAACAGATAAATCTGAAAGACAAAAAAAAATGCCATAAAATTGAATTCATAAAAAAATATATAGAGATACAGATATAGAAGACGTACCTGGGCATCATCCCATCGGGATGAATTCCATGTTCGAGACAATACAGCTCCCAGCATGAATTCCCAACCTGAATCCCGGCTTGCCCAATGTGTATGCTTATTATCTCTCTCATCTCGACGTTATTCAATTCACCCAACCCTAATCCCCAGATCTCGCCCTTTCTCTCTCTAGACTTTTTTTTCCTGTCTCTTTCTCTCTCTCTAGGTGTTATCGATCGAATGCAAACGAAAACAGGAAGATTCTTCTACCTGTTGAAGGTCTGTGTGTATATATAAACACACAGCAACCGACGATATTTATATTTATATTTATATTCATCTGGAAATAATATATCGGAGTAGCTTTTTGAGTGGGAAGAGTTAAATGGGATTTGATAAAATGTTTGGAGTCCGTAACGGGTCCCGCCATTTGGCGCCAGCTTTTGGTGGGCCCTGCGGCTTTGGGCTTTGTTGCTTTCTTCGACTTAATTGAATGACCCTATTATTCTTGGCTCGTCTTCTCCTTTTGGCTTTGGTAAAGTCTGAAGGAGTAATAGAAGTGGAATGTGAAGGGTAGTGTTGAGGACCACGGTGATCATGCATGTGCAGATGGACCAACCACACAGCCAATTGGGCGTTCTTAATTGCTCTTTTGGATTAGTTTTTCTTTTCTTTTCTTTTTTTTTAATTATTATTATTAAGAGGGTATCTAGACATTTCGTCTAATTAAATCGTAAATTTACTAAATATAATTAATTAATTTGTAGTTGAACTCAAAAAGGAGTGAAAACCGATCTTCTATAATT
Organism: Liquidambar formosana; assembly: GCA_039720395.1. Taxonomy (NCBI): domain Eukaryota; kingdom Viridiplantae; phylum Streptophyta; class Magnoliopsida; order Saxifragales; family Altingiaceae; genus Liquidambar; species Liquidambar formosana. Next base: position 35,114,955 of record CM077831.1, read on the forward strand.
TTGTGTTGATGTTTAAAGAAAAGAAGCTTTATCTATGGTATAGTGGTGAAATAAATTTTCTTTTTTCTTCACCTCTTCAGAGGCGTTTGTAAATGTGGATGGAAAATAGTTTTAGATATATTCATAAAATTGATCAATCTAATTGTCCAGATTTTTTTATTGACAAAAAAAAAAAAAAAAAAAAAATCATGCATAAATGAAGGTCTCCATAAGATAGGGCATGACACTTTCAAATAATTCCCCACAATTGAATTGCAAGCTCATAAATGAAGGATATTGGTACGTGGGTAAGAACTTACAGCACTTGAGATTCAAGGCCTGTGACGACAGTTGATTTCTACATGGCTTGATCGAGGTGCAATCCATTTTATCCTATCAAGTCATTGCATGGGACTTAGCTATTAAATTATTAATTGAGATGGGTGTAAGACTGTATTAAAAGGAAAAAAAAAAAAGAAAAAACCTCAATGCCTTAATTATTATTTATAGGAGCCTCGAGGTGGCAAAATATATTGTCTGCAGCTATTTAGGGATGATCAAAATTAAGTGGAAGTTGTCCTTAATTTATTATTATTATCTTTCTATGATTATATAGGCTAGGCTGTTACCTTCACCAAATTCTATGGCATGCCAATACAAATAAAATAGCGAAGTTGAGAGAAAGAGAGAGGGTGGTGCTTGGTGTGTGTAAGAGAGAGAGAGAGAGAGGTTGTTTTAATTTGGTGAGGGGTCTAATAATAAATTAGAGGAAGGAGATAAGGTTGACAACAAGATGTAGTGCAGACTCGATCCTCAGAGGACCCTCAAAATGCTTGTAGAATTGTAGTGTGTGCTTGCGTTGCCGGGGGTTAGACCAACAAGATTTTATTGGTAACCCTTAGCTACAAGTTGGCATTCACATGACAATATTCCTTTCAGGCTGTAGAATATATGTATGGAAGTCACCTACTGTGTCATTACACAAACCAAATAATTAAATAATTAAAGTCTGGCCCTTTTCCCATTTTTACTTTGTTCCTTCTACCTATCTATCTGGCTCATTTGTTCCATCTGATCCAGTTTATCATTATTTTATGATAGAGGCCCTATTCTAGGACCAGTACCATTTTTTTTAAATTTTTCTGTCAAGTGAAATGATACTGAGGGAGTAATCAGTCCCTATCGCTAACATGACTATCATAATCTCTACCTATTGAGGAACCATTGACAGGATGAGGAATTGTAAATGTTTCCTCATGTCAATTTAACCATACTGAATCTCAATCCCATAAAAAATTAATGGAAGACCATCAAAGAATAAGTATATAGTCACACTACCATATCATAGACTCGAACTCTTGACCACTTGATGTCCTACACCCTTAGCATTAGACCACCACTCTTACTATATTTTAGGACTAGTAGTTGTAATCTAACTACTCTTCCTTCTAATGTGACATCACACTTTCATAATTGACTTCATTGGTGTGCTAGTGCAGTGACTTTTCACGTGCAGTCTCAAGTATTGGCAAAAAGATTTAATTTAATTTAATTTTTTGGGGTAAGCCTTTGTGACAAGCTCCATTGATTGAGCGACAACAAGGCAAGGCGTCCATGTCATTAAAACTGCTAAAAAAGATGACACCGTTAACGACCTTGACGAAGTATCTTCCTCCGTAAGCGGGAAAACCCAAAATTCCAGTTCAAAATTTTTAAACAATAACTGATCCACAAAAAAGTCTAATCCAATCCCATTTCAAAAGAAAAAAATAAAAATCTGGTCCAATCGTTCTCCTTCTCTCTCTTGCTCAAACCGGAACTATATCCCAGTCCGGTGTCGAACACCATCGTCATTTTTCTTGGATAAGTAATGACCACCATTGTCGGCGCGACTGTATTTGTGTCTCATGGCCTTCTATCTTTCTTCTTCAATTCCTGCGATTTTTTTTTCAAAGCCACCATTGCCGCATCAACTACCATTCTAAACGTCTTGATGGTGTTTGATGAAGAACCTAAATGAAAGGTAAGGTGTTTGTATTTCTTCATTTATCTGACTTTTCTTTTTTGATGTCTTCATGTCTTCATTTTTTTTGAATTTCAAAATGACATCATTTCACAGGTTTTAAATTTAGGCAAAATTTTTCTACCAAAAAAAAAAAAAAAAAAAATTTAGGCAAAATTTCACAAGTTTTTTTATTTAGTTACTTTTTTTGGCCCTCTTGACTTTGAATGAGCTGCTTCTAATGCTGATTACTATCTCTTCGTGTGCATGGGTTTGGCAATGTTTCCACTATATGCTATGTTTGGACAAATAATTTTTAAGTGAAATTTATCTTTGAAATAGAATTTGTAACATTTTTATAAAGATTTTCTTTATAAAAATTTTACAAATTCTCAAAGATAAATTTCACCTATAAATTTCTTATCCAAATATAGCACTATTGTTTTTTTGTTTTAAAATCAATTTTTGGTGTAGTTGAAGTAAGATTTTTGTTACTTCCTCTGTTCCTAAATGAATGGCTTACTTTCCTTTCTACAATGTTTCAAAATTATTGTTATATTTCAGAAGTCATTAATTTTTTTTCATTCATTTTCTAAAATACTCTTAAAAATGTATTCTCTCTTTTTCTAATGTTTTGCACACTTGAAGGATAAAATTGAAATCTCAAAACATATGCATTGATGTGAAAGTATTTAATAGGGTTTTCTTAAAAAGTGTATTTTTTCAAAGGGGACGATCAATTTGAAATATAAGGAATAGCAAAAATTAGCTCTTTTCCCTTGATATGAAACGACAATAACACCCCCGCTCCCCCCTCTCTATTTTTAAGGTTGATTTAGTTTATGAATTTCAGGAGATACTTTACCATGATGTATCCTACTAGAAATAGATGGCGGAATCAAGTTTTTAAAACAAAACATGATCAATATTAAGAATAGTGGAGGACGATGAAGTGAAAATACCCATAACAAATGAAGGGAAAAGAGTGTTGCGTAAATTAAATTGCTTGAAGTTTCCATGTTTTAAATAAATAAATAAATAAAATCCTCAAAAGAGTCAGAACAAAGTCTTTAAGAAACCATGCGGGATGATCATTGATAAACAAGAAATTGCAGCACTAGGGGAAGAGAGAAAATGCGAGGACCGAATAGGTGTTCTCATGAGGTCGGTGGATGACGATCTAGAAGAGAAGAGAGAAATTTTGAGGATTGCCTATAAATTTTTAAGAAAAAAAATTTTGAAATTTTGGAGATTTTGACGAATTCAGCTGTTTTAGCGCCAAAATTTTCATTTTCGCTAAAAATTGCCAAACGTGTTAACAGTGTCATCCTTTTTACGGAGTAGTAGTTTTAATGACATGGACGCCTTGTCTTGTTGTCGTTCAATGAATGGAACTTGTCACAACGTGGCTCATGGGGGATGTGGTGGCAAGCTTCAATCGAATATCTTCTCTAGACTACCATGCATATAATAATGGGTTAGGATTGGTAGATATTGTAGTAACCCACTTAATAGTAATTCTCACAGGCAAACTTGTCAATGGGTTGGTTTTGAACCAGATCATAGTATACTAGCCACGAGCATAAGCTATGCGTGTGCAACACACGTTTAGAAGATTAATTTGATATTTAGTTGAATTTTAATTCTGATAATTGTCAACTTTCAATTTTTAAAGTGTCATATTAGTTTTTAAAAGAGAGAATTGGGGAGAGATTTTAGGATAGTGGAGGAGTAAGAATCTATGCCAAGTTGAAAGTAAATAACTAATTGCAGTTTTCCATAATTATTATATTGTCCCTACGTCTTTTTGAAAATGGGGTAGTTAAAAGAGCGTTTTTTGTAATTTCAAATACATACTAACGACAAAGAGAATTGGCTTTATATAGTAGTATAGATTCGAAAATCCGATCCGATAAGAAATAATTTTGATCAAATCTAATCCGATAATCCAACGAACTTATAAAATACAAATCCATGTCCAAATTTGTTATTTTTAAATGCTAGATCCGAAAATCCGAGCCTGATCTGATAATCTTACAAAATGTATAGCTAACAAAAAATTGGCATGAATTTTAGGAAAAAAATTGAACTTATTTAAATTTTTTATAATCATAAGAAATATATTTAAATTTTGAGAATAAATTTTAACATTTCTACTATATAATGTTCATAATAACCATAAGACTTATGGCAAACTAATATAATTTATTTTATCGAATCATATTTTTATCGGATCATATTGGGTAATATTCATATTTGATTTCTTAATTAACAGATTATCGAATTCAAATTATTAATGAATTATCATATCACAATTCTCTTGCCATATCCTAATCTTTTGATTGGATTCGAATTAGATTCAAATCTCCACTTACAAGTCTAAACTCACGAGTATAAATTAGTAGTTGGCTCACTTTAAACTTCTCGTGGGTGTGATCACACGTACGTGACTCGTTAATTACTTAGACTTTATCAGAGAGTTTAAAACATAAGAGAGGTTATCTGCTAACCCTTCATACATTAATGGGGTTTTTTAAAATTTACCCAAAAAGGAAAAAGAAAAAGTGAAAAACGAGCCCCCCAATCAAGGCCGACCTGAGTATAAAAAACCAAAGGGGGCCTCTATTAGCACCCTAATACTTTCTTTTCATCCATTACTTCTATTACATATTATATTTAAGAGTTATGCTGACTTCAGCATTGTATGACATGGCAGCCTAATAAGTCTTCCCTCCAAATTCTTGCATTCTCCTCACTTTTGGGCCCACATTATGACGTCAGCACCCCTCTTTTCTTTCTCTTTCTCTTTGTTTTTATTTTTTCTTTTTTTCCCTCCTCCCGTACGCACTCCCTTCTCTTCCCCATATGCACCGCCTTCTCCTGATGCGTGTTGTAGAGGCGTCTTCGACGGCATCGGCGACCATGAAACCAGATCCAGGCGAAATAAGCCTCAGAGTTGACGGGATCAGCCTTCCTCAACATCCCGACATTAGGAGAAGGCAGTCCAAGTTGTAGCAGTAGTCAATGGTAGTCGATGGTGGTGATTCTCGCCGGACATGAAGATCTAAACTCCTCCGACCCACCACCGTCTGTGATCCCTCCGCTGGTGATGAAATGGCGTGGTTCTCTGCCATTCATTCTGTGACTCGCTTTCTCTCTCATCTGTGAAATGGCGAGGAAGAGGAGAGAGAGAAATAGAGGAAGATGGAAGAGGAGAAGGGGGAGATAAAGGAAGAGGGAGAGTGACAGAGAGAGTGACTATGGAGAAAGAAAGAAAGAGGAGGAAGAGAGAGAGTGACTGAGAGTGTGACGGTGGAGAGAAAAAAAAAAAAAAAAAAGAGAGAGAGAGAGTGACTGTGGAGAAAGAAAGAAAGAAAGATGAGGAAGAGAGAGAGTGACTGAAAGTGTGACGGTAGAGAGTAAAAAAAAAAAAAAAAAGAGAGTGACAGAGATAATGACTACGGAGAAAGAAAGAAAGAAAGAAGAGGAAGAGAGAGAGACTGAGAGTGTGACGGTGAAAAAAAAAAAGAAAAAAAAAAAAGAAAGAAAGAAGGAGAAAGGACGTGAGATGTTAGCAACCCTTTTTTCTCTTTCTTTCTTTAGTTTTTTTTTTTTTTTTTTTTTCCTTCCCTTCCCCCCATACGGCCTTCCCTCTCCCTCTTCTTTTTCCCTATCCATTCCTTCCTTTTTATTTTTTTTGTTTTTTCTTCCTCCTGTATAGCCTTCCTCTCCCTCTTCTTTTTACCTATCCCTTCCTTTTTTTTTTTAATTTTATATTTTTTTTCTTCCCTTCCCCTCTATAATCTTCCTTTTCATTCTTCTAATATAAGTTGTCGTAAAAATAATCTTGACTATAGAATCAATGCTGAAGGGTTATTTGACAAACTTGAAAACTTGACCACTTAAGTTTAACAAATTTTATTTATTTATTTTACATTGATTGTTAAATCTCTTTTTCCTAATAATCCTATTTAATTAGACCGAGAGAGAATAATAGTATTTTTGATACTTATATAAGAACTTTAAATAAAATTACTGTTTGGTTCCCGCGCATCGCGCGGGTCTATTCTAGTATTTTATATTTTAAAATTTTATGAAAAATTTAAAAGATTTTATAAGAGCTGATCACGTAATCTACTAGAAAACATCATTTTAAAAAATTTTGTAGAATAAATTTTTTCAAAAATCTATTTTTCAAATGGATTTTTTAGCCATTTATGAATTAATGACTTTAAATGGCCAAAATTTCACTTAAACGACAAATTTTGGAAAAACTTTATGTTACAAAGTTGTTCAAAATAATATTTTCTAATAGATAGTGTGTAAAGTTTTTATAAAAACTTTTCATATTTTTCATAGAACTTTAAAATGCAAAATAAGTAGGAGATGATTAATAAATCTTTAGGTGGGCCCTCAAAACCAAAGTGATTGCTTGGAGCACCAGCATTTTTTGTAAAAAAAAGGGCCTCCAAAACCAACGTTTCTTTGATAACCCAAGAGAAAAAAAATGTAAGGAGGGCCTAAAACCAAATCTAAGGAAATCTAAGAGCCCAATTCCAGCTCAAAGGATAAGTTAAAAGACCCAACAAAAATCATTAAAAATCATTACTTTTACAATCAGATAAAAAAACCTAAAAAAAAAATCCTCCTCTCTCTCTCACTCCCTCTGACATCTCAGCAGCCGTGGAAGACTGAAGTGTGGTCCGTGCGTGTGGAACACACCCCCCACCCTTCTCAGCCTCTCTCCTTCTCATGCCTCTCTCACTCTTTCTCGCCTCTCTTGTAGTAAATTTATCTGTCTTTTATTCAATCACTCTTAAGTTATGAGTCAAAATGTTTTGAAAAAAATCTCTGAACTAGCGATTTACTATTGTCTATCCGTTACGACAGTGATTAGTCCCTTGATTATCAGCTGTGGGATACACTGGGTCAAAGACCAAAAAAAAAAAAATTATGAGTCAAAATTATATAGGCAATAAAAATTTGAGTTGATATTAGAAAAAGCAAAATTGTGAGTATTTAGAATTTTTTTTTTTAATACTTATAAGAGGGTCTCATTTTTTGAGTTTGCTTAAGACCTCTGAAAAGGCCGACTCTACCCTCAATTGATCCCATTCGACGTCTAGGATTTTTCCTTCTTTCTAGCTCTCTCAACTAGCGACTGTGAATGTGTTCAATCGTAGGAGTTGCTACCAGCAATATGCAATTTGTCTCTTGCCTATTTCAAATTGATTTATCAAAGCACCTGTTCTGATGATATTTTGTTTTTATATTGGGGCTTCCCAAACAAAACAATATATTGGTGTGTTTGTGTTAAAAGCTATAATCTTTTATTTTTGGATCCTTGACTGTGATAAACTTGATGCCACAATGCTACATATTGAGGAAAAAAATATGAACACAATATATATATAGTTCATGTATTCTAGATAAAAACTCTGCTCCATCAAAAGAATTAAAGAAAAAAAATTATGAGGAACTAAAACGAGAGAGAGACGAAGATGAAAACATTATTTCTGAAGAAAAAAAATATGATCTTGCTTGCTTGTGAGGACCTTTATTCATACACAAAATAAGGGCAAAGTTAGCATATTCTAAAAATTATCGATCAAATGATTGAATCACTGTTAGTTGACCAAACAATAGACCCCAAATTGAATACATTTGAAAGTTTAATTGACCACTTTTAAATTTGGGGGTATTGAAACATACTTCAAACTTGAGATAGTTTTATGAATTTACCAAAAATAAAAAAAATTGAAAAACGAGCCCCCCAATTGATGAGCTCGGATTAGCTGCTGTAGTGCATTTTTACAGCACCCTACTGTAGCTCTAAAGATGACGACACGTGGCGAGGAAAAGCAATAGACGGCTGTGGTTCAAAAGACTCCAAAGGCAGTCGTTCCAAGAACCAAGCGTCTAATATAAACGCCGTCAGGCATCCCTTCCTACCAACTACTGCCCTAACCCTCGTTACCCCAAGCTCTCCGGTGATCTTCCTCGGCATCTCTGGTGACCTCTCTCTCTTTGGTCCAACTCGAAGGGCGGTGGAACCGCAAGACTGCCCCACGTCATCTCAGGCGACCTTCCTCTGCCATCATTGGAGCACCACCGCCAGGTCTCACATCCACCATCATCGCCGTCAAGACTCGTCGAGCCACCGCCATTTTTCATCTCAGATCCGTGATCCGTCGAGCCCCTTTGCCATCGACAAATCCTTCCCTGTCACGATCCATGGAACCACCACTATATTGGTGAAAGCTATAATCTTTTATTTTTGGATCCTTGACTTTGAAAACCTTGGTTGTAGCTTGGGATATTGGCGTAGTGGCAAATTTTAATTTCTGAGAGATATGGATGATGGGAAGGTATGCATTCAAACTCAAATATTATAAAATGCAAAATTCATTCCAATTGATGTCTTTTTTTTATTATTTTTTTTTTAGCACTTAAGGTGGTTGGAGTATGCCGATGAGAAGCAGCGGGAAAATAATTTCAAGGGATTCATTTTTGATGATGACAAGGATAAATTTGTGTGGTTTCTGAACAACCCAAAGATGCGTTGTTTTACACTTCTTTATTGGGATATACTGGAGTTGATTTCTTTAGTTGGTGCGGTAAATTGTGCGACTGCATTGTTGCGGGGGGAGGTGCCTCAAGAAGTGGACATTAATGAGCCGTCTGAACTGGGGTATTACCCCATACATCATGCGGCCAAGCGTTTGGATCCTCCTTTAGTTCTCCTATTTCTTCGCCACGGAGCTCGAACTGATATCAAATTAAATTTTCCTTATCATGACCCTGACAATGGATTGCTCCCGCTCAATATTGCAATTAATGCTGTGATGAGGTACGTACTAGAATATGGTGAATTGAACTGAATATGTTGTTGTTGTACACTTGTACATGTATTCATCATCATCATCATCATCATGATATATATGGTGCAGTAATCATAAACGTCTCCAGGATTGGACTCCCCGACGCTCTATCTTTGACTTGATAGCAATACTTTGCCATCCAGAATTGGTTCGCATTTTCACCGCATATTAATTTGTTATATTGTAAAACAATACCTTCACTACGTTACAGAATTGTTTGTCTGTAGAGGAACAATGTTATAAGGCTGCTTCACTAATACTTGTGGCAGAAGGATGCATTAGAGACTGTTAGGTTGCTGGCAAGGAGGACCAAGGAGCTCCCGAAGATAGCTTACCATAGTTATGCAAAGGAAGGAAAACCCATTGAGTTAGCCATCCTGTTGATGCATGCTCATTCTGAAGCTTTTCGTTTCATCAAATTTCAGAGCAAAGATGGGTCTCCTTCAGATGGAAACGTGGCATTCTCTGAGTGCATCAACTATGAAATCACGTCACTAATGAATGAGTTCAAATCAACGGGAGCTACTACGCCATCTCAGATGCTCAAGGACAAGATGGTGGCAATGAGGTCCATGCAGCTGTTGCTTGAAGTTTTCAGCGTGGCTGCTGATATTATTATGGAATATAAGCAGTCACACCAACCTGATGTATGTTATAATTAATACCCGTTTCTTGCTCTTAAGTTGTGCTGCTTCTTTTTTTAATGCCTAGCTATTGGCATCTAGTAGTGCATGACAAGTCTTAGTTGCGCGTATGTGTGCACATGTATATATTTTGGGTTTGGGGTGGATGTGATTCATCATACATCTAGGAATGCATCATATATAATCCTTTACTTTATTTTGATCTGATGCATCTTTACATTAAGTTAGCTTTTGGTACGGTGTTTCCTTACAGGTGCTGAAAGATCAGATGGTCAAAGATGTTATTTCGAGGCTTGAGTTATTTGGCATTGATTTGAAGCTCAGTGACTTTGATTTAAGCGATATACACTGGTTTGTGATGATGCACCTCTTTTCCAAGTCACTCTTTGTATCTTGCTTCTTATGTGTACTTTGGTTGATTTGATTGCGATTATCAATCACAAAATTCACAATCATGTTAAATAGGAACTCCTTGAATGGCTAGATAAACATTGACTGATGTATTTTTTTTATTTCTTATCTTATGTGACTTGATATTTATTATGTCTATGTGATTGCACAAGGGACCCACCCAAGCATGCATTGGAAGAATCAGGTGATTTATGGGTTTCTAATTCAAGTAAAGTTCCTTTTATTTCATAAGAAAATGAAGGAAAACAAATGACAGGATCGAGATTCTGACATGTTTTCTGGCAACAGAGGAGTCGGAGTCGTATCCAATGCGAAGCTTTCACATGCCTTTTTCACAACAAAAAAACACATTTTTCAACCCAATGGTAAGAAAATTGACATCTATTATGTTCTTCTGCAGCCCCCCCCCCTCTCTCTTTTCAAAAATGTTGGTAGGATCTTGTTTCTTGAGATGCATTGTACTATAGTTATTATTATTATTATTTTATGATTATAAACGATCAATATACTGATAAAGAAAACTTTAGGATACGTAGAACGGTGTACAAGCAGTTTACGCAGAAGGAATCAATTAAAAATAATGGCTCAGTGTTGTTACAAAAAATCCCCACTACCCCAGTAGAAGAGAGAAAAAAAAGAAAAAAAAAGCACCAAAGCAAAAGCATCCCCAACTAATGCCAAAAGGAAGCAATCAAGTGGATAGAAGTGACCTCGTAAATGATACCTTGCAATCACTGCCCAGAGGTATTGTGCTATAATAAATGATAATAAATGCCATGTTTGAAGCATTCAAGGGGTAGAAATCTCCGGCGACCTTCCTCTGCCATCATCGGAGCACCACCGCCGGATCTCACATCCACCATCATCGCCATCAAGACTTGTCGAGCCACCGCCATTTTTCATCTCAGATCCGTGATCCGCCGAGCCCCTTTGCCATCGACAAATCCTTCCCTGTCACGATCCATCGAACCACCACTATACTGGTGAAAGCTATAATCTTTTATTTTTGGATCCTTGACTTTGAAAACTTTGGTTGTAGCTAGGGATATTGGCGTAGTGGCAAATTTTAATTTCTGAGAGATATGGATGATTGGAAGGTATGCATTCAAACTCAAATATTATAAAATGCAAAATTCATTCCAAGTGATGTCTTTTTTTTTTCTTTTTTTTTTTCTTTTTAGCACTTAAGGTGGTTGGAGTATGCCGATGAAAAGCAGCAGGAAGATAATTTCATGACATTCATTTTTGATGATGACAAGGATAAATTTGTGTGGTTTCTGAACAACCCAAAGATGCGTTGTTTTAGACTTCTTCATTGGGATACACTGGAGTTGATTTCTTTAGTTGGTGCGGTAAATTGTGCGACTGCATTGTTGCGAGGGGAGGTGCCTCAAGAAGTGGACATTAATGAGCCGTTTGAACTGGGGTATTACCCCATACATCATGCGGCCGAGCGTTTGGATCCTCCCTTAGTTCTCCTATTTCTTCGCCACGGAGCTCGAACTGATATCAAATTAAATGTTCCTCATCCTTATCATGACTCGAACAATGGATTGCTCCCGCTCAATATTGCAATTAAAGTTGCGAGGTACGTTCTAGAATATGGTGAACTGAACTGAATATGTTGTTGTTGTACACTTGTACATGTATTCATCATCGTCATCATCATGATATATATGGTGCAGTAATCATAAACGTCTCCAGGATTGGACTCCCCGACGCTCTATCTTTGACTTGATAGCAATACTTTGCCATCCAGAATTGGTTCGCATTTTCACCGCATATTAATTTGTTATATTGTAAAACAATACCTTCACTACGTTACAGAATTGTTTGTCTGTAGAGGAACAATGTTATAAGGCTGCTTCACTAATACTTGTGGCAGAAGGATGCATTAGAGACTGTTAGGTTGCTGGCAAGGAGGACCAAGGAGCTCCCGAAGATAGCTTACCATAGTTATGCAAAGGAAGGAAAACCCATTGAGTTAGCCATCCTGTTCATGCATGCAGTTTTTCGTTGCATCAAATTTCAGAGCAAAGATGGGTCTCCTTCAGATGGAAACGTGGCATTCTCTGAGTGCATCAACTATGAAATCACGTCACTAATGAATGAGTTCAAATCGACGGGAGCTACTACGTCATCTCAGATGCTCAAGGACAAGATGGTGGCAATGAGGTCCATGCTGCTGATGCTTGAAGTTTTCGACATGGCTGATGATATTATTATCAAATATGAGCAGTCACACCAACCTGATGTATGTTATAATTAATACCCGTTTCTTGCTCTTTAAGTTGTGCTGCTTCTTTTTTTAATGCCTAGCTATTGGCATCTAGTGGTGCATGATAAGTCTTAGTTGTGCGTATGTGCGCACATGTATATATTTTGGGTTTGGGATGGATGTGATTCATCATACGTATAGGAATGCATCATATATAATCCTTTACTTTATTTTGATCTAATGCATCTTTACATTAAGTTAGCTTTTGGTATGGTGTTTCCTTACAGGTGCTGAAAGATCAGATGGTCAAAGATGTTATTTCGAGGCTTGAGCTATTTGGCATTGATTTGAAGCTCACAGACTTTGATTTAAGCGATATACACTGGTTTGTGATGATGCACCTCTTTTCCAAGTCACTCTTTGTATCTTGCTTCTTATGTGCACTTTGGTTGATTTGATTGCGATTATCAATCACAAAATTCACAATCAAGTTAAATAGGAACTCCTTGAATGGCTAGATAAACATTAACTGATGTATTTTTTTTTATTTCTTATCTTATGTGACATGATATTTATTATGTCTATGTGATTGCACAAGGGACCCACCCAAGCATGCATTGGAAGAATCAGGTGATTTATTGGTTTCTAATTCAAGTAAAGTTCCTTTTATTTCATAAGAAAAATGAAGGCAAGCAAATAACAGGATCGAGATTCTGACATGTTTTTTGGCAACAGAGGAGTCGGAGTCGTATCCACTGCGGAGCTTTCACATGCCCTTTTCACAGCAAAAAAACACGTTTTTCAACCCAATGGTAAGAAAATTGACATCTATTATGTTCTTCTGCCCCCCCCCCCCCCCCCCCCTCTCCCTTTCAAAAGTGTTGGTAGGGTCTTGTTTCTTGAGATGCATTGTACTATAGTTATTATTATTATTATTTTATCTCCTCTTTAATGATCCCTTTTAACTGCTTTTCGGATGTATTGTACTATAATAAATGTCATTTTTATTTTGTAATGTTAGTTACAATTTTTTTAAAAATAATATTTAAACAAAAACAAATTGAGAAAATGCTAACAGTGAAGTAACCCGATATTTTCATGATTAATGAACATACTTTGTCGCAATTTTCAAAATTTTAAATTGAATGTTGCCATATCATACGGGTATAAAGAATTTTGTTCCCTCAATAAAGAACCACTGTATGCCGATAAAAAAAGAAAAAGAAAAGAAGCAGCACTGTATAAAAAGTAAATGTTCTTCTTTTCGTGACTATAAAATATTAAGCTGAGTGTTTTCATGATGTGCTCTGTTTCATTTCTTGATTTTATCATGATCAAATTAAATGACGTAAGACCTTGTTGTCTTCTTGTTTGAACAGAAGGGAAAGCATGGTAGTTGTTTTTTGTGTTCATTTTCTCCTCAACATGGGATCTATGGTTTGCCTTCCGTAAGGCTGCCAATCCATACAAATGGAGTTCCAAAATGTATCTATGGTGGTTTGTATTTTTATTCAAAAACTGTGGATGTTCAAGTAAAGAAGAGATCCAAAGCCATGGAGCAATATGTGCCAAAATTTATGACAAGCAAGAAGTTGGCGTATTTTGCATTAGTCATCAGGAAGGGAATAAGATGCGCTTGATTTGCATAAGTGCCACCTTTGGAGGTATGGATGATTACCTTTCAATTTAGGCTTCTTCTTCCTTCCCTCAAAATATATGATTTCAGACTTTGTTAGGTCGAGTTCTCCTTCAAATGGTTTGATGTTTGAGCTACTAACCACACCCCCTCCCCCCAAAAAATAAAAAATAAATTTTGATGATGCGTTTCATACATGCAGGCTTCCTGTACCGGCCATTTTGTTTCCTCCCTTCTGTATTCGAGTAGATTATTGAGTTGGAGTGCATGACAACAAAGTTCTTCCAACTTCTTATGCAAATGAAAATATTAGATATTTAGCTAAATATTAGTTTGAGCTGCATCGATCTAGTGATAAGAGTAGTAGTAGTAGTACTAGCAATGACAGTATGTCTATGGACAGAGTTACATGTGATGCCTATAGGGATTCATGTGCCTAGTGCTTTTAGTGTTAACAGAAACCTATCCAACCGTAGGGTTTTGAATGATTTTATTATTTTAGCCACAACTATCATCATACTTCTTGGTGGTTCTCTTGATGTGAAAATTTCCTACCAGTGTTCCTTCATTCTCCTCAATTGCAATCTTAAAGAATCTCTTCTTTTATTAATTATAAAAACTATAATAGCTCATTAGCTCTGTACTATCACAACTGATAACACATTTGGGATCCCAACATCATTATTTTGGTATTCGCATACTGAAATTTATCTTGAGAAAAAAAAACACAAAACCCCAATCGTAGTGGTTTTCAACAAAATTGATGCCAGCTTCAAAATTTTTGGGATCTTGCCCCACATTAAATTGCTTTTAACATGCCATTAGATTTGGTGGTAAGTGTCTAAGTGGGGGTGATGGTTCAAGTACCCCAAGGAGCTTGAATACCCTTTTCATTGGGTCCTATGGCTGTGGTTCAACTGTTCAAGTCTTCCCTATGCGGATTGTAGTGTATGCTTGCGTCGCCGGGGGTTAGACCAACACGATTTTATTGGTAACCCTTAGTTATAAGTTGGCATTCACATGACAATATTCTTTTCTGGCTGTAGAATATATGTATGAGAGTCATCTACTGTGTCATTAGACAAATCAAAATAATTAAAATAATTAAAAGTCTGGCCTTTTCCTCATTTTTACTTTGTTTCTTCTGCCTATCAATCTGGCTCATTTGTTCCATCACTTATCAATATTTTCTGATGAGGCCCTCTTTTAGGACCAGTCGCATTTATTTATTTTTGTTAAGTGAAATGATATGAGGGAGTAATCAGGTCCGGCAGTTAACATGACTATCATAACACCTACCTATTGAGGAACCAATGATTGATGGAGAAATTGTAAATGTTTCTTCAAGTCAGTTTAACTATAATCGAATCTCGATCCCATTGAAAATTAATAGCTCCGATGCATAAATAGAATCATAAAAGAACAAGTATGTATCACGTTACCGTTTCCGAGACTCCAACTCTAATTGACTACCTGATGTCCTACCCCTTTAATACTAGCCCACAACTTTAGTATATTTTAGGACCAGTACTTATAATCTACTCATCTTTGTAATGTGACATTACACTTTCATAATTGACTTTTTTAGTGTGCTGGCGCCATGACTTTCCACATGCAGTCTCAAGTATGGACAAAAATAATTAATTTAATCTTTTGGGGGTATGCCTTTAATTTAATGTAGTTGTTTGACTTGTGAAGTTGTGATCAGACAACACCAATGAGGTGATGGGAGCCATGAATGCTTAAAATGCTAGAAAATCATAAAATAGAAGGGTTGTTTGGGGGCGTGGTCTTGAGCTCCATGATATTTGGTTTTTTTATTTCTTTAAAGGGCCTAAATTGGGTCGAACGGAGTGGATTGGGCTCTCAATCTTTCAATAAGAAATCGGCTCAGAAGTTTTTGCTCTCCAAATGTGTGGTGCAGCATGTCTGTACTCTGTAATCTGTAATAGGGGTGCAACTCGGTACTGGACGGTCCGGGATAGGGGTATTTCTGTCCCGTCCCGAAATAATTCGGGACTTGAAAATTAGTACCAGAACTGAACCGAATTGCATATTGTCCCATCCCGTCCTATCCCGAAAAATACTGGTCTAGAATGGTCCGGTTCTCGGTATTTATTAGTTTGTTTTCCCTGAGTAAAAAATTAAAAACAACTATTTCCAATCAAATATTGTCAGCTTGATTAGCCACAAAAATGGGTTACTTCATTGCACATTTACACTTGGCCATCAAGGATTTACATAATACATATACCTGCTCTTCCACAAAATAGGCTACATAAAATCATAAAGTCATAAATACATAATCATTAATAATAATTCATTCATTCTTTCATGGTACTAACTACTAATAGTAGTGATAGTACAATAAAAATATTATATATAATATTATATATCATTGATACTCGATCCGGGAATTCGGTATGAGACGGTTCTAAACACTCCTAAACCAAGTCCCGTACCGAAAAAATTTTGTTTTTAAAAATGGTCCCAAGTTTAGAACCAAACACTGTTTGTCTCGTCCCGTCTCAGACCAAATTGCTCGGAACAATTCGATTCTCAGAATTTCCTGAACCAAGTTGCACCCCTAATCTGTACTACATGACCTTGCAAGAAGGGGCCTGTAGTCCATTACAAGAGCACTATTCAATGTTTGTGGCTCTCAGGCCCTTAACATGAGCCCTGTAATGCCCCAATTCTGTGCCATCAGAAGGCTTTGTCTAAAGGCCCACGATTCTTCATTCATGAAATTCCTTGTGTCTCACATATAGGACGAAAGCCATTGCCCATTGGGAAAATGCCACCATGAAAAAAGTTCGAATCCTGTCAACAGACGACGGATCCTCGTGGATGTCGCCTAGTAGCATTTCTTCCCATTTATTGGGTTGAGTCAATAAACCTTCGGTAGGGAGATTTAAAGGGAGGGGGGAAGACTATCACAGTGTCACTGTTGTGTAACCCATTAGTCAAGTGGCGTTTGACGGCAATCTGTCAACTTTATTTGTACATTTTATTTATTTTAGATTTTTCAAGATTTTATAAAAATATCACTGTCACATTATTTATTAGAAAATATCATTTTGAATAATTTTATAAATTTATTGTTTAAGTTAACTTCTTAACTATTTATGATTTTTATTTCTAGAAAAATGAAATAATTTGTAAATGGCCAAAAATTATATTTTATTGACAGATTTTGAAAATATTTTGTTATACAAAATTGTTCAAAATAATGTTTTATAATGGATAACACATTCAATTTTTATCAAAATCTTTTATATTTTTTTATAAAATCTTGAAAAGTTGTTAGGAAAAAAAAAAGAAAAAAAAGTGAGATGTGCAAATAAAGTTGAAGGGTTGCAATAGTTGCCATATTTGAGATCTAATCAAGGGCCTACCAAAATAAAGAAATAAAATAAAAAATTTAAAATTGGTTGGGCACTAGCCCAAATTCCCAAAAATAAAATGTGTGAAAAAAAATAAAATAAAATAAAACTAGTGCTGTTGCACATGATGATATACTAATCTCTTACGGAGTATTATGTTTTAATTAGACATCTTTGTTGACCATGGCCAAATATGTCACGTGACTAATTGTAATAGTGGCACCTCAGTATCACGGACCCTTGTGAGCTATATGACCTGCATGGTTCTATGCCTCTATTCAATGTTATATTTGGTCTATTTTTTATTTTTTTAAATAAAAAATAAAATTCTCCATTTTTTATATAAAAAGAACAAAAAAATCCGAGCGAAAGATGTGAAAGATGTTTTTTGGTTTTTTTTTTTTTTTTTTTTTGGATAATTGGAGCGAAAGATGTTGGTGAGGTGAACGTGGAAAGGTGTCACCGTGAATTCGTCAAAACCAGAGGGACAACTTTGTAAATTGGGTTTCGAGAGTTCGTTAGATAGGTTAGCTGGCTGAGGTCCTCGTAAAGAGCGCAACGTAAAGATACCCAAAAATGTGGATTTACAAAAGTAAGCCTGAATGTTTGATTGATTTACGAGAGAATGCCATCGATCTCAGATAATATCGCGCCTCTTATATTTTTGCAGGAATATAAAAGTCTCGCCGTCACACCCACAGTAAGAGCTTGCCGTTTAGTTGGATCATTGAATGATTTATTTGCCTTCATTCATTTCTCATATATTCCACCTAAAAAAAAAATGAAAAAAAAAAAATCTGTCAATCACAGGTTGACAACTAATGTGCGTTTAGTCCAAGACAAGCAAAGCATTTTTTTTTTCTTTTTTTTTTTATAAAAAAGTCCCTTACTCTTTAGCCTTACTTTGTGGAAAGTCAAACTCAAACGTGTTGAACGTTGAGGTTTGTTTTAGACAAAAGCAACAACCCTCACTAGCAAGATGGCTGTTTTGTCCGCCTACTTTTCCACCCAATCTTGTAGGGGCTTGACCAAATTAAAACTAAAAATAAATAGATAATCTTAGCCGTAAAAAAGGAAAAAAAAAAAAAAACCTAAACTTGTAGATGAATGTTGAGAAGATGGAAGAAATCTAGGAGTATAGTACAGATGAGAAAGTATCAATTTGTCTTGAATTGGAAATTTCATTTTTTTCATTATTAAATATATGAGTTTGCATATGAATTTTATATCAACATATTAGAAATATTAGTTTTGATTTAAACATTAGTGAAATTAGACTTGTAAAATCATAATACCCATGTTTGACAAAAAAAATAGAGATGAGAAAAGAAAACAAATAGATTATGTTTTTTCTTTTTATTTTTAAAATTTTAATTTGGTGCCCTATAAGACAGAAGTTCCCACTTAATTATATGGCTTCGAGGTAATGGTTGCTCTAGTTTTAAAACCTTATAGAATTTATATTTAATCCATGCATAGAAATCATTCAATCAAATAATTCAAATTAAATGGGCCTTATGTTAATCTTTTTATTTTTTAATATAGTTTGTTTTTTTAATAATTAATAAAATCTATATAATTTCTAAGTTCTAATTAGGGGTGCAAATCGGTCCCGGCCAGGGGTATATCTGGATCGGATTGAATTAATTTGGGATCTCAAAAATTGGACTGGAATCGGACGGACAAAAATGGTCTAATTCTCATTTTTCTTTTTCTTTTTTTGCAAAAAGGTAATAAATTTATTAAAAATATTATTATTTATTTAATAATACTTATATATGGAATATAATATATTAATATAAACATATAATTATATATATATTTTTAATTTTTTTTTCTTAATTCGGGAATTCGATGTGGGCCGGCTTTGAAACCTCCTAAACTATGGACCGAATCGAATTCATTAATTTTTAAAAATTTATCTCGAGAACCGGACCGGTTATTGTTTAGATCAGACCAAACCAAATTACATGAAACGATCCAGTTTTCGGGTCTACCTAAACCATTTTATACCTCCAATTCTAACCATTCTTAATATTAATAAATAAATATCAATATTTATTCGTAAACTTAATCATGAGATTATAAACTTAAGAAACAAAACAAATACTACTGAACAACTGCTCTTTGGTGCGTTTAATGAAATAAACAAATGTATTTTTCCTTTTGCATGTAGTGCTGGTTTCGTAAATTATGGGAAATCTAGGGTTATAAAACTAACCAAAAATAAAAGCACCCACCTTCCCTTACGCCTGGAAGAGGGTTTAAGTAGCAAACTTTATATTGCCTCTCTTCCCGTCTTCACTTTCTGCAGCTCAGCAACCTCCAGAGGCATCTCTCTCCCTCGTTCCATTTTTTTCTCTTCTTCTTCTCTCTCTCCCTTCGTGTGCTTTCAATCCAGAGAAATGGGAGATGAGAAGAAGCCCAAGTCCGGCGGCGTTTGGCCCACCGTTAAGCCCTTCGTTAACGGCGGAGCCTCCGGAATGCTCGCTACATGCGTCATTCAGCCTATTGACATGATCAAGGTGCATATATATGTATATATATCATATATTCTGATAAATTTCGTACGACCTATGTTCTGATTCGTTTTATAACCCCTCAAATCTTTTGATTTTTGAGCTTGAAGATGTGTCTTTTAGGCAAGGGTTTCCAGATCTTGGATCTGTTTGGTGCAATAAACACACATAAATAATCATGTATTTTTGGGTACAGGTGAGGATGCAGTTGGGTCAGGGATCTGCGGGGCAGGTGACGAGGAACATGCTTCGGGAGGAGGGTATGGGTGCCTTTTACAAGGTCTGATTCTACCAAAAAAAATCTTTTTTTTTTTTTTTTTGGTTGGAATTGTTGTTATTATTATTATTCGTTGATCTAATGGTAAAGGGATATATGTAAAATTGAGTAATTGGCTATAAAATCTATATTAAAAGATAAATCTTTACTTGATGCGAGTTTGTATAGAATTTTAACTAAAATACATATAGATTCGAGTACTGTTAATGAGCCAGACTCCGTTGCTCAACTTTGTTTGCCCAACCAATGTGTCAGCCAATCAAAAAATAATTGAAAAATGGCCGCAGATTTCAGCATGAAGTAGGTGTCTTCAATTTCAAATTTTGGTATGAGTGGATTTTTTTTTTTTTGGGAAGGGGGTGGGGGGTTGCTTTTTAAGATGGACTAAAAGTAGCGTGCCACATCAACTGCCACATAATTTGGGACAAAATGTTAGACAAAGAATTCGGGGCTCTTTAGCATTTTCCTTTTGGAAATAGCCCTGTTGTGGTTTAGGCTATATCTATTTCTTTATTAGCTTGGTTTGAGCAAAAATGTTAGTATTGTGTTTCATTGAATCATTTTTAATTAGCATTGCTGGTTGGTGTCTATGTATATTACTTTCATGTTTCGCACTTTTAGAATATAAACGCCTATAAGTATTTTTGAAAGCAAAATAAAGTACCCATCAAGGCATTCAAGGTTATTTTGTTAGGGGGAGTTACCTTTTGGTGACCACTTCCCGACTTAATACCAACAAAGGGTATTGCTAGTCAACTTGCAACAAATTGACTGTCAATGTGTTACAAATTGACTACCAACTTCCTTTGGTTGGTATTAAGCTGGGAAGTGGTCACCAAAATATTGCCTATCTTGCCAAGTTTCATCTTGGTAGTTTAAAGTTGTGGTGAGGTGTTGTTGCTTGAACTTAAGGGGAAGATCTTGTATGATGTCCTTTTCTTCATTCGCATGGCCCAGGATCAAGATTATTTGTGATCCCTGATGGACTTCTAGTCTAGAGCAAGATTGTTATTTTGATGCATCAGTTGATATCTCTAGCAGTACAATTGTTGTTGAACTTTCATTATTTTGCACAGGGGCTCTCTGCTGGATTGCTCAGACAAGCTACATATACCACTGCACGTCTGGGTACATTCAAGTGAGTGTTTTTAAAAATTTAGTACCAACATAAAATAACGTAGTGATTGTCTAGCTCTTAATTTTCATTGTCATAAAACTCGTTTTGCACTCATTTTTTATAAAATGCACACATGGACGGACGCACACAGACGCTTGCTGCTTCAAAGGTCCAATATTTTTCATTATTTGATGTATGGGGAAGAATCCGTTTGTTCTTTTTATTCTAGATATTTTCAAGTGAATTGATCACGTGAAGTTATACATGGATATGTATCTTCTAGGTTTTAATTTTGTTAGTTTGCAATATGATTCTTTTTTAATAGCTGCATTGCATTATCTACAAGGAAACCTTAAGTATGCCATTTTTTTAAAAAATAAATTTTTTATTAAAAAAAATGGTGTAGGATTCTGTGGTGGCTTTAAAACACTTGGTATTAAGATGTTTGAGAGATACATGGTGTTTCAAGCAGGGAAACTGATGCCAGTCCTATTGTAGAACTTGTAAGGATATCATGAATTTTTTGCCAAACCTTTTCATTCATTGGGAAGCCTTTTCTTTTTCTCCCTTTGTTTCTGTTAGGATTTTGACGAACAAAGCAGTTGCTGCCAATGATGGGAAGCCCTTACCTTTATATCAGAAAGCTTTGTGTGGGCTTACTGCTGGAGCAATTGGAGCATCTGTTGGTAGTCCAGCAGATTTAGCTCTCATTCGGATGCAGGCTGATGCTACTTTACCTGCTGCACAGCGCCGGAATTACACAAATGCGTTCCATGCCCTCTATCGTATTGTTGCAGATGAAGGGGTTTTTGCTCTCTGGAAAGGTGCAGGCCCCACTGTAGTGAGAGCAATGGCACTGAACATGGGAATGCTTGCCTCATATGATCAAAGTGTTGAGTTTTGCAAGGATAACCTTGGTTTTGGTGAAGCTGCTACAGTGATAGGTAATGTTTTCTGCCAGAAGTTACTTGATGCCAAATTGCCAAAAGGTTTCTTCAAATATTTGGCATCAGTCTTGCAACTATATATTTGAGAATTAAATTTTGTCATTTCCAGTTACTACATTTTCTCGTACTCCTTTGAGAATTATTCACTTTTTGTTTCTTGAACTTGTTATCTTTTGAGGTCTGCAATATTAGTTGCACTCGAAGGACTATGACATAATAGCACAGTTATGAGGTTTATGAGTAATTGGACAGATTTTGGTAAACATTAATAAGAATTCTTCAAACATGTTTCTTGCATCTCATTATTCTTGCAAATAGAGTTTATGTTGCTATATTCAGATTAAACATGTCCCTTATTACATGTTTGGTATTCCTTCCTCTTTCTTCTTCTTCTTTTCTTCCCCCTCCCCCCCTCCCAATTGTTGTTATCAAGTTAATACGAAGAATTATGCCTAATTAGTAGTCAACTAGTCATCATATGTAGCTGAAATCTTTTTGGCCTGTGTTATCCTATACTTCTACTATTAAAAAATCTCTCTTTTTTTTTTCCCTCCTTTCCATACTTGCGATTGGAAGGTGTCATAACTAAATGAGCTGAACCTCTAGGCTGAATCTCTTCTAGAGTCAGACCTTGTGGCCTTGTGGTACCTGGGTGGGGCCGGGCGGGTTGTTGCTTGTTTAGGGTTTGAGTCCCTCCAATGTAAACACCCCCTAAAAAAAAAAGAAAAAGAAAATGAAAACTGTATATAGGGGATTCAAATCACATGATTCGGATTGTAAGTTTTGATCGAAACCATAAGATTTGTGTTAGGAATAATTATCATATTTTTACCTTAATGATTGGTTGGTAAGTATTTACTCCCTTTTATATTTTGCCATGTTGCATGGCTACAAGTATTAGATTCAGCCAACTTTTTTGTTTTTGTTTGTTTTGTTTTTTTGCACATGTATGATTTTCATTTGCTTTGTTTATTTTTTTTTCGTATGTATGTTTAACTCAATGCCATTTGGAGTTGGCTGTTCTCATTTGTATTATGCTGAAATTATTCAATCATGCTTACTGTGTGATTTCTAAGGGTTTTTAGCTTGAGATTCCTGTATAGTGCTTTTCAACAAAACCACGTCTCAACTATTTGTGGGTGGGAAATTTTTCATACAGTTTATTTTGAAATTAAATTAACTATCTCAGCACCTGACGTATGATTTCTGAGGTTTTTGGCTTGATTTCAATCCCTCCAAGAAGGCTTTCTGACAAAGTATTGACAACATGGCTTGGAGAGTTGTCATAGTTTCAATTGGCATTTTTGCCTTATATACACAAGTGCTTATCCTCTAACTTATCTAATGACATAATATGCCTCTGAAAGAAAATAATATTTCCTGGGGCCCTTGGCAATATTTCCCTTTTTATTTTTGTTGAGAGGCACTTAGATGCAGGGTGACATTTTTTTAAAAGAAATTTTGGTTGACCATTGCTTGAAACAAATTGAAGTGTTGATACACTTGCTGAATGTTGACAGTACCTCATGTATTATATATTGGCTTTGACTCGCCTGCAAGGAGTTTGTGGTTTGACAACTGTTTTCTTCTTTCCCATTTTCTTTTCAGGTGCAAGTACTGTTTCAGGATTCTTTGCTGCAGCTTGTAGTTTACCCTTTGATTACGTCAAAACCCAAATACAGAAAATGCAACCGGATGCTGAGGGGAAGCTTCCATACACTGGCTCTTTGGACTGTGCCATGAAAACCCTGAAATCGGGAGGGCCCTTAAAGTTCTATACAGGGTTTCCTGTTTACTGTGTTAGAATTGCCCCTCATGTCATGGTACCCTCTCTCTCTCTTATATAAATGATGTTTTCTTGGGTTTACCCTGCACCCTATCCACCTATTATATTTTTACCTCTCCCTTGCATGGGCTGTTAGACACAATCCACCTACAGGTTCTTCAGATTCTGCGTCTTGTTTGATCAAGGAAAAAAATGTCGATGATTACAATAATGAAAGATTAAAGTATGGAGAGACTGATGTCAATGTTGATGTCAGAAAATATGTGAGATATTGAAATATTTCCAAAGATATGAACACATTATCTATGTAGAAATCTATTTATTGATATTCAGAGATGTTAGAGGTATTGATGCATCCACAGATAATTAATTCCATTTGTTTGATTTAGTTTCTCATTGTTGGATTTCTGCTTGTGCAGATGACATGGATATTCCTCAACCAGATCCAGAAGGTGGAGAAATCCTTCGGGTTGTAGTTTCATGCAGAGATGGAGATTTCCATTAGAGTTGAGCCTCTCAAAGTAATAATATTTTGGCTCTGTGTAGTAATTGTGGCTGCTTTTGGTATCCTCACGCCCTCAAAAGTTGAACCATGTCTTCACAAAATATTTACAGTGACTGAAATAGAATTATATAATTCATCTGGACTGTATCATTTATTTTTAGGGTGTGACTGATATAGTATTCAACATATCCCATTTGAAGTTATTTGAGAGAGTTTCTCAATTGAAAGTCATTGGTAGGAATTTTTGAAGCGGAATAATTTTGTACTCTGTATTGGAGCTCTATAAACAGGTCTTTTGCAGTGAAGTTTTGTAATTTGCTTCTACTCAATCCAGAGGTAAAAATAAATTTCTTTAATTGTGGGCTTTCTTCTCTAAGCTCTTGTGATCAGTCTTTGCTTCTCTAATGTCTTTTACACTTGGGCCACGTTAAAATGGGGGTTTGGTTTTGGCCCTTTCCCAGCCTGCTCGCACAATGGGAAATGGGAGCTTCGCGTTCCTTGACCTGTGTTGATATATACAGTATCTTGTTGCAATCCAATTTTACCATTACTGCATGCTGAAACTTTTTTACCTCCTCCTAGTTTATTGACTTAAAGATAACATCTTGGGCAATGACGGATAAACCTTTGCGCGATCACTGCTAGATGAGATGACCACCAAAGCATTGCAAAAGAAAGCTGTTGGGAAATTGATGGCTCATTCTCGGAAGATGATTAGCAGATATTACCGTGGACTGTCAACCCGTATAGGGATTCCAATGGTGCCGGTAAGTCAGCAATTTTGTTCCATTTCTACTGGGGATGGATTTGTGTAGGGCTGCTACTCGGATGGTCGGATTGGGTTGAGTTGATTGCCTACTCACGCCTCATCATAAGGGTTGAATAGCCCTATAGCAATTTTGTCCCACCCTCCCAAGAACGGCTCCAATTTGACATAAATGGCGTTGTTTTGCAAGATAGCGAAAAGGGTGCGTATTCCGAGAGCCAGAGCCATTGTTGGAGTCCGTTTGCCATAGCACCAATTATCCTTCACAATCTGGCCCAACCTCATACCATCGCATCATTAACTTGTCACTCGTATGTGTTCACAAACATCATCAAATGAGCCATGATTTACCCGTTCTTTTGCTCTGTAGCTTAATTTAGTCAAGGCGGCTTCTATGTTTATTCAATCAAACACTTCAATGAACATGTAATACAACACCACCCATCCTCTCCCTCTCTCCATGTTACATATAGAGAGAAAATGAGTCACAGAGATGTCTCCTTCTATAGAGAGACACAGAAGTTTTAGAGAGAGTGAGCCTTTTTGCGGGGCCGCCCGGGGGGGGGGGGGGGGAGAGAGAGAGAGAGAGGGAGACGTGAAAAATCTATCATTCCTTTTCTCCCCCCATTATCATTATTTTTACATACATAATACTTATATATGTATGCATGCATGTATGGGTTATAAAGAGGAAAGAACCACTCATAATGTGATGCGGTCCTAGACATGATCACTAATTAATAATTGTGGCGAGAGCATCCAATAATTTAGTAAAGAAAGGGAATAGACAAAACGAATATGTTTAATCCTCCAACCTTCTCATCAACTTGATAATGACCAGAATGGTGTCAAGAAAGACAACAGTGTAAAAACTTTTGTTCTACAAAATTGTGTTATTTCCCATCTCACTCCACATGTGTGGAATTAAATATATTCATGAGTGTTTAGTCTTTACAAACCTTAATACCTATCTCCATTTGAAGTTGAACCAATTGTCTTTGACAGCAACAGCAAGAAAATAATACCAATGGAAAATGGCCATTAGAAGTATGATACGTGAATGAGTTTATATTTGTGAATTTCAAACTGAAGCCGTACACAAATTTTACTCCTTTGCCCTGTGAAAAGGAATGAGAACTATTATTAGCAACATTGGGCAACAATAATGATGGCTAAACCCCATCAGAAACCCTCTCCACCCAATAAAATGATGATGAAAAAAAAAAAAAAAAACTTCCCACCACCAGTGCTAAATACTACTAATTGTAGCAGAATATCTGAAATCTAAAAAAAAGAATTCTCTTAGATAAATGAAAAGGAATTAATGTCAATATATTCTCTAGTAAGAATGTATAAGTGACAATGAAGTATTCTATCTTATATTTGCATAAATAATATAATAAGAAGTCAACCCACAATGATATAGGATCCTCAATGTCGTCTAAAACACTAAACAGTTTTTGTCAAATGAAATAGAGACCAAAACAATAACAAATTTCACTTCCAACTCCCAAGCCCAAAATCCATATTCCAAATACAGTAACTGTCTGATGACATCATGACAACCTAGCAAAACCACTGCTATAAATTGCAGCCCAATAAAAAAAGTGTAAAGGCTTGATTTCATCCTTATACACAAACATTTTAACAACATGGAAAATGCATAATGTTTTACTAACTCAGTGCAAAATAGATTAAATATGTTACAGAGCATATATCTTCACTATATACCAAATTTAAATAACATATCATGCCTCTTCCACAGGGCAAGCTGCATGACACTAGAGGATGCTAAAACATTGGATATATAATATAACTGCAGAGAAAGTTACAAATTTCAGAAGGTGAAAAACAAGCAGTTAATACAAATTGATAAATTATAAATATAAAGTGATATATTGCCATTTACCTGGTGATATATGAATCATCAGAAGTATCAATAACTATTGCATCACCAGTAATGATGAAAGGTGGTGCCTGGGGAATTTGCAAAACATATCAGAAACACTAAATGAAAAGTAAGTAAAAATTTATAAATGTGTAGTAGCAGTCTCTCAACTCAAAACCCGAAATTATTATTATTATTATTATTATTTATTTTATTTTTGTGTGTGTGTGTGTGTGTGGATAACTAAACCTGAAAGATATTGCAGTGCCACAAATATGCTAAGGAATGGATTAGCAGAAGAATTAATAGAACCTGTACTAAGGTGCACAAAATAATGCCCATGCTCACTCTTCACTCTTCAGAGAGCGACGACAACTAGCATCTAAAAACATTCAAATGATGAAATGAACATAGCTGCAAGATACCAATATCTGTTTTTTTTCCCGTAGTGGGGACACCAGAAAACATTACAAATGAGAGCTTTATACGCTGGCATTCCACCACTCTACATAAAAATAAGAACTTACACCATATGGGTTCCCCAGGTACGTCTTATTTTTTAAAGCAAGCAGGTATTGTTCCCTACGCTCTGGCATCTGCACAGAATTACTCTCTCTCTCTCTCTCTCTCTCTCTCTTACACACACACACACACACACACAGATATCAAGTCTTAGGCCATATCATCATTGATTTCAGGTCATGCTATAAGAGCTCAGAGTTATATTCAAAGCAAAGATGGTAGGGCAGCATATGTATACCTAAAACTCTATAAGAATCCTTGAATGAAACCCCAAAAAATAATATTTGCAACAGCCCTAGCCCCCATCATTGTTGGCTTTGTGTCATGCTATAAAAATTCTGGAGCTAGCTTCAAACAAAAGGTTGTAGGACAGTATATTTACATTCCTAAAACTCTAAAAGAATCTTACAATGAGATAATAAAGTTCTTCAGGAAAGAAAATAATTAAAGAAGTGAGTAATTTAAAGGATAAAAATTATTACATGTTCAACTTACCAGAACAGTTAGGCCATTGTCAAGCAAAACCCTTTTATATCTGCGTTTAAGAAAAGCATAATAAGAAAATTCTCAAGTTATAAGCAAATCAGACACCAAATGATCCAGCAGGTGAAATTTATTATAATAACAATCACTACTAGCTAGAATGTTAAAATCCTAGCCCAATACAATAATTGAACTAAGTTTCCCCAGGGAGCCACATTTGAAAGAACATTTACATTTTGATCAATACAAGTTTCAAAAGACAGTCATGTATAATCCTTGAGATCGAATGGAGAAATGAAAGTTGTGACTTTGTTTCAGATCTTACTAAGGGGTCCATTTCTCCCACTCAACCAGATTTTACATAATCTTCCATGACGAATCAATTAAATAATAATAATAACAACTTGACGTTGTGATATTTAACACTCATATGTCCCACCACACAATTAAATTTTGGAATAATAAAGTTTCTTATGAAATTGATGGAAAAAATTATGTATATATGGCGGAATTTCAAGCACACAAGCAAAATTGAGACATTCAGAGCAGAATTGAAGGATGAAGCAAATTAACATATGTAAACACAAAATGGAAAGTCTGCAGAATGATGACACATACTGAGGTGTGGCTGTAATCCCCTTCATATGACCTTGTGCTTCAGCAACCGTGCATGTCACGCGTTTTGGAACTGATGCAGACATTGGTCTTCCATCATATAACTGCAGCATAACTTTCATGTCATCTGTTCATCAAATAATATCATATTTCAGCTCTTGAAATTCACTGTAAACTTTTGCAACTAATGATGATTAGTTAGTGAGGATAAATAAATAAATAAATAAAATAAAAAACAGCATTGTGCATGTGTGTAGGCTAGATGGTGGTGAGTGGTGGTGGAAAAAGTGTAGGTACCAATGTGGTGGTGAGGTGAGCTGGTTGCAAGTAGTGCACCGGTGCTGGGGTGGCAGAGGTGGCACAGCACAAGTCGGAAGGACATGCTGGTGTGGTGGTAGTATTAGGTAGGAGTGGTTGGTGGTGGAGGTGCAGTGGCGATGTGCTGCTAGTGGTAGTGGAAATGCTATTCGCCCAGATGCCAGGACAACAGTTAGGCAGTGGTTTTGTAGTCAAGTGGTTGCAGGTGAAAAGCTTAATTAAATAATATGGATTATGATTTAAGAAATAGATTTTGATGATATTTAATTAGAAGTACCTCTATGTGCATCAATTGCTACTAAGGGCTTAACTAGAGGGAAAACTTAAGCGAGCTTCAGAAACCTTTGCTTTATATAATAGCATAGTTAACATCACAAAAGAGAGCATACACTTTGAAATCCCAGTCCAAAAATTATATCAACCTTTTAGATACACAGCAGCCTTGCCAAACAAATCTTTGGACACTTCAATTTGTTCAAATGTGTCAGGCCTGATTAAAATAACAAAGATAAAGCATTCTCAGTAAAAAAATTTCAGTGTAAATCTTTAAGACGTGCACATGATAAAAGAATTGGGAAGTTGAAAGAAGAACACCCAGTGGAACTCACTCCATTAAAACTATATTGTCTCCATCTGTATACAAATATGTCATTGACTTCTCTTCAACAAATACTCCTGCAGCACAACAACAAATGGGATTAACCTGAAATCACGAGTAATTATAGCCCCGAAAAAAAGTTTTGATAAAAGGTAGGCGAACGGTATGTTGACTATTTAATGAGCTAACCTAGTGTTATATTGTTAGTTGGTAGGCTGAGTTACAAATGGAACCTCGGAGCAAGATGGCAATGATCCTTCCCAAAGGAATTTTGAGTAAGAGAGAGATTTGCCCAACCAACAGGGTTTAGCATTGACTTATTGGAGATAAGGAAGCGTAGACTTATGGAAGCAACATAATTATATAACAATTAGTGCAGCTGTATGTCACATTGGAATCGAAATGGTAAGACAGTATAAGTCCTTGCGAAATTGATCTAATATTGAATTCCAGAATGAATTGATGTTACAACTTTAAATTACCATAGCAGGTGGTAAAAGCATGCACAACTACAGAAAATCCATATTGATTCTGAGTATTTTATGCAGCAGTTCCATCATTACATAACATTCATGGTGGATGCAACAGGATAACCTCAATCCACACGGAAAATCCTGCCATTCGAATACTTGCCTATATTTTAAGTCACTGTTATAATAACATGGAATTTTCCACCAAACCAATGTCAACCTCTAGATAACAGTCTCCTATGTAATAACTATCAACCAGTGTAGATTATTTGAATCAACAAATTGCTTAAAAAGTTAGAAAGCATACTTTCAATAGCCTCATCTGTACGAAACCTATCATTTAATTTGTTTCCACTGTCAACGTCACGAAGCTCCACCTGTAATCCATGAAAACAGTTTACTTTCCAAGGAACATCAAGGAAATGCCAAACCAAAAGAAGAGGAAGAAGAAGAAGAAGAAGAAGAAGGGGGAAAAATCATTTGAGGGAATGAATTTCACGCAGGAATAAAGGCTTTGCGGTGCTGAAGGCAATAACACCTTCAAACCTTGTTAGGTGTTGATTTTTATTACTAGCCTTTTTGGTGCTGAAGGAAACATCACTTCAAACCTGGCTAGGTGTTGATTCCTATCCTTGAACTATCCTTATTCACTTGACCCACTTTTACAACCTCAAATTTTAGTTTTTCTTTTCTTTTTATATTTCATTTTCATTCATCTAAAATCCTTGTTTTACTAAATTTTGAGGTCTTCATAACTAACAGCAGTCTCCCAACCATCCCATGATAAGAATTACCACCCCTGAATTGATAATGTGACATCTGTCAAACCAACGTTGAAGTATGAATGGATTTGCTAATTATATAAACTCATACTAAAATCAAATCAGTTGATAAAAAAACTACATAATTAAACCCCACCCCATTTTCTTTATTTTATTTCTACCACAACATACACAGATCGAAGTAGCATGCTGAATTTATTTCACTAACACATAAATGACAATTGTGCTTGCTAACCAAAAGGCAAAAGCAAGACTAAATATGTGGGGATGAATTTTATTTTATTTCCTTTCTGCAAGCTCGTTATTGCAGACTAGACAACCAATTTGACTCTTTAAATAGTTGCATTGCATATGCATTAGTGGTATTAAGTGAAAACGCAAAAGAGATAAGCAAACTAGGCACTATAGTTTTCCTATAAACACATGCACCCAACCTTGCATTGGATGTCTAATCAAAGTAAATTTAAATAATCAAATACCAAAATATATTGGGACACAAAGGCTTTAGAAATAAACCTGTATCGTTGCCCCTCCTCTTCCATGCTGTGTATGCTGTGCTTTTAGGACCTAAACCAAGTTGAATATCCAAGAATGGCATTAGATCAAGAAATGCTACACATGTTAATTTGGGGGCAAAACAAGAAAAGGTGAAAGGACTCAACTGGTTACCTGGTAAATACGTCCTGAAAAAGTAGAATAAGTCCACCCAAAATACAAAATCAAAATGAAGTGTAGTTAGTAGAGACATAATTCCCAGAGAATATTCAAATTAAGATTACTTCCTGAATTGCATGGTGAATTAACCTTTCTTTTGGACCACATTTCCTACTCTGACCTGCACCATTGTTTGAAATAATCACAAACTTATAAAATCTTATTAAAGAACAATAAACAAAAAAATAAAAATAAAAATAAAAATTGTCATACAGTGCACAGGTTTCAACCAATAACTACAATTAACATTCCATGAGCCCAAAATCAGAGTCATTATTCATCTTATAAAACGTTCCATATCATGATTTAAATTAGAACTTAACATCTATCATATTGAGATTAATTGATACATCAATGTAGAAGCTTCCATTTTCAAACCATGCACTCAATTATTTTTCTGTCATCAAAACCAAAATCAACTTTTACACACTTTATCTTCGCATCAAAAGGCTTGGGTAGCGATTTTTTTCTTCATTCTGAACAGCAACTAGTAACATCTCTTCCTCCACTGTTCAGTAGTAAAGGAATTCTGGAACGTTCTATTTGCCTAGCAGCTCTTGAGTACTGCAAGGACTGTAAGTGATCTTCTTAATTATCGATGGTTCGTAATAAGGAGAAAGGATTTCCCAGATCACACAGAAAGCGTCATTGATATTTCTTCTTTAGTCTAATGGGGAGTTATACACCTATACCCCAACTCCAATCGAATAACATACATAAAATAAATAGTTCAACATTACCATGGTGCCAGAAATCGATCGAATTACAATAGCTAAATATATTTGTGCATATATGTGTGTATGTGAGAGAGAGAGGGACTTACGTCGGAGCCGGAAACTTTGGCACCGCGGTGTTGAATGGCGGACCAAGGAGAGTCGAGGAGGTTTCGATTTATAGAAACGTGGTCGGATAAGTTTGTGAATGGGTGTGACGATGGTCTGACTGTGGTTAGGGTTCTGAACTGGAGCGAAGAGGTTGCAGTGAGGGGGAGAACTTGAGAGAGTCGTTTGCGAAGAAGAAGAAGACGCATTTTCGTACGGACGATTCGAGTTGGATTGGAGCTCGGACGTGTATCGTGTGATCTATGAATTTATGTGCTCCACTGTGAATCGCATCCCACTGATTATTCAGTATTTAAGAATTGAGACCTCCTCTGGATCGAGAAAGCGTTTTTATTAATAGCCCTTTCAATATAACAGAAAGCGTGTTTTATAACATGCCAACATAGATATTTGAAAAAGTGGGAGAGACCATGGCAAGAGGGGATGAGGGCGCCCACATAGCAACTTTATTCCACAGGATATAGGATGTCAAAATACATATCATATTGTGGGAAGACGAAAGGGGCTGAGGGAGCTGCAAAGGTTGGTTTGGTAGAAAGAGAGTTTTACAGAGAGAAAGAGGGGGGCAGAGAAAGAGAGTGAGAGAGAGGGAGGACATCTGGGAACTGTGAATCGTGCTGTGTTCGTTCATGGCGGCGTCGATGAATCATGTGATATTGATGTGCATATTCACAGCTGCATCTTCGATTCAGATGGTTTCATCATCATCATCATCGTCAATGTCTACATGCCATCCCCAATCAAATACGTTACTCAACGATCTCCAGTTCCAATGCCCCCTCTCGATCTCGCCTTCTTCGCCTATAGAGGTATGGGGTATCCCTTTCTTTTTCATACATACACATAGATGTGTGTGTGTGTCTGTAATGGTGTTGAGGCTTGTGGAATGGTATTGAGGCTTGAAAGATTTTCATTTTGTTTTCTTGTGTGTTCTTTTGCTAGTTCTTGTTGGGTTTTGTCTTCTTTAGTTTGTTTGTGTTTTTGAAATAGGGTTTTAGGAGTAATCCCAGAGTGGTTTTTCATAAATCGTTTTTATTCGTACACTTAGGGAAGAAATAGTCATGGATACTGTGTTGCTGACAAATGCACATTTGTTGCATCCTCCACAATCTTTTGCATTTACTGAATTGTCTATTAACATGTGCCCTAAAGGGTACAATACATTTAGTGAATCAAATAATGTTGAGAAAACATGAAAATGCATAGAAAAATGTATAGATGCAGCGAAAATAGTGGAAACACATTTTCTGTGTTCTTTGCTTCATTAAATGCACCTTACCATGTGCCTCAGGGCATGGACCCTTTATTGAATTGATTTTTTCTGGGGAAAAGATTCTAATGTTTCGTGAGTTTGTTCTAACTTTTAATCATAGCTTTCCATAGATGACAGATATTTGGTCCTTATAGTGTTATTCGTTCATCCTTCAGGATTACGAGGAAGCATGTAATGTGTATCCATGGATAGGAAAAATATTATAGGCACTAATTTACTATTACTAGAAAAACGCACATGCAAACATAACTCACTGAAAGCTATCTTCTAATCCAGGTGGCATGTTTAGTTAAATGATTTTGGATCCACTATCATTTAGGTAGTCATATGTAAGATATCGGATATGCACAAGTCAATATGCTTAATGATTTCCATAATTTGTAAATTTCATAACCTAGTAATAAAGACTTTGAGGATGTCGTTTTCGAAAAGTCATTCCGTCCTACAAATAATGCTTGTGCAGTTATCCCAAACTTTTCATGGGTTTAAATAGCAAATGCAAACTCTAAGTGGGTCTATGTGTTACCCTGACATGGTGCCCTTGCATTCCTTGGGCTCGTAAAGACTAAGGTGCCTGTATTGAACGCTTCTTATATTTTGAATTGTCAGACCATGGTTCCCCCCCCCCCCCCTTCTCTCTCTCTCTCTCTCTGTGTCCAGTGAATCAGAAATGCGGAGAGACCAGTGTCCTTCAAAACATTTTGTCACAAGATTTCAGCAACCTGACATAAGGTGCTCCTGTTTGGGAAGAAAGATGCATATGAAACAATATTTGTGTCAGGAAATTTTACTACCCACAAAATTAGTAGTATGGTTATGAATATCACTAATAAAAATTGTAAATTCATAATATTAGTAGTATGAGTTTTATTATTATCACTAATAATAAGCATTAAATTTATGAGCTGTCAATGGAATAGCTTTGAGTGCATTTCATAAATAGAGTGTCTTATTATTTAAAATAGGAATTTGATTACTAAATAAGTAAATAGTATTGAAATTATTATTGAGTGTGAGGTAGGGACCTCGAATATTTATGTGACTGCGAGTGTTGCTTAATTACATGTAAGGATAAGAGTTTAAAAATTTTTAAGAAGATGGTTTATGGATGTATATATGAACTGTTTAATGACATTGCTTAAATAGTTAAATGCTTCATAAGCCCTTTATATGATACAGCTTCTCCAAATGGCCGATGCAGTCTCTGACTCCCAATCATGTAGAAGTCTTTCAAACCTCACATTTTATTGCATTTTCTCTCCATCTCCATAAATATAGTAAGGTACAAGCACATTTTTTTATTATAAAGTGGTTTAACTTAATGCTTGGAACACTGCATTCGCATAGGTTCTTCTCTGCGCCAAATATTATGCCATAAACTCATAAAGAAACTGTTTCAGAATCTTAACCACAAAGCCTACATTTTCCCTTTTGTTTCCCTCAAATTTCTAAATATTTTTCTGAACCCTTGAATGTCTTTCACTATTCCTTTTGATACGCCCATTGCATGAAGCTCTTTTTATAAATAAATAAATTTGAAAAAATGAAAAGAAAAGAAAAGAAAAATTAAATGTTAGCAGTTATGATTTTGAGATGGACACTTTGCCTAAATTGTGGAGATGCTAAGTTATATACTTATATGATTTGAATTTTTTTTTCTTCACATTAAATGCCACGCACACCAAAGTTCTGAAAATGTCATGAAACTTGTAATTGTCCTTGTTTAAGAATTATAAGATAACCAGTGTTTTTGGATGTTCTACCAGTGTTTTTGGATGTTCTATCATGTGTGTAGAATGGGCATATGCATTTCCTGTTTAGCTAGCTGAGGTAACGTTTAGTTAAGTTGGAATTAATTGGCTTCCTTTTAACTAATCTTTTCATTTTCTTGGCATTATTTAATGGAAGTTTGGATTGATTTTTTAGTTATGACCAATTTCAATATTGCTGGACATTCAATAGAAGATGTATTGCTTTTTCAACTAAAACATTAAGTACCTTTTCTTTTACTAAATTTTGAGATTTTTTTTTTTAAAATTTTTATTTTTATAATCATTACTGCTATTTCTTCATTAATTCATCTATTCTACTTGCAAAGTATTATTGGTAGTTCAGTCTTACTCCTTGGTGGTGAAAATTTAACATATTTAGTTATTTACAATAGGAGTCATCCCAGGATCTGCTATGGGTCTTTGAGTCTTTCTATTAATCACATATTTTCATTGTTCATATCAGGCTGTATTATTGTTCTTTTATCTTACAAACAATAATTGTAATGGGTTATTGTGGTATATGTTTCATGGATTTGATATATGAACCTTGCACATGATTTGCTTGTAATGAAATAAAACGTGAGGGTTACTTATGTTTATTTTGTTTTGTTTTCGAAGATGGATGGGGATTCCCTTGACAGAGCTTTAAGTTCAACGCCGAGTAATGTATATTCTGCTGTACTCTTCTATGCTTCTTGGTGCCCATTTTCGTGTGGTGCTCGGTCCAAATTTGATGTTCTTAGTGCTGTGTTTCCTCAAATCAGACATTTGGCAGTTGAACAATCTTTAGCTGTGCCAAGGTGGGGTGACATTGACTTAGTTATTTCTATTATTACTTGTGTGAAAGACTGGAAAGATTAGCCTCCTCCTGTCTGCTGAGAATGTGGGTTTGAATTGTTAATTGGTCGATCCCAGGATATATTTTAGTTCAGGTTCTGAACTTTGATCCAGGTGCAGCAGTTTACACTTTGGGTTTGGCTTTTCTATTGTGTGAACTTCTGTAGTCACCAATCTTGTTGTTTGGCCAGTCACATCACGTGACATCTGTATCACATCAGGGTTTTGTTGGTGCTTATATTTTCACTGAAAAGGTGAAATCTGCCATGTGGTATTTGCTGTGTCCCTCCTGTGGGCTTCTTGGTTAAAAGGTGGTCGCATCCCTCCACATTGTGATGCGGTGAAATGTGATGGTTGACCTGACAAATCTGTGTTGCTTGTATGGTGGAGGGGTTAAACCCTTATAATTTTCAAATAGAATCTTTTGGTGGGCTGTGTTTAATTTTTTGATAGCGCCAACTACATATTTGTGTTCTTAGGATCGGTGGATCTGCCAATAAATTGCCCTGTGGCAGATTCTGGTGGAGCTTAAAAGCTATATGTTTTGAGGGCAGAGAGAAAACTAAAATGGGGTATGAGAGATGTTGCTGCTCCACACCCTGTTGTTGTTCACATGTAATTTCTTTGTCATTTTCACAAAATCTACTCACCTGCTTCATGTGTCTTATTGCAGTGTGTTTTCAAGGTATGGGATTCATAGTTTGCCCTCAATATTGATGGTGAACCAGACAACAAAAGTGTGGTATTATGGTCAAAAAGATCTCCATTCTCTTGCACGCTTCTACAAAAGAACTACAGGTAAGGATTCAAGTAAACAAAATTGATACATATAACTTAGTAGGCATTTATGCCTTCTAAGGATTTGAGATCATTCCTTTGTTATGTAGCATTAGAAATGAATGCATTTTGTTTACTTATTTGAAATTTTAAAATGTACCTTCTTCTTCACACTTCTAAAGATTATTTTCAGGTCTTATGGTTATGAAATGATCTTATTACATTTTTTTCCTCTAATTTTTGTTTTTCTGAGTTTCATTTTGTATAATGATTTCATTATAGAGAATGAACATCTGCCTTCAAATGCTTTGAGGAAAAAAAAAAGACAAGAGAAAAAAGGAAGAACAAACCTGATTCTAACATTGCTTTCACCCTCACATGTTTGTTTCCATACTAGGTCTTGAGCCTGTGGAATATTTTATTGAAGATCAACCCAGCTGCTCTGGAAGTGATGAAGATGTCCTTCTGCCCTGGAATGGGTCATCTTTGAGCGACCTTTTAATGAAGGAACCTTTTCTGGTATTCTCAGTGTTGTTCCTCTGCTTAAGAGCATTCCTATATTTCTTCCCAGAGATGTTATCTCGTCTTACAGCCCTGTGGGTCGCATATGTTCCACATCTGAAGTTGGGAATCTTTGGGGAGTCAAGCCAGCTTTTCTGGCGTGTTCTGCACCTAATAGATGTGAAGAGAGTGTGGAGCAAGTTGAAGCTATGTAAAACAAGGAACTTCCACAAAGGGGCTAAGAGTGCTCGGGTTTGGGCTTCATCGTTGGCATCTGTGTCGTTGGGTGAGACTTCTTCAGCGAGATCATCTCCCTCTGGGGATTCATAATTCGTAACTTTGTATGATTCCACCTCAAACTTCGGGCCTGGGTAGAGAAGAGGAGGGAGGGCAAGGAAAAAAAAATCATGGGAGCTTATCAGATGGCAAGGATCAGACCTTATAATGCTTGGGAAGGATTGTGTTTTGCTTCTCTCTTTTTTTTTTTTCCAACTTATTTTCCTTTTGTCTTGAAATATCAATAGCTGAAGAACCGAAGCTGTTGCCCTTTCATGAATTTGGGGGGAAGGAAGAAAGCAATCATGTATATTGGAGAACAGTTGAACTTTTTTGTATATTATTTTAGCATTTAAGGGAGAGCCTCTACTTTTCAACTCAATGTGGATTGTATTAAAATGCTCCTCTTAATGTTATTTTAGCATTTAAGGGAGAACCTTTACCATTCAACTTAATGTGCTTAATGTTCAAGCAACTTCATCTTGGATTTTATACAGTTTATGCATTAAAACAGTCATGGCAATGATAACCAAGAAAATCAAAGATGTAAGACATAATCCTTATAGGATGTCATATATTTTCCTTTCGAGGTAGCAGCACAGTAGTACATTCCTTTTATCAAGTGCAAAATATAATTGGGGGATGTGTTTAATTGTGACTCTCTGAGGGATAGAAACCATGGGAGTCCTGTAAGTAGGTGGTGGTGGTAGGTGCCTTTTTCTGTCCAGCGATAGCAACAGTGGTACTTTGTGTAACTTTTCTTTTCTTTTTCTATTCTAGCTTATAAGTAATAAAATTTTAATTCGAATGCTTGGGTGTTGCCATCCAGATCAAATGGTAAAAGCTCACATTATACGCCAAACTTCAAATCTTGATTAAAATATACATTAATATATTAATATATTGCATCGACGCCAATGAGTTACTGCGTTCATGCCTTGTTCCAATTGAAGAGAGTTACTGCGTTCATGCCTTGTTCCAATTGAAGAAGCAGCATGCTCTTTGCCTAAGGCCTCAAACTAGCCTCAAATGATACAAAGGCCTCCTTAAATAACGTAATAGTTTAAGAAAGGGAAGCCAGAAAACAGAGGATTTCTCAGCTAGAGAAAAATCACGAACTTCCTCGATAGCAGATTGAGTGCATGCTGCCAAAAAACTAATTTAAGCTTCTTCTTCTATTTTTTTTTTTAAAGAGCCTCCACCTTATTGTTTGTAATTTTATATTGTTTTAGGGTTTCAATCTTTTTGTTAGCTAAAGAATTTGGTATTTAAAAGGCCCCCTCAATGAATATATAATATATCTTATGAGTGGTGGTTATTTCATCTGCATGCTTTGCATAAGAAACAGCCGCTTTTAATATAACTAAAATAATAGCGCTTTCATTAAAGAGGTAAAAGCCTATTACCCGCTCACGCCATGGCAATCGGCCATCGGCGATAGGCGTTGGGGAATCCAGTGCGGAGAAAGTGAGGGAGGAGGGTGGAAAGAGCCATCCTGCTATGACTATGAGCCTTTCCTTCACCTCTTTCTTTCTTTCTTTCTTTCTTTCTTTCTTTTTTATTTATTTATTTATTTATTTATATTTTTTTTTTACCCAAAACTAAATAATAGTTGAGGATCAATCTTCATTGTAGCGAGTTAGACATGCCCTTAGACTGTATGTTAAAGTAAAACAGTGAGTATGAAAGCTCTACAAGTTCAAAACTTGTCTGCATGTTAAACCATAACAACTAACTATTTTTTATAAAAATAAAAATAAAAGTAAAGATATTTGTAGTTTTCCTTGTAGTCTTGTACCACGCAATAATAAACACTATGTATAATCATTCCATATTCAAACCCAACAAATATATTTAAAACCAACAAATGAAAATAACAGGACGTGCGCTTGAAAACTATTTTCTAATTTTTTTTTTAAAATGAGAAACAACTTATTTTTTAAAAAGAGACATAATGCCATCAATTTATGTCTTATGTTCAATGAAACATAAAAACCGTTGCAAATAATATATTAATATGGTGTGTGTGTGTGTCTCTCCCCTTTTTTTTAAAATAAAAATAAAAATTATAACTTCACACACTAAACTTTCACTTAAAAACACTTTACACATTTTTATTTTGTTTTCAAACACGTTGGCCTCATTATGATGAGAAAATGATATTTAACACCATTCCATCAATTAGCTGTTTAATGTTTTTTGACAGAAAATGATCACATGTGTTGTAATCATAACATTTTTTGGATAGAAATGCTTATGTAATGAGAACAAGTTTGTCATTTCACTTACATGGTATAAGGAAATGTAAAGTATTTTTACGTGAAAGTTATTTATTTATTTATTGTTATTATTATTATTAACGATTAGGAATGTCTTAGGCTTTACTCATATTGAGATCTTAGCTTAGACTAATTTCTTGATGGCGTGTAAATGGTTTATACCCACATAGGTAACGATAACTGCAAGAAATTGAAACGAGGACATCTGAGAAACACACCCAAACTTTCTGAGACAGTTTATTTTAATTCTAGTCAGAATGATTGTGTCTGATCAGCCTGTTTACCCTTAGGTAAAAGAGATTTAATTGTTTAAGAGCTATCTATTTTTTAACTTTACATAGATGTTTTGTAAGAATATTGTTACAATGCAGATTAGGTGGTTATAGGTCATTTCCGAACTGGGTGTTTACATTGTATCTAGGGGTGTCCTAAGTACATGATCGGATATTTATTGATTTTCTAAACATGCTTCACAATAAGATTATATTTTCTTACTAAATGTGTATCGACTTGAAATGAGTCATCTTCATTGATGTCTGTTTGTTTTCCCTTTTGGCTTTTGGTAAGGATTGATGTTATTTGATTGAAAAATGTTGATTCCAAATTATGAGGTTAAAGAAATTATGTCACTCCAAACCTTCAATTGCGCATCTTAACTCTTACCCACCACCACTTGCGTCCACCTCTATTATTACTATTATTAATTATTATTATTATTTTTTTTTTTTTTCAGGTTGACATAATCACAGGTTATGTGAAAAATGATCAACATGGTGCTACACTTGGCTCATTTTCTAGCAAGTACATGGAATGTCCACCACCCATGTTGCCTTGTACAACCTAAAATAATCAAACTTAGTTGAGATTGACAATCATCCACTACATGCCGCTTCAGCTCCAAATGCAGCAGAATGGAAAACTAATCAATCTATTATCTTCACTTATACAAGATTTGAAGCGCAAATAGATAATCAAAAAAGGCATTATTTGGCTCACTTAATTATGTCTATCAATGACCAATTATTTTTTTAACTTCTCAATTAATTATTGACAAAATGCGTATTTATGCTTTATTTGGCTAAATTGTTCTACCCAAAAAAAGAAATTATCCAACAATAACGAAATATAACTCACGATTAATTTGATAAAATGGCCAAATGGGTGTTTATGCCTTATCTCACTAAGGGGCCATTTGGGAACCCTTTTCAGCGGTCCAATTAGGCATGTAAAAACAGGCCGAGCACCAATTGGGCGTGCACCCCAGGCCTAAAAGACGCATTTTTATACCTTTTTTTGTTTTGGCGTACGCACAGTGAGAAAAAACCAAACGAAGCCGTTTTGTTTTTTTTTCCCTTTGTTTTTAACTTTTTGCTGGGTATTTCCCCCAAAACCCGACACAGAAAACCCTAGTCTAAAACCCAAAAATCAGAGCAGAAGAGAAAGAGAAGAGACGAGACAGAGAGAGACGGCGACGTCAAAGCTGCAACTTGACGATCCAGTAGCTGACAGTGCAGAAGATTCCGGCGATACTCCGGCATCCTTTTCTGCACAGGTAGGTTCTATTTCCCTTTTTTTTTTTTTTTTTTTGGGTTTCAGTAGCTGAAGCTACATGAGTCGACGCCGACGGCGAGTCAGCAACTGAGATCCCCACGGCCGACGAGATGATCCTCAGTTCCTCACCGTCGATGTCGACCGGGGAGCCTCGATTTGCATCTTCCCTAACCCACGAGCCTCGACCCCTCTTCTTATCTAACCCCGGTTCTTCTTCTCTAACCCCTGTTCTCTTCTCTAAGCTCTGTTATCTTCTTTAACCCACGAGCCTCGACCCTTGTTCTCTTCTCTAACCCCTGTGAAATCTGACAAAAATATCTGATAAAAGTATATGAAATCGGTGTTATAAGCCTTCTATTTGATGGTGGATCCTTCCCTGACATTGATGAAGTTGATGATGATATGACTCTTGTGGATGACTAGAGTGATATATTAGATAAATTATGCTTTCTTTCTTTTGAACTGTTTTTGAATTTGGGTTGTAATGTTGTATGATCATTTTATATTTTTGTAGTTGGACCATGAAAGACAATAGATTGCTTTTAATATGTTTGAAATAGTTAGCATTTTATTTTTTATAAATTAAATTGAACTTGTTATGCCATATTTTTTCACTATATATATAAATACTCATGGGGCTTACGCCCCACCCCACGGGAGGGAAAACGCCCCGCCTTACGCCCGAGCCTTTTAAAACATTGGTCCTACCCTATGTATAGTTTATCCATTTTAAGGCCCTAGCCAGAATCTATAAGTTGATTGTTGATAAATGATAATTATAGGACCCATCCCTACTTTTTTCTTGTTATCTTTTTACATACTGATACGATATATAGAGTCTGTAAAGGGTGATTTTCACTGTACAAAAGTTTTCACTCTATTTCATTTAAGAGCTAAAAAATCACACAAAATAACATCTTTAATATAACTGATGCAGTGCATCACGAATTCAAATGTAAAAGGTGATTCGCTCTGTCCAAAAGTTTTCACTCTATGTCATTTAAGAGCTAAAAAATCACACAAAATAACATCTTTTATGTAACTGATGCGGTGCGTCACGAATTCAAGATTTACCATTGAATAATGTGGATCTGTAGGTCCACATTTCCAATTTATTTCCAATTTAGTGATGGTTGTGGGGGATCAAAATCCCCATTTTTCGAAGTGTATAAAGTAGAGGAGTAAAATGGGAAATTATCCCTTAAATTAAGCATGCCAGCGCAAGAATTAAATATGAATAATGATGGTAGCTGTCATCAATGTCATCAAATGTGATAGTTGTAGAACTTGTAGTTGCTAGGAGGATTGGAACAACGTGACACGCCTAGTCATTAATGAGGGAAAAGACAAATTATGACAACCCAACTACATAGAAGGGTTTGAACTTGGATACGGTCAGTCCCAGCACGAGAGTTTGTACACCCCCAGCTACTTGGACATGGCTGAATAGTCTTAAATCGGATAGATTACCAGATATGGATCCTGATTAAACTTGAAGCCTATCCGTATCTTGACTTGCATTAAGCCACATCCATGGTTCAAAGTCTCTTTTGAGATGGATGAGATCTCGCCGGGTAAACTCGGTCTCGTTCAGGAGCGAGACTGATATCTGAGAACGAATTAAGTATATTGTAGGGTTTTATTTTGAAAAAAAATGAAATCTTAATGAATGCAAGTTCGCACTAGGGCCTGTTTTGATATTTTTGACCCTATGATGTATCCCAAGTTATTGGTTTTGCTTATTTAATGGTTCCAATATGATTTTCCTATTTTTTCTATAATTTTTTTGAATTTTTTAAAACATTCTTTAATGCGTAAAGTTACATCTCGCCCGAAATGCGACGAGATGGACAAGATCGAGATGATTGAGATTGAACGTGACGACGATTGAGACTAAGACTTTGAACCATGGCCACAGCACGTGATGACCGACTCTTTAATGCATAATTGTGACATCTACCTTCATGGTATAGAACCCTAACATCACTTAATAAAAATCAGCATGGTTTTATGATACCTAGCACCATTAATGATGAGATTTTGCTAGTCATATAGGTCAATTTTTTGTGGTCCATATAGGTTGTGGGGTCTTATATGGGCTCGGGGTTTGCATATCCTTCAATTTTTACGTATATGATAAGGTCAAAATATCTTGATAAAGGAGACAAGAAATTCCTAAGTGAGTGATAGTTGTCATAAGGAAACACACTACCCTACCATTGGTGGGGCTATAAATACCCCCTAATCATCCAAAATTGAAGGTATGCAACATTCTCATTAAGTTCCCCTTCATTCTTAGTTCCATTACTCTCTTGGGCATTAGTGTTTATTGTAGGTTGAACCTCTGTGGTCCAGGTTCAGTTGAGAGGAGGAGGAGGAGTCTCATCCACCAATCCCAGCGTGACATGTCCTCATCATCCGAAAGGAAATTCTTCTAGAGTCCTTCCATTTGAATTTCCTCCCATAAGGGTCAGGATGTGACCATCGCCTATGTTACATGGACTCGGGTGCGGGTATCGGGTGTGGGTGTGTATCCAGGCATCGAGTTCATCAAATTTCCAAATTTAGGATACGGGGACTCGGCCAAAAAGGATTCAAAAAGTTGATATGGGTAAGGGGATAAATGTATGTGTGGATATAGGGTAAGTATAATTAGGGATAAGTTTAAAAATATTTTGATACTATGATTTATGTGGTATTATTATAATAATAACAACTTTTAGAACAACTTCTAGAGGCATAAATGATAAACGTGCAATTTGGTCATTTAAAGATAAAACAAAGTATAGGGACCGAAGGGAAAAAAAGAAAATTAAAGAATATTTAAAGGCTTAAAGCCTATTTAAGTGACGGTGAGGGTTTTCTTTCGATAGAAACCCTAGAGCCAGACCTCTGGCGCCTCTAGTTCCTCGCTTATGGCAACAATTTCAGCAGCATTTCTAGCGCATCTCCGGAAAAACTTTAACGCAACTATTACTTGAGAAGGTGCATCTCTCTCTCTCTCCTCCTCTTCTTCTTCCTTCTCCTTCTTCTTCTCTCCCATGACAGCCGTGCCTGTTGAGAATTTGCTAGATCCAAACTGAATCCCATACCCGTACTAGTGTTGTGTTGTGTCGACACGGGTACCTTGGGGTGAAGTGTTGAGTCCATGTAACAGAGGCCATGCTAAACTAGCCCTCGTCAAAACCTTTTGCGAAAGGCTACTATGAGGGCTCCTTTATAGGTGTATTGATGAGCCCTCCCTATAGTTCAAGGGACACTGAACAAA
Organism: Liquidambar formosana; assembly: GCA_039720395.1. Taxonomy (NCBI): domain Eukaryota; kingdom Viridiplantae; phylum Streptophyta; class Magnoliopsida; order Saxifragales; family Altingiaceae; genus Liquidambar; species Liquidambar formosana. Next base: position 35,159,795 of record CM077831.1, read on the forward strand.
TCCTGAAGCACACACCATATCTTTAGATGGAGGACCTTCCTACGCACAAAAGTTCATAAAAAATGCTTCATGGTTTTATCACATGAACCAATTAAAGGTTGATGTTCTCCCTCATCTCACATACATCAACCCTCATTCAACACAAGAATTTTCCATCTATTTCAATGGACTGACGTGTGCTAGCATACTTGGTTAAATTTTGGGCTCAATTTTTTTCTAGTTAAGGAGTAAATACATGCACACACACACACACGTACCCAGTTGAAATCGAAACCAACACCACCATAAACTCCACGATCCTTATTGGATTTGACGTGCCACTAGACCCAATGACCATTCAACATGATAAACTTGATGACATGGGGCGTCTCAAATTATGTGTCCAAAATAATGACCCCATATCCTCATTTCATACGTCGGCCGAGTCAAATTTGTGGAGAGAATTACATTGTTCCTTTATGTCTTCAACTGAAATACCATTCCTCAATAGTTTCGGAATAAAAGCCAAGTAGTGAGCAACTTGATTCCCTTTCTATAAATAAAACTTATCTCGTAATCTTCAAAGCAAGACAAATATCTATCTATTTCCATATAAAAATGAATTTTGTTATTTCCTATTCATATTAAAAAAAAGAAAAAAAAAAAGGTAGTAAAATGCAAGAACCCCCCTAATGTTTGAACCATTTTTACATAACCCTCTCCTCCCTTTAAAGAAGCTATTACATAACCATTTAAGGGAGTTTGCAACCTAATTTTCCCCTAAATGTGTTAAGGGATGGAAATTGTAACCTAATTTTCTTTAGGGGGTTATGTGAAAAGGGTCTAAACATTAAGGGGGTTTCTTGCGTTTTATTCAAAAAAAAAAAAAAAAAAAAGAAAGAAAGAAAGAAAAATGCTTATAAAAATTTATCATAGTGTTCTTTAGGTATGTGGTCTATTCCTTTCATATAGTTAAGCACTTTTTGGCGTCCCCCTTAGTCACCACTTCTCGGCAACTTACGCAAGGGCTATAATCAAACCTCTCTGTACGGTTTCTAATTTTGTTTCAAACGAATTTTTCATATTATATAGTGGGAAATAATCTCTAAGAGAAATTTCTCTTGAATCATCCCTAATTATGACTCCCCTTTCACCACATATCTTGTCTTCATCAGATTTAACCTTTTTCATCTTCCAAGAAAGATGCATCCGTATTCATTTTAAACTAGCTTTTAAGGGAATTACGCCAAACAACCCTACAAAAGGGTTCTTCTAGTAAAGATTTGTAAATATTCTCCTTTGACACAAGAATTTTATGACCAACAAAAAAATTCTCCAAAGACTTATAATTTGGTTTATAGTCCTTATTCGGAAACTTATTAAATAGATCTATGAATTCTTTCATGAATACTACCAATCTTGGTATTTCTAACTTGTCAAGTCTAAAAATGTGTTCAAATTCCTTCGATTTATAGTGATAGAATATTTTTCACAATTTTTGTGAATCCCTATTAGATGTGGAAAACATTTTTTTTGCTAACATCCTTCCAAATCCAACTATACCTGTGAAGGAAAAAATATATCATGTAAGTTACACGAGAAGAAAAAATATTGATAAATATTGAGAGAAACAAAAATGTCGATCCATAAAAGAAAATTAATAGTGAAATGTGGAAATTTTTAATAAAATTTTACAAAATTAATAGTATGCTAATATGATTAGAATATTTCATTAGTTTCTAAAATTTCATAAAAAAATTTCACATTTTAGTATTAATTTTCTTTGATGGATCGACATTTTTGTTTCTTTTAATATTTCTTAATATTTTTGCATTCTATGTAACTTATAAGGTATATTTTCTCCTTCATAGATATAGTTGGATTTGGAAGGATATTAACAGAAAAGATATTTTCTACATTCAATGGGGATGACAGATTGTGGAAAACATTCTAGGAACACTATAAATCGCGGGAGCTTGAACACGTTTTTAGGCTTAATGAGTTAGAAGGACCAAAATTGGTAGTATCCATAAAAGAATTCATGAATCTATTTAGTAAGTTTCCGAATAAGGACTATAAATCAAGTTATAAGTTTTAAGAGAATTTTTTTATTGGCCATAAAATTCTTCTTTCAAAGGAGAATATTTACAAATTTTTGTTGGAAGCACTCCTTTGTGGGGTTGCTTGTCGTAATTCCCTTAAAAGCTGGTTTAAAATGAATATGGATGCATCCTTTTTGGAAGATGAAAATGTTAAATCTGATGGAGGTAAGAGATGTAGTGGAGGGGGAGTCATAATTAGGGATGATTCAAGAGAAATTTCTCTTACAGATTATTTCCCAATGTATAATATGAAGAATTCGCTTGAAACAGAATTAGAAACCGTATAGAGTGATTTGATTATAACCCTTGCATAGGTTACCGAGAAATAGCGATTAAGAGGGACGCCAAAAAGTGCTTAACTATATGAAAGGGGTGGATCACGTACCTGAAGAACACTATGATAAATTTTTATAAGCATTTTTCTTTCTTTTTTTTTTTTTTTGGATAAAATGCAAGAAACCCCCCTAATGTTTTGACCCTTTTCACTTAACCCCCCTAAAGAAAATTAGGTTGCAATCTCCATCCTTTAACACATTTGGGGGAAAATTAGGTTGCAAACTCTCCTAAATGATTATGTAATAGCTTCTTTTAGAGGGGGGGATGGGTTATGTAAAAATGGTTCAAACATTAGGCGGAGTTTCTTGCATTTTACCCTCTTTTTATATTTTTTTAGTTTCAATATGAATAGGAAATAACAAAATTCATTTTTATAGGGAAATAGATAGGTATTTGTCCTGCTTTGAAGATTACGAAGTTGTTGAGGAATGGTATTTTAGTTAAAGACATAAAGGAACAATGTAATTCTCTTAAAAAATTTGACGTGGGCATGGAGCCCAATTACTGTGTCAGTAGAGTCAAGTTCGTGTAGCTCATGAAGTTTTTCTGTGTTTTGATTTTGATATGTGGGCTGTGGATGTTAATTTTATCATATAATTATTTGGTTTTAGGATGTAGCTTCATATCTTGACAACCTTAGAAATTTCATGATATTTATCGTTTGCTTAGTAGTATTTGTCATTTAGATTTTTGCAAATGCAACGATATCTCGGAATATCTTCCCTTAAGGTAAAAAATGGAAGAAAATGACTATGTTAGGTCAATTTTTTAATGGGTTAGAGTTTGGGCTATGGCCTTCAAAGTCTAAAAGTTTTTAATGGGTCAGAGTTTTTATTTCTTGACAATATCAGGCGAGAAAGGGGATATGGCTGTTAGACCGTGTTTTTCTGATGGTGTGATTGGTAAGGGTGGTAGAGGTACTCGATTCTATGGCAGTGGTCCATGATTGCAGTTTGATGCTTTTCACAAGCGAGAGAGACGTTTGCTCATGGTGAAATCTTGTTGTCTTCTGATGGTAGAAAGGATGCTTCTTTAGGCTTTTCTAGGGCTGTTCTGTTGGTCAAGGATAAGGATGAGGGCTTAAACTTGAAGGAAGTGGTTTTAGTGATGCGTATGATAGTGAAGCTGAAACAGTGGGGTTTAGGGGTTCATTCAATAGCGATGGTTCAGATTTGGTGGCCTTAGAATCTTTGGTTAGTGAAAGTGAGTATGGAGTTGATGATGATCAATCATATGCTCCAGATTTGTTGGAAGGGGTTGATATTTTGGGTGTGATAAAAGGCTGGTCTTCCTTCTGTGCCTACTCTAGTGTTAAATTCCGTTACTGAGAGAAGGTGATAATAAATTAATAGTACAAATTTTTTTCATAGAGTGGCTAATGGTAATAGGAAGAAGAAATTGATTAGTAAATTGGAATTGGAGGATGGATTATTGAGGATGAATGGAGAATTGTTAGTGAAATTTATAATCTTTTCTCTTCTCTTTATCGCTCGGGGGGGGATTGGCCTGTTTTGGAAGGTTTGTTTTGGTTTCCTATCAGTGAGATGTTAGTGCTGAGAGTTTGGAGATCTTTTGATTTAGATGAAATTAAGAAGGTGGTTTTCGATTATTGTAGGGATTAGGCTCCAAGTTCGGATGGGTTTACAATGGTTCTTTTCCAAGATTGTTGGGATATCATAAAGGATGATCTTTTGAAGTTTTTGTGGAATTTTTTGAGAGGGGGATAGTTAATGTATCTACTAATGCCTCTTTTATTTGTTTGGTTCCTAAGAAGGGTGACTCTTTGAAGATAAAGGATTTCAGACCAATTAGCTTAGTTTCTTCCTTATATAAGATTTTGGCTAAGGTTCTTTCTATTAGATTGAGAGGAGTGTTAAGTGAGACCCATTTCGGTGTCTCAAGGTGCCTTTGTGGATGGTCGTCATAGATTTGGTGTTGATTGCCATTGAGGTAGTGAAGGAGTATAAGGTGGGAAAGAAAAGTCGTCTATTCTTTAAAATTGATTTTGAAAAAGCTTATGATCATGCGGAGTGGGATATTTTAGAGTTTGTTTTAGGTAAAAAGGGTTTTGGCCAAGGACATAGCTAGGAATTTAGTTTGTGGGAGGCAAGCTTCGATTGATTGTTAGTATTTTATCTTAATTCAAAAAATTGAACAAACTTTAGCTTAAAAGTTTTCTTTTATCTCGTGGTTTTGAGGTTAAAAAAATTACAAAAATTTATAATCCTTTGATAAACCATATTTCAATTCAATACAGTTTACAATTGTCCTGGATAAGGTTTGATCTTTTGGAAAGTCCAAGAGTATTGGGTCTCTAGTAAAAGGAGATATTGGGGGCAAAGGATTAAGACTTCTATAAGAAGAAGAAGAAAAATATGTATAATAAGAGGAGCGAAAGAAAAAAATAATAGGAAAAAACAAATTTGGGGTGATGTAAATTTACTAATTTAACTAGAATTTTAAAAAGATTAAAGGTATAAATTAAAAAAATAAAAAACAAAAAATTGACATGGGGCTGTTGGCCTACCTCGAGTCCATGTAGCTCCGTCCATGGTTTTGGCTCTAGATAGAAGAAATGGATTTCTGGTTGTTTGTTTTCGACTAATTTCCTTGTGATTGCCGTTGGAAAGGTGGGTAACATGTTCAGAGCTTCAAGAGGTTAAAGGCAATGTGACCCTTTGTCCCCATTTTTGTTCACTTTATTTGTTGATGTTTTAGGGAGATTCACAAATAGAGCTAGGGAGATTGGTTTGATATTGGTTTGATAAGGCTTTTGAGGTGGGTAGGGATAGCGTTTGTTTCTCACTTGCAATTTGCAGATGATACCTTGTTTTTTCCTCTAGGACGAACAAATTTTTTATTATCTTACAAATTTTTGAACTTGTTTCAGGTCTTAAAGTCAATATGAGCAAAAGTGCTTTACTGGGATTCAATGTGGAAAGATAAGATTAAGAGGTTAGTTGGGTAGTTAGGTTGTTCTGTTAGTGAGTGGCCTTTAGGTCTTCCTCCTTTAGGAGGCAATCCTTACTCAAGGCGCTTTGAAATCCAGTGATTGATATGGTTAGGAAAAGATGGATGGCTGGAAGAAGGCCTTGATTTCTAGGGGTAGAAGACTAGTATTAGTTCAATCTGTTTTGTCTAGTAGTTCCATATGCTATATGTGGCTTGTGTGTTAGAAAAGTTTATAAGGGTTTTTTTTTTTTTTTTTTGGTAGGAGGGTAGTGGTGAAGGTAAGAGTGTTCATCTTGTTTAGTAGGATGTGGTCTAGGCCAAAATCTCAAGAGGGGGGTGCTGACACCCAATTTTGTACTGCCTGACATTTTCAGACCACCTTTAAACCCGATGATGAAGGGTGGAGTCAAATGCAACTATTATGGACAATATTCAAAGAACTGATGCAATCACAGCCTGGCCCGAGATAAAATTCGAGTGAAGAGTGCCATTGCATGTACGTGTAGAGTTGCACATACGTACATGTTTAATGCATGTACGTGCTTATCCCCAAATTCGTTCTTCTCCCATTATTGGTATCCTTTTCCTTACCTTGTGAGATTGTTACTTAGTTGATGGCAACCTATGATGGCTTGGAAAACCTACCTAAGAAACCCTAATCCTACCTCTATATATACATCATTTTCAATTTAGAAGGGGGGCTTGGATCTGAATCTTTTGGGAACTCTTGGCCACCATTCAAACCAAGCCTAAACCTAGGGAGAGAAAAAAAGAGAGAGAGACGGCTGTGATTGCAGAGGCTCGGAGGAAGGAGTTCATTAAGTTCCACGATTTGCTACCACCCAAGCCTGAGGGTAACACCCACTTTCACCTATCTCTTGTTTCGTTGGAAGGATTATTTGTTTATTCTTGGTAGAATAGATGTAGGATTCATATCATATTCTCTCTAATTATGCATGTGATTAATGCCTTGGATAATCTCATGCGTAGCTTATTCATTATTACATCATGAGATTGCATAAATATGCTCATTTTCTATTCATGAATATTTAGGCTTTCATTATGATTCATCTAAATCATGCCATATTCATTGCTGGATAGATCATTTGGACTATTTATTTGTGTAGTTCTCTTGTTTAGTCATTTTATTCCTCGTATATGTAGATATGTGGTTCTCATATTGTCATAAAAGCATGCTTTCATAGTAGATATTCATAAGCATTCATAGTCCGATATCACTGCATCAATGGCTGGATTGAGGTAAATATGCATTTCTCGTATTCTGCATTTAGGTGAAGTATGTATGTGCTTTACAAATGCACGTACATGCTTCTTTGCATATTCTGGACAATTTAACCTTTGTTTTGCAGGCAGCGTACATATAATCTGGCACTTTGATACTTTTGTCTTTCGTGTATATAAATCTGTTTTCTTGGTTTTATTTTGATTTATTTAATTGCCATCATTGTGTGGTTTCATTTGTGTTAAATCATATATTTGCATGAATTGGATTAAATTTGTTTTAAGTCTTAGTTAATTAAAGCCAACAAATACGTATGGGGGCCGGCTTTGGTTGGGCGTTGTTGGGTGCTTAATACCTTCCCAATAGCGTACCCTAACTCTGAACTTGAAATTCTCTGGTTATGACAAGTTAAACCCTTACTAGGGGTCAATTGATTCTTGAAACCTTAATCGGGTGGCGACTTCTCTCTGCGTTTGTAATTTGTAGCTAGTTAACATACTCCCGAGCCGCTTGGTTTAGGACGTGGTGCTCATAAGGGGTTAGCTTTGGGTAAGATTTTGGTGAGAAATGTTGCTCTTACTGCTAAGTGGTTATGGAGGTTCCCTTTAGAGAGTTATTCTATTAGAAGTATGGGTTGCGTAATGGTTGGGATGCTCAAGCAAGTCTTAGGACTTCAACTAGATGTCATTGGAAATTTATTTCTCAAGGGTTTGATGGCTTTCGGGTTCACATTTTCTTTTTCTGTTGGGAGAGGGGATAGAGTTCGTTTTTGGAAGATCATTGGAAGGTTTCTGTTGGGCTTATTTCTCAAGAAACCACGCCTAAGGTTTGAACCATTTTTACATAACCCCTCCTCCTCCTCCCCCCAAAAAAGAAGAAGCTATTACATAGCTATTTAGGGAGTTTGCAACCTAATTTTTTTTAGGGGGTTATGTGAAAAGGGTCTAAACATTAGGGGGCTTTCTTGCATTTTACCCAAAAAAGGAAAAAGAAAAATGCTTATAAAAATTTATCATAGTGTTCTTCAGGTACGTGGTCTATCCCTTTCATATAGTTAAGCATTTTTTGGCATCCCCCTCAATCACCACTTCTCGGCAACCTACGCAAGAGTTATAGTCAAACCTCTCTGTACGGTTTCTAATTCTGTTTCAAACGAATTCTTCATATTATATAGTGGGAAATAATCTGTAGCAGAAATTTCTCTTGAATCATCCCTAATTATGACTCCCCCTCCACTACATATCTTGTCTCCATCAGATTTAATCTTTTCATCTTCCAAGAAGGATGCATCCGTATTTATTTTAAACCAGCCTTTAAGGGCATTACGACAAGCAACCCTACAAAGGGGTTCTTCCAACAAAGATTTGTAAATATTCTCTATTGACACAAGAATTTTATAGCCAACAAAAAAATTTTCCAAATACTTATAATTTGATTTATAGTCCCTATTTGGAAGCTTGCTAAAAAGATTCATAAACTCTTTCATGGATACTACCAATATTGGCCCTTCTAACTCGTCAAGCCTAAAAATGTGCAAACTCTTGCGATATATAGTGTTCCTCTAATGTTTTTCATAATTTGTTATCCCCATTTGATGTGGAAAACATCTTTTTTGGTGATATCATTCCAAATCCAACTATACCTGTGAAGGAAAAAATATACCATGTAAGTTATACGAGAGGAAGAAATATTGAGAAATATTAAGAGACAAAAATGTCGATCCATAAAAGAAAATTAATAGTGAAATGTGAAAATTTTTTATGAAATTTTACAAAATCAAGAGTATGCTAATATGATTAGAATATTTCATTAGTTTTTAAAATTTCATAAAAAATTTCTATATTTCAGTATTATTTTTCTTTGATGGATCGATATTTTTGTTTCTTTCAATATTTCTCAATATTTTTGCCTCTCATATAATTTATATGATATATTTTTTCCTTCATAGGTATAATTGGATTTGGAAGGAAGTTAGCAGAAAAGATGTTTTCCACATTCAATGGGGATGACAGATTGTGGAAAACATTCTGAAAACACTATATATCGCAAGAGTTTGAACACATTTTTAGGCTTGACAAGTTAGAAGGGCCAATATTGGTAGTATCCATGAAAGAGTTCATGAATCTATTTAGCAAGTTTTCAAATAGGGACTATAAATCAAATTATAAGTCTTTGGAGAATTTTTTTGTTGGCCATAAAATTCTTGTGTCAATAGAGAATATTTACAAATCTTTGCTGAAAGAACCCCTTTGTAGGGTTGCTTGTCGTAATTCCCTTAAAGGCTGGTTTAAAATAAATACGGATACATCCTTCTTGGAAGATGAAAAGGTTAAATCTGATGGAGACAAGATATGTGGTGAAGGGGGAGTCATAATTAGGATAATTCAAGAGAAATTTCTGTTACAGATTATTTTTCACTATATAATATGAAGAATTCGTTTGAAGCAGAATTAAAAACTGTACAGAGAGGTTTGATTATAGCCTTTGTGTAGGTTGTCGAGAAGTGGTGATTGAGAGGAATGCCAAAAATGCTTAACTATATGAAAGGATAGACTATGTATCCGAAGAACACTATGATAAATTTTTATAAGAATTTTTTTGTTTTTTTTGGATAAAATGCAAGAAACCCCCCTAATGTTTGGACCTTTTTCACTTGACCCCCCTAAAGAAAAATAGGTTGCAATATCCATCCCTTAACACATTTGGGGAAAAAAATTGCTTGCAAACCCCCCATAAATGGTTATGTAGTAGCTTTTTTAGGGGGGTTATGTAAAAATGATTTAAATATTAGGGGGTATATGTAAAAATGGTTCAAACATTAGGGGGAGTTTCTTCCATTTTACCCCCCCTTTTTTTTTTTGTTTCAATATGAATAGGAAATAACAAAATTCATTTTTATAGGTAAATAGATAGGTATTTGTCTTGTTTTGAAGATTACGAGTAGTTTTATTTATAGAGAGGGAATCGAGAAGTTTGTGGGAGGCAAGCTTTGGTTGATTGTTAGTATTTTATCTTAATTCAATAAATTGAACAAACTTTAGCTTAAAAGTTTTCTTTTATCTCATGGTTTTGAGGTTAAAAAAATTACAAAAATTTATAATCCTTTGATAAACCATATTTCAATTTAATACAGTTTACAATTGCCCTGGATAAGGTTTGATCTTTTGGAAAGTCCGAGAGTATTGGGTCTCTAGTAATAGGAGAGATTGGGGTCAAAAGATTAAGACTTCTATAAGAAGAAGAAGAAAAATATGCATAATAGGAGGAGCGAAAGAAAAAAATAATAGGAAAAAAAAATTTGTGGTGATGTAAATTTACTAATTTAACTAGAATTTTAAAAAGATTAAAGGAATAAATTTTAAAAAAAAAAAAAAATTGAGGTGGGGTTGTTGGCCTACCTCGAGTCCATGTAGCTCCGTCCATGGTTTTGGCTCTAGATGGAGGAAATGGATTTCTGGTTGTTTGTCTTCGACTAATTTCTTTGTGATTGCCATTGGAAAGATGGGTAACATGTTCAGAGCTTCAAGAGGTTAAAGGCAAGGAGACCCGTTATCCCCATTTTTGTTCACTTTATTTGTTGATGTTTTAGGGAGATTCACAAATAGAGCTAGGGAGATTGGTTTGATAAAGGGTTATGAGGTGGATAGGGATAACGTTTGTTTCTCACTTGCAATTTGCAGATGATACCTTGTTTTTTCCTCTAGGATGAACAAATTTTTTATTGTCTTACAAAATTTTTGAACTTGTTTTAGGTCTTAAAGTCAATATGAGCATAAGTGCTTTAGTGGGGATTCATTGTGGGAAGATAAGATTCAGAGGTTAGTTGGGTAGTTAGGTTGTTCTGTTAGTGAGTGGCCTTTAGGTCTTCCTCCTTTAGGAGGCAATCCTTACTCAAGGCGTTTTGAAATCCAGTGATTGATATGGTTAGGAAAAGATGGATGGTTGGAAGAAGGCCTTAATTTCTAGGGGTAGAAGACTAGTATTAGTTCAGTTTGTTTTGTCTATTATTTCCATATACTATATGTGGCTTGTGTGTTATAAAAGTTTATAAGGGTTTTTTTTTTTTTTTTTTTTTTTTTGGTAGGAGGGTAGTGGTGAAGGTAAGAGTGTTCATCTTGTTAAGTAGGATGTGGTGTCTAGGCCAAAATCTCAAGAGGGGGGTGTTGACACCCAATTTTATACCGCTTGACATTTTCAGACCACCTTTAAGCCCGATGATGAAGGGTGGAGTCAAATGCAACTATTATGGACAATATTCAAAGAACTGATGCAATCACAGCCTGGCCCGAGATAAAATTCGAGTGAAGAGTGCCATTGCATGTACATGCAGAGTTGCACGTACGTACGTGTTTAATGCACGTATGTGCTTATTCCCCAGATTCGTTCTTCTCCCATTTTTGGTATCCTTTTCCTTACCTTGTGAGATTGTTACTTAGTTGATGGCAACCTATGACGGCTGGAAAACCTACCTAACCCTAAGGAAACCCTAATCCTACCTCTATATATACATCATTTTCAGTTCAGAAGGGGGGGCTTGGATCTGAATCTTTTGGGAACTCTTGGCCACCATTCAAACCAAGCTTAAACCTAGGGAGAGAAAAGGAGAGAGAAAGACGGCTGTGATTGCAGAGGCTCAGAGGAAGGAGTTCATTATGTTCCACAACTTGCTACCACCCAAGCCTGAGGGTTACACCCATTTTCACCTATCTCTTGTTGCATTAGAAGGATTATTTGATTATTCTTGGTAGAATAAATGTAGGATTCATATCATATTCTCTCTAATTATGCATGTGATTAATGCCTTATATAATCTCATGCGTAGCTTATTCATTATTACATCATGAGATTGCATAAATATGTTCATTTTCCATTCATGAATATTTAGGCTTTCATTATGATTCATCTAAATCATGCCATATTCATTGCTGGATAGATCATTTAGACTATTTAGTTGTGTAGTTCTCTTGTTTAGTCATTTTATTCCTCGTATATGTAGATATGTGGTTTTCATATTGTCATAAAAGCATGCTTTCATAGTAGATATTCATAAGCATTCATAGTCGGATATCACTGCCTCAATGGCTGAATTGAGGTAAATATGCATTTCTCGTATTTTGCATTTAGGTGAAGTATGTACGTGCTTTACAAATGCACGTACGTGCTTCTTTGCATATTCTGGACAATTTAACCTTTGTTTTGCAGGCAGCGTACATATAATTTGGCACTTTGATACTTTTGTCTTTCGTGTATATAAATCTGTTTTTCTGGTTTTATTTTTATTTATTTAATTGCCATCATTGTGTGGTTTCATTTGTGTTAAATCATATATTTGCATGAATTGTGTTAAATTTGATTTAAGTCTTAGTTAATTAAAGCCAACAAATATGTATGGGGGCCCGGCTTTGGTCGGGCGTTGTTAGGTGCTTAATACCTTCCCAATAGCGTGCCCTAGCTCCGAACTTGAAATTCTCTAGTTATGATGAGTTAAACCCTTGCTAGGGGTCAATCGATTCTCGAAACCTTAATCGGGTGGCGACGTATCGGATTTTAATAACAACTATATGAAAATGAATAGAATAAGTCAAATTGAATATAAGAAGAATACTATAGCTATTAGAAACTTTACTATTGAATCTAACTTACAAATCTGACAAATAACATTAAAATGATTCGTGGCTAGTTAGCGTACTCCCGAGCCGCTTGGCTCAAGATGTGGTGCTCACAGGGTGTTAGCTTTGGGTAAGATTTTTGAGAGAAATGTTGCTTTTACTGCTAAGTGGTTATGGAGGTTCCCTTTAGAGAGTTATTCTATTAGAAGTGTGGGTTGCGTAATGGTTGGGATGCTAAAGCAAGTCTTAGGACTTCAACTAGATGTCATTGGAAATTTATTTCTCAAGGGTTAGATGGCTTTCGGGTTCACATTTCTTTTTCTGTTGGGAGAGGGGATAGAGTTCGTTTTTGGAAGATCATTGGAAGGGGGAAGCTTCTTTTTCATCTTTTTTTCTTTAGTTATATAGACACCGCGTCTCATAATGTTCTTATTTCTTCATTGGCTTCACCTGATTTTGTTGATTCTAATTGGGTCAGCTTCTTTCGTAATCTCAATGATAAGAATGTGAGCAGTTCTTAGTTTTGTTATTGTTATTGGATGATTTGTCTTTTAGTGTATCTATTCTAGATATGGTTTTAAATACAGGTGACTGTAATGGTAACGGTAAAGGTGTAATGTGAGTTGGATATCGAAGCAATATGTGACGGGAATCGGTGATTGCGAGCATGAACTTTTTTTTTATCTTGCATAACATGGCCCAAATTTATTGATGCTCTAGAATCCTATTTATTACTGTTTTAAAGGATTTTTAATGAATCTTGTTCAATAAAACCAAAAGGACTAGGGCTAGACATCACACCATAGATTAAATTCTACTCCTAGTTTAGGGTTTAAATTCAGTAAAAGCGCCAAAATTCGACTCCATGTTTTTAGTCTAGAATCCAACAGGCACATCATATTTTATTTAATAAATATACATGTATAAAATATAATAAAATAATATATATTATATAAAGTTCAAATTAGGGGGGTTTTTCATAATAATTAATTTTGGGTTTAAATAATATAAAGTTGAATTTTTTGGGGCTTAAATAGTACTCCTTCTGTCCCACAAAGATGGGCTATTTTTGCTACGTTTTTTTTGTCCGAAAAGGTTTGTTTACTTTGAAAAGTCAAACCATAAATATGCTTAAATTCCTTATATTACCCTTTGTCCTATCAAGAATTACTTTTTTTTTTTTTTTTGGGTCTTATAGAGTTGTAGACTTTTAGTTATAAGGAACGGTGGCTTTGGAAAAAAATATTTAGTCGATGCATTAATTGTTTTTTCTTAAATTGCGTGATTTGTTAAACTTGGTCTATCTTTGTGGGATAGAGGGAGTATAAAGTTGAATTTAGCCACTTTAAAAATAAAAAATAAAATAAATAAGAGGGACTAAAGTGAAAAAAGAATTATAAAAGCATCTAGACATTGTAATAATCAAGTTTGTGGGCATAAATAATAATATCAAAATTTGGACATTATAAAAACAGAAATATAAAAAGAAAGATGGGTTTTTGGATCGTAAAACCTGAACTAAGCTTATGATTGTAGATTCATCGAACCCCTCTGTCGGCGACGTCACAAGCAACAACTATGACGTGTTTTCTTCTCTCTCTTCTCCTTTTTCTTATTCTTTTTCTTTTCTCTATCCTTTTCTTCTTCTTCCCATGGCTGGTAATGACTTTGAAAGCATAATGGCATGTAATTGTAATAGCCGTTACATAGCGTTACAGTGTTGTAACGGACCATTACGTTATGAGCTCCTCTACACTATGCGTACCACCTGTAACCGCATAATGACCCTGGGAATTCCATTGATGGCCGTTATGACCCGTTTTCTAAAACGTTGATTCCAGATGGGAGGATTTGGACTGCTTCCTCATAGAGGTTTTTTTTTTTTTTTTTTTGTTGGGTAAATCATATTTTAAGAAATTGATTGAAATTCCTGATGCTCCTTTTTTCCTTCTTTGGCGGTGATTTGGAAGTCGAGTGTGCCCGTCAAAGTTCGGGTTTATATGTGGACTGTAGCCCACGAGGGAGCTAATACCAATGATGTGCTTCAAAGGAGGAGGCCTTCCTTTTATTGTGTCTACAATGGTGTATTATTTGTAAAGATGGGGTGGAGAGTACTGATCATCTTACCCACCCTTGGTTAGCCCAGTTGGTAAGGGTGAACTTGTGATTGTGTGGTTAGGCGCACGGTCACGGATTCGATTCTCCGCTAAGACAACCCAAGATTTAAGTGGGGGCCCATAGCGGTGGGTTGCTCTAGTTAGGAACAGCAGCTATAGAAACTCTATTTAGATTACAGTATCGAACTCTAGTTTCAACAATGCCCAAAACACTCAGATTATTACTTCTAACAAAATTCCTAATTTCTTTTTGTTTTAGAGAGTCATTGAGACCTCTTATGTTCCAACAGGCTATATTAACCATTAATAACAGAGGGATTGACAGTGGCCGTCCCTTTATCAAGAGAGGACTGATATTTGGGCACTGTAGGAGAAGGTAAGATGGTTGCTTTCTGATTGCTATGACCCTTCTTCTTCTTATTATTCCCTTTTTTGACTAATTCATCAATCTTCATATTCGCATACCTGACATTAATAGCAGGGGAGGAGTCGGACTCAGTAGCAACAGTGGTGGTGGCTTTAGGAGGGGAAGCCTCCAAAGCTGTATGTTCAAGATCATCAGTAAGAATGGATTCTTCTTGCAGTACACTAAATTGGTTAGTGTTAGCCAGGGTCGAGGTAGAACTAATGGTAGTAGCAATAGGGGACTTGGGATCCACTATAGGAGTGACAATCAACTTTCCATTATGGGGCTGAACTGATGGGACAAGAGTATCATTAGATGCCATGTTGACAATATCTAGAGCAGGGGATATCTCCGAAACAATACTATCAAGTTCTGTATCACCACAATTGGGTACTGGGCAGGTAGCTTCTTTTTGTTTAGGCACCCAAATTTTCTTGACAGCAACAGGGCATTGCAAAGTGGAGTGCCCAAAAGTATTACAAGTTTTACATACATGCGGTTTCCAGGGTTATTCTACCCCAATCCCAATGGAGCTGCCATCAACCCAAAATAAGATCAAATAATGTGGGAAATTCAGAATTAACCTCAACCTCCACACACATTCTAGCAAAAGAGAGACAGGATCTTGATTTGTTAGAGCATCCAAGTATGAAGGGAAGCCAACTGCACTGGCTACACAACTCATACCCTCTACAGTCCAATATTCAGTAGGAACGTTGAAGAGCTTGACTCAAATGGGAATTCTTTGTAGGTGGGGCTTGATCATTTCCATATTCGGCTTCCATCTCCTCAAAATGAGAGGTTTACCACCAACAAACCACGGACCTGCTTCAAGAACCCACTCAAGAGCCTCTGGATTGGTGAACTTGAACAAGAAAATTCCATTCTCAGTGGTCAATACTTCCGGCATTTCTTTCCTTCCCCATAATCTATCTTCAGTTGCTTTGAGAAAGGAATAGGCAGGCTTCTTATCAATGAACTGCCCAACAAGGCAGTTTTTCCATAACTCATACCCAGCTCTAGCCACTTCTGGAGGGGGTTTAACAACAATTTTACCATTAGTTCTCTGTGGCTCGTAATATTTGAGTTCTGTATTGATTCTCTTACTTGAAGAGAACAATTGTTTCCAGTCAGTGACAACCTGGTGGGGAGAATTGTTGGTTATTCCAGATGACTTCTTGCCATCAGCCGAGGAGCCAGGGATGGCCCAATGGGGAGAATTGCTGGATTTTTCTGTAAGAGGCTTTCCATTCTAGCGAGGACCAGATCTACTATTGAGTACAGGAAACTCATCTTGATGGAGGAGCAGAATCTCTAATATCCTCCAATGTACATCCAGATGGGTAGGTGATGCTGGAACTTATAACCCTGCCAATCGTAGAAGAGGAACTAGCAAAGGAGGGGTTATGAATTGGGATTAACTCGGGGAAATCACAATACACTGAAGCTATGGCAGCTTTATGCAGATCTATCGAGCTAAGACCTGACAGATTGATGATATTGGAGCTAAAAAGACCACCGGATGAAGATCGACAACCCTTAGTGCTCGGACATGAAGGAACAAGAGTAGGAAGTGTCGATCTTACCCTTCGAAGAGAACTGATCTGATGACTGGTTGCACGGATCAGAGATAATAGACAATGCAGAAGAAACCCCTAATCTCAACCAGCAAGGGCTGATCTGAGCTGGAAGAAGGAGCGAACAAAGATGATGGTACATGAGGTGGATCAGCAGATCCAAGTGTACGAGTAGTGGTAGGGGCCATCTGAGCAGAAGAGGGATTACACACAGGTGGTTCAGGCAATAAAGATGTAGTAGAAATATTAGGTGAAGCCATAAAGGATAAGAATCAAGAAATAAATGGAGATTCGTATCAGACGGTCAACAGGGAAGAGAAGCAAAAAAAAATCAGCCAGGAGATTCGCAAGTTGTAATTTTTGTTCATATTTGTTTGCTGTTTCCTTTAGTACCATGCTACTTTGCTATTCTCTCTCTCTCAAGCTCTCTCTCTTTCTTTGATTAATGGCTTCCTCTTTCAATTTAGGGTTCAAATTTTTCAAAGGGGATTCAAATTTCAAATCAATTGGCCTCTCAACCACGTCTCCCTCCACCGCTCAGGTATGTCGCCACTTCTCTCTTCTTCTTCTTCTTCTTCTTCCTCTTTCCTTCTTCTCATTGATTTTTTTTCCCTTGGTTCCATTTTAGGGTTTTGATTCATCTTCAAAACTTACGCTGCCTCTGCTACCCAGGTATGGTCTCCCCCAAAATGGGTTTGATTCAAGTTTTAGGGTTTTTGAATCTTATTTTAGTGTTTTTTATTCCCGCGCATCGCGCGGGTTCATACTAGTGTATAATAATTAAAAGAAAAATAAGACAGATTGTTAGATGGGCATTTTGTCTTGTACATTATAGTGTGAGATAAATGCTTGCAGTTCCAATGCATTGATCTGGAGATGTCCAGTCCTGTATTATTTTCTACAAATTGCTTTGCATTTGATAGATGTATCTTTTCTGTACAATTATGAACTGGAGGAAGTGTGCTATAATTTGATTGGTTTTTGGAGGATGTGTCAAAACATTTCTGTCACTTTTACCTGTGACGCATGTGGGCTGTGAAAAATGTTTCCAGTGAGAAGTTTAAGCTGCCACGAGATGGGGTTTATGTCACTTTTAAATTACCTTTTTTTTTTTTCTTTTTTAAACCTTCTGAAACCTCAATTTTATTTTTATTTTTGCAGGTCTGAAGCAACAAGCAGCGAAGAACATAGAGGAGGAAATAAAAAGGATTGAAGGTATCTATCTACCTATATTCTCAAGTTAGGTTTAGTATCTATCTGACTCATTTTACTGAGATTTTCTATTTCCAAGAGAAGCTCCCTTCCACTTTCTCATCTCGTTGAGGGTCCTTGATTATGGTTTTACTTGATCAGTCCCCGTATTTGCTCTTGTTGAGGTTGCAGGTGGCAAGAGTTTACGGTAGGTATAACTCCACTTTCTTCACTTGGATGTTACAATTTTCGATATAAATAAGTTGGGTAAGAATGTAGCCTCCACTTCTTTAAATTGGGTAAAGGATAAATTGGCCAATAATCAAGTAGATCTTGTGTACTACTTGATTTCTTTTCACAACACATGGCCTGCTCCATTACACTGAGATATCAAGATGTTGATATTCATATCTTTTGTCTTTTCTTCCTCCCAAGATATCGAATCCACATCTCAACTTGACATATGTATTCGATATATATATATATATTGAATCCTCTCAAGATCTTGCATTTATATTTGTTTGCAAAGTTAGGTCCTCATTTGCTTTCATAGTATTTTTACAGGAATTTTAACATTTGATGAAAGTTATTAAAAAAACAGGAAGGGGAAAAAAAAACTAATGGCCCAAAAAAATTGAATACATTTTGTTGCACAGCTGTTTCTCAAATCCTATAATCTTCTAATATATTTTATTCATTTGTCATTATTTAGCTCCACTAGTTTAATGATTCGCATATGATCTACTAAAACCTTTACCAAACTTCTTAAATTTGTTTAGGTGTATGGAAATGAGCATTTGGCATGGGGACCATGAGAGGAGGCAAGTAGGAAGTGGGAAGCATGAGGAAGGCTGACTAAAAGATTGACCGTTTGATTGAAGTTGTATATTTTTTTGGGTATTATGGCTTAAAACTGAATCTTGTCTTAAGGATTGATACTTGTATATGATGGTTATTGGAATTGAAAGGAATTGGTACTATGAATTGATACTTACATATGACTGGTCATTGTAATTGAAATGAATTGGAACTATGAGTGGTACATGTGGTTGGTTCTTTCTTTTTTCTTTTCATCTTGTCCGCCTTCGCAAAATTCCTTTTCCTTGTGCATAAAGAAGCTTTAAAGTGTACATTCCTTTGCTTCTTTGTCTTGGTGAATGTTTTGAGCTTTATAGATGTCCATTTAGACTTAATCATGACTGGATTGGATTGGATTGGAGTACCTATTTTGATCGTTACTTGATAATTTAAACATTAGATATCTCATCATCTTTTGTTATCATCAAGATCTTGGATATGCCTATGGTTGAACACCTTAGGTCTAACAATCCTAATACCTTATAATTGGAAATGATTGAAATTCCTTCTAGATGGAAAGGAAAATGTGTGACAGGCACCCAATTCCATTCTTCTAATTGCAACACGAAACTCATTTTGCCTTTTTTCGTTTACTATCCTTGGACAAGAATTTTGTTGATTTGGAATTAATTTAACTAACGTGCATTTGACTTCTATTTCTTTGTTTTTGGGTCATGGCCCAAAAAAAAAAAAAAAAAAAAAAAACTAAAAACTAAAAACTAAAAACGGCGTTGCTAACGTGTACACCGCTTTCAATACCACTACAACCAGCGTTCCTAGCGCCGCTTTTGGTTTTTAAATATTTTTTCGTCTTTTTTTTTTTTTTTTTTTTTTTTTTTTTTTTTTTTTTTTTTTTTTTCAATATCCTTAGATAAGAATTATGTTGATTTCGAATTAATTTAACTAGCATGTATTTGACTTTTATTTCATTGTTCCTTCTTTTTTGTTATGGCTCCTTAAAAAAAAAAAAATTAAAAAGAAAAAAATTTCTCTAAAAGCAATGTTGCCAACACTGATTTTAATTTCTTTTTCCCAATATATTTACACCGTATTTGGTTTGTGAAAAATGCGAGGGAAATGAAAAAAGAAATATGAAGGATTGTATTTTTCCTCGTTTGGTTGTAATGGAAAGTGAGAGGAAAAAATAGTGAGATGGAAAAGAGGGCAGAAAATTCTAATAAAACTTTTCCTCTTAAAAATGTGAGGAAAGTTTGGAAAAATTTCTGAGAAAATTTTATCAAGCTCTAAACTACAAATTCGCTCCTTTGCCTCTTCTTTTTTCTGTCTCCTTGCAAAACATCTCCTATCCTAAAATAATAATTAAAATAATAAAATAATAAATAAATAAATAGAAATTATAGGCTTTGTACATTTTTGCAAGTGCCCCATTGGCCAAGGTGATGAGGCTCATCCCTTCTTCTACACTGGTGATGCCTTGCGTAACACTGGAAAATATTTTCATCTAATAGTTGCAAATAGGGGCCATAAAATCCATATTAATCATCAATTTTGAGAATGCAAGACCAAATACACTTCTGTTTCCACTGTGCGAGAGAGAGAGAGAGAGAGAGAGAGAGAGAGAGAGAAGAGGGTGGGGGAAGAGAGTGAATGCATTATAGAAATCCCCAGCCCTAAAAGAATACCCAATACTTGAAATGGAAGCATACATTCCATAGAATCGAATTTTTTTTTTTCCTTATTTTTAATTTTTAATTTTTTTTTTGGCGAGGATGGGTAATAAGCTTTCAATCTCGACCTCAATTCCATATTTTCACCCATGTCCTACTGTGGACCACTCTTTAATAAGGGCTTGGCCATGCAATTGTAAATTGAACTAAATTGAGTTGATTGGAATAATAAATTGCTTCGGCTTTAATCATAATTAAAGAGTTCGAAAAATAAGTTCAAACTTTTGCTCATTTATCTGACAAACTAAACAAACTTCATATAAATAAAATTTGTTCTCGAGTTATTTGATTATTTAAAGTATTAATGAAGCTTAATTAACATAATAATACTCTAATATAGATTAATTCTATCGGTTGTCAAAAAAAAAAATTTGCTCTAGCATTGGGTGGTTCACCAAATGAATTTGAAGGTGATTAAGAGCCGGAGATCCATTTTGGATGGCATGTTTAATAGGTTACCCAAATGTATCCAGGGCAAATGGCCAAGATATTCAAGAAAAGATGCAATAGAATCTTTTGGTACTAAATTTTTTTTCTTTTTATTGAGGTTACGTCTAGAATTGCCTTAAATCCATGGGTGTAGACCGTGGAGCTCTACAATGCTCATGATGAAAGTCTTTGTTGGAGATTTTACCTTAAAATAGTGAAATACATTAAATTAAGCTGAGTTGAGGCACGGATCAGGTTGTTCTCTTTAAAACGGTTTGCGCCATTATGGGTATATTCCAATGTAATAGTTTTTAGTAGCACGCCACCTCCAGAATACCATAGTCTAGCTTTGTTGTCACTTCTCCCAGTCTACACCACTAGAAAAGTAGAAACTCCACCAAACACCTACTTTGCCCAATACAAAAAATATGGAGAAGAAGAAGATGAAGATAGAAAAGAGGAGAATAAAAATGTTGAAGATATCCTCTACTATGCTTGGGAAATGTCCTCAATATATAGGGTGAGAAAGTGTTATGGCTCTAGCACAATATAAAAACTATTACAATATTAGAATGGAAGTTACCCAATAAATTGTGCCATAAAAATATAGGTTACATAAAGATAAATAATTATTGGATGGTTATTAATTTTTATTAAAATAAACTCCAACAATCCCCCACTTATTTTAATAAAAAATCAGATAAACAACTTTGGGCAAAGTTAAAATTTCATGCATCATGAGGGTAGGCAATGCCTTAAACCCTCACTTAATATTTCGGCAATCCCCATATTATAGTCAAAATGGACTAAACCTTGAAACTTAAATAGCCCTAACACTGCCCTCCCCCATCCCCCAAACCTTGGCAAAATGAAAATGAAAATGAAAAAAAAAAAAAAAAAGATAGGACTTATCCAACCATGATGAAATTATAAGTAATGACCGAATTTTTATGTTTTTCGAATAACCCTTAAAATATGAGACAAGAAAATTAAGAACTAAAATATCACCAGCCATAAAAACCTTAAATGGGCGCAATTATGGGAGCAAAGTGTCTGAGAAAGGAAGAAGCAGAAGTAACATGGGTAGCACTGATTGTTAGGCCCCACCCACTCCAAGTCTTGGCGTATAGACAAAGCTTACCCCGACCGACGAACCACTGTTGCTGCTGATTTTGTATCCTTTCCCCCCCCTTTCACAGACCCCATGTGTAAAGCATATGATGTTATGTGACACATGCCATCTTCATATAGCTCCCTCCTTTCCTGCTCTCTGTGTTTAATACTTTAATCAATTGCATAAAAACAGATTAGAAGTGGAAGGAAGCATGTTGTTTGTTTTGATACATTACATGTGGTGGTTGGAATCGTATTATATTAAAAATTATTTAAAGATTGATTTGTTTGGGCAATAATTTGAGCACTGGGAAGGTAAATGGGTCATAAGAGTCTTTTCTGGGTAAAGGAGAAAATATCCCAATCGGTCCAATATAATATATATATATATATATATATATATATATATAATTTTACCCACTTTCATTTTAGATTAAAAAAAATCATTTTAATAAGGTCTAGAAATTAAAGAAAACACCGATACGATTGGAGGCCTTACAATAATAATATGCATCCTTAAAACATTCACTAACAAAATTGGTAGTTTATCATAAACAATGAGAGGTCACCAGCATATGGCATCAAATTAATTCTCTCCACTGCCCTACTTTCCCACAAAGAATATCTTCTTGCTTGGGGATGCTTCGTCATTGTCATACTCTTCCAAGGCTCCAAGTCATTACTAATTTTTTGAAATTAAACCAATAAGAAAAACGGTCATGTGGGCCTGGCCCACTCCAACTCCTATCTGGGCCATTCAAATGACTAGATCCATTACTAGCTCACAAATCCCAGAATTTAAGGGGGATTTTGATTTGGTAAGCCTGGCCCACTCAAGAACCAATGTGATTATGTGGATCCTCTTCCAGTTCAAAGGGAAGTTTCCCCTAATCAAAATTGCGTTAAAGTCTCACACTTGGTACCAACCAAAAATCTGTTCCACTTTTCAATCATTTCGAATTATTTCCACTCATTACAACACATTACATTCATTTTTTTTTATTTACCCTATCTCTTTCCATCTCTACTATGCCTATATTTGCAGAATTTCATACATACACAATATTTATATACACATTCTTTGACATAATTTTTAAGTCATCAGATTCTTTTCATATTTTTGGTCGCATTTGATCCCTAGGCCACAAGGACTGGAATTAAGTCATTAGCTTCATAAAGTACCTCATGTGATCAAATTTTACTCAACTAAATCAACTTATATTACAAATTATATGTACAAAAATTATCAATCATATTCTAATCTATATATATAATTCTAGGGTATATATACAATTAGGACCCACAAATACTGTCCTTATGATGATTCACACCACTCAATAGGGAGAATGTGCCAAAGATACAGCTCATCAAATCATCCAACACCACAGTTCCCAACATACAAGATTTTTAGATTTTTTTTTTTAAGATTTTTTTTTTATAGTTTTGTTATCAAGTGTAGGTTCCTCTATAATATTAGAATACAATCGATGCAACTATACCGCCAGATAAACCGCAAAACCATATAACCACTTCCATGAACCAATCAAAACTTGGTAAAAAGACAAAAAAAAGGTGAAATTTATTACAATAAATGGATCACAAAGTACAAATAATACAAAGATGATAAATAAAAATACAAGAAAGGATCAAATCCACCACCCCTCATTCAGTACAAGGCAAAAGCCCCCATCACATTCCTCTCCTCCATGATCTCCTTATTACCCTAACCCTACTCCACATTCCCTGTAAAAATACAAATTTCACAGACAAGTAATATATTTATATAAATATACTACAACACCAAACACATGAATCACACCCAATCAAACCCCATAATACATCAATAAAAATAAATAAATTAAAAATCTAAAATTTAAATGATAATGAGAAATAAAAATCTCAACCCATTTTGTCTCTCTTAATTCATGAGATGTGTAAATCAAGAGACTGATATGTGAATGCAGAGAAAGAAAGAGGTAGAGAGAGAAAGGAGGAAAACATGCTATCTATAGCTAGGTGGCTGAGTGAGTTCAGAAGAGGAAGCCGAAAGCGAGAGCCGTCAGAGAAGCGAAGGCGGTGGGGACGAAGACGGAGGCGTCGGAGGCTGGGCTAGGTGCCGGAGCGTCGGCGGCGGCGGCATTTTGGACGGCTGACACAGCCATCAACATCATCACGACTGCTACGAAGAGCTTCATCTTCAATGCCTCCATTATATATATAGTACTTTTTAAAGAGAGAATTGCTAGAGTCTACGATTCCTCTGGAAAATAATGGCTTTGGGTTGCAGAGAGGAATGGCAGAGGCAGTGGGAGGAATTGGGTGGGGTGGTGTGTTTATATATAAAATCTAGAGAGAGAATGTTAGAGAGAGAGAGAGAGAGAGAGGAATTTGCAATTGGGGCAGCTGCCCGAAACGAACGTTGGGGGGTTCATATGACAGACATGTCTTTTGCTTTTGCTTTTGTAAAATATTTTTTCCTTCTGTTTTTCTGAAATACGGAGTATATGATTTATTTGAGAGAGAGGAGAGTGAAGTGGACGGTGGGCTGCCCTGCCCGTAGTTTTTTTTGTTTTTTATTGGTCTGACAGGGTGGTGCAAGCATGGTTGCCATACAGCTGGCACAATGGCTTTGTGGGGTCCCCACCTTTTGCTGCCCCTTCTCTTAACTACTGTTTTGGATTCTTATTTAATTTAATACGAGAAATAATCGCTATTGTTGAGAATTTTCTTGCTGTGTAGGGAATGTGAGGTGACGATGGATGGGCTGTCTGGGGTTGCCCTACTGTTAGGTAGGGGTGAACTGGGGATCGAACTTATCCAAGGTTGTTGAACAGCTTTTGCTAGCTTAGGTTACATGCTTTCCACATACAATATACTCTATATACTACATAAATTCATTAATTGCATTTTTCTTCTTTTCTTTTTTGGGTGAAATACATGGTCATAGTCTAAAGGGAAATCTCTGTGTCTAGTTGATTCTGGTAGGAAAAGAGATGATGCCTTTACTCCTCCTTTTATGTTAATCTTTTTGGTACACTACATTTAAAAAGAATTAAAGAAAAAAAAAATGCTTATGTAATTTGTATAGCTTTTTATATTTAATTTAAAGTGTATTTATTTATTTAATTTGGTTATAGGATTAAAACATCATATGATGTATGTAACATAACAATAATCCTAAACTAAAACTACCAACTTGCGAGATTAAAACGAAAAGTTTCCTTTCGAAGAAGGAGAAAAATTATTAAACTTAAGAGTCATTGATTAAAAATATAAAATTATTTGAATATTTTGAATAAAAAAAAAAACTTATACGTACTAACAATGCAAAAATAATATCGGACATCCCAACATATGAAATGCATGTTTGTATTAAAAAAAATAATAATAAAATAGAGGAAAAAGAAAAAGGGATCCATAAGATGAATATTGTCATGTAAGCTAAACTCTTATAATCTTTTTAACATAGGGGTGAATTTGTTCGCCACTACAGTTGGGTAAGAAGAGAGTAGGAGAAACCCTCCTACAGCGAACACCCAGTTGCCTTGTTTTTCTGGGAACAAACGCAACACAAGAAAGTACAAACAAGAGGATTGTTTTTTCGTGTTTACGGCCCAATCAGGTGAATGTGATTAAAAGCTCAGGCAAAAAGTCGAAGCCCGACTAGCCAAGCTTGTAAGCACTCTTCGTGGGTGGTTTTATCTGAACTACAAGACAAACCACCAAATGCAGTCTGAAGTCCAAAATATATAGGAGGGAAGACCACATGCAGCCCATCATGTCTTTGTGTTTTGCCACCCACCCTTCATATATGGGTTAATAGGTGGTTTATTTGGATCCTAGCTCATGTTAATATTACTGGTACTAATAATTAATAGTAATAAAAGAAGAATATTCCCACTAATGTAATGTAATTTTTATCTCAATATTGCACCAAATTACAGACGTATTCAGTCAACATAATTTATCTTTAAAGTAAGAATCGAAAGCCAAATCAAGCTTGAAATGAAATTTTAACGATATCTGCAAAGTTTGCGTGTAGTGATTGGATGGGTTAGAAGGATCTATTACCTAATTTCTGCCAATCTCAGTTGGTGTATGGTCTGCATCACTTGAATTGCACATCACATACAATTCTCATTTCTTAGCTTCTTCTCCATCTATTAGTTAGCCGCAAAGTTAAGGTTGTATTAGTTGACCAACGTTGGATTTATTTGAGTGTCCACACTGAATTAGCCGTAAGTTTTGAAGAAATTATTATGGCTTATGTTATAGTAATTAACCAAAGATGCCTGGCTTTGGAGTTGGAGTTAGAATGTTTAAAAAAGACTTCATATACTACTAGCCTTATAGCTTTGATGGTATCTTTTCTCCTCTTGTACGGAAAAAGTTGGAGAGTTCAAATCTTGACCTACTTTAGTCAACACCCATTTTGCATCGAATAACATTTAAGATAAATTTGATTGGTGACTAACTGAGCTTAGGAGGAAATGAAAAATTGAACCCAAAAGCTTTCACCTTTTTAGGTGCAAGTCCCAAGACACTAGTTCACTTTTTAGGATGTGTTGAGCAAGCCTACTTTCTCAAAATTTTCCACATTAATTTTTTATTAATTTAGCTGATGGAAATTTCAGAAAAAAATTTATAAGAACCAGTGAAATGTGAAACTAACTTGGAATGTATTCACAAAAGTTAGTTTGAAGTTTGGAGCATAAAACCTGCGACTAACCATTTCAAATTGAGGCTCAGAAAACAAAATTGTGACCAAGACTAAAAAAAAACATGATCATTACTAATCAAGATCACACTTTGCCCCTTTGGCGGGGCATATGGGCCTCAACTTGGACAAGTGGTGTCCATTGCTTTTCGTACCAATTGACCGTTGTGAGATTTGAACGAGTCAGGGAACCACTAAATTGGACAACACCCATGTGAAACCATCTCCTTCGCTTTTAAACTCCATGGAAACTATGGGAAACAATTGACACAAGGGTCCATAACAGAGTAGCATTGTCAAAAAGTATGTCTCCTTCTATGTAATAATAAACAACTTTCATCTTTTCCTCTAGTCACTTTTTTGTGATCAAATGGTATCAGAGATCTTCAAAGGGCAGTGGATATGCCACTCAATGTAAAGAAAGATTACTCCGTACAATCACCATGTCTCTTACTCATCACATAATGCGTGGTCTTTGGAGGCCAATGTATGTGTCCTGTTAACTCAAAATTTGAAAATCTTGTTAGTACACCTACAAGCAGCAAAGTCTAATTGGACAATTGATACAAAACCAACCCAATTATATATATTTTTGAGGTATTTAACATCTTAATAATTGGGCTGATGGGTGAGATTTACAATCCAACCCACATTGCCTCAGTAACAGTTGCTAAATATAAATTCAACCCTAGAGGAACGGCCATGCCTTCCAAACATGTGAATAAGCTGTGGGCATTTATTATTATTGTTTCATGTGGTACAGAGTAGTCCTTGTCTTGGTACTGTTATTCCTATTGCAAGATGGTGTCCATGACATCTTAACTGCCCAATATATAATTTGAAAGCCTGACATTAAATGGCCTGTGCCAACCAAGCACAGCTTCATTGTTCAGCTCACATTATTTTAGTTAGTCAAATAAATGGGTGAGCATCAAGTTTAGGCAATAGAGTATTTCCCTCTTAACCCCACCTGATTCTGATGGGTGATGATAGCCAAGTGAAGGGTTCTTTTTTTTTTTTTTTTTTTTTTTTTGTAGGCAGATTGAGTGGAACTCCCAAATTCATCCAACCCACATCCGATTTCTAGTAAGGACTTTGGGGGGACCTCAGATAGGGGTCTTGACTATTGTATAGTAGGAGGGAATTTGGAATCCACAAACCTGGATCTAGGTTGGATTTAAACAACTATGAGGCATAATATCTGAAATTATGTGTTTTAGTATTCACCAGTATATGCTCTACAGCTCTAGCGTCCAGATCACATGGATTAGTGTGCTCATTGTTTAAATGGCTCTTGTACCAACAGCTCATAATAGCAAATACAACAGTAGATAACGACAGGCAACCTCACACGCACCCACTGTTTTGACAGGTAACAGCATTTTAATTTTATACTAATAACTTTTTGACATTTTGATAACAAAATATTCTAGTGTAAAGAACACTCAATGATGTAAGTATGTAACCACCATCACACAATTTTTATGCTAGATTGGACTAAAGAAACAGCAAAACACAAATAAATAATTAAAATAAGACCAGAAAAAGACTCCATAAGACAATGAACAATAGGAGGATGAGATGCCACCCAACAACCTTAGAACGAATCATATGCAGCCAACCATTGCCATCAAGAGGCATATTTCTGCTTCCCATCAACAGTCAAATGGAATAAGCAGAGTCGAAGTTTTCCTTGATGAAATTGATCATGCCCCATAGAGTACTCCAACAACAGGCCTAATTGCCTCAAGAGCACCCCATCGTATGATTTCAAGAGGCCTATATACTCGCTGAAGCAAATATTCTCAAACCCTGCAACAAAGACAATTAATAGTTCAACAGAATCATGATTGCTAACAAGCGTCGCCTGAATAGAAAACTTCCCAGGCCACAGCATTCCTTGTGACAAGTGCTGCACAAAAAGGTGTGGCCCAGAAGCAGCATCAAGTTACGTTTAACCTTATTAATCCAACAAGGAGGAGGGGTTGGGCCAGCTCCTGATATTTTGTGTGGAAAAAACTGTTTCCCTTCAACTTATAGAACAAATTATTTCATCAAACGAAGGAATAGTACCCCAAAAAAAGCCCACATGGGTCTATATGTATTCTCAACATATTAAGCATTTCAAGCCATTCAAATTAATGGCAGTGCAATTTGCAAATAGGAGTCGAATCGATAGACATTTTAAGGAACAATGAGTAAGATTTGATATTCTAAATGACTTCCTGAATCCGAGATATTTCACAAATTCTCTTGGCATTTCAGATTTCAGCCAATTTTAAAATTGCCTCAGAGAAAATATCATGAGTAGTTTCTACAAAATTGCATATATAAAAAAAGAAATAAATATTAAATATTTTATTTTTGTGTTTGTTTTGACCAAACTTCCAAAATTTATAACACAAAATTGAAAAATTTAGATCCTTGCATAAAACAAGGGCAAGCGAAAAATTCAAAGCAAGAGTTCATACAGTCATGAATTTGCAGAAAATATGGCTGCATTTGGAAGGAGTGTCAAGAACACTTAATTCACACATTATATGATAATTTTCTTCTAAATTTCACTCCGAAGTTATAAGTCCTCATACAAACAGCCAACAAGATAAAATGTTTCATTTATTCCTATATCTTCAGAGCTGAGAAAGCACATAACCCGTTCAAGAATTCCTCATTATTTAGGAGGTGTGCTTCTAAACATTCTTCAGACAGCCTGTCCTATTCTTCAAGGATTTGGCCCATTTAGGATTCTGAGAAATCAATGTGCAACCCAAGAAGTGGCAGCCTAACATTTGGGGTTGTCATTGCCCAAAAAAAGATTAATTAAGTTTTTTTGATTAAAAAAATAACAGATAGCCTGAATTGGTTGCTATGGAACATATAGAACAAATGATAAATAAACCAGAAAGGGTCATTACTAAAAACACACAATGAAGTCATTCCCAATGCCTTGTAATCCACTTGCTTAGCCTTATATAAGTCGCACGCTATTATTTCTAATACAGCTATGGAGCAGGCTTCGATACATTCAGTAAGTGATTCAATATCCATGTAGCATCCAAACTCCCCATTATGCTTTCACTGCTAGATGATTGAAACAATCTCTGTAATTGCATACCCAGCTTCTATTACAAAATACATCAGAGCCACACCCACCGCAGATGGTTTCACGATAGGTGGAATGCTTTTAAAAGTATAGGAAGTAGAGATAAGAAGGGTTGTGCAGTCCCCAACCCCAACTGTTACCATCCATTGAGCACAACTTCCATTGTGTGTGTGTATATATATATATAACCCTTCTCCTCCCCAGAACAAATGTTCATCGCTCAATTCTTATAATTGGAAACCCAAGAAGAACAGCAAATGGAACACAAAATATACAGCCTTTTCAGTCTATATATATCCTTGGAATACTGTTCCATTGGTGTGACACTAAATTGGTATAAGCACAGATTTCTGCCTTACATCTTGGAGACAGAATTTCTGATTTCTGATGGCTACCCTGCAATCCATTTATGTAGCCAATGTCTCAACTTTTTTTTTTTTTTGGGCTTCTAATAATTATGTAAACTATGTCATAAGAAGACTATCAAAAGATGTTAAATGAAAGAATGGACTCCGAAGTACTAAGAACTACTACACATTTTCAAATGCGGTGAATCCAATCCAGTACTTGCACCCCTGGGAACCCGAGGACACACAAAGAACAGGATTCATTTTATACTAGTACAAACACTTCCAGCCTTCATAACTGGGGCAATAATATAGTTTTGGGTGTAGGGACAAAAGACTAATCAAACAGTCTAGTAGCCGTTTCTCCGGGAAAGAGAAGTTTATTGGTAGAGAATATGCCCAGGACAAGGCGATGTCTGCATAATAAATACAACCCTGTCCTAAAGGTCACCCTACAAAATGTTAATAAATTCCACCAGGATACCAATTCTGGTTCCATAATTGTAGCTCTGTCGCTACCACGAAGCCAAAAATATTGGTTGATGTCATGAACCTTTCAATATTGATGTGCAACTCATCATCGTCACCAACAATTATCAATTATCCTCTCGTGGAAAATTGAAGGAGACTTGAAACAACTTACAAGATTAGATAAAAGGATATCCAAGGAGTCTGATATTGTTGACAGAAGAGGGAGGAACCAAGTCCGTTTGGATGGAGTGCCGAAAGCCGGTGTGGACGAAGGTGTGCCGAAGGAAGGGGTGGAGGATAGTGTGCCGAAGAAGGTGGTGGAGGATGGGCGACGAATGTGGAAGAAGAGGCCTGAGCTCCCAGCCAACGGAGGGCCCTTGGCCTTATGGAAGAAGGAAAAAAAAAATTAAAAATTAAAACTGAAAACGCTATTAATAACAGCGCTTTTAGTTATGATAAAAGCGTTATTGCCAATTACGCTTTTACGATAAGATTATTCTTTTTCCTTGCTCGCATAAGTTAAAGGTAATGCAAACTATAAAAAATGAGTAGAAGAAGACTTCCAAAAAAATAAAAATTATATGAAATAATAATACATAATAAAAGAAAGACTACATTTTAATAGGTTTATTAAACCCGTTAACTTTGTTATATATGCATTGATTTAATAATAAAGAGGAGACATGCATAACTCTAGTCCTTATGATTGTAATGTAGTTTATTTTTGTTAATTAAATTTGACATCTTTACCTCAAGTAATTATCCTTCTTAAAGTACATAGAGGTGATTGTATTGCTACTATAAAAAAATTTTGTACGCTTCACTTAATTTTACTTTTTAAGGTTTTATGGAAAATATAAAAAGTTTTCATGAAAACTAATTGCATAGTTTATTAGAAAACATCATTCTGAATAAATTTGTAAATATTTTTTTTTTCCAAAATTTGTCTTTTAAATGAACTTTTTGGTCATTTACAATCTCTTTTTCATTTTTACGATTGTTTCATATAAAAGTGAAACTCACACTCATCTGACATGTGAGTAATGAATGAATATTTCGAGAATTGGAACATATAACACATAATATTACTTGTGGATACGAGTTAAAATGATTTGATAAATCTTTCAAGATATCATCAACTACGAAAAAAAAGAAATTAGTTTCAAAGTTGGAATGGCTTTCTATCATAGGTAGAGTGCAAAGTTTCGTAATGTGAATGCAATTTACCATTTATTAGCTCATGGTAGTGAGTGTTTCATACTAAATGCCATCCTCTCTGTCCCCTACTCCACCATCACACCCACCCACATAATTAATTATTATTGTTATTATAATATAATGATTAAGGCTTTCTTAATTTTTACTCTGGTATAGGCTTGAGTCAAGAATAATTTCAAAACGGTTTGTGTGAGATGTTCCATACACATAAGGTACTGACAAGTTGTGAAGTGACCACTTGACCAATCTCATAAGACAAATAAATGGTGCCAATTTTTAGAAAAAGCTAGTCTCATACTCTCATCCAAAATGCAACGTCTTCTCCATCTCTTCAAAACACTCTCAAAACGCATTGTTTTAGGACTTCTCTCCACATTTTGTCCTCATTATTTAAAATTCGTCGTATATTAACCCATTTATTTCAACAAAGGAGCCATATCCGAAAGAATATAGTATAGAAGCCACTGAAATGGTGCCATGTTAGCTAGCACATGGACAAAATATCGATGAAAATCTTATTGGCACCACGAAAACGGTCTTATAATGACCTATGCAATTAGACAACGGAAACATTAAAATAATGATGATTAAGGTCCATATTGTTTGCATTCATTGATATGATGGAACATTAACACGCACGCACTATGCGCATACTCTTCTCTTCATGTCCTCTATTCTATTACTCTGAGAGAAAGATATCATTCATTGGCCGCGGGATTCTTGCATCCTACTTAGTAATAAATTTTTATTATTCTTGATTTCTCACCTTTTTCATTTTTTATTTTTTCCTCCTTATGGAACCTTCGATCCCCAACCCTCAATCTCTAATTGCCCATCTCTCTTGATTTTTTTTTTTTATTATTTATCATTGGATTATAAGTTTTTTCATTTTTTTTTACCTCAAAATAAAAAGATAAAAAAAAAATTTGAACTAAAACTTCTTTAATTTTTTGAATTAAGATAAACTAGTATGACAAAGTAAAGTTAATTCGCCTCCTCTAAACTCAATTATGTAGCTTCGCCATGTGGGGTAGCATGTTCTTACTTACACTTTGCTATAGGTAGGCCCAACAAAGGCTTAACAATAATAAAGAGTGATGCCTATTTCAAGCTTTGAGCCCAAGACCCAGTAGCCATCAAACCTATCTGGGTTGACCCCGGGTGGTGCCAATTGAAATGTTACTGATTTGGAAACTAGTGTCTGTTAGATTCCATTCAATAAATCATGCCAACTCTACAGTAAAAGGTATTGGAA
The DNA here is from genome assembly GCA_039720395.1 of Liquidambar formosana. Classification (NCBI taxonomy): domain Eukaryota; kingdom Viridiplantae; phylum Streptophyta; class Magnoliopsida; order Saxifragales; family Altingiaceae; genus Liquidambar; species Liquidambar formosana. The sequence goes on from CM077831.1 coordinate 35,192,506, forward strand.
GTATAAAACTCACGTATGAATGGATCCCAATGAGTATCTGTTCAATTTAATTCGAAAGACAAATGAACTCAACCCACATTTGAAGATTCTATTTAATGGATCAATTGTATAAAAAAAAAAAGTAGTACATTCGAATTCAAACAGTAGATTTTTGTGGGTGTTTAGGACGAATTTAGAAGAGTTTAGGGTTTTGTCATTGCTGTGCGACATACGCACATAATAGGGGTCGATGTAACCCTAATTGCAGTAAATTATAGGTGTGGAAATAGATAAGGATAATTACAGTAACAAGAATAATCGCAATCCAACTTGGATTTGTAGAAGAGAGAGAAAAGTGTGTCAACTCTCACGTGCCCTAGGAAACACTCGGCTAAATGCCTCCGGCCTTCAGGCAACGAGGTCAGTTGGAGGGAAGCCCATCTGACCGTCCATCTTAGATCAGACGGTCATCATTATTTCCAATTTATTATACAATGTTACAGAATATAAATATAGGAGCAGGAAACAACCCAATAGGGTGAAAAGAAACAGAAGACATAAAAGAACTGAAGACCGAGAGAGAAGTTTGGGTGAGGCCTTCTTGTGGGAGAAGAAGATAACAGGAAAGCTTCAATTTTCATATTCTACTCCTCAGATATAACTAACCTAGAGAGACACCCATTTTGGTTTCTCTTATTTTCTCGAGAAATTTCTGAGGGAAAATAATCTCATCTTTTTTTCGTTCTTGCTGCTCTGTAATGGAGTTTCCTACTTGTAATCCCCCACTCTCTCTCTCTCCCTCTCTCTCTCTTTCTATATATATATATATATTTTTACTGATTTTTCTTTGGGATTTTATTAATGGGTCATATTTCTTTTGGTGAATGCAGGGTAATTTGGGAGAGTTTCGTGGATGATTGCATTGTATTTTGCATAGATCTTGTGGTGAGACATAAATTTTCCTCTGCATTCTATGACATTTTCTCACACCTCCTTTCATTTTCTGGAGAAAAACGCAAGTGGATTTCTGAATATGCTGTGATTTTTTATTTTTTTTGCAGAGAGGAAGAAGAGATGGAGAAGGAAGGGAAGAGTAATCAAAGAGGGTGTGGAGTTCCAGAGACAGATTTTCTATTACAGTGGGGGAACAGGAAGAGGCTTCGTTGTGTAAAGGTGAAAAACGATGTCGTTAACAAATCAGACGGTTGTTTGGTTGGGAAGAAAATTACTTCTCGTGTTGATCGACGTGTGGTCGCAGAAGCTCCTTCTTCCCTACCCCATCGTAACAACAGGTAAAATGAAGGAAAAATCCCAACTTTTCCCGAGAGAAAAACGATGGAAAAGAAATGGAAATATGAACTTGCAATTTTTTTAACTTGTTGGGTTTCAATATTTTGAGTAGCTGTTGGGAGATTTCAAGTTCTTTTTTTCTTTGTTTTCCCATTGTTTCTTGGAAACCAAACAGATTATTAAGCAAAATTAGGGGAAAATAACATATTTTTAGGGTGGACGCACCATGTTTTCTGGTTGGTGTTGAAGTGGTTGTTGTAAGATGTCAAGTTTTTCCTTTTCTTTTCTTTTATGGTTTCTCGGAAACCAAACGGAGCATTAAACAAAATTTATCTATAGAAAAATTGGCAGATTTTGACGGAGAAAATAACAAATTTTTCCGGGTTCTGGTTGAATGGCTGTAGTTAGATTTTAAGTATTTCCTTTTCTTTTCCTTCGATTTCCTGGGAGCCAAACATAGCACTAAACAAATATCTAGAGATGCGTCATATTTTCACGATGGAAAGGTCAAAGTTTCCGGGCTTGGGTTGAAGTGGCTGTCGTTAGATTTTAAAACTATTTTTCTTTGCTTTTCCTATTGTTTCTCGGAAACCAAACAAAGCGTTGAAGGAACAGACATATAGAACTGATTTTCCTGGGTTCTGTTTGGTTGCAGAGATTCACTTATGAACCGAATGAATGGGAAATCTACATCGTCGTCGCCAGAGAAGGAAGATCGGTACTACACGACGAGGGGTTCATTGGGATTGGATGATAATGGGAAGGTGTTCATGGATGCAGGAGGGGAAGATAGAGGAGTTGTTTGGCCAAAGCTGTTTTTATCTCTGTCGAGTAAAGAGAAAGAGGAGGATTTTATGGCTATGAAAGGGTGTAAGCTCCCTCAGAGGCCGAAGAAGAGGGCCAAGTTGCTCCAAAGAAGCTTACTTGTATGTCTTCTGATCATACCCACATGGAAAAAGAAGCAATTTTGTGATGTGGGCGTGTGTTGATTTGGTATGATACCGCTGTTTCTAACTGTTTTCTCTGTTTTGTGTAGTTGGTGAGTCCAGGTGCATGGTTGTCAGACCTGTGCCAAGAGAGGTATGAAGTGAGGGAGAAGAAGGCTTCCAAGAAGGTGCTGATTTGTTTTTTCCCCTGCTCTTCATAAATCTAAGTTTTATTTTTGTACTACATTTCTCCCTAGACTTTTTGTTCTCTAATGGTCTGTTTGGTTGCTGAGAAAGCGTGGGAAAAAAGAAGTAAAATTTTTCAAGAGTTGTTTAGAAGCTGAGAAAACATAAACTCCACCAAGCTGAGCCTAATACAAACTATGACTAGACTTGGTTCAAGTGAGTATATAGTTTTGGAAACCATGACAACATAAAACGCTAAGGATTTTTATCACTTTTTGTGTATTTTCCTCCCCAGTTTTCTCAGGAACCAAATGGAGAGTAAAGGTGTTTCCTTTGATTGATTAGATTCAGATTTGTTAAAAGGGTGTCTGTTCTGGTTGTTATGTGATGCAGAGACCCAGAGGTTTGAAGGCAATGGGAAGTATGGAAAGTGATTCAGAATGAGAGAGAACATAATGCATGAAGATTTAATTTTTTTTTTTTCCCGGGTGGTTAGGAAGAGACTACTAATTAGAGAGAGAAAGAGATAATGGAAATTATGGGTCTCTCTTCTCTTGTTGGTTTTATAAAGATTGCTTCCCATATTTTGATACTTGGGAAAATAAATTTCTTCTCGGTTTCTGATTCACACTTGGGTCTTTGATGATGCTTTTTCCTCTTTTGAAGTTTTTCTCAATAGTATTTCTTTTATTTCGAGTCACGGGTCCTTTGGGACTGAGTTGCAAGGCGCGTTGCATCTTTTTATTTACTGGCATATGTTTCAGATTGAGTTATCTAACCATAGATTCCATACACCCACAAAAACGAAAAACTCAAAAGGGGGCGAGAGAGAGAGAGAGAGAGAGAGAGAGCAAGCTTGGTGGGGAAAAAAGGCTCATGAGGTTGACTCCCACCACCACCGTGGGATGAGAGTCTGATGGCTCTCATGTCCTCTGGGGTTAGGGTTTTCATGCAGTTGGATGTGGCAGCGTTCTTTATTTTTTCCGTTTATTTTCCTCTTTTCAAGGCTCCCATGAATTTGGTGCTCTCTCTCTCTCTCTCTCTCTCTCTCTCTCTCTCATGCACACACCGCATGGTCTATTAAAGAATAAATCTGACGCATCAAACAGGATGATTGAATACATCTGATTGCTATGTTCCAAGATATTCCTCGGCTTTTGGACGGTTCAGATCAATTAGATATCATCAACTCGTATTAGAGTAGCTTATAAACAAGGATCCTTTTTGAATCTGAGTATCCCATTTCCATATATGATGATGGGCATTTAGTCATTTTCCATTTATTTACAGTGTTTTTTTTTAATTACAGAAATTAGTTGCATCCTGCCATCTACCATTTTGACCCATTGAAAACCCTATTGGGAACACCCATTTCTATGTGCTTCCAGCGAGCTAATTTATACGACCATCTGGGTCCTGGGCCTACTGGCATGTATTCCCTCTAGGATAGAAGGTGGTTGTGGGTTTGACTCTCCTTGGGCGCATGTCTTTTAGAAGGTGGTTGTAGGGTTTGACTCTCTTTGGGTGCATGTGTCTCTTACCTAGCCAATGTTGCAGAAATTTATGGAGGAACCTCAATGAGGATTCCTGCCCTAAATGGGCATTTAGGAATAGCATAACATGCTCCTGTGATCCTGTCATACTCAACAGTGTCTTTAAGGTGTTGCAGAAATTTATAGTAGATTGTAATCAAATCCTGGTAATTATGTTTTATTTATTTATTTAAAGATCAATCTATTATTGAACAGAATTAGGCAATATCCATCTTTGATTTATTAACTAATGAATTATCAAATTGAATCATTAATGGATTAACAGAATAGATAAGTTATTGGTTTAGATTGGCATCGAAATTGGATTTTGAGCCTATGTGTTTCCCTCGTTCGGTGTGCCGCAGGAGAACCCGGCAATGATTTAAGATGTACCGGTTTAGGACTGTTTGCCACATGCATAGCTTCTATGATTGATGTAAATGTTGCATCAGTTTCGGACTTTTTGCCACACGCATAGCTTCTAATCGTAAAGATGCGTGGTTTGGGTTTGTTATATAATTAGTTGAGCGGATAATCAAAAGAATTGTGTTTCTCGTCCTGGGCTAGATTTGAAGTTTTTAATGGTTGGACAGAGACACAGAGAAGCCACAAAAAAGAACAAATAAAAAGAAGAAACAAGCAACTATTCAATTAAAGCAATTGGCGGAGATCAACAAATTTAATAAATTGGGACTATATTGAAAAAAGAAACACTTGCACAAAAACCGACTTTTCGATTAAAGCACTTTCAAAACTGCAGCTGAAATTATAAACATTTTCCAGCCACTGCTCTTCTATATTTCCCTTGAACAAGGCTTTTCTAATTATTTTTCTATTTCTTTTCAACTTTTTTCTTTCTCCCACTCATTTACATGATTAAACCTCCTATATTCTCACAACATCTACTCATGTACAGTATCTCCCCCCGAGAACCCCCTTTGATGCTGGCAGAAGCATATTCTCCAAAGAGAGGCAGGCCGAGAGAGCCCCCAATTTTCATCATCATTTCTATCTGATCATCCACCATGTCTAGATGAAGGCATTGCGGCAAATTCAGTAATTATATCTCCGATACTGTTGGTTTGCAGCGAAATCAAGAATTCAAAGTCGCACCAGTCCATTGAGATACTGAACCCGAGGCCATACTCGCAGCTGAAATGAGAACCACATAATGTACACCTGTTAAAATAAAATTCAAAATCAACTCTTGAGGAGCCTATCTTCCAAAAATTTTAAAAAATTTAAGTTATGGTTTGGGCATCAATTTTGGTCCAGTCTAAATTAAAATGCAATCAAAATATTCCTTCAACATTTCATTGGGATATTGAAGTCAAAAATTTCAACTGTCCAAAATATTCATCAACATGGCTAAACACTAAAACCAATACAAAATTATAAAACCTCTTTAAATTTTATCAAATCATAAGAACTTAAACATTTGATACATGATACATGTCAGAAACTAGGAGAAAAGATGTGCATATCCACTGTCCAAAATGCTTATGAGAGTTGGAGTTGAAACATTTGTCACCACCAAGAAGCAGCCACATATGACTTATAGTTAGTCAGACAGTAAAAACCCCACTGTGGCAGCAATCACATACTAGTGAAACTTGGTCACAACAATTGAAAACCCAGAAGTACACTTACAACGAGTTTTATCATGTAAATTTAAATTCATTTCTTATTACTTACAACACAACTCAAAAAAGCCCTAGTCCCCAACTACTCAACAGTAACCACAAATTCTCTTTAGCCATTCAGATCTATATAAAGCCTAGAGCCATGATTCCAGTATATAAAAAAAAATTGAGCAATCAACTATGTAATTTGATTATGATAATAATAATGCCGAAGACAATTCAAGGAAGACAAGGTGTCCTACACAGACAAAAAACAAAAACAAGAAGTAAAAGAAAAGACAACGAAATCAACGATCACAAATTTCTCCAACCCACCCTAATCACAAATTTCTCCAACCCACCCTAATCACAAAAGCTTTAGAAACTGAAGCCCAAAAAGAAGCCAAGACTTGCACCCACTCCCATTAAATCCTTTGCAATCATGTCCCCCCCCAAAAAACATCATTTTGGTCTCCCTCATTCTTTTGGTGCTTTTAACTAGAATCAAACTACACTCTTGTAATAATGCATTCATTAGTCGTCGTTGTATGTGACCAAAAAATCTTACACAACGTTCCCTTCTCTTGTCCTCACTAGTCAATAAATATCACCTTAATTCTCATGATTGTGTTTATTCCATCTCACATCTTTTCTTGCATCACGACTCATCCATTTTTTGATCTTCTCATCTAGCTACCTTCATTTTTTAATATTCTCATTTAGCCACCCTTTCTTCCATGTTTTAGTATAGCAGGCCTCATAGTTGTCATATATATTTTTTCCTCTAACAAATTGATAGGTATTCTGAGGTCACACAGGCCCTCTATATGCAATTCCCACTTCATTGTTTATCCATCATACTCTAATTTTATGGGCAACATCCTCAATTCCCCTTTTCTGGTGGATAACCAATCCAAGATAGCAAAAATGGACAATTATGGGGATCCCTTTAAATTCTCATTTGTTTCCCTAGCTTGACTAAAATTGCATTGCATATATGTTGTCAGAGCCCTGCTTAATTGAAAGCCTCTAGGTTCTTGAATATCCCACCATAACTCTGTCTTAGAATTAACCCCTAATCTAGTCTTGTCAACTAAAACTACATCATTCATCCTGAATATTCTTGGTAAGTTCATCCATATCCAATGCAAGAAGACAAAGGCTCAATACTTATCCTTGATGTAAGCCTAGTGCGATTAGAATTTCACTTGTCTCTCCTTCAACTATTCTCATACATGTCCTTAATCACGTCAACGTATACAACTGATATCCCATGATGTTTTCTCCCCAAGGACCCTAACATATGCTCTTACTAAGTCAATAGTTACCACACGGAGGTTCCTTCTTCTCCTCTCTTAAACTTTTCCATCAATCGGTATCAATCGGGTATGTAAGGAAATTACTTCCACAGTACAAAAAAAAAAAATCAAAATAATCAAAATGAGGTTAAGGGTAAAAAGAGGCCAACACCATTCTCTCAAAATTGATTACAAACAGCTCAGAACTGCAGACCTAGCAGAGTTTAAGGGCTGTCACAGAATAGGCCTGTAGAGTTCATACACAATTTAGATAGATTAGCATGCAACGAATTTTTTCATCATATCAAAAAACAGAACTAGGTATAGAGGAAACCCTGAAAAAAAGAAGCAAGAGGAAGTAAATATCTAAAGAGGGTTAACCATTACCAAATGTAGGCCAAATGTAGGACAGAAAATCTGAGCTTAGAAAATTACCAAGCCACTCTGTGCACCGATTTGTGGTTCCATATATCTGCCTCCAGTTGTACACAGTCCATGGACAACCCAAGCAATCCAAAATTTTGGTAAACTTGCTCTCAACCCAAAGTAAAAAAACGCAACCAACTGAAGGGCACTATCATCACATGCTATAAAGCTTCCAGGGTTATTGATGCTTTGGTGAAAACAGAGAGCACAAATGGTGCTTCTTCCCCAGGATGAATAGTTGTTGGCACTATTGTGTAACCCTTAGGATCAGGCTCCAGAACCATTTCACATGATATTTCCCGAGAATTGACATAATCTGTCCCACCAACCGATTCATGTAAGTAAATATTATAAGCAGCGCGACGGCCACAAGTTTTGAGTATCCTCATCCCAATGTAGAACATCATCGAATCATGACTGGATTGATAATTTCTGAAACCAGCTGTTGTTCTCGAGAAGCTCACACCCTAGCCATTATATAGTATCAGATAAATTCAAAAAATTCAGTCAAGGGGCTACTAGTTATAAATACAAACCTGCCTGAAGGTACATTACTAAGCATACCTGGGTTAAGGTGATGAACACATGAATTGGAAATGATGCATCTGGCCCAGTAGCCCTTAATCGAAACTGTGGATTTTGATGCCATGTATCATAATCCTGGCATCCACCAGCACTATAACCTCGCCATTGGCCATGGACAGAATAGCACATCTCTGGGGGGTAGATACGACAAACATATATTGATCGGAAGTGGATCTGAAAGTCTTGCCAAGACATCCAGAATATACCATCTTTTGACTGTACAACAAGTATGCGATCAGGCACATGGCATTACTAATGGGGAATCAGTGCATGGTATGCAAGCAGAATAAGTACCTGTGGAACATGTTTGAGTTTGTGCTTCATCCTATCAGTCCATTCAGGCGATGAGTCAGACCAAGGACCATTCCACTCAACTTCATTAGCCCACGGATTTCTAATCTGAACAAGCTTGTGGCCATCTACTTCCCTTACCTGAATAGTAATATAATGAGTAACAATCACTATCCTTAGCTGGTATCTGATGAAAGCTCAGATAAGAGATAGCATTTTAATATACCTGCAATATTGAGTAAGCATGCCCTTGGACGATGCCACTGGAAGAAACATGCACATCTGAACCAGAAGGACTCCCAGCACCAAGTAAAAATCCCTCTTGTTTGAAGCGCAACAATTGAGACCATAATCTACCACTTGCAAGATCAATCTGGGCCTGGGCACTTCTCATGTCAATCTCTTCACCAGCACCTCCAGTGAGGTCCACAAGAGCATCCTGGACAAGCCCACCTTCTAATGCCTCATAAGATCCATGCAATTTAGCATACGCCTTCTCCAAAATAGAGACCCAGAGTTCATTCCCCTTCCTACTGGTAGCAAAAGCTGGTTTACCAAGTGATTCGCACGGAATCCAATCATCAACAACAACAGGGACCCACTCACCCTAAGGACAGATCATGAAAACATAAAATGAAATTGTTAATAATATGAACATAAGGTAGAGGCCAGCATCAACAGCAATGCCCATCTAAATAATGCCAAAAAACAGAAAAAAGATATTACCACACCTCCAAGAAAGTAGAACTCACAGATTATAGGTATTTAGAAAAGGTTATCATCGTCATGTAAGTCAATAATGTGAACATAAGGTTCCTCACTTCGTTATTGTTTGAACAAAGAGAAATCTAACTTGAACGACCATGCAAATCAACAATGGGGTTAGCAAACAGCATGTGATTAAAAAGAATGGGTAACCCATTTTGAAGGAGGTGGTTCCATTCAAAAAGTTTTTATTAACATTGAATGCTGAGTTTACCTCTAATTTACTAATTAGCATTCCAGTACAGCTGTTCATGATAACTAAGTCCCAAAGGCCATTGGAGGCACGGGAAAAATAAAAATGACCTCCTTTAAGTAGGGCAACAAAAATCAAACCATCCAACTAGGTGATCTTTTACTCCAGAGTCACCAATTAAAGATCTCTCTGTAGTTTTCTCCAACATTAACCAGGGTGGAAGGCAAAGATAGGTAATTTGACAAGACATTTCTCCATCATCAATTAAATTAGATTTATTGTACCGCAAAGATAAGTTCATTTCCATGTATCTTTTCACAAAAAAAAAAAAAAAAAAGAGAGAGAGAGAGAGAGAGAAAAGAAGGATGCAAACTCATTTCCCTAGCTTAGAGGTAAGTTATATTCATTTGCAGCCAGAAGGAAGAGTATCAGATCAGTTGGAAAGCAGCCCCTTATCTCTTATTTGGAGTCTTTAGAATGAGAGAATAGAAGAATTTTTTAGAATGATGAGCTGACTGTGTCAAATCTTAAGGATTCTTTTTTAAGGATTCTTTTTTCCTTGCTGGATGGTTGGAAGCACACCTTTTTTTGAAGTTCCTGGATAGTTTCTTTTTCCATAGCCTTAATTGATTTCCTATATACTTTGCGTATAGCAGTCCCTTTGGCCCTTTTGTTGATATTTAATAATTAATAGATTTTACATTTAATTAAGAAAGAGGCACAAATATTAAAGTCTGAAATTACAAACTCCTTACCTGAATACAGAAGCGAACAGTGTAAATTCCTTCCTCGCTATAATCTGGGGTAATAATCACTTCTGATATTCGTGAAACCTCCGTTAAAACAGCAACAGCACTCAAAAACCAACAATCACCCAATCGGCCCTATTCCAAAAGACAAATGTTTAACTAATTTTAGAAAAGTACTTAGCTAATAAATCCACTCCATTCAAAAGATAAAGCAACAAAAATGCACATGAGCAAAGGAAAAATGTGTGCATGTCATATTGCAAAAGAAACCAAACCTGACAAACATCAGAAGGATTTGCAGCCCCAGAAAACAAGCATGGAGGAGAATCTAGATGGCTCTCTTTCACTATCTCAACTGGCCTCATCCACTGAGAAACAACCTAAGTAGGGAGACCAAGATATGGTTAGAACACCCCAGGTAACGTACACTTAACAGCAACAAATTAGTTACGAAAACTTACCTGCAACTTTGATGGGGGATTATCTGGATCTAAAAATAATGACTGATCATTTGGAGGAAACTCCTGATCGGTAAAATGTGATTCTCCCCTTGCACAGAGGGCTTCTTTGACAGCCAATTCAACTGAAAGCATCCGTTGATTGATTTCTTCACGCGTTTCCATCCTAGGTTTCCTCAACTTTCTGGCAAAAGAATCCACATCAACCACCACCCCATCACGTTCTGACCTTCTCTTTCTCCCACTTGAATATTGCCCATCCCAATCTACATCATCCCTGTCATATAGATCTACGTCTGCAGGATCACTATCCCACTCATCAACCTAAAATAAACACAAGAAGAACCAATCAGTCAACATGTTCAACCAAATAAATTAAAAATTAGGCTATAAATCTGTTACAAAATTAATAAATAAATAAATAAAAGCCAATTTCTAGATATACCATGCAAATATGATATAATATTAAATAAGAAACTTTAGGTGCATACTCTGGAAGGTGAATCTGCCCAATGCCAATTATCTTCATGGAAATCGATCATACTGTACTCAGCTGAGCCCATGGCAGCATGAAGAGCAGCAATTTCATCTTCAGTCAAACACCTTCCCCAGAGGAAAACATCCATTATATGCATCTTGGATTCAGCACCTTCACTATCTGACCTCCCAAACGCCTCCATATCTGTAGGTGGTCGAACACCAACCCAAACTTCTGTTCCATGTTCCCAAATGCCACTGCCCACGCGCAATGGTAACCCAGTCTGGTACCCATCAAAACCACCATCTAAATAGCAAGTTGCTTCACCTAAATCAGCATCAATGGTCATTGTCACTATGTGCCACCTGCACAGAAATTATAGAACCCCATTAGAGAGGCTAGTATATATACATACATAGAGGGCTGATAAAAGCGCAATGAAACCGTTAAAAAAAACAAAAAAACAAAAAAAAAAAAGAAAAAGAATCAGCATGCACTAAAATCTGGAAAATTGTTTTAAAAATAGATCACATTGGTCTCGTGGGCTTAATCCCACGAATGTATGGAATAAACTGTAAACCCTGCCCATCAAATAAGAAAGGGTGCCGAGAAATTATCCTGGGACCTCCTGATCCAATATTGTTCAAGAAAGAAAATGCACAAACCTTCCATCTGCAATACTCGTAGCACTGATACTCCACTCCTTAGCCACTGTCGTTTGTCTATCACCTTTTGTAATCAATCTAAGCCCAACTTGTCCAGCCTCAATGCCTTGTTCAGAACCAGCCACCAGGATATCCCAACAGACTTTCTTCTGAAATTCAGTGCCTAAAAGACAGACTGGCCCAGATTCAGGCTGGACCATCACTGCAATAGAGAAGCTAACTTTTTGACTTTGACATATACTGGGATCAATCTGGCCACAGTGTCTACCACATGTTGTCGGTTCATCATCAAGAACACATACAGCACCCGCAACTCCCGTCTGCCAATAACATTAACAGTCAATAGTTTCAGAGAATCTGAAAAGCCCCAGAAAACCTTTAAAATGTCTATATGCAATACTTCAATAAGTAAGACGTTTTGATAAGTACTGAAAGCATGTGCAGTTTAGCAGATTCACACTGTATTTTTTGCTTCTATAAAGAAATGAAGGAAATCTAAACAGGAATCAACCTGAAGTGCCCGACGAGCTAACTGAGCTGTGCGTATCCTACGTGCAATGCTTGCAACCCTCTCTCTTGCAAAAGAATCAAGAAGAACTGAGTCACCTCCTACTGCCCGCACTGCTGCTGCCATGGCTGCTGCTTCCCGACTGCCAGCATTTGGAATAGAGGATATGAGAGAAGCCTCTATCTCCTTCCATTTCCGTTCTTCCTTCTCCAGGAGAACCTTCCTTCTCTCCTTACCCCTCCCCTCCTCTTCACGTCTCTGCATTAAAATTTCCTCTTCCATCTCCTTTTCTCTTATATAACTACAAAATCATAAAAGATAAGATTCAGAAACACAGGAAAAATCTTATATATTCTTGCTTCTGGATAAAAAGAAAAATCTAAAACATTTTAGAGGAAATCGTCTACCTCTCCTGAATAATTTCAAACTGTCTACGATCCTCCGGCATCCATTTTTTAATTTTCTTCGCACTTAGGTCTGAAAACCCAATGCTATCAAGGAAAAGTCTCAAGCGGACCTCATCCTGTCACAGCACAAACACGATGAATTCATCAAAATTAACAATTAAAACACACATATGGCATGCATGGCAAGCAGCTATGATTTAGATATATACCTGTACCCGCTCCGCCTTAGCAGTCAAACCAACCAAAAGAAGTAAATAACCACCAAACTTATCCCACATGTACACCCATTCAGTATCAATTGCCTCTTCCAAAGCCAAAATCCGTGCATGCGCACACATTTCTCTTCTGTAACCTACTTCACCAGTCACTTCATGCCGAAATGTCCTTCCTTTTCTCAATCTGCAGAAAAATGATCCTGCAGCTAATTCCTCATTTCGAAGTCGGTCTCTCAATTTCATGACATCTGCTCTTGGAAGCATAAAATTTCCTGCCCTATCACGCATTATTGTAGGGTCTCCCACCAAAAGAGCAGCTGAGCTAGCAGATCTCTGCGGAGCGGAATAAGTTCCAGATAGAGCATTTCTCGTCTGCATAGGTTACAATTTAAGCTTCACATTAAATACAAACACAATGGTCACCTAATCAAAAATGATAATTTCTTTCCAAATGAGTGCAGAATATTTTTAATACAACAGAGCACAATTAACATAGTAAAATGCAATAACTCACACATTCACAAGATAATGAAGCTAAAACTTGAATCAATATGCAATGCAAAAAATAAAAAATAATTTTTAAAATTCAAGATCAGCAAATTAAATCTGTGTTTGTTAGACAGTAAATGATTATAATCCTGTGCTATCTTGTCAATTTCGAGAATTTATGGCTGGAGACTGGAGAGGAATGAGTGTCTTTGAGGCTAAGCACCCATCTGCGAAGATTTTTGGGGATAGGATTTTCCTTTTAGCTTCCCTCTAGGCTTTTGTCTCCAAGGAATTCGAAGGAAATTGGGCTATATTATTTTTATTTTTATTTTTTTACGAAGTACATTGGGCTACATTATGAGGGACTGGGTTTTGTTCTTTGTCAAGATAAGTCTTCGTGTCTTACCCGATTTGGAATCCTCTTTTTGGCAAATTTAAGTTTAATGGAGCTCTCTTGATAATCCAAGTTAGCTGGGTATGGAAGTTTGTTTTTTTTTTTTTTTCCCCCCCTCATTTTTCTTGATAAATCAAACATTTGTTTAAAGGGATTTATAGGAACCACTTAGGAGAAATGGTTTTTGCTTCCTTGCCAGCAAGGGATAATGACTTCCCTAAAGGAAAAGCTCTTAGCCATCCTTGACAGTGTGATAGAGGCTAAGAGGATGGGTCTTTCTTGTTTTCAGATAGAGGGTGATTGCTCAATTGATATCAGGTGGATCAAAGCAAGATGCTTGGAACTTGGTGTTCTGACCGTATTAATAGTGAGAATTTGGATTTAGCAGGCTCTCTTTGAGTGGAGGCCAGGTGGGTGGTCAGATCAGCAAATGAGTTGGTGGATTCTCTAGCAAATAAAGCATCCCCTGCATTTCATATTTTCGTAGAGCATTTTTATCCTACTTGAAAGTTTCCTGTTCAACCAATGTCCATACTTATTTTTCTTTTGTTCTTCCTGTCGTGATATCTTCTCACTTCTTATTTAGAGCCTCATCCTTCTCCTTGGTACTTCTCAATCTTTTTTTCCATTAATACATTTTTTTGGTTTGTTTCAAAAAAGAAAAATAAAATACGTATGTGTAACGTGTTGATCTATTAATCAATATAACCAATATGTGGGGCTATCAAGAGATATTTACATTAATTTTTTATAATGTCAAAATGCATACAGATAAATATTTATCAAAACACTACTGCTATCCTCATTATTATCATCATGTTCACAATTTTATCAATATTGACACATAACGTTATTACCTAATTTTTCGTGGTCACTTCGTTTATCATGCACTATGCTATAGGCCATGTTCTTTCACAAGTCAAATTGATTCTTGTTGCATCAATGTATATAGTATATTCTGATTTATTTTCTACATCAGCATGCATGTCATTTTTTAATCTATTTAGGATTAATACGATTCAATGTTAGCATCAACAGCATAACCTTCTCATTTACAAGAAATTCACCACCATATTTTTTTTATCTCCTTTTCTTGTTCTGGTGAATTGCCTTTTTAAATATAGTTGAAAGAAGAGAATTAAGCGACATATCAATTAATATTTGGATTTATTTAACAGATATCTCTAGATTCTTATTATAAATAGGTTGATCAACTCCACGGTTTTGAGCTGTACCAAAGTTTAAGTAAAGGAAATAGATTACATCTATAATAAGAAGCCAAGTGATTTTATTCCAAGGAAGCACCCAAATGTACACATGCATCATGAAAAACTTGGTCTGTTAAAGTAGATCCCACCCCTCTTTTTATTCTCTATCTCCATTTAAGTTCGTGTCTACATAGATGGGTGTGGATGTGGGTGTGGGTGTGTGTGATGTGGTTTTGGGAGTGTATAAATGCAGAAAAAACCAAGAGAAACAAGATCTATCAAATCAAAAAACAAATCTAGGATCAAGGAGCCAAGAATCCAATTTGAAACAGGGCAAACACACCTTAGTGGCAGATCGAGCAATTGCTTGAACAACAGTTTCCTTACTGAGAAAATGAACTGCATCTTCCATCATCTGGTGATGAAAGTGATAAATATCCAGTTAAAAGGAACCATATATTAAAACAGAGAGACAGGGAGTGTATCTCATAAAACAATTTTATTGTTATTATATTCTCCCCCCCCAACCCCCCCCCCAAAAATAAATAAATAATAATAATAATAATAAATAATAAACCAATCTGCTAGATGGTTTATTAACATAATGAAGAATTATATCCAATCACCTTCAAGTTGAAGAAATTACTGAACATCAATGAATCAGATAACACAAACCTTAAGAGTCAAGCAAGGACGAGATACAGCAAAACCAAAGGCTACAACAAGAGTAATTGCCGATACAGCAGCACCAGCAAATGGTGGATAAATTTTCAAACTCGCAACAACACCCCAACCTTCAGTAGCCAATGCAATCCCATAAAGCACAAGAAATGCAACACTGGATTGATATTGATGTCACAAGTATCAGATGAGAAATTATGTTGAACACAGTACCGAAATAAATTCCAAGCGAACTCAAAAATCATCACAAATGAGAGACCTGCATTTAACAAGAAATTCCAACAAACCTGACATTTTTCCCACAATCTGCATGAGCATCATAAACATACACAGGCAGAACTCTTGGAGAATAAACTACAATAGGAGGTGAAAGAAGCACCTGTAGAACAGAGTCATTTCGTAACACAATAAATACGAATCAAAACAACTAGAATCAAGAAGAATTCAAACATAAGTAATAAGCTTCAACACAAGATTCAAGAAAGTCCAATATCACTCACAGTTAATGCTCTTCCAGCAAGAAGAAACAGAAACGAAAAATAACCAACAGATGCTCCGACAAAAGGTTTATCTGAAAAATAATAGCAACACAAGTCACTTAGCAGCACAAGTGGCATGATCAGGTACCAGAACTACAGACAAAGCGTGTCCCTCCAAGAAAATATAGGCTGCCAAAGGATTTGGTTTTCACCTGCAAACCATCCAACAAGAAATGCTGCCAAAGCCAAAAGAAAAGCAAGGAAACAAACAAAGAACATCTGTGTCCTGGTCAAATAGAAATTGTTTGAAGCCCAGTAGTGGATAACACCAATAGCTAGTGCCATCAAGAGAAGTACTAAAAGAAATGCTACGCCAATCTGTTGAAATTACAAAAGGAAGCCAAGTTAGACAAGAAACTATAGCTGAAAGCTAAGATAATTCAAGGATATTGTAGTAAGCCCACTCACCGTCCAAGGTTTAATTATAACTATTATGGCTGATATTGCACCAAGCAGTAGAAGAAGACCAATGGTAACAAATATATAAACACCTCGAGAAAGTTTCCAATCATCATCTTTCCTGCAAATAATTATCATAGAATTTTGCAAATATGAACATATATTCATCACAAAAAGAAATGCCAATAACTGAAAATGACTGAAACAGCCAATCCTGGATTTGGGCTGATGTTCAAATCCTAAACTTAAAATCATAAAGAGTTTACTCACCATTTATGCAAACCAGAGCAAAGCGATAACAATGCTGGAATGCACATCAAAGGAAGTAAAGCAGCAAGGAAATCACTCTTTGTTGGAACCTGGTCATCCCTAGAACTCACAACCTCAAAATAGGACACACCACTAAATGCCACAAGAACAACTACAAGAATAGCAGCAGCAAGAAAAAATGAAATTAGAACAATGCCTCAATCAACCCATGAGAAAATAAACTCACACATACAAGATCTAAGAGAAAAAAATTTTGACAAAGTACCTGCAAATATTCCAACACATATCGCAGAAGAGAGAGAGAACCGATAAGTCGCAAACCATGAAACAATTGGCAGCACACCAGTAACTATCAAAGCAATTGCAGATGCCATTGCCCAGCCAAGGTACACAGGTGATGCATAAGGAGAGGTAAAACTTTTCTGGTCACCAGTCCATGTCTTGTATTCTAAATCATCTAAAGGCTTTGCAGATACTATTGCACCCAAAGCAAAAACAGATCCAACAAATAGCAATATACAGATGACAAGAACAACAACCTGACAGAGACAACAAGAATGCATTATGAAAATGTAAGCAGATACAAGACAAAAAGTAGTTTAATTTCAAAAAAAAAATTCCCAGACAGAAGATACATAACTAGAAGCAAAGAAGACTAAATTTTAAAAAAGATATAGGACGATAGAAACAACAGACACAATAAACTTCCAAGCCACAGGTGCCTAGAAGTTAATAGTTAGAAGTTAGCACTGTAATTGCATATCTGCTGCTTTTGGAGATAACAACCTAAAAAGCAAGCAACAAACATGTGATGACATCAAACCAGACAATTAACTAATATTCAAACAGGTAAAAAACAACAACAAAACCCACATCACCACACTGGTTGCAGGTACAAATTGACAAATGAATTCCACTTATATATATATATATATTGATAACGGTGGAACAATCCCACAGCAGGACCTTTTGGACCCACCTATGGAACCTAAACCCCTGGGGAGGCTAGCGCAGCAACCCATCACCACAGCCCCCCACTTAAATCTTGGGCTGTCCTAGAGGGGAATCGAACCTGAGACTGTGCGCCTACCCACACAATCACAAGTTTGCCCTTACCAATTAGGTTACCCAAGGATGGACCAATTGTGAATAAATTACTTAGCATCGCATTAGCAGCTTGCCAGAATGCATATTTTTGTTTGCAATGTGGTTATTAGGTATACAAGAGCCATTATAGGAGTAAGAATACGCATTAAGAGCTCATTCATGACTTAATAGATTTAACAGTGGCTAAATCAAGAAAAGCGAAACAGATAAAGCACAAACCTCCTTCGTTCCTGGACTTCGATGGTTTCCTGTATTACTCACACATTCAACTCGTGAAACCCAAAACTGGTAGCCATTACGGATCCATATAGGAATAGCAACAGAAAGACATGCCACCATGAGTGGGACAGTCAAGGACAATCCTAGAAGAACTGATGATTTGCTGCAAAACAAACACAAGATTATGGATAAAATGGTATATAAGCTGACATTAATGCCACATAACATAGTCAAAAATAAATTTTTTTATAGTTCATTCCACATACTATTAGACAATGTAAAATAACAAAGTTGAGCCAACTGGACGATAACTTAACCAAAAAAGCTGATATAACTCAACATCACAAATGGAAAATAGTAATAGTTGAGTACTAGAGCGAAATATGATAGAGTAGGATTCTAAAAAAAATAAATAAAGAACACCATAATGAAGATGATTTTGATACAAACAACAATAATTAGATGAGATAGAATGATTCTAGGGACCTAAATGATAAAACAACTTCATTAAAGAATCGCATAGTAAGATAAGGAGGCATGCAATGTTAGATGAGTCATGCTCCATGGACACATGGTTAACCATTCAATTCAAAACCATTGTATATACACTACAGAAAACAGTAGCAGCACAACAGAAGAAATGCAAAGTGATGAAATGATTTATTCAAATATAAAAGAAACATACCTCAAGAAGGAAAGCAGCAAACCAACACAAGTGCTGAGCAGCCAAGCTATGAAACCGTACTGAAGAAACATGGCAAGTTTAGGATTAAACATAGACACCAATACTAAACCCATTAGAAATCTCATATAATGACAAAATCTAAAAAATGTATGAAAAACACGCAATTCAAAATTGGAAGTGGAGTGCATGAATGCTTAAAGTAAGCTCAATGCATGCATACAATGCATGGCCATGTATGTCATAGCAGCCATAAGAAATACATCAAAACTATAGCCAAAACAACTTGAAGAAAATGGTTTAATGGCAATTCTCAATAGAGGGAGTAAATTACAACTGTGTATAACAACACATGAGTATCAAACTTTGGTTTAACAATAAAATTCAGACCTCCACACAATTTTAAATTTAAATTTTATTAATTAACTGCACATTTTAGAAATAACTCTACAAATAAGAACAAGCATGGACAAACCGATGGGGTATAGGATAGTTATTCAGCCCTTTATTCAAAAATAAAACTAAAAATAAAGAAGCCACAAATCCACCACTACTTACACAATGATTCGCACCCCAAATTGCACGAATTTTGGCATAGTTAAGTTCAATGCACTTTGTTTCTTTGTGTGCTCATAAATACTAGTCTATACTTGGATTTACCCAAGTGTAATTTAAGGTGTATTATCAACATTTACCCATAAAAAATAAAAAATAAAAAGGACCATCCGTAAGCTAGCTGATATCCAGCAAGCCATAGCCAGTGACTTTGATACCCTGAAACAAGATGTGAACCTGAAAGACTCATTCACCCAGTTTTGTGAGGATCTTAGTGCAGAACACCACGCAGAGTTGGGGGAACTTATTTCCCAACTGACCCCTTCAAAAGGGAAACGTCCAATTGAGGCCAACACATGCGTTTGGTCCCCACCCCAAGTTTGAGAGAGCACCACAGGTTTTCGATGGTCCTAGGAGGGTCCCAAACTGTAGGCACTTAGTAGAGAACCTAGAGTACCCCGATGCGATCATGTCTCATTTTGGGGCTGATCAGGAGTTTGACAAGAGACGAGTGAGACCCTAGAGTAAATACGAGGATGACCATCATAGTCTGTAGGTGTTCCCCAAGCCAACACCCTAGGTATGTCCATGATGAGCCACAAGATATTACTCGTAGAGTCAAACGTGAGGCACCTAGTTAGGACGGTAGGCGGTCTTCCTAGATTGGCTAAATGAGATTGAGAAGTACTTTCATTGGTATGGGATGACCAACATTTAGTGCATTTGCTTTGCCAAAATGAAA
The DNA here is from genome assembly GCA_039720395.1 of Liquidambar formosana. Classification (NCBI taxonomy): domain Eukaryota; kingdom Viridiplantae; phylum Streptophyta; class Magnoliopsida; order Saxifragales; family Altingiaceae; genus Liquidambar; species Liquidambar formosana. Next base: position 35,212,364 of record CM077831.1, read on the forward strand.
CTGATCAGAAATGATAAGTTTATTAACAAGGGGTCTTGAAGAATTTAGAGAGTATGAGTGAGGATCTTATAACCACCTGGGCCAAGATGACGTGAAGGTTGAAAGAGAAGTACCTTCCACCCTACCATAGGAAACGATTGCTTTCTGAGTGGCTTAATTTGAGGCAAGGGATCTTGAGTGTAGAAGAATATTTGAGGGACTCATGGGGAGGCGTGAGATAGAGGAAGAACCCTAGATAACCAATTCTAAATACATTAATGGGTTAAGATTAGAAATCACCTAGAGGTCGGTCCAAATTCTCCAGACACAACAGAGGATGCTTACAACAAGGCTCAAGACATAAAGGGATATTTCAAGCTTCCCAACCCAAGGCGTTTTCACTTCTCAAGCTAGGGAGTTGCATCAATCTCAGCTAGCCCCTTTTGATAGGCCACATGGATAGTCCTAGACCCAATCATTTGCCTCTAGGGGTGGCAATAACACTAACCAGTGGTCTAATGCTGCAAAAGGTAAGGAAGCTGTAGGGTCTAGCAATCCTCAGAATGGGTCAAACATTGAGTGCTTTCACTGTCATGGTACAAGTCACATTGCTTATCATTGTCCCTTACTCTTACCCAGTTACCCTTGACCATGAGACAGGTGATCCCTTTGATGAATCTTTATCATTTAATTGACCCATTAGAGGAGCCCCTTAAAGTTTGAGGAGGATGGGGAGGTAGCCCATGAGAAGGATGCCACCACAATGTTATGCGATGCATATTCTCAACTCCTTTAGGAGAGGATGTTAGAAACGCACTAACATTTTTCATAGATTTGATTAGTGTGGGGATCAAGTTTGCAAGGTCATAATAGATGGGGGTAGCACAATGAATATGGTGTCTAAGGCTGGTGTTGCTAGGATGAAGCTTAAACCCAAACCACACCCTAACTTTGAAAACATAGAGGGTTTCCTTTTTAAATTTGTGAATTCTATTCCTTCCTTCTAATCGGACTACATACCAATTGGCCATTCAAACTGCCTATGTACTTGGGCTTTTGAGCTTTAATTTTCCATAGTATTTTTTTACCCTTATAAAAAAACTTTTATATATAATAAGAAATCCATAATGCCACATCTTCACTCAAATGACGTAAGATTTCCTCCACTCTTTGTCTCTTTACTTAACAAACTGCAAAGGGAAACCAGAGATGGATCAGAGATTGGTAAAGTGATAACACTGAGATCCACAGAAAGCTCTGTTGGAAGCCAAACCACTCCAACATGCACATTCTTCAAGCATAGAATGTCCCCTCAAACTTAAGATATTACCAGTATATAGAAAATAAACATATATCCAACTTTAATGACTACAAAACCCCAAGCAAACCAACCCCCTCAATGTGCTCACAATTATATCTCAAATATCACTCCCACCACCCACAAAATATAATAATAATAATAATAACAATAAAAATAATAATAATAATAATAATAATAACAATAACAATAATAACAACAAAAACAAGAATCAAGCTGTAACAACTTTATGGCAAGGATGCTATAAAACATTTAATTTACGCCACAATCAAATCATACATCAAAATTTCACCATATCCAATGTAAGAAAATAAAATCTACAATATGATATTCCAGCTTTATCAATTGAGCTTTTAGAGAGAGAGAGAACAAGAAGAAGGAAATTAGAAGTTCAGTATACCTTGCGGGGTTTTGAAGTCATGGCCATTTCTTCTGCTTGAAGTGATTGTAGGAAAGCAATGATTGAACAGACAACAGGAGACAAAAGCAGAACCGCAAACCCAAACTCAAACTGCAAACATAACATTTCACCAATAAGGTAACACCAAACAACATTCAAACTAAGTTTAAACTATAAATTAATCCAAATACCACCAAAGAGAATTAAAATTAACCCCAGGGACAGAAAGCCCTTCCTCACCTGTTGATGTGTAGCATTTATAACTTTAATTGTCTTTGGGCGAAAAATGGCCACGATGACTGTTTCAAGGATGAAGATAAAACTAAAGAGAACCCATGCTCGCTCTGGAGTACCTGCTATGTGGTGCAAAACAAGTCTACCCAATTGAAGCCACTTCTCTAAACCCCGAAGCCTCAGTTCTTCTGACAATGAAATTTGATTGGGCAATGCATTGTCAACACTGTTTGAGTCAATGATGGTGATATCAGTATTGTCACGATGATCCCTATCTGCATCCAAACTACTTCTCTGAAGTAAAGCCAAGATAGTTGGATCCAAGTTCTTCTCCTTCAACATCATAGCGAAGTTAGGATCTAATCCTTTATCTTGCAATAAACTAACTAATTCAAGATCTCCTTGCCTTGCCCTCCTTTTCAACATAGATGTAACCCTAGGGTCATTCAACTTTTCCTGAAACGCAAGAGCTAAATTCAAATCTAATGTTTGCTGATTTGAAGAAGCACTTGATTCGCAACCTTGGCTTTCAAGACCACTACTAGAACAAACCACCAAGCAACTATTGTGTTCGCAATTTTTATCAGCAAAGGGCATTCCTACATCAGGCTCCTGAACAACTGAGCGACAAGAACTGCTACGCATTGCTAAACTAGGCCTTCCGCTATCTATGCTCTTATCACTGTTAATCCCCTCATGAGAACTACCAGTTCTACACAGTACAGCATTATTCCAATTGTTAGCATCACCAGTGCAATGTGCCATACTTCTGCTATTAGCTTCAATAACATTAACAAGGTTACCCGCTTCAACACTACTGCTGCGTTTCACACTTGAACCACAACCTTCAGAAGAGCTAGATGAACTATTTTGTTCTTTTCTCCGAAACCCCTCTCTCAGGCGAATCACTGTGCTCTGTAAGGCATCTCTCCTCGCCGCTAATGGGTTTGTAACTGATAGATGACGAGAAACAGCAGCACCTAATAGCACAGATGCTACAACTGCATAACTAATACAGTGTCCCAAATACCTGAAAAGAAGAAAAGATGACAGCAACTGTGACAAGACACTACTAAACAAAACCAGTGGCATTACAACAAACTTGTCAGGTTCACAAGGATGAAACAAACCAGTAATGCACTCCAAAGCAAATGAGGAAAACCCGAGATGTTCCAGCAACAAAAAGCGCTGCAACGCGACTTTTAAGAAGCTGGAACCCATACAAGCATGCCCCCATGTTCCAATCTACAAAAAGTAAATGCATGTGAATAAATTACTGCCATAATAGAACTTATCTAATTGGCAAAGAAAGAAATGCAAAGAGCCATTTACATCCAAACACAATGGTTAGTAACATACCAAGAATGATAACAGCAGCTGATGTAATTGCCCCAAGCCAATGTGACTCCTTTGCTGTCAGACCATATAAGAGGGAGTAGACAAGAAGTACTACAAGCGAGCCAATGTATAGAAGCACAAGATGTGAAACCCTACAAATGCAAAGCACTATCAGAAGAATATGGAAGACAGTAGAACAAAATTCTTGTGGAAGCATAACATCTAAACAGAGTGAATACGTACTATACTCATCAACTAGATATAAAACTATTTCAAATTAACACCAGTTGGGTATGGAACCATCCACCCACCCACATACAACAACAACAACAACAACAACAAAAACCTCAACAGAAGGTATGCTATGAAAATCCGTTCCACCATCCCACTCTATTTAGGTGCAAATTTTTTTGTGAATAAAAAATATCCAGAATTCGTCATGAAAAACTGCCCATGAAATTAGAGATAAACTAACTACATTAAAATTAGAAAATGCACCAGTCTAAGTAATAACAAATATTTGACAACAATAGTAAGATCAAAGTCATCAAACAATAAATAATAAAATAGAATATATAAGTTCCAAAGCATGAAACATTTAAGGGCTTGCCTACTAGATTGTCGAGGATATAACTCATTGGGGTCCGGAGGTTCTGGTAAACAAGCCACAGGACCCACTTCAATACATTCAGAATAAGCAAATTTGTATGCCCTCCGCACATACTCATCCACATCTAAGCCATTCCCTGCATGGATTGAAACAATAAAAAATAATAATAACATGGAAAAAGATAGCAGAAAACTAAAAGCAATGACTACGTATCTGCATGTTAGGATTCATGCCTTGTGAATTATGAGGTAATAAATTCACAGTATGAACCATATCTCCAAAATGAGGGGAAAAAATTATATGCATCAGGATGAGCAGGGCTTACCATTAAAGACCATTCTGCAAATAAAGAGCATGTTAATTGCTAAGGCAATTGCTGATACACCAAAAAAGAAACCAGAAGGTGAGTATCGCTCAGATGCACTAGCACCTGCTGTAACATACACAGCACAAAGTTCATATGCACAGAGTAGGGCAACAGCCAAAAGAAGAAGGATAGCGACAGCCCCTGTTAAGGAAAAACAGGGTAATTAGATCAGAATAAAGAAGAAATTAATAAAACACATTAAATAGAATAATATAAATTGTCAACTTAAGTTCCAAAAAAAAAAAAAAAATCCTAGAACAAGTAACCAGAAGAAACATAAAAAACTGAGTTTCCAACAAAATAAAATAGAAACTTTCACCATCAAAAGACACACGACTCCTTACAACAGCAAAAATAAAGTATGCTCCATGGCTGTTTGTTATTACATCTATTAAGTTATTTCTTTTCCTTTTTCAATTGGGTGTTCCTTCCACCATTTCCCCCACAATTCAATTTCCAAGGGGCGTACAGGCATGCCGTTAGAGTTATAATAAAAATCTAAAACCTTGACTACGAGGTCTGGATGACTAGTTTGGCAAAATCTAATGTAATTTTTTTAAAAGGCTTTTCTTCAAAGTTTCGTCAGCATTATCATCGTAACACTGTCCAAAAGATTCTACACTACCCCGCTGATGTATCATCATTTACTCATTCTCTTCCTTTGGCAAGGCCTCATTCCACCCCATTTTTCCTCCGCAATCTCTCCTAATCAATCTTTATTTTTTATTTTAGAAGAAAAAAAAGGGTAAATGCCGCACTTTACCATGGACTCACATACAACTTGAAAACTTTTACAGTTATGGTAGTCCTTGCGAAAGAAGTAGCATGTTTGTGGCAAAAACTAAGCTCAAAATCAAACCCATTGTCTAAACGAAATAAAATATTCATCTCTATAGCCTATACCCAAATATATACACCACATTACAATTTATGTCTGATCCAATAATGACAGTTCATGAGTAATTGAATAAGGAAACAATCAGAGTTGAAGTTTTTGAGAGATTTTCCCGATGGAAAATGTAAATGTAACTCATCTAAAAAAAAAAGGTCAAGGTAGTACATACTTGAGCTTTGCCATTGTGTTCTCCACCAAAGCATGATTGAATAAAATGCCAAGAGAAGAGCGATGCCAGCCATTATGACAGCCAAACCAATTATATCCCGACCCAATATTACAATCAACCAGCATCCCCATATAATAAGCACAACAATTGGAGAAACAACAACCATCCATGCAGACAGAGACAGAAAACTGCATAGCATACCCAGCTGAGGCCCTTGTAAGATATCTGGCCATTTTCTGGCAAAGATCCAACTGAAAAGGAAAAATCATAACAAACATTAAAAAGATGAGGACAAGCATGAGACCATGGTAATATGGTAAAGGGCTAACTAAAGGCTCTGGAAAACAGTGATGAATGCATGTTATGTGCTGGATTACTGGTGTCAGAATCCAATGAAATTGGAAGAATCACCCTCTACCAAAAACTAAAATAAACCAAAATTAGATGATTCTTTTAACCCTTCTAAAAGAGCAAGCAATTCCACCTTCAAAGTAATACCTTCTCGACCATACAAGAAAAAGGAAAAACAGACTCCCCTGTTCAATCTCTAAAACCACCACCAATGCCCAACTGTCCCACATTCCCAAGGGAGCACCCCAAAGTTAGATTTGATAGATCAACTAGGAGGGGTTTTATCGAGGAAGACCTAAATGTCTATCTCTGAGAGAAGCAAACCGAAATCCAATCTCTATGCCACATAGCATATAAACAAGCAACAACATAAGAGAAGTCCCTCTCCAAAAGAAAAAGGTAAAAATAAAATAATAAAATAAAAACCACTGAATGATTAGATGGATCAACACCAAAAGGGTGGACCAAACAATACAATATATATCATTTCAATAATAGCAATGAGATGCCACTAGTGCATGAGATTATATAAACGAATTCTTTTTCTTTATATTAGTTTCAAATTAAACTAAACACACACACACACACACACACGATTGATAGGTCCGGGAAGTCCCAAAAGTAATCGCCCGGCTCCCAGCCATGCGATCTGTCCCGAAAGTGGAGGACATCCCGGACGTGATCAACCCTCTATATATATATATATATATATTTATATATATATATATATATTCCTACTGGTCTCTGATACAATTTTACTTGGACATCATTGCAAGAAAATATGGCAAATATACCAAATTACATACCATAGTTACCAGTAAAAATCCTTATCCAAATGGTAAACATATTTCCCAATTGAAAAATATTTGGAATGTTTTTTTCTCAACAAATCTATGGGAAATTTGATCCAAAACATTTTGAAAACGCATGGAAGCACCCCAAAAAGTTTACAAGTACCTACGAGATGTTTCTTCAATGGTGGAGAAACTTAAATGTTGTCAATTGACTCATTTCCAAAACTCATGGGAACTGCTTTTTCTAATTTTATCACAACTTTATTTTTCTATAATAATTTACAAATATATTTAATAAATTTATTTAATTTTCCCCTGAAGATTCAGTATCGATTTCCCATATCTTCTACATTGCCACTAAGTTTTTCATTAATTTCACCTGCAAGTCTCTTGTTCAATTCTAAATCGTTTTACCACTTCCCATTCCCCATATATTCTTCTACCACGTTTCGCACAATCACTACAATCTCTTCTCAAATTGGTAACTATTTCACACACCCACCTGGCACAATTGAGAACATGCAATATACAAATAAAATAAAAATCCTCTCAAATGGGAAGCAGTTGAATTACAAGATCGGGTTTCTTCAGTCATGCATTTAACCACATTTATGGCCATTCCAACAAATTACAATCCAAATTAACAGGGTAAAGCCAAAAACAGTACGCTTACACACTGCAATTTTAAATGTGCATTTATCCACTTTGATCCGATTAAATGGGCACAGATAGTAACAAAGCATGAGATCAAAAATCACCTATAAATCCGCCACGGTCGCCAATTCACTGCCCAGAGTATAGAAAATGAAGCCGAACCCAAAACGGAGAAAAGGGTTCCCGAAATAACGCACGCCAACATTAGCTGACGGTCGTCTCCTTCCATGGCCTCTCCTCACCCTTTTCCCTCTCTTTCTCTCTCAACTACACCATATGCTTGTAACCAATAACACCTTCAACAAATCAAAACCCTAACCAACAACAACAAAAAATTTACCAAAATTTAATCAACCTAATAACTGTTCACACCAAAGAAGAAGAAAGCAATTAAATGAGGAATTGAGAACAGTAATGTGCAACATTAAAACCACTTTACCTACTTACAGCAGTGGCTTCACCTGCCAAGAGCATGGCTGTAATCTCTAAGGCGAATGAGCCATTTTGCGGTCCGGTTGTTAGCTCTACAACCTAGGGTTTCGACGCTGAACTGTGAAGCGAAGCTAGGGTTTTGTGAGGACGTTACAAGAGAAGGTGGAAATTAGGGTTTGGTTTTTGTCATCTTTCTGTTCCCTCAAATTGTTTCAGGTGAAGATAGAGAGAGAGAGATATATCAATAAAAGATTAAAACCCAACTCTTTTGAGAAAGTTAAAAAATTAGCTCCTGTGAATTCAGAGATATAGAGAGAGAGAGTAGAGAGATGTAGAGGGAGAAAGTAAAGATAGAGTCTACAGAGAGAGAGTGTAGAGAGAGAGAGTCACTGGAAATTGAGAATAGAGAGGAAAGTGGGTATAAATATAAATATATCGGTAATATATATAAGTGGATGTAAAAGAAGAATAAAATAAACAGGAGTATTTCTTTGTCCGTGAGGACCCAATAGCCACGCTCAAGCATCGCGCGTTCTTTTCACGCTCCAACTGTAAAATAGCGGTTTCGTGTTTTGAGGCATTGAGTCGGTATTTATTGGACCGTATGAGCGCTCTTCTATGGAAGGAGAGTGGCAGTGCGATCTTCGTATGTGGAGTGTATTTATCAAGGATTTACCTTGAAAAGTATAGTCATTAATTAAGGGGTTTATAATATAGTAAAATGTCACACTTTTGTTGCAGTGTTTAATAATAATTTAATGAATTAGTAGGTGAAGAATAATTTGTTCTCACATTAGACAAAGTTTGGATCATATTGTCTCGTAAGATATACCGATTTGGAAGATCGAGTCTTCTTTCAGAAAATGACTTGCAACCTAATTAGTCACTAGTAGGAATTCATTTTTCTCTCGAATCATGTAACATGATAGGTCAATATGTGATTCATTGTTCATTCTTTTTTTAACTCATATTGATTATGGTTTCGGGTCAATCCCATTGAAAGTTGGTTTAAGTCTAAAAATTGATGATTTGAGTTGCCCTTTGTTAGGGTAGAAACTGGAGCATTTATTCTTCATACGCCCACGTTCAAAAACAACCTCTCTTTTTCCCCCCTCTCTCTCTCTCTCTCTCTCTTTCTCGCTTGGATTTAATGATATATTAAAAGGTTTTTTTGCACCGAATGTATAACTACATCTCAACATTCGCACTCTTTTCAGGGGGAAGGTCTAGTAATCGGATGAATTGTAAGTTGCATGAAAATGAGTTCTTTAAATCATGTAGAAGTGAGACCATCTATCTCTCGAGCTTATTTGTATTTTAAAACAATATTCCACTAACACTATAAGGAAGGTAAAGGAATGCCTAAGTGGTTATCTTGGCTTTAGGGTGTCCATGCAGTTTACCTCGGCTTTGAATTTTGAAATTAATCAAGGGGACCAGTTTTACGATGCATTGGGCTTTTTGGACCCTATGTCATTAATGAGTCTCATAAGTTATTCCAAATTGAGAGCCTTCAAGCTGAAATGCCTGCCCATTCTCCCTGGCTGCTCCTATAAGTAATGATTTAGCCCAAATGGGCAATGGCTAGGGACCTTTCTCGTTCCATAGATCTGTTGGCTCTTTTGAAGTTGTTGCTGCTGTAGTTGTCACCGTTTGCACAAATAAATAAGTTGTGTCGAAACACATTGCGGTATACATGACCACCAAATTATCGGCTAAAATTTTCTCATAGATCCAGCAGTATATATTAGAAAGTGTGATTGAAATATATTCCCTTGCACTAGACGTCAATGGTAGAATGCATATGTTTTTTTTTTTTTTTTTTTTGATGAAGAATGGTACAATATTTATGTTAGATTAGACTATTGAAACCACGTGCACAACGATTGAGTACTTGTAATATCCTTTAATAGGGAACCCAGCGCTTTTATCCTTCCAACAAACATTTTCCAGACAATATTAAATGATCAGTCGCAATTTGTCCGTATTTTTGAGGTGAAAGAAGGAGAAGGTTATGATGCATATTATTTTATTTATTTTTCTTTAAAGTGGAGAAGCATATTATTAAGAGCTGTATTTGGTTTGTGAGTAGCATTAGTCAATGAGTTTTAACTAATACATGTTCTAAAGTCTCACCAAAAATGAAAAAGAAAGGTAAGAGAGGAGGGTGGTCAAAGCGTGTGGTAGATTCACCCGGAAACAGTATTAAAAGGTAGTTAAAATAATAATTAGCGAATGATATACATGTGTTTGAGAAGGATGTTATGTTGTAATCCTGCTATAAATGCCAACACAAAACAATAAATGCGAAATCCAATGAAATAATTAACCACAGCAACAAAAAAAGAAAAAAAAAAAGGGAATATTAATCTTTATATGAAACAAAATTTCGCTTTCGTAGATGAAGCTTGTGATGGTTATGATAATACATAATGTAGGCGCCCTAGCAATTATTATGGACGGTATATGTTTAATCACCTACATAGTATGTATGACTACCACTTTCAAACACGTGACCAATCCCAACAACTCCCAATAGGCCCTTCATGGGAACCTGGTCCAACACTCTGCCTCTCACTCATTCAGCTAGTCATTCTCTTTGCATTAGATTTAAGAGTGAGGGAGGAAAATTTAGTCTCCACCTCCGTGAATAGTGGAGGGGATTGGGGGGAGCAAATGACCAAATACTGGAGTATATTATTTATAGGGGTCAATTTATTTTAATCTAGCTGACTGGTTTATTTCATATATAGAAATTGAAACCGACTTAATCAACTGCATCAATTATTAATCTGCTAACCCGAGTAAAGAAAAAAAAATGAAATAATTGATATTACAACTTTTTAAATTTTATTTAGGGTGAATATCCAAAATATCCCTCATAAAAAAAATTATATCCAAAAGGCCCATAAAATAATTTTTCTATCGAAAAAACCCAAATAGGGTTAAATTATATCCAAAAAATCTTAAAACTTAACTTCCATCCAACTCTGTTTGAGTGATAAATTTTCTTGACTAAAATACCCTTATTACGTTTTTTATTAAAATATAAAAATAATTATTCAAAATTTGTATTACCATCTTGTTTATCTAATAAATGGATTATTGTCATTTATCACAAAAAAATAAGAAAAAAGACCAAAGAAAATGAATAAACAAACAATTATAAAAAGGTATGTCGGTCTAAAAGTTGTATAATTTAAACGACGTTAGATGGAAGCTAGGGTGTTGAGTTTTTTGGATATACTAAAATTTATTTGGGTTTTTTAGATAGACAAATTATTTTGTGGGGTTTTCGGATAGAATTATTTTTTTGAGGGATATTTTAGATATTTACCCTTTTATTTATTAGCGTGCTGAATCAATATAATAGAAAAAAAGAAATTACAATATTTTGACTACCAATCACGTGAAACAAATTAAGACATGGTGCCTCTGACGACCAAGAGATTATTCTCTTACCCTATTCTGTCATTCATTTTTTTTTCTTTTGATTTTTTTACCTTATTTAATCAAAAGAACGGTGCTCTTAATTTTCTTATTTTATTTTTTCACCTTATTATGAGAAGCGTGTCACGTGTCATGCTCTCAGCATATATATGGAGGGAAAGTTTCCACGTGTAATTCTTTTATTGGCCTTGTAGTACGGTTACCCTTACATTAAACTTTCCTTTTCAGCTATACTAGGAGTATTAAGTTTGGTTTTTCATTAGTAGGAATGAAAGAATTTAAGTGAACCAACGCAGGCTTATTCCTTGTTTTGGTTTTATGTATGCTGTATCCAGCTCTGGCCCAAATTAGGATCAGTCCAGTTTAAATTTGGCCGCAAAACAAAGCGGGATGCACATCCTAGTTTTTTTGGTTTCATTTCTTCCTATACAGTTGAAATTGATACTTATATCAAATCATAGATAAGAGGAAGACGAGGGACTTTGATTGTCCAAAGCAATTCAGAGTATGATTGTTTTAAGGATATGCGTGCTCCAAAAACTCGTGTGTACTCAACTATAGCCATTTAGGGTGTGTTTGAATGGCCCTTTATATTACAAGGCCTTTTAAAATAGTAAGACAGCGTCTAGAATAGGGAGATTGAAGAAAATTGAAGTTATCAAAACAATTGACCACTCAAGATGAGTACTAGGATATTTTGAAATCCCAGAGTTCAACTTTTGTGTCAGTTGTGAGGATGGCTACCATTGTTCATATTGGTCCCCCTCATTATGACCCATCTTTACATGAGATTCTATTCAGATCACAATGGAACAATTCAGGTTTCGTGGACATCCAAATGCATCCATAGCAAATATCATTAGCACAGGCCAATCTTTCAAAGTTTTCCTTTTCTTATCTCCCACAATGCAACCACACATCCATACATAATGACTTGATCACATTTTTTGTTTTGTTTTTTTTTTTTTTTTTTTTTTTGGGTTTTATGTTATGGCATTAGACAATTACCCATTTCATTCAAAGTGCTTCTGCGACGACCATTTTATGAAAGGTGCTTTTTTTGGTTAGTTCGCTTTATGAAAGGTGCTTTGCTTACGCAAATTGCAAACCATCTAATCAAATTATTCAACACAAGTTTCATTAAGCACAATTTGACTAACTAGGGATACAGAACACAACTGTTAAGCAGGCACTCGACACAATTCCATTTCAAAGTAGCTTGCAATGTTTTGCATTCCACTATATGTTAGGTGTATGCCAAAAAAACAGAAATTTTAAAAAATACTATTTGTTAGGTAGAGTTAACTTAAGGAAATGAAAAAAATACTAGTCAACTAAAAATGATTCAACTTTAGAACCCTATTTAAGGCAAGGAACCTGAGATGAAGGCTCCCATCTCCAAACAAATAATGGGAGAACCTAACTTGGATTATGACTCTGCTTCATGCTCTGTGATGGTGGTGGAAAAAGTGGGGAACTTTACAAAAGGAGATGCACCAGATTGAAAAGTAGTGTCATCCACTCACATGCAATCTCATCCGAATATTCAAGCGGTTCATATTCTCCTTGAGTACACCCACCAAGCCAGCCTAGCTTGACAAACTGCTGGAAGAAAAGGGAAGATATATCATCAGCCTTTCCCACAGTTTGAAGCAGTAGAATTTCCAAATTTGCTATTTCTTAATCATTTTTTTTGCTCAAAAAGCAGGATCAGAAACTCATTCATCCATTAAGTAACAAACCACTCCAAAGAAAGGAGTCAACAAACAAATAGAATACAAAGAGAGTGAGTAAGGCCTGTTTCTTTAGGCTTTTAAGAAACTTGGCCACACCTCCCCAACCACTTCTTACACAGAGGATCTTTAGAAAAACAAAAGAGTCAAAACTTCCCACTACAGAAAGGTCACATGTACTTACTTGCCCAACCTAAGAGTAAAAGGAAAAGGGGTATATAAAAGAGGGAAAGGCTTACACTACATTGAATGATACACAAGAAGAGGGGGGGGGGGAATGAGTTTGTCTACTTCATGGGCAATTAGGGCTTTTACCAGGGCCTCCATAGTAAAAGTAGTGGCCCCAATCACCATTACTACCAGTTTGAACGTCGTAGCAGTTGGATTGCTCGGTGAAGGTGCCAATCCCTTTAGGGACCTTGAGATTATTGGAGGCATCAACTATCTGAATATTCCTGAAATAACTTGATTTGCCAAATCCTTCCTCAGGGAAATGGCCACTGCCCATTTGAGTTGAGGTGTGCTGACCATCTGGTTCTGAATTCACAACTTCACCTCCCCACTCAATCATGGAAGCACTGTCAGCCAGGTATGAGAACAGGAAAGAAGGCCAATAACCCAACACATAGTCATTGCCAAATTGCATCCACCAATTTCCCTCTTTTGGATCCTACAAAATCCCAAATAAATGAAGACGATAAGTAGTGGACAACAAAATAATTGATATATAGAGGAAGGGCCCTTGACTTGGGCACCCAATATTTGTAAGAAAAGGGCACCCCTGTTAAACAAGGCAGTGATTAGCCAGAATTACGTGCTGTACTCTCAAGTTTTGTGCTGTGCAATGTTAGGGTAATTATAACCTTTCACATCCTGTTAAAAAGTAGTGTTCTCTACAGTCGAATACAGACTAAAAATGGAGGGTCAACTTCAGTGACCAGAAGAAATATGCCAAAGATTCTCCGCATGTGACCCATAATTATTATCTATTTCTATTTGGCTTTCTTCTTCTCAATTGAGTAGTATCGAGGTACTCTTCTGGCTGCAAAATATTGTCACGGATGCATTTTGAAAGGGACATTTTCCGTTGATACTCAAATGCATCCTTGACAGTATCGAGTCCTTTTTTCCTTTTGGTCTTTTTAAATCATGAATAATTTCTAATATGTCACCCAAAAGCTATGCGGGTGTTTTGGCTTTTACCTTCCAGACAAGTATACTGATATCATATTGGGAATTCCGAAAGGCAGAAACAGGGGAAATGCTTGCACCCATTGCTATTTCACTGTTGATTTGAATGAAGCCTGAGCAGAGTAGGTTGTAGCAACCCGTGGCTTGATATGCATCACTCTGAGATTTTAGAGAGAGAGAGAGAGAGAGAGATGGAAAACCCATAAACAATATTAAAGAGGTAGTTATTAAGAAATCAGAATAATAACCCAAAAATTGACGGAAAATATAGGCACTTACAGTCCAGTAGGTGAAAAGTCTTGTGTTGTTATCACCATATAGATCCGGGCTGACCTGTTTTCATGCATCTTAGTATCAACAACAACATCAACAATAAAGTAAAAAAATTGAACTGCGTTATCTGTTTGCATTCTCATTACCATTTTTTTTTATTGCTAATCTATGATTATTGAAGTAAAACTAACCACCCCCCCCCCCCCCCACCTTCCTTTTTTTTTTTTTTTCCTTTTTGCTAGGTAAAGTAAAGCTACCTGCCAACCAGCTTCAATGCTGTTTAGATCTTCACCAAAAGAGCCACCCAGTATCCAGAGCTGAGACAAGCTGAACTCATTAGGCTGTTGTATCTTAGGCTCCCAAACATTTATGGTTGCTTTTGCTCCGTAGTACTTATCTCCTTCCACATAGGCTATGGCATGCTATTTCACCACCATAAATTCACAAAAGAAAAGAAGGCATTAATTAAAATCAAACTAACTAAAAAATAAAAAAACAAACACACACACACACACACACAGAGAAGAAAAAAGTTGAGGGTTTTCCGTTTATTAACAATATTAATAAACTTTGATTCACTTTTCTTTCAGTAAATTACCTGATGGCCACTTTCATTGATGAGGTCAGGGTCTGCAGACCTGGGCTGAGGGATGGTTCTATGCTTCTTCTTTCCATATCTTTTGACTGAGCTTGCCCTCAAAACATCATCTTCTTTTGTTCTTCTAATGGGTATGGTGCCTTCAGGGCACCTACCATTCAGGTGCCACAGCTGAGTAATCGGCTTTGATCTTTCCTCGGGCTTTGCAGACACCTTGCTCTCATCATAAAGTCCCTCAGGGTGATAATTAGGCCTCATCTGAAAAACCAAACAGAACACAAGAACAACATTTAATACAAACGAATATATATATGTATAAATGATGCAAAGTACAAGTGTGTAGGTGAGGAAAATGGACCTGAATTTTGTGATCTTTGAGGAATGGGTGATCAAAAGCTGGCTGGTGAGAAATATGAACACAGTCTATTATATCACCATCTGGGCTCTGTTCAACCATACAAAATCACAAGATTAGAATTAGAAATCTGACGGAAACTTTTTTTTTCCGACACCCAGAAAACCTCACACAAAAAAAAAAAAAAAGCGTTTAAAGTTAGAGTGAATGAACCCAAATATGTATAACAAACACAGAAAAAGGGAGGGGGAAAGAGGATTGAAATGGGGAAAAAGCAAACCTAAGAACCCAAATCCCACAAAACGTAAATCATTGGAGAGAGAGAGAGAAAAATATAGAGATAAAGCTTTAGAGGGGGGGGGGGAGAAATAATCAGAAAATCATTGTTGCTTCAATACCCCAAATTCCTAATAGAGAGAGAGAGATGACAAGGGTTAGAAACCATTTGCATTTGAGCTCCGTTTGGCTGCTGAGGAAAATGTACGGAAATTTTTTTTCTCCCTAAATCTTAGATTTTTAAAATTTAGGAGCTAAAACTAACTCCACTCAACCGAGCCTACAACTTTTTGGCTTAGTTGAGCTCAGCTTTTAGGCTTCTACAATCCATTGAAACCCAAAACAGCATAAAGCATCGCTATCCAAAAATGTGCTTTCTTTTTCCTTCCATTCATTTTCCCAGCAACCAAACACAGGGTTAACCCAAAAAAAAAAAAAAAAAAGTAGAACAAAAAGGAACAACATCACGAGAAAGAAAGATATGTACGTACATATATATATATATATAGAGAGAGAGAGAGAGAGAGAGAGAGAGAGAGATGTGACCTTAATGGTTTTCACGGCGGGTTTGTTCAACCGGTTGAGGTGCTTCTGGACCTCAAACTTCTGCCGTGAGGCAGGTAACCTAGCGGCGTAAGATATCGAGATCAGACACAGAAAGAAGAAAAGCAATGTCGCTGTTCTTCTCGCCTGCCCCGTTCTGAAATGCGAAGCCATGCTCCTCTCCAAACCCAAGAATTCCAGCTGATGAAAAGCTACACTGCACACTCGGTGTAGGTTAGAGAGCTTCTAAAGCACATCCACCATGGCCTTATGCCTAACTTAAAACCCTACTCTCTGCTTATCCTGCGCACCCCTTCTCCTCACCCCACTTCCACTGAAAAACCAAGTGTTGAAGAGTGGGACGTTTCTGCTCCCACAAAAATCCAATAAAACTGCCGACTCCTCTCTCTCTCTCTCTCTCCCTCTGACTTTCTCTCTCTAAAACTCTGTCTTTATCTCTCTAAAATGTCTTTGCTCTTTCTCTCTCTCTCTCAAAGTTTCTCCCTTTCTCGCTCCTCTTTTGATTTTTCTCTCTTCTTTTTCATTTATTCACACGAGGGGTAAAAAAGGGCTTTAAAAAAAAAAAGAATCAATAACAAGAAAGTGGAGAAAATGCGTCAATTCCATCCACCACGGCTATGTTTGTCGTTTTTTTTGGGAAAGCTGTGTTTTTTTAGAGACCCCATATGACAATCCCATTGGTTTTCCAATTTTATCCTTTTCATTCAAAATGGGTCCACACTATATTACCAAATTGCCCCGGAGTTTTGCTGTTTTTATTTGTTTGTTTGTTTTTTTTGGTTTTCTAAACCTACCATTCCATCAATTTTCTTTGAAACTTTATTTATTTCAATATTCGAAGATATTAAATAAATAAATAGATTTTCAGGTACAAGGAGAACTTGTTTTCTCCTAAAAATTCGAAGTTACAGATTTGTTTAAAGTATCCACATAAAGGCACTCGGGTTTTAAGAATAAAACTGTGTTAATAGAAGTATTAAACCCTCTAGAGCTAGGTTTAATGGTGAGGAAAGGTAATGATAAAATATAAGAGTAAGATACATTAAAAGTACGAAACTCTCCCTTTTTATATATATATGTGTGCATCAATAGTCATGTAAGTTTCATAATTTCTTTTTGGTCTTATAAGGAAGAGATCTTGGGTTTAAATTTATTATGGATTATCTTTTCTTGAGATCACCTGTGTTATTACACAATAGTATGTTATGTCCAACAAAACATTATCCAACGAAATGAGAAAATAAAATAAAAAAAGGGTTTCAACTTCTCATCTTTACATTCTAAACAATTCAGTGTATTAGGCATTTTTAATCAGGGGCTTTGACAATTCAAATACCTAGTTGTTTGGCAAAAAAAAAAAACCCCAATGTTTTACTTAAAATAAAATATTGCAACGTGAAGTGAATCATGATCATTGACACTTAAAGTCAAGCAAAACATCTAAACTTACTTTTGTAGATGTATTGATGAGGTCCCCATATTCTCAATCAATATGGTATGAATTCAAAGACACTTTTTGAACATAATTTTCACTTAAGATTGTACCAATTTAACGGCCTTGACGTGATATGTATAATAATATGGTGTGTATTTAAATTGGATACTCAAAATATATTAAAAATTGAAGAAGCTCATGGAAGAGAGAGGATAAGGGCGCCCTCATCGTATATGATCTCATAAAAATCCGTGGTGAAAAATGACCTTTTGAAAGAAGAAGAGTTTGCCAAATTTATAAGGAATTATTTTTGCTAAAAAGTCGTGGAATCAATGCCCAACTTTGTGGGCATGATAAAAAGGCACATTATGGGTGACTCATTATCCATGTGGTGGAGATGGTCCTAAGAGAACAAGTTGGGGGAGGGGTCTTTGTCTAAAATAAACCACATATTTTAACAAAGTACTTGGAGGCATCTAACAAGAAAACCACCTTAGCCGTAATTATTTAAGTATAATGGGCAATGGAGTCGACTCAGCAAAATCGCCACAACGTGACGTCTCCTTCACGATCATGTTTTTATGGTATTCTAGACAAAGATTCTGCCATTGCACATCTTATCACGTCATTAAAATAATTATCTGTATTATTTTTTTTAATTAAAAATGAAAGGCCTTCTCTCGCCAGAACCTTATGATTAAGCATATTGTAGATTTATACTCTGGAAGGATACGTTTTCCAAAACATTAAAATAAAAACTCATTTAGGGTGCTCATGTTTTCTAATAAAATAATTAAAAGGAATAGTCAAGACTGCCCTTGAGCATTTTGAAATTGAACATGATTATGTATTAGTAAGAGGGGGCAACACGGTCGACAAGTGAAGATGGTGTTAAGAATAGTATAAACTAAACACCCATTGGTATTTTTTTTATTAAAAATCATGATAATAACAAATATAAACCTGTAATTAAAAATTTTATAGTACTCCTAGATCCGACAAATAAAAATATATTTGTTTATTGGGAATATGGGGGGTGCTTCCGTCATTTCAGTTGGGTAAGAGGGTACACAGGAAGATCTATTCCCAATGAGAGGCGCTCGTCTGCTTCCTCGTGATTACCAAGACGGAGGAGAACGGTCGCCGTTACGTTCTCTCTTAACGCCGTGAAGTTCTTCACCCGCGGGTCATTTACGCGGGTGACTGAGGCTACAACCAGTTAACGACCACCAGACAAGTGGGAAAGATGACGTCCGGCGTACACGTGTACGGCTATTAGGCGAGAGGTGCCCGTGAATGTGCCTGTGTTCAGCACGAATCACGAAGGGAAGGAAGGTTAAAAAGAGCGAGGGACCAACGG
The DNA here is from genome assembly GCA_039720395.1 of Liquidambar formosana. Classification (NCBI taxonomy): domain Eukaryota; kingdom Viridiplantae; phylum Streptophyta; class Magnoliopsida; order Saxifragales; family Altingiaceae; genus Liquidambar; species Liquidambar formosana. Next base: position 35,231,140 of record CM077831.1, read on the forward strand.
TAATACAGAAAAAGGAATCCGATGGGGGGAATGGGTAAAAGAAAAAACAGAAGCATCATTTCCATTTAAAATGGTACGGTCCAACTTTCTCTCTCCAAAAACACAGAGTCACAGTCACAGAGTCCCTCTCTCTCACTCTCTATACAAGTCTCTATATTATGTAATGTATAGCTGTGGCGTTTGTCTCTTTTCGTCACCAACACATGGTGGGTTTTTGTATGTGAGGTAATGGAGACTGACTGGTACTTTGTCAGTGACACACTTGCTAGGGCATTATTGTGCGGGGAGCCCCAGAATCAACCTGTAATGGTTTGACACGTGTCAATTAAGGGTTGCACGTCCTACTTGATTTGCGTAGGATTGGCCCTACTTGAAAGTTAGTTGTACCATAAAATAGTCTAATTATGGTTTTTTTGAACTTTTACCAAAAAGAAAATCAAAAGAAATCCTACCTATATGATTGGGGCACATTGCTCTCATTGCCAATAAACCGTGGTGTCTAATGGCACTTGCAAATTTGTTTCAAATTTTTTTTAAGTCTGTAACTATTAGAATTATATTTTTTATTTTTGGCTACAGTTCTTTAATGGAAGGAACGGGTGAAATGATGGTAAAATTGGATGATAGTAGTAGCCGTAGGGATGGAAGGTAGCTATAATAGGTTGTGGTGATATTGTGATGTGGTGATAGCTTTGGTAGTGAAGGTCGTATTAGGGTATAAGTTGCCCTGACTCCCTTCTATTATAATTTGATTAATTCTAACTCTTGAGATAGAATTTTTAAGTTGAATTTAAATCTTCTAAATTCCAAATAAAAATCCCAATCCTGATCTTGAAAATTTTGATTCCAGCTACCCAAATGGATAATTAGCTCCCTAAAATTTGAGAAGTTATGTTTTATAGAAATTCTACCTAATACTCATCACCCAACCATAATCCAAGAGGGCTAGGTTCATATATTGAAATTAGATTAATCAAATAAAAATGCAATTTTAAAGATGCTATTTACATTGGATAGCATTGTAGCAAAGTATGTGAGCGTCTTGAATTCAAACTTCGATTGGATCCATCTTCATTAAACCTATTCATTCACCGCATTATATGAACAACTTTTACATAAATTTATTACTTGACAGCTTTTTCCATTCACCTATGATGGTCGCACACAAACAAAACACAAGCTCGTGTTTTATTTGTTTATCCCCTTTTTTTTCTTTAGGCTTTATTTGGTTTGTAAATTTTATCAAGGAAAACAAAAAAAAGAATTATACTTTTTTTTATTTGGTTGCAATAGAAAATTGAAAAAAAAAATTAGAATAATTTTAACTTGATATGATTTAATATTTTCATTTTATTTTTTTTTTTTTTTTTTCTTTTGTAAAATCCATAAACCAAATGGAGGTAAAGAAAAAAAATGAAAAAATCCTTTAGTAAACAATGAGAAATCAGAGACAGGTACATAAATTATATAATAAGCTACAATGGTACGACTTAGGGTGGGTTTAGAGCATTTATTTATATTTTTTTTTGGGAGGAGGCAGTGTTGTCATAGGCACCAAAAGGAAAAGGGAAAAGAAAAAGAAAAAAAAAGGGAAGAAAGGCTAAGCTCTACTGCTCTAGTATATTAAATTAAAGCCCACGTTAAAATATATATATATATAATGTTTGAAAATATAAAAATTATTGAAGAAAATATCTAACAGTACTTCCAACAGTCCAACTAACTAGGCTAATTAATGACAAAAACAAATCATAACATTATCTTGAAACTTTATTCAGGTAATCTTTGGAGATGGGACCCATTTTTCATTTTTATTAATTAAGCATCTATCCAGCTACTCAGCTAGTGAGTGCTCCTATCACAAACCCACTTGCTCACATGACTCTTGGTTTGTTTTATGCCTTCTTTTTTTTTTTTTTTTTTTTTTTTAATGCTTCTTTGCAACACTCTGAAAGTGGACTTTTTCCACTGATTTTTAGAAATCCCAAATTTCACGAGTAATTTTTATTCTATAGGAAAAGATGCTTTCTATTTTTATTTTAAAAAGACTTAGCAAAAAATAGTCTTGCAAGAAATGCTCAACTCATAATAGCCCAAATTCCATGCCATAGTCTTCCCATCTCCGTTTTTGTCTTTAATGCATTTTCTCGTTTCGTTTAAATGTTTTCTCTGTTGTTTCTTATATTTATTTACGAAGTATTTTTTTTTCAACTCATTTGAATGCCTCGAAGACAAGAAAATAGAAGGACGAACTTGGATTTCATATAGTCTTTGTTTAGGAACTTTAGATCTCAAAATACGTAAGGGAAAATAAAGAAAAGAAAATCTTCAAAATTCGTTAAAATGGATTTATTTCTTAAGCAACTTTTAAACCACATTTTCTCCCTTTCCATTATACGGAGTATTTACTAAGATTCTAACAGACACATGACAGATTTAGATCTTATGAGTTCCTTGCAATAAAAGGGACATTTAGGTTGTGATAGTCATCTCCAAAATATCTGCTCATGCCTCATGGACACTTCTCTTGTTTTTCTTTTTCCCCAATCCTCCCCACTTTCTTCCCCACCTTTTTCTTACTATATGACTTGCTTTTGATATGTTTTATTTTTAGTTTTTATAACAAGGATATCCGAAGCCTAGCTTTAAACTGGCGGTGTTTTAACTTTCAAATATATGTACACTACGATTGTCTTGGCATAATAATAACTTGAATTAAGTTTTTATATATCTAGATTCAATTCTATCCCATCAACCCCCCCACCAAAAAAAAAAAAAAAAAAAAAGACACGTTTCGTAATGTCGAAAATTCAACTATTTTATGAATTGTAAGGGGTTGTAATTTACTCGAGGGAGGATGAAGGGATCAAACATGGTATCAATATAAACCATAGAGAACCATATTATGCTAGCAGAAAAAAATTAGAAATAAAAAGAAAATATAGAGAACCTTATTATGCTTTGGTGGATGGCACATATGCTTGCTTTCTTCAGCCACAAATGGCACAAATGCTTGGCGTCTTCAGTCGCTGAAGATGGCACGTGAAATTCCTTGTGTGACAACCAAGTTAGGCATTTTTGTCTGAATGCTTGTGGAACACTACAACGGGTGGAGTTTTACCAAAAAAAATATTAATAAATAAAAAACCAAAGCCAAAATTGTCAAAAATAAGTGAAACAATGGTATGAAAAATAAAATTTAATCATAATCAATGTATATGGTGTTTCGAAGATGCTTTCAAGTTGGATGGTAGGACTGATTGTCGTACCCCGATGTATTTTAAGAATAAGAAGATTGTTGATTCCCTATATTCATGCATGATGACATACTATGATTTATAAGATTTTAAAAGCATTTTTTTTTTTTCCATTTATATTATTAGTTTCGATTTTTTCTAATGCTGGTGCAGGTATGAATTTGTGGTTGGTTATGACATACTTATAGGACCTATTATGCTGGCCATGGCATGATTTAATTGTTGTTGCACTTTTATTTTTATTTGTGAAGGAGTGATGCGATGTCAATTAGTCCAAACGCAAGATGATGTGGATTTTGATAAAGTTTAATGAGAGCCGGTATTATGAAGGCACATGTATGTTTGTGTGCATATATGCGCATGAGGTAGAAAAATGCTAATTAGGTTTTAATTATTAGTAGAAATTTTGTGCAATAGAAAAACCTTTTTATTTGCAGTCGCAAAGTATGCGAGGACAGAGATAGCTAATCATCTTTCGGACCTCATCATCTGTTCTCCGGATGATAAGAAAGCTCACTAATCATAATTATTTTTTATCCAAAGCAACTTTTATTCTTCGATTATGGCAATACTCTAAGCCAATATATTGTACTTCTAACCCCCACCAATCACATGCTACTTTGGAAACTTTCAAGCCCATAAATTTTGAATAGCTTCGAATTTCAGGACTGGTTTGATTGCATGCTCTGAAAATAATTTTTTGTTTTCAAAGTTTAAAAAAAAAAAAAAAAAAAAAAAAAAAAAAAGAGTAAAATTAAAGGAAAATATAAAACAACTGGAAACGACATGTTTTTAAAATTTTGTTATTGTTTTCTGAAAAATGAATTTCCGGAAGCTCTATTCTCTTTTTTCTTTTTCTTTTTTTTTTTTTAAAAAAAATTTTCCGAATATGAACATATCTAGGTTAGAAGTGCAACTCATCCGGGAAAAAAAAATAAAAAAAATCATAATTACTGTTTTGTTTTACCAAATAATTGGATTGCAACAAGGGGCATGAACTGATGATGTGCATCATTCTGTCATCAACTTGAAATTATATGTTCCCCTCGTGACCATAGATGGTGATTGGCGAACCACTTAGCTTTTATATTCATATCCATACAAAACCAGTAGATCACTTTCAGGGCAGTTATGGTTGATTTGAACACATTTTGGACTTCGAACCAAAAAGAAGAAGAAAGAGAGACACACATTGGACGGCAAACCTAAGGTGGTGACACAAGAATAGCTTTATTGATGACCACTCGAGGCCAGACCCTTGTGGGGCATGGTGGTGTCATGTGCGTGTGTGGTGGACATGACATGTGGGACTATACAAGACAATTAATATTTCTAAACATGGTTGAATTTGGGTTGCATAGGGACATGATTAGTGTAATTGTATGTAAAAATAAATGGAAGCACAGCCGGTAAAAAAACATGCAATTTTATTTATTTTTAACCCATTCGATTAAATAACTGCCCATCAGATGAAAATAAAAATGGAGCTCCCTAATCACCCACATGGTTTGAGATGAACAAGGAGGCTAGGTCATAATTTAAGGCTTGACCTTTTTTTTGGCAACACAAGGAGAAGTCAGCACAACTTTGGCAACAAACACCCCCACCAAGTGAAAAGGTTGGAAAGTTGGGGAGAAAAGCCATCAGTCATTGTCAAAAAAAAAAAAACAAAGAAGAAAAAAACAATGGAAAAAGTGGTATCGCAATGGTTTATTATACTATAATAGAGGTAATGCATGTACGATGGCTAGTTTCACAATTGGGGTGGACCCATCTTCTGGTTTTTTCTCTCTATGATTGTGTTATGTGATTACCTTATAAATGCTGGCTCCCACTCCCAGCTAGCCAAGGGGCACCAAGCTACCCTGGGATTGGACAAAAGGCTGAAGGTCCCATCCTTATGGGAGACACGTTCCGTGATTGGTGTCTAGGGCTACCACCCGCTTCTTTCTAGTGTTAGCTTCAATATTTGACATTAACCCCCACCCCGTATCAATTTTCTATTTTGATAGAGCAAATTCAGGGCTTCACCCAACTGACTTTATATTGTCTCAACTTTCCTTACTTTAATTTTTAAGTCATGCCACTAGAAAGCCCATGTTTACATGCACCTACCCACATGAAAAGATAAAAAAGGAAAAAAGAAAAAATGAAAAGGAAGAGACTACCTCGCAGTCTCGCACTAACGAACTAAATTCTTTGGTCTACCTCTCATAGAGTATTTGGCAAAAGTGTTTCTAAAGAAAAAAAGGAAAATTTTGAAAACATATTGTTTTTAGTGAATTTGTTCTTCTATACTGAAAAAATAAAAAACTAAAAACTAAAACTAAAAGAACTATGTTATTTTACTCATCTATTTCATCTACATTCTTTCATTCGTATGTACTAACTCTTCCTTATTCAATGTTAAACCCTATATGATTGCTTCTTTTTTTTTTTTTTTTGGTCGAAAACCAGTGTATCCTCAAAGCTTTCAATTAAAGGAATAATCACTGTCGCGGTGGGTTGGGTAGGAGGGCGAAAGCCATTGACCCGGGGATTTTTTCCAAGTTACTGGGACTTGAATTCAAGATCTTTCACCTCCACTCAAGTCAACCATCCTGTAACCAAGACGTTTTATCACTCGGCTAACTCCTTTAAGATTACATGATTGCTTTCACTTATACATTTTTGACGCATAAAATGGGTGACAAAAGATAAGTAAGTAATATTTTTTTAGTAAAGAAAAAACAGATTCACCTATAAAAAAAAAATGTTCAAAAAACATGTTCGTTTAAGTGTGGTTTGGTTTAAACGAAAAACAAAATCAAAAACATAATTTTGATATTCCTTGAAACAGTCTCTACTTTCAATAAAAATTTTAAAAACCACGTTACCAAACAAATATTCTGCACGGTGTCCTGTTTTACGTTCTATGAGGGCAAGAAACAGTTCGATTTTTACCTTTGCAAAAAAATCTGTGCAGATACGTTAGGACTAAAAATCTGACGCTAAAAATTGACATATCACCAAGGGGATGGATTATAATAAACGTAATTAAGATTGGTCAGAGGCGGCGATAATTTGGGTTTGAAAAGTGTTTCCTCGTGCATATATATTGGTCGATGGAGGGCATGTGATCATCCCATGTCCCATCCACACTACTGCTGAATCACAAGCCAACGACTTTCAAATGGTGTGCAAAAGCCAACTTTACCTAATTTCCTGCCCTACTGCACATTTTGTTGTTTATGCCACTCAAATCGTGATTACGTCCGTGAATTTCCACAAAATGTGCCGTAAAAATCTGAACATATGTTTCGTGATGGCCCTGTTTAGAATGCTGTGAGGCTCGTGTCATTGTTTTCCCATTTATCATCATAGCCTGGTTTAAAGATCCAACGTCATAATTAACATATGCCTGGTGCCTGGTGGTGCGACCTAAGCGTGGACCCTGACACAGGTGTAATGGCGTACCCTATAGATTAATTGTGGTTTACAAAGGGACAATGTTCCTGTCGGATATGTGGAGTCATTAATTTATCTGTAAATCTTTTTTTTTCAAACAAAAACAAAAAAAATGCAAAAAAAAAAAAAAAAAGAAAGGAGAAAATGTAAAAGAACAAGAGAACGTATATATCTAGGCCTAATGCTTTCTAGTCTAGGGATATATTACGCTCGTGTAGTGGGTCTACATCGGCGGCCATTCACTCATTCACTTATTCTTCGGCGGTCAACATTGACATTATTTATGAAGTATTGCGTAGCTTTTGCAGGATCAAATGTTAGAATATCTCAAAAGACTGGAAAAAGGCAAGAAGCATTACAAGCCTTATAATAATAGTAGATTAAGGACAAAGCACCACTAACTTGACCGTAAGCGGAATAATTATAAGAAAGATGATTCAGCTTTAGACCCACACGCGCAGTAACGACATCCCAAACACCAAACTGAAGCTGACAGAGCACTAAAAGCTAAACCCATCATGCCCAAAAACTACAACTTCAGCCAAATCCTACCCAATAAACAGTCACAAACTTTGGGTTCCGAGGTTTTCAAACACTGACTCTCCAACAAACGTTAAACACTTATTTTACAAAATAACCTTTTCATCCTTCATGTTAGGTAGACACACTTCTCTATTTTTACCAATCACAAAGCATCAAATTTATGTGATTTTGGCTGATTTCAGCTGTTTCGAACAATTCTTAACCATCCAATCATCTCACCATTTGATAAAATATACTAGGAAATCCTCCACTTGCAGAGCAGCGTACCTTCGCTTCGGGATATGCAAATGTTTTATTCACCACTTTGACAGAGAATGCAAACCAATTCCCGGCCGAAAACACAATCTCCTTGGCATCAGAAAGGAGATTTGCCCTCCTTGCAGTTTTGATGCCAAAACAGATCACTTCCAGAAAAAGATCGCTATTTGTGCGTGCACTTTCATGAGGTGTTGGCATCCTCACTCTATCGAGTACACACTTTGGAATTCCAGAAGGTAGAAGGAACAACAAAAATGGAACTCATCATGGCAAGACAGGTCATAGAAGTTCTTGTAAGACTCCTCCTGAAAGTCGTTAACCAAATATCCTAGAGTGTGACAATTGATTCAAACTGCCATAGAAGTGTGTAACCACATGCCACATTCTACAAGAGGATACTAAAACCAAGGAACAGTTACATGGGCATAGTAATGGAATGTCTGGTTGTCTAGCAAGGATACTGCACTCTTACAATTAATTCATGAAATCCAATCACAAGTAAGAAAAAATTAATTCCTTGCAAACGGTTTAGAACTAATGCATTAGTGCTTGATGGTTATCCCATTAAAATTAAAGTTAATACATTTGAATCTTTTTAAAGACCCCAAATCCACTTTAACAAAGAAAGAGAAGTGAACTTAGAGACAGAGTCAGGTATGCTGGCTGCAATTGGAGTATTGGACCGACTCTGATACACCTAATGGCCCTAATCTGTTAGTTCTCATGCACTCATAAGTTTGTATTGGGTTTTATACGAAGACTGGGACCACCAGCAATTCCACACCTCCAATTTGCTGATAATGTTATATTGTATTCTACTGCTGTACATTCACAATTGAGATTTGAGGAATCGTCCAGTTCACTTTAAGATGCTTTACAACTTCCTTGAAAATTCAAGTCGACTTAGCAAAAACAAAATTGAAAATTGAATGGAGTTAGTAATGCTCCTAACACGCTGGTGTGTGTTGACATTATGATGCAAAGTGGGCACTCTTCCTTCTATGTACCTATGTGGCTACACCTTCTCTCCCTTTCTAGCTCCAGTTTCAATTGTCAATAAAATAGTAAAAATTCATTGGGATTGGTGAAGAGTAAAAGTACCACTTGGTGAACTGGGATAAGTCTGTGAGCTTCAGAAGGAAGGTCAGCTGGGAATTCGTTTGGACATTCATGTAGTAATAGGCACAAGGCTAATTGAGTTGAGTATTTTATTAAGAATACCACTAGGAGTCTTAGGACTATGGCAATGAACTAGATTTTGGCATCAATGCCATCAGCATAAGTAGTGAAATTGTATATCAGAAACATGAAAACCTTTTGAACCCGGAGAATAAAATCCGACACAAACATACAGTAAACAACACATCTACAAGTTGTAGGTGTGAATGTGATTGTGCCATTGCGCATGTTGTTTCTCTCTCTGCCTAAAATAATCTTATCACTCTTTCATTTTAATGACAAGCTGACAAGTTTCTTATGCATTTTCCATGTAAACAGCCTATTGGCATACCATTGATTGGCATTCAGTAAAACATTAATGCTGAGAAATCTATGCATGTTGATCGAACGAAAGAAAAATGTCTACAAGACAAAGATGGGTTAAGTTTTATGAAGCAGAAGGCCATGAATGATCAAAGTCTTCAAAGTGTAGGAGAGATAAAGATGCCAGTTTCAATGGGCAGAAATACTAGGAAAGACAATCATAAAAACGAGGGTTTGGAAGAGTTCTAACAATTTTAAAATATGCACAGTAATCAAACTGAAAAATCTTAATAAATTGAAATGCTCAATAAGTTCGCATTTATAAAGAAAAATACATCACTACTAAAATTGCAACGTTATGTACAAGCTTGACCTCCTCCATTGCTGGAGACGAGATTGGAGGCAACCTGTTATGCCCCCATGGTGATAAGATTTATGAAATCCTTTCATGACACTACAGGACTTATAAGGCTCAAAAGATGCTTCCACATACATATTGGGCACACAGAAGCCTTAGTGGCTTCACAGTTGTTGGTGAATGCACTAAAACTGGTGGAAGAAGACTAGAACCCTCCAATGACATGTTTTTATTATCATGAAGAAGGCAAATAAGATTATATGCCTAAAATAATAGAAAATAAAATTGCACGTCCATCATAGAGGTAATTGAACAAAGGAGTAGATTCCGAATGTAGCCTCCTCCACATTTGCATGCTTATACCCCTAAGACACTCCAAGGCCTTTGATACAAGGAGGGTTGTGTATTTGATGATGTCATTAAAAACAAGAAAAAAAATTCTGCCATCCTGGGGAACTTGACATTATTTCCATGTGGCTCAATTAATATAAGGAGAATGGAATCTTCAGAAAACTAGGGTGAGTCCTCAAGTGTGGGGAGAAAACGAAGAATAATAGGGCTGAAAGATACTAATTGCTTAATTTTCATTTGAACAACTAAACAGGTCCTTAGATTTCCATAGTATCGGTGTGCATCAATTCATCCCCAAAATGAAGACGAGAAATAAATAAATGAATTAAATTTAATTGAATGAAGACATAAGTAAAATATGCAAACATCATGATTTAAATGCAACTATTCCGTAAAATCTTAAAAGTGATTTTGCAAATTGGTTGGAATATTCTGGTCTCAACCACCATAAATAAACAATCCTCTAATTGGACAATGCTATGAGAAAACACTATTGAAAGGGTTCGATTTCCATGGCGACCCAAGCATCCCCAACATTGTGTTTGTGTCAGTGGTTTCCATATTCCTCTGTCAGCAATACCAGATTCTAAATTCTCAAACACAGCACAGTAAATGACATTTGGCATAATTGCAAAAGAACCCAAATTCAATCTTAAACACGATTAACATTTACCAAATTTTGAAAGTAAAAAAAACAGAAAAGAAAAGGAGCTAAACCCAATAATTCCAACATCTAAATTACATACTAATCCCAAAATTAACACCACACAAGTTGGAAGCAGTTCAATTCACCAATTCAAATAATAAATAAACATCTTTTCATTGATTAATCAAACTTAAAATACAGAGTGGAAAATTTAAAAAAAAAAAAAAAAATCAACGGGATTGAGAATTACTGTACATGAACATCAAATGATGGGATCAATCGGAATGAGAATCGGAGTAATAGTTGGGGCCGTCGTGGTCGTAATCGGTAGTGGAAGACGAATCAGAATCGTGGTAATAGTAGGAGACGTAAGAGTCGGGCGGTGAAAAGCAAAAGAAAGTCCAGAGGCAGAGAGCGAAATGCCCTAGCTGTTGCAGAGGGAAACAGCAGATGAGATCCAATAGCTGTTGACTGCTTATACGCTCGGGCAAGCATGCAATGTATTGCCATACATCCGCTGATACGTTTGCTAACTGATACTAATATCACACTGTTGAACACCATTTCTCTGATGATTTCTCTCTCTCTCTCTCTCTCTCTCTCTATCTGTTTGATGTTTTCGTTTAATCGTTTAGTTGCCTTTTTTCAAGAGTTCTGGTGTCTGGTTTCGTACAACACTTTCCCCCTTCATTTTATTGCATTCTCCGTTTTCTACCACCAGAAAATATAAAGATATAGACTTAAAAGAATTAAGATTATGGTAGGGCTTGGTTGCATTTTTTAAAATATCTTTTTTTAAGTAGAAAAAATTATTTTTTATTTTTTATTTTTGCTTTTAAGTAGAAGTAATAAAAGCGAACAAAAGCAAAAATACATTCGGTAAAATTGATTTCGCCGGTAATCTTTTTGGATGTCACGGGAAATTCTATCATATCATTGTTGCTCAAATAGAAGCCTAGGAAAGGCACAACCTCTCTCGACCACGAATTTTTCGAATTAAGGTCAAACTCGTTCAAAATATAAAAATGACTTTTAAAAGCAAATCTTCATTGCTTTTATTTAAAATTCAATATTTTGCCTTTTGTTTTCTAAAAGTCCTTTTTAATTCCTTTAACCAAACAATGTCTTTTGCTTTTAAAAGCAAAAAAAAAAACTTATAATAAGTGCAACAAACGGTGCCTATATATACCAGTGAGGATGATGGTTTAATGGTAAAAGTCAAGAAGTTCAGATGATAATGTTATGTGAATTTGTTTTTTAATGGTTCCACTATATGTTTTTTTCACTTTGTGAACCTGTTTATGTCTCTTATGTCATTGGTTTCTCATCATGTAGTGAGATTATTGATTATCCTCTTTTACCCTTTGTGCTTATCAACAATAAGAAAAAATAAAAATACTTATATACTCCGTATTATATGGAGGGATCCATGTCACCATATGTAATAGGTTTAGGATTAGGAGACATTTGATTATTAGAGTTAAGAAAAGACTAGGGGAAGAATTGGAGTAACCTACAATTGGCCACGTGTACATTAGTCCATCACAGGCTCTCCTTCCAGCGGGAAAATGCCACATTTGACATTGACCAGTGAGTGATTTACTAATTGAAGCAATATATCTCCTTATTTTTCTCCGATTGAGGGGTTTCCACGGCCATCTCCATTATAAAGTCATTCTCTTGTACAATATTACATATTGGCAAGTCTTAAGGGTAAATGAAAGGGATTGGCATTGAAGAACATGGATTTCAAAAAGGTGGCTACGGTGATATTCATGTATACAGTGGTGGTGATGGCCTGTGCAAAGGTGGAGGACATCTTGCCCCAGTGCATGAAAGAGTGCATGCCTCTGTGCATGAAAGTAGACGGTGTGACGAAACCCCAATGCGACAATGGCTGTAAACTTGGATGCCAACAGTTAAAAGGCAGGGGACCCAAGCTTGTTGAACGGGAAGTTGAACCATGATACCACCACCCCTTGTGGTTTAATGCTATTTGAGTCTCTCCAATCTATGTATAATATATAAAGGGTTGAAGGAATGAAGGATGATGGAACTTCCAATTATGTGCCTAAGTGCATGGTTTGATTTTTTTTTTTTTTTTTTTTTGCTTTAGTTAGGTTAAAAATTGTTTTGTTGTTATAAAAATGTAATTGGTAAATGCGTTAATTGAATTTGTGCTTTTGGTCCCGAGTTGTGAATGACGTTTAACATGAATCATGCTTCTAATCCTCTTGGTATTAAATTATTGCCTAACCCAAAAATGAAAGAGGAAATAGGGAGGGAAGGATGGGGGCCAAATTTAGTGATTTTTAACGGCAATTTCAGTGCATCCCTTCAAATTTAAATACGATCCGGCCCAACCCAAACATTTTTTCCTTTTTGTTGTTGTTGTTGTTGTTGATATCAAGAGATTATAGATGTTTTGCACTTGACTAATCCATCGTATCATAAATTTGATCAAATAGCTACCTAATGAAATCTATTAATTCTGTTTAGCTGCTACCGACGATTGATTTCATTTGTCTACTCTTTTCCAAGTATAATCTATTCGTTCTTTATTGTTGCGTCTCTTTGCCGCTTATTGATGCTTGCATGCTTGAATTTATTCAAGAGTTTTTCCTTCGGTTTCTTTAACAATATTTGCCACTGATTGAATAGGCATCATGGAAAATCCAGAGTAAACCCAAAAAAAGAGAAAAGAATCAAACAGAATCATATCAGATGTGAATGCAAACCAACCATTTTAATACTATGCATTAAATTTAAAGGGAAAAAAAATGAGAGGGAGATTCTCTTGCTGAGAGCAATTATAAATTTTAAAAAAGACTCAATATTTTAGTTCATCATTTCCTTAGAAACCAAACTAGTCCTAGTGATTTATATGATTAACTTTCTTTTATATGGAACGCGCATTTTCTATAACTAATGACTAAATGAGGCCATGGCTTTTGGTTATGCTTGATACTAAGGAATTATTGAGAACATTTCGGAAATTTTGTTCCTTTTTCCTATGCATTAAATATTACCTATGGTTATAGTCTAGTAGTTAAAAACCCAACCAAAAAAAAAAAAAAGGGGGATTTTGGCTACAAGTCCATAAAGTTAGACTTGTGCAGCTATAAGTCTATCATAAAATCTTATATAGCCAAAGGTCCCTCTTAGATCTTTTCAGACGATATTACCCCTTCATAATATATAGCAAAATGTTCCTCTTAGAAAGTTACATATATATAATCAATGTAACTATTTTTTTTAATATTTTTTTATACATAATTTTATATTCATCATGAGTCTTTTTCCTAATTTTTCCTTAAAAAAAATCAATTAAATTTGGGCAAACATCTACTTGTAACTGAAGTACGTACTAAACTCACAGAAAAATAGTTACATGAAAAAAATTACTTTTAAGTCAATTGTGACTGAATTTTAGTCACAAAATATTTAAATCTTACAAATTTTTAGTTTCAAACACATCAATTTAACTGATTCAATAGTTACATATAATAAATTTAATAATTTTGTATGGGAAATTGTACAAAATTGAACCCACATTAAAATAGTTACATATTTATTTATTTTAAAATCAATACATGTAAATATGTAATCAATGTAACTATTTTTTTTTTTATACATAATTTTATTTTTATAATGGGTCTTGTTTTGAAAAGCTCGACGAATAGATTTCAAATATATAAATTTTATTGGAAATCGATATCCAGATCAAAAGTTATGTCATTTTGAAAACAAAAAATAACACTTAAAGGTAAACTTGACTTTATGTATTTACCACGGTTACAAAAGTAAACTCATTTTACTTAAAAGTGGACTTATGACTGCATAAGTTTGCTGCATAGACTTATGCCTCTATAAGTCTTATAAAAGTAGACTTTTCGCTAATTTCCCCAACAAAAAAAAAAAGAAACGGAGAGGATTTTTTTCCACAGTACCTACCAGAGAAATATCCCGATAACTGGGAAGAGCGATCTCCGCACCGTTAAAAGATTTTGCTAAATATATTTTTCCATATTGCTAGCGTATTTATGAAACACGGCTCTCTCTTTCAATAAAATTGGCAGTAGTAATGGCGGTTTCTACGTCAATGAATGCGCTGTTATAAATAACGCTTCTAATAGCGCTATTCCAAACAGCGCTTTCAGTAAAAAACTAAAGCGCTATTTTTAATTACGCTTTTAATCTTGTTTTTTGTGACTCGGTTGTTTCACTTTGACTAGATATAGCACACGTGCGTTGCACGTGAATATTTTTAAATAATATTAGTTATACAAAATAATAAATACATAAAGATTTTATATTAATGAGTCTAAACGATTTCTCAGAACTATAGGTATTTCGTTTCAAATAATTTTTCACCTATTATGATTATAAATTCATCTAATTTAAAAATTCATCAAAAATCAAACTTATTCTCTAACAGTACCATCCATATATATATATATATATATATATATATATATATATTATAATTTGCAGAGCAAAACTTACCAGAGAAGGAAAAAGTTACCGTTTACCAGAGAATGGAAAAGTCGCCGTTAATGGAAAAAGTGGAGAGAAGGTTGAAACTACTCTTGATGGAAAAACAATCCGGCTATTTATTTATTATATAGGAATTATAGTTTTCATTTCTTTTGAATTCTTATTTGTGTTTTATATATTAAAGTATGTGTTTTAGAATTATAGTTTCCATATTCCTATATATTTTTATTTATTATATAGGAATTATAGTTTCTGTTTTTTTTGAATATCTATTTGTTTATTATATATTAAGATATGTGTTTTAGAATATATTAAGATATGCATTTTAAAATTATAATTTTTATGTTACTGCATTTTTTATATATACAGAAAAATAAATAATTATATATTTAAAAATTAAAATAAAAATATATTAGTCAACTCAAGTTTTTTTTACGTCCATCTTTTTTTTATAGGTAAGATAGATATGTTTTTTTTGTCGCCAACTGGGAAAGAGGCAAACCCTGGTTCAGACTATATTATGTTTGATGGTGTGGGAGTGGATAGAGAAGTAGAAGTGTTGGCAGACAAATCTCTAGTAACATGGAGGCCTTGAAAGTGTGGAGCGTCTCCTCGCAGCCATTCAAGCGCCTCTTCCACTTGGCTTCTTCAACCACTCGACGAACCTCTTCCAGGCTACTCGTCAGGTGCAACACCACCACCACCGGCGCTGGCGCCGCCTCCTCTACCGCCGGCAGGAGCCGGAGGTCTTTGTCAAATTCTTCTTCTTCCACGTCTGACAGAGACGCCATTCGCGCCATTCGTCTCAAGAAGGTAAAAGTCTCTAATACAACTTTGTCATGTTTTAACCAATTGTATAAAATATGTATTTATTTATTTATTTTAGGGTTTGATTTTCTTTTCATTAGATTCTTATATTTTCCAATTAGGGTTAGGAAGGCAATCGTACGAGTTGAGTTTTGATCATATGTTTGGTTCTCAGGGAAAAAAATGACGGGAAATAAAGGAATAGGTTAAAAAATGCTAAAGAAAGTAAACTCATTTTCTTTCACTTGTTTTCCCGAGAACCTAACGGAGTTCAAAATGGTCCAAAGTTCAAACACAAATGGGAGCTAGCAGGAGAAGCAATATATTTTTCACTAAAGGTAGAATTTAACGTTGTGAAAGCCAGTATGACTTATTATGCATAATATTTTATTTGAATAATTTAATTATTAGAGAACCATGGGCACTGAACTGGGGCACCATGGAAAAGAAGGGTTAATTGGCCTTTTTGTTGTAAGAAGGTGACAATTTAGTCGATGTGTTTGGAATCAAAGGTTAGGAAGAATTGCTGCTTATGGCTTCAAGAGTTATTATGTATTTTTCTAGTAGACCTGGAGGCCAATTTACAAAGCAATTATTATTATTATTATTTTTTGATGAAGTAAGTATTGTATTAAAAGATGGGGTGTTTGGGGGGGGGGGGGGGGGGGGGGGGGGCGCAATTTACGAAGCAATTTGCTTAGATATCACTTTGAAGTGTTTTCTCGGCTACTGGCCTCTGTTGAAAAGTTGACGGGGTTCATCTTAATGGAGGCTGGAAATGGAACTTTTGCTGAAATTACATTTCCCTAAAACGCTATATCTTCACCTTATTGGAGTATTTTTAAACAGGGCAATTGTTAAACTCAGCTCAACTAAACGAATTCTAATCACAAAGATGGACAAGTATGCTACAGAAATGGTAATATGTTGTAATATTAGCAATCATGATTAGGGGTACTGCAATTTGACAAGGTTACGTTGTATTTCATATGAAAAGTTAGACAACTCAACAAACACATATACAACCTTTTGATTTGTTTTGTTTTATTTTATTTTTATTTTTGTTTTTGCTTTTGGGTTTGGATTATACCAATAGCTGCGAGAATTGTCTATAAAGAGTAATATTTAAAAGAAATGTGTCCTAAATAGGCCATTATAAGTCATAATTCCTTGAAGTTGGTTACATACACACCGTAGTAGATTTCTTCTCCATCAATTTGAGTTGAGTTATAAGATTTTAATGTATAAAATGTACATCTAAAGTGGGTTTCTTTATGATAATTTTTTGAATTGTTTGAATATATAGTGTTAAATATTTAAATCTGATAGAATTTCCTTACCATACTGTGAAAATTATTTTAGCTTTTAATTTATTCATCTGTTCTTGTTCTAGATAATTTCTCTATTGGTTGAAAGAAATTGAGGATATAGTATACATGTTTATGTGACTTACAATTGGCTGACAATTTATACCCGGGGAAAACCAAACCGGTTTGTTTGACAGGTGGAGGAATTGAGGGGCAAGGGGTTTGAGCCCTATGCTTACGAGTGGGATAGGACTCATAACGCTGATCAGCTGCAAGAGATATATAGGCATTTGGGGAATGGTGAAGAGTCAAATGGTGAGGATGATAATGTATCCATAGCAGGAAGAATTGTGGCTCGAAGAGCATTTGGAAAGCTTGCCTTTTTGACTCTAAGAGACGATTCAGGGACAATCCAGGTTTTCTTGTTTATCTGTTCTTGGTTATTTTTCTTACTTTATTTCTTTCTGTTTTTGTCTTTTTCTAAAGCGAAGATAGAACAGGTCCCATACTTATTTTTTAGCTGCTGCATTGTGTGATTTGGTGGTAATTTCAATTTGGAATTTTTTTTGGTAATTTTTAGAGTTTATTTACGTTGCGAGTATCTTATCAAAAAAGTACTCCCTTCGTTCCTTAAAGATTGTCCCCTTCGAAAAAAGAAATTTTTTTTTTTTTTGGAAAAGTGCGTTTAATGTATTCTCACCCACTAATTTTTTTTAGAGATCCAATTTTACCAACAATGACAAAGGATATTACTTTATTTTCATTGTGTAATTTATACCTTGGGAAATGGTATTTTGGGAAATCAATTAAAATTGAGTCATTGACTTTTTGACTGGGACAAAATTTTTGGAACAGCTCAAAATGGAAATCGGGACAATCTTCAAGGAATGGAGATAGTATTTAGTTTGGAGTTCAGATCAAACTATATCTGTTTATCATCAAAATTTAAAATTTTCAATTAAAATGATAAGTAATTCAATAATAAGGGTAGACAATTGTCATGAAAAGGTATAATAATAGTGTGACACATGAAGTTCCTAAATTAGGCTTTGATCATTGGCACCATGTACTGGCTTTGCATATCTATATATTGCAGTCATGATCAAGACTCCAAGCTTAAAACAATTGTCAAGCTTCCAAGAACCTTTGAATCATTAAATAACCAGAAATGATTTTTTATTTATAGTGAACTGAAGTAGAGAATTTTCATGCCTTCTAAAAAACAAGGAGAAAAAGGTGCTTCGTATTGAAATGATGATGTAGCATGTCATAGTAGTAGCTATATTTCTTAACCAAGCAAGCAAGGAATGTGGAAAGGCCTTTAATAGATGGAGTGAAATTAATTTCATGTTGTGCCCTCTAATATGGTTGAAAAACCTGTGATAAATTGAAGAAATTGGATGATGCATTATGTTTGAGGCTATTTTTATGTAACTTCAACTTTTAACTTTTAAGATTATCAGTTTGTTTATTCACACTCTCCCCCACCCCCTCTTTTTTTTGGGTATGATTATATAATAATTACCCTATTACTATATTAACCTTCAATATGTTTTCCTATGAGATGAACTATAGTGAGGCAGTAGCTGATATAATTAATTTCTGGTTTTAGCTTTACTGCGAGAAGGGAAGGCTTTCTAATGATCAATTTGAGCACTTAAAGACGTTTGTTGATATTGGTGATATACTGGGTGCAAGTGGCTCAATAAAGCGTACAGAGAAAGGTAGTCCTGCAATGCCCCTGCTTTATATTTAGTTCTTATAAAAGAAAATAAAGATAAAAAGAAGAAGAATAAAAGTTTCTAATTATTTTCTAGGTGGAATAAGGTTCCCTCAAGTGGGGTGGAGTGGAGTTGAATTAGATTTCTTGAGTCTTATAGTTTGGTAGAATTCATGAGGATAAATAGTGTCCCTTAATACTGTGTTCTTCTTTCTTTTTGGTTGTTTATGTGCAACAGGTAGATGTGATTTGGTAATTTTTTATTGTCCTTTTAAGTAATAAATATTCGTAAAGGGTTTGTTCGTATTTGTGTATCATATTCTCATTGGGAAATCCAGGAATTAAATGGTTATTCCGTCAGTCTGTGAACTATTGGAAGTTGAATTTTGTTCATTCAACTTTCTTAAAATGCATGAGGTTTTGTCGGAGTTTTACGCAAGTGTTCAGAATCATTCAGTTGTTACTATTGTCACACCTGCCACCTTTGGCTAAGGTCCTTAAACAAATGCCTAACTCACCATATTTGGGCCATCAATTATTTGTTGGATGCATGATTTCAAACAGTCACCGGAGTTAGATGACCAGGGTTTATGGCTTGGTCTGTTGTCAAAGAATGTGATTCATGCTGGGATATCAAACCCGCTTAACTCTTTGGATTGGACTTTGGGATATGTACCTATGTGACATTTTTGAATTTATTCATTTCTATACTTTAGGAGCTCATCCCCCCCCTCCTTTTCTCTCATGTGCGGTTGCCCAAGAAACCTACTACCCAATTAAATGTTATCCCGTTTTAACTTTTATCATTATCATTGGGTTAATGCATCAAGCTGGACCCAATTTGTTATAATGATGTAAGTTTACCCCTTATGTGGATTAGAATAGTTTTACTATGAGGAATATTCCAATGAAACCTAGTTTTCCCTTCCTTGCTAAAATGCTCCGCATCATTGGGGGGTTACCTTCTTTTATTTGTAGAGTTATGGCTTAATGGGCTCTCATAAACGCCCTGGTGACATTAATCTTTTTACCCAAGGACCTGCTGACGAAAATTTTACCTGAACACAAGATCAGGACAAACACTTAAATGCTTCATCAGCATTGTACGTGTGGTTTTATGTATATTGGTATTTAGATGTACATTAAAATCAGTGTTGGGGAGCTTCCACAACATAACAAGTGATTGTTACACAGACACAGACACAGACGTATAGCACAGGCAGTTTTTGGATTCTTTCGAGTGGCAGGCTGGGGCATGCCCGCACCCTCTTCTGCTTGCAGCTCTGTCTGCGATCCTAATGATACTACTGGGTTTATGTCTCACCATGAGCCTACAACCCTTTGTTAGTCCTCATTTTGTTTTCTTTTTGATTTATTCAACAGGTGAGCTTTCTGTTTACGTGAGATCATTTGCATTTCTCACCAAATCTCTACTCCCTCTGCCAGACAAATATCACGGTTTAACTGATGTGGATAAGCGCTACCGCCAACGGTGAGTTCTTGATGTAGTATTTCTGAAAAGAACTTGTTGTTCAGAGGTTTTCTCAACCTTTGTAGTTGGCCTCTCTGTCTCTGTCTCTCTCATAATACAATATTAGTTATTGATCAATGAAAATGAAAATATAATTTAGTTATTTATTAGTTCCATCTCCTAGATATCTCCTTGATTACTCCAATGTTCTGACTACTAGATTCCCTTGTTAGATGCCAGAAAATTTGGTGGCCTTGTAGATTGACTTGTTGCTGATACTTGACTGTATCTGTACTTGCTAATTTTATATCTAGGTATGTGGATATGATTGCAAATCCTGAAGTAGCTGATATATTTCGGAAAAGAGCAAAGGTGGGTCATTATTATTATTATTTTTGTTTAAATGTTCCTCTTTGTTTCATATAAGATTTTGAATTTTTGATGAATTCAGAACCAGTTTTAGTGCCACTTTATTTATTTTTTTTTAGGGGGGGGGGGGGGGGGTGGGGATGGGGGGGCCACATTCAATTCATGCTAATGCTTTCATATCTTCTCGATCATCCCATTGAGTTATCACTATATTAGATATGTAGTTTTACATGTCAAAACATTCTTTAATGCTCATCAAATTGTAACAAAGTTATATTTTCTTGGAAATGAATAGTAATGCATAGAATATAGAATTTAGTCTTTAGACACCTATGGAAAACGGATTCAGGAAAGGAATTTTTTCCATATCAGCTACAAGTATTTTAGATTGTAATATTGGCAAGCTTCATTTTCTTTTTATAACAATTTGGCAATATGATATGAATAGGGTTAGCATGTGAACCCTATGTCCTGACATGTGGCATTGTTCTTCAGAGCTTGATCGAGAAATTACCTGTATTCTTATGCTGTTAGCACTATAATAATGAGAGTTCCTATTACTGATTTCACTGTCCACATATTCAGTTTTCATATAGAACAAATGGAATCTTGAGTTATGTGGTGAAAGCTATGTGGTCATTAGTTTGTATTGAGAGATTTTTGTATGCTTAAAGAAGTGTGACAGATGGAAGTCAAACTGAACAATTCTCTAGGTCCCAACTTCATGTACTATATATTGCAGGCTTCTGATTTGCCTCTCAGCTTCAATTATGGTTATTTTTGGGAAAACTGTATTTTTAAATGTTAATTTTCTTTCCTGTTTCCTTAGTTAAAATATTGGAAAATTTGTTACTGAAAGTGTTTTTGTGTCAAAATTTTCAAGCTATGGAATTTCTCGAATGTCTTGTAATTAATAGATAAAAAAAAAAATTAAAAAAAAAATTCAAAGTATTGTTGCCTCTTTGGAACTTTCAAATGTGTGCCTAAATAATTTGAGCTCATGAAATATGTTACTCTTTCCTTTCTTATACCTAAGCAATTTGAGCGCTCATGCTTTGGAGTTGCTATGCTAATTTAACCTTGCTTTCAGTAGATTGTATCAGAGATACGCAAGACAGTGGAATCTTTAGACTTTATTGAAGTTGAAACTCCAGTTTTACAGGTTTGTCAATTACTTATAGTACTATCTTGTTTTAGTAATTCTGTTTGTAATTTTAATTACTTTTTTTTTTTTTTGGGGGTAAAAGTTATAATAGTTCTGTTTTTGATGTTTGATTTGATTTACCATATAATTATGAAACTGTGTTTGTCTTTTCAAAATCGATGGTTTATAACTTTATATCCATAGGCAAATAAATACGGTATTCTTTAAACAGTTCTCCTTGATATGGGCTTTGCAATTGTAATTGCTTAAAGCCTACTGCTGTTCTATTTTAAGAATTAACTGACAAAGGTTCCTGGTCATGTGGGTAAGGGAAATGAAAATGTATAAGAATTTGATCTTCTCTGATATTATGATACATTTTGAGGTATGATTTAATTCTACATTTGATTCAGATATTTGTCTCTTTGAGGTTAATAATATCATTTGAACTTACTAAGATTCTTAGTTTTTAAGTGAAAATAACCTTGATACTTTTGGCTTTAGATTGGAAACATAGTTCATTATTGGACCTTTTGAATAACAGTCAAGAAGATCTTTTGAAAATTGAATTAATGTTATTTGCCCCCCGCCGCCCCCCCTTTCCCTTTTTTTTCCTGCTAAATGTCAGATGGTTGAATGGGCCATTTGTATTTGGAACTTGGTTTTTAATTGTTTTGATCAACTAGGGAGCAGCTGGTGGAGCTGAAGCCAGGCCATTTGTTACATACCATAATTCACTTGGAAGGGATCTGTATTTGAGAATTGCGACCGAGCTTCACTTAAAGAGAATGCTGGTGAGGTTTCAATTATTTTACTGGCCCAGCTTGATCTTTAATATCAGACAATTACAACAAATAATTCTCTTATCTTGTTGTTTATGTGTGTGTGTATTTCATTTTTCCTGTCATAGAATTGCTTGTTGTTATGTGTGTGGTGTGTGTGTTTTTGTTTTTCCTATCATTACATTCAACTTAATTATTTATTTTGAATAAAATCTTTATTGACAAAGGGCAGGTTGGGGGATTCGAAAAGGTATATGAGATAGGCCGGATATTCAGAAATGAAGGCATTTCAACTCGTCATAATCCTGAATTTACTACGATAGAGGTATTATCTTTCTTAGTGTTACTTCTGTTTGATATAGTACATGGTTCATGTCAATGTAACTCCACATGATTAAGACTGTTTCATGATCATAATATATGTCAAAATTTTCATTTCTATTAAAGAGGCTCTGATCAGTATTGGTCTTAGCTTGTTCTTAGATGTATGAAGCATATTCAGACTACAAAAGCATGATGAACATGGCAGAGGAAATTGTTACTCGATGCGCTCTTGCAGTTCAAGGGAAGCTTACTATTGATTACCAGGTAAATGCATTTTGACATTCCTTTATGTAGCATCCAAGACTCGCTTTCAATGAACATAAATCACCTGGGATTTGAGTTCACAGATGAGTGGATTCAGATCTTTTTCTCACTTGTATTGAGTTACTAAAATTTGTCTAAATAATTCTTCATCTCTTGTCGATGTTGCTGATAAGATTGGCTGAATTTGTATTTGTATTTGTATTTATACTTTTTCACTCTTTATATCTGAGCTCTGTGTTTAGGACAAATATAGAGGTTGAGAACAGTAGCTTAAGACCTGTACATCAGTATGGTTTACACCGTTGAGCTCAATCAGTTCACATCAGTATTTTTTTCTATTTAGTTTACCAAACGGCTTTCTAAATTATGATTGCTTTAGGTTTTTGGTAATATCTGACAGGCATATGGAATTTGATAGAGCTGATGTGATCATTCTATGCAGGGAGTGGAAATATGCTTAGAACGACCTTGGAGGAGGGAAACCATGCACAATCTTGTAAAAGAAGCCACTGGGATTGACTTCAGTGAGTTGGGAAATGATCTCAAAGTTGCTAAAGAAGTTACTCTGAGGACACTTGGTATTGGCTATGATGATAAAGACAAATCTTCCATTGAAGCGTGCCCATCTGTTGGCCATGTCCTCAATGAGGTTCATCTGTATTCCAAATATCTAAGTTTGATTATATGCTTAATGTATGCACTTACATGTAATTTGTTACTTTCATTTTGAGCCGGAGGCTGTTGGCTGCAGTATGTTAGAATGCTGAAATTAAGGAATTCCTCTTGACTTGGAGTTGTGGAATCGTTTTGTTTTTTATTTTCTTATGCTGGATTATCTCTTCCACACAGTCCTCCTAAAGTTTTAGTATTGCATTATTTGTGCAGGTTTTTGAGGTTGTTGTAGAACCAAAGCTTTTGCAACCCACCTTTGTTTTGGACTATCCTATTGAGATATCTCCTCTAGCAAAACCACACCGAAGGTACTAAATCTTTTCGAAGAGATAGTTTAGTTATATCCTACTTGCCACGTATTAAATGTGTCCATGTTGAAGAGTGCCTTTTTTTTTTGGTTTGAAATACAACCTTACTATCAAGAGTAGGATTAACTGAAATTTGTTAATCTTCTGTTTGTTCTGTTCTTAGCTTGTTTTAAACTCAAAATACACTTGGTGTGTTCTGTAAATAACTAAGGAATTTCACAAAAACGAGGAGACATGTTGCATAAAATTCAGTAGTACTGGCTGCCAACACCTTGATACTCTCATCAATTTAGGGGTTTGGTTTTAACGGTGTAGGATTAACATTAACAGGTTTGGCACACTTACACAAGAGTATGTATGTATTCATGTATGTACGCAAGTATATATATATATTCGTGTGTAGTTTTGTATGTGTGTATTCTTTCTCTTTCCTTTTTCTCCATAGTCAATATATTCTCCACATTCTGTCTAAGCGAAATGGTTTTTAGTGACCCAAATGTCATGTTTCTGGATATAATTACATTTCTAGAATTCTGCTTATATTGGTATCATGAATATTCGTATTATAACCATATTTCTGTTTCTTAATTATTATATATTTGCATTTTCTGAGCTTGTTTTGAAAAATAAATTGAAGTGGAAGATGAGTGATTTTTCTAAAATGAGAAGTCAACTTTTGATTGCCTTTTTGTATTTTCAAACATGTGTGTTATCTTACTCTTATTCTTTTCCATCTTAAGGCATGCGGGATTGACTGAGAGATTTGAACTATTCATTTGTGGTCGTGAACTGGCCAATGCATTCTCTGAGTTGACTGATCCTATGGACCAGGTTAGCATTAAAATAGCTTATGTACTTTCTGATTTGGCTACTATTATTGCAAGTCTTAGTTTGTTGACTAGTTTTTAGGAGATAATTTCAAATAACAACACTCTAGAATACTGCAGAAAAGACTTAATTGTTAATCATAGTATAATAATTAGTGAAGTGACATTATAGACGAACCTAGTGATATGAGCAGGGTGGGAACAGGTTGGAATTGCTAAGATGGAGTAATGTTTCTTGGTTCTCACTTAGCAACCAGCAAGAGCCTCCTCTTTAAAATACGTAACTGTACTTGAAGAATGCGGTTTTAGTTGGTGAGAAATGAAGGTGACTGGTATTGAAATGGGAATTAATGAAAGCAATAGTTGGATTCCCTAGTATGCTAGCAACTTAGCAAGTAGTGTATCCACGTAGAAGCAAGTGTTCATTTTCTTATTGCCTGATGTAGTCTTTGCAATACACCATGAAAAACTGTGACTTGGTTGGTTTTGATTGCAAAGCAATTAATAATTGTCATTAATTTCAAATGGTGGCAGAGAGGACGTTTGGAAGAACAAGTGAGGCAGCACAATGAGAGGAAAGCGGCAATTGTTTCAGAAACAGAGTATGCAGCAGAGAAAAGAAAGAAAAGTGAGGATGACTCATATGAAGTGACTCTTGATGATGACTTTCTAACAGCTTTGGAATATGGAATGCCTCCAGCGTCAGGAATGGTATGGTCAGTCCTTTTGCTTTATTGTTAACTGTTGTTGTAGAGTATTTCAGAGAGGATATCCTGGATGGTATGATGACCAATTTGATCAGCCACCGAGTATTTGGGCATAAGGCCCAGTTAAGTTTTTGGTATTTAAGACATTGTTAGAAAGCTTGCCAGAATTATAACCAAGTTTTGCATACTCTTTGCTTTGACTCTTTTGAGTGTACATAGCCCATATAATTTGAAAAATACAATCACAAGTTACTCCCAAATATCCAGATTTGCATATAATACCCAAATTATTTGCAAATTGCCTAAATTATTTTAAATGATTTTAGAATGTCTACAGATGCTTATTTTCAACCTTCATTTTTCACAACTCAAATTCACTCTTGGATAATAATGTTCCTTGGGAAAGTATCAAATATGGAATACCCATTGACATATTCACAAATATTTCTAGTTAATTTGAAAACCAAACTGTTGCCACCACATGTAATTTCCAATCTTTAACCTATGTATGTCTTCAATGTTTGACTATATACTAGCGGTACCTGGGTGGGGTTGGGAAAGGGGTTTTCACTCTGTTGAAAATGCAGAGAGAGTATTGGTCCTCCTAATTTGCCATGCTACTTTAAATGAAGATTTGAGGAATACATTATCTGTATCTGTAGCTGCAATCCCTGATATATCTTTTTTCTTAAACAAACCATAACAGAGAAGTCATTTTTTCAGGGACTTGGGATTGACAGGCTAGTGATGCTTCTGACAAACTCTGCCAGTATTCGAGATGTTATTGCTTTCCCCATCCTCAAGATTCAGCAGTAGTGCAACAGGACTGGTGGAGTAGCTTGCCTCTAGATCAGCAATTGTGTTAAGTTCAAAGAGGATTTATGCGTTTCTCACATATCGGTGTATTTTTTTGAAGGTGGCTTTTCCGATCACCATTTGATTATAATACTGACAGCGTATTTGTTAGGAAAATTTTGGCTCCAATTAGTGATGCTTCTTGCTCATGCCTGGATGAAAAAAAATCTTGGCTGCCCCATCTATTCTTGTGGTGATGACATAGTTTTTGGCTCTTTGCTAAGTCGATTGACTGCCTTGGAATTTTTGGTGTTCTCCATGTATCATTGACAACTCCACAAAGTGAAGAAAATAAATTAACTCGATTAATTTTCCAACTTGGTATTTCGATAGTCCTTCTTTGGACGTAATTTAATATTCTTTTGTCATGTTTTGATCTGAGTTAGACTCTTCTTGATCGTGTTCCTGAAATTATGTTTGATAATATGAAACTGAATTGTGTTATTTGTAAAGGTACTCCAGAATTGTTGAGGCGCTTACCAGAGAATTATTTAAGGTGCTTGGATCGTTATTTTTTTATTTCCTAAATCAACTGCACTTTCTTATAAGAAATGTGTTATCGTAAAATGTACTTTATTCATGAATTTTGTTTGTTTGAAGTCGATAACAATATCAGCGGACATTTGTTAATCTCGACCAATTAATACCATCATCTTCTGGATCGGACTTAGAACTGCCGGAGGATTATTTTTATCTACTGCGAACAGAGAAGGCATATGAAAGAACTGATAAACATGGTTGATCTCGCTTCTCCCAAACTTTGACGGCGTCATTGTTCCCTAAAAGGAATTACTGAGGCGTTCATGACTACAACCCAATATGTTTGTCCCCATGTTGCTGCTAAAAACGTGTTATACAAGCTGCATTAGCAAGTAACGACCTAATTCTTTTTTATCAATCCCCAAAATACGTAAGGCATGTGCTAGTGTTACATTCCCAAAATACAGTAGGTCATTTTTCTTTTTTGATAAGCCATTGTCAACATGGTAGCTCACATTTCGTTGTGGACATATACAATGGGGCTTGCAATTAGGGAATCAAGGTGCCTAATTCGATAGGTTAATCATGATTTTGGATTGATGCTTTTATCCTTGTCAACCAACATTATTTTTCCCAATGTCAACAGAAAAAGAAAAAAGAGGGCTGTTTATGGCTGCCAATTATTTTATTTTTCCTTTTTGAAAAGCATGCCTCTTAATATTCTGGACAAAGAAACTAATGAGAATTTTTTTGTTTGGAACTATAAAACACTAGTTGGATTGTGGATTGTCCTTGGGAAAGATCATTTGGCACAATTATGTCCAATGAGACCAATGAATGGAGACGTGAGCACAGGATATCAGGCAGACAAATATGCCAGCATCTTTCTATCTGAACTCAATACAAAATTTTACCTTGAATTTAAAAAGTTGAATTTTTTTTTAAAAAAAAAAAAAAACAAGAAAAAGGAAAGAGAGAGAGTGAGACCCCCAAGTTTATTGCTAGCAAAGAAAGGAAACAGATAAAGTCGCCCATTTCCCAAAAGTAAACCACAGATTGCCCCAAAAACTGTATGGTATTAGATAATTATGTAGGGAGTTTCTATAAACTTTAGACGTGTTAATAGGCGATTAGTGAGAAAAACCTTTTTCTGGTTTATTTTCCATGGCCTAATAGACTTTTTTCACATCATTGAGAACAGCAAGCTTTGTTTTTGGTTTTGAGCCCGCAGGATCCACCACCCTCTTCGCTACACAGTAACGCATAGGGGCGTCGTATCTGTATCATCAATTGCACTTATCAGTCCAAACTCCTACACAGCCATCTGACACATTTGTCTCTATCCTCCCTCCCCCTCTCTCTCTCTACAAACACACATAGGAGAGAGAGAGAGAGAGAGAGAGAGTGGGAGACGTTTATTGCCCTCTGAAATTTTCGGCAAAAACTCATTAATTGAGAGAGGATTTTGTCAAGACCTTTCCTCCAAATCTTTCGTCTACAGACAAAATTTATATATATATATATATATATATATATATAAACAACCATGGTTGTGAGTTTGTGGGCCACAGAGAAAACCCAGGGACATAGAAGAAAGATATCACTGTGAGTAATATTAGTATTATATATATATATATATATATAATGGCACAGAAGAGGAAGGTGGAGGTGACTGCTGTAGATGAAAGTGACAGAGTGCTGTACTCGACATTCTCCAATGCTGCCAATGAACTCTCTCATCTATACTCTCAAGCACTCAATTATCAGAAGCTTGCATTTGAAGCTGGCCAAAGACATGCCCTTGTAAGGAAAAAAAAAGTCGTCTTTGTTTTTGGTTCAATTTTATCAATCGAGACCTTG
Organism: Liquidambar formosana; assembly: GCA_039720395.1. Lineage (NCBI taxonomy): Eukaryota > Viridiplantae > Streptophyta > Magnoliopsida > Saxifragales > Altingiaceae > Liquidambar > Liquidambar formosana. Next base: position 35,259,876 of record CM077831.1, read on the forward strand.
TATATGATGTTGATTGAATTTGTGCAATACCCATGTGAGATTGATTGCTCTGATTCATACTTTTGGGCATGCATGTAATGATTTCCACGTTTTGATTGATTTACTATTTGTTTAATCTGAGTTTAAGTTTGGTGATTAGCCAATTGGCTGGAATGAATTGATAATTGTGTGTTGATTGTAATGACTTGATTGTTCATTTCTTGATTTATATAATCCAATGATTATTTTAGGATTTTGGTTTATTTGTTCCTCTGGGTTTTAAGTAATTTAGTTTAATCACTTATAATCTTTCAATTTTTCATTTTGGATGTTAAATTCCTGAGATATTGGCAAGAGAATTGGAGAAGTCGGCTATCTGGAAGTCTTCAATAGTGTTGCTATTATTGGCTGATTTATTGTATGTTTTGATTATGATTTTTAGCAAGCATGCGGGGAATTTGTGGATTCACGATCGATGAATATTCGAGTGAACGTTTGGTTTTGTCGTGATTAGGAAGCTCAAATTTCAGTGTTTACTCTCTGTGGGTACTTTTTATAAATAGTATTATGATCACATTATTAATGAAGCCGTTAAAACTAGTTTTAGATCATTATTATTACCTTTATTAAAAGATGAAATAATGGATCGTATCACTGAAACTCGAAGACGGTGGCTTTCCATGTGGATTTCTCAATTATGGAGACAATTGCCAAATGTAAATTGATTAGATCTATTATAATAACATATTTGGAGAATTCAGGGATAATCATGGCAAGTTCTAGCTGGTGAATGTTATTTTAGCAGAAACCCCTGAATTCTTTGTCATACTAAAAAAAAAAGAGGAAAATATTACAATAAAGTTGCTTGCTATCAGAAAACACATTATTGTGTACTGCATTGCTCTGATAACATATGCATGACCTAAGCAGTAATATGCATTTAGTTTTCTGGGATGATGCAATGACATTTGCAAATACATAATATTGCCAATTGCACAATTGTAGTAAGGCCTGAATCTACGACTACAAAAGGAATAAAACCTTCAAACAAATTTTTATTTTTCTTTCAAGTAAGTGTGGCTTTTGACATTATGGACATTGAATGGAATTCCTTTTAAGTATTCTGAATTTTGTCCACTCATTTAAAGGCAAATGATGTTATAAATAATTTTTCTCAATTTTCCCCCTATTTTAGAATGCTAGATTAAGAATATACTTAGTTATCGTTTGAGATCAGATTTACATATTTTAATTCTTTTTATTGGACATGTGATGTGCCTGCATGCTCGTGTGTGGTTTCTTTTTAATAATGTTCAAGCAAACAAATTAGAGATTGATTTTATTTACTAAGCTTAAGAGTGTTAATCCGATAAGGAGCTCAAAATACATTTCAACGTGGAGCCAAGACGTAGCAGAATCATCAGAATGTTTTTATTACTCCAATGATGTGAGAGTACATGAATATGCAACATAACTTGCTTCACTTGCTAAAGCTTTAAGTTTCCTATAGTACTTTTTGAAGTTTAAAATTATAGAATTATGATCTAAAGAATTGAAGAAATGAGATATAAGGGGGGTAATGTTCTTTGGTGATTGCGTGGCTAGAGGTGCACAATCTTAAGTTTTTTATGCAAGTACTTTACTACCCTAGTATTAGCATGCGTTTGGGGAAACATTGGGAGATGATCCTAAGAGCAATGGTCATTGTCGGGAAATCCCACATCTCATATCGGTCAAATATTGAGTTTGATATGGCTTTATATACTTGTTTGGGCCTTCCACCTAGCAACTTAGGATTTTAGGTTGGAAACTTAACATGGTATTAGAACATGTTATTCTTGGGGCTTGTTTCGTTTGTGAGCCCATCTTTGTCGTTCATGTAACAAGCTCATTTTTGTCTTGTTGGGCTTGCACGTGACGAAGAGTGTTGGGATCCACATCACCCAAACATTGGGTTTGATATGGCTTCATATTCTTGTTCAGGCCCTCCACTTAATAGCTAAGGCTTTAGGTTTGGAAACTTAACAGTAATAATTAGTCATAAGTAGTTAGCCTCGGCTTTGGCATTTCCCTGCCTCTATGGATTCGTTAATAAAGAAATGTTGTATGTCAAGGTGATCATTGAATCTGTTAGGGTGGCATTATTTGCTTTCTGCTTTAGCTTGCTGCACTCGGCATTATGAGTGCAAGAGATAATTATGAATGCACTGGAAGGTTAGTGCATCCATCAAAAGGTGGAGTGTCAAGATTATTGCTCAGTATTTTAATAATGATTAAAAAATCATCCTAGGTACATAAAATGGCAGACAGAAGGGTGGATCTTGTGCTTAAAGAGTTGAGAAATGAGAATACCTTGATTTTCCTTTAGATTGAAACTTGCAGGAAACCTATAAATGCCAAGTGTTTATTTGATTCTCTGCAAATTGAGAAATGAGAATACCTTGATTTTCTGCTTTAGCTTGCCGCACTCTGCATTTTATTTGATTTAAACTCATCTTGCCTAACAAAAAAAGCCTCACTTGACAAATGATAAGCATTTTATTTGATTCTCAGCAAGTTATCTTTCCTCTTTTTTTCTTTTATTTTTGGGGCTGTTCCTCGAACACCGTGTCTTAAATGAACCTCTTGACATGAACACGACTGCATGAGAGGTTATGGATTCGATTTGGTAAAGTCTTGAGTGACCTAAAACACATTAGGAGAATATCCAAATGATCAGATAAATTTGTCTGCAAATTACCTAAGAGATAATATATATCCCTGCTGAAATTAGCTTGGTGATCTGACATAAGATTTGTTGGTGGGGGTTTATTTCCACGAAAGACTATTTGTTTCCATTTTCGTCTGCCAATCATTTTGCAGTGCATTTTCTGCAGGAGAAACTGAATGAGTGGATGGCAACAAAGCAGCAAGAAGGACTAATGGTGACCACAGCTGATATTTCTGCCTATCTGCAGGTTTCTTTTTGATATCCAACTTCTCCCTCCCCCCCCCCCAACAAAAAAAAAAAACCAAACATTCTTTTTTCCTCTTCCTATTAACAAATCTGTTTCAGTGATGGGTAATTACCTATATGTGCAATGAAGATAGTTATACATGTAGACTATTCTCAATTTGGCAAGCTTTCATTAGATAATAATCATTTTAAAAATAAGTGTCTTGTTGTTATAATGGTGGATCGGTGGTTTTGTGGCCAGTCTAGTGCTCTCTGGTTTCTTTCCCTACAATAGACTAAATTTGTCAATGTGAAGAAGTATGATATTTGAATCTTGAGGCATGTGTGATTGTTTGGCAATTAATTTTGGTTCAAGAGCCACTTATTTATTCTCTTCATCATTAAGTGGGCCTATGAGAAGGTATTTAAGGTTTGGGAAACAATTTCCAAATTAGATAGCTCTTATTATTGGCCAAATGAAAGTCAAGAAGGATGCAGAGTGTACTTTATCAAAAAGAAGGATGTAGAGAGTAGTACCAGGTATAGCAAGATATGAAAGAGTTTCTCTTTCATTCCATTTGCTATTGTGAAAGCCATAAGGTGGAGTGGTTATGAGAAGAAACAAAATGGTGATGCAGGAGCATCTTTTGACTCTGGGGAAGAACTACAGAAACAAGATAGACCCGATTTTTCATGAAAAAGGTATTCTGCTGAAGTATTGAAAACAAAACATATTTGGGAATTGATTCCTGTGAAAATTTTAAATCGAAGACTTTTATGAACTTTTTCCTATTGGAAATTGACTTTCATGTAAGACATACAGTCACATGAGGTAAATAACATTGTTGAGTGGTGGGTGGAAGATGTCAGTGGAGTTTAACAAGTATTCTCTTTGTTTATTGAGAGTTTCAACTTTCTTTGAGATTTTAGAAATTTTGGAAACAAGGCTTAGATATCCAATCCCTATGGTTGTCTATATAAATAAATCTTGTAGGGACAATTGCAATATATTCGTACTGAAGAATCTATGCAGATATTCACTGGTGAGATATCACTACCATCTCTTTTTGGTGAGACTCATACTTTGGGACAATTGCAATATATTGGTACTGAAGAATCTATGCAGATTTTTTCTGGTGAGATTGCACTACTGTCTCTTGTAGGCGAGATTCATAATTTCCCTTAGTGAGGTTCCAAGGTTTAGCTTCTGAATTATTTTATTTTATTTATTATCTTCTTTCCATTTAATGTGCTGCTGTTTATATCTTTTGCCCACAGCTTCCCCTCTTAAATCCTTACTTTCCAATTTAATACCTACTCACTTTAGTCCTAGACCTAATCCTACTTTCAGCCCTACTACTTCTACATCCAAAAGGTAAGATTTCCTTGTTGTCCATTAATTCCATCAACCTGTATTCTGAAACTCCAGCAATTCGTTGGCTTGCACACTCAAAGCCTATTCTCTATATAAATCTTGAAGGCTTGAAGCATTTATTGTCTTCTGTAGACTCTGAACATATAATTTAGTAAATGCCCAAAGTGATATTACATAGCCTTATCTATCTCCATTTCAGTACTGGCCTACATCAGTGAAACATATGAATACATAGCTAAGTGAAAGATGATTGGTCCCTCTAGATCCAATTATCTTTCATCTAGTTCGATACAAAATGCTGTGGTATCTCACTTAACTCTTGGTTACATTAAACTAGAAAGTTTTTCTATGCAAAGTTGCATTAACTAGATAAATTACGAAGTTGAAAGATTTTATCCAACTCTCAGGAGGTCATTCGAATGCTTAACATCTGGGATATCTGAGTTTAATTCTAACCTGAATCTTATGAGTTATGACAGCTTGTTGGGAAATCTTCTTAAGAGACTGAGAGTGGGAGCTAAAACCTACCTACATGGAGATAAATAGTGGCACAGACTCTAAACCTCCAACAGTAGGATGAATTAACAACCCCCATCAACTGCTATGGCTGTATCTGTCTGGGACTGCTAGACCTTGTGTATGTTATGTGTAGTTGGGCTTAGAGCCCCTCTTCCTAAGAAAGGGTAAATAAAGAGGAAGTGAGATTTGTCAAGATAAATTAATCAACTCAACAAGGGCATACATTTCTCCATTCTGCTTTATTTATGGCTAATAACAACTTGCCTTTCTTCACCACCTCAATCCATATTCTTTTTGGCTTCCCATTTTCCTTACTGTGCCCAGATAAATGATATGAGAACTATTTCAAATCTAATTACTTTAATTTTCTTTGTGATTTGTTTGCAGAATGAGCTGAACACCAGATCTCACCCAAGCAATGCATGTCATGGCAGGCAGAATGTGGTGGACTTATCTTTCTCTTCTCCTCTCACAGAGGGCCAAGGTACAGATGGAAATACATATTGCTCTCTTGATTCAGAAATGGAGATTATCCCAGAGGAACCCATTCATTAATAGTGAAAAGAGCCCTTTCATTTGCATTCTCTCTGTGCGTCTGCCAGCGAAACAGTTTCTTGAGTGTTAATGCATTTGCAATCTGTCATCTCATCCAGTCTTGTTAGTTGTGTCAATTTTCTCTTATATCTTCCTCAAAGTCTCGAGGGAATGTCACCGATCAATACAAACCAATGGCAATTTACAATAATACTTATAGAAAGTTGCAGAATAGATTCATTGGTTTACTTGTACTCACTTGATTTACTTGTGGAAACTCCAGAGTTGAGATGGTTGCGGTGCCCTGATCAGACAGCTCATTTTTCCACACTGAATGTGGGTTATTTTATTATTTTACCTCGACGGTTGGATAGATAACAGTCTGTTGGAGGCCTCCTTTGGATGAAAAAAAAAAAAAAAAAAAAGAAAACTAGTTAATACTTTCCTCCTCTTAATCCGTGTGTGTAAATTGTAATGAGAAGCAAAAAGGATGATTGGGTTGTGTTAAAGTTCATAGCAACAACATGAGTAGTGTTTGTCTATATATATATATTGGTTGGGATCGGGGACACAAGTTTTTATAACTCTATTTGTAAGAAAATTGAATTACTACACTGTGCTTTATATGTGTTTTTCTATGTATAAATTTGATGTTATGAATATGCCTACTGAAAAAAAGACTGGCATCCTCACAAATGGTTTTATAATTTGAAATGGTTTCATTTCAAGAAATCATAAAACTGATATTGTATCATCAATTGTGGTGATAGATTATTTTCCTTTAAACCTGATTGTGAATAATGGATTTGTAGCTATCAATGCTATGTCAAAATAAGAAAAGGCATCTTTGATTTTCAGGGATGTGCAAGCACACCCTTACTGTTAACCTTCAAAAAGGATTTTATCTCAAAAACCAACCGAAGTCTTTCGTTCTAAAATGTTGTTATGGAGCTCATAGTCATTTGTCTATCGAAGATTTGCTTACAAGCAAAATTGTAATTGTAACGATTATTATTTGGGTTGGGGTGGATTGACTACCTCCATTATCAACATCTCTCACAAGAGATGGAGCCCACACTCATGTAAGATTGTAGGATTAACATTGGCCCTGATACTAAGAAAGGTGGTTGGTGAAGCTGTTAGTCAATCATTTTCCTTATTTTTTTGGTGGGCACTTATATGGAAAATTAGCAAACATCATATTAATTAGTAGTTTCATGGGCTAGACATATTCAATGAAACTTTCAATAGTTTTGCACCTTTATGTTATTAGGCCGCATGTTCAATTCTAAACTAGACGTCCCAATTTGAGCACTGCCCTTTGGGTGAAATGGCCAAGAAACGTGTTACAGCCTAGTAAGCCTATGACTGCTCTTAATTTTACATGTAGGTATGATGAAGGACAGAGCTGCAAAAGGGAAGGGGCGTTGCTCCCACAATCAAATACATATGGGCATGCGCCTGTCCCAACTTGAAAAAGGTAAAATTGATATGTCAGTGATAATCTTACATGGGCTTGAAATCAAACCACCTTTTTTTGGCTTCTCTAATGATACGGTTTCCACATGTTGCATTATTTGCCATGCCCCACCCTATTCCTGCATCAACATGTGGCACGCTTTGATATATATATGGAGTGCATATTTATTATATACAATTATATGTATCCTAAGCGTGATGCCATACTGACTCAAGTTGGTGATAAAGAATATTTTTTTTTTTTTGGTCATTACGTTATAAAGAGCCATGAATTCCCTGAATAGAAGAGAGGGCAATACTAATTCAAAGTCACGCAAAACCCAAACCAACTTTTAACTAATGGAGGCCAACTCTTTATAGGGTTCATGAGTCTTTATCATGGGCCCGAGTTGATGTGTTCATTTGTCTTATCTTAAATACCATACTAAATCTTACATTTTAAAAAAATTTTTTTTTCGTAAAATCTATCATAACCAATGGTTTAAATTTCCATTTACTATGAAAAAAGAAAAGGTGATTCATGTAATTTTCAAGAGTGATGCACACCCTTAGATTAGGTGATAAAGTTTAGTTGCTATCGTATTGGATGCTTGAGTTTAAAAACCATCTTCGTGCTAACCCACTAACATCTAGCCATCGGCCTACAATAAAGAATAAATGATGGCCATGTAAAAGAATTGAAAATAAGGGGACAAAAAAAAGGTGTTATAAATGATCCATGTTAAAGAATTGCTGACAAAAAGAAAAAGTGTATCATGCAGCCCTTAGATTCTCTCTCCCAAAAGTGAAAAAAGAAAAGGAAAAGTTTATGCCCTATAAGTATCTTTTAGGATTGAGGAAAAGGCAGCTATTTTTCTCATACAAGAAAGAATAAGAAGAAATGCAATTAGGGTTAGCATAAGCCTTAAAAAGGTCAATCCTCAACTCTCTAATAAATCAATTCTTTGCTTTGGCCTCAAACTTCACAAATTCCCTGATAACTTCGTGCAAGATTATTAGAATAAATACACATGAGCAACAGCATGGCAGCTTTGATTGCTAATTATTCAAAATAGAGGAAATCTAAGGTACCTCTTGAGCACACCATATGACAGTCTGGTGAAGATATAAATAACCAAATAAGGATAGAGAAAATTATTTTTTTTCCCCATTTCATATAGATCTTCTATGGATCATTTGGATACCTTGTTTACATTTGTTCCACCATTTATCAATCAAATCCAGACTTAACAACTCTTCTGGTGTAATGGGCTATTCCAATCAAAGCATTCGGATCGATGACTCAAGGTCAGATGTAAGTTAAAGGGCTGCTCCTCACAAACAACTTACAACGTCCCTATATACTCTTAAACATACTTACAATTACCTATATAATAAAGTTGGCCGAGCTTACCCCCAAAAATTAAAAAAAAAATAAAAATAATAAAAAAATTGATGGCTGAGCTTGCTTTTGGGTTCAAATTATATCAAAGATATGTACAAAGTTCCATTTTCCACCACTATAATCTTTTATAACTGCATTTGTTCTTTTCTTATACCAATTCAATTGACCACAATCTTTTACGATCTCATTGAAGATTTCATTATAGACTAAATTTATAGAGTGTAATGCTCTACAATCACATTTTAGGGTTAAAATAATCATTTCCACAGGTAATCCTAAACTCCCTCTACTTTTTTAGGGACTCCTAAAACTATATCTGCTTTCTAACAACGGTTACCCGTAACTACCCTCAATTGCCCAATTCCTATTTTTTCTCATTTCTTAAAAACTGTTTCCTCTCTCTCATTATCTTTAATCCTTTTTTTTTCAAATGAGAGTTTTTTTGGCATATGCAACGCGTGTGCGCGGACATCTAGTTATTATGAAATTCATTGATTTATATGCTATACCTAGCAACACTTTTTTTTATCATTAATTTTAGATCATAGTGATTAGTGAATCTAATTATCCATCACTTCCAAAAGTATCATAGTATTATTCACTTAGGCTCTATTTGGTTCGCGGATTTTATTAAGGAAAAAAAATGAAATAGAAGGAATTGTACTTTTCTTTATTTGGTTGCAATGGACAATTGAAAGAAAAAGAAAAATTAGTATAATTTTGGTTTGATATGATTTTATATTTTCCTTTAATTTTCTTTCCTCTTAATTTTTTTTTTCCTTCTTTTTTTTTCCTTGATAGAATCCATGAACCAAATAGAGGGTTAGTATAGATTTTTGTTTTGGGAGGAAATTTTTGTTTATAAAGAATTTTCTCTATGAAAAAAAAAAAAAAAAACCCAATCAAGGTTTCTTGAGGGAAAAAAAAATGAAAAAGAAAAAGAAAATGAAAAAACCCTAACTGGATCCAAAAGTTTTTTATTTGGTAAGTAGAGCAACTTTAAATTTCAAAAGCTGTTTATACAGTATAGAATATTTATGGCAGTTACTATTAAAATTCCTTATGGAGGGACAACAGTTAACATAATAGAATGTTTGGACAGTTGGGTTTGTCTTTCAAATTGGTGCATCCTTCTACAGGCCTTCCAGGCTCCAGCTAAGTTTTCCCCTTCCCTTCTTTTTGTTCTTTCTAATCTCTGGGCTGTTGATTAGAATCCTTGCTTGATTCCTCTCCTTTTTCATGGAGGTGATTGTCCTGAAAGAGGGTAGGATGGTCATTTCAGGATACATGAACAATTTGTCTTCCTTTGAGATTACGAAGGGTGTCCTTTCTTACATAAAAAAACAGAGGAAACAGAGATTTCTGGATAATTTGAGTTCTGTTTGAGAGGTACCCGTTTCTCTTTTGATTCGAAATTCATCACCGATTACCTTCAAAACTCGAAATACCTTCTGGGTTTTCACTTCTTCCTCTTAAACAAGTAAAAGCGTCTCATTTTTTCCTTCAATTGAATCTGGAAATTTAGAAACAGTAGTTCAAGTAGTCATTTTCTTTGAAAAAAGAAAAAAATATTTGCTTTCATTGGTTCTGTTTTGTAAGATTTGGGATTCTGGGTTCGGATACTTCAACTTCTATGGTCTTCAATGGGTTATATGTAATTATATATATACTTCTGATGAGTCTCAACCATAATCTGATTTATTTTTCCTTCGAAATTTCATTTTTGGGTCTTTTAAATTATCTCTCTTTTACTCCCCAAAAATAAATAACATCAATGTGCTGAAGCTTTCATTGGGTTCATGTTTCCTGATTGGAGTTGTAGAATGGACTTCTTATAATTGTAATGTTATCTAAGCACATTTTTTTGATGAGGGTTTGGTTCTGCAAGATCCACTGTCCTTCTTTCATTTGCTTCTGCAAACCCTCTCCTCATCTTTACACTCCTGGGCCATTGAAATTGGAAAATACCCCTCATGTGCCTTCAACATGTGTTTCACTTCCTGATGCCTCTGATCAGTTGTCTGGTGAGACCATTGAGATCAAGGAAGGGAACTCAGATGGGAAGCAACAAACTGAGAAAATTCTGAAAAGTAGCCTGAGGAAGGCACCTTCAGAACCGGGTGCTCCGAAAGAGCTGGGAAAGAAGAGAGTACAGTGGATGGATTTCTTAGGGAAAGAACTTGTTGAGATCAAGGAATTTGAATCCAGGTGGGTACTCTCTCTCTCACTTTCCTGTTTCCGATTCTTTTGTTTGATTTTCCCTTTTTGGCAAAATTATCGATTAGTACTGAACAAAATTGTAATAGTCCCAGGAATTGATGATTTGTGACTGAAACTGATTTCAAGTCCCTTTTTTTTTGGCGTGGTTATTCTTGGACTGCAACATACTTATTAGGGGAATAGTGGAAATTAAGGACGACCCAGATTGAGCATAAATAGATTGTATTTGTCTTATTTGAATAATTAGGTTCTGCGCATTAATTTAAAAGGAAAAGAAAAACCCAAGATACAAAAGTGAAAATGTATTCGGTACTAATATTATCAATGAGAAAAGTTTGATGAACAAAGTGAATGGGTCAGATTTTTTGTTTTGGTTTCTTAGCAGAAGGGTTGGACTAGGTTATAGAATATCTTGATTAATTGAATTGGACATAACTATGCTAGTTGTGTAAATTATGCACTTGAAATGGTGAGAATGTGATAACTCAGATGGAATTGTATGCTTATATGAGAGAATGAGTTTTTCAGTATTGTGAAAGAAGACTGGATCCGGTCAGGGTTTATTGCATTAAAGACACATATGAATTGCAGCAAGATCCTGGCCCTAAAAAAGAGCATCAATAGCTCAGGGGCAAAGTTTCGACTGATGAAAGAAAGTCTGATGATATGGATGTCGGACCATGGAGGTGAAATATGTTCTTTTAGTGAACTATTATAAAGCTGTGTAATATTTTTACCTATAATCGAAGGCATGAAAAAAAGAAAAATTAATTCACATGTTCAATGTGTTTTAAGAATCCTTAAGCATGTCTCTGTGTTTTCTTATATGTGTTTAGATTAAATATTTTTATTCACACAAATCCAACGGGCTAACGTCTATCAAGTAATATTTTTTTATCATTAAATGAATAAGGCTAAAATTAGTTGTTACATATGGCCGAAATATTTAGACTCCTTGTGTGGTTTAGAGATGTGCATTTCAGTAGAGTGTTACTGACGTTATTCGAATCAAAATGAGGAGTAGATCTATAAGACTATAATAAGACCATTTCCTGTGGCTTGTATTGAAGATGAGTGGGAAGATTGGGAAACACAAGATTGCACATATGGGAAATCCTACAAGCAATCTCAGTAGATAATAAGACAACAGAGCACAGAGGGTGTACAAAGAAAAATATGATGGTTCTAGTAACATGAGTTTTGGAGCAAAGTGACGGTGTGAAGCTGGAAGGAAGGAGAGGGGTGGTGGGTCAAACTGAATTGGATAAAATCAGTAAGATAACAAATAAACTCTTACGCTTTAAATGGAGATATATTTGGGACACCCCAGATAATGAAGTATTCTTGACTGCTGACCCTGAATAATTGGGACAGTATTTGGTGACTGGTACTGGTAAAATATTATGGTTTATTGATGTTGGGCCTTCCATGCTGCCAGGTTTTTGCTTCAGATAGTTGTAAATTGCCTTCCAAAATGCAATGGAATTTGAGTAGCCAATTCACTCAGTTATTGTTGTTGACCTATCCAGTTTTTGAAGATATAATTAACTAACAACAGAGAATTAGATATTCAGCATAGCTCAACTCAGGCCTTGTCCCAATCATTTGGGGAACCTAAGAATTTGTTGTATAATAATATTAGACTCCATTTCCTGGTGTAGCTTGAAGATGTGTAAGGAAATATTTGTCACTGACTTGGTAATTGTTACATTTTTCATTTTGATTTTTTGTGCTGCTCACCCTTTTAGAGAGAACAGGAAAACTAAATGGGTGATTAGAACTCAAATTTAGAAATTAGAACCCATTTCTCCCAGCCCAAATTTTATGAAATTGTGTTCCATTTCCTTTTTAGAGTAAATTAGTTGTCCTGAGCTTTTGTGGTAGGCACTTCTCACCATGGGTAGGAATGCAGGACACTTAGCAGTGACATCATATGACAGAAATCGCTTTTAAGTCATAGATATTAATTGCAAGTTCGTAAAGGATGTTAGGATGCCATGTGTGTGGTATAAGTGATTTTAGACATATGATGCCTCAGGTGAGACCTACCTGTTTCTGTTAAAAAATTTGGAACTTGATATCCTCAAGGTGCCTAGGTGAGTCATAATCAGGCTGTTGTGTATTGTTATGTATGAGTGGCACAAATGTTATGATCCATAAAAAACAAACCCTGGTGGTCTTCAGATGGCGTGTCATTACTTCGTATAATGCTTTCTGTGTTGAATGCGTAATGGGGCATGTTGTGGGGCATGTTGAGTGCTGTTTGGTGTTACGTTGTAGTAAATTTGTTTTGTCAAATAAGTTCTGGAAAAACTTGATAAGCTTCCCAATAGAGCTGTGGGGTGGTTATGACTCTGAGATGTGTCCTCAAATTTTTTTTTTCTTTTCTGGTCTTCAACCAAATGACATTCACTTGTGCTAAAAAGGAGAAAAAAGAACAAAGGAAAAGGTAAAAAAAGAGGGAAAAAACACACATTCAGGAAAAAAAAAATACCATATTTGATATTAAAATTGGTGAAATGAAGACATTTTCTTTCAATGACACATCAGAATGAACTTCACATTGCTTGTTGTTGGTTGAAAAATTAATGTTTGTTTTCGTGCTGCAGTATTGGTCAAACATAACCTAATATTTTTTGTTTTATTTTATTTGGTAACCAGTGAGATAGAAGATAGCGACAATGATGGTGACAACAATAGAGGCTGCGTTTGTATCATTCTTTGACCCTGCTCAACCTGCTTCAATTCTGCAAATTCCTATAACAGAAACAGCAATGACAAGAGAACAGTTTATGATCCCAACTTCATTCTATTTATCATCTACTGGGTCTAGATTTAGCAAAGAGTGACATCAGAGTCAAATTCCATCTCCGGCTTGCATCTTCTGTAGTTCCAGCTTGTCTGTTCTCAAATCAAGAATTTCCCAGGAGAATTCAGTTTAGCAGACTGTTGTCTTTCCTTTGCAAGAACGTGAAGCTATTGTCTCTTTTCTTTTATAGTACTATGTTTTATACTTCAATTGATAATGAAAATTCATACAAGTTCTTGATCTTTCTCTAATAATTGACTTGTTTTCAACTGCTAAGCTTTCTTTCTGTCACAGTTGCATGTGGTTCTAATTTATTCTAACCCAAATTTTACCTTATAATAAAAAAAAAAAAATGTTGTGGTTCTAATGAGAGCAATGATACAGGATATCTATATCTCAATTAATATTCTATTTTTCCTTTTTCAGTTCTATCTCTCAATCTTATTCTTCATTATTGTGTAAGTAGGATTATTTGTGACGGACTAGTAGTTGATATTGTTTGATTATTTATCTTGACTGGTCTTTATCATCTAAAAAATTTCAGCAATGTTCCAGCTCAAGCCCTTTGCCTTGTATGGAGGTGGCGCCAGTCCGAAGGTGGTGCTAGACCAGAATAGCCAGTAAGATAAATGATTGCTATGCCTAACAAGAAGCAAAATTGGTATCTGATCACCGTTCCTTCCCACGAGACCATGACTCATCATTCTCACCCTCTTCTGGTTCTGGTGGTAGCTGCTCCACTGGACAATATTGGATTGCATTCCAGATAACTCACTGTTGTTGGCATAAAACTTTGGATCATTCATCGTATTCATTTGGGCCCTCACCGGAACCTAACTAACAAGCCTCTTGTTACTCAAATCCAAAATACTCCGTACTAAGTTTGAAAGCTGACTGTTAAGGAGATTAATGGGCTGAAATCTCGGCGGGAGTAATGCCCGCGATACACCTTAAGGTTAATTTAAAAAAAAAAAAAAAAAAGGGTTTAGTCTGGCTTGTGCCTATATGTAGCAATTAGCAAATATAGTAAAAAGGAACTAAATAGGAAAGCGAATAATCAAAATGACAACCTGGAATATAAGGCATAATTGATGAGTAAAACAAAAAGCTTCCTAATTGGGATCATAATTGGGATCATCAAGGGAGGACCGGTAACTCATGCATGGTAATATGGTATGGGAATGGACCAAAGAAGGTTGGCCTGAGTGGAAGGGGCTCTGGTCGCTAGCCCTTGTGGATGCAGCAAACTTTCTTGGGAGAGGTCCCCGCTTCGGCGCTCGACCGTACCTCGGAGGATTAGTCCTGGGCGCAGCCTGGGGACACCTTGAGAAATAAAAAAAAAATATGGTATGGGAATGGGGGGATTATTAAGGTATGGTAGAGTATTTTCCTTTTATGAGCACTTATTAAAGAAACTGGGAATCATTGAGGCAAATTACTTATTTATTTATTTATTGGGACAATTATCTATACATTAGCCTTATTGGGAGTAATTCAAGGATGTTTTGACTACAAACTTGTTCTTGTTTGTGGTAGTTTATAGTAAAAATGTATAGGTCCATTGAGGAGGCTTAAGGGAGGTCAAAAGTGAATCCATCCTTACACTGGCCCCGTTTAGAAATACAATGTTACCAAAGACTAGTATTGTATTCTACAATTTGAGAGCACCTCCCATCCCCTCAAAATATAGTATGTCTAGTAGTGTTCTGGAAACTGGAAAGTGTAGAACTTTCAGGCCAAGAAACTCCCTACTGAGATTTTGGAAACCAATGTTTTGTTTCTTCTCGATCTTATATATAACTAGTAGTACAAATTACAACTTCGATGCACATGCTGCGCAAAAACCAAACTCTCTGATCGATCAATATATGGAAGACCCATCAGACAGATCCATCCTTGGTAAATTCCTAATTGTATTGGCTTTGGTGGCCATGTGCTTGTTGGTGGGGGGCCTTATTATCTACCTTTCACAGCCTCATTCCCCTGAGTTCCGTCTCGACTCGGCCTCAGCCTCGGTTTCTTGCTCGAACCTCTCCTCCGATTCTCATCAAACAACTACCAACTGGAACGATATTAGTTTCTCCGCTGAAGAACAATTGGTGGACAGTCATCTCTTACCGGGCCATCAAGGTTTCGGTTTACTTACAAGGGCAATTGATATGGGCTCAGAATCAGGGGATGGGGACGGAGAAGAACCCCAAGATGGTGCAGGTGGCAAGTGTGGGTGGCACCACGCATACGGTGGCGGTGCCTGTGGCTGTGGGCGACTGGGTGAGCAACGCGATTCTTAAGGATTTCGAAGTGAAGATGGTGGCTATGGTTAGGATTCACCGTGGATCACTGAAAAAATCAGGCCGCGTGAGGGTGTATTGTCAAATACAACAACGGGGGGGGCATTATCAATGGTTGGTGGCTCAAGGAACTGCGCGCGCGACACGCCGCCTCTTATAGACGTGGACGATGGAGACGATTGAATGAAATAATGGAGAGAGCTGAGGCCTTTCTCAAGTTTTCAATTTCAATAGATCTCCATCTCTTTTATCCATATATACCAAGTTTTTTTAATTAATTATATTATATTTGGATTGTTAATTATTGGAGTTGATTTTTTATTTCATAAATTAAATTATATATGCCGTGGATCGATCTAGTTTTTCAAACATACTCCAATACAATATTTTATGTCCTGTAAGGCTGTAACTGGATCATGCAGGTACAGGGAGGGCACTTTGTTTATTTGATGGGCAAGGGAATAAACATTGATAATATAACAAGCACCATATATATATATATATAAATTAAAGACCCTCTGAATGATAACTAGGTGCAATATCACTACTCAATTGGAGCATCTCTGTAACCAAAATTGTCAAGTAAGGCCCCCAATTTCAGCTTGTGTCCAATTTCTTATGACCAATTCACCATATATGTTTTAACTAAAGTCACCAAAACATGCTGCCCGCTATCCCACCTGCAGAGAGCTTGTTATCAGAGAGATGTTAAGAGTGTGGGTTTTAGACGCCTTCAGAATTGCCTAACGAATGAAGTTGGAATTTGGCCTCAAAACTATGTATATATATTTTTTGGGGAAAAAGTCCCTTT
Source organism: Liquidambar formosana (assembly GCA_039720395.1). NCBI lineage: Eukaryota > Viridiplantae > Streptophyta > Magnoliopsida > Saxifragales > Altingiaceae > Liquidambar > Liquidambar formosana. Next base: position 35,276,212 of record CM077831.1, read on the forward strand.
TAAGTCCTAAGTCCTAACGGCACCTATATAATACAAGAATCATTTAAATTGAGGCCAGTTACTGGGCCTGGTAGCCTCACCTGTGTCTAGGGATTAGTTGGATTGAGAAAAATAAAGGGTCTTATGTCTTTAGAACACATGTTAAGATGCATTCAATAATTCAAAAATGAATGACAAAGTGTATTTACACAATTTTATATGTATTTTCATATTTTTCTATGCCATATGCATGATTTCTATACATTTTCATATTTTTCCTATGCTCCTTGCACCATTTTCTTTGTTTTTTCATATTTTCTAATGCAACTTCGCTTGTGTAAAGAAATTTCAATTTATGTAGAAAGATTGATTTTTAAGGAAACTCATTGTGATTGGAATGGAATGATTTGGGGGGAATAGAAAGGAGTTCGGTTCTAAACCCCAATTCTAGTGTTTGGAATGGAGGGATTTATAAAAAGAAAATAATTATAAGGGATTTGATCAAATTTCAATACATGTCCTGAAATCAGGTCCATAGAGGTGGAATTTCAAGGGAATAGAAGGATTTGGGGGAATGGAAAGAAATTCATTTCCTTTTTCTGATACTTGTGTTTGGAGCAGAAGGATTTATAAATGGAAAGGAATCAGAAGGGATTTGATGGGATTTCAATACATATCATGAAATTTGGCTTAAAGGGGTGAATGTCAAGTGAATTAGAATTCATTAAAAGAGTTATAAGAAGAATAAAAGGCCTAATCCAACGCTACACTCATACATTGGAGTCTTCCTTCCAACTAAAACAACTCTCTCAATTATAAGAATAATAAAAGGCCTAAAGGGGTGCAAGAAAAAAAATGTAATTTCTATACATTTTCATATTTTTTATGCCATGTATACGATTTCCTTGCATTTTCATAGTTTTTTATACTATTTGCATCATTTTTTTTTAATGTTTTTTCATAATGCACTTTCTGCTTTGTTAAATATATCTTAACATATATCCTAAGGATACATGTTAATAGGACTCAAGAATAAAAAAAAAGAAAAATACGTTTTCAATTCCTAAAGTAATAGCCACTACCCCTTGGTCCTAGTGGTATATATGTCCAACCCAAGAAGGGTGTGGGGTTTACAAATGTCTCGATTTCAATTTCACCTTTGTGTCGTTGGGTGAGTGTGTGTTCTCATGGACAAGGGTTTGGTGTTGGTGTGGAAAAAACCAATACTATGGAACTCAAAAGACCAAAAAACCTTTTGAACTCTAATTGTATGAAAAAAAAAAAAAAAATTGATAGAGCACTATGTAGTTTTTGTGAGCACATAAAGAAACTTGGAAATTTGAATCATTGAGGTATTTATATGGAAGGTCGATCCATACTAGAGTCGGATTTGTTTTTGGTAATTTCAAGGAATTTACGTATGAATCTAGGGCAAATCCAAGTTTCCTTAAGGTGTCAGAATTAGGCGGAAAGTCTTAACTAGAAATCCCATATATATATATGGAATTAGACCTTCTACCGCACGCAGAGACGTACGAGGCTCCATAACGTGCGTAGTGACAGTCTTTGGCCATGGAAGACGATGGCCCAGTGCAATACTCTCGCGGGCGGCTGTCTTCATGTTGGCGCACCACCGCCAGCGCCATCGCCAGCGATAACCACAACACTAGTGCTGTGCAAGTAGCACCCGTCCGCCGTCGTTGTCGAGTAGTGATACCACGAATATTGGCTTTGTGCGTCATATTCCTTGTTGTTTCTGGGCTTTTTTGTCTTTATCATGATACCTTGTCCCCCTGAGTTCCGACTGGACTCGGCCTCGGTGAATCCCTTCAATCTCTCGTCCGATTCTCATCAAATAAGCACCAACTGGAACATAAGCATTTTTCTGAGAAACTCATTCGCAGAGTGGACAAGCATCTCTTACGAGGCCCTCCAGGTAATGGTGTTGTACGAGGAGCGTATAATCTCGGCAGGAAGTATCATGGTTGGTGATCTGCAGGGTACGGAGAAGAAGAAGAGGAAGGCGATGGTGGTGCAGGGGAGTCTTGGTGCGACGTCGATGCATGTGGACGACTGGTTGAGAAAGGCCATTCTTAAGGAGAGGAGTGCATACGGAGTGGTGGATTTCACTGTGACGGTGGAGGCCACGGTTAGGATTCGCCTTGGATTAGGACTCCTAGGGCATACTGGGCGCGTTTGGGTCCCTTGTTACCACGTCAAGATGGAGTTGCCCTCAAATTCAACATTGGGGACAATGGTGGGTGGCCCAAGGAAGTGCCAAGCTCTTGTAGATTTTAAATCTTTAGGGCCTTTTTAAACTTTTTTATTTCCTTTCGTTTACTGCTGAATTTTCTTTATGCATGAATTTTCTTTTTGAATCATGAATGGCCGGGTAGCCCATCCTGTCGTGATTTCCCCCTTCTTCTTGTGCCAATCTAACTCATAATAACACGGAATAACAAATTAATTGGTACTGTCCATTAAATTGTTTTATGTTCTGTGTCAGAAACAAAAAATAAAAAATAAAAATTAAAAAGAAACAAAAAGGGAAGATATATGTAAATATTAGTATGGGCAAATCCAGTGGTTTGCACTTTTTTTATTTTTTATTTATTTTTGCCAAGAAAGATAGCACTAAACATCAACATAATCAAATAAAGGGATGAAAGGATATAAAATTGATAGGCATGTTATACTTTAAAATGCTTAGATGACTTTTAAAACGTGGAACCTTATATATTATTCCTTACACCCCATCACCATCTACTTTATATGGGATAAGATCTCAATAAGATGGAAAAAAGGGAAAAATAATAAGACCACACATTGACATAACTGAATAAAAGTGATAAAATAGTACATAAAACTGACAAACACATCATATTTCAAAGTTTTAGGCGACTTTTAGAGATGCGAAATCTAACTTAGATGCCACCCCTAACACTCCTACTGATGTAGGATAAGATCTCTCTCAATGGTTGCACATTAGAATTCATTCATAAATTAAACCTTAACTTTATATAATCTATTACAAAAGTAGTGTACAATAATAAATTTAACCAAAATTAATCAAAATTAACCAATTTTCCTCAATGGGGCTAAATCACTTTAGTAAATTTAAATAAAATTACTTATTAAAATTTTGAAGAATAAAATAAATTAAAATTTGAGTGGTTGCACGTGCGCACAAATGCACCTTAACGCATCCGCCCGTGAACACTAGTATTTTTTTGCCTCACCCTCGTCACCGACGTCGACGCTGGTGAGGACGCCCTAGAAACCATCGTTGTCGACTAGCCTTGGTGTCGCCTTGTCGGCGTCGGAGAGTGGAGAGGAAGAGAGGGATGACGCAGCTGACCCCATCACTGCCAAATCCCTACTATGAAAACCCAAACCCCATTGTAAAGCAGAGAAACGAGTGGAGAAGAGGAGAGGGATGCCGGATCTGAAGCGAGTCGGTATGGCCGTGGCCGTTGTCAGCAATTTTGATCGGCTTTGACCAGCCGATTGGCGTCCTTTCTTTTTCTCCTTCTTCTTCTTTTTAAAAAAAAAAAAAAAAAAAAAAAAAAAAAAAAAAAAATTCCCCTTCCAAAGGCTCCATTTTGGCAAGCCTAATTATGATATTTTCGAAATGTAATTTTCCGTCTAATTCTGCTAACTATGCGTAACGGTGGGTTAATTGTTGAAAATATAAATTTTTAGGAGGGGCATTTTTTTTTTTTATTATTTGGTCAGACGTTAGATACTCAAACACCCACACACACCCTGGGAGTCGAACCCTCAACCTCCCCTAAACCCCCCACACCAAAATGGATGGAAAATGCTATCTGAGGTATATATACTTGTTTAGGAGGGGCATTGAAAGTTTGGTTTCTTTAGGGATTATGTAAAAACAGGCTAAAGTTTAGAAGGTTTCTTGTATTTAACCAAAAATAATAATAATAATAATAATAATACAAATAAACAAAAAAAAAAAAGAATAGTCACACATAAAAACTGTTGAACCCTTAATCCTACCATCAGCGTCAAAACTCAAGAACCCAAATTGTTGCCCCTACCTACAATGGTCAACAACAAAATGCAAAAAACTACTCTTAAGTTTGGGATAGGTTTCAGTTTGGTAAAAAATTACTCCCAATTTTTAGGAGGGGCATTAAAATGCAGAAAACTGCCCTTCACTTAAATTACATCGTTTTATTAATAATAATTTGGATGACCAACTTCTTCAGTAATTCTAGATTTATTGTTCTTTGATTGTGTGAGGTTCGACTTAACTGTGATGAATTTAATGCCACGATGCTACACATTATTAATAATAATTTGGATGAACAACTTCTTCAGCAATTCTAGATTTATTGTTCTTTGATTGTGTAAGGTTCGACTTAATTGTGATGAACTTAATGCCACGATGCTACACATTGAGGAAAAAAATATGAACACTATATATATATATATATATTTTGTGTATTCTATATAAAAAGTGTGATTCATCGAAAGAAAGAAAAAAAAACTATGAGGAACTAAAATGAGAGAGAGATAGAGAGAGACGAAAATGAAAACATTATTGCTGGAAAAAAAAAAAAAATCTGATTTTGCTTGCTTTTTTTTTTTTATAACATTTTTTTTTTGGCTTGCTTGTGAGTGCCTTTATTTATGTAAAAAATAAGGGCATGGTTGGTATATTCTAAAAACTATTGATCAAATAGTTTAATCATAGTTGACCAAACGATAGACCCTAAATTGAATACATTTGAAAGTCTAATTGACTTATTTTAAACTTGGGTGTTTCAAACTGAAACTTACCTTAAACTTAAGGTAATTTTCTACGTTTACCACAAAAAAAAAACCACGAGCCCCACATTTGATGAGCTCGGATTAGCTGCTGTAGTGCATTTTTACAGCACCCTACTGTAGCTGTAAAGATGACGACACGTGGCGGGGAAAAACAATAGACAATAGACGGCTGTGGTTCAAAACACTCCAAAGGCAGTCGCTCCAAGCACCAAGCGTCTAATTAACGCCGTCAGGAATCCCTTCCTACCAACAACTGCCCTAACCCTCGTAACCCCAAGCTCTCCGGCGACCTTCCTCCGCATCTCCGGCGACCTCTCTCTCTTTGGTCCAACTCGAAGGGCGGCGGAAACGCAAGACTGCCCCACGGCATCTCCGGCGACCTTCCTCTGCCATCATTGGAGCACCACCGCCAGATCTCACATCCACCATCATCGCCGTCAAGACTCGTCGAGCCACCGCCATTTTTCATCTCAGATCCGTGATCCGTCGAGCCCCTTTACCATCGACAAATCCTTCCCTGTCACGATCCATCGAACCACCACTATATTGGTGAAAGCTATAATCTTTTATTTTTGGATCCTTGACTTTGAAAACTTTGGTTGTAGGTAGGGATATTGGCGTATTGGAAAATTTTAATTTCTGAGAGATATGGATGATTGGAAGGTATGCATTCGAACTCAAATATTATAAAATGCAAAATTCATTCCAATTGATGTCTTTTTTTTTTTTTAGCACTTAAGGTGGTTGGAGTATGCCGATGAGAAGCAGCGGGAAAATAATTTCAAGGGATTCATTTTTGATGATGACAAGGATAAATTTGTGTGGTTTCTGAACAACCCAAAGATGCGTTGTTTTACACTTCTTTATTGGGATATACTGGAGTTGATTTCTTTAGTTGGTGCGGTAAATTGTGCGACTGCATTGTTGCGAGGGGAGGTGCCTCTAGAAGTGGACATTAATGAGCCGTTTCGACTGGGGTGTTACCCCATACATCATGCGGCCAAGCGTTTGGATCCTCCCTTAGTTCTCCTATTTCTTCGCCACGGAGCTCGAACTGATATCAAATTAAATGTTCCTCATCCTTATCATGACTCGGACAATGGATTGCTCCCGCTCAATATTGCAATTAAAGCTGCGAGGTACGTACTAGAATATGGTGAATTGAACTGAATATGTTGTTGTTGTACACTTGTACATGTATTCATCATCGTCATCATCATCATCATCATGATATATATGGTGCAGTAATCATAAACGTCTCCAGGATTGGACTCCCCGACGCTCTATCTTTGACTTGATAGCAATACTTTGCCATCCAGAATTGGTTCGTATTTTCACCGCATATTAATTTGTTATATTGTAAAACAATACCTTCACTACGTTACAGAATTGTTTGTCTGTAGAGGAACAATATTATAAGGCTGCTTACACTAATACTTGTGGCAGAAGGATGCATTAGAGACTGTTAGCTTGCTGGCAATGAGGACCAAGGAGCTCCAGAAGATAGCTTACCATAGTTATGCAAAGGAAGGAAAACCCATTGAGTTAGCCATCCTGTTGATGCAGATGACTCCTGGATCTTTTTGTTTCATTGAATTTCAGAGCAAAGATGGATCTGCTTCAGATGGAGCCGTGAAATTCTCTGAGTGTATCAATTATGAAATCACGTCACTAATGAATGAGTTCAAATCAACAGGAGCTACTACGTTATCTCAGATGCTCGAGGACAAGATGGTGGCAATGAGGTCCATGCTGCTGTTGCTTGAAGTTTTCGACAAGGCTGGTTGGATTATTAAGAAATATAAGGCAGTCAAACCAACTTGATGTATGTTATAATTAATACCCGTTTCTTGCTCTTTAAGTTGTGCTGCTTCTTTTTTTAACGCCTAGCTATTGGCATCTAGTAGTGCATGATAAGTCTTAGTTGTGCGTATGTGCGCACATGTATATATTTTGGGTTTGGGGTGGATGTGATTCATCATACATCTAGGAATGCATCATATATAATCCTTTACTTTATTTTGATCTGATGCATCTTTACATTAAGTTAGCTTTTGGTACGGTGTTTCCTTACAGGCTGCTGAAAGATCAGATGGTCAAAGATGTTATTTCGAGGCTTGAGTTGTGGGGCGTTGATTTGAAGCTTACAGACTTTGATTTAAGCAATATACACTGGTTTGTGATGATGCACCTCTTTTCCAAGTCACTTTTTGTATCTTGCTTCTTATGTGCACTTTGGTTGATTCGATTGCGATTATCAATCACAAAATTCACAATCAAGTTAAATAGGAACTCCTTGAATGGCTAGATAAACATTAACTGATGTATTTTTTTTATTTCTTATCTTATGTGACATGATATTTATTATGTCTATGTGATTGCACAAGGGACCCACCCAAGCATGCATTGGAAGAATCAGGTGATTTTGGTTTCGAATTCAAGTAGAGTTCCTTTTATTTCATAAGAAAAAAATGAAGGAAAGCAAATGAACAGGATCGAAATTCTGACATATTTTCCTGGCAACAGAGGAGTCGGAGTCGTATCCACTGCGGAGCTTTCACATGCCCTTTTCACAGCAAAAAAACACGTTTTTCAACCTAATGGTAAGAAAATTGGCATCTATTATGTTCTTGTCCGCCTCCTCCTCATCTTTTCAAAAGTTTTGGTAGGATCTTGTTTCTTGAGATATATGCATTGTACTATAGTTATTATTATTATTATTATTTAATGATTCCTATGAACAATCAATATATTGATTAGGATACATACAAAGGTGTACAAGCATTTCACCCAAAAGGAATCGAATTTACAAAATCACCCAGTGTAGTTGCAAAAAAATCCCCCTTCCCCTAGGGGAAAAAAAAAAAAAAAAAAAAAGAGAGAAAGAAAGAAAGAAAGAAAGAAAGAAGGGAAAAAGACCTCCTCAAGAACAAAAGCATGCATCCCCAACTAAGGCCAAAAGGTGCAATCAAGTGGATAGAAATGTCCTCTTCAATGATCCCTTGTAACCACTGCTCGGATGTATTGTAATGTAATGAGTGCCACGTTTAGTTTTTTAATGCTAGTAACATGCAATTGAGTATTATTTTTACAAACAAAAATAAATATATGGGAAAATGCTAACAGTGCAAGTAACCCAATATTTTCATGATTTGTGAACATACTTTGCGGCAATTATCAAAATTTTAAGTTTATGTTGGCATGTACGTGCATATAAGAATTTTGTTTCAGCAGTATGAAAATTAGATGCGCTTCTTTTCACTGATATAAAATTTCAAGCAAAATGTTTTCATGATGTGCTCTCTCTCATGTCTTGATTTTTGGATTGTCCAAAACTAAATGATGTGTTTTTGTTTGAACAGCATGGTACATGTTTTTCATGGTCATTGTCGCCTGCAACGTGGGATCCTTGGTTTATCCTCTGCAAGGCCGTCAATCCATGCAAATCGAGTTTCAAAATGCATCCATGGTTTTCTACATCCGGAAAATGTGGAGATTCAAGCAAAAAAGAGAAGCAAAGACTTGGAGCAATATGTGCCAAAATTTCCAACAAATGAGAAGCGGGCATGTTTTGCATTAGTGATCAAGAGGGGGCTAAGACGCGCACGATTTTAATTTGTGCGTATCTTCCATTTAGGTCGTTTGTGAATTTTGTTTTGGATGGCCATCTAGAAAGGACAATAGATGTACGTGGCTCTCTCGGAGTGGCCGGCCTCTTCAAAACAATAACAATGTGTCCAATTTTGTGATGGGGTACGCATCAAAATTTGAGGCTATTTTTCTTCATATTAAAATTATAGCATTAATTGGTACCAAATTAGTCACTTCCACTAAACAAGCTCTGAGAGAAGCTAGGTTTTCACAATTATGTTTCGTTTGGTGGGGGCCGTGGAATCGGAATCTGTATATATAGACACAGATTGTTCCTCGCAATGCGCCGTGTGGTGCACCTGGATATATAGGTGCCCGCTCATGCTTTGCGTGTTCACGTGGCTTACTATTGGCCATGGGTGGCTATTGCCACATCTTAAAGCGCCCATCTGTCCTATCATTTTCGAAGCATACCTCCATGGCTACATGCTCAACCAATCATTTTCATTTGACTTTTTTTTTTAAAAAAAAAAAATTAAAAACTTCTAAAACACCATTTTTGATGTAAAACATGGCCAATTTTGTGTATAGTTTTTCTTTCTTTCAAGATATTTATCTGTCTTAAAATTCTATCTATGCATAGTTTTATGTGCTTGTCTAATTATTTTCATTATGTGTTTCTCTCGTTCCTTATTAAATATCAGGGTATTTTAGGAAATCAAAGAAAAAAATTCTTTGACTTTTCGAAGAAAACAATAGTTTAGAAACATCCCACGTACTTAACTAAACTTTCGGTCGGACCTAAAGCCAAGTGGTTGCCAAGCACTTTTAATGGCAGACAATTAAGTGAAGTAACAAATAATAAGTAGGTGAGATGCCATGTGGTAACCGTGCATGGTGAGGTGATTCCAAAATGGAGGTAATATTACATGTGATTTTTGATATATCCCAAACACATGCTGTGATTGAATTCGAAGGATGTTCGAAGCTTTAGACTATCAGCACTCCCAACTACGTCTCCAACCCACCATTAGGCGCTGCAAGGCCGTGGCCGTTGCGACTACTGGCGACTCTTCTATCTATATTTTGAGTTTCTTTGGTCTTGTGGGTCGTACTAATTAATTATTTTAATTGCCAATATTCCACAAAAACAAATACGGACTATATATAATATATTTTGCATATGGCGGTTCAATTTAAAATTTCTGCCTAAATTCCAATCACTAATGAGTTCATAAGCATGAGATCCATTTCTTGTCATCAGAATTAACAAACCATTTTGCTAATGGCCTGATCAGCATCAATTTCAATCAGTAACTCTTGTGCCCTTAGATCAACAGCTAGACAAGGGTTATCCCCAAGGCATTGAGTTTTAATTTAAGAAACGTATTATATCATCAAATTTATCACATTGAGCCAATCAAAGCTCATGGGCAGCAAGGTGTGGGAGAGGGGGTCAATTGACCATTCTTACCTTTTCTAAATTTTTCTTGTATTGTTTTATTTCAAACGTAACCCTCTTGATTTTTTTTTTTTTTTGTCACACTTATTTTCTTATTTTACCCCTTTCTCTTTTCTTTTTCTTCCTATATATAAATCTCACTTCCTTTTTATGTATTTTTTATTTTACCTTCTCCAAGTACACTGTAGCTTCCTCTCCCATATATATATATATATATATATGTAATCTTAGTTGTATGAGAAATTTTAGGAGTTAGTTTATGAAATTTTGTGTAGATCATGTACACAGTCCAAGCGCAAATTTCAATTCACATGAATTTCTAGGAAGATCGTATCAATAGGCACATTTGTTTATGAATCTCAAATGGTGTTATGCTTATTAGACAATGATTACACATTTTTTTTTATTTTTTAATTAACATTTTCTGGGTTGCAATTCAAGAACTTCATTAACTTTTTCTTTGAAGGGATCTCTTTGATACTCTAGACCTTTTAGAGTGAATGTCTAACTTTGCACTTGTTGAGGAATCACTTTTGGATGAGTAAGAGAACAACTTATTTACGCTGTGTTTGGGTGAGATATGCAAAAAAAAAAAAAAAAAAAAAGTGAAGGGATTTTTAGAATGATAGGATTTTCAAAGTAAAGATTTTTGAGTTGAGTTTTTCGAGTTCCCTTTTGAAAAGTTTGAATTTTTAAATAGAATTTTACAACTTCCTTATTCAAGAGATGGAATTTGGCAAAATTTGAGGTATGGAGATGGAATTTTTAGAACGTACCATGTGAGATGTATAATTTGGAGAAAGAAGTGGGAAGTGGGGAAGTCTACTTAGCATATATAGAGTAGGTTTTTGAGAATGGTAAATAAGTAATTTCCATTAAGAAAAGCCTATAGCACTTCTGGGAGTGCAAGAGACTTTGTGGGAGTGTAATAATTTATTTAGTTATATATTATACTCAAATAAATGATACGATATGATACTACTCAATAATTACGATGGCAACGAGAAAGGGATGTAGGTGTGAGATGTGTTGAAAAACTCGGCATGTTATTAATATAAAGAAAGCTATACCCTATACGTAATCATTCATGAATTGAGCAGGAGGCAAAGCCATGGAAGTGGCAACTACAATGCTCATCTCACTCATCATCTCAATCTCAGCCTTACTTGCTGCTGCTCTTTATTTCATCACCACCAAAATCAACCACTCTTCCATTAATCTTCCTCCGGGAAGCTTGGGATGGCCTCTTCTCGGGGAGACGCTTGAATACCTGAGAGCGGCTCAAGACGGAAAACCAGAGCGTCCTGTGGAAAAGAGAATGGACGAACACAAGTCGCCACCCGTCTTCAAGACATGGGTACTTGGGGAGCCCATCGCCGTCTTCTGTGGGCCTAAGGGCAACAAGTTTCTGTTCAGCAACGAGAACAAGCTGGTGGCCCAATGGTGGCCCACCCCCATGCAGAGGCTTTTCGGCTCGTGCCTGCTTACGGCCGTCGGCGATGAAGCCAAGCGTATGCGCAGGATGCTCATGACTTTTCTTAATCCCGATGCTTTGCTGCGCTACATCACCACTATGGATGTGGTGACGCACCACCATATCACTACCCACTGGCAAGGTTTGTTCCGTTCCTTAGCAACGTTTAACTTGCCTCTTCATGCAAATCTTCCTTACCCATAAAAAGGGGCGGAAAATGATAGAAATTGAAGAATACTAGCAGGCAGGACACGGTTCTGATGATCAAGTCCCTTCATTCTAGGGTTTAATTTCAAGTTTTCTTTTCAATTTTATAATAATTTGAATGGAAAATAAATATGAGGAGCGCTTAATAGTATTTCCCTCACTTTGGAAACTTTTCAACATCTAATCAAATCAAATAGAGATTGAATGGAAAATAAATATGAGGAGAGATTTTCTCCTTTAACTTGGGAATATAATAATAAAGAGTTTGAATAAATTTTGGGATACCACTACTTAATAGAAAGGTCAAATAAATTTTTTGTTTGTTTGTTTATTTATTTATTTATTTATTAGTACATATTGCTACATGCTACCTTATATATAGAAACGAATACTTAAAAGTTGAGGGAGCCACCTAAAAGTTGAGGGCCATGGCTCTGCCAACACCTCTATACGTGACTCTACAAATAATATAATTATTTAATGGCAGAGCCATGGCCCCCTCAACTTTTAGGTATTCGTTTCTATATATAAGGTAGCATACAGCCATATGTACTAATAAATAAATAGGTATTCGTTTCTTAGGTGGCCTCCTAACTAAGTTCTACGTTTAAATTTGGGGAAGATATTGCCAGAAAATAAAACGCTTCTTCTATAGTTCTAAATAGTTCATTGACTATTATGCCCTTTTGAAGTCAAAAAGGCAAAAACCATCATCTTTAATTTTCTGAGATTTTCGCTCTGCAAGGGATCTCGAACTTTTTCGATTGCCCCAATAGATGGGTTGTAGCGGAGAGTTTTCGAGCACTCTGCACCAGTTAGAAGGGCATCATCGGGAGCCACAAGGCATTGCATTGCAAGAGTGCAAGAGATCAGTTTGCCGGAATCGTTCCTTTGAGTTTGGGATTTTGATTCGTGGGAATTGCAGAGGCTTGCTGTCCTGGAGCTTTTGAATATGATAAGGAGATCTAGTTTGTTTCCCAATTGGTTGAAATACAATACTTTGGTTTCAAGTTTTGTATATGGGTACGGTTTGGTCTACTATGGGTATGCGTGTGTATATATTTGGGTTTTGGGTCTGCAATGGAAATCACAATGAATGCTGATAAATTTATGTCTTATGCAGAGGAGGTCTTCACCGGAAAAAATGGAATGTGCAGGTCGTAGCAGAAAGGGTTTTTTTTTTTTTTTTTTTTTCTAAAGCTGTTATGGGTGATATGACTGCATCGTTTAAGCAGAGCGAGGATGGGGGAAGTCAGGAAGAACTAGTGGTTTACGCCGGAAAAAATGGAGGTTGACTGGAGTTCGCCGACCATAGTAGGTTTTTTTTTGGGTAAACTGTTGTGGCTTATCGCCATCAACACAGGTGCTGTTGTTGTCGCAGCACCATTAAAGGGTTGCTTGGGCCATTTTCCGCTTTGATTATTATGAGATAAGGTTTTTCAAAAAGTGGATGAGGGTCTACGGGGAATAATGTTAAAAGTCAGTCGGCACAGTACAAGAGGCTTTTGCCATTTTGATTTCGAAGGGTATAATAGTCATTAAATTGTATAAGAACGTGGATGCAGTGTTTTAGTCTCTGGCAATACCATCACCCTTAAATTTATGAAGAAAAATTCATACTCATTTTTTGATATTAGAGGGTTAGGGATAAGTGTAGATTCTATCAATTGTCCAAAAAGATAAAAAATGATTGTTCAAAAATAATTGTGGTTACATTGCCTTTGAATTATTGTAATAATTCATTATCTTTGAAAAGTAACTACTTACATTTTTAATCTCTACTTACCATTCCAATGTGTTAGAAGGTAGGTCTTAAGTTCTACGAAATTTTTTTTATTTAAATTTATTTATTTATCAAACGAGGATATCACAAGTCATTAGGCACAGACTAATATCCTGTTATGCAAAAATCACCTGTAAACCTGTATATTCGATAATAAAAGAGTGGAGACTCAAATTAGAACTCATAATTCTTGAGCCTCAGTCTTTACTATACCCTCACGGGTTAGTCCTAATTAACTTCTACTCACAAGCGGCAAAAATAAAAAAAAAAAAGAGAAAAAGAAAAATCCTCAGTACGTTGCACTATTAATTTTTGAGTTTATTATAATTGAGGCCTCTGAATAAGACTATTAATATTCTAATTTTGGGCGTCATGGTGAAGGTAAAGAGGAGGTGAAGGTCTACCCAACCATGAAGCTCTACACCTTCGAATTGGCATGTCGCTTATTCATGAGCATGGAAGACCCACAACATATCTCAAGGATCGCTGCTCAATTCAACGTGTTCCTCAAAGGGTTCACTGAGTTCCCCATCAGCTTCCCTGGCACGAGATTCTATCGCGCAATGAAAGCAGCAAGTGCCATAAGGAAAGAGCTTCAAGTGATAGCCACACACAAGAGAGCGGCTTTGGAACAGGGGATAGTGTCACCTTCTCAGGACCTATTTTCCCATTTGCTCGCGACTTCTGATGAAAATGGGAGATTTTTGACTGAGGAGGAGATTGTAAATAATATTCTAATGCTGCTCTTTGCAGGTCATGATACTTCCAGCTCTGTCATAACTTTGGTCATGAAGTATCTTGGAGAATTGCCCCAAGTTTATGAAAAGGTGTTGACAGGTTAGTATCCCCTGTTTCATTTCATCATTTTCTGAGCCTACTCATATATATATATATATATATAGGGCTCTTAATTAATTTTTTTCTAGCCGATAACGTTGATCAGAGCAATTCATTGCAACATCATCTAATTTTGCTCAAGACTTGACCCTTACATTTTAACATGGATCGATCAGAGCATATTGTGTTGGTAATCAACTACAAGGAGGAAGTGCCAATGGCCTTGTGGCCATCAGGTTCTTAGTCAAAATGTACGCATAACCACTTGTATGTTTTTGCTCCTCATCCATTTCAATAGTTGTAGGAGTAGTTGATTACAAAGACGATATGATCGGCCACTAGTCTTGGATGAGCCAAACATAAATAGCTTTCTGACGATTCTGTAAATTGTATGCACTTGAATTGGAGCACCAGAGCAACTGCATATTGCATCCTCAAAAGGACATGGGGAACTGCTGCAATTGGAAGACATACAGAAGATGAGCTACTCTTGGAATGTCGTCTCTGAAGTTATGAGAATCTCACCCCCTGTAATCGGCGGTTTTAGGGAGTCCCTCGTAGATTTCACCTATGCGGGATATACTATTCCCAAAGGATGGAAGGTATGCTCCTTTAACAATGGCAATAAATTCTACTCTGTGATGATGCAATAGGAGAAATTAATGGGATAGGAATTTTGAAACAATTTTGAGAAGAAACCATGAAGAACAACTGCAATGAGTTGTCTCTTAATTTGAAGACATTCGATGAAAATCAGGGGTAGAGGAAGTAGTTCTTCTGAGACAGTAACTTAAAGTTCTTTTATTTCATGCAACATGCAGTTACATTGGAATGCTGCTTCAACACACAAGGATCCGAGTTTGTTCCCGAGTAAAGACGAGTTTGATGCTTCAAGATTCGAGGGATCGGGGCCAGCTCCATTTTCATATGTACCATTTGGAGGGGGACCTAGGATGTGTTTGGGAAAGGAGTTTGCTCGCTTAGAAATTCTTGTGTTTCTGCACAATGTGGTGAAGAGGTTCAAGTGGGATTTATTGATTCCTGACGAAAAAATCGGATACGATCCAATAGCTGCCCCAGCAAAAGGACTTCCAATTCGTCTCCAGCCACGAGAATCCAAAGCCTAATTAAGATGCTTAAGCCTTGTAGAAATATATATAAAATAAATCCAACATTTTCATGTTGGTCTTCTATATAATGGGATTGTATTTCCTATACATTTTCCTACTACTTTCACAATGTTATGACTTGTGGGGATTTTCATCACACGCACATATATAGTGGATTTTCTCGAATTTATATGCACGTGCGACACCGCTGATTTGATTTGACGTGGTGGTCTAAGAACATCTCCAGCCATGTGAGCTAAATTAGGTGTGCTATTGCTATTTTAGTACATGCTACAGTGCGAAATGCTATAATTTAGCACAATGTGCTCTAATGATGCAAATAAACGTAGTGTGTTATTTTTTGCCACAACTTCAACTCTTTCCACAGATTTAAGGTCTCGTAAGATAGTGAATGAGGTATATCGTGGATCAAATGCAATGTTGTTTGAGTGGGATGAATGAGTTAAAAAAAAAAAGGTATGTTTTCTGATTTTTTTTATTTTTTTATATATAAGATTTCAATATTATTTTTGAAAATATTGTATTTATTTATGGGCTGTTTAGTTACTGAGAAAATTTTGGAAGAAAAATGGAGTAAAAGAAGTTGTTGGTGTGTTTGGTTGTTAAGAAAGGGAGGAAAAGCTGACATGGTAAATATAGCAATAGCTCACCCTTGTGCCAAATATGGCACAAGGGTGAGCTATTGCTATATTTAGCATATGCATTTAACATACCATTGGAGCATCCCAACTTGTGCTAAATGATATAATATAGTAATAGCACACCATATAGCTTACCCTTGGAGATGCTCTAACAATATTTATTGGCCAAGTGTATGTGTGTGACTTATTATATACGGGAGGTTTTATCACACCGCTGATTCGATTTAGGAGCTACATATACTACCCCCACTAGGGGAGATACTGATGACGAGGACCTCATTTGGTAAAGCGAACCACCCACCACTTTTAGGATAAGCTGAAGCAGAATATATATTATATAATGTGAAAAGGGAACCAACCAAAAAAGTAGTAAGAAAAAAAGAAAGTGTTACAATGGTTTGGGTGTCGGGCTTAGTTGCAGCTCTAACACTCCTACTCCTCCTCCTTGCTTTTTACTTGCTCACTACCAAAATCAAAGCAAGAAAGTCTTCCCATATCAATCTACCTCCGGGAAGCTTGGGATGGCCTCTGGTGGGTGAGACGCTAAAACTTCTGCGAGCACAAAGAGATGGAAAACCAGAGGATTTCGTGGAGGAGAGAATGGCAAAACACGACTCGCGCGTCTTCAAGACTTCGCTACTGGGTGATCCCATGGCCGTCTTGTGCGGGCCTATGGGTAACAAGTTTCTGTTCGGCAACGAAACCAAGCTGGTCGCCCAATGGTGGCCCACCTCCGTCAGAAGGCTCTTCGGCCCATGCCTTATTAATCTCGTCGGCGATGAAGCCAAGCGCGTGCGTAAGATGCTTATGACTTTTCTTAATCCCGATGCCTTGGTCAGGTACATCACCACTATGGATGCCGTGACGAAGCACCATATCACGACCCACTGGCAAGGTATGTTATCTGCGCCACAACACTTCTAATGCTCATCACCTAGCCACGTGGCGTTCTTTCTTTTACTGCTTCCAACACCTCGCCCACCCATCTTCTCCATTTTTTCTCTTGATTACACTTAATTACCTTATATTTCAAATTTATCTATTCAAATTAAGAAAAGTTATTCTCTTCAATCCATTTCAAACCGTTTTCTTTTGAACCCCCCCCCCCCCCCCCTCCTCTCCCTCTCTCTCTCTCTCGATAGGGGGCTGTTTTCACAATAATTTCTAGCAATAGCATTACATACCTCCTTTTGTGCCAAGAAGGAGCGTAAAACTAATGGCAAACAACTTATCTATCTACCATAAGGAAAAAATGCTACATAGGGTTTAAAGATATGCCAAACTTAGAAGAGGTAAAATGTAATTTTTACTTTAAATCATAGTGCTATTATATATATATATAGTCTCTTTTTTAAGAGACTAACCAAACATAAATTCGTGTTAAGTCACTTTCAAAACTCTATTTGTGACTAGAATCTTGCAAAGCCAACTATTGGATTAGATTTACTTTATATGAAGAGTATGTATGATAAAAATCAAGTTGATCTGATATTAAAAACTGTTTCATCCATAAATGTCCAAAATAAGTGATTGTTATTGAATAAAAAATTGTGAGTTTTGGATCGAATAGTAATCAATCTTGGATCAACTTGATATTTGGCATGCATTACTTACATAATAAGGCTATTTAATCCAACAGTTGGTTTCGCAAAATTCAAGTCACAAGTAGAGTTTTGGAAGGTGACCTAATACAAAGTTAGATTAGGTTGACTTCATAAGAAGGGGACTCACACACACACACACACATATATACGATTATGTTCCTTATCAGCACGTGTTGATATAAGTTATATCAGCACCATACATTAAGGGTTGTACCCTTTGCATTGGTGCCAAAATACTTTATATCCCACTAATGCACAAGGTATAACTCCCAATGTATGGTACTGATATAAGTTATATATATCAGCACGTACTTATCTGATCATCATTATATATATATATAATATATAATAAATCTTAGTTGAAGTAGTAAGATTCCAGTTGGCATGACAATCTTGCGATGACAAACAATAAAAGGAAAAATACTGCATGTGCTACATAGCTTCGCTCTTTAATTTGTAGCAGTACACTCGAATTCTGAATCTCATTCTGCTATATTTTCCACCTGTAATGGAGCCAATTAACACTTGTCACTGCTAGCTAGTTACGCCATTGAGAAATAGTAATAAATCTTGTCACTGTGAAGGTAAGGAGGAGGTGAAGGTGTACCCGACCATCAAGTTGTATACCTTTGAATTGGCATGTCGCCTATTCATGAGCATCGAAGACCCGGAACATATATCAAAGCTTGCTGCTCTGTTCAATGTGTTCCTCAAAGGGGTCATTGGGATCCCTCTCAACTTCCCCGGGACCAGATTCTACAGTGCAATGAGGGCTGCAAGTGCTATAAGGAAAGAGCTTCAAGGGATAGCTAGACAGAAGAGAGTGGCTTTGGAACACAAGGCTGTGTCACCTTCGCAAGACCTATTATCGCATTTGCTTGCGACTGCCGACGAAAATGGGAGGTTTATGAGTGAGGAGGAGATTATAAATAATTTACTAACACTACTCTTTGCAGGTCATGATACTTCTAGCTCTGTCATAACAATGCTTATGAAGTATCTTGAAGAATTGCCTCAAGTTTACGAAAAGGTGTTGGCAGGTTTGTGTCTCCATATATCTTGATCTCCTCTTTCATTTCATAATTATGTCCTGCATGCATGAGCCTAGTATATAAATTACAAATATAATTGGTGGATCTTGGGTGATCGAGTTAAAGATAAATGTACGTGTGATTACCGAGAACAGAGCAAATGGATATTGCATCTTCAAAAGGAGCAGGAGAGACTGCTGCAATGGGAAGACATACAGAAGATGAGGTACTCGTGGAATGTTGTCTCTGAAGTTATGCGAATCTCACCACCCGTACCCGGTGGCTTTTAGAGAGGCCCTTGTAGATTTCACCTACGCTGGTTGTACCATTCCCAAGGGATGGAAGGTACGTTTAATGATAGCTATATCAATGAATTGCATAACTGCATGTACCATATATGTAATTAATTAATGATGCATCAAGTGTTGATTTCTTAAACACTTCTCTTCCTTTTTGTAAAAGTAAATAAATTGATCTATCAGAAAATATTTTCAAAAACTTTCCAAACATTTGTCAATTTTTAATTGCAATCTCCAGGGTTTCTACTTTCTAGGTCTGAATAATTGGACTTATTAGGATAAAACTGGAAAATTCAATGATTTTGAAACAATTTTGGCTACAATTGGAACTAGGCTGAATAAGGGTTTGTAAAGAATGAACTAATTAGGAGGAATTAGTTGTTTGATCTTCCTAGAATTGTGAAAATGCATCCCAGGTGTTCTAACTCTTCATCTTTCAATTCAATCAACAGTTATATTGGAGTGCTGCTGCGACACATAAGGATCCAAATTTGTTCCCAAGCAAAGAAAAATTTGATCCTTCGAGATTTGAGGGAGATGGACAGCCTCCATTTTCATATGTTCCATTTGGAGGAGGACCTAGGATGTGTTTGGGAAAGGAATTTGCTCGCTTGGAAATTCTTGTGTTTCTGCACAATGTAGTGAAGGGGTTCAAGTGGGATTTGCTGATTCCTGATGAGAAAATCGAATACGATCCAATGCCTACCCCAGTAAGAGGACTTCCAATTCGTCTTCAACCAAGACAATCCAAGGCCTAATATGTTTGCCTCTTATGCATAATGAGCCCAAGTGTGTACGTTTATATATATGGGGTAGTGCATGTAGGATGTCATTTACTATTACCTTTAGAACTAAGCTTTGTATGCATGTCATATACATTTTCTAATGAATCCAGAGATGCAAGGATGATATATATATATATATATATATATATATATATATATGCAAACGTGCACACATGAAAAATCAAGTAAGGTTTTAGAGAAATGTAATTGATCTATAGCGTTTGTCTTTTCTGTGTGGGATATAAGACCATTAGAATTGATTATATGCCCCATGTCTCATTGCTTTTATTTATGAGCGAGATTTATAAGAAAAAAACTTGTACATAGCAAATAATTTTTTTTATTTTTTATTTTTTATTTTTTAAAAAAGAACACACTAAGTTGGCTGGTTGTTTTATTTGTCTCGAGTAAATTTACGAGGCATACATGTTGGAGTGGAGTATGGAGCGAGACATCAAATAATTAAAACCAAGGGTAAATTACCTTTATACCCCGTTTATTTTTCTAATAAAATGGTTGATTTATTTTCCTAATTAGTAAGGGGCTACAATGTAATTTTATAAGGGAGGGGTGCATCTGTAATTATTGGGTATCAGAGGGGGGTGTAAATGCAATTGTATTAAAGGGTATTTGCGTAGTTTTATATAGGCTCTCGTTAATACCGTTGAGCATACACATGGCAAGTTGAATACTTTCCTTCATAGAAGGGGGCGGGTGCTAACTGCTAATCCTAATTCATAATAATAAGTCCAGTAATGGCAATGGCAATGCTTGGGGCTCAGCCTCAACAGTTGCGATCGTAACCCTTCTTTTTGTTGCTCTTTGCTTCATCATCACTACCAAAATCAAAGCAAGAAAGTCTTCCATTAACTTGGACGAAACCCTAGAATTTACGAGAGTTAGAAGGGGTGGAAAACCGGAGGATTTTGTGAAGGAGAGAATGGAAAACAACTGACATAAGATAAGAATAAAAAATAGATCCATTAATGATGTCTATCCATTCAAGGAGTTCTTATTTAACTTAATTGTGACTGATAATTGCAATCAAATCAACCAAAGAGCAAAACATAAGAAGCAAGATAAAAATAAAAAACAAAAAATTGACATGGAAAAGAGGTG
This sequence comes from Liquidambar formosana, assembly GCA_039720395.1. NCBI lineage: Eukaryota > Viridiplantae > Streptophyta > Magnoliopsida > Saxifragales > Altingiaceae > Liquidambar > Liquidambar formosana. The sequence goes on from CM077831.1 coordinate 35,296,948, forward strand.
CGTCTCAAACCAGACTATATTGCTTATATCAGAGTGCACAGGCTTCAGATCACAGCCCGTTTCCACAAGCCTCAAAAGAACATCCTTGACCACCTGTTCTCTCAGCACCTGTAAGGAAACACCAAATGCTAACTTAATGTAAAGATGCAACAGATCAAAATAAAGGAAAGGATTATAATGCATTCCTAGATGTACGATGGATCACATGCATCCACCCCCAACACAAACACACGCGTGTGTGGATGCATACAAAGCTTATAACGCATTACCAGATGAATCGCATCATATCTCACCCCAACAGGCATCAAGAAGGAACTAACACAAAGAGCAAGGAACGGGTATCATAACATACATCAGATTGCCGTTAAGTGCAGATATTCCTCAATAATGTCACCAGCACTCTCAAAAACTTGAAGCAACAGCAGCATGGACCTCATCGCCACCATCTTGTCCTTGAGCATCGGAGATAACGTCCTACGTTGAACAGCTGCCATTGAATTGAGCTCATTGATTAGTGATGTGATTTCATAGTTGATGCATTGGGAGAGTGTCATGGTTCCAAGTGAACCAGAGCCATCTTTGCTTGGAAATGCGATAGGACCAAGAACCTGATCCCGAGCCACCATCAACAGGACGGCCAACTCAATGGGTTTTCCTTCCTTTGCGTAATGGTAAGTTAGCCGCTCAGCCTCCTTGGTACTCCAATCACATAGTTGATGCATTGGGAGAGTGTCACGGTTCCAAGTGAACCAGAACCATCTTTGCTTGGAAATGCGATAGGACCAAGAACCTGATCCCGAGCCACCATCAACAGGACGGCCAACTTAATGGGTTTTCCTTCCTTTGCATAATGGTAAGTTAGCCGCTCAGCCTCCTTGGTACTCCAATCACATAGTTGATGCATTGGGAGAGTGACACGGTTCCAAGTGAACCAGAACCATCTTTGCTTAGAAATGCGATAGGACCGAGAGCCTGATCCCGAGCCACCATCAACAGGACGGCCAACTCAATGGGTTTTCCTTCCTTTGCATAATGGTAAGTTTGCCGCTCAGCCTCCTTGGCACTCCACGCCAGCAACCTAACAGTCTCTAATGCATCCTTCTGCCACAAGTACAAGTGAATAAAAATAAGCGGGGCCCTTATAACATTGTTCCCCTACTTCAACCTCAAACATTTGTCTACTTGAAGGAATTACTGTACAATAACAAATACTCCGTAGTAATACGAATCAATTGTGGAAGGCAAAGTATTGTTATCAAGTCAAAGATAGAGCGTCCTACCTGGAGTCCAATGCTGGAGATTTTTATGATTACTGCACCATGAATGAATACAGCAGCACACATGCATTATTAAGCAAAGGATCAAACCAAAACCAAGAGCAGCAGCAGCAGCTATATTAATTGGTAGTGAAAAAAAATATGAAATGGACCTGGCTGCCCATTGTACTGGTCAAAGCCATTTATTTGGATACCAATTCGAGCTCCACGGAGAAGACTAAGCGAGGATTTAAATACTTAGACACAAGATGAATGGGGTCAGGTAAAAGCGGGCGATTAAGGTCCACTCCTAGAGGCACGTCGCCTTGCAACAATAAGAAGCCACAATTTACGGAGCCAGCGAAACAGATCCAGAGCAAAAAATGGGATGGGTAAGCAACAAATGAAGCAAGCACAACATACTTGTGGGGTTTTTTTTTTTTGAAAAAATTAAATTTTTATTACAGGAAAGAAAATAAAATAAAGAAAAAGACAATAAATGATAGGTCTAGATTTGGTCATTTCTAGCTCGCAGGGAGGAACATACTTATGGGTTGTTCATGAGTGAGACGGACTCATCCCTTGTATCAAACACAACGAAATGCTTAGCCTCAACATCGATCGAACTGCATTTGCTTGAGATACTCAGGATCCTAAATAAAAGAAAGAAGACGAAGACAAGTGAAGATTGGAATGAATTCTTACATTTTAAGAATAAGATTTGAGTTTGAATGCATACCACATCCCCCATCTCTCAAAATCCAATATGCCTACACCGCACCAAGTTTTCAAAGCCGATTAGGGAGAAAGAAGCAATCGCACAAGTCTATGAATAAGATTGAAAGAGAGGAGATCGAGACCCAATAGCCTATTGCTGCCTACTTGAAGATTTTGAACAAATCACACTCACGGATCCACTGCCCCAAACAAAAGCCCTAGACGTACAATGGGATGATGTGCCCTCGCCCCCCCTCCTTTTCTTTCATGCTAAAAATGACTCGGCCGGTTCAAACAAACACCAAACGGTTCCATTAGGCCGCCGAATGAGCCTTCGCCTGGAAAGTCGGTCATCCCTTTGAAAAAAAATAAAATAATAGTATGCAAAGAACAGCAACCGGTTGGATAAGACCCCAGATTAGGCATTTTCTTTCATTTCCTTCTCTCATTTATTTTTTTTTTCTTCTCCCATTAGCTATGCTCTCTATTTTAAATTGAGATGTCATTTTAACATTAGTTCAAGAAATTAATTTCAAATCAAATGAGGATTCTTCGGATTTAAGATAACCCGAATGTTTCTTTAACACTAGAGATGGGCCTAAAATTCTAATTCTGATCCATTGCCATCTTAAATTCACCATAATCTTGCCATGTCAGTCTATAGATTAGTGAAGGAGTCGAACTAGAATGGCCGAAAAAGAAAATAAAGTTGTGACAATTTTTTTATTTACAACAATGCTTGATGAAACTTAAATCAGTAATTGTGAAGGTCCACACATGACTGTCGTGCATACTTTTACACAACTTCATGATGAACCAATTGATCACAATGGTAATATGTCCATTTTATTTTATTATTTATATTTTGGTTTTAATATTTAAGGTAAATTGCACTTAAGGGTCTAGAGATTGAGCCATGTTTCACTTAAGGGTTCCAAATTTCAATTGCGTCAATTTAGTACTCAAAGTAGTAGTTTGGTTTCAATTTAGGGTCTACCGTTAGAAACGACTTGTTGACCAAACAGAATTACTCCTATAATTTGCACATGCAATGCATGTTACTAAATTTAAATAACATTATTTCCATTTTATCCTTTATGGTATAAAAACCCTATTTCACCCTCCTTATTAGCCTCTATATTCTTAACTTTTACTAGATCTGGATCTCTCCTTTCTCTCTCTCTCTCTCTCTCTCTCTCACACACACACACATCAAATCACAAATGGAGGTATTTCTAATCCATTACCACAAAATTACATAATACAAGCACCCATGTATAGTATCTAATAACATATCATTTCAAAAATATTGATTAGTCACTCTAATATGATCAACCACTACTGAAAAAATGCATATTTAAGCTCTTGCTTCAAAAGTCAAAGTTGATCAAACTATGGTCAAAGTAGTCAACCAAGGATTATACATGATAGAGCTCATCAAGACGAATTTGCCTATCAAATATGGGGTCGATCGGGTTACCCTAAGGTCTTCAAAAGCATTAGTACATGATAGGTGTGGGTAAGTGCACCCACATTGGATTATAATTTCATACTCCTCTTCAACCTCCAGGGTTGCCTCTGAGATTTTTTTGGTTTTGAGTTTGTTTTGAGCCAACTTCTCTCTAACTTATCTCACTCATCTCTTGGCCAAATCAAGTGATTCAAAAGTCATTTTAAAGCTTGTTCAGCCCTCTACAAGATTATATAAATGGTTTATACAAAAGTTCATAAAAACACATGCGTTTTATAACCCAAAAATGGTTCGGTTTCACAACCCAAAAATCTGTAATTTTTCAAAATATTAAGTTATATTCATTTTCCTTCAAATAAAAGGTTACCAACAAGTTCCTTGACCCCAAAAACATAGAATAAGGTCATCAAGTTCGAAGATATCTCAAGAAAATAAAATTTTCTACATAGTATGTATGTGTGTGTATATATATATATATCCAGTAAAATTTTCCTCCCCTACTTACGGCGGGGTTTCCATATTCTCATCTTTCCAATCTGTCAAATTCGATTCGTTCACCGACTGGTTATCCTGGCTTGACTCTTCGTTGGTGGCCGGTTTCCCAACAGAATATTCCGGCGGGATTTGTAGCACGGGCCAGCTTCTCGAACTGTTGAGAAGAAAGGAGACTTTTATTCAAAATGACGGCTTTTTTTAGGGGGATAGTAAGGTAATTTCAACATTTCTATTAACACCGTTTGTATTTTTTGTCAACATTAAAGTTGGGTACCAAATTGACGCAATTGAAATTCGGAACCTTTAAGTGAATCATGGCCCAAACTCTGAACCTTAAGTGTAATTGACCCTAATATTTCCCATATCAAATCTATTCTTTATGGAGTGTTCAAATTTTTATTTCTATAATGTCTAATATATATGTTATAGATAGGCGACTCTCTTCCAATCTGGGATGTCGGACAGGAATTCCTGTTTAGACTTCCATTTCAAGCTTGTCGGATTAGGAACACTTAAATCATTAATCCACTTAGATCCTGATCCAACGACTTGAAATAAAAGCCCAGACGAGAGTTCCAATCTTAGAAATTTTTTATGTTATGGGATTGACTTTGGTGTTGTGCATAACACGGTGTTGCGCACATGCAAAGGTTAGTGATTTGGTGTATTGCCAATCGTGTTGTTCATAATTAATTACTACATTTATTATCCATAACATGGTTGACAACACACAAATTCTTACGTATGATTTGAGCTATCATGCCAAGCCATAATTGCTGTGAATAAGTGTATGTGTACTTGGGATGCAAGCATCATCAATCCTCCAAATTGAGAGGTAAAAAATGGGGAAATCTGGATATTCAAAGGAAAATTCAGACATGTCTTCTTTATTTTAACATTAACAGATTGCGTAGCGCGACCTGCTCCTTTATGTCTGCCAAATGCTACACTACAAAATACAAATTAATCATACCGTGTAGACTAGGCAAAGTCTTGCTAAAATAAATAAATAAATAAATAAATAAATATATCTATATATATATATATATATATATATAGATATAATATATATATATATAGATATATTTATTTATTTATTTATTTATTTTAGCAAAGTCATATATATATATATATTTATTTATTTATTTATTTATTTATTTTAGCAAAGTCATATATATATATTTTAATACTTTTCAGCCGCAAGGGAACGACAAGGCCAACGATTACTGGGGCATCATCACATAGACGTACTCTCTCTCTTTTTTTCATTTTTTCTTTTTTTAAAGGTTAAATTACGTTAAGACTCCTTTACAATTTGACAATTACAAATACAGTTTCTCACATTTCTAAAATTACATTAAGATCTTTTACTTTACAAAATAAACTATAAAAAAAACTCATCTCTCTAAACTCCGTCCATTAATCCTTCAAATCACTCTCATCTTTTTTCAAAATACCCTAACTACCCTTATTGGATGACATCTTTCATGTTAAATGTATATAACTCATCAGTTTTAATTTTTTTTAATTGATAAATAATTAATAAATAAATAATTGAAAGATATATATATATATATATATATATATATATATATAAAAGAAAAATGCAAAAATGTTTAAATTTTATGTCCAATTGATGTGATAGCCGTCAGATTTGCTCATTGAAACAATTATCTATTTAATTAAATTTTTAATTGATGTGAAAAAAAAAATGATTTGCCAACTTGCCACCTCATTTGCTACCTTGTGCATCCCCATTGTAATAATTCTTTTAATTTATTTCTACATATGAGTAATGCTACATAGCCCCCCACCCCCTTTTTTTTTTTTTATCCAAATTTACTTACTCAAATGAGGTAGCAACTTGGCAAATCAATTTTTATTTTTTATTTTTTTATTGCAAATCAATTAAAAATTTAATTAAATAAATAATTGTTTCTGATGAGCAAATCTAACAGTTGTCATATTTGTTGGACATAAAATTTAAAATTTTTAGCATTTTTCTTATATATATATATATATATTCTTTTAGTCGTTTATCAATAATAATGAAAAAATTCAAAAGTGTTGGATGAACGTGTTGGACTAGTGAGTTATATACATTTAACATGAAAGTTATCAGTCCAAAAGGGTAGTTAGGGTATTTTGAAAAAATTTGTACATGATTTAACTGATTAATGGACAGAAATTAGAGGGAGGGGTTTCTTTATAGTTTATTTTGTAAAGTAAAAGATGTTGGTGTAATTTTAAAAACACGAGGGAGTCTATCTGTTATAGTCAGATTCTAGAGAAGGTCTTAATATAATTTACCCTTCTTTTTTTCTTTTTTCCTTTTTTGGCTGCGAAGAACATAACCCTTAGACGTACTCTACTTGATACAAGTGAAAACAAGTGTGAAAGGATGTTAATTCGTTGACTAGAAATCTTCAGATGCCAGTGTGAGCTCAATAATATAAAAATGAAAAGATAAAGGAGATCGAAAAATGGAGTAAACTAAATATAATAAGCAAAAATGAATGCAACTTGCTTAAAATTTGAACATGATTTAATGGATTAATAGACGGAAGTTAGACGAGAGGAGTCCTTTTATAGTTTATTTTGTAAAGTAAAAGATGTTAGTGTAATTTCAAAAACATGAGAGAGTTTAGCTATAATAGTTAGATTCTAGAGACGGTCTTAATGTAATTTACCCTTTTCTTCTTCTTCTTCTCCCCTTTTCTTTTCTTTTTTTCTTTTTTTGCTGCGAAGTACATAACCCTTAGACGTAACACAAATGAAAACAAGTGTGAAAGAATGTTAATTCGTTGACTAGAAATCTTCAAATGCCAACGTGAGCTCAATTATATAAAAATGAAAAGAAAGAAGAGAAAAATGGAGTAAATTAAATATAATAAGCAAAAATGAATGCAACTTGCTTCTTGAGGGTTACAGGGTAGGTATGATAATGCCCAGTGGCAGATGCAGGAATTTATCTTAGGGGGCGACTTTATTTGGATAAAATAATGTATATATTAAACCAAAAAATGGCATAACCTAAGGACAGGAGACATAGCTTGAGTAAAACATGGGTAAGAAATATAGGATGATGATCAGGTAAGCACGTGCTGATATATCTTATATCAAAACATACATTGGGAGTTGTACCTTATGCATTAGTGAGATGTGAGGTGCATTGAATCAATGCAAGGGGTACAACCCCCAATGCATAATGCTGATGTAACTTATATCAGCACGATCACCTCTGAAGAAATATATATATATAAAAGGGAAAAAAAGGAAAGAGAAAAGAGTAGATGGATCAATTATAAAATCAGAGGGGTCAAAAATATATTTTAAAGGGGACAAAAATATACTTTAGAGGGGGGCATATTTAAAAATATAAGTAAATATGTATACTAAAAAAAAATTTCTAATGAGTGAAGGGTTCAACTACCTCCCCTGGCAACTCCCCTCCCTCCGCCCCTGGTAATGCCCATTATTTATAGAAAAGCAAAAATAGAAGGGAGCATATTTAAAAATATAAGTAAATATGTATACTAAAAAAAAAATTTCTAATGAGTGAGGGGGTTCAACTGCCTCTTCTGGCACCCCCCCTCCCTCCGCCCCTCGTAATGCCCATTATTTATAGAAAAGCAAAAATAGAGGGGAGCATATTTAAAAATATAAGTAAATATGTATACCAAAAAAAAAATTTCTAATGAGTGAGGGGGTTCAACTGCCTCCTCTGGCACCCCCCTCCCTCCGCCCCTGGTAATGCCCATTATTTATAGAAAAGCAAAAATATATTTTAAAGGGGTCAAAAATATATTTTAGAGGGGAGAATATTTAAAAATATAAGTAAATATGTATACTAAAAAAAAAAAAAAAATTCTAATCAGTGAGGGGTTCAACTGCCTTCCCTGGCACCCCCCCTCCCTCCGCCCCTACTGATGCCCCATTATTTATAGAAAAGCAACAAGTTGCTTCTTCAACGATCTGCAACTTCCAACATACTAACATTATTCATCCATGGAGTTTCCTATCTTCATAGCTTCACTCTTTCTTCTCTTTCTTTATTTCATCGCTAAAACGCTCAAACCCAGGAACCGCCTTCTTCCTCCAGGAAGCTTGGGATGGCCACTCATCGGCGAAACTCCAGATTTTCTTCGAGCAGGCCAAAACGGCGAACCCCACAAGTTCATAAGGGAGAGAATGGATAAACACGACTCCCGAGTGTTCAAGACGTCGCTGCTCGGAGAGCCCATGGCCGTGTTCTGTGGGCAGGAAACAAGTTCCTGTTTGGCAACGAGAATAAGCTGGTCTCCGTGTGGTGGCCCGGCTCTGTGCGGAAGCTCTTCCGGTCGAGTTTGGTCACGGCAACTGGTGATGAAGCCAAGAGGATGAGGAGGATGCTCATGACTTTTCTTAATCCAGATGCCCTCAGGAGTTACGTAGAAAGAATGGAGATTGTCACTCAACAACATATCAGCACTCATTGGGATGGTAGGTAACTTGAAAGAGTTCCTGTAATCCTGTTCCTGTACAGTGTACACACACCTCCATCATCTCTCTGTTTAATTTTCCACCCATTTTTCTCAATTTCTTAATCATCGTCTTGCCTTCAAAATTCTTCAATCTTAAATTTTTTTACCAGTCGTACTAAATCATTACTATACTATAATCGTGTAAATTATAAAGGTAAAGAAGAGGTGCGAGTCTTCCCCATTGTCAAGTTGTACACATTTGAATTGGCTTGTCGCCTATTTACAAGCATTGATGACCCAAGCCACATTTCAAAGCTTGCTGCTCAATTCAATGTGTTTCTCAAAGGGGTCATCGATCTACCCATCAACTTGCCTGGCACGACATTTTACCATGCAATGAGAGCCGCGAATGCAATTAGGGAAGAGCTTCAAGTGATTGCTACGCAAAGAAGAGTGGATTTGGAAGAGAAGAAGGCATCACCCAAGCAAGATCTTCTATCACATTTACTTGCAACTGCGGACGCAAGTGGGAAGTTTTTGACTGAGATGGAGATCATTGACAACATACTGCTACTGCTCTTTGCTGGCCATGATACTACAAGATCTGCCATAACGTTGCTAATGAGGTATCTCGGAGACTTGCCCCAAGTGTATGAAAAGGTGCTAAAAGGTCAGTAAGCTCTCCAACATGATGGCTCTGTTTTTGCCATTATACTCCTAGGATTATACCGCATGGCTAAAATTTTAAATTGATCTTCCACTACAATTACACATGAATATCTGACTTTGCGCTTGGTCTTCTGGCCAATAAGTCAGCAGACAACAAAAAAGAACTTGGTTTCTTGCGCGCAACTGATACTTGTAAGATTCGTACGTCTTTTCATTAATTTTCTTTTCTTTTTTGAGCTACCAAGTAGCTAGAGCGTAGTAGATTATTACAACAAAGATGATCCAATATTACTGAATAATTTAGACAAAGTTTACTGATAATAATTTGATTGTATTTTGGTACCAGAGCAAATCGATATTGCAATGTCTAAAGAACCCGGGGAGCTGTTGCAATGGGAGGACATACAAAAGATGAGGTATTCATGGAGTGTGGTGTCAGAAGTTATGAGACTATCACCACCTGCAAGCGGCGCGTTTAGAGAGGCCCTAACTGATATCACCTATGCAGGCTATACTATTCCCAGAGGATGGAAGGTACTGTCATTGTATTGTATCCCATTTAAGTTAATTTTAGCAGTGGCTGGTTTCATAAAATAATCAGAAATTTGATAAGGTCAGCTCTGAATTTATATTAATTTGTTATAGAAAATTAAAATTTGAAATAATTAAAATAATTAAAATAAATTGTCTTTCAGTCATTTTTGTGCTCATGCCCAAAAAATTGAGCTTAAACCTTACTTGGGCAAATCCCCCGGGGACAAGTCTTGCAACAGAAAACTTGGATCTTTTATCATGAAAAGTTCTTATTTGCAAAAGTTCCTTCTAAATGTAGTGTAGAATTTGTCAACAACTCATTTTCTTGCTTCATGTGCCAGTTATACTGGAGTACTGGTTCAACACAAAGGGATCAGACTTTCTTCCAAAATCCAGAAGAGTTTGATGCATCGAGGTTTGAAGGAGCAGGACCAACCTCATATTCATATGTTCCATTTGGTGGGGGACCTAGGATGTGTCCGGGGCAAGAGTTTGCTAGGTTGCAAATACTTGTGTTTCTGCACAATATGGTGAAAAGGTTCAGATGGGATTTATTGATTCCTGATGAAAACTTTGGATACAATCCCATGCTCGCACCATCCAAAGGACTTCCAATTCGTCTTCGACCCCACAAATTCGAGGCCTAAGATGTTCCAATTGTACTATGAGACAGATAAAATTGTTATTAACATAGTTTACCTTATTATGATTGTAACTCACTACAATTTTTGGAAAAGATAATGCAAATCATATGGAATTCATTGATTTTTTTTTTTCTCTACACTGTAATCCATTACAGGTACTTTTGTTTTCCTCCTAAACTTGCTATAGTCTTGCCACGTTAGTCTATACTTTATCCAGCCATATACTGTTAACTTTTGAAACTATTAAAACATGTTCGGTATGATCATAAAAACTCATAGTAAGTGTATGTAAAATGTTGTGTGTGCATGTTGTTGCATGTGTTCCAAGCATCGAATCTAGCTAATCAACCTGTCATTATAATAAAAAATAGAAAACTAGATAGTCAAGGTAGGAAAAATGAGACATTTCTTTCTTTTAAGTTTCCTCAATCTTTATGTCATGAAAATTACAGATAATAGACTCTAGTTGGAGAAACAATTGAAAATAATCTACCACCCATTGAAAAATATTTTGACCTTCTTCTTTCAAAAATCATTTTGAACTAAAGCTATAAACAAATTAAACAAGAGAAACTTGTTTTAATTACCAGATGGCTTGGCCAATCCCCAGTGTCACGAATGCTGTAAGCTTGAATGCAATTACCAAGTCAAGTCTTCAACTTGTGAAACGAATCATTGCTCTAGTTCTTGTTGAATATGCCAAACAGAGATTTAATGGCATTAATGGCATTCTCGTTGATGAATGATTCATCAAACCTTTTCATAAGAGGCTCAAATTGACCAGATTCTCTTATATTGGCTAGGTCAGGATCTGTCCGGATTCTCTGTGACAGGGGCAGCAATTTAAATGCTTTGTAAAAATTATATGTTTAAAATAAATCAGGGTACTTCACATTGCTCTCTTGATTACCTTAAAATTTTCATATCCTGCTTCCAATGCATCTTCAAGTGCAGAGAGTCCAGCTTGTATCTGTTGAGAAAAAATGAATGACAATGAATGGCTTTCAAGCAAATTAAATTTTACATAAAAAATTTAATTGCTTGAGTAACAGAAAAATGATAATATTCCTTTATCAACTACCATAATATGCACCAGAAGTAGCATAAACTATGTTCAGGTCAGCTCAGGATCGGATGAAATTGATAGTTGGGCCACATTAGAGATGGCATATCAAGAAAACTAAAATGGTCAACTCTAGCCCAGAAAAAATAGGGCAGATTGAGGTTTTGCCAATGTTTAATCAGGTTTGGGTACACAACAGACCCGAACCTGAAAAACCTAGGCAAGAAGGTGAAATAAGTGAAAGTTTTCCAGCTCTACCAATTCTAATATTAAATAGTAAAACTTCTCACAAAAACTAGAAGAATACCTGATTAAGCTTAGAGTAACAACATGCAACATTATAACTTGCTACCGAAGCTTCATTTGGATCTGGTTTTGATCCCAATACTGATTCAAATCTCTCTAGTGCTTCTTCATATTTGCCGCTCCTGTATTAATAATCGCAGAAAAAATGAAAACATTAGCTGTTAAGACAATCAGAATCTACAATTACCTGCAATTCATAAAATTACGACACATCAAAGTGCCTTGAAAGATGCATGATAACCACCAAAGGCATCTCAGGTCTTTATAGAGAAGAAACTCTTGGTCATGGAGAAAATCTGGACTCCTACAATATCCTTTGAGGCCCATAGTTATGAAAACTGAATTCCATTGGCACAACCAAAGAAAGTTATAGGTTCAGGATTTTACAACATATAATGCTGTGGCTCATCTTATTGATGAAGGGATAAAAAGAGTACAATAACACCCCCCCCCCCCCACCCCAAACAAAAAATTAAAAACATAAAATCTGAGAAATATCAAGTCTAATTTTCAGGGCTTACTTGTAAAGCTGCAGCCCTTCACGCAGGTCCATTTCTCTGAGCTCCTTCTGCTCCTTCTTCCTCATGTAATTTTGCATCTGGGATCAATTGCAAGTTTCAGACACTAGGTTGGTGTTTCACTCCTACAAAATTTTCCTCACAAAAAAAGAAGCAAAGGAAACTTACTTGGATTTCCCTCACTCTGTTACTAATTACACCAGAGTTCCTCTCAGCTCTGATGATCTCCTTTTCTGTTAACTCGCCCGTGCTATCCATCTTTCCTGGAAAACATGTGAAATATTCTCAATTTCAAACTGTGATGCAAAATTTAAAGAGATATCAAAATATAAATTAGGGATGAGAATGATATCTAAATTTCAAACAAGACGCCATTTCAAATTTTCTATGACTCAAATTTGAGTCAGCTGTTTTTCCACTGCTCTTGCAAGGTAAATTGAAGATCACCGAACAGAAAAACCAGAATGGGTGACAAACTAACCGTATCTCTTCTGCATTTTCATGAGTAATGGGCCAACTCTCTGGCGAATGGTGTACATTGTCCTCCCATATTCAGCAGCAGGCCATATTTCCGTCCCAAACACTGCACTGCATATTTAAATTTTCTTGGTCACATTCTCGAGCCTCAACCATTTATTCATTGAGGCATAAACAAAATATATAGAGTTTTAATCTTAAAAAAAAAAAGGGTTAATAACGTAACATAAAAAGGATAAACTCATATGGAAAGAATGTCTTCTTCTTTTTTCTTTTTTTTCCAATAAAAAATATCTAACCAACAAGAAACCTGTAAATGCCTCTAAAATCCTACATATACTAACAACTGGTGGCAGATTGGTGAATAGTGCTAGGAGATATTTCCAATGAAACAAATTCTCCAGAAGAACTGTAATACCAACAGCTGGTGAATAGTGCTAGGAGATATTTCCAATGAAACAAATTCTCCAGAAGAACTGTAATACCAACAGCTCAAACCGTTAAATTATTTCCAACTCAATTAGTTGGGGTCAGCCACAGGATCCTCATATGCCATTCTGCACTATGAAGGACCATATCTTCCTTTAAATCAAAGATCTCATCTCTTCTAACTGCATTGAATTGAGTTCTTTTTGGCCATCCTTTCATCCTTGTAGCAAATTTTTTTTTTCTTTTAATTCCTAAGTACTGGTGCGGTTTCTAGTCTTCATTGCACATGACTAAACCATCTAAGATAATTTTCTCTCTTCTTGTTCATCATAAGTACAAACTGTATTCTACTGACTGAGATATACCATAAAGGCCATACCATGGCTGGCCTAGTAATCGTATTATTAGCATCTGTTGACTACCCGTTAGTCATTCTGAAGACTAAAAACTCAGAAATTCTCCAAAAATAAATAGTAATAATAAGTTTCCGAAAAAATGTTAATCCACCTTGAAAACAGCAAGACCCAAAATTTTCTGGAATAATAAAAAGATGAACTTTGACATAAATTGGCAGAGAAATTAGGGGAAATTATAAGGGAAAAAAAGAAAGCCAAAATCCAAGAAAACCTGGTGGCAAGTACTTTATCCCCCACAGTGAAGAGTCCAGACTTGTCAGCGGATCCACCCGTCGCAATGGCATCAATATAAGTTCCGCCATCTCGGCCCTTGGCGAATTTCAACCCTAAAGGCTGCTCCAACTCTACCTCGTACTCTTCATAGGGTTCTTGTCCTTGTCCTTGTCCTCCTCCGCTTCCGCTCTCTGGCTTGGACGTCTGGGACTCAGTTTCCGATGCCTTAACGATAAAAATGGAGGGTTTTGTCAAGTGGGTGTTGGTGAAAATGATGGAAGTGGAGAGGAATGAGTAGTTGTTGGATGAAGAATGCTTAATTTGAGAGAAGAGAGATGATGGGTTTGGCTTAGTGAGGGGGGTTGTTCTTGACAATGGTTGGGTAGAACAAAGAGATGTGTAGCTAGTTGGAGCTAAAGACATGGTTGGGTAGTGGAAGTGTAGAGTATTTTTCTGCTAACCGTTTGGAGTTGAAAGTAGAGAGTTTCAGGGATGGATGATCATTGAGTGGTGAACGATGCAAGGAGAGAGAGAGAGAGAGAGAGAGAGTAGCCACTGCCCAACCATTCGGTGAGACAGAGATTGCTCCCCCAAACAAGAGGTTCGGATTACATTACCAGGTTTGATGACTAGTGGCTCCAGTAGGCCGTTGTGTTCGACTCAATTGTGTTCTGCCACGTGTCACACTATGGGTGGGTACAAGGGTATGAGTTGGATTTTCAGGCATTCTAAACAATCGTAAAAGACAACGTGGCTGACATCGTAAGTGTACTCATCTCATGGACTTTGCCTCCACATTCCCAATCCACATTGAGGAGCTTAAAGCCCTGTTTCCATGTCTGCACGGAAATTGAATTATTTCAATTTGTTTTGCATCTAATCTTGCTGAAAAAAAATCCACTGTTTTAAATCTAAATTACAGAAAAAAAAAAAATCAAGAAAATAATACTCTTAACCCCAAATAAAAGTGAAAAATCAGAATAAAAATGTTTCATGATATTTTTAAAAGAGTACTGCTATTTAACGTGCATTTCTCATTCAAAATAAAATCTCATCTACTAGTGGCTGCACCTTTGAAGTTTAAAAACGCAATACATCTCAAAATATTGGTTACTTGCATCATATAGGCTTGTAACATGTCAAATGGGAAAACGGTATTTGCCTCTCCAAAATTAATTCGACATTTCAAAAATTGTAATGGTTGCACCTTCTTGAAAAGTCCCATTCGAGATTATGAATTTTAATACTAGGCAAAATATACTATAGCCTTTTAATTTCTATTTTAATAATCAAACGGGTTTGAAAGGATCGATATTGGGCTCCTCATTCACCTATTGGTGTTTGACTCCTTGTCATATATGGACCTTAGTTCGTTTGATTATCACTCAACATATGAAGGGCAGCTCACGGTGATCTGAAAAATGGAAAATACAAAATAGAGTCCCATAAAGTAATGGAACAGAAAGGCTCGCCGAGCCACACCACCCAAAAAAAAAAAAAAAAAAAAAAAGAAGGTAATGTGAGGCAGAGGGGTTCGTTTACAGTTATGTATTATCAAAGAGTACTTTTGGACTTCTCGTTGCCTTAAAAACCAGGAATGGTGTCTTCATCAACTGAAAATAATGCCTCTAGTTGGGGTTTGAGATTCAATTATTACTATCGATATTAAAATTAAATAATAAAAAAAAAGCTTTAATAAAGGAAAGGAATGTTCATCCAGAATTTGGGCAGTATTGAACAATTAAAAAAAAAAAAAAAAAAAAAGAAGAAAAGAAATCACAAGAATGATACAAGCTTAAATAATAGAACCCCGTTTATAGGATAACATAAACAAGACAGGATGATGGCAATCTATTAACATTGGATGCACACCATCATAAAATGAATTTCTGAATATAAACCCTACTAACTCAAAAGCTATTGCATCCTGCAAGCACCTCCAAGCAAAGAGATCCCGTTAAATTGCCCAAGCACGGCCCCAAAACATTAGTGAACTCTACACCTTTCTTCACATTTCTTTTATTTCTATGCAGAACGAAAATGTTGATCTACAGACATGTCGACTCCATGTCATGCAAAATTTGCTCTAAAATTGTCACAAAAGGAAACTAAACTTAAAGGGGTAAGAACTAAAGTTCACCTCTCATCTGCTCTGATAAACTGTTGAAGACATTCTCTTTTTCTTCTAAATTTGAAGCTTCAAAATCTTGATAACCCAGGCCCTAAAACTGAGCTGAAAGCTTTCTTTACGTGTTTATTACAGAATTTACAGGATCCTCTCGAAAAATAAAACCTGAAATTAAAGAAAGCTTTAGCTCCACAGCCCGCCAAAAAAATTGATGAGAACATAATTACTGTCATGAAATGAAAACAGAAAAAGCATGAACTATGCAAACAGAAATAATTATTACAATCATACCAATAAATTATTTTTTCAGAATATTGCTGGAGAGGACTTTCTTGCCATATGGACTGCTCCGGAGCACAGGAACGTGGCGTTTTATGGCCTCCACCAATGCAGTATGACGAGCTCCCTGCTCAATAAGAGAACATATGACCCAGCCATATTACATTCAAAGAGACTCATTTTCCTTGAGGTCATCTTCAAATCATGCTTCTTATATCAGCTTGTTATTAATGGTAAACATCTCTAGAACATGCTCATTTTATCTAATTATCCATTATCATTATAAACTTTTATTTGGTACCGGGAAACTGGGAAGACACATATAAAAGTATTTTATATAGTTAGCGGGTTAGTAACTTTGAGGAAAATGGCTACTTCTACGGGGATTCGACCCCAGCGTGGATATGACGCCCGTACGATTTACCATCCAACCTGGATGGCATCTCATAGAACATTCTGTTGTATGGACCTACAACACTGGAGGATGGGGGTGAAAGGTTGCTATGAAACATTTAACCATCATAGGATCAGTACCCCATATTTCACTGTAAAATATTTTAATAGTATTACCACTTCAATATTAAAAAAAATATTTCATCCACAACAATTAGTAACCTAATAGCTGTTCTATTGATAAAATTCAATGAGTATAAATATTTGCTCATGTAACCAATTAACATGGTTGTTGTAACAGTTAACAGTTATAACAGTAAAAAAGGGCCAGGCCACCATTACTTTAAAGTTTAAACCATAACTGGAACAGGGGCACATGAACTTTACACCACACTATCCTATGTTTCCTGCTTATGAAGCTTCTAAGGAACCTCCGAAATTTTGAAGAAAATTTGAAAGTAATGAAAACTGTAATTTGAGATCTTGAGGTATACATTTATATTTTCCATTAGGCTCCATTTGATTGACAGGAAAAAGAAAAGAAAAATGAAAATAAAGTCACTTTTCATCATTTTTTGTGCATTTAATTGTTGCAGGAGAGTTGTCAACCAAACAAATGTTGGAAGACTAAGTTCTTGCTTTATCCTTTTCATTTACTTTCCTTTTGTTTTACTTTCCTGTATTTCATTTTGTTGTATAAGTATCTTCATAAACAAATGCAACCTTTAGGAATTTTTTCATTTCCAAACTAATTCTTCATATTACATATCCTTTTGGTTTTTCAAGGTCTTGGTTCCTGCTTTGTCTCCTGTTACTATATCCTGAAGGGGAAACTATGCTTTAAACCTTGCTCACACCTCAGCATCAAACTTGAACATTAATTATTAAGAACTATATCTCACATGTTTTTAAAAGAAAAGCAAGGGAAAAAAAAATTGCCCCCTAAAGAAACAGGATAGACTCAATTGATACTAAATCATTTTGAATATTCCTAACTTTTTATGTTGGAGATGTCATCTTGTAATTGCAAGGCATGGTATGCTCAGATTTTCCAGAAAACAAAAATGGTAGGTTTGGGGTATTAACTAACCTTCGAATGATTTAATGCTGCTTGGATAACATAATTTCCATAAGGGTCTTGCATGATTTGATCTAATCGAGGATTATTCATCAGTTCCTGGATAATACGAGGACAACGTTCTTCTCCTGCATATTTCAGACATTTCTCAACCACATTGCTGCTGTATTTCTGCATAGACAGGTCCCCATAATTACCCTCCAGTTGGTCCAGGATATCCACTGCAGCCCATAGAATCCGAAGATCAAAGACAAATTGCACAACATAGTTCCTGCACAATTGAAATTCAGATTTCTGAGCTCAATTCTGTAAAATCCAACTTGCCTGAGAAAGGTGTCCGGATGCCTCAATAAAACACAAATTTTATATCAAGAATAATAAATGCTGTTTGGTCTAGCATTTTATAGAACAGCGTTTTAAAACAAAATTATTTCAAAGATCTTATTTTGAAAAATGGTGCCTCTTGCAATTGCGCCCTCAAACTCCAAGCATAATAGCTCCACACGCAGCACACATATAACAATCAAAAACCAGCCAAAAGTTGGGGGACCTCTTAGTAGATTGTCAGTTCCAATGACAGCCTGAACAGCTGATTTCCAACCAACCATCTCTGAATACTTTTCAAGAAAAAAAGGGAGAGAGAAACTCTTAAAAAAATAATTAAAAATTCAACCTAAACTTTAACCATATGATATCTTACTTGAGAATGGTTAGCCCTGATATCAGCAAGCCATGTAAGCCAAAAATGGGGTGACTAAGAGAAGTAATCAAATAGGAAAGATCTCAATAAAAATAAATAAATCATAAAAACATTTATTAAGCTAACAAAAAGTCGAGAGAATTCTGCTTATAGCCAATTTTCTCGTCTTCAATGAAACAATGCTCAAGACAAAACACATTTTACGAGATTGCATTTTCAAGGGGAACTCAACTAAAGCCCTATCCCATTTCTTTGGGGTTTGGATACATGAATCCTCCATTCCACTCTATAACTGGATACATTTCCTGTTAAGTTGTGGGCCACCATATCAACACATTTTCTTAGACTACCATGTTCAAAGAGGTGCATCCAAACACCTCGAAAGAAAGTGAAGAGAAAAACAATTGCAACATGTTGATAAGATAACAAAGGAGAAGAACTTGAACAGGAAGAAACAGAGTACCCATATGGATCTTGCGAAAGAATTAAAGCATTTGAAGTAATCTTGCAGATCAGATGGTGTCTTTGATCACCATTTGAATGGCTAAGGCATTTTTGAAGCACACAACAGCCATGACGATCAGTTGCAAGTTCCACACAATTGGTGGTCGCAGCCTCAAAAAGGAACTGCAGAAGAAACCATTACCCGTGTTTCATTCAACGTCACACCCAAATTTCTAATTAAAATATACTGTAAAATTCATAATAATGGGTTAACTATTGCATGCTTCCAAATGTATGAGGTTAGGAAATGGTGGGAGACAACAAGTCAGTTAACATGTGTCTAAGAATAACAAAAAATGCAATAATTCCACATTGTTCTCCATAGCACTTGAAACACAATCAGATATTTGAGAGAAAAATCATTATGAAAGGAAAAAATGACTGTAGCATTAATTCCACTTTGTTCTCCATAGCACTTGAAAGTCAAGCCAGATAGTCAAAAGGAAAATCAATATGAAAGTAAAAAAAGATTCTAGCCAAAATTAAAAGAGGAATCATCACTAGAAATGTTTTGTTAAACATATTTCCTTCCTCAAAAGCTTAAAAGTTGATCTATGCAATGTACGGAATTATTCCAAATGCTATAAAATACAAATAAACTCATGTCAAAATATTTCATTTCCATGTGGTGCCAAGACACACTGTTAATCATCAATACACTGACAATCAAAAAAATATTAAAATTGAATAAAAAAAGAAAGGATTGCCAATGGTCCATATGTACCCTTTTGGTAGCAACTAGTGTTTGATTCGACATAACTAAAACTTGCTCCCCCACAGGTTTTCATCAATATCTATTCCTATCATCACTGCATATTGAGACATGTCAAAGTATTGGAGACAGCTTGCCTGAAATAGTTATTTTTAATTAATTTGTGTATCACACCACAGAGTTGAATCAAATCCTGTTTATATTGATATGTGCTGGGATATATGTCATGGCAACAGCCGATACTTGAACCAATATTAAGAAAAGTTGACTGTGCAAGAACTTGTGTGCAAACAAAACACTAGTACTAGGCTTGTCTAGGAGCTAATCTAAGCTTTAATCTGATATTATGGGCTCAGAACGGAGCATTTATGCTAGCTGCAGCTTCCACCCCAAACTTTACCCTATAGATTTTGGGTGTAAATTCCCATCAGGGAGTGATCAGAATTTTGTCACTGTGCAATCTATCTTGAGTATTTTTGGGTTAGAGTCTGGGTTGAAAGTGAATATGGGTAAGAGTTCTTTGGCAGGCATTAATTGCTCACAAGACAAGTTGGACAGGTTAGCTGGGCTTTTGGGTTGTTCTATTGATGGGTGGCCTATGAAGTAATTGGGGTTTGCCATTAGGGGGTGACCTTAAATCAGATGCTTTTTGGTCTCCAGTCTTAGAAAAGATTGGGAAGAGTTTAAATGGCTGGAAGAGGTCTTTAATGTCTAAAGGGGGGAGACTTATTTTGATTCACTCAGTTCTGGAAAGCTTACCCATTTATTATTCATCTCTTTTCAAAATTCCAGTGAGGGTGGCTTCAAGGATTGAAAAGTTGATGAGGGATTTTCTATGGGAGGGTTGTGGGGAGGGCAAAAAGGATCATTTGGTGAAGTGGGAGGTTGTCTCTAGGCCTAGAAATTTGGGAGGGCTTGCTGTGGGAAATATTATCACCAGGAACATTGCTTTGTTAGGTAAATGGTTTTGGAGGTTTCCTTTGGAAAGAGATTCTTTGTGGCATTCAATCATCAAAAGTAAGTATGGGATGCAAGGGAATGGTTGGGATTCTCAAATTGGTATTAGGGCTTCTACTAGGTGCTCGTGGAAATTTATTTCCCAAGGCTTGCCCCGTTTTTTCAGTCATATTTCATTTGTGGTGGGTAATGGTGAAAAAATTCATTTTTGGGAAGATGTTTGGAGAGGGGACATTCCTTTATTAGCTCGTTTGCCTTAGTTGTACTCTCTTTCTCGTGCTCATAATTCATCCATCTTGGATTTGGTTGTCTCTTCCTCTTTTCCTTTGGGTTGGGATTTTAGGTTTGTTGGAAATATACCACATCCCACATCGATTACATATCGAGTTTAACATGTCTTCATATACCTGTTTGGGCCCTCTTATAAGTTTAGGCATTTAAGTCGGAAACTTAACATGATATCAGAGCATATCTTTCTTGTGCCCGTTTCGCTCGTGAGCCTGTCTTTATTGTCTACGTGACAGACCCATTATTGTCTTGTTAGGCCTGCACGTGAGGGGGAGTGTTGGAAATATACCACATCTCACATCGATTACATATCGAGTTTAACATGTCTTCATGTACCTGTTTGGGCCCTCTTATAAGTTTAGGCTTTCAAGTTGGAAACTTAACAAGGTTCTTCAAAAATGTTAATGATAGGGAAATTTGTGAGTTTTCATCTTTGCTTTCCTTGCTTAAGGGTGTGGTTCTTAGGCCTTCTACTTTGGATAGGAGAAGGTGGTTGCTACACTCTTCTAGTATTTTTTCTTGTCATTCTTTCATGGAATCTCTCATTCTTGGCTCTGATGAGAACTCTTTCCCCCTTTCAAGATGATTTGGAAGTCAAAAGTGCCACTAAAGGTTCAGGTTTTCGTGTGTACTGTTGCTCATAAGAAAATCAATACCAATGATGTGTATCAGAAAAGGAGACCAAAGCATTGTTTGTTACCTCAATGGTGTGCCATGTGTAGGATGGGGGCGGAGAGTCTTGACCATCTATTTCTTCATTGCGAGGTGGCTACCATGTTATGGCGAAGGTTATTTCAGAGAGTGGATGTTTGTTGGGTGTGTCCTGCTCTGTGTTCCGATTTGTTGGTCATTGACTTCGTTGGTTTAGGGAGAGGTCCGAGAGGTGTGGTGTTGTGGAGGTACGCGATTCTTGTTGTTTTCTGGGTTCTATGGCTTGAAAGAAATGAGAGGATTTTTTAGGATAGGATTGAGGAAGTTGGTGGTTTATGGGATAGGGTGGTTTTCTTGGCTTCTTTTTGGGCTTCTGTGGCTAGGGAGTTTTCTGGTGTCCCATTGTTTCTTATTATCTCTGATTGGAGGGCTGTATGTGGCCTTTAGTGTTTTTCTCTTTTCTTTTTTCTTTCTTCCTCTTCATTTTTGTTTTGTTCTCTCTTAATAAGACTCCTCGTTCTATTTGTAATTTTTTTCTGTCTTCTTTATAATAAAGTTTTCTGTTGCCTACCAAAAGAAAAAAAACACAGTTCCAAATTTCCAAACTCACAAATCCTATCGTAGATTACAAAGTCTTCCCTCTCCTACCGTTCAATGTATCAGTTAAAATAAATGTGATGATATTACAGGTCTCTTTCATGCATAATTGCATATACAATCCTTCTAGTTTAAAAATGATCTATAGATTTTACATAGTATTGTCAGAAAAATTAATGAGATTAGAAACATAATAAAGTCAAGATATATGCCCTTAAAACAATTTTTTTGGGTCAAAGGCGAACTTAATATTATAAGAATGCTACTGTCTACCCCATGGTCTGCTGATATGATATCCAAACATATCCTAACATCCACCCTTATATGCATAAATGTTTCATAAACAAATTTTTCAAACAAACAATTCCAAAGAAAGTTTTTGCTCAGACACTCCCACTTTACCTCATAGGTTTTAGATAGTGAGCCTAGTCCACACCTTACAAAAAGCTAGTTTAGCTTTATGAGCTTATTCCAAGCTTTTATGAATTTCATATTTTCTTGTTTGATCGTCCTATTATTTATACAGTCACAAATCGAGGGTGTGATACATAGATACACGGAAATATAAACATGCTTAGATGGGACTTGAGACAAAAAGCTTGAGCTAAATCCAAGCTTTTCTCCACAGCAATGAGACAAAGTCAAGATGGGCAGTGACCATGAAACTTGGCTATATAAAACATTATAAACAGGAATTTAACCTCTTTTTCACAATGGAGAGAGCTTATCATGCTTAAGACTTCTAAGAGGAAAAAAAAATAGTCCAATAAAGATATATCTATATATCCTTACCTCACTATATTCAGGCATTAAGTACTGCAAGCAGCGTTGTGCAACATGGTTACCGTTCATGTTTTTTATCAAAGTCACTATACCAGGCTTCAGCGAGGAAACAACCATGGAAAACTGCTCTGGAGTTTTAAGAGTTTCAATAACCTTCTGAACAGCCCGAGTCCTGTGTTTAAGAAGAACAACTCAACAGATAACTAAAATATATTAAGTGAAACAATAACTAGTATCAAATTTCCAAGGAGAGAGAGAGAGAGAGAGAGAGAGAGAGAGCAAACCCATGCATATCACACGAAATCCTAATGAGTTCCCCAGCTTTTCTAGTGATTGCATGAAGTATCTGCATCCGTTGATCCTCATTACACACTTCGAGCAGCTTCTGGACAAGGTAATTCCCAAAAGGATCTGTCATGAGCTCAAGAATGTGATCAATTATCTCAAGAAAAATTCTTTTAACATCACCCTGGGTGCCCTCCGTGAATTTCCTTTGTAGGTAGCGGCACCCGAGTTGGTCTTTAGCCATGGGATATATTCTACCAATAACTTCATCCAGAGAGTTATATATCTGAGTTTGGTGCTTCAGATTAGTATTTTTAAGATCTGTAGTACCAGGAGATGAAACCTGGCAGCTCAAACTATCTAACTGGAAGCATCCAGCATTTTGAGTGCGAAAATGTCCATTTGATAGAACCTTTCCATTTTGATTGACATGGGAAAGTGATTCATTTCCTCCAACAGAGCCAAACTTGATATCTCTAACAGAGTTCAATCCATGAGACCTCGTTAGAATCTTCTCGGGAAAATTTTGTTTCCCAAGAACTTGAATTGAATTAAAATCTGTGGAGGAAAGGGCAGGACTAGATCGATTTGAACCCCTTGAGATTGCATGGTGGTTGTAAAATGGGTCTTGATTAGATTGCTCAAGGGGGTGAGAGATTGGCATTTCAAAGTATAATTGCTTAGGGTTTCGATTCATTGGCCTAGTTGGCACATTTCCATTTGCTTGAATTGGATGCTGAGCTTCCAGTCGCTGATTTCGAAGCTGCTGCAGGTACAGGTATTGCTGATGCATCCTATAATATCGTTCCTCTTCAAGATGTCTCCATGAGATTTGAGGCTGGTTTAATTGCTGTAAATGCAAGTAAGGAAGTGAAGACTGTGTGTCCAAGAAGTATTGTCGTTGATCACTCATTACAGGGAACTCCACACCAGGGACAGGCACATTAGAGAGGAACTGAAACTCTTGCACTCCATGAGCTAATGGAATGGCACCAGAGATGTTTTCAATCGGTTGGAAATAATTAATTTGCTGTTTCTTGAATTCTTGAACTTCAAGTTTTAACAAATTCAAACTTTCTTGCCTAGTCTTTTCCACATCAAACTCTTCGAAACCACTAGATGCATTATTCAGTGATTGAGAAGAGGGAACAACCATCACCTGGGAATCCATTTTATAAGGGGAATTCTTAGAAACGTTCGAAAATTTCCCATCTGACAAAATGCTGTGACTGGGTAAAGATTTGTAATTAACCAAATGAGGACTCACAGCTTCAATTGTCACTCCATCATCAAAGCTCAATTCTGTAAATGCAGATGTCAAGAACTGATCATCAACCAGATTTGATTCCTGAAGACGAATCCTCTTGATGGGTGATTGCTGAATTTTATTCACTGATATTTTTCCCTCATCCAAACTCCCATTGTTTTGGAGTTTCTCACTAAAAGGTCCGTTGGAGGATTTCACACAGATGGGCCTGGGTCTTTCAACAGACAATCCATCATCCAAAGACACACTTTTAAAACCCTTCGAGGAATTGCAACCAGATTCCTCAGAATGCGGATTCCCAGAAGTAGCATTGGGTATCTCACCAAGAAGGATCTCGAATTCATCAAACTCTAGTTCATTTCTTCCTTCCATTTTGTGAATTCCTCTTTGCCAAACAGGGAATGCTCTAAGAGGCAATGCAGATCCACAGAAAAGCCCTTCAACGCAACAAGATTCTATGTTGTAAAACAACTCACCCACAATATAAATACATTAAACAATAAACAATCTTTACTCAAAAACATTAATTTAGACATCGTCAAGTTCATTCCCAACAATCATTTCCACAATTGTCAGCGACAAGCAGAACGCACATTGTGAAAAAGTTAAACACCCAGAATTACTTTACTTTCTACAAAGAGATTGAAGAAAACCGCCATCTAATCAGAACCCATAAATCCAAACCCATGCACCACTAGAGTTAATTTTCATGATCCATAATTTGATAACAAAATCAAAATTTTTGTTTATTCTTCAACTGTTATGGTGATAACCCCACTAATGAAAACTTGTAAGCAGAATCTCCATTCCAGAAATGAAGGTTTTCAAATAATAATAAATTAAATTGAAAGAATAAACTCGTCTAAGCATCAGTCAACACCAACAAGTTGTACACTAGAAAAGCAATCAATGCCAAAATCCCAGTTCAAAAACAGGGCCAACAATGAGACTCTAAGGACCATTTTGATCATCATCATCAGACCGAGTACAAGACATCTTTCCTCGATGTCTACGTCCAAAATGACAAAGAAACGTATCGGATTTTGCGAATAAACCCCATATAAAAAGAACCCAAATTCCATCACTTTATCAAATTTGCCAAAACCCAGAAACCCCTGATCATCAAAAACTAATCTCAAATTCAAGCAAAATTTAATCTCTCCAATATGTATAAATAAACACACACATATATAACAGGGGAAAAAAAATTGTAGAAGAAGGTGGCAGAAAGCAAGACCATTGAATGATACAGATAAATAAAGGGAAGCCCACGTCAATGGAGGCACACGTACCAGTGACAGAAGAATCGGCATTAGAGAGAAGATGAAGCCATCGCCGATGATTAAAAAAAAAAAAATTAAAAGAAAAAAACAGCAACTTTCCTTTCTGGCAAAAGAAGTTTGAGAGGAAGGAGGATTTTGGTGAATTATGAAGAATGCAGAGGGAGTACAAGTGGTGGTGTTGGTAAGGTCAGGAGGAGAGGCGGCGTGTAGAAGAAGGAGAGGTATTCAAAGGGCAGGAGTGTAGAGAGAGAGAGAGAGAGTGTGGAGAGAGAGAGAGAGAGAGAGAGAGAGATGACATTGGCATTGGCATAGGCATATTTACAAGCACCAAACAACACATTACACACCAACTACAAAGCAAAGCAAATATGGAATTACCAATACCCCATAGAGTGCCATACCCCATGCATGGAATGGTTCTTCTTCCTTTTTGTTTTGTTTGGTACGTTATTGGTTCCGCTCTTTATTGCTATAATAATGTTTTGATTAAAATATTCATTACGTATATACTTTCTCTAATTTCCCCCTCACCCCTTTTACCATGTTGTAGTCTTCTCATTGTCTTCTACCCTCGTCCCTCTAAGAAAATGCTACAATCCTGATCCTGCTCCTGCTCCCAATTAATGAGCTCTCCTTTGCTTTTAGGAATATTGAACAAATCTAAAAATGAATGTTGTAATCCCCCTTTTAAAGTGTTAGCCTTGACGTATCATGATTTGATGTTTTCTCTCATTCAACTATATTTTATCAAAATTTTATCTTAATTTTTCACTTTGGGTGTATATATAGTTTTTATTTAGTATAACCTCCTCCTCCCCCTTTGGCAATCATCCAGTTAGTCTCAAAATTGGGATTCGAGAATTATTCGACATATAAATAATTTTTCAAATAATATATATATATATATATATATATATTTGCTATATTAAAAAATTTGCAACTAAGAAAATTAATTTAATTTTGCTTACTAAGAAAGATGTGTTGTCCTTCTATTTGTGAGTATGAGGACTAAATCAAAAAATTATTCATAATATTTGAAATATTCAAAAATAATTCAAGAACATTTAAATTATGTGGGATCAATTTTAGTTTCATTCATTTGTGTTAAAAAAATAAAAATAAAAAAAAACTCGAAATAATTTCAAAATACTCAAGAATATTTTGAAAATTTTGTCACTGTAATCATTCAGTTACTAGCAGTGAAGGGGGACGGTTACGTTCTATGGGTGGAGGGATGTATACGCCAAATACACCAAATAATTTTTTGTGCGGGTGGATAATAAATATAATAGCATTGCATGCTCGAAATCATTTTTTTTTTTTTTTTAATTTTTAAATGGATGACAGGGATCGATCTGAGTGCACCCCTTATAATAGAGGGACTCTTTTTGTTAAATTTTTTAAAAAGTAAAAAATAATATTTTTTTTTGGATAATCAAGGACTCTTTTTGCTAACTTACCTTTTGGTTCCTCATTAATATATATTTCATGTAAAAGGCTATAGTTCGCATATATTTAGAAGAATCACAAATACGAGTGGCAGTTGAAGCTCTTCCTTTTAAGGAAATACCAGGGGATCCCACGGATTAGAAGGGAGTTTTAAGATAAAAATAAAAATAAATAAAAAAAAAATGTGGGTGACCTATTTATGGAAGATATGAGTGCCCCAAATAAATACGGAGATTAATACAGTGTGTTAAGTAAATCACTATTGCAACATACGGAGATTAATACAGTGTGTTAAGTAAATCACTATTGCAATGGCCGGTGGTGGGGCTTTCCGATTGTTATTATCTGTTATACTGATATTAATTATATGATATTGCACCATCTTAATAAGAAATATCTATATTCTATACTGTCTCCATGCCCAAATCAGCCAAATATATTATTGAAAAAAAATGTTAAAACACTAATATTCTATCTTTTTTTTTAGTTACAGATTTTGCCGTCTTTTTTGTTTTGGTGTCCATTTTATTTTATTTTTCCCTATCAAACATGGGTGTCATAAACCATAGTCCTTTATTATCTATTCTCCGAAAGTCAATTTTGTACCTGCACTACGTAGAATGCAATGTCAATTTCCGTGGGTGTATTTGGATGGTTGGTAGACCTACACCAGCTCCTAGGAATTTATTAGCTATTGATCTAGGATGCTCATGGAATTTGTACTTTACTATCTCTTTTTACCCAATTTTTTCAGAAAAAAAGAAAAAGAAAGAAGTCTTATTTGTCTTTTAAAAGATTAATAAGGTGGAAGGTCTAAACAAAATTATATTTTTATTTAAAATTCCACCTTTGTATGTGATAAGTAAATATTATTCGGAAAATTGGCCGTAAGTGCACGGTAGAGAAATTACGTAACTAGACTGAACGGAAAATTGGCAAAAACACAAAGAAGTTATGGCTGAAGGTAGTACAAGTATAAAACAGAAACTGACAATAATCTTGAGACGCGATGAGGATTGAAATGATACTTAGCTAGAATGAAGATTAAGATAAAAGAGGGTCAAAAGATTTTGGTGATATATATTTAGGTGGGAGACCAATCTCATTTGTTTGGAAAGGTTGTTCCATCTGCAGATTCATTAGTTCCAGAACAATTGGATCAAATCATCAATCAATCAAAAAAATTCTGGCCATTTTGCCCATATATTAGGCAATTCAAACAAGTTAAATCTTGAGCGAAATAAATTAATAAATACTCATTATTAATGGATTGGCATACCCCTCATTTGGCCCCAAAAAAAAAAAAAAAATTGTGAATTAAGTACTAAGACCAAGGAGTGTAATCAAAATGTAAAGTCATCGGCAGTGTAAATTTTACAGGTTCAGTGAACATGTAACACAAAAGGGAGAAAAAAAATAATATATACATATATATATATATATAGAGGGAGGGTTCCGTTGGTACTTGGTGTAAAACCATTTACGCTAACACCCGTTAATATATTTTTATAGAAATCATATTTCATCAATCCAAGCATTGGATTATATATTCTTGTCATGCATGCATACCAAATTTCAAGCTAATCGGAAAGTAAGAGTTATGTCATCTATAAAGTGATTGAAATTAAAGTTTTAATTATTAAAAGAAATATAAGTTCACGGATCAAACATTTCCTAATATCCGATTAATTTAAAATTTGACATGTGTGACATACATGATAAGAATATATAATCCAACGGTTAGATTAAAAAAAATATGATTTTTATAAAAAGATATTAACGGGTGTAAGTGTAAAAAGTTTACGCCAAGTATCAACAGAAGATGCCATGAGGACTAGGGCATCTTCTTTGCAATAATCTGTAAAAGTATTAAGAGGAAAAAATGGTCACTTGCAAGTATGGGCAGCCATTTTGCTTGCCTCGTTAATTTTTGTTATTGTTTTTAATTTTTCTTTTGGTAAAAATAGTTTTTAATTTGGGAATGACAAATCATTCTTACCTACTGCAATGCTAGTTATATTAAAGGAAGACCAACTTGGATGACTGAATTTAACAAAGCACCCACATCTGCCGACAAAAATGTCCACACCCCCGCCCCCCCCAAATCTTTTTTTTTTTTTCTTTTTTGAAACAAGCTATAATAATATATTAAAAACTAAAAGAATGTTTACATCTCGGAATTACAATACTACAAAAATCCACCATAATCACATCCAAAGCTTCCTGAAAATGTCCTTTAATTTGTCAGAACTCTTCAAGTGCAATACATTATGACGCAACATTCAAAATGTGGAGATTTAACCCTTATTGCACTCTACACCTACTTGCACTAGATTTACTGATTTCCATTAGTAACTAAATCTGAAATTCCTTTCTTATTTTCCAAGCACTGCACATGCCCAACAAGCCAGCTTTTTAGCAAGTGGATACTCATTTGGTGCAAAGATCATAAAAACTTGGTCTTTCAATGCAGTCAACCAATGAGGGCACATTTCGATGTTTCCATTCTTTGACTGTGCTTCCAATATATAAATTTGTGAATTACTATGAATGAATAGAGCAATTCAAGAGAATTATCATCATAAATGACGTTAAATACTCCTATAAAAAAAAAAAAAAATCATTTTGTGAATTCCTAAAAACTCTATAAAACAAAACATGCCCCGACTTTTTCCTTTGCATTTCTTCTACTTAAAACTAGGACTCTCTCTCCAAAGACACTTTTTCCACCATATACGTATATGAATTAGCTAATAGGAGCAGAGGGTTAGTGGGTATTTTTACATACATATTTATTTATTTTGGGTTGACTGTGGTAAGGTATTATTATTACACAGTATGATAGCAGTGGCACTCCCTAGTCTCTATATCACACATATATATTAAATGTAATTTGAAATGGATCTCATGCTGAGTGGGAAACAACTGATGATTATCACATGCATAAGTGGATTTTATATGCGAAAAGGGTAGAAAGGGAACAACCAATATGTGTGGGTGAGAGGTGACCATTATTTTTCCTGAGAAACCAATGACAAGAAAGGTCTAGACGGGTTCATAAAAGGGCAATTGCAAAGTACCATCTATAAGTATAACTTATATATCCAAGTGAGGACCCTTCGCACACCAAATAAACTCCAAATGCGCCTTACATTAACACTACCTAGATGTCCAAGAATTTAAATCACAATAAAAGCGTTCAATTTCCGTCTAATGTCCAGTTCTCTTGCCTTTTAGATAAGGGCAAAGCCAGATCAGTTGTGAGACAACCCTTTTTTCTGTGCATAATGAAAAGGTAGGACACGCACACGCTACTAACTACACACGATGAGGGTAAAGGGTCCAATTTCACAACCTTATGCACAATGCGTACAAGATCATGATCACACGACGTTGCACCTTCAATGACAGTTACCAAGTTCTATTGAATACAACCAGTAAGCCTTTAACATTCAACCTTTAAAGATGTCAACCCAAGCCTTGAATAAGCCCCATTTAACCATCCTATTGGCTAAATGGATTGAAATTGTAACCCATCCCAGTTGATTGCCTATGCACTGCCATTAAAATCAATAAAATTTCTTTTTCTTTTTAATAAAAAAGCCATGAACAAGATGAACATCTTTTTCACTCAAAAAATGGTCTAAATCACTGCAATTATACATTGAACTGCAAGTCGATTCATGCCGTACTCCAGCAAGCTAATCTCACCAGAATCTATTCTTCCTACCAGAATCAATAATTTAATTTACAAAAAAAAGAGGCCCATTACCATCAAACTAGCTACTGGTTGTTGCTACAGCAGAGATTGCATCTTATTCATATCCCCTCCGCATCCTGCTCAATTAACTTAGTAGCCATACCCTGACACAACGAAGAAGAATAGGCAAAAATGTTTAGTTATTAAATGAATTTTTTGAAAAAGTTTAGGCCAAATATAATGACAGAATTATGCTTTAGTTTGTTTTGAATAGTGGCTAGAACCTGAATTGTCCATGGGGTTGCCAGCAGGCACTGGTTCAGGCTCCTTGATCTCAACAACTACACAATCTGACATCAAGAAAGTTTTTGCCACTGATGAAGCATGCTCCAAGCAGCATCTCACCACCTGAATCAAGAAATGTGAAACTATTAGTTTCAATGGGTTTCACAAGTTCACCAGCATCCAGAAATTCTAAAATTGCGGAAGTTGAATAGCCCACCACTCATATTATGAACCCACCACGAGGCAAAATATGATACTATTTTATAAGCCAAGATGCTGGCAAAACATGATACTGTTGACAATAAAAGCCAAACCTACCTAGATATCTAAGTGCAGAATTTGGATGATTATATCCAAGGCTGACCCATTGAACAATTGAAGGAAGAGCTATTAACCAAACTATTTCACACTCTGCCATGATATAGAATAGGTAGATGATCCATCTTCTTGTTCATACTTAATACTACAAATAATGGATTTAAAAGCAAACTTAGGCCTATCTATGCTTAAAAGAATTCTGTACCCTCTTTCAGTAATTAGTTATGCATACATCAAAGATGAGCACAAAGGCCTGAATGTTCATTTCAGAATCAAAATTGATCCTTTAAACCCTCTCCAAGTGCATGAGACAATGTGCAATCGCCAATAACTAAAAACCATATAAAAGGAAAAGACATTATTCAAACAGATTCTGTTTTTTAGTTTTTAATCACATGCAGCCTTGAAAGTGATAAAAGGGCATTGGCATTGGCATTGGCATTGGCATTGGAAAGATATAATGTGCAGGTCGACCATAAATTTATGCAGCCACCCCCCCCCCCCCCTCTCTCTTTTTTCCTCAACCAAACACATCCAAAAAGAAATAAAAGGAAATTTAAATAAATAAAATAAAATAAAAAAACCAAACGAAACCCAAAACAACAAGGACCAATAAAGTAAATCTCAACATGTCAACTCACCTTGGTTGGATCAATTATTCCAGCAGCCATTAGATCTTCATATTTTCCGGTGGCAGCGTTATATCCATACTTTGGATTGTCACTGGAGAGAACCTGAAGAGAAAACTTACATGTAACTGTCACCACAAACAACATAAACTGAGATCATATAGATGGAAAACCATGTAGGATAAAATGCATACCTTCTCGCTGACCACACTTCCATTAACACCAGCATTCTTAGCAATTAACTTCAGAGGGTAACTCAAAGCTCTCTTGACAATATCTGCTCCAACCTGGAATCCATTCGAGGTTACTTAAGCCAGAAGCACATTATTGAACAGTCAAGTACAAAGTGGTAAATTGAATGTTATGGATTTTGACAGAATCTAGGCATGTCATTATGTAAAGCCATTTTGATATTTTCAAAAACTAAAATTTTAAACCAATTTCAAAATCTACAATGACCAGAAGCATTGGCAGATCTGAAACTCAAAGGCTGAGTAAATCTCATGCCACGAAGAGCACATATATCACCTTTTCCTCGTCATTATCAAGGCTGTCTCTAATTGCATCCACTTTTGAAGCAAGTCTCAGAAGGGTGCACCCACCACCAACTACAATACCTTCCTCAACAGCCGCCTACAAATCGTCAAAATTGATATTATTTTCATGCCGCGTTGGCTGTATAATCCAAAATGGAAATAACTTGAATATGAAACCTGTTTAGCCTTTAGTTTCATTAAAGCAATTTTACCTTTGTTGCGTTAAGAGCATCTTCAACTCTCAGTTTCTTTTCTTTTAACTCTGTCTCGGTTTGTGCTCCAACCTTCAAAAGTTTCATGGATAATCAATCAATACTTAACATACATCTCACATTACGAGATATCTCACCCCTTTTTCTTGTGAAGTAATTGAAATTTACCTGAATTACAGCGACACCTCCTGATAATTTTGCAATTCTCTCATTGAGTTTTTCCTTTTCATAGTCTTGCTCTGCAGCCTGCATGAACATACCTTTTTAATCAGCATATAAAAAGTTCAACATATGCCTGTCTGTGCATGTGCAGAGGGCACACACAAGAGAGAGAGAGAGAGAGAGAGAGAGAGAGAAGGAGAGGGAAAGGTTCATACCTCAATAAGGTTTCTAATCTGTGCAACTCGCTTATTTACCGCCTCCTGGGTGCTTCCATCACCGACAATTATGGTAGCATCTTTGGTAAGCACGACCTTAGCAGCATGGCCAAGGACCTCCTTGTCAGCTTTGTCTAAGGTAAGCCCCACCTCTTCTCTGATTACAGTTCCTGTATGCCAGTAAAAGAAATTTCTCAAAAACAGAGGAAAATAAGTATGTAAAGCAAACAAAAACATCCATACAAATAATTCTTCTCAATTAAAATTAAAAAGAGAAGCAAGTTAAGAAGAGAATAGTGCAAGTAGGACAAACTGGAAATAAATAACAGAAAAAGTGACTATAAAGTGATCCATAGAGAGAGAAATGGAGGAATAAAAAATGGATATATCAGATTGGAGCTGACCTCCAGTCAGAATAGCAATGTCATCGAGGTACTGGCTCTTGCGTTCTCCAAAACCAGGAGCCTTGAGGGCTGCAATCTTTAATGCCCCTCTGAGTTTGTTCACAACAAGTGTTGCTAAGGCTTCCTGTTCAATGTCTTCTGCAATTATTAAAATTGGGTATCCACCCCTAATAGCATCTTCTAGAACATTAATAAGATCCCTTGCATTTGTAATCTTCTTGTCAACAAGGAGCAACTGCATTTCCACAATCCAGCAGTCAGAAAGAAAACACTAGTCAGAAAGGAAACACTTCAATGTACAAATTTTCAGATCTGGTTCAACTTCATAGATATTATAGGAATGCATACCTTGCAGTTTTCATATTCAACTGCCATTTTCTCACTATCAGTGACGAAGTAAGGTGAGATATAACCACGATCAAACTGCATTCCCTCAACAACATAAAGGCTGTTCTCAGCACTTTTTCCCTCTTCAAGGGTCACCACACCCTTCCGACCAACTTTACTCATAGCTTCAGCTATCATATTTCCTACTTCATAGTTGTTTCCTGCACTAACCGCAGCTACATCTGCCAGTTCGCTGTCTTCAACCTGCAATCCGATATTACTCATTAAATCTTACACTGTATATAACAGATCTAAACTAAGAGGTCAATATTTTAGTTGAACTTATTAAAATAAATTAGGAAAACTATAATATTGCCATTAATGTCAATCCTTCAAGCTTGGAAGCGCCATCAAATACCAGTTTTAATTACCTCCTTTGATATCGATTTAAGCTCGGCCACTAGAGCTTTGGTGGTCTTCTCAATGCCTCGAGTAATTAGAACAGGGTTTGCACCAGCTGCTACCACCTGAATAAATGATTTCAATTAGTAACATAGATTATTCCAGAATCATAAGGGTTACTGTTCCCTTCAGGCTATCCAAGTAAATCAAATATATGGATACAAACCTTGACACCTTCAGCAATAAGACCTTGTGCAAGAACAACGGATGTCGTTGTCCCATCCCCAGCCAAGTCATTGGTTTTGGCAGCTGCTTGTCTCACTAACTTGGCGCCAATATTCTCAACTGGATCCTCCAACTCAACCTGAAAAAATAAAATACTAAAATCAGTCAGGCCTCAGTGGAAAATTCAGATTTCAATACTCAGTGAAGATGATTAAGAATTTAGACATTAACAGGTAGAGAGATGTAGATGGATACAAGAAAATCCAACAAGATTGGAAAATCCAATTGAGATGCAAGCTATCAACTTTCAGAAAAAATCACAGGTATAAAAAGAAAATTCCCATTATGGGCACAGGTAGAAAAAAAAATTACCATTTGGCTTCATCATATTTGGAAAACTTACCAGTAACCATTTTCAATCCTATTTTGAGAGGCTAAAAAATAATTAGACAGGTGAAAAACTATGTCAAACAAGACACAAATCAAAAGTGCAAAAATCCCTGGATAGAGATGGAAATAAAGAGGGGAAAAAAATTCTGGCATGACTTTTAAACATTGATATTCAAATTGCCACCTTTCGCTGGAAGTTGCAAAGTACAAAAAGAAACGTTTGCAATTTTGTTACATATATTAGTGATATGGGATTATAATTAATTCTAGGGTTCATTAAAACTGGCTTAGACATCCTCATTCTCACAACTCCTTCGAGAGGCTAAGAGGAAAATGAAAGAGAAGAAGTAATAACAGAAAATGTCAAAATCCATAATTTTTTTCATTCTCTCTCTCTCTCTACCTCTCTGTGCCACACACACACACACACACACACACACACACACACACACACACACACACACAAAAACTAATATATATCAACAAATATAAGCAAGCATACCTCTTTTGCCACTGTCACACCGTCATTTACAATTCTTGGCGAGCCATACTTGCTCTCTAGAACAACATTCCTGCCTTTTGGACCAAGAGTAACCCCAACTAGATCTGCAAGCTTGTTCACACCACTCTGTGAAAAAGCAAAAAAAAAAGGGAACATTGAACTGTGGTCAGAAATGGAAACATTAAAAATAAAATAAAAAAGAAGGTAAAATGTAATATGAATCAACAGTGTTTTACACACAGACTCACTTGCAGTTTCTTAATAGCTGATCCATCCTTGTTGAAATACAATTCCTTTGCCATGGCACTAATTTTGAGAGACCGCATCCTTCGTAGGGTTATATTTTGTCTCCTACCGAATGAACTCGAAGCTATGGAAGCAGAAGATGAAAACTTGTCTGAAGAGGTCACAAGCTTCTTATCCATCACTCGGCTGCTAGGAGCAGCCAAGGAACCAACAGAAGACATGGCAGCAAAGGTTGATGCCATTTATACCTTAAAAGCTGAAGACAACATTGAACACAATTTTGTCTCAAAAATCCCAACGATGTCAAAACAAAAAACATAAAAACCAATGAACAAACAAAAAAAGGAACTTTAACTATGTGTGTGTGTGTGTGTGTGTATACAGAGAGAGAGAGAGAGTAATTCCAGATTATCAATCTAGAATGTTGATGATACATTTATGAATGAAATTAGGCTTCTCCTTGGTTGATAACAGCTAACTCAATCATTCTAGTGAACAAAATTTTCTTTTGGGCTTGGTTTGTTTCAAGGAAAAAAAAAAATCTTGATAAAGGAGGCCACGAATGCTGTTCAAAGAGGAGCGTCTCATTATGATTGTGATGTTAATATGGTTTTGGAAATGAAGAATTAGCATAATATGAGATGAATGAGAAAACAAAATAGAATATTTGCCCTAGAGTGGTCTCCCAAATTTAAATGGATGATGCTTCAGAGATCAAACCGACACCCCTTGGAATCAGCATACAA
This sequence comes from Liquidambar formosana, assembly GCA_039720395.1. Lineage (NCBI taxonomy): Eukaryota > Viridiplantae > Streptophyta > Magnoliopsida > Saxifragales > Altingiaceae > Liquidambar > Liquidambar formosana. Next base: position 35,333,272 of record CM077831.1, read on the forward strand.
AAGCTCAAACTTTGGCGTTAAGTCAATGCAGAATGCAATGGCTGTTCACTGAAGCTTACAATATCACGAGCATTTGGAATCAAAACCCAAATTATAATCAAGCAGAGCCTAGACCCTATTGACATTTCACTAGTGAAAATAAAATAAAGTAAAATATATATTAATTATTGGGGAAAAAAAAAAAATCATCTTCAATAACTGTATACCAGAGCAAGAAAGTACTGAATGAATCTTGGGAAAGACAAAGCTAATCATGGTTGTGAAAAGTGTAGTGTTGGCATCATCAAATGCATCACAAAGCTAAAAGTTTAAGCAATTAGAAAGAGTAATTCGGTCAAACCAAATCAGCTGAAAAAACACACACACAATTTCATTTTCAGTAATTGTAAATCAAGACCAGCAAAACCCCACTCAATTATTGGGAATGACGTCACAGCATTCCTGCAATTGAATGTAGCACCTATAAGGAGCCTACAGTTCAGTATTACAATAAGGCCTTTTAGTTGAATTTGTATAATGAGATATCTCTTCAATTTTTCTGGAACCGTCGAAACAATTTCTAGCGAAACAAACGGGACCATAGAAAGAAAGATGAAGAGGTAGGATTAGGGTTTAAAGAAAACGGAAAGCAGAGCGTAAGGGGAAACTTACCGGGAAACGGCGGTTGGTGAGCTTAGGGTTTTAGTGGTTGGATAAGGAGCGTAGCAATGAGACTTCTTTCACCTGCTATGCTGCGCGAAAGAGGATGCTGGGATTAGGTTTTAACAATATATATATAAATAAAGGCCAACGGTCCTTTTTGCTCTTGAACCTTCCACTCAATCGGAGCCGTTGGATGTGAACTGGGGCCGTTTGATTTGTCGTACACGGAACACTCTAGAACATTACTCTTTTGCTTAAGCCCATTGATGATTTGATGACTGTGAGTATATACGTGCGCGCGCATTTGCTTCCTTTTTTTTTTTTTTTTTGAGGGGTTGATAACATAGTTGAGAAATTCATAACATGGCACAAAACTATTGTTCAGTTTTGAATCTATGACCTCTCCACAAATGGAGAAAAAAAAGGTGTTGCACCACAAGGCCAATAATGAGTATAAATTGTTCTTGGCACTTTGATGCATTAATAGCACTTTAGCTATTTTCCACCACTTTTAGTTCACATTACATTCCTTTTATTGTTTGGACCCGATCAATTACGCAAGAATGCAAGGGAAAATCGGGGATACAGGAGGAAAATAGAGATAAATTGTTAGGACTTGTTAGGTCATCCAAATAAAAATTAAATGACAGAGGATTTGTATAATATTGAATACGCAAATGTATCATCCTGGATAGAATTATTTTTAAATTGATATCATAAAATGCCTTTATATGTCAACTTACAAAGCCTTCTTCACATGTCATGGGCCGTCTCTTATTACTATCTTACAAAAATACCATGGCCGGCCCCATCCCTTTCGTTTGGTTTGCCCTACTGTAAAAGGCTGCCTTTAGGAACGGCTATTGCAACCCCCCATTCCTATAAGCTCACCCCCATTCTTTAGGTTTTTAAGATTTTATGCAAAATATAAAAAGTTTTTATGAAAACTGGCCATAATGTCCACTAGAAAACATCATTTTGAACAACTTTGCAGAAGAAAGTTTTTCCAAAATCTATCGTTTAAATATACTTTTTAACCATTTATAGCATTTATTTCATTTTTTGCCAAAAAGTCTACCTAAACGATAAATTTTGGAAAAACTTTCTTTTGCAAAGTTATTCAAAATGATGTTTTCTAATGGACATAATGGCCGGTTTTCATAAAAACACTTTATATTTTGCATAAAACCTTAAAAACCTAACGGATGGGGAGTGGGCTTATAGGAATGGGGGGTTGCAATAGCCGTTCCCCTGCCTTTATTGTCTGTATTATACTGATTGGACCATGGCTTGTCTTAAGTCCGCTAGGACATAGCCAGGCCCAGTCTATATCATCATGCTCCGAAGCTTGAGCAATGCTCGGGCTACAAATATCACAATTTAGAGTAAATGTTATTCACATGATGATCGTGTTTGGCGCGTGTCATGCATGCACTTTGGGCTTCACATGTCTGTTGTCTTATGACACGTATTAATCATAATGAGATTGTGATTAGCTATATGATTGGTGAATCTTACTTAGACTTTATTTTTCTTTAATTCCAAGATAATTCTAGTTGCGATTGTGATTAGCACCCCTCTATCTATGATGAATCTTATCCAAACTTTATTTTTCCTTAATTCTGAGATAATTCTAGTTGTACATGCATGCAAGACGTGTCAAAATTGTGAAGATGATCAGAACCGAGTTCCATATGGTAGATGCCTTGCAATGAATACATTTTAAGTTCATGATTTTGGCATATTTAATCAGATTCTCTCAAATTTTACAAATAGTGAAAAGTTTTTTTTATAATTAATCGTTTGATGAGTGATAGGAAAAAAAAAAAGACAAACGTTTCAACCATATGGTTAAAATACAACAAATTGAGATAATATTTATTTATATAGGGCCATATGTGAGTATCCCAGACCTACTCTTGCCAAGGTTTAGGCCTACATTAGAATATAGTTCTTTTAATTATTGCATTAACAGAACCAAAGGGAGGGTCATCATAATATTTCTTTTCCTACACATATTGCCATAGCAACAAAACTTAACAAACCATATAGTACGTTGAAAATTAATTTATACTTTGAAATGTGGGTCTAAGGAACAAACCGTTATATATACTTTGAAAGAGAAGTCTAACATCATATCCCAATTACTATGTTGGCACCCAAGACCCGCACTATCATTTGCATCAAAAAGCTCTAAATATTATTAAGGAAAGAAGAAGGCATACAAATTATAGAAAATAGAAAATAGAAAGTCTAGTCATAGTGACTCATGAATGCCACAATCCAGTTCACAACAAAAATAAATGAACTAGGGACAAGGTTGAAGGCTCTTGATTTTTTGTAGAATGAAACTCTAATCATGTAGTGAATATATATTAATTAGTTCTAGCTAGGAAGGATGGTGGTGACGTTAAGTTGAAATGGGATGATGCATACATGCATGCCTAGAGAGAAGTGGATCGATCTATCTCCGGGAAGTTGAATAGTGTCAACAAGTTGATCGATCTCCAAAAACTTGCGTCAGCAAGTTATATTGGTTGGCCTTTGAAGTCCTTTGGGAGGAAGCTGCAGACTTAAGTATGGAGGAGGAATGGGTGTGCACCCCGTTGACATATACAACTCGAACATTACCAGGCTCTGAGGTCGACCACTCGGCTCGCTTTTTTGCTCTGCAATTGCTCTTTTGGCACTTGAAATAGCTTCTGTACAGAAACCAAATCCTTATTATCACATAAGCCATTAATAATTAATGCAGATACTACATCATGACCATATATACCTACCTCGTATATTTAGAAAGGCATGCATATATATATGAGGGGATTTAATGTTCAATCCCCTTCTAATTAGTTGTGTCACTGGCTGGCACCTCAATGATTCTAATTAATTAACTAGACAAATTGACTGATATATATATATATATATATATATATATAGTCTCTCTCTTTCTCTCCCTCTTTTGGTTTCAAACCAAAATAACCAATGTATTTGCATAATTGCAACATCAAATAGTAAGTATAAGATACTTCTAGTATATATGGAAAGCATGAAGTCCTTAATTTTGCTTAATATATGCTGTAATTGGCCATTGAGTCTACAGGGCTGGATATGTCATGCACTAGTATTATATATTTTGCGGAATAATGTGTCAAGTGTGATAGATGCTTAATTTAGAATGATCGAGTTAGCTATCAGTTTGTAAACTATATATCTATCAATATAAATGTTCGATCAAGCTAAATAAGATGAAACTTAATTCATGCATATATAAATAAATAATAATTAAGCTAGATATACTGTATACCTGTATTTTCCAATATTTTTGATGAACTTTTGGCCGTATTTTTTCCATCCATACCCATCTTCTGGCAGAACCAATCTATTGTCTGCTCTGTCGTCCGTATCTTGCTCTTCTCTACATCCTTCCTCACCTCCCCTAGTAGACCATGAAAGGGATCATATCGTCAGCTGTCCCTTTAAACTCTTACTCCCTACCCAATTAATATAAACTGGCATGAAATGACTGCACAAATTTATTCTACAAAACACACTGCCGCACCCGAGAGATAGAGAGAGAGAAAGCATAAACATGCCTTTGTGATACAGAAACATAAACAGAACAGAAGAAAGAAACCAGAAAAAGGGGGCCTGGGGTTTGAAATTATTTGAATGCATATCATGATGATATTGATGATGGAGATGGGAAGACAGTGATGATGCACGACTGATGAGTGATGAGAATCGTTATATATGGTGGTGTGGCCGGCCGGGGATATATGCACGGTGGAAGAGCATGAGTACGTAGGGATGAGAGTGAAATACTATGAAAGAATTAATCATATATATATGAACTGAACTAGCTAGTGTGGAACCTCAACAGACTGGATCTTTGCATCAATTTATAAAATAAAAAATTAAAAAAAAAAAAAAAAAAAAACTAAAGAAGATGATATTTTTAGGTTGGAAAACACAAGTATTCAGATAGTAGCTAGTGTATAGATCCAGATCGATCTATGCACATAATAAACTACTCGCTTAACAAATTTGCATCACACATACATGAATTTACACTATATATGCAACTGCAAAAAGGAATTAAAAAACTCATGTAGGTCGCACACAAATATACATAAACACAAAACCATACATATTGGAGTAGAGATCAGTAATCGATCGATCTAACACTGCTCAAGTAGAATCTGAGAAGGATGAAGAAGTGCTTGAGAGGGAAAGCTAGAATTGAAGGAAGAAGAAGATATACATGGAGGCTTCTCTGGTTGGGGAAGCTTCAGTCATGAATGGCTCGCTAGATAGCTAGCTACTTTCCTCTCACCGGTCTCCCACATAAAAACGTACGATTATATTAATCAACCCTTGTATACAAATTAAAGCTGAAAAGAAATTAAGAGAGAGAGAGGGAGAGAGAGGGACTATTTGTCGGCATTTGTGATGTTTCTTTCATGGGGTTGGGCAGTTGGTGTCAATGTGACCCAATTTCTAATGAAACATAGAAAAACATCATTAAGGAGCCATTCATGGGTTTTTCATGACTATGAGGTCAAGTTTCTACACCTAGAATGAGCTGGTGGAGCTTCGTACGTAGTAAAACTTTCTCCATGGATATGATCTAGCGCCCCCCACTGTTCCACGTGTTGCAGCTTTGATAATTTGGTCCCATGAAAAGTCTATGAGACTACAATTCTCACTGCATCATCATCATCCACATACCCATGCCATGCCATGCCATGCCAAAAAAACAATTGTCTAATTAATTAATGATCCTATGGGGCTACGATATAGAGTTGAGACCTTTCAATGGACGACTGTCTGGTGACGTTACACTATCTATGTCACTACTTACTAAATTGCTCACCAAACTGTACACTAGCTTATATATGGGGGAATTGCAGATTGGTCAGCTTACGGGGCAGATAATTACCGTTTTTAGTAATACTTAATTAAGTTTGTAGTCATTTACTGAGAAGTTAGTAATCATTTATATAAAATTGTAATTATTTACCGTAGCTGGACCAAGCTGTACGTAATTCCCCAAAACTTATTATGAGGGTGTGCCAGTGTCCAATATATATATATATATATGTATTATTATTATTATTATTATTACTGAGGCCTTTCCTTAGGGCACCCTCATCATAAGCAATCTGTTACTCTCTAGTTCTTTCTCCTCTGTTTCTATTAAAGTTTGTTCTCATGTTTTCACCCGTTCCTCCCCCCACCCCAGCGGCGACATATGCATTCATGGTTCGATCATATATACATGTCAATTAATCTTTGATATTTTTCATCCTGTATAATATTTTGATTAAATTTTTTAATCAATTTTGGTGAGTGTTTGTGGGTTATTTTTACTTTTTTTTTTCCTCAATTTAAGCAATTATCATGGATTCAATGAGATCAATTTGATAAATATGCCCTCATGTCTCAAATTTTGCATGCTTGGAATCACTGGGAAAAAAAATTAGAAAAAGCTCCTGGCAAGGGAGAGGAGGACTGCCCTCTAGGCGGGGCAGTCTCTCATCTCATATTTGTACTTATAATGATATGGGAATAATAAAGAAATAAATAAATAAAAGATGAGTTTGTTTTCATACCTTTTTATGTTAAATTCACGGCCCTCATGAATAAAAGTAAAGAAAAATATTTGAAAATGAGACATAAGGGGTGTGGATTTAACAAGAAAATGTGTGAAGCCCTAACCTTAATAAATACTTCATGTGTGAAAAAAAAAAAAGATATAAGCCCTACAACTTGATGCAGACCACATCACGTGTTTAACGTTGGAGTTTTTGGAAGAGATGGATCATTGGGATGTTTGGTAAAAATGTTATTTTTCGCGTTTTGAAAACCAACCAGACTGTCAGATGTACGCATAAACTTATAGTGCGTATGCATGCTTTATGGAGGTTTATGGCGAGTACTCATGCTTTATGAAACGTACACATATTTCAGCATGCATACGCATGGCATCTTGAGCGTACATATACTTTATTCATGTGTACGCACACCGGGCTATTTGGGCGAGCTATTTCGGGATTTGGTTCCTGCTGTTGCCTGCTGCAACTTCAAGGTTTTGGGTTAATTAACTTATTTTAGACTATTTTCTTATTTTTGGGTTTTAGTTTTCCTTATTATTTGTTGCTTTATTTAATTAGTTTTCTAGAAGGTTATTATTTACTTATTATAGTAGAATTAGGTTTTTTTATTAGTTCTCTATATAAAGGATGTAGGCTTTATGGTAAACAGTTATTTAGTTTAGACTTTGATTATTTTGATTAATAATATTGAGAGAGAGTTTCTCTTTTATTTTCCTACTTTTATGTTCTTCAGAAAATATTGATTGTGATTGCCTACTATCTGCCATTGTTCTTACAACAATCAACAGATTGGTAGAAACTTGCTGATTAATTTAATGAGCTAGTCTCTACCACGTATATTCCGCTGCATTACATCCTAATTTGACCAAAAGAAAAAGGGGGGGGGGGGGTTTTAGGGGCCATGTTAGAGCCATGTTTACATGAAGAGATTTGTTATTAACTATAGCAAAAACCGCTTGTAATTCAAGAGGAAGGGATGTTAGTATTAACTTTTGTGAGCCACACCATTTTATTATGATCGAACACGGTATATGTTTAATTTTTGAATATGGATATGTCTTCGCAAAATCATCATTTTTATTAGTCATATATTAAAAATAAATAAATAAATAAAATTAAACACATGGGCGGCTTACATAGAAGGAGATCGGAGTAGAGACTTGCGGATTGTAGGCAGGGCCTTTTTTATTTTATTTTATTTTTAGTGAAAAAGAAGCACCGGCTGATGTCTCTTTGTCATGAAGAAGAAAGGGACAGATGGGCAAGGATTTGAACATGCCCTGCCCTTGAAACCAGGTCACCTTTTGTCACGAAGAAGAAAGGGATAGATGGGCAAGGATTTGAACATGCCCCACCCGTCCTTTGTATGCTTGCTTCCTGAAGCCTCGATTGAATGTGACCCAAGTGGAGTGTGGCCTTTAATAAAAGAGAGTCACTTAAAAAATTGGCTTTGTATATCAAAAGCCTATTCCAATTAAATTACGTCATCGATCTTATGTGTTGATTTATTAGGAACTCCTTTTTTTTTTTTTTTTTTAGGAACTCTTTCTCTTATACAACACACAACATCAAAAGATAGAATTAAAAAAATGAAGAGGCGAGGATAAGAAATAAAATTACAAAAACTGCCTCTAATGATATATCTCCAAGACCCATATTTATATGTACAATTTGTTGAATGATATTGGAAATGGACCCCTGTAGGATGTCACTCATACGTGCTATAGCTAGTTAAGCGTGTCAACAGTAGTCCTAGTCTCTAACCTTTGAGTCTTGAGTCTTGAGTCTTGGTTGATGACTTGATGCAATGGTCAATATATGACCATATATTGATTTATTTATTTTTAACATATAGATAGGAGACTAGCTACAATTGACCCTGCTCACTGCTCAGGTCGGTCAAGAGTCAAGAGTCAAGACCCAACGACAACCTTGGATATGATGGACCTATGTATTTATTATGATATACCATATGGTCATATGGAGTCCAGGGGTGCAACTTGGGCGTACTCCATCCACACGAATCCGGGTAGAGTTCTGGTGAATCCTAGTGGATTCTTAAATTTATCAATCTCCTTCGTTTCTTATGCCGCTTCGATTTCCTTACTTTTTTTTTCTTAAACAACATTTATTGTGTTAACAAAAGTTTCGTGCAATTTGCTTGAAAATTGTAAGAATAATTTGCAATGTATTTAGAGACTACTGCATATGATATTAAGTAGGGGGTTCTATCTGTAATTTTGATCAAGAAGTTTAAGAGCAACTAGTCAGAGGGTTGACAACTTCTGCAATGTCATTTTCTTGGAAGGAAACCTGCCCTCAGTACATAGCATAGTCCACTAAAAATCCTTCCTAATTAAGTGGCTAACAGAAAATTTTGTGATGCAATTAAGTTAATCTATATCTATATCTATATCTATCTATCTATATCTATAAAAAGATGAATATAAGAAAAACTTTTGATTGACTAATATACCCTTATTTTAATTTTTAAATACACAACTACCCACTCTTCTGCATATATAGGAAATATAGTAATATGAAAACTATAATTATAAAATACATACCTTAATATATTCTAAAACACATACCTTAATATATATAACACAAATAAGAATTCAAAGGAAACAGAAACTATAATTCCTATATAATAAATAGAAATATATAGGAATATGGAAACTATAATTCTAAAACAATAGCCGAAACATATACCTTAATATATTCTAAAACACATATCTTAATATATAAAACACAAATAGGAATTCAAAAGAAACAAAAATTATAATTCTTATATAAGAAATAAACAGCCGGATTGTAAATTCCACTTTCTCCATTAAGAGTAGTTTCAACCTTCTCTCCACATTTTCCATTAACGGTGACTTCTCTCTTCTATAGTTAACGGCGACTTCTCCCTTCTCTGGCAAGTTTTGCTCTTCAAATCTATACTACCTATAAAAGGTTGAATCTCAGAAAAACTTTTGAATGACCAATATACCCTTATTTTTAAAAAAAAAATACATATATACCCTTCCTTTAATTGAAACACATAATAAACATTCTTATCATTTGATAACAAATGAAAGTTAGATTTTAATTCAAACTCTTAACAAATTAAAGTTAGATTTTTATTCAAATTTTTTTTTTAAAAGCAACTATCAAGTTACATGATAATATATATGAATATAAACTCTTTAAATATTCCGTTTTATGAAGAAAAAAAAATTCTAAATATATATCTAAAGAGTTTTTAATCTTTCGTTGTACTTTCGAATTTTAAACTTTATCTTTTACGAAAAAATATAAAATCTTTATGTATTTATTATTTTGTACAAGTAATATTATTTAAAAATATTCACATGCAATGCACATGTGCTATATCTAGTGTGTATATATATATATATATATATAGACTGATTATGTACTGTATCCAATATTGTCCAATTTCAAGTGACTATGATAACCATGCTTATGGGGTGAACAGAAAAAAAAATCAAAAACAAATAATCCAAAAAAAAAACCCACGAAGAAAATGCATATTTTTCTTTACGTACACACAAGAAAAGCGAAAGCTAAGCAAAACCTCTGCACTAAAACTGAACAAAAAACCGAGACCGTTGTCAGTTACAGTGTGTGTGTCTTCCTTTCCGTGGAACTTCACTCGGTGATGATAGTCAAAGTAGATTTCTCGGTGGAAACATCGGCATCAACCTGAAGAGGCTCCAAGGAATCTACTATATCTCGCATCAGAGGCCTTGCTTTCGGGTTACGATTCAAGCAATGATAAGCTAGCATGGCTGCCTTATGAACCCCTTTAACTGGATAATCACCTTCCAATCTTGGGTCTACAATGTTGAGCAATTTTTTCTTCTCTCTAAGTATGGGGAGAGCCCAATCTGCCAGGTTTTGCTCTCGGGCTGGTCGGGTCTTGTCTAAAGATTTCCTCCCCGTCACAAGTTCTAGCAGAACCACTCCATAGCTGTAAACATCACTTCTGGGAGTCAGATGGCCTGCATCAAAACAGGTGACTTTGATATCAGATCGATTTATTAATTTTAAATCGATATATCCCCAGTACTGCTCAAAGCCTAAAACATTCTAAAAGCCTAAAATTAACTTATTTAAATCTCAACAATTCAACGACTATATATATTATCCATGGAATTAATATTACCAATGCCCAACCTGTCATGATGTACTCGGGCGCTGCATACCCGTATGTTCCCATTATGCGAGTAGATACGTGAGATTTGTCACCAACTGGTCCATCTTTTGCGAGGCCAAAGTCAGAGAGCTTCGCATTATAGTCCTGTTTATATATCAAGTGCATAAATAACACAGATAACAAATGAAAGTTAAAGCTGCATGGGCAGCCCTAATTGCAGCATGGAATGCCCTCCCCGCCTTCCATCATTTTGGCTTCCGTCAAGATATGATCAACCAGAAGTGAGTTAATTCATTTTCTATTTTAAGAGTACAAGTACTATAGAGCTTCTAATACACTGACCAGGTCTAATAGAATATTGGACGTCTTAAAATCGCGATAGATGACAGGTTTCTCAGCTTCATGGAGAAAGGCAAGTCCCTTTGCCGCACCAAAAGCAATCTTCATTCTAGTAGACCACGGAAGAGGAAGCAATACTCCTGCAACAAATTAAGGGAGAAAATGTATACATATTGTTTTCACAGGAAAAAGGAGCAATAGCCGGCCTCCCATACTCGACAAGCCTAGCTTGGAAGTCAGAACAGCTAGGTTACTAACTAGTTCAAACATTTATGTGGTTTGTTTGGAAACAACTCCACAGCCTCAGTTTTTTCCCTATTAAAAAGATAGTCAATCAAGCACCATTCTTGGGGCTTCTAGAAGTCATTTTTCCTTAGGGTCACTTCCAACTGAAAGAAACTATCTACAGAGTCACTTCCAACTGGTCGAAAGAAACTATCTATCTCATTAAATTCTGCCACTTTCTTTGTTGAAAAAAAAAATGATGAGAAGGGAGGAAGCACCCTGCTTTTCGCCTTCACCTCCCTTTCTCATAAAGACATTTGAAATTGGCTGCTAACCAAAGTTAATTCTATTATCCATTTTAAGCAACTCTTTCTTTAATTTGGCCTGAAACACAAATTAAACCCCTTTCATGGATTGAACCAGTGTCTTAAGACTAAAATCCTAAAAACTACAGCACAATTGCACCTATCGATTTTGTACACCAATAGTGATCATCCTATGGCTTGGGCCATCGGGAAGTGCTGCTGAGAAGGCAATAATATTCATTGAAGTTAGAAGAAAAGGAGAGTTTGGGAGGGGAATGTGTTGGAGGAAGACAAAAGGACACATTTTGAATGTTTTCATGGCCAATTTTTGACTTGTTTGCTCCGTCTCTGGTAGGTTTTACCTTGCCTGAATCATTTCCATCGTTGTATAGATCAAAGAAAGAAGACGGAATGAAACTAATACTTGGAATTCTATCTTCAAAGTAGAGTGATGGCATATACTTACTTGAAAATAGATTGTTTTCAACACTTCCCCGAGCCATGTACTCATATATTAGTACCCTTTGCTCATCTTCACAACAGTATCCAACCAGTTTCACCAAATTTGGATGAGAAAGCTGCCCCAAAAATATGACTTCGGCCTGAAAACCCACAAAACTCCCACTGAGACCTGATTATAAAAAATAAAAATAAACAAAAAGGCAAAAAAAGATAATATAGCAATTTTGATACTGATTAGTCTCAAATTTTTCACAAAGTGAATAAAAATAAAAATGATTACCAGCCATTCTCTGTGGCCTTGATAACTGTTGTCACCATCATGAACCTTGACAGCTACTGAAAGGGGCTGAAGCCCCTCTCTCAAATCCTTGGAAATGAATCCTTTATAAACGTTTCCAAATCCTCCTCCACCCAACAGGTGATCTTGCCTAAAATTATCAGTAATTATCTTTAATTCATCAAATGTGAATGCAATCAATGGATTTGTGGCCGAATCTCGACGTAGGTATTCTACTTCTTCAGGATTTGAAGGTAACTTAGTATCATCCTTCCTGGGTTTCGCTGAGGGGCTTTGGTCTTTTGGAGACTCTGAAAATAAAGATCGACAAGAAAGCATAAGGTCACATATCCAAGAAACAAATCCTACAAGGGGTGAACTGAATTTTTTTTTTTTTCCTCCTTTCAATTCAAAGTTCAAAACGAAAATCAAAATAGAAAAAGAAAGCAAAAATAAAATCATCTGTGACAACTAAATTCAATATCCTACAGTTCGAAAAAAATTACTCCATTAATGAAAATTCAAAAAAAAAATGCAAAATGAAAAAGAAAATGACTAAATTCGAAAGAATATTCAAAACCACGTAAAAAAATAAAAAAATAAAAAACTCAGAAATTCTCCTTTGATCATGGATCAAAATTCAATAGGAAGAAGTACAAGATCAATCACCAAATTACCAAAATCCAATAATAAGTAAAGTTCAATTTTGAAGAAATAATAATTTTAGTAAACTTATAACAGTAAGAGAAAATTCTGGTAACATAAGATTCAACACCCTACAGTAACCCGAATCCACTTGTTCCCCCCCACCAAAAAAAAAAACAAAAGGCAAACCAAACCTTTAAAGGTGGGCATAAACGAAAAGTCAAAAAGGAATATTACATTCGTTTACTTTTGCGTTAATGGATCTCGTTGAACATCATCCTGCTAAATTCAAAGAATTTACTCACTAGAAAACCAGGAAAACAAAACAGAAACCAAAAAAAAAAAAAAAAAGGAAAACAGAGGATCAAAAGAATATCCATCTTTTTTAAAAAATAATTAATTAATTATAATTGAATAATCCATCAAAATCTAAAATTTATCCCACCTTTGATCATAGAAGCCAAATTAGATCAAGAGAAAAACAGCATATTGCGCAAACAAGAAACTCAAAAACAGAGAATAAAAATTAACAAAGGAAAACAGAGTTCAATACAATCTTAACTGATTTCAATGAGAAAAAGTGAAATAACACAAACCCATCTCTGAAATCACATCTAACACAAAACCCATTTACAGAACTTAACCATATAAAAAGTAGAACTTTCCTGAGAGGACACACCTGACTTTGCATTAGATGAGACTCTGTATATTGAAGGTTCCCGCCCACAGCAGCAATTCCCCATTATACTAAAACCAGAAACAGCCTAAATTCCACCGCTTTATTATTAACAACCACCCCTCATCACCAAAAACAAAATTTATTTCACTCTTGTGGAAAGATCAATTAGACCCAAAATCTGGAAGAAGAAAACGAAACCTCAAAAATTAGTCTCACATGAAAGGGATTTTGGTGTGAAAAATAAGAGACTGAAAGAATGTTATGGGAATTGTGAGGGTTTAATTGCTGATGAAAGAGAATTCTTGATGGCAATGATGAGGTTGGTGTTGAGGTGGGGGATGCTTCTTGGCCATGGAGGAAATGGACCCATTAGTCAGTGTTTGAGTTTTTTGTTTTGATTCAAATATGCTTTTTGTGCACTTTCTTTGTTGTTGGGTTGAGAGAGTTAGTGCGCCTGGGCAAATTTTTATCTGACCCAATCCTTTTCCATCACTCTCCGTCTATCTTTTCTTAGCGTGCGCCTATGCCTTTTTCCTCAACCCCACGCCTTCACACTGGTATCCAATACAGGAAACCTTACAACCACCTCACCTACCATGATATTTTTTTTATTAAAATTTAAGCATATATAATTACCACTTATGTGGGTGTGGGTGTATAATCATTAATATATATTGACGCACACCCACATTTAGGGGTAAGGTGCCTAGAAAAAAATTATTACATGTTGGTGGGGGTAAGGTAGTCTATCATCCCACCAATGAAAAATCATGTTCTGAACTGGTCATCACAGCCATTGAAACGAGCATTTTTGCATCCCTGTCTTTGAAGGCTGTAGCAGCTGAAGCTAAACGAAGCAATTTTGCATCCCCCTCATTGTAGACTGGCCGCTGAAGCTAAGACTCCATACCATGATTTTGGGGTAGGAAAATGTTGGACTTATACAATGAAGATATGATCATTAATGAATTTTTTTCCTTCAATTGTTGGCTTAATTTGCTTTATTTTTTGGTTAACCCGTAAATGATTTCGGGTGCATTGATCAACAATTCTGATAAAGTTCTAATTTTTAAGCATGCTTTCTCAAGAATGAAAACAACTCATAACACAAGTTTGTCCAAAAACGTATTTGCTGTAATATGTGCCTTTCGCAAGTAGGTTGATGCTGCACTAATGCATCACGTCCATTAACAGCTAAGAACCATGTTATCTTAATGTCAATCTGAGGCCCCTATTAATATTTATTGCTTACACGATTGAGAGCCGGCGTTGAATGTTGTTAGTTTGAACATGTTGAAAACGATGAACCTACAGAACAGTGTTCATTAGTCAGTGCACGAACTGATAATTCATACTCACCCAAGAAGCCAAGAAAAAGGAGAAACAAAATCAAGAAAAGCAAAGCAAAAACATGCACACACACATAGTGTTACAGGAAAAACTATTCCTGTTAAATATGTAGAGATATGGTGTCTTCTAAATTCTGAACGCTACTTTGCTGAAAATGAGATAGTCTGAAAAAAGCTTACTTTGCAGATTGTCAATCATCCCTCGAGATTTTTCCTTTTTTTTTTTTCCCCGTTGATCAGAAAAAGGGATTTAACTATGATGGTGAAAAAGAGTAGAACCATAGAAAGAACCACCCCTCCAAACATCAATCATTGCTGAACTTGATGCAAAAGAAATCATATTTCTCACATGTTTTAGCTTGCAACAAAACAGGGAAAAAGAATAATATTAAGTAGGTTTCAATGGGCTTTTAACACTTCTGCATTATAACCCTTTTCCATTGGGGCGCCTTTACAAATACCACTGTAATTAGTTATCAAAACCCCTCACCGTGAATTAAGGTGTCTTACAAGCACCACTGAAATGGGGTACATATCAAAACCCTTCACTGTGATTTAGTGCTAGGCAATAGCTTTTCAGCCAGATGCGTCCAACCATTTTTGGCTTCTACTTAAGGTTGTTCTTTGATCAAACCCTTAACCCTTCCTTATGTAAGGATGATATTGATCCACCTGTCAGTATGTACAGCCTGATAATGAACTCCACACTACAAGACGAAGCCACTGCTGCATTAGTGAATGACCAATTTTATCACATGATCTAGCTATGACAAATCTCTCTCTAATGTTGCCTCTTCCGGCCCTGGATAAAAAAGGTATTCCCCGTCAGTCATTGGCTGGTTATTTTGTTCGTGTTTAGGATAAAAATTTAGAATGAGAAGAAGCTCAATGTCCCACTTTATGACTGGGCTTGCCATGCATTCTCAATCTTTTTAAAGGGCTTGGAAACAATTCATGCAGGATATCATAGGAGAATTCTAACTGAAAAGAATATGTTTGTTATAAAATGGTGGTCCAATCTTTTGTCTGTTGTTTTGTTCCTAGACTAGAAAATCCTGGGGATGAACACAAAGTGACATGGATGGAAGAAGCAAGCTGACCACCACTTGGTTAATTTGAATTGGCCTCTCTCTTTCTATCTCGATCAGCTAGTGCCTTTTGTTAATAACTATGCATTCTATTTATAATAACGGATACTTTATAATGACCATTAATGCAGATCAACAATAGGAGCTTAAGATAGTGTAATCAATCATAACATAATATATTCTTAATAAATATTAATCACATCCTCGATGATGAGAAACTCTGGTAACCGTACGTTGCATCTTAGTATGTATAGACTAAATGATAAAGCAAGCACTTTTCATGAATACCATGCTACATTCATCTTTGGAGGATCAATCATAAGTTCAGCTTCATTACCATGACTACACTGTTAATCACTCTCTCCTGGCCTCTCTCGGCCTCTCTCTCAATGCCTTCTATTGATAATGATGGATTATTAATACATAATGACTATATATGCAGATCAATAATAGGAACATATAGAAGTATTAATTATCAATCATAACAAAATACATTCTTATAAGTCAATGTTAATCTCACCCTTGATGGTGATCAGAAACACTAGTAACCGTAAGTTTCATTAGCATAGACAAAATGATAAAGTACTTTTCAGTAATACCATGACAACATTCATCTTTGGAGGATCAATTATGACTTCAGCTTCAATTCATTAATTACCCTCATCCACTGGCTACCATCACTTAGTCGAATGCTTCAATGAGATCTTCTGAATTGGTCCCACCTCTTCGAAGAAGACAGCATGCTTACATGTGTTTAATAATCATCAAGCTGGAAACTGGGGCCAGTGGGTTTTGATAGTACTAGATCATGGTTTTCGTACAGACAATAATCTCAGCCAGAACTTTCCTTGGATATTGCTTTTGGGAGAGGATGATTTTCTATCCACTGTTGCATACCTAAAAGCCATGCAAAGGGAGGAAACTTCAATATTCTCATTGTGCATGTCTTGGATAGAGATACTTATCTGTTGAGGCAAATTCCCAGAAGAATGACTTATGATGGTCACTGGAATGAGTTTTATATCCTATTTCAAGGGTCTTATTTTCCATGAAAATTAAGTATGCTATATTGCTTGGGTATGTGACTTCTGAGGACACTTTTAAGTCAACTTTTGAAATAACCCTATTTGGTATCCCCCAGAAAGCCGATGATACTGCTTTCTTTGATATTACTTCATCAGTAATCCAAAAGCAGATCTCCCAGTGAGCCTTTCTCACACAATATAGAAATGCATTACAAAGTTTAGACAAGCAGGCCAGTTAGTGGGCCTGCATATTATTTTCTAAGTCTAATATATTAGCTCTATGCCATCTTGTATCTACTTCACATGTACACATGCAACAGTGAAGAATCCTATGCTGTGTTCTCATGCTAGCTAAAAGTTACATATGTGAGTCTTATATTTCAATATCAAAACATCCAATACTATGAACATTTGAAGCTGTAAAAACACTAAATTGTAATTTGCTCAAATGGGAGAAATTCAATTGATTTAGTTATTAAATCATTAAATAATGTTCTAGAAGGTTGATAAACTTAACCATATAATATATAAATAACTTTTAACATGGCCAAGAAAGACAAATCTTGTTGCACTTGAAATCCCTGCTTATCAAAGCAAACTAATGCTTTATTTCAATCAAAATTATGATGCATGAAGATGCAATTATAGATTGCTATGGATGAAATTGAATGCCTATTGATAAAGAAAGTTCTCAGTATTCATATTGAATAAGGTTTAACTTAATGATCATGTTAAGTTCATCTTGGAAGGTAAAGCGTGCTTCGTAAGTCTAAGGCCCTTGATTATGAACTTGCGGTTACGCAACAAAATTGAGCTCAATTCACGCAACGTGTTAGCCAAAATTTAAGCAAAGATTGATCTATTGATTGCATATAATTTACCTTTTTTTTTCTATGCTCATTTGTATTTTGTACAATAGACATGGCAGCTTCTACTCTCTGAGTCACCTTTGCTGATCATTAGAATTAAATTGATTAATTCCTCAATCTTTTGGAGCTTGGTCCTCTTACATAGGTTCACATCTTAGGCATAATGAATGTATGGATAATAAGTAAAATAGCTGAGAGTACTCATATAAAAAATAAGAAAAGAATGAATTTATAATGGAATCACTAATTATTCTAGTCATATAGCATTTGTAACTAGGGGCAACACTAGGAATCCATTTCTTACTAGATGTGTTTATGTTGGTTGCTGTGAAGTAGTATTCCCCAATAATTCAGCCTATACCTATAGCAAATTCTTACCAATCCACTCTTAGCAAGGTTCAACTAAGCGTTTAAATTAAGTTAATAGATCGAGGAAGTAATTTTAAAGATTAGAAGGAACCAAAACTAGGGTTGCAGTCTCCTTAAGAAGAAAATGAGATATCCATATGAGTTTTCTTGGTGATAGAAAGCTTTGTTAAATTAGTGAGAAAACACAGAAAACTAGACTTAATGTTGTTTTTAACAAAGATGATATATAACATGCTTTTGATATATAGGAAAGCCATATATGTAGCTGAGCCCTTGTGCTTTGTTTCTACTAAGAATCACCAAAGACGGCAATTTCTAAATATGATATAAGCAGTTATATATCTTAGTCAACCATAAGTTGGTTTAAGAGAAAAAGAAGGCTACAAAGACATTATTCTAAAGAATGAAGAATGATGAAGTCCACATGCAGTTCTCTTTATGGTATTCATGGTAATTACTATGATGGAGCAACATGAAGGTAGACTTCACCTGTAATTCTACCCAAGACAGCTGGTACAATACTACACGAGTTAAAATACGAGAAAAGAGAGAGAGATGGGGGCTTACGTCCATCTTTATCAACTAGCTTTGAAGGGAAAATATCATCATGATTCTATGGAGATATGTCAGTGTTCTTGCAGCTTTGAAAGCCTTCGAATGCACGCACTACAACCATTCTTTCCATTGCCACCCTCCTTCGAAATCATAAATTGGCCCTTTGTGCTCTATATAATCCCAGCCAACCAAGTGGTTCTTCCATAAGAGACAACATGGCCACTTCTTTTCAGTGTTTTTGGGGCCTATTCTTCTCAATTTCACTTTATTTGGTTCACTCCACATCCACTTCTCATGTAACTTTATCGCCCAAAAGTGCCTCAGCTCTTTTTGTCCCCCTTGTGAATAATGATCTCATCTCGATCATCATTTTTAATTGTTGACCTTTTTTTGTTTTTACAGGTTTACATAGTCTATTTAGGGCACAACCAAAACCGTGATCCTGTCCTCACATCGAAATCTCACATTCACCTCCTCTCTGATGTATTCACAAGGTGTTAGTCAATCATTTGGTCAAATATTTAGTACTTAAAGTCTTATTTCATCTACTGAATTTTAAAACAGAGCCTTTTAACTTAATAATCAATATCCGCATCACTTGGTCTAATTGCTTTTTTTCCTCTTTATTACGTTCTTATTTGTTACAGTAAAGAAGAGGCCAAGCAATCAATGGTTTATAGCTATAAGCATAGTTTCTCAGGTTTTGCAGCAAAGCTCAATGCAACCCAAGCAACTGCCTTAACCCGTAACAGACTAACCATTTTCTTCTTCTTTCTCTTCTAAGTTTTTCAGAATTAAGACCTTAAATAAGTTTCATTGATGAAGAAATTAATAATGTAAGAAAAAGATCATATATATCTCATATCTGCAGAGATGAAAGGAGTGATATCAGTGTTCAAGAGCAAGACCCTGAAGTTGCACACCACTAGAAGCTGGGACTTCATGGGTCTTACAGTGGACAACAGTCATAAAGTGACTCCAACACAGCTAGCCTATGGTGATGACATAATTGTCGGGATCTTTGATACAGGTATTAATTCTAATACTAATAAGTGCAATACTTTTTGCTGCTATGGGTTTAGTACGTTGATCACATAATCTTTTATAGGTCTCAATTCTTTTTTTCCTCTTTATTACGTTCTTATATGTTTTGATGATTTTTGTATAAGGTATCTGGCCAGAATTAGAGAGTTTCCGAGATCCCTGCTTGGGGCCTGTCCCAAGACATTGGAAAGGAAAATGTGTTGGAGGACAAAATTTCGACCCAGCAAGAGTATGCAACCAGAAGCTAATTGGTGCTCGTTACTACGTGGAAGGGTTTGAAAACAGCTACGGCCCACTGAGCAAGAGTGCGCCGTCAGAATACCGATCTGCTCGAGACGCCCTTGGTCATGGGACCCACACTGCTTCAACAGCACTTGGGTCCATCGTGAGAGATGCAAGCTTCTTAGGGTTGGGACAGGGCACCGCTAGGGGCGGAGCACCTAGGGCACGGCTAGCCGTGTACAAAGTATGTTGGAACCAGGATTTTGAGGGAAAGTGCACTGAAGCAGACATAATGAAAGCATTCGATGATGCTCTGCATGATGGAGTTCACGTGATCTCAGCTTCCTTTGGTGAGACCCCGCCGCTGTCTCCGTTCTTCGGATCGAATGCGGATATTGGTTCGTTTCATGCAATGCAGTGGGGAGTGAGTGTGGTGTTCTCAGCGGGTAACGATGGGCCTGATCCGGCCCTTGTCCAAAATGTGGCACCCTGGGCGTTTTGTGTAGCTGCCTCATCTATTGATCGAACATTTCCGACCCAGATACAACTTGATACTAACATCACTCTTATGGTACGCTAAATTTCATTTCGTTTTTGTTTTTGGGTACAAGGCTTATGGCCACTAATCAATCACGCATAAATTAATGTACCTCTGATCATCATCCTATCCTATATATATATATATATATATATATATATATATAATTTGTGGGTACAGGGAGAAAGCTTAATTACCAAACAAATAACGGGAAGATTGGCGGATGCAACCACTCATTTTCAAAATGGGTGACATCTCTGTCTCTGTCTCTTTCTCTTGTTTTATGGCATAAGTTTTCATATATATGCTGAAGCAAAGTGCATTGGTGTTCCATCTGCAGGATCTGCAATGAGGATTATTGGAAAAACAACAATGCTACAGGGAGAATTATCCTATGCTTCTCCACCGTAGGATTTACATCAAGTGGAATGGCACAAGTAGCAGTGCAGAAAGCGAATGGATCGGGCTTGATCTTTGTGGAGCCTATCACCCGGCAGATTGCTAATGTTGATATCATCCCCACCATCCGTGTTGACATGATTCAAGGCACTAAAATCCGTCACTATCTCATTGATTCTCTCAGGCAAGTGATCCCATTTATCAAACCAAAAAATGCTTTACAAACAAAATATTGACTGCTTTATTTAATTATTTATGGGGGCTGGGGGCTTCATTCGTGAACTTAATTGGTCAATGTTTACATTGTTGCAAAGACATTTCTTTGATATATGCATCTGTATATATGAGGCTTATATATTAATTGGAAAGGGCTTCTGACATGAATTTTCTTCAACTATGAAGGCGCCCCATAGTGCAGATTACACCAAGTAGGACAATTATCGGAAAGTCACCGGCACCTATAGTAGCATATTTCTCATCTAGAGGCCCAAGCTCAATCACACCCGATATGCTCAAGGTATCTTGTGTAGGTGGATCTCGGAAACAAGGAAACTAAGCACTTTGTTTAAACATCCATTCTATGATCATAAGATGTTTGCCTATAGGCTACAGCATATATATTCTAACTCTAACCATTTTTGTTTAAATCTCATTCCATAACAGCCAGACATAACTGCTCCAGGAGTCTCTATATTAGCAGCATGGCCTCCTAATGTCTCCCCAACTTTGACATCTAACGATAGCCGCTCTGTGACTTGGAATTTTCAGTCAGGGACATCAATGTCATGCCCTCATGTGTCGGGAGTGGTTGCCCTTCTCAAATCAGCACACCCGGACTGGTCTCCTGCAGCCATTAAATCTGCTCTAATGACTACAGGTTAGAGGAAATTACTTTCAATCGAGAAAGCCCTTTGCACCTTCCACATGTTGTTGTTGTTGTTGTTAGGTGATGGACCATGCTTGAGACCTAAAATATAAACGTACAGTTGGACCTGACACAAACGTGGTCTAATTTATCCTTTCTTCCTTTCTAAAAGCTGCAAACCTCGGCGGCCGGCATAGGGCGGGTACCCCATATATTAATTAAGAAGAATTTAAGAGAACCAAAATGGTACTCCAAATTAAAACCTGGTTTTTATTGGGGATTACAGCTGAACCCAGCACGGATATATGCTTCCATTCTTTATGTCTCACAGAGTGAAACATAAATCAAATAACGGGCAACCTTGTGAAAATGTAACAGGTTATTAAGAATTCACTTTAATTTAATTAGGAGTGGCATCATGATCATAAGGGTCTTAAAGTTTTGTTAATTTCAATTTTAAGTTGGATCACTCTCGTTCTCTGTCTCTCAGCTTGGACTAGGGACACAACCCACGACAGTATTCTAGCTGGTGGATCAATGGAAGTTTCCGACCCCTTTGACATTGGCGCCGGCCACATAAATCCTTTGAAAGCAATGGATCCGGGGCTAGTTTATGACATGAAAACGAGAGACTACATTCTCTATCTCTGCAACATTGGGTACACGCAAGAAAAAATTGACAAAATGGTTCATCGCTCTCCTGGGATTGACAGTAGCTGCCCACGAAAGCACGAAACCAACAGAAACATAAATTACCCGTCCATCATGGTTTCAAGTCTGGAATGTGCAACTACCATCAAAAGGACTGTTCGCAATGTGAGCCGGAAGAAGACAGCCGTTTATTTGGTGAGCGTGGTGAATCCTGAGGGAGTGGAGGTGGAGGTGTGGCCCAGGGTTCTAGTCTTCTCATATTTCAAGCAAGAAAACTCGTATTATGTGACTCTCAAACCGGGGAAGAAATCCCAAGGCAGATATGATTTTGGGGAGATTGTGTGGTCAGACGGCGTCCACACTGTTAGGAGCCCATTGGTTGTGTCTGTCAACACAACCGAAGATTCTAGTTACTCCCCAACTCATACCCATACTACCGTTTAGTCTGCTTGGGTGAGTGTTCACCGGCCAGTTTCATGGTTATTATCGAGATTACAAGTTGGCTACTGATCACATTTGTAAGCCAATTTTACTAAATAAAACCTTTTTTTGTTAAGTTTCCAATCTTTAAATTTAAGCTATTAATTGGAAAGCATAAACAGGTATATAAAATAATATCAGATTCGATATTTAATCAATTTGACATGTAGAATTTCCCAACATTTCCTTCCATCGTCTTTCTTGTGATACTTTTTGCTTAATAAAATCATACTTAAAAGAGAACTTTTTTAAAAACAGAGTGGCCTATTGGCCTCGAACTATAAATTGAAATCATTAGCAAACAAAATAATAATAATAATAATAATAAAATGATATGTAGGGACGAACTTAGGAATTTTCACTTCATGAGGCTGAACTAGTAATATGAATACAAAATTTTAAAATATTATATATATGTTTGAAAGGTATAGCTAATATCACAAGTTTAGTGCCAAGTGTCAATGCGACAAAATAATTTTTAAGGAAATTTGAAGAAGTTAAGGTTTTATGAGCATCATGCAATGCCGTTGAATATATCTAATGCTTAACCTATCATCTTACTATTTATTTATGGGTTGAATTTGATGAAAATAATTCATGCACAGTAAAGTGTCACAATTTAATAATTCAATGATTATTTGTTTGGTTTTGAGATCAGTAGGGTTTTGTAACATTGACATATGGTTTAGGAGGGTTTCATGTGATTCACTCATTCAGTATGATCCAACTTTAAAGACTGGGGTAGGGGGTGGATTAAACTTAATTTTGATGTTTCTGTGGATGAGGACAAAAAGGGGGGTTGCGCTCTCAATTTTCAAAGATTGATTCTGTAGGCCAATAGCTGCCTGACCTTTTTGGGTTGAAGCTTGAAGGACACCCTTATATGGAAACTCTGGGCCTAAGAAATGGGCTCCTCTTATCTACGGACAAGAATCTTTCCAAATTGTAGGAGGAAGAAGGTGCTCAAAATTAGTCATCCAAGCCATGAGGGGATTCTCAAGGTTCCCTTTAAGAGTGTTTTGTTGTGGATAAGGGCTGTTTTAAGGTTACTTAAAAGTTAAAACAACTCTCTGTATTATTTTTTTGCATCAACTCATGTGATAGGCAATGTACAGCACACCTTCCTTTTTTCCTTTCTTTTTTCCCCTTCCCCTTAATTAAGCTGACGTGGTAGAATTGCATCATATATCATGTGTGAGAGTGGGTACATATCAAGAATTAGTGTGGAAAGTTAGTGTAACTCTTTGAGGTTATGTTTTGCTTTCTTTTTTCTCCCTCTGTAAAAGATAAAAGGTGGTAAAAGGATTCTATGGGTGCATCTGTGACCACGGGCTAATATCTCAACAAGCATTTTGTGTGTCATAAAAAATCTCAGTGCGATATCTAAAGAAACCGATGAGGAAAATGAAGGTGCAATAGAAATGAAAAAAAAAAAAAAAAAAAACCACGAGCTAGTTGTGAAAGTATTACAATACAACCTGAAAGCATTACCATGTATAACCACCATTGTGATCTTAGGATTAATCGTGGTCCTTATAAAAATATAAATTATAGAGAAAGTATCACAATACAAACCGAAGTATTCAAATGATTTTAAGAAAATCAATTGTATGATAGATTAGTGACATTCTCTTCACTTATTAAGCAAGCGATTTTGGGTTTAAGTTTATGAAAAAGCACCAATACCGATTTGTTATATTGTAAGGCGAATTTGGAATAAGAGTATATTCCAACGAATGTCCCAAAAAAAAAAAAAAAACTTTAATTAAGAAACAATATAATCGATTTAATAGAATTCAAGGAGTAATTTTAAAATAAAATACCTAAACTCCCCACTCAAATTCTCATGACATTCTCTCCACATTTATTAGGCTCCCAAATTCGTTCTTATTTATTTATTTTTATTTAAGAAAGGTTCCATTCGAATCACAAAAAAGGCCCATGACACAAAAAAAGACCCCAAATCAACGCATGGCATTATAGGAGGCTTACCCGATGGGGACATACATGTCCTTTTCTAATTAGGGTTCCAGTTTCCCCCAAATAGGTGTCATATCGCCCATCAGTGACCCAAGCTATCTCACCCACCAATGAATTTCATCTTAAATGACGAGATGTAAAAAAAGAATTAATAGAAAGCCATCTATCATTTGCCATGTGTCATTCTAACCAATCAGATTTTTTGGATGACCTCACCACCTCACCCGCAGGTAAATTAATCAGTGATAAAACGGCAAAGATCAATGTGGCGTGGTGCTATTTGAATCACCACTTTTCGATGATCAAAACCCTCTTTTCCCCAAAACCCAAACCCTTGGCGGCTGAGACCCAACCATTGTCCTTTCTCTCTCCTAGGGTTTCTCTTTCTCTCCTCAAAAACCCCACAGAGTCTCGTTAGGGTTTTGTTTCGTCCCCTTGTGAAGATCTGGCCATGGCTAGCGTTGCTCCACCTGCGGATCGTATCCTTACTTTTCTTGCTTTCACCATCTGGTATACTGTGAAGTCTACGGTCTCTTATTCCTTCACTGATGATCTGTTTTTCTCTGTTTGCTTTCGGTGATTTTCTTTGTTTCCGTGGTGTTGTGTGTTGCGTTAATTTATAGATCGAGGGTGGATGCATCTATGGCGTTTATTTAGGATTTTGTATATAATTTTTAGGGTTCTTCTATGCTAAGTTTTGTGGGATTTAGGCGCGGTTTGTGCTGTTTCTTTGTGTGTGTGTGTGTGTGTGTGTGTGTGTGTTATTATTTATCTAGTAGTTTTTATTGTTATTCTTTTGTTCTGTTCCATGTGAAATTTTCTGTAGTTCGGTGTATTTGGGTTCGTAGATTTTTTAGTATTCTGATGGAAACTGAAAATTCTTGCATAGGGATTGATTCAATGGAAAGTTTGAGGGGAGCTTTTATTATTTATTGGGTTATTTATGAGATGCTTTATAGCTCTGTTAGTAAAATTTCCCCCGAAGATCTAGATTTTAGAATTGACTCTTGGATTTTTGTTGTATTATTCGGATTTTAGTGGTAGGATTGGGGTTTCGGTGGTCGCTTTTTGTATTGGGTTTTTTGGATGATGGACTGTTTAGTGCATAAAATGGATTCGTTTGGATTGGTCCTTCAGATGTATGTATTTCCTTCACTCCTGCTTTTCATAGAACCTGCAGATTTGCTGCAGAAATTGTCATTAGATTCTCAAACCAACACTTTGGAACTTCCTGAGCCCCCTAAGAAGGTAATTTACTGTTTCAGTAATCTATGTTAGTGGTTGGAAGATTTTCTCTCTCTATAAGTTTGTGTTGATAATAAGAATTTTTCCCAAGCAAATAATAAAATTTTATTTCTAAGATTATCTATTTATTTATTTACAATTTATTTCTGTATATACTATGGAGATTTATAAACTTTTCCAGGGATTCTCATCAAACATCCCTATAGATTACTTGTTCCTTAAAGAACATTTTTCCATATGGATTTTTAAAAATTATTTTTCCATTGAAACAAGGAGTGCAAATTTATGATCTGATTGGTTTATCGTTATTCTCTGTGCAGTCTTCTGCTACTCAGTATGGGACTGTTGATTCGGGCGATGCTGCAAATGGTCAGATTCAGTCATGTGAGCGGTCTGTGACCCCTTCGTTGCAGGATTTCACAGATCCCTCCCTGTGCTATGTACCTAATAGCTATCCATCCACTGCATATTATTATGGAGGTACGTTCTCTCTCGCATTTTCATTTTTTTGGTGGGTATGGGGTTTAGTTGATATGTGAAATTCCCAATTTATGACTTTGGATGTTACTGTTCTGTAGTTTGAAAAATGTAAATGATCCTTAGTTTAGATTGATCTGCTGTCTGTCTGTTTGTTTATGGATTTTTATATCACAAGCATTGTGTTTTGAACTTATCGCATATTCTCCTGTAGGCTATGATGGGACTACTAATGAGTGGGAAGAGTACCCTAGATATGTCAATCCGGATGGAGTTGAGATGCCTACTGTAAGTTTTTCTGTGTACTCCTTTATGCTTTTGTGGTTGGTAGGGTGTAAGATTGGTCTATAAGGTGGAATAAAGAATTTGTTGTACATGTCATTTTTTTTTTCTTGATTTGCGAGTTTAAAACTCTTATAGAAGCACGCATGAATGCTGTTAGTTATAGTTATCAAGCACTTCTTTTATTATATTCTAAAAATGTCAGTTTGTTGTGGCTTGACTGCCTCTTTGCAGGGAGTTTATGGGGATAATGGGTCATTGATGTATCACCATGGTTATGGTTATGCACCCTATGGCCCATATTCGCCGGCGGGTTCCCCAGTTCCAACTATGGGACATGATGGTCAGCTATACAGCCCTCAGCACTACCAATATCCGGCTCCATATTTCCAGCCACCGACTCCAACCAGTGGACAATACCCCCCTAGTCCAGCTGCCCCTCTCCAAGGAGATGTTTCAACCTCTGCTGCTGCTGACCAAAAGCCTTTGTCTGTGGAAACAGCTAATGGAAATTCTAATGGCACTGCAAATGGTGGAGGTTTGAAGGGAAATAATGGTTCAGCACCTGTAAAACCAGCCTATCAGAATTCATCATTTAATTCAAATGGTTCTTTTGCAAGGGGTCCCTTACAGGGAGGTATTCCTGCATCTGGTTATCAGGACCCAAGATTTGGATTTGATGCGTTAAGGTCTCCTATGCCATGGTTAGATGGCCCAATATTTTCTGATGGGCCACATAGGCCTGTGACCAGCACCTCAATCACTTCATCAATTTCAAATGCTAATAATGTTCCATCATCCAGGAATCAGAATCTACGTCCACATTCTCATCTCATGGTATGTAAGATACACTGTTTTTTCCTTTGGGTTTACTTTTATGCTAATTTTTAAAGATGTATGCAATGCCTGAAAACCCAGACCAGGCCTTCTGGTAGAACTGGTTGAAACATTATCAGGATCCCTCACTCTTCCCTGTTTAAAAATGTTATAATTGAATGATTAAATAAAGATTTTTTTTGGTTAAACCATCTGTCTATCCTAGCCAGTGATCATTTAAGCTCCAAGACATTTTCTTGGTTTGATTTTGATATTGTGGTTGGGAGGGGGAGATCTTAAGTTACTAAATTGTTTGTTGAGGTTGCATTCATGATGATTTCTTTGATCTGATCACAGGGTTTGCATCATCCTAGACCGATGTCTGGCATGGGTACAGCTCATGGATATATGAACAGGATGTACCCAAACAAAATATATGGTCAGTACGGGAACACAGTTAGAACTGGACTGGGATTTGGATCTAATGGTTACGATTCACGAACAAATGGACGTGGGTGGTTGGCCATTGATAGCAAGTACAAACCCAGGGGACGAGGCAATGGTTTCTTTAATTATGGTAATGAGAACATGGACGGTATGAACGAGCTGAACAGGGGACCAAGAGCCAAGGGCTCTAAGAACCAGAAAGGGTGTGTACCCATTGCATTAGCAGTTAAGGGGCAGAACATATTATCAAATGGAACTAATGATGAGGAGAAGGATAAGTTGAATGTGATTCCGGAACGGGAACAGTACAACCAAGCAGATTTTCCTGTTGTTTATGCTGATGCTAAGTTCTTCATTATTAAGTCATATAGTGAGGATGATGTTCATAAGAGCATCAAGTATAATGTGTGGGCCAGTACGCCCAATGGCAACAAGAAGCTGGATGCAGCTTTCCAGGAGGCTCAGGAAAAATCTACTGGTTGCCCTGTGTTTCTTTTCTTCTCGGTGAGCATCTATATGCAACTAGCTGAATTGTGTTTATCTGTTTCACACTTTTTCTCAGCTTTGTTAATGCTCTTTTGAATTGTTGTTTAGGTCAATACCAGTGGGCAATTTGTTGGGCTTGCAGAGATGTTAGGGCCAGTTGATTTTAACAAGAATCTGGAATACTGGCAGCAAGACAAGTGGAACGGCTGCTTCTCCGTTAAGTGGCATATCGTAAAGGATGTACCCAACAGTCTGTTGAAACATATTACCCTTGAAAACAATGAGAACAAACCTGTCACCAACAGTAGGGACACCCAAGAGGTATTTGCTTGGCTTGAAGTTTACTGCCTTCTGCTCCTTTGTGCTTCTCTCCGCCAATCCTTCTCCCTTTTTCCCTCAATGATAAAACTTTTATGGATTTTTGTAGGTCAAGTTAGAGCAGGGGCTTCAAATGCTCAAAATATTCAAGGATCATTCCAGCAAAACGTGCATCTTGGATGATTTTGTGTTTTATGAGGCTCGCCAGAAGACAATCCAGGAGAAAAAGGCTAAGCAGCAGCAGTTCCAGAAGCAGGCAAGACATACCCCTGGCCCTCTAGATCTAATGGATTTACTGCTGCCCTTAATTGTTGCTCTAAATGTAGTTTTATTTGGAAATATTATTGGTTGTGTTTGTTAAGTAGATGCTAAATTTGGTTTGGCTACTTTTGATCTCACTCCAATTACAGGTATGGGAAGGAAAACCCACTGATGAGAAGAACAAAGAAGGGGCAAATGGGGAACTGAGATCACAGAAGTCATTGGAGGTTGCCTCGGAGCTAATTAAGGAACCTGTCCTGGCTGCCCAGATTAATGGGGATCAAAAGCTTTCTGAGAATGGATCAGTTGCAAAAACTGGAGATGGCCCAAAGGGTGCTAAACCAGTTGTAGAGAAGACGATTTTAGTAAATGGGGTTGCAAATGGTTGCTAAGTTCTGCCATGCACATGGGCTGGTGGTCTATTGTTTTCTATGGTTTCTTGCAGAGAGTTTTGACAGTAGTTTTGCCAGTTTAGATTAGAATACAGAGGCGAATGCTGGCCAATTCTCCTTCCTCGAGACATGGGCCGCCATTTTGGATCTGTCTATTGCTGCTTCGTAGAGTCAATAAAAATGTAGAGGGTCCAAAAGCCCCCTTCAGATTTTTCAAGTATGGCAAGGCAGGCTAGGCTTCTCAGAATGCAATTATCAAGCCCCATGTTTCTTAATGATGGTTCTGTTTCTATAGTGGTTAGCTCCTAACAGGTTTTCATTCCTTAGGAGTTTGGGTTTTAGGGTTTCTTTTTCTGTGGCTTTGATATCCTTATTATGTCTTTTCTTTTTTTTCCTTCTTACTTTTTCTTTCCTTTCGTTCCCACACCCCCCCGCCCCCCTCTCTCTCTCTCTTTTTATCTGTTTGGCTTTTTCCTGTCTTGTAAATCTAGATCTACTTCGTTGCAAAGCAGCTTCTCATTTGTATTTGTAAGAGAGCTAGAAGCAAGGTGGGAAAATGTTGGAATATAGTTGAGTTTAAGAAGCCTTCATTTTTTGTTGTACTTCAAAAAAAAAAAAAAAAAAAAAATTCATTTTCCCTTATGGTAATGTTTATATTGTGTTATAATTATTGTGACCTTGGAAGCTCTGTTGGCCTGTATATGCGATGGTAGATTCTGACAGGGCCTTGTTCTGCCTTGAGGAAAAATCTTTTATAGGTTGCTAGTCTGCAGTCATTTTGGAATTGCCATTCATCCTTTTGAAGCTGGTCATTCCATAGCTGCACTTAGCTTGAAATGGATGCGGTTGCAAGTTTTTACCATTACAACTTTTGAACCTCATAGGAGCGACTGCTCATTTGCTTCTGCTGTGTCTGAGTTTTGGAACTTTCGCATCAAAACTAATCGTTTTGGCTACTGATTGGGGGCACAGTTATGGAGCTGGCCCTTGCTATACCGGAGGACAATGCATAGTTGCCATCGAAAGCCCTTTGGTCGTGCAAGTTTTTGTTACTGAAAAATGGAAATGAAACCTAAGTTATTAGGTGAAGGGTTGGTCTAAAGTCTAAACAGGCGTATGAAGTCATGTTAAATTTAATATTTAATTGATGTTAGATGTGAGATTTTTCAAGAGATTTGACTTTCGTATGGCATAAACAGGCGTATGAAGTCATGTTAAACTTAATATTTAATTGATGTTAGATGTGAGATTTTTCAAGAGATTTGACTTTCGTATGGCATCCCGGGAAGGTTGGGCATATGAGTTGATGGGCGTATGAGTTGACAATGACAATCATCTGTCATAGTAGCTCGTGGTGATAGTGAGAAGGCTTGTGGTGATCGTAAGAAGGGTTGGTGCCAACAAGGGTGCTTGGGTTTGACTAACTATGGCTGATAATATGAAATTTCCCGAACATGGTAGAAACATGGACAAAAAAACACGTGAGCTAACATATAAATTTCAAGGTGTTTTTATGGACTTATATCCCTCCATGACAAATCATTTGATTTTACAAGAAGGGGCGATCATTTAATCATTTCCCTAATGTATATTACACGTGAAAAAATTCGCTTACTTTTTGGACTGTCATATGTGTAAGTCATTCATGATAGTCATGCTCTCTTGCAGATAAGCTACAAATGGCTTTGATCGCATCTCACTGGTGAGCAAAACTTTATACCTATAACAATTTATTATTATTAGGGTCAAGCTATTGCCACCATATAAAATATTATAAGCCCTTATTAATCAAAATAATTTGTTAAATTTTTTACATCTAAATATACATTTACCAATAAGGACAGATCTATTTAAAGACCTAAAAATTTTCCTATCCCCAAGGACTCCATCCCACTCCATCCTTGACTCCAAAAACATTACACCATATGTAGACTTCATACTCTTACAAATCCTAACAACTTTGACACCAAATTCATATTTACATGAAAAATTAGTGTTTCTCATATTATATTGAATAATGGACGAGAAAAGCATTGCTGGAGATGGTATTAGCAACCAAAAGCTAAGTATTTATACATTTTTTGTCGAGTTTAACTTTAATTTTTCGTATACTAAATTTTGCCTTGTTCAGGTTTCTCAATTCCGAACATGTTTAAAATACTCATTTTTGTAACACCAAACACTTTTAATATCTTCTAATTTATAAGTCCGAACAAAGTTCTTTTGTTCCGTTTTAAAACTCCGAACGCCTTAAAAAATACGTTTTAAGATTCTTCGATTATGTAACTCCAAACAAATGGATATTGTTCAACTCTAGGAATCTGAACAAGCTTGTGTTGTTCCGTTTTAAAAAACCGAATAACTTAACTATACAAATCCCAATTTAGAATTATTCATTTATGTAATTATGGTGGCATCCGTTCACGTCGGCGTTGGCTTCCAATGAGTCGTTGATGAGGACGATACCATTGGCTTTGATAAAGGGCAAGCAGCTTGAGAGGGGGACGGGTTGTGGGTGGGGTAGGGTGGAAAAATGTTGAAGAAATTAGCAATTACTCTTATTAGGGAACTGCTTTTAACCAAAACCCCACCATAAGAGTTTTTAACTCCATAACCCTTTTTTTAAAAGATTCTTTTAGCATTAAAAAAAAAAAATGTTTTTTTTTAATTCCAACAGTTATCCCCCCCCCCCCCCCCCCCAAAATGATTTATGCTCTCCCCATGATCTACCTTTCCTTCCCATCAATATCTTCATTTTTTTTTTTTTTTTTGGGTTTTCATTCGCAACATCTCTCCTCCTCCATCTCCTTCTCCTTCCTCTTCCCTTAGATATACCTTCTCCCTCCCGTCGAACTCTCTTTTTTTTTTTTGGGGGAAACATGCAGGAGCTTCTCCGATGGCTTTTATGGGGTTTTTCAGACAATGACACCTTCTTCCAACTTCAGATCTGCTCTTTTTCTGAAAAACTAGATTTGAAAAACCAGACTTTCTTCTCCAACAGCGACCGAACCTTCTCCGACCACCGTCCAGCTATGAATGTCGTCTTCTTCTTCTTATTTTCATCCCCAAACTCCAGATCTATTCTTTTTTTGTTTTTTTTTGGTGTGTGTGTGTGTATCTTTGTTTGCAACTTCAGATATGTTCATTTTTGGGGTATATGATTGGTTCAAGAAAACTTATTGAATATTTTTCTTATTCCAACAGTACATTATTATTGTTATACATTATTTTTTGTAACAGTGTGATTGTAGTTATATTTTTTTAATATGAAACAGAATGTTGTTATTGTGCAACTAACATTTTTGAGTTAGTACGTACATGATAGCATGTTTTTGTTACGCTAAAAGTATCATGTTACTATCTATAGTACTGTTTTGAGTATGTATACCTTGTAATTTATATTTTTGTTTCAAATAGTATGATGATACTGTAACCATTAGAATTCATGTTCTAATAGTATGTTGATATTGTTACACACAGTATTTTTGTAATAGTGCAATTGTAGTTGTATTTTTTTTAATATGGAACAGTATACTGTTACTTTGCAAATAACATATGTGTTGGTACGTATTTGTTATCATATTTTTATTTCACCAAAGAGTATGATGCTACTGTCTAAATTACTGTATTGAATATATATACCTTGGAATTCATCTTTTTTGCCATGGCAACAAATTTGGTGGGAAAGAATAGGAAAAAAAAAATGAGAAAAGAAGAAAAAGAAAGGTGCTCGTAGAGAGAAAGAGAGAGAGATGAAGCTGTGAAGAAGAAGACGACAGCTATGGCGGGATGGTGGTTGGAGAAGGTCTGGTCGCTGTTGGAGAAGAAGGTCTGGTTTTTCAAATTTTTTGTCGATATGAAGGATTCTTATCCATATGCGTTACCGGAAAAAATGGATATTAAATCCCTGATTTTTGGCTTGAATAGGAGGATGGCACTATTATAAATCTATTCAAATTGAAAATTATGGGCAATTTTATTTGAATGGGGTTAAAAGGTGTTTTGACAAAACTATTTTTTTTTATAAGACCTACTATAAAAGGACTCTTATAGATAGGGGCTATTACCAAAATTCCCAAAAATGTTTAAGGTTTTCAGATTTTTTATTAAGGGTATTTTAGGAAGATAAAGGAGTGCTTATATCAAAATTTGATAAGACTTAATTAATGAAGAGTTTAAAGTATTTTATGTGATAACAATAGTCTAACCCTTATTATTATTACTCCCTCCGTCCCATTAAGATAGATCATATTTGCAACTTTTTTTGTCCCAAAATATTTGTCCACTTTGAAAAGTCAAATCATTATTTTTATAAATTTCCTACAATATCCTTTGTTATTTCAATGATAACTTTTAACACAAAACCTAATACCAAAAAGTTGGTGTTTTTGAAAATATAAAATTTAATTAATACAAGTCAATGCAATGATGACCCTTTTCTTAAATTCCATGATTTTTCAACCGTAACCTATCTTAATAGGACAGAGGGAGTATTATAATTATACATCACACGGGTTAGCAAAACTAATAGTACTATTATTATTATCATTATGTTTTTGATAATGCGAAACTATTATTATTATTATTATTATTTGTTTCCAGCTCTGCTCTAAATCTCTATCCAAAATTTCAGATGTAACGACCCCTTAAATCTCCATCCTTGAGAATTGAATGTAACAACTCCTCCTAGTCTCCTACTAGCCCAAGTGTTCCTATCAAATACATCCTATTGAAATTATCATCTGCAATTTTCATATGGCGAGCAGTTTGAGGAGATATGGAAGACGGGCTGTTTCCATGTGTAGGACTAGGAAGCCTGCTTTCTCAACGTCCTGTGATGATACTAGTCTCCTTCCTCAAAGCGGGACATCTATAAACCTCTTCTCTGCAATCAATCAAGCCCTTCATATCGCCTTGGAAACCGATTCTCGGTACGTTTCTCACAGTACCCATGTCTTATTTTCTTCTTTGATTTAGAACCAGAACTCGCTATAGGGTAATGTGGGTTTTATTGGGATTTAGCTGTTTCAATTTTTTTTTAATATTTCATTTAAATCAACTTATGGACAACGATTGAATATGATCCGTAAAGTTTGAATGATGGATGAGTTTGATGCACTTGTGCCTTTAATCACCTATTGGACCCTTTGAAAAAAATTTAATCTACTTGCAAGTATATCTAATTAATGCTTACATTTCCTCCTAGTGCTTATGTATTTGGAGAAGATGTGAGCTTTGGTGGGGTCTTCCGTTGCACAACAGGATTAGCTGATCGGTTTGGTAAACATAGAGTTTTTAATACCCCTCTTTGTGAACAGGTATTTTTGTTCCCAATGCTATTGTTTATTTGTAGATGTTTATATTCATTTTTTAGTAGTTTTAGAATGCAAGAGTGAAAAGATCACTAAGAATTTCTTGGTCAGAGAAGGACTTCGTCATAATATCACTATCGACTGTTATAGAGAATTCCAATGTGCATTTCTTGCTTTGATAAATTTTCATCTAGTCTGAAAATATCAATCTTGTTATTCTCCTTTTATAATCTATCTTAAATCCTTCTTCTTTTTTTTCCCTTATATAATTTGTATCTCTTGAGCTATGTGAATTTGATAATTTTCATACAGGGCATTGTTGGATTTGGTGTCGGTCTTGCTGCAATGGTGCGCTTGAACATTTGGTGTATTTTGATTTGTTTATTATTTCTCACCTGACAGTTATAACTTCCCTTTTAATCTCATTTTGATAGGGGAATCGAGCCATAGCAGAAATTCAATTTGCAGATTATATTTATCCTGCTTTTGATCAGGCATGCATCATCCCTGGTCCTATGTTAAATTATAAAATTGACATTTAGTTGACAAAATCTCCACTTTTTAGATTGTCAATGAAGCTGCCAAGTTTAGATACCGCAGTGGAAACCAATTTAATTGTGGAGGTAACTTTTTCATGGTTTTTTCGTACTTGAAAGTGATTTTGTTTGTTTGTTTCGCTGTGTTGAGGCTTCTTGTGATTTTCCAGGTTTAACAATAAGAGCGCCTTATGGGGCCGTGGGCCATGGTGGGCATTATCACTCACAATCCCCTGAAGCTTTCTTCTGTCATGTTCCGGGTATCAAAGTATGCCTTCTTCTTTTTGGCATTGTGTTTGTTTTTTCGGGCCTTCTTTTTTCACCCCCTTACATTTCCCTTTGTTTTTTTTTAAACCATGCTGCAAGGGAGCTCGACTTCATATCAAATAAAGAATTCATTTAGTGTTTCCAATTCTTTCAAAAGTAGTTCTTTTATAGGTGGTCATCCCTCGAAGCCCGCAACAAGCAAAAGGATTGTTATTGTCATGCATACGTGATTCAAACCCCATTGTCTTTTTTGAACCAAAGGTATTGCATTGTTTTACATTATATTTTATTAATCATTAACGCACAATATATCAAATGGAAATTGTTTAAATTGTAAAACTGCTTAAATGTCTTGGGACTTTCAGTGGCTTTACCGTTTGGCAGTAGAAGAGGTTCCAGAGCATGATTATATGTTGCCTCTATCAGAGGCAGAGGTATGCCTATTTCTAGTTCTATAATCGATGAAGAATTCCAAATCTGAAGAAAATTGCAAACTTGTACTTAGGTGATTCGAGAAGGCAGTGACATAACGCTGGTAGGGTGGGGAGCTCAGTTATCCATCATGGAAGAGGCCTGTCTTGATGCTGAAAAGGTAAGTGTTTTCCATTTTGATGAAATTTTCCATTTAATGTGTCCTGAATTTTACCAAACTTTTTCATTAAGCACACCTTGTCTGATTTAAATCGGCAATAATACAATCATTCATGAATCGTTCACAAATTTTAGATTTTTTTTTTTGGGGGGGGGCGTGGGCAGGTGTGTGTGTGTGTGTGGAGGGAGTAGAGAAGGAAAATCAACATCATCTCGGGCTAGATCGTGGAATTATATTTTCTCACATAATGCTCAATAATTCAGGAAGAATATTAGGCTCCCAAATTAGCTTGATAATCAGCACCTTGATTAGCTACCCTGCAAATATGGTTTAATCTAGTTTCTGTATTGTTATCTAAATAATCCTTTCACAATCACGCCAACTTTTGAATTTTTCCAATGTACTTATGAATGATCACAGAATATCAAGTGCTTTTCTTCCTTCCTAAACTGAATTGCTTTTCCACCACTTGAATTCATTTTTAAACTTCTCCTGGATTTATGCATGGTATTATTCTGATTAATTCCCAAATTTTAAACATTTCCTTTGTTGAGTAAATCCAAACTCACAAATACGTCCCTAGGTATGACTCGGTGTGATCTATAGCGTACTGGGATACTTAATGTTTTTAGGATTTTAATTCTAATCATATTTTAATTTCATTTTTCCCATGAGATTTTGCAGGACGGAATTTCTTGTGAACTGATAGACCTAAAAACTCTAATACCTTGGGACAAGGAAACGGTGGAGGCATCTGTCAGGAAGACTGGAAGGCTTCTTGTGAGTATAATTTTTCATCACAAAATATCCTTCCTGAGAACAGGATGGTGCAGTTCAAGGTGATCAGTCTGATGTCTATTTGTAGATTAGTCATGAGGCTCCCGTGACTGGAGGATTTGGGGCTGAAATCTCTGCTTCTATTGTTGAACGTTGCTTCTTGAGGGTAAGCACTAAATTTTTGTGCATTTACATTTTCTCATCTCTATATAGATTCTTCAGTTCAACAAAACTTGATTCTGTTGACTGACTGGTACTTTATTATTAATTGGCAACTTATATACGTTGCAAATTTTGATATCTTCAGCGATGCCTACTTCATTTTAGTGGCTAAGGCTACCGGTAAATAGATTATCCACTTTAAGGACCACAATTTAGTACCCACCCCATTATCAAATCCCCCCTTCCCAGCCTCTCGGCGAGGCCTCAAAAAGGGCCTACATTTATGTGTACTAGTGTGCACAATTCATGATTGAGTTAAAACAATAAGAAAATTTATTTTTCAAAAAATAAAATGAAAATATGAGAGCCTAGATAGCACTTATATTTGAGAGGAGAGGTACTTAGCTGCTGAATGGAAATTACAAAAGGGTTTCTGAACTGTCTAAAGCTGAATTTGATGCCTGATTGAATTGGCCTGTATCACTGATCAGAGGGCAAAAAACATATCAGAATGATGAATTTTGATGCTGAAGGAGGCCCTATCAGCATGGCTTAATTGAAGAGTCTGCTACTAAATAAACAGTTTTAATACTGTGCCATGGTTACTTGTGGGAAAATATTTCACAATAGGAACTAAAATATATGAATGTTATTGTTTTCCTTTACAAGTATTTAACTATTTATATTACCTATATACTGTTACATCAAATTTTTAGATGCGTAATTGGTAGACAGATTTGAGCATCTTTCAAGGGCACTTCCCTCACAATAGTACTAGACATCTATAGTCATATATAAGCTGTGTTCTTGATGTGTCCTGTCACAGAAGATTGTGGGACCAAGTGTAGGCTTCCACCCCAGTGGACAGGTATCCTCTTGGCAACATTCTAGTGTGGGTGCATTGGTAGCTTTTTTGACCAAAGAAAGGCTGTATTCTGGGATATTGAGAGGGAAACTTCTACTTTGTCTTTGTGACATGGCTTTAGAACAACAATATTAATCTTGCTAGATGTACCTAAATTATCGAAACAAAGCACATAACTAGGGTAGGCAAGTCTCTGCTGCTTATGTTGTCAATCTTTATTTTGCCATTGTTGAATATGGTTTGAGATCCTTGGAGTCCCACGAAGGAATAACGAGATCATGGTTCCAGTTTTCGTAATGATGAAAGGATAAAAAATCCAGTAAAGGCAACCTTATGCATGGAGTTGCCTTGAAATGGGGGATGTCAATAATATTTGATTGAGATGACTTACTATTTGATTGTTTGCTCAAATTTTCTGTGCAGTTTCTCCTCTTCTATTAGCACTTTGAATGTCTGTCCAAAAATTAATTATGGCATGCGATTTGGGATGAACATGGAAAATCACCTATTTACTTTTATATAATTTTGCATGATTTTAAGGAAGCACCTTGCATACTATCATGTGTATGCTTTGATAGGTCAATTGGCAAACTGAAGAGGTGCTGGATAGGGGTTGATCCCTTATTGTATATCAATTAATAACTAAAATATGAATGTGTTTTGCAGTTAGAAGCACCCGTGGCCAGAATTTGCGGGCTGGATACCCCCTTCCCTCTTGTTTTCGAAACTTTTTATTTGCCTACCAAGAACAAGGTTAGTTGTTTACAATCACAGAGAATTATTGTGTGGATACTTTACAATCACAGAGCTTAATTGTGTGGATACTTGGCCATCCTTGCTAACATGGGCTCTGGTTTACCTCTTGGATGCAGATCTTGGACGCAATCAAATCAACAGTAAATTACTAGTGCATAAGCCACTCTGCTGCTTCTGATATGTTTAATTTAACCATGGCAGCTTGATAATGATGGAAACTAGGAACAATGAAGTTACGAAATTCATGTTGCTCTTGCTCCATCTCTTCCAATGTGTAAATGTAACTGGCAATAAGAGGTTTTTCTCTTCACCATCTTTGTTGTAAAGTGATAAATGTGGAAATAAACATACAGTTTTTATATTCCACTGCTGTAAAAGATTGATACTTGTTGAGTGGTTTTTTTTTTTTTTCACCTGTGTGTTTGTTAATATTTTAATTGTGATTTATTCTTATTTACTGGATGAGAATGTTAAGTGTGGTAAAATTAAGAATGCCTTAGGCCTTTTTCCCTTAAAATTGAAGAATCAGAGAAGATGAGATAATTACCCAACTATCTTTGGAGTGTATTCAATCCACAAATGATGGATGCACAGGCAGCAAGGCAAATAAAGTGGGATTTTAAGAGCAAAACTTACAAATTTTTATAAGCCCAATAAAACATGACTACTCAAGCTCTCAAGAACAGCTGTTGTGTTTGGCAACAATCGGGAGGAGTTCCGGTGATGTTCTGTGTACTCCAACAGCTCTGCCGTGGCTCCATTAAGGTGACAAGCACCTGGTGAAGCTCTGCTGAAGCTACTATAGTGAAAGAATCAGGTATTTCTCAATTTATCTTGCTATTTAGTTCTTTCCCTTCTCTTCATATTTTTATGGTTTTCTTCATCATTTGTGTGAATATGTTGTCTATTCCATGAAATATTTGTATTTGAACATATTGAATGTATAAGAGTTGCATGTGTATGAGGGTGGAAAGAAGAGTAAGGGAAAAAACACACCAGCTGATCAATAACAATTGTATGTATATGTTTGTGAATGTGCTCTTTTCAATTATGTGTGGATGTGTTTGTGATTGTGGCCCTTTTTCAACTCAACAGCTACAGCAGTCCTTTTTAGTGGCAGTTCACGTGGCAATTCACCATAACAGGTCTTAAAAGAGCTGTTTTGGGAGCATTGCTGGCATGTTAAAGCTCAAAAAGTGCTTCATTTGTTTCAGTTGCATCCTACATGGGATTTTCAATTCATCTCCTTTGATATTGTTATAGGTTCTGATACCCATATTGGTGTTTGGTAAGGGTGGATCATAGACATAGTATCAGGGAAACCTCCATCATTGTTGTGCATGAACACTACTGAATTCTTTTTTGAAAACAGTTCTAAACTTATTCTTGAAATGCGCATTACTTGAAACTTAGACACCATGTATCCCCAACAAGAGATGCTCTCACATGCTAAAACCAGTGCAGGGTTCTACATTAGAATATGTGTGAATATATGTGTAGATATGTGAATTTCCTTGGCCATAGATTTTTTTTATTTTTTATTTTTATTTTTATGAAGATATATGTTAGATTTAAGCATTAATTTGCTTATTTGGCCAGTTGATGAATTTATATTTTTTGTGAGCTAGATCGTGGCATGTTATAAGATTGCAACTCGGTCCAGGCTAGGGAAAAATATGGACCAGACTGAACTAATTCAGTCCTACAAAACCTAAACTGGAACCGGACCGCAAAAAAGGTCCAGTTCTCGGTTTTTTTTTTTTTTTTTTTTTTTTTTTTTTGTAAAAAGTAAGAAATTATTAAATAAGTATTATTATTCATTGAATAATACTTGTATATGGAGTATAATATATTGATATTAACATATAATTTTATATATATATATATATTTCGGAATTCGGTCTGAGTGCAATTCTGAAACCCTCTAAACTAGAACCGGATCAGACCAGTTCAATCCTCGGGTCTACCCAAACTATGTTACACCCCTAGCATGTTATAAGTCACCAAGACCAGACTTGTCTTCTTTTTCTTTCCTCTTGTTCTTTTATCTCTTTTATTCTCTTTAATACTGTAATATGTAGAATAGTGAGCACATGACGTGGAGTCATCTGGTGCCAACTTAGTTGGGATGTTACGATCCCTATGATGCTTCTACTCTTTCAAGAATAACAACTGGACTGTAAAAAAACCAAGCTAATGGTGTTACCCAGCTGGATAGTCGTCAGTTGACTGTTAAAGCAACAATGGTGTTGCCTTATGCTTTTTGTTTGTGGGGAGGGTTGACTTGGAGTCAATAGAGCTCACGTGGGTCGTATTTGAGGAAGTCAGTCGTGTATAGTGACAGGACAAGTGGAGAAACCTTAGTGGAGGAGAAAGAAGCGATTTGGGGTAGCGTAGGAGTAGGAGAAGGCAGGGAGAAAGTCGACCTCAAGAGGCTAGACTTGTACTGGAGAGGTTTCGGTCAAAATGAAACCTTTTAGGAGCTTGAGATCTAGGGGCAGATTCCCTGATTATGGTGGGTTGGTGGTAAGGTATTGATCGTCCCTTTAATGAGGCCAAAGGAGGCCTTTTATAGCGCCAAGACCTAGGACATCTTTGGGCATAGGGTAGTAGGATAACAGACCTAGGCCCTGGCAGGTGGGTCGACCACCCTACCTTGTGTAGGTGCTGATGCCCATGCCATATCAAGCTTCTGACCTATACAAGGTAAAGACCTCGACCCGTCAATTGTCCCATCAGCCTTTCGTGATGATTGAGTTAGTTGACTTGTCACATCACTCCTAGCTCTTCCCCAAGATTGACTAAGATGATGTGACCCCCAATGCTATAGGGGCGGCTTCCCACCTTAGAGAACTCTCTCTCCATCTACCAAACCAAGATCCTCCAAGTGTCCCAAAGGAAAGAATCAAGTCAAGGTCGTCCAACCTTGTCTTGTGGCCAAGCTTGTGATTGAGCCTCCCAAGTCATGCCTTAACCTGGGCTAGCACAAGGCTAGGGT
Source organism: Liquidambar formosana (assembly GCA_039720395.1). Classification (NCBI taxonomy): domain Eukaryota; kingdom Viridiplantae; phylum Streptophyta; class Magnoliopsida; order Saxifragales; family Altingiaceae; genus Liquidambar; species Liquidambar formosana. The sequence goes on from CM077831.1 coordinate 35,375,046, forward strand.
GAGGTACCTTAGGGTACTTCGAGGGGATCGTAGAGATCATCAATCTCAACTCCCATTGCGCGGTGCAACAGGCATCCAACTCGAAGAGGGCACGTAGACCCACCTCAAGATGATTCAGGCATCCTCGAGGAAGAGGGAGAAGGGTATCCTCGAAGGGGTGGATGCTCCCTTTGAGGGCATGCAAGTTGACGAGGCTGCTTAGGCAAGGTCGAGTCTAAGATGCTGACTTGGCGCTTTGTGGCAAGACGGTTGATTTTTTTTTACTGGTCAATGTTCCACGTGGAAGGCCATGATTGGTCCAACGTGGTCATGGGAATTGCCATGTCAACACTTTTAAATGTCAAAGTACCCTCATTTAATACATCGTTATATATTAATGTACCTTATGTTTCCATGGATGGGTTGTAGTCAGCCACCATCCATTAGCTTTGGTGATGTTTTTGTTTTGACAAGTATTTAACTATTGTTTAATGAAAATGCAGGTTAATGGACATGGATGTGAAGATAGAGTCAGCATTTGAGGAGCTTTCTTGTGAATTGAAGAAAACAAGGCTTCTCTTTTTGGTTGAATAGGAAAAATTTGCAATTGAACTGCTCCAATAGTTGCTATTAAGTATCGGAATGATGATTTAACAGAAGCTGAATATGTAGTAAGAATGACTGCCAGAAATCCTAATTTAATTGCTAGTACACAACCATGCATATTTTTCATAGTTAAGAACCATGCCATGAATCTCTAAATTTAATCGCTAGTATGCGACCATGCATCTTAGTAGTTAACATATTTGTTTTAGACCAATAAATTAAAATATTCTTTCATCTTTATTTCCTGTAGAGCTAACTGGCTGAATAGTTTCTAAAATTTACATCAGGTAGCATCAGTTGTACTTCACCTCCACACATGTGCTATTTGTTTTCGTGGACTTTAAACATGATAAGATTTTGATTAGTGTAACACCTCAAACATGATAATGAGGTATTTGCATTGATTGATATGTTATTGGGTTTAAAATCTACGAAAACGTATGGAGGGTTAGCACCCTCGTGGATGTGGGGTCTTAGTGCTGATGTTACTAGAATTTCTTTTCGTGCATATTGAGCTCTAAAGGAGCCGGAGGTGGAAAAAATGTTTGCTCTAATGAAAGAATATGTTGATTTAATTATCTAAAACATATGACATGTTAGCGCTCTTGATACATGTGGTTGTGTATTAGTAGTTAAATTAAGAGATACATGACATGGTTTTCAATTATGAAAATCTTAGAGAATAGCTGGATGCCTCCAAAATTAGCTTATTTGCTGAATTTGAAAATGAAGAGCTGGTGATTGAGGTGCTACGTCTAGTCGCGAGATCCGGCTTCCTTGTGGATATGGAATAGATGCATTGCAATTTGTGTTGCTATGCTTGAGAATTGTATTTTTCAACTTCAGCACTATTTTGTAAGAATTATTTGTTCTTAAGATTATACTTCGGCCATATTTGTTTGGTTAGAATGGAATAAGTGAGAATAGAATCTGATTCCATGTTCAAAATAGTATGAAATGAAATGAGATTGAAATAAACATTGCAGAATGAATATCATTATAATTCACTACTAATGTTTGATTCCATTCCTATTTAATTTTCTCATCCAAACAAATTGTTTGGAATGAAATTCCACACCAACTACACAAACATGGCATTAGAGAGTATTTGGGTCATTTTCCTATTTGCATAAATTATTAACTTAATTATAAATAGCTCTCTTTCTGATGTTAAAGTGAAATGTAATCTAACATAATCTTGCATTTGTTACTTTCCTTATCGCAAAACAAGAAAAAGTGCTCGTGTCCAGAAATTTTAACCGTATTTGGTAGTCAATTTTCCAATTCTTTATATAATCATACCTAGTTTGCCAAGTTTCCAATTAGGGGCACCCCCGCCCGGTGGGGTGGGGTGGGGTGCGGTGGTGTCGGGCTGAGGTTGGGATAAATAATAGAACGTTACATCTGAAACGTTGAGCCGACACGACAAAGTAATATTGGACATACAGCAGTAGGTTTGGAAATGACTACATTACATGCGGATGATATATTTCTCACTCTATTTTCGGGAGGCAGAAAGTAAGACAATTAGTCCAGAATCTGGTTGCCGTGGGGCATAACATGAAATCCATATTTACAGACACACAAGAATAGTAATCCAACAACATCAACCCGAGACACGAGTCTGCACTTCACAATTAAAGTAATCCAACAACATCAACCCGCTGGTATGTGATGACCATGTAATCCACAACCTGGATATATACTATTGAGCCCATTCCCCCCTTTTTCTCAATGCTACCCAATAAGACATTTGTTGAGCCACAGCCCGACAATTATACTTACCCATATTACAGAAAACATAATAGACTAACAACCCAATCTCAACCAGCACAACCAATATCTGTTCAAATATCCCATAATAGACTAGCAAAATTTTTTATTTTTTTATTTTTTTCATCTTTTTTCTTGCTAATTTAGATCATGTGGTTTTTTTACTCTGCTACACGGGAAGACCAATATTTCTTCTCAGGGTAAATTAAGAAAGGAAAAAACCTAGTCCTTAGTCATAATTAATCGCAAACCACCAGAGAGCCGATCCACAATCTCCATTCATATTTACAGTTCAACCCAGGTTCAGCAGATTCACAGTTGCCAGGTGTTCAACTCAAATCTTCCCAGGAACACAATCGATCTGGCTGCTCTTTGCATAAAAATCTGCCATGAAACAAAAAAGATGTGAGATTGAATTCACTTTTTCATTAAGGAGTTGCACTTAATGCATTGACAACTCACTATATTTTAATGCTTCGCTTTGACATTTACCTTGTCTTTAAAGTGCCATTTTTAATATGGCAAAGGGTAATATGGAAAAATAAAATAATCGCATGCTTTTTGGGACATCCAAAAGAAAGGTGCTCTATCAAAAGTTGTATGTATAATGACCCCCAACCCCCCCCCACCCCCCCAAAAAAAAAAAAAAAAAGGTTAAAGGGTATCAAATTGTGGACAACTACAGACCCCTTCCTAACAGGCTCAATTGCTCCATCTCTGGCAAATAAAATTTGACATAAAATATGTTAAATTTAGTTCCGTACCATTGCTGGTTTTTCCTGAACTCAGTAAGCACTGGGTAAATGTTTTCAAAGGCTGTGTAGGTCTCATCTCTCACCTGAAGAAATGAAAATAAATGCTGATTAGAAACCAACAAAAATTGCTAATAGCTGTTTGTGCATATGTAACTTCTTATCCGATGAAGTATCATGAGAGAGACAGAGAGAGACAGAGAGAGAGCTTATGCCATCACCTTAGCTCCTGTAAGAACAATTTTTCCTGACACGAAGATTAGCAGCACAATCTTAGGTTGTTTCATCCGATAAATCAAGCCTGGGAACAGTTCTGGTTCATACTGAAACAAATGTGAACAATGTTGAATATAAGATTTACAGGGGAACGAACTAACAAAAGTTACCTCTTTTTCCAAAACTCCAAGTAAAACATGATATTTCACTAGCAACTATTAATATGATAACATTACTCATGATTCAGCAATATGAACAGTTCCCAAATACTAAGATTCACAAACCTTGGGAATCGCACAAAAGTGCAGACTCCCGGCCACAGGGGAGAAAAAAATGACTAGATGAAAGGTCAACAGGGAAAGTCTTGTCTTAAGGAAGAGGCTAACACAACCTTGCCTGCAACTTATAACCCCTTTAACAATTAACAAAAATATCAAACTATGCAACAAAATCACAATCTCATTACTTACACTTGAAAAGGCACCATGGGAATATGCAAGGCCTTCAAGCCTTATTGGAAATTTAACATCACAGGAGCCAACAATATTTTGGATCTTGAAATCCTACAACCCACAACAAAAAGCAGTGATATCAAGACAAAACAGTAACACTACATGATCAATCAACATACATTGGCGTATATATGTGAGGGTTTTAAGAGAGAGAGAGAGAGAGTGTGTTATACTAGAACTAATACCTTGAATTTAGCTGGAAAACCAAGTTTTTGGATAATTCGAGCATACTGAAACACAAAGATGCACATGTAAGATTACAGAAAAGGGTACTTAAAATAACGGTATTGCCCAAGTCAATTTGTAATCAACCAAATGGTGATAACATGATAAGGAGTTCATATAAAATTCTCATCCTTCCTAAAAAATTAAGGGCCTGTTTGTATGTCTTGGAAATGGGACCAACTAGTATGCACACCATTGTAGGTGCTACTTTGAGCTGCATTACAATTTGACAAGAGGAGCATAACTATGAACATTTCAGACTGGCCATGCTGTATGCAGATGGCCAAACTTTTGGATTTCCTAAACAGTCCCTAAATCTAACACTGTAAGGTGATAGTGCAGGTTGGATGCAATTCAAAAGGCCAAATACCTTCGTGCTGCTAATTTTGACTGTTGTTCACTCTTAGCTCCAGTACAAACCTGAAGAAGCATGATGAAAAGTCAGAATTCAAGAAAAAATCATAGTTATTTAATAAGAAAAAGGTGATTGTCAATTGATATATTTCCAGTTTGAAGAGAAAACCATCCTTTTTTTTCCATTCATGTGAGCCACATAATGTATACAAGAGCATCAAACTAAAATTATAATGCAGAAGAAAATCCACAAAAAAAGAACAACAAGACACCATAAACATATCTTTCCCTCCCATTGTGGACAGTTCAAAAAAGATTATTGGGGTTGTGTACAACAGAAAGCTAAAGATCAGGGCTTCCAACCTGAACGTGTTTTCTCCCTAGTTCTGTCCTGAGCATACCATTTATCTTTGTTTCCCTAATATTTTCCCAAAAGCCCAAAATCACAATTCAATGAAAATGCATTGAAATACAAATACATGTTTTTAGGGAGAAAACCTCATTTATCACCTAATACTGCACTGGGATTCTGCAACTAGCCAACTAAGGCAACATAAATCTCAGTCCACAACTGGTAAATGTATTTCCAGGCATCCAAACAGACCCTAAATGGAAAGTAGGAAAGCACATATGCTCTTGAAGCTTCACCAGAAGACCAAACACTCTTAAAAGCCGCACACAATTTAATAAAATGTTTAAACAAGGCAAAAATACATAATGAACAAATAGAAAAACATATGATACTGAAAGTACAAAAAGCACACAGTGGCATTTTAAGCGTCACAGTCCCCAGGTCTCAAAAGGTACAAATATATTATATACCCAGATGTGCCTCAAATGTTATACCATCAACCAACGACAGTAACTTATCATTCATCTAGCTCCATCCATGTATGAATATTAAGCAGAAATGTATCCTAAGGCCACAACACGACATGAAACAGATTTCTGTTGGAATGCATCCTAAAAATTAAGACACGTATACAGCAAGGATACAGAAATATACAATTCACATTTCAATATACATACATACGTACATACATACATATATATATGTGTGTGTGTGTGTGTGTGTGTGTGTGTGTGTGTGTGTAACTAACAAATACATTACTCATATAAAATCCTATGGTAACTATTGCATGACTTAGAAGATGAGGCTCAACATGTATGATAAATACAAGAATATTATACACCAATACTACTACTACTACCCCTCTTGGCCTCTTGTAAATTTCTGTGTTGAGACAAAAAATCGTGTTATACTATGTGCTTTGTTTGTTTGACCTGTGCTATGTATATGTGCGACAATAAAATGTTGTTCATAGAAAACCTGAAGGCAGCAAATAATACAGACATCTAAAGTTATCCCTAAGAAAGGTACCAAACGCCATGGCAGAACTTACCATCTTTCCAGAAGCAAATATCAATGCTGTGGTTTTCGGTTCCCTTATCCTCATAATTACAGCAGCAAAACGCTGCAAAGAAATTAAAAAATTAGTCTTTATAGGAAGAAAGAAACACTACTTTTTCAAAGAAAAAATATTAAACATGTTCATCAAGTCATCTCAGATTCCAAGCCCATAACGATTTGAGCTGTATAAGCAACTCCAAGCAATCAAAATTCATAAAAATTCTATGGCTCAACCTACTCTTACTAGGACGGGGCAAGTGCACTAATTCATAATTAGGGGGAAGTACTCCTACAGTACTTCATAGTAAAGCACTCAGTAACAAATTTTTGGAGAATCTCCAAAAAGCAAACAAAAATTTATTCCAACATTATCATAGGGATGAGTTTAAATATTAGATAGACAAATATGGCCACAAACGTTGCTTACCTTGGGATTGTATTCTGCATTACGTGCTTGCAGTGCAATGGCCTTAAGATCCAACTTGCAGTCCAGATTGACTGTTGACACGATGTTCCTAGATATGCAAACAATATCTCCATTAGAATTAACAAATTCAATCAAGGGAAAAAAAATTGACACCAACTCTTGTTCTAACTTGTCGATTACATTTTGCAATTTCTTAACATGAAATACAAAAGCACACAATTACAGGTGTTGCAATGTCCAAGATGTTTCCTCTAAAAGTAATATTAAGAAAAACACTATAAGTCAGCTCTCACAAGACACAAAACCATCTAAGGAGGAGATAGAAATCAAAAGAAAAGAAAAAAATTCTTTGCTAATAAAAATAATATAGGCAACCTAGTGAGAAGCACTACCATTATAAAGATAGACTGAAAGATGAGTAGAAACTGGCCAGGCAAACAATCCCACTTAAATGCAGTTAAGTGTCTGCCAATAACTTAACCAAAGTTGCAACATCCTCACTTAAAGTTATTCTAATAATAAGAAGCCAAACATATGAATGGAATAAGGACAGGCATATGAAGCTCTACATCTTTATTCATACTAAACCATTAAGTACCCCTAGTTCTGCCCAAACTGTAAAATCTTCTAATCAACTTCAGTATTTCAATCAGATTTCCTCAAATGCTAGATAGGAGTTTGTGAAACAAGCAAACATATTCTCTCGTGCTAAACAAAAGGCAAGAGAAGTGTCATGTGTACGACACACCTATGCGTACAAAAGAAGTTCGATTGTGGGTATTGAGAACTTATTGCCAACTTTTCACAGCCAGGCGCCGCTAAAGAGAAGTATATAAACAGTACAAGAAAATTAAGCTCATAGCCCCATACTCTCCCATTAAATTTTAAGAGCTGAACAAAAATCCATAGAAGGGGTAGATTTATTTATTTTTAAATCCTATTAGGTGAGTTGCTCTCTCCACTAATCCTTTTGCTTTTCAATAATAAATCACAACTCCCTCATATGAAGTAAATCACAAATAAAAGAAGACAAAATTTATTAGAGGCAACAACATTATCTGATTCATGTATACAGTACTATTGACATAATGTAATAATGTGAGCCCCATCATTGTTTACTAGAAGTGGAAGCATTGTCATTGTTGCATCTAGGCACACCTAAACCTACATGTAAATGCATAAACAAATATGAAAACACACATATGCATGAACATAAAGTGCCCTGTAAAAGAAAGTGTTAACAATTTCTCTTCCCACTCTTGGTCAATGAAGTGGGCACTAAACTGAGAATGATCACCGCCTAACTGCACAAGATATGAAAATTTCATAATCTGCATTTATAGAAAACAAACAGATCCCTATCTTCTCTAAATATGCAAATACGTTAATGTTACCCTTTTTTCCTTCCTCTTCATTATCTCTATTTTAGCATTGGTAATAAACTGGGTATCTTATAGGACTTGCCTTTCATAGTACAAGACCAACATGTATCACAAATTCACAATCATAAACGAATACTTTCAGTTACGTGAATGAACGAATCTTGCCACCTTGTTGTACTTGTTAGACTGGACATACACGCAATCACAAAAGTTTTCATCGCAATCACAACCCATCTGAACAGGCACTAACACAGATTATATTACACAAGCCCACCATTTCCATGACATCATTTGGGCACTATCTGCCATTTTCGGGATATTGCAAAAATTAACATCTAAGATAACTGAATTATGGGTGTTTAATCAATACATTATTGTGAGTGAATAACAACAATTAAACATGCATATACATGGAGTTATGGATTTTTTTTCTTTTTTTTCTTTTTTTTTTTGGGGGGGGTTGGGAACTCACTGGAGAGTAGGAACGATCCCAGATGGGTGCTTAGAAAGATCAACCGGTTGGCTCCCTTCCAAGATTGGATCGGCCATGTAATGGAGTATTTTCGAAAGACTTCTATATTCAACAAAAATAATAATAATAAATTATACATAAATCAATACCAGCCCCCAGGCATATCAATCTGCTGAAAAAAAAAATTAACAACTGTTGGCGTTTGTCCAAAGCTTAACACTCAGAAAATAATAACAACAACCCAAGAATCCTTGACAAAAAATTTCGGAAGTTTATATATTTACTTCTTTTTTTTTCTTTTTCATAAAGAAAAAGAGAAGTGAAAGAAACGATGGTATTTGAAAGAAAATTAAGCTTGGAAGAAAATCGGATCAGCTCGTATTTTTTATTGAAAAAATAAAATCAGGGAGGATCATATAAGAAATTTCAGTGGGAAAACAAAAGGAGGGTTGATTAAAAGTGGAAGAAAGCAAAAATAAGGTTGAGTAGAGGGAAGATCTTACGATTGGCAAGATAGGTAATGCTTAAGAAAGGAGATCGGAGCTTTGTGAAAGAAATCTAGGGTTTCCGGGGATGATTTGAGAGAGAATGGGACGGTTAGAAAAATGGGCTTTAAGAGCGGTAAGATTTTAAAAGGGGGGTGTCTTTTATAGGGGAGAGGTGAATTGAAGGATTTGTATGAGAAGGGCTTAAAAAGAGAGAGAAGTTGAGAGAGGGAGGGAGGGAGGGAGAGGTGCTTGTTGTTGGAATTGGAACGATCTGCGAGCTTGTGGAGGCGAGGGCGTGCTGCGGAGGGATCTTACCAAGGACGTCTATTTCTACTTCCCCAAAATACCCTCTCTTGCGTTACTGAAGTCAACCCCATGTCGTGGGCATAAAAGGAATGCAAAGAGAAGGTCTAACGTCCACTATTGTTCACCAGAGCTCCATCAAAGCCCAATAGTTGCATGTCCTGTCCTCGTAACTTTTGGAAATTTATTAAATTAAGTTATTAACTTTTAGAATATCACAATAATTACTATAAAACTGAAGGGAGGGGGTAATGATTTTAATAAAAACTAGTAATTAAGTACACGCAAATAACTTATAGAGTATGACAATAATTACTATAAAACGGAGGGGAGGGGGTAATAATTTTAATAAGAACTAGTAATTAAGCACATGCGATGCGTGTGCAACACATCTTTTCAAGTTTTAATTACATCAAAGGAATTTTTATGTCAGTTTCTAAGTTTTTAAACCTCATGTGTGTGTGAGAGAATTAAAGGGAAATAGATTGTGGTGGGTTTTTCAAAGTTGGTAAAATTATCAAATCGTTTCTTAACTTTATTAACTCATAAGGGTATTTTAGTATTTTCAAATGCAGTCCAAAGGGTATTGGCTTTATATAGTAGTATAGATAAGCATTCGTAATTTGGTGTTTTCAAAAAACCGCCATTAAACATGATTATTAATTAAGATTCAGTAATTTCACTTGTATCATGTTATTTCAAATCAATTTGATGTTATTTAAATTGTTTGGTAAAACTCTTTTCATCCTACAATGATAGGTCATATTTAATAAAACACGAAGTTTAAAAAAAGCCATCATTCTATTGACTTGTTATTTATTAGTTGGTGCACACATGTGTTGCACATAATTTCATTTTGGTTATATGATCATGAAAAATAGGTAAATTGTACATTACGGTATGTATATATTACATGGCTCAACTTTAATGGGAAAAAATAAATAAATAAGAAGTGCCTCTTTTGTTTTGTTTTTTTTTTTTAATTTTTTTTTATTCTTTTGATGGAGAGAACCTCTTATATTCTATTAAATAACTGGTTGCATGAAATTGATCCAAACTAAATCATAATTAAGCCATAAGTTGGTATAATATTATTAAGTTTAAGTTGCCTACCAAAGCATTTAATTAAATTGTATTAATTTTTTTTTTCATTTTTTTTAATTTTTATTTTTATACTCGCTTGGAGTTAATGGAAGTTTTTGTTTTTATTATTGTAATTCAAACTTGATTTCATGATTACTCTCTTCCAAATTTTTGTCAACAACATAACAAAGTATCATATACCATTACTCAATTGGTAACGTTGATGGCCATTTTTTATTTTATTTTAATGGCTTCATTCTAGATAATGAATTAGTATTCTCAACATTGTTCTAAAACTTTGGAAATGAATTTACAGTAACCTTAAATAGATTTTTAAATTCTATTGAAGTTTGATCTACATTTTTAAAGACCTATCACATAATAAGTATTCTCCATCTACTCCATGTGAATAAACAATTCAAGAGAAATTGTAGTATGGTAAACTCAATAACCTTTTTTAAACCCTATTTGCTCCCACATTGATACACCGCATAGCTCACCCATATCATTCATGTCTTTAAGAATCCACATCCTAGTATAATTGATTCCCAGCATACTGTTTTCATCTCTATCGCACATCCAATTCAAAGGAATCCAGAGAAAATTATACTGCAATCTCTTAATATTCCTAAGCTATTATCAATTAGTTAGAGAGGAAGTTATGTAATGAAAGGTATCATTTTTTAGAAAAATTGTATAATTATAATTAACTATATCTTTCTACAAAAATTGAATTAACCCACATTATTATGTTTAGACTTTAGACTCTCATGAAGGACATAATAATAATAATTAGGGGTGTTCATGGTTCGGTTTGGTTCGGTTTTAGGGTAGATTTTAAACCAAACCATTATACTTCGATTTTTGTTTTCTCAAACCAAAACCAAACCATACTATAAAAAAAACCAAACCAAACCAAACCATAAAAATTTGGTTTGGTTCGGTTCGGTTTTATCCTATCAAATAATAACAAATAATTAAAAATAGAAAAATGACAAGCCAAACTTTAAATAAAAACATTTTTAATAAAATCATTACATTAGCAACTAAAAAAAATATTAAACATTGTATCAAAATGGAAAAGTATTGATTTATATCAATCCAAGTTTAAATCTCCAATCTAATACGTGCTAATATCTCACACAACAATAACAGCTAGTTTAATACATGCCAATCTAGTAAAGAAAAAACATTAAGAAAATTTGCAATCTATTGACTATTATGCCCTTATTAGAATAAAAAATTTACAAACTAAGTTTAATATGTAATATATAAAATTATATATATTTATATTATTTTTTTTCGGTTTTTTTTGTTTTTCGATTTGGTTTGGTTTTTTAAACATGAAAACCAAAACCAAACCAATTTAATTCGGTTTTCTAAAATTAGAACCAAAACCAGACCTAAAGAAAAAAAAACCAAACTAAACCGAGCGGTTTGGTTTGGTTCGGTTTGGTTTTCGGTTTTAACCTAAACCATGAACACCCCTAATAATAATACCTCAATTGTGATTTATAAGTAGTATCAACAGTTTTGTATTATTTTTCAATGATTTTCCACTAATTAAATTAGAAGAAGTTAATGAAAAGTTACCTTGGCTGTGAATTGGTGAAATTGAAAATATTTATGAAGCAAAAAATTACAGAGTAAAATTTAGATGTTCATCTGATTCACTTGATATATATTATATTCACCAAAGATGGTAAGGAGATAAACAATATATAGATATTGTCTTCAAATAAAATATTTTATCCCTTCATGATAAAGAACCCTAGATCTAAGAAGAACAAAACTTAGAAGCAATCACCCAACAACCTAAAACAAAATCAACATACATTTACAATTAGTCCATTCAAAAGATAAAAAGTCACAACATGAATGGGTATAATAATGATACCTCCTATTAAGGAATTTTGAATATCTAAGAAAAAATTAGAGAGAAATTAAGCATATAAAGATTTAGAATATATAAAATATATAAAGAAAATTATTCCTTAATGTGAGTTTGAATCTTCAATTGAAAATAAGAAATAGATGAACGTACAATCTATAAGGCCAACAAAGAGACGTATGAAGAGGGAGAGACGTAATACATATAGATGAATGGGTAGAAAGGAGAAACGTATGAAGAAGCGGATGTAATATATGGTTGCAGTGTTATATATGTTAGGGTTTAAGGTTTTACGAATTATAGTTTACTTTGATTTCCTATTTATGTGTTTTATTCCTATTTCCTCTTTGATTCCCTATTTATGTGTTTTATGTTTTTTATTGTTATATTTTCTATATATATGCAAAAGGGTAGTTGTGTACTTAAAAATTAAAATAAGGGTATATTAGTCAATCAAAAGTTTTTCTCACATTCATATTTTTATAGGTAGTATAGATTAAATTACATCTTTCCAAAAATACTCTCCCTTATTTGGTATTGGGTTTTGTATTGAAAGAAATTACTAAAATAATAAAAGATAATATAAAAAATTCAAAAATTTATGATTTGAATTTTCAAAATAGATAAACATTTAGGTTTGGACCTTTTAGCTAAAAGCGTGCTAATAGGATGATAATACAGCTGATTTGACATTGAAATCAACAACAAAACGAATGATAAAATACTGTCCTACCACAATGAGAAGGGACTCCAAAATCTAAACCATAATCTCTATTTCATTTTTTTCCTTTCATAATCTCTATAGTTCTTTAATTGGTGGTAAAAATTGATAATTTGTCTCCCGATATTCTTATCTCTCTTTTTGGGGGAAGGGAGGCGGCTTGTGGGCAAGTTTTGATTTTAGATGTGCGCACAAAACACCAATGGTGAGTTGAAGGTAATCAAATTATATGATACAAAATTATGAAACCACCTTACCTTACCTCCAGGGGGTGGAGCCAAGAAGACCATGGAAGGGTCGGTTGGCCCTACTAAATTTTTTATTTTTTATATTTTACCTTTATAATTTTATACTATTTATGAATTTAACCATTCTCAAAATTTTTAGGCCCTTCTCAAAATAATATTTTGATGCTTCTCAAAAAATTTTGGCCCATTTATATTTAGTTTTTACTCATTTCTTTTTATAATTTTTGTTTTTTATCCAATATTTTATTGTTTTCATTATTTTTCTTTTGTTATTCACTCATTATAATTATTATTATATAGCTCAAATTTTTTATCCAAAATAATTTGAGCAAATAATGTTGCAGCCAACACGATTCATCATGAAGAATTATTCTTTTCATAAAAATTTTGATTGATTGGCCAAATTGCTGCCTCATTTTGATAAAAAAATTTAACTCTCTATCATTATATATTTATCTCCTAACTGAAAACCTGTTATTAGTTTAAAAATTCTCAGTCTTGTGGTTGTAAGGTAAGAAAAAAAATACAAAAAAATCATACTCCTTAGTCTTAAAAATATAAAGATGGGACTCAATAAAAGTTTGGACCCCCTCAATCAAATTCTTAGCTCTGCCACTGATCACCGTCCAGCAAATAATTTAATTTTCCTCGTTGGTGGACCATAGACCATATGAATGGGAGATTTGGGTTGAAAATTGAAATTGAATTGTACTACAAAAAAGGCGAAGATCCAAATTTCACAAGGCCATCCAGTTTAATGGTGAAGAGGATCCTTAAATACATGTTTCAAAACATAACTAGTGTTGATTTATTTATTACCCCACAAGTTGTTTATTGGATACTGGTTCAAGCTCAATGGGTTTAAAACATTTGACAACTTTTATGGAGGCTCCCCCCAGGTACTATTCATAATATTTTGTGATAGTTTAGTCATATTTTGTGATAGTTTTTCTTAACTAGCATATAATGTGACTAAATTATCATAAAATATGATATTAAAAAAAACACAATTGGGGTGAAATACCTGGAAAAAAAATTCATAAGATTACATAAATCTTCGCAATACATTAAATCCTTTTTGACGCAAAGAATGTGAGAAAAATCAAGAAAATAATTTAGAAAATTGAAACAAAACCAAAAACAAAACTTCAAAATAAACTTTAAAAAAAGAAATAAAAAAGAAGAAAAATCCATAAAGAGTAGAAGGCCTCAGAGATCTTGGTGGACGATAGTCATCAGATGGATTTGGAAAAAAACCCATCAAGAGTAGCAAATATTATTCTTGCATCACTGGCCATTTTGCTTGAAACTAAGTTTAAGAAACTAATTAAAAAATAGATAGTAATTCTTAACGTAAAATAAAATAAATATAAAAAAGGGGGAGAAGAATGGAGAATGCATGAAGCGTGGTCAGAAGTAGCTGGTTGTGATATCATATTTTCTCTGAAAAGAAAAAAAATTCATTGGGAATCCGAATGATTCGTATCATCATCCAACGTCAATCATGGCTTAATCTTCTTGCCCCAAATTAAACAATGTACAACAAATATATCAAGAAAATCGTCAATTAAAAAATAAAGAAATAAAAAGAGGAGAGGAGAGGAGAAGAGAAGAGGTGTTTTGATGTATCTACCTTGTCACCGAAAAACCCTATGCGGAGAGGATAATCAGAGCTAAAGGTAGAGAGACACATAAAAAATGAATTACAGTACTTTTTAGTGTTGCCTAACGATAGATTCCTTGATCCACTCTTACCCTGTGTGGTGTAAGTATTATCAAGGAATTGCAATATTAGGCCTACAAAGTTCCATCTCTTTTTCTATCATTTCAATCTAATCCCAAAAAAAACCAAATCAAGAGAAAGCCCATCTAATCTAGACGCATAATAATAATAATAATAATAATATACAAGAGATCAACCAGCAAAATCCTGCAAACCCTAGAGAAGTAGAGATCGACAAAAACCCTAATCGAATGGATCACCTCCCACGCTCCGCTTATATATATATAGAGAGAGGCTGTGGGGAGTCCGTACTCGCAGAAACCCTAATTTCCTCAAAGGCGGAGCTTATAAAGCATATATAAACCACTAGCCTGTGCGGCGGCGTAAGACTCACTCCACTTGAAAGATATCACTTCATCTTAGCCGTTCATTTCATTTCAGTTTTGAAAATATTTATTTATACTTTAAATGAAAAAAATAATAATATAATAAAATGGTTAGAGCAATTAATAATAAATAATATTCCGTAATAAAATTGGTTGGTTGTATACCGAGGGGAACGGCTATTGCAACTCCACAAACCGCTAAGTTGCCGTTCCATATTTTTTAATTAAAAAAATTATTATGCAAAATTACCAAAATAGGCTTAAGTACTCTCACCCGGATTTGGATTTGCTCAAGTTGGGGTCTTCAACTTGACGCTCAATTTAGCGTTAGATTTCGAACATGTGGGAGATGCAATTATCAATGGCTGGGATGAGGAAGGTTTAGCATTTGTAGGAAAAGCCTAGCCGTTGATAATTGCATCCCCCCACGTGTCTGAAATCTAACGCTAAATTGAGCGTCAAGTTAAAGACCCCAACTTGAGCAAATCCCAATCCCTCTCACCCATCCCCTCTCCCGCACCTTTCCTCACCGGCAACTCTTTTCGGCACCCCACCCCACCAATGACGGCGAGCACTGTGCGCCTCTTCTTCCTTCCTCCTCTTTCCTCTTTTTCTTTTTTTTTCTTTTTCCCAGAACCCTTTTCCCACACCCCTCTTCTTCCTTCCTCCTCTTCCCTCTTCTTCTCTTCTTCTTTTTTTTTTAATGTTTTTTTTTTCTTTTCCTTCCCAAAACCCCTCTCTCGTCGGCAGCCCTCCCTCCCCTCCCCTCCCCTCCCATCGGCAGCCCTTTTCTTCCTTCCTCCTCTTCCCTCTTTTTCTCTTTTTTTTTTTTTTCCTTCTTTCCTTTTCTTTTCCTTTTCTTCTCCTCTTCCCTCTCGTTAGCAGCCCTCTTTTTTTTTTTTCCTTGTCTTTCTCTTCCCTCTCGTTGCTGGAAAAAATGGAGGAACACATAAATCTGACCAGTATAGGAAAAAAAAAAAAAAAAGAAGAAGAAAGAAAGAAAGAAAGAAGAGGAGAAGAAGAGAAAAGAGTGCCGGAAAACACACAGATCTGAAAAAATGGTGTCGTCACCATTGCCCTTCCTCGCCAGTCGTCGTCGCCATCTCTTCTTTTTCTTCTTCTCACTGGTCGTTACTACCATGGGGGTGTGGGGTGGGTGAGAATAAGGGGTATTTTAGTTTTTGAGAGGGGTGGGTATGCAAATTTAGGTGGTGGGGATATCAGGTGGGGGCAACTTATAGGTTTGGGGGGTTGCAATAGCCATTCCCATACTGGAGCAACGAGGCCACGAGCGCCAACCGAAGTAGCCAATTGCTAAACCATTCAAGCAGTGGTTTAGGTTGGTCTATTGAGGAATCCCAAGGAGACTCCTTCCTTACTCCAATGAGTCGTAATTAAGGAGCCACTTAATAATGAGTTAAGCCCAAACAATTCATGAGATAAGAGGGGTTGGGGATGGTGTAAGTAAATTAAGGGGATTGGAGAAGAATGGGAAACGCAACTGCACAACCTCACATGTAGACAGCGATATGAGAT
This sequence comes from Liquidambar formosana, assembly GCA_039720395.1. NCBI lineage: Eukaryota > Viridiplantae > Streptophyta > Magnoliopsida > Saxifragales > Altingiaceae > Liquidambar > Liquidambar formosana. The sequence continues at coordinate 35,391,534 of CM077831.1, forward strand.
ATTTTTGACAAAATAAAATGACCGAAAATAATGGTGCGTTTGGATGAGAGATTCGAACTAGAGATGAAATTTCAACATCATTCGTTACTATTGTTGCCATCATAATTAATTTGGTGTTAAAATCCCATCTTAACCCAAATCCCTCATCCAAACACACCAAATTGAGTTTTTGACTCAACAAAAGCATGAGTTTATTTTGCTGCTTCTCAAAATCCCAAAATTCTACTTGGAAGGTCAAGGAACACAGCTCACACAACCTTATATGCTGGGTGTCTTTCTAGGGAAAAATTTCCCTTACAAAATGAATTGACATTCTCAGATGTCTCTCAGAGTCCTAGTGTAAACAGACTCTCTTTAGGACTACTGACCAGACATGGTAATTTTCCTTGAAACTTCACTGAAATATCCATCTGAGTTAAATGAAATATGTAAATATTAACTACCTAGGGAAGAATAAGCTATCCATTGAGGAATACATGAAATGCCAGGTATGGTTTCCATTTTCTTGAATTGTCCCATTCACAATGATGATCTTTCCACCAGACCCCAAAAAAGAAAAAGAAAAAGAAAAATATGATTTTTCACCAGACAAAAATGATGATTCTTTTTTTTTTTTTCTCAAAATCATATGCAAAAACAATGAAACAATTCAATTTTTCCTATGGGACATCCAGAATGACCCTTAGTGCTTATAAAAAATGCATTAATAATTATTCATTTTCGGTTAAAGACAAGAAATGCATTCCAATACAACATCCAGAAATCCTATATAACATAAACAGGAGCAACAATGAGGAATTGTAACAATAACCTAGGTAGTAAATATGAAAACATCAAAAATACAAGATTAACAGTATCTGAAGATCCCAATTCCAACAACATACACAATATTCTGCTCAATTGTCTGGTACTATTAAAATTCATCAGAACCCAACTGGTTTTAACGCATTGTGCACCTCCGAAGGTTCACTTTGTCTCATGGCTTCATATATAAAATTCAACCAGAAAAGAGACAAAAAAGAAGCTTTCACTTAGAGTTTTCCAACGTCAGCAAACCAACAGATAAGTTCGTCGGCCTTCTTTTGTTCTTGGAGTTCTGACAATGAGAAAGTAAAGGGTAGCCTCCGAATGATTTGACTCTATTTATTAAGTGACCACTTTCTGCTTAGCTTCTAAAGCCTGAGCTCCGCCACTTCCTTCAAGATCCTTGACAAAGGTTCTAAGACACCCATTGATGATACGGGGTGCTGCCCCATCACAGAACCGTTTTGCAAGATCAACCGCCTTCATAAATAATCACATACGTATTTGAATAAAGTAAAAACAGCCCACAAGTACGTCAAAGGGAAGATATTATCAAAAAGTAATGGAAGGGAGATGAATGTACCTCATTAATGACAATCTGGTGCCGTGTTCCTAGTACTGTTATTTCAGACATTGCCATGTGAAGGATACAAAGCTCCAAAATTCTGCCTGCTGGCCCATTCTGAAACATATTGATAACAAAGATATCAAGAATTTGAGGGAATTAATAGATTGGGATTAGCATCAACTCTATGATCCCATAAGCAACTCAGAGATATCAAAACCCATAGATATGAACTTAATTGCCAGCCTCCAGGTAAAACTGAAGATAACAACTTGGACACAGCTAGATTTTTTTTTTGGGGGGTTCAGAACTCCAAGCAAAGATGCCCCAACTAAGTCTCCAGAGATAAGATTCTGAAGATCAAAAGGAATGGAAGTGATCAAAGAGATGCCAAGCTGATGCGAGAGACGCACATATGTGATGTTCATCTACTATGAACAACAATGGACCCATAATTTTATAAATGCTATCTATAGAACAGTGGAATGACATTGTTTCCATAAGAAGTCCAAAATGTCACCTCTTATTTATTTATAATTGTTATTTTATCATCATTTCATCTAAAGTAAGATCACAAAATAAGTAGGAAGAGAAAAGACACCTGTCTATGTTCCAATAAAGCACATAGCACTTTGGAATTTAATAGAAACCAGTTTCGGAAAAAATCAACATTCAAACTCAGGGTGACTATATTTCCATCAACATCTTTACTTCCTTTTTCCTTGTCCATATCAGGGCAGATAAGAATGCAAGATCGGATATTTCCAGGAAAAGATGAAAATTAAGCATGGTAGTAGGTTAAGAAACAAAAAATAAAACCCAGAATGTCAGTGCACAATATACAGATAAACTTTTGTGAAACTAAAGATGAATATCCTCCTCCTAAGTAGAATCAATGCCAACAATTCACAAGGAGTATTTTGTTAGTGTAAAAATAGAAACCACGCATTTCCTACAATAAAGACTGTATGTCAGACCTTCCAATTTGGTGGGGCAACTTTGTCAATAACAAGCACATGGCTGTCCCACCTATCTACAATTGCAACCAAAAGTTTCCTTGTAAAACTGCAGTAAAGCATAGAAACAAAGTTAGTTAAAGCATAAAAAACATAGCTCTCTCTCTCTCTCACACACACACACGCGCGCGCGCGTGCGCGCTTGCCTGAATGTGCTCGCCGCTTTCTGTGGCCAACAATGATAGCTACATAATGTAAATCAATTATAATGAATATAATGGAGGGGTTTACCGCAAAATTAGCTTGCTGTATACCAACTTTGGAGGAGCTGAAAGGACTTCTGCTTCTGAGATCCAAAGAACAAAAGACAGACATGCCTTCAGAAGAATTTGGATAACTAAGCAGATATGAAAGCATTAGAACTGAATTTGTAAGGCAGGGAGTTACTGCATATACAATATTCAACATTGAAAAATTTCAGTCTAACAAGGATGCAGTATAATGATTTTCTTACGGTAGGGCATGCCGGCATGTTGAAATTTTTTGAGACCAAACAAATGATAAATCTCCTGGTGCAAATCCCAGTAAATGTTATTAAAATTTTCAATAAAAAATTCCCTTACCACAATAAAGCCTCAAGCCTTCCCATTGCCAAACCTCCACACATCCTATGTTCCTAAAGCTATCATTAGACATTAAGATTTTACACTAACACCACCTAATTCCAAACATATGTTATGGAAGTACAAGTTTGTCCTAGTAACAATTTCTTATCAGCAATAACAAATGCACATCAAAAAGAATAAAATATTACAAGGAGGTGGAAGGAAAGATAAACCTCCATCGACTTGGAAAAACATGGACATAAAAAAATTACATCAAAGCCACATCGTGAAGTATTATCAATCCAGCTATATAAGATTGTGGCAATAGATCTTGGTCTAGCTAGAGCATCTACATTGCTCTCAAATGATGGGGGGGATCTAAGAGGACAAAGGTCTCATAACAAAAAACAAGTAAATTTCTGCTTCATTCCACGAGCCTATAGGGGTTGTGTATATAATCATATATAAATGGTTAGAAAAAATTCTAGAAGTAAGCATGCAAATGGATACTACAATTCTAAAAGGTTATGTGAATCATCACAGCTGCTTAGTTTTATTTGGCATTGGTAAACACTTCAAGTCCAACAAATGCAAGCCATGATCAATCACTTTCTAGTTTCTACAAAATAAAATTTGTGAAAAAAAAAAAATGGTGGAAGTCAATCCTGATAATAAGGATTTCTATTTTCAAATTCCCCTTTTTATTTTTTATTTTTTAATTTTTTGCAAATATCAATGGTGCTTGAGATGATCTGTTGGGAAAATAATAGCAACCACCAAATTGAGTGTTAATGTATCCTAAAAAAATGTTATTCCTCTCACCCATCTGATGTAAGCACAATGGAGGCACATCTTAAATTATCAAATATTAGAGTTTTTTTCATTTCCAAAAGTTACAATTCTTTCTTCATCAAAAGTAAAAAAGGTTACAATTCAAAAACGACTTCTAAGGCATGACAATGCCTTTCCATAACGTGAAACAAACATGTTTAGAAGTCACTTATATCAGATTAATGATAATAATACTAATAGTGTGAAACAAACAAAAATGTTTGTTTGGATTACTACCCAAATTAGATATTTAAATTATTCTAATCATGCCTTAGAAGTCGTTTCGAATTGTAACTTTTTTTTTTTAACAAAGAAAATAAGTGATATTAAATTAATGATAATAATATTATTATTATTAATAATTAGCACGACTAGATTAATACAAACTATAGGCAAATGATTTGCTATCATGTATGTAGCTAATGATTCTCAATTTTAGAGCTACCCCTACCTGCAGAGATCACCTAACTTCTAGAAAACCATCGAAGATGCAGATAGCTTATGGGATGTGGGCATGAATAAACCTCAAAACACACATCCCATAGAGCAAGCTTAGCCCATTGACCCAATCTATAGGTTGAGCTTCAAGTCCATTTCAAGTTGCTCCAAACTCACTAATATATTGAAATTGCACGTAAGATTACATAATTATAACAAGTACCTTACCCAAAAGGGTCACTTGAACCAGTTGAAAGGATCTGGTTGGAATCCCCACCTTCCCTTAGGATGGAGAATCTCTATTTCACTTCCATTTAGAATTGGTTAAAGTTTGGGGTTTCTTTCAAGTCTCCTAATGAGGATTGGACCAATATTGCCAAATTTGGTATATCCAAATTATGCATGCCATTTGTATCAGTTGCAACTAGCAACAAAAAAAGTTTCTGAAAACATTTATTTTCACAAGTAAATTATGAGTGCATTTGTTAACCTCAATACCAAAAGTACTATTCAGTTCCCTACAATATGCAAGCCATGACCAGTAGCCAATACTCAACTAGTCAACTTAAGTGAATACAGTATCTTTTTCTTTTGCAATACATAAAGCCCTAAGTAGTTCCTGGGTAAATAACTGACTGTCGAGTCTGCTGACAATATCAACATCCAAAGGGAATCTCAATGGTTGGAACAAATGCTATGGTCTTCGGAGTATCATTCCACCTATCAGGCATACCATTTTAATGTCCCACAAGAAGAAAGAGGTCCATAGTGAATGGGTGGTGAATTTGTCCATTGTCATCATAAACTAATAATATTAGATCATGATCACACTACAATGATTTTGGTGCAGGGAAATTAAATATGATTGGAGACTCCTTTCTCATAAAGAGATACCCATTCTGCAAAAGAGAAGCACTAGCACAATGAAGGGTCAAATAAAGTTCAATTCATCAAATTGCATTAGTTACCAATTGCAGACTCCTTTTCATCATTGTCCAGAAGCTCATCTGCCTCACCAATTGTCTCTGCGGTAACAGGGGGTCCTCCAAAGCTCATGTGATTGTATTCCAACAACGAGTTCTTATCAAACTCATAACCGGGTTCTGAACGTGAAAATTGCAACAAGGCTAATCAGATAACCAGCTACCCCAAAGGTCCCAATACTTACTTCATTAACGTCCCGAAGTTATTTCAAATAAAAGACGGATCGTTATGACGACATTTGCATAAATATAGAACTGATCAAGCACAAGAGAAAGAGCGTTACCTCTTCTCTCGTTCATTCGCTTCTCGAATAGCCGAACTGGGTCAGACCCTTCCAAACATGCCGCGTAAGCTATCAATCTGACAATAAAAATTATCGCCGAATCTCAATAAAAAAATGGAACAAACCCAACACCCAGAAAATCTGTGTTTAATTGCTCAAAAATTTGAGGAAAGAGAGGCGAATAATAATACGACACTGGGTTGGGTTGTTATGTTTTAAAAATTCTCTCACATATTTACTCTGTCTTTTCCTATGATTTCTCAGAAACCAGACGCAGCATAAGAAGAAGGAGAATAGCATAATTAAATAAATACAGGAGAACTTGGGAGACATACAGAGCGAGCTCCCTGGCGGCTCTGGGGCTACAAAACCTGCCACTCTTATCAATCTTTGGCAACATGTCTCTCGAAGATGACACTGAACCTGTTGTAGATTTGTCCAAAGCTTCGTCAACGGCGAAAGCCGAGGTACGCAAAGAGCCTCGTATTACACGGGGTTCATTGGTCCACGAATAGGAAACGGAGGAGACGAAACGGCATTTTCCAGAAGAAGAAAGAGGAGGAGGAGAGCGATAGAAGTTGAAATTGAAATGGGGTTTTGAGGAATAATAAAATGAACAGTAAGAGCCGATAATAGAGCTTCCCTCCATCACTGCCTTTGCTTCACCGCCTTTGGCACTTTGAGTTCTCAGAGACACTGCAGATAACAATATCCATCTTCTACTTTTGCTTCTGCTTTTGGTTATTTTAGGAACTAGCGGTGAACCCGTGCGACACGGGGCAAATTATTAAAGGAAAACATTATTAAAATTTAAAATTTAAACTCACATTTTGTTTTAAAAAGAAAAATTTAGAAACTTTTTCAAATGCACTTAATGCAATAAAATGGCTTTTAAAATTAGCAAAAATCTGTATGCCAAGCAAAGTACAAAATTATGGAGTAAAGAAATTTTTTTTTGGTGAGCACTAATAAAAATGGTCCAGGAAGAAGATATTTTCTCAATGAAAATAATCACATGGAATCAATGTAGTGATAGTTCTTCACTCTGGCCAATAATCGAAAATGTGTAGAAATGTACAGAGAAAAAATAATAAATCAATCTAAAAAATAATATACAATTGTGCAATCAATCTATAACCCTTTAAATCGGGTAAAAAATATTAACCTTTACTTTCTAGGAGAGAAAGTGTGTGTGGATGAGTAGAAGCAAAATAAGAAACAGGTAATGACATTAGAAAATTGCAAAAGAGCAACTCAGAACCAAAAAAAAAAAAAAAGTGAACCAAAATAAGAAAACACATAAAGTTTGTCATTCAATTCTTATATTGGATAATATTGGATTAGTAGAGTATACATATTGCACTCTGGAATTAAATTTCCTCAGAACTTTGCTTAGTCCTCTCTGCCAATACATAGTCAATTTGGGCAAAAAAAAAATGATGTTGGATTTGTTTAATCAAGTAAATAATTCATGATCAGTTTCGTATGACTCACTGTTGTGGCATGCATTCTCTTTCTTTCTTTTTTCCTTTGTATGGATCTGCCCCCATATATGATTTTGTCTCCCATGCTTCCCAAAAAACAAAACAAATAAGGAGAGATAAGACTTAATAGTACTCCCTTTCCCTTAGCCCTTTAGCACAAACAAAACAATGTTCAACCCTCCTGCACAAACAAAATAACTTCCATATATTTTTGTGTAGAGGGTGAGAAAGATATATAGAAAGACGTTGGGAAAAGAAAGAGAAGATCGATGTGATGAGATGTTAAAGAAAAAATAAAAAAGGACAAAGTGAAAAATCAAAACTAACCAAATTAAATGCTCACTTCTTGCTCTCAAAGATTTTGATGGATATGTATTGCCTTGCACAAAGAGGAAAAAAAGAATATGAGTAAGAGAGAAGAAGATGTGTTAGGAAACAAATTCAAAATGATAAGATGACGGTTGGCTTTGGGTCTCTTTATGAGACTTGAAAAGATATAATTGAAGAGAGGGCCAACAAATAAGGTTGTAACGGTTGATGAGTTCCTACAAAATTGGAGAGGTATTACGATTAGAGAATAACGTTTATTGTGTTTAGAGATAAATTATGCCATGTGGCTTTATTAAAAAACAGCACGTGGCGACTCTAAACACTACTTTTATATATACTAGCAGGAATTCGCACGATGTACGGGAATTGCAAACTCTGGATATCTTATTGGACAAAAGAAAAAAAAAATAATGACAACCAATGACCTTTTGAGAGGGGACTTCAAATTTTAAAATGAAAAGACTATGGTAAAAAATTACTATAAAAAAAAGGGAAGAAACATTGGTTAACCCACAGATAAAGTGAGAAGAAAGTTTTAAAGGGAAAACTTTTTATGTTGCCATATCAACATAACTCTTAAATATAGTATAGAATAAATTCCATTAAAACTCCATGAATAAAGTTGACTATAAAGATAAAGTAAATCCTATTGATTTGGAAACCTCGTCTGACGAATTAAGAATGTCAATTGTGTTACCACCGACAAATCTTACCCAAAAATTATAAATTAAAAAAAAAAAAAAAAGACCCCTCAAATCTTGTAGTCAATTATTAAATTATTTCAGACACCTTTTTCTCAAATTGGTGTGCGTGAATTTTTATTCAAGTGCCCACCTTGCAGAACATGTGGAAAACCAAGTATGAGAACCAATTGTTACCAAAATGGTCGGAGTACTACCATCTGCCGGTGCGTTTCCCCCTTCCCCCCAACAAAAAAAAATCAGTCTATATACACACACACACACAGAGACACATTCGTTGAATAGAATAAGTGAAAATGTTCCCCCCCCCCCCAGACAAAACGTAATCCGTCAAAAGCAATTTTGTTTTCTCATACCTTCTCCTTTGCAGGCTATGTGCAGTGAGAAGGCTTCTTTGCCAAAGTTATATTTGAATTCAAGGAAGAATGCATTTTACGTAAGAGGCCAAAAGGAAAAAAAGACTGACTTTGTTTTTAAACGAAAAGTTGCAACAGTTGTTTATAATGAAAAGTTGTAACTATCCACAAATAGAACACAACTTTATATAAAAGAAGCCACTGTGGTTGTATAGAAATGCACCAATTGGTAGATTTGAACGCTATATATTATATATATATTAGTGTTAGACCCGTACTATGCATAGGAAGACGAAGAAATAAAATACATGCCTTAGAATTGTAATAAGCTAGAACACAACTTAAGAAAAAATAAAATAAGAACAATTATAACATAAACTATAAGAAATGCTTCTATATATATATATTTTTTACGACAAAAAATATAATTAATGAACAAAAAGAAGTTAAAGAAAGGTAATTTATATAAAATTACCATGAAGTTTAGGTTTATCCTAAAAATCCTTTAGAAAGAAGTATAAAATTACACATCTCCACACAACAATATATTTGTATAATAGATATGATATATATAATAAACATATATCATTTACTAAGACTGGAAAATCATACCTTCACATAATTACTTTTTGGAGTTTTTGTCAATCAGACTCTCAAAGTCAATTATAAACATGCTGCCATTGATGGGTGCCAGCGGAGAACCAAAGTTATTAGACAAACTCTGATGTCATCAACACTCTTTGCCATGGGGGAGAGATAGAGAGGAGAATGGTGAAAACACATTAGATTCTATTGGGATGTATACACGTATACATATATATGTATACAGAATAGAATGAAGATTAGGAACCAAGAGAACACCGGTACGGTTGAGAAATTGAAGGAAGCAAATTAGAGAGAAAGAAACGGGAAAAGATGATGTCCTCATTGGTTTCCTAATCCTTACGGATTCTGATATGCAACCGTTACAAACATAAGTTACGTCTGGTAAGGAAAGAAATGCTATTAGATGTCGAACGGTTTAGGAGGTTGAGACACAACCTTTAAAAAAACCAATTAAAGAGCAAAGAAAATGCTAATACATTAGCCTCGTTAACATTTTGATTTAACTTCTGAACCAAAATTGTAATCTTAATATATAAATGTCATTTAGGAAGGATTGTATCTTTTAAATTAAAACAAATAGTTACAACCTTTGAAAAAAAGATTGTGTTTTTAAGAATAATTGAACGGTTACCACTTTTGAAAATTAGATATATAACTTTTAAAACATCTAAAAATAAAGAAGATGCCACGTGGTTGCGTAAAAAATTACCACGTGGTGATTGCGAACACTACTTTTATATATATATATATATATATATATTAGATATAGCAATGATGCATTGCACAGGACAAAAAGAATAACATAATATTTAATAGGAAAAAACCCAAAAAGAAAATAAAAGAAAAAGTGTAAAAGTAAGATTTTACTTTTGCTAATACATTAGCCTCGTCAATCTTTTGATTCAACTCCTGATCGAATCAAAATTATAATCCTAATATATATAAATGTCAATTGGAAGAATTGTGTCTTTTAAATTAAAACAAATGGTTACAAGCTTTGAAAAAATATTGTGTTTTTTTAAGAATAATTGAACAGTACTCATTTTTGAAAATTAGAGATACAACTTTTAAAACACCTAAAAATAAAAAAGAAGCCACATGGTTGCGTAAAAAGTTGACACATGACGATTGTGAATACTACTTATATATATGTATTAATATTAGATATATTAATTAATTAGATTAGATCAAGGTGCTTTTAGTCGGCTTGCATGTTGCAACGATTTTGTTTGGATTTTCAGCATTTGTTTTAGATTGTTGATTTGTTGCTATTCTTTTCCAACCAATTTTCCTAAGGTGATTTTAGATATTTTTGGGAAGAGCAGCAGCACCCAACCAGCATCAATAAAAAATAAATTTATTAAGTAAATTGTTATTTTACATAAGGTGCTCTATATAGTATTTTCCTTTTGAAAATATGTGCTTGATAGAACAATTGCCCTAGCCTTATTCTTAAGTGCTATTAATCTCTTTTTCTTTGGGAATGATGAGCCGTGAGTGGCTTTAATGTTATAATTGAAAAAAAAAAAAAAGAAAAAAAAAAAGAAGACGCCTCCACTACGACTATTAAATTCACGATATTTTTTAATTGTAACAGGTAAAGCAACCTGCATTGGTAGGTTATAGGAAAATTTAGTCAATACAAATGGCATAATTCTTAATGGATGATATTGAAATATGTTTTCATAAAACTGATATATACATATATATATATATTAAGTGATCATGATTTGACTGTAATTCAATGATGACATTAATATATATATATATATATATATATATATATATATATATATTAAGTGATCATAATTTGACTGTAATTCAATAATGACATTAAGGTTTTTGTAATATGTATATTTTTTAATTTATCCAAAAGAAAAAGAAAAACAATAAAAATAAAAATAACCCTTCAACTTGAATCAATAAAATCATAATTCGAAACAATAAAATTGACCACAACGCCTTGAAAGGATTGAACCGAGTCCCCGCATACCAAGTGGACTATACTTTTAGCGTCGAGGTAAAGCTTTGGGCAAAATTAGACTGTTTGAAGCACCTAGTTTTTTCAAACCAATAATGTAAAGTGGTTTAAACTCGGGGACATATGGATTGTCAAAATTTGTTGTGCACACAAGATTAAAGGCCCTCAAAACCAATTTGAAAATGTGGCATTGACGGTTGAGGTGGTGGAACTTGAATGGCCCCCCCTCAATTGTGAATGGTCAAAGTAAAGCCAGTGGTGGTTCCACTTGATCCCTTTTTTGAGGGGATTTTTTTGGTTGGGGGTAGATTTTTAGGGGATTTGAGTGACCTAATGGTTGTTTAAGTTTAACTGGTTGACCCGCTGGTCATTGAGATAAAAACGCGTGGATGGAGAGACTGGGTAAAATTCTTTAACCAAGGGTGGCAATGTGGAGGAACGATATTATGCAGCGGGCGAGAGAGGATGTTACGGTGAGGGCATGATCATTGATCATTGATCAATGATCTGAGTAGCAGTGATCCAACACGTAAACGGAAGGGCACATGAAACGCGGGGGTCGGTCCGCGTTGCAGGTCGCTGTCAGATGGCGTTGAATCACACCCATTTGCCAGACCGACTCAATTTTAACCCAAAAAAACCTCCCAAAAAGGTGACTCCTCCCCCACCCCTTTATTTTCTCAACTTCCTTCCTTCCTTCCTCCCTCATCTTCATTTCCCTTTCATTTTTCTCTCTCGGCGGCCCTCCAATTCTCTCTACATCCATCCATCCATGGCTGCCTCATCCCCCGACGACTTTTGATTTGGGCTCTGCTCGTTTCCACAATTTCGCTCTGTAATTTTCTAAGGTTCCCATCAGATCCGATAATAACGTCCCCCAGTTTTCGTGTTTCGTGTTCCGTAAGATCAGTTGTTCTTTCCATCAAATCAAATCAAATCAAATCAAATCAAATCTCGATTCTATTGCTTTTTTATTTTATTTTTTATTTTCCTTATTGGAATTCCAGTGTTCTCATCATCGATTTCAAATTTTACAGCCAAATATATACGTTTGATCGGATACTTCTGTTCCTTCTTATCAACAGGTCGTATTGTATTTGTATTTGGAATTCGTGGGATTCAATTTTCACGGCCGAAATTGAATATTCAATCTGTCGAATACTGCAATCATTTTTGTTTATCCCGACGTCGCATCGATTGGAATCTGCTTTCATCCATCTGAGATTCGAGGTTTTCTGAATACGATTTCAAGTTGTGTACAATCTTGTTGGAGTCATTCAGCAATTTTGAATATATATATATATATCGTCAGGCTATTCAGATTACGCGGTGTGATATATATATATATATCTTTTTTTGAGAGACGGCTTGAACTTTACGAGGGATTTCTTCAAAGAGGCCAGGGTGGGGAATTTGATGAGATTACCAATGGTTGATTGCCGTAGCTTGATTGAATTTTGCAAAGAGTTTGAGCAGCACCGGAACCTGTCCAATTCATTAGGCGTTTCCGATCCTCGAACCAATAACCACTGTCATTCTCGTGGCAAGAAGCACAACCCCTTTTGTGAACACTGTCCTCCCTTTGCCGCCATAGACCTTGTTTTATTGCTTCTGGTACTGGGTGCTGTCGCAGTATTGATCCTTCCTTACTTCAGCTTTATATTGCACGAGGCGTCCGAGGTTTTTCCCGCAATCCGTGATCTCATCAGAGATGCAATACGCAATGGGCATGCTGTGTACGTGGTGATTGGTGCTGTAGGATCCGCTATGGTGATTGCTTTGTGGGAAATTCTCAATGCCAAGTCAAGAAAGTGTGGGAATCCTTTCTGCAAGGGCCTGCGTAAGGCGGTGGAATTTGACATCCAGCTCGAGTCAGAACAATGCGTCAAGTACATGCCTCCTTTGCCCAGCACCCTTGCTTATGGGGCGAAGCCACTGGAATTGGGAGACGATCACAAGGAACTGGAAGCAGAATTGAAAAAAATGGCGCCCCCCAACGGCCGTACCGTTCTCATCTTTCGGGCACCTTGCGGATGCCCTTTGGGTAGAATGGAGGTTTGGGGCCCTAAGAAAGTCCGTAGAATCAAGAAATAGATTTGGACTTCTTCTTCTCGTTGAATGTTTCAAAATTTTCATTTCAACCCCTTAATTTCTACCTACACGAATAATAAACTATCAAGTACTCCTCCCACCCCACGTATTTGAGATTTGTTCAAAAGACTAGTACGTGTTCTACTGACTTGTGAAATAAGTGATCGTATCCATTACCAATGTTGTCTGTCTTGTAAGGGTTACCTTTTGATTTGATTGGGCAATAATCTTTATATTTCCTTTTTATGTTTTGTAACACGCTATGACTAGGACTACCATAGAGAAAGGTTCACTTTCTGCTTAGCATGGCCATTTGTTTTCAATATTTCTCAGTGGTGGGGTGGGTTTATATTCACATGATGCTATGTCCCTTGGTGAGATCCAACTCTTCTTTTTCATATTATTATTATTCCATTCTCTATGGGTCAAATTTACACCTTCCAAGAAGAATGGCTTTCCCATTTCACATTCTGTTGAACAGGAGTACATTGATGTGGCTTTTGTGGTGCAGGCCTACTGCCCCTGCGGAATCCTTCTCCATTCAAAGCCTCTTACTTGTCAATCTGAACTTGCCTAGAGATGCGAGTTAGCTGTGTAGTTGCTAATTTTTAAATTTTGGCTTTTCTTCCGTATAAGTTAGTGTAATACAGGAGCCATTCTAAAAAGACTTCTTATGCCATGGTGCTTGCATTGTTAAGCTCCCAATGCTCTGTTCTATTGTTAAGAAGTGATAATACAAAGAAAAAGAAACGAAGAATTAGGACCGAATATTGGGATGGGGTTGGAGTGGTCGTTGGTTGGGTTTTGCCTTGCAAACGAATAGAACCTGACAATAACTATATGTTATTATTATTACTGAGTATTATTTTTTGGATAATAAATTAGAAACCATGTGTCATAAAACATAAGAAGAAGAATGGTAGCCTTACTCTAGCTTTGCCAATTTATGAAATGACATCTCAGGGCAGAGAAGGAAAAATGGTACCAGTTTTTGGGACGCTCAGGATGGTTGTTGAACCAGGAAAGGCTTGTTTTATAGGAATTAAGGTCATGCCGAGTGAAACGAGTTGTGTTTTTTATAGGCATGGAAGCGTGGGGTTGCTTGTGTCTTATCTTGCGATGGGGCCCTTTTTCGGGGAATATAATGGAATCTGCATCTTATTGGTTTAAAAGCAAACGAAGCAATACTCGGTTTTCCCTACATATATCCTGGACAGACAAGATTTTTGAACCACCATTATTGTTGGTTTATTCTTGAGATTGTTCGAACAGCCCTTTTTAGTTCCTAGGAATTAAAATTCGTTTGCCGAACACAGTGCCATTGGGCCTCGCTATTTTTGCATCCCTTCAAAATTATGGAAAGGGTGCCTATTTTAAGGTGTTCATGCAAGTCTAGTCAGGAAATGGCATGCGAGAGAGCTCTTTCTCAAGGACAGGGGATTGATTGCTGACACATTAAGCTCTTGTAAGATGGAGTAAGTAGGTGGAGGGCTTGGCAGTTGGCACTCAAACCACATTACTTCCACGAAGCATCAAACTTGTTTAAGGCTGGTCTTTTAGCACCTTCCGTATTCTAGAGGCAAAGCTTAATGTTGCAAACTTGCAATGCTCCCATTGCATCATTAGTTTGTTTTTGAAAAATGAAAAAGTGTTCTCTCGTTCTGAAACATTTTTGTGAGTACACAAAGTGAAGCACAGTTAGTAATCTTAACCTTGTCATGTATGTGTGATTGTGATGGTTTGAAATGATAAATTGAGAATGAAAAAAATTACTGCAATCAGCTTTTTTTTTTTTTTTTAATTTAGTTTTTTGCCCTCCACATGTTAATATTAAGCGGCAATTCTTGTAGAAAAAGAGCGGCCAAACTCTAGTGATCTAATCATTAATGAGTATGGTCAAGTCTTTTTTTTTACCCCCGGGAAATAATGTGTCCTTAAGGCTATGTTTGGTATACCGGATACGTTGGATTGGATAAACATATTATTTTTATGTGTTTTGTGCTATTTTCAAATAAGAGATGTAATTGTCCATATTATCCATAGGATAGTTATATCCTACATATATGGGATATTATAAACCCATCAAGAAATGTGGTATATTTTTATCCAATGATACTATCTCATTTAAAAATAACAATGGGATAAAAAATTGTCCAAGAGACTATCTTTTCCACTTCAAACAAAGCTATTAAATGTTTTTTGTTCATTCAACAATCATATCCTATCCAACCTTTTTATACAGCATACCAAACATAGCATAAATGCCTTTATATTTTCCCATATGTTTTGAGCAAGAAACAGTCTGCTAGTGTTATTGCACCATTAATTGGGTAGCCTCCGACGACACAGTGATACAATCCCTCTAGACGGCGTCGTTCTCGCTTTTATTGGAGCCAGCCGAAAAGCGAGTTTGTGTATGCACAAAACGACGTCGTTTTGTTCCTCCAAACTCGTCTTCGTTCCCAAATCCCAAATCCCAGTGCTCCCTCCCCTCCGCCCCTCTGCTCTCTCTCTCTCTCTCTCTCTCTCTCTCTTGCCTGGTTTGGAATCGATTACATGATCAGAGAGTGGTGTAAGTAGCAAAAATTCAAAATCCGTAGACTCTTGTCTCTTGGGCAGAAGAGAAGATGAAACCAGGTAGCCTCATCTATCTGACGCTGAGCGTCTGCTGTATAGCTTCCATTGCTAAATCAGCCTCTCTTCTCTCCAAAGACCCATTTCTTGGAATCGCTCCTCAAGGTATGCTATCATCTTTTTTATTTTGCTTTCGCCTCCGTTTCTTTTTCTTTCTTTCTAATACTTATCTTATGGAGTGCTGTTTGGACAATTTAGATGAGAAATATTACAAGTCGTCGAGGGACATAATAATATGCAAAGATGGATCCAACAAATTCACGAGGGCTCAGCTCAATGACGACTTCTGCGACTGCTCCGATGGCTCCGATGAGCCTGGTATCACTTCCCTCCGCTCTTCTTTTTTTTTTTTTTTAATTCAAAATTTTCCTTATTGGCTGTTTTATTTTTTGTTGTTAATTCAATTCTTGGATGATGGGTTCTTATTATATTTAAATAATGTAATCATAATGTACTCATAATTTCAGTTGTGGCTTATCAGACATCAGGCACAAGTAATTGGTATTGTATTTTCTTTCCCCAATTAGTGTTTGCGTTAATCATTGGTGGGGTTACTTTCAGCTCTGTTAGGGGTATGATTTCGTTATACGATTGTAGGTTATTGCTTTTGAATTTTGGTCTGCCTCACCTTCTTGCACCTTCACCTTTGGTTGATTTGATTTTAGGCTTGTTAGCTGGATTTATTTCTTTAAACTGCTGTTTCTTTGATAATTAAGCTGGGAATAAAGTTCCATATGATTTTTTATGTATATATATATATATTCTTTTATCAAGGATTTCCCTTTATTTATGCTGACTTTAGATTTGTGATTTGCAGGAACATCTGCTTGCCCATCTGGAAAATTCTATTGTCAGAACGCAGGACATGTTCCTCTTTCATTTTTTTCTTCCAGAGTGAATGATGGTATCTGCGGTGAGAATCATTAGCCATTTGAGTCTTTCCTTTATGAATTTAGCCTTCATTTTTCAGCTCTTTATGTGTGTGTGTGTGTGTTTGTGTATGTGGTACTTATACATACAATCCTGATCAGGTCAGCACATCTTGATATAAGTTATATTAGCACCATGCATTGGAGCTTGTACCCTATGCATTGAGCCAATGTACCTCGTAACCCACTAATGCACAAGGTACAACCCCCAGTGCAGGTGTTAATATAAGTTATATCAGCACGTGCTCACTTGGTCATCATCCATATACATACATCAATATATACATATATATGATATAGTCCCGATCAGGTTAGCATATGTTGATATAAGTTATATCAGCACCATGCATTGGGGGTTGTACCTGTGCATTGGCCCAATGTACCCCGTAACCCACTAATGCACAAAGTACAACCTCCAATGCGGGTGTTGATATAGGTTATATCAGCACGTGCTTACTTGATCATCATCCTATATAATATATGTATATACATATATTATATATATGTATATCTTAGACAAATAGAGCAGATTCGGTAAGAAAATAAAGATATACATATTGATTATACGAACTGCTTTAAAACACCATACTGCTTTCAAGAAGATCGATTGGCAAAAATCCATCTTGTTTAAAATTTTAGAGATGGTTATATCTTGTTTAGCAAACTTTCTGGTAAATGTCATGGTGTATCACCCATGATATTTCAAATTTGGGGCATAATGAACCATATGCAATTTTAGAACAAGCAATGACTCAACAGGTAGTCAACACTTCCAGGCCTATCTTTTAACATGATAAACCTTGCTGGAAACATCTTCCAATTGTTGAGAATCAAATAATCTATAATTAGGACTTTTTTCAATGCTGTAATCCAAGAAAATAAGAACAAAAATGAGGCAAGTTAGATCGAATCAGGAATATATGTTTAGTTCTTTATGGAAGGAAAGATCCCATCATCCTGAAGGGACCTGAAAAATACTTAGTTGGGAAGATTCTTTACTTACTTGGTGACTATACCCTACATTCGTATTATGGATATACTCTATAATCATATGATGTTACAAAAAGGAACTCTACAGTCTTTATCCTCATCCACCTGATGTCAATACCTCTGTCACAATTTCAATTTTCTTCTTTGAGAAGCATGTTTGTTTGGCCTGAATTGTAATCAGCTTGGCAGATATGTCTGTGCATGGTTAAGACGTACCTCAACAGATCGAATTATTGTTTATTTCTAGATGTCCTCTGGCGCTTTTTTTTTTTCTTTTTTTTTTCATTCTATCATTATTATTTTTTTTAAAAAATTTCCCACAATGATCAGATTGCTGCGATGGGAGTGATGAGTATGACGGTAAAGTAAAGTGCCCAAATACATGTTGGGAGGCTGGCAAAGTGGCTAGGGATAAGCTGAAGAAAAAGATTTCAACATACCAGGAAGGGGTCACCTTACGAACGCTGGAAGTTGAACAAGCAAAACTAGCAATAGCTAAAGATGAAACAGAATTGTCAAAGCTGAAAAATGAGGAGAAGATACTAAAAGGGCTTGTTCAACAGCTTAAGGGTATGATTTTGTCCATGCTGTTTTTTATCCTAACGTGTTATTTTACTTCAGCCAAATTCTATTATCACCCTCTTGATCATCCAGGTCACATCTTAATTATTTGGTGTTCCTTATATCAATCCTGTTCCAATATGCCATACTTATTCCAAATTCTGTAAATTCCATTGATCATATATGCATTATTATATAAAAATGAGAAGTAAAGTAATTGTATGATTATATATAAAAATAATAAAGGCTGGAGCTACATATGATGGAGTGGCACCTCAACATCATTAATGGGCTTCACTTCTGATGGACCAATTGGTTAGACCGTGTACTAGTGTAGACCAGAAAAGATTAAACATGTCTTGGATGCATTGCTAATATCACGATGATCCACAATCCAAACTATACTTACCTTGCTATTATTGGGAAGCATGATGTAATTATGTATAGGTATGTGAAAAAAAGCTAATTAATTGGATGACCAGGAGCATGAATCCAAAATTTTCCTTTATCTGCACTCAGATCAGAGATTCTCTATCAATTGTAGCCCGAAACTTATACATGGGCCCTTTATTTTGTGTACAAGCGGTTCACCACTATAGATTTTTCAAATCAACAAGTAGTAAATTACTCAGAATGAAATAAGGAATTTGGCACCAAAGCTTTGTTTTTGACATTTAGAAACTTATTACCCTGTGTACTGTCTTTTGCTATTTGAACCCCACTTACCTCCCTCCAGAAAAAAAAAAAAAAGAAAAAAAAAGAGAAAAACTCATCCATCATTGCGGATATTCTAGATCACTCCTCTTGATATAGCTGCTCTCTGATCATTAAATTGTTTTACTTTTAGTGTTGTTATTTTTCTTTGCCAGGAACACTCATTTTTTAAGATTCAAAACGAGCTGGAAATTCTTGCCACCAAATCTCTCTCTCTCTCTTTTTTTTTTTAAAGAGTTCAAGTTAGAAAGAAATTCTTAAAAGACAACGCTTTTCTTACTGAATGATTTGAATAAAAGCCCGTATGGACTAATGAAGACTAATGAAGCAAGGGAACTTTTGAAATAATGGGTGGTGATTTTGTTTTGAGATGAAGGGGAGATATTATGAGTTATATCAGTCTGTATAGATTTCCTGTACAATTTTTTTTTCTTTGTTTTGCACTGCTCTTTCTTATCCTATTTCCTTTTTAAAATGCCTGCATCAATGAAGCTCAAAATGACCAAATTGTTATCCTTGAAGGGTGAAAATCATTGTTCATGATCTCAAAGTATGAATAAAAATATTTCTTTCTATAGGTCCTTGATAGTCATCACTCACCACGATGCCTAGTATCACAGATATTTAGATATGCTGCCGAAAGGTAATTGGATGATTATTTGGCAATTTGAAGCTTACTATTTTACTGCTTCTGTTTGCTTCACCTCCAATGCAGAGCGTAAAGAACAAATAGAAAAGGCAGAGGAGGCAGAACGACTACAGAGGGAAAAGGAAGAAAAGGCGAAAAAAGAAGCGGAGGGGGAAGTTAATCAGGATAATACCAAAGCTGAGAAGGAAGAGGACAAAGAAGAAGAGAAACCCATGGACAGTACACATGATGATAGAATTGGGATTTTGGAAGATTCTCCTTTGGATCAGGTTGGACCATGGACTTAAATATCCACGATATCTTCGATATATCCACGATATATCCATGTATCTATACCCCTCGATATGATATCTAACTGAAATATCTTTTTCGCAAAATATCTTTACGATATTGTCAATATTTTCAATATTATTGATAAATATATCTCGATATATCCATAATATCTTCTTTCTTTTACATGGTATTGTTGATACATCGAATATATCCACTATATCGAGGATATATATCGACGATATCGAGATATTCATTTTCTTGTTATTGTGTCAAAATTATCACCTCTTACTCTTTTAGTATTGATTTATATAAATATTTCAATTAAACTAATGGCTTAAATTAGTGTTATGAAGTAACAACTTTTATTTACTTTGTTAAAATATTTATTCTTTTGCTCAGGTGGCACAATTTTTATACCCTACATAATACAAACTTGTTAATTACACATTTAAATTGCAATATTTTGATTTTAAACCGTTTATTAGAGTCTAATCATTGTTTCCAAAGTTTCAATGGAAGTATATATGTTTAATTAACAATATCCGTCATATCTCTAAATCGATATTGAAATTTTTTATATATCCATCGATATATGCGATATATTTCTGTTCTTGGACCTTTGTTATATCCATCAATATCGATATTTAAGTCCTTGGGTTGGACTGGTTGTTGTTTAATTTTGAACTCACTTTTCCAAAGCTTTAAAGCATACTTACAAATATATATATATATATATATATATATATATTGTCTCTCTCTCTCTCTCTCTCTCTTTGGGTTCTTTAAACTCTAAGATCACTATGCCTTAGTGATGCTTTGTGGCAATTAGCAGATACCAAATTGCTATTGTGATTGTTATGTCCATGACAACTTGTGAACTGTATTATCCATTTACTTTCTAGGTGCTAGGGAATAGATATTGTGATATTTTCTGATGGGTATAGTTAGTGCTGTTTGGTATTGGATTCTTTTTTTTTTTTAATAATTATTTTATCTGTACTAAAAATTTGACAAACCATGTTAAAACTGTAATTGTGGTATTTAAAATGTGGCTAAAGTTGTGGAGTGACGCCATTTTATACTATCCCACAGTTGATGGGTAGCGTGGAAACAGCAAAGCATGATAGTTTTAGATGTGAAATCATTGGAAATTAATTTATTGAACCACCCTTCTCCATTCCTGAACCTGCTAGTCTGGTCTTTAGTTTGAAGTTCTATTCTTTTTTTAATAGGAAGTTCTGTACATTTCCCATGAAATAATTTGTGGTTCTCCTTTAATTGTTGCTACCCTTTGATTTACTATTTCTTATGATATTACTTGCCTACATGGTATACTATTGTGCCCATGGGCGGAGCCAGGGGAGGGCCTTTGGGGGCACGTGCCCCCACTGGCTCAACCAAGTTTTTTTTTTTTTTGGAAGAGATATTACCATTTGATGACTATTTCTCAACATAATGCCAAAAAGAGGAAATTGGTAGTCATTTTAAAGTATATTTACGGTCAATTTGTAATAAGTTGACAAAAAAAATCCTTTTTTTGGTATTAAATTGAAAAATGATTACTAAAAAGTAATTTTTTCAAAAAAATGCTTGCTAGGGCTTTTAGTTCCCAATTCCCACTTCACAGAATCATAGCACAGTGACCCCATTGGAGATAAATCTTGGCTCCGCCCCTGATTGTGCCTGATGATTGGTCCATAACTCCATATGAATCCAGTGAATCAATTGACTCTTTAAATCACTGAGTTAAGTGGATGTTGGTCTTAATTGTTGCATGTTAGTGGAAAATTTTCCATTCTTGATAAATAGAAGAAAAATACAATGAACTCATTTCAAAAATAATACACTAGTTAAATTTTCTTCGAGCTATTTAAAATTATAAATAAGAAGAAAATAATTTTGTATCATATTTTCCAATTTCTGTGCCATGCCCTTGTCCATACTGGAACACACACATAGATTACCATGCCTATTTTTATATCCAATGAAGTTTGCTACATTGCCGGGTTTTCCTTGTGTATATCATGCTTATGAGTGTTACACATGTACAGGCAACAATGGTGCAATATAATGATGAGCAATATATATATATATGCCCTTATAATAGATTTCCATTTATCTGTGATCAGTCTATGATTAAAGTTTTCTATTCTGGTGTATAGTAAACAATTTATTTTCTCTAGTTCTTAAATTTACATCCTTCTTATAGGACGTGGCAGAACACCATGATGACTCAGTGGCTGGAGTTGAGCATGGTGATTATCCTGGGAATGAAGGATCCCCAACTAATGAAATAGAACAGGTAAATAGGGATAATTTCATTTTATTTTTCTTCCACAAACTTGGTTCCAGACTTCCAGTGAGGTGGTGCTTTCATAGCTTAGGTTTCATATATTAGGAATTATATTTTGACATGTTCTAGAGCCTCCATTTCTGTCTTGGTGTAGCATGCAGTGGAAGAGACAGAAGCATTTGCACATGAAACTGGTCTGGATGCTGGAAGTGAGGTATCTGCAGATGAGGTTGTGGAACTGGTAATGCTACTATCTTGCTCCAATCTTGGTTATAGGAATTTCATCTCCTACCCAGGAATCCCATTTTTTCTCAAGTTTCCAGCTGCTATACTAGATTACCTTTTAAATGAAATTACCTTTGGAGTGAATGTGTGAAGGAATCTTTCCATCCATTCGGTTGTTTGTGCAGTAATAACGTAAATGGTTTTCTCACTATAGTTTGAAACTAGAATGCAATAATTAAGTTATATTTCCCTATACGGAATGGATATACAAAATCGATTAATTGGCAGAAATAACTAAAGAAAAATGACACATAGCCAATGGAGATAATTAAATATTGTTTAAGGAACTTCAAAATTGTTTATTTTTTTCTGTCCTTCAAATAGTCTTATGTTGATTTTTTAATTATTGAAATACTTTATCTTTTAAAAATAAAAAATTAAAGGAAATGTGCATATGGTTGTTGATTTCATATGTTTTTTAAAATTTTTTCTGATTCTAGTTGATTTTAAATAGTTTTAGTTTCAACACTGTTGTTTATTTTCAGAGTAGTAGGTAGTTTATTATCTGATTACAAGTTATGTTAGGCTATTACTATTCTGATTAAATGTAATCTTTACAATCTTAATATGAAAAATATATTGCTTATTATGTTCTCTAATTCTATGGTTATCAAAATATGACAATTTACTGACTTATACTTAAAAAATGAAATTTTTTAGACAAGAAGGTTTTAGGAGGAATTGACTAAATTTTGGCCAAAATTGAGTTTATAAAATTAATTCAAATTGAAACCTGGAAATATTGCAAGAATATAATCTAACAGCAAATTTTGCTCTTGTATATTTGGAAAACTAAAATTTATCTGCTTGATTTCTTTCTTCATGTTGCCTCCTAGATTATTTTTTCCACCTGCAGTGATATTTTCTCCTTCAAAATAGGAGTTTTTCTTTTGAAATTTCACATTTTTTTTTGGAATCTCAAAATTTTAACATGCTTAAAACTTGGCTTCTTTAATGACTTTGTTGTAAGGGGCTGTCTTTTAACTTACTTGAGGCAATTGGTATTTACTCTGCATGGTATGTGCAGGGGAGAGACGTATCTGAAAATAATGAGGCATTGTCAAGGGAAGAGTTGGGGCGTCGTGTTGCTTCTCGTTGGACAGGAGAAAATATTGGACAGCAAACTGGGGAAGTTCATGCTGTGAAGGAAAATGAACATGAAGGCCATGAAGAGACACCAACGGATGCACATGATGAGGAGGATGATGGCTATGCTTCAGAAACCGATGATGACAACCAAAGATATGATGACGATGACATAGAAGACCATATTGATGAAGATTTTGGAGAAGAGGATCATGACGATTCTAGTTCTTCTTACAAATCTGACTCAGACGATGAATCAGACTTCTCAGGTTTGCTATTGCTTGTTCCCTGTGAATCTGTTGTCAATGTTTTGTTCTGCAACTTAAGTTGATTTTACTTACCCCTCGTATACGTGAGTTACCTGTAATAGTCTTACTATTTGTTTAGATACCACAACCCCAAGGAACCCATCCTGGTTGGAGAAGATACAACACACCGTACGGAATATTCTACAGGCTGTTAATTTTTTCCAGACTCCAGTGGATAAATCAGGTATAGATTGAAGTTTGATGTCTTTTCACCCTTAAAGGTAGATGTGAGTGCATGGAAATGGTTTATCATTACATTTTGGCTTCTGTAGAGGCTGCTCATGTACGCAAAGAATATGATGAGTCCAATGCCAAGTTGTCCAAAATCCAGTCAAGAATATCAAGTTTGACACAGAAGCTAAAACATGATTTTGGTGAGTATATCACTGTAATGTTTCCTTTCTTATTATTATTATTTGCTTTCGCATTATTTTATCTTTTCAGAAAATTGCTTGTTCACCTGGCTTCCATACACTGAACTTAAAATTTAATACAGGGCCGGAGAAGGAGTTCTACTCATTCTATGATCGTTGTTTTGAGAGCAAGCAGAATAAGTTGCGAATTTCTCATGTTTATTTTTGTTGTGGTTTTTCTGTTCATATAGTTGTTTGGATTTTTACGGTATTTTATAGTTGTAATTTTTCTAATTTATCTTATCTTTGGGTGATGAAAATTCTTGCTTCAGGTATGTTTACAAGGTCTGCCCATTTAAACAAGCTTCCCAAGTGGAGGGCCACAGTACAACTCGTCTGGGGTAGGCGTCAAAGACACTTATGTTGTCCCTTGTATTTAATGTCTCTCAGTTTCATTTTTCTCATTGAGGAAATTAAGGTATTATTTTGGGTGGACTGGTAGGAGGATCAAATGATGTTATAGATACCATTGGTTTGCTTATGCTGGCTATGGAGGCAACCCTATGTTTGCTCTTCACCAATGAGCCTATGAGATTGACATCAGAAATGTATCTAAGGATTCTAGATTCTTGTTCTTATGTTCTAACAAATGAAACATTGGATAATTAGGATCATATTATTGAGGCAATTCTCAGTAAAGTGATGTCCTAGTTTGGACTGCATAAAGATGATCTTATCCTGAAGCGTATACACCACTTGTGTTTTACCTCGTAAATGACTAGCCACAGAGTCATGGCCAACCCTGATGCCTACATTGAATTTCCTGTTTTTCTTCTGCCATTCAATGCTGGATAGATTTAAGGATATAGATTTCACTTCTTTAGTACCTAACTGCAGATCCACCCTATACAAAGCCCTTGTCTTTGTTTAGTCTCTTCTTTAGATCTACATATTTTCTTTCATTTTGATTAGCTTACCAGATATTTACTTGTCTCCATTTTCTGAACATAGTCGCTGGGAGAAATTCGAGGACTCATATAGAGTCATGCTATTTTTAAATGGCGATAAATGCTGGAATGGACCTGATAGAAGTTTAAAGGTACTGAATTTAATCTTTTAATGGTGGGTCATGAATTGGTTTAATGTGATGATGTGAAATTTCATTTATCTCTCAGTGCCTGTTTCAATTAGCAGCCATACCATAGATCCAGATTCTTCCTATTTTTGGGTAATCTTTTGAAATTGTCAATATAATGCCTCCCCCTCCCCCTTCTTAGTGAATCTGGTGAATGGGACATGAGCAATTACTATGAGCTTAGCTGATGGGTGATCTGTAGAACAAATTGGTTTTCCTTTTGAAGGTTTTGTATAGAAATAATGCCCCTTTTGAAATCTGCAGTTCAGAGTCGATGTTTTTTTTACAGGTCAAGTTAAGATGTGGGTTGAAAAATGAGGTTACGGATATAGATGAACCGAGCCGTTGCGAGTGAGAATCTCTCCCTCCCTCCCTCCCTCCCCCCCCCCCCCCCCAAAAGAAAATTTTTTGCACTCTCTCCTCACTTTTAGTTTGTCATGGCAGGTATATAGCATTGTTATCTACCCCGGCTCTTTGTCTAGAAGAAAAGCTTATGGTAATTGTTCCTCTTCAATTTGCAGTACTAGCTTCTTCTCTCCTCCTGCATTGAACCCTCTAATTATATTGGGTAAATGATTAAATGTGATAGGAACTACAACACAAACTAGAGTTGATGAACAAGGAACAACCACGGCGCCATGATGAACTTTAAATTCTCGGTGTAAGTTCATCCAGGAATGGTTGAAGAGTATGCTGACTGCTTAAACCGATTCCTTGGCTTCATCTCACACTCATCAGTTTCATCTTGATAGATAATGAGGCGTAATGCAACCTTTTTGGCCGGGTTGTTGAAGGATCTTGAGCAACATTTGAAGAGGCCTCCTGAAATTTTTATGTTTTGGAGATCACTTCATATTAAAGTTTTAGTTCTTTGTGAAGGGTGAATTGAGGCTTGGGAGCACTTATGGTGAGTCAAAGCTCAGTCAAATTGATCGTAATGTTGATCACCCTGTTCAACTTTTTTGAGACGAGCTTAGAATAATAATATACATTTGTTGCAATAGAACAGCATTTTCTTCTCCCTATTTCTGGGACTGGATCAAAATTTTCAGTCATCTTTATTTTTATTTTTTAAAGTTGGGTTGGTTACTCAGGTTATTAAAGGTTGGTTTGGTTGCCTAATAGAACTGAGAGTTTCAGATGTCAAATGCTTGGGGTTATCTATTCTCTCTTTTTGTTACCATCATACCGAAACCTGTGTTTGGTGTTTGGGAAAACTCTGATCGCTTGAATTGTTGTTAAAAACCACTGATACTGTTCTACTCTTAGCAAGAAAAATCAGGATCCCTCTTTTACCTTAATAACATGCATAGCTTGCTTATATTGTGATGGTAGAGATATGTATATTCGAGCATGTATCTTCTCCATTAGATTGGACATTCTAGTGAAATTTGAACCGTTCATGTGACATGAGACCTACCCAATCATGTGGGATCCACATGGGATGAATAGGATAGATTTCAATGGACCATCTAATGCAATAGAGAGGATCTTGTATATTCATTCAATGATTTTATCTTCACTTTTTTTTTAATTTTAATTCATCTAGTATTTTATCTTATTTATTTTTTTGAGTGAGATTCTCTTCCTAATATTGGGCTACATGATAGAATGAGGGCAATGATCTGTACAAGTCCTTAAAACTAATTTTTAAAATTTTCATCGAAGAAAAAAAAAAACTAATTTTTAAAATTAAGATATTTTTTTTTGATAATCAAATGATTTATATAAAAGAAGAGTTTGTTACAGTTTCTTCATCATCCTCACCAACCAAATCTGCACAAACAACAAAATGCAAAAAGGATGAAATGGGGATGGAGTCCATACAGTTACAAAAGGCAGCTCATTGGGTAAGTGAGTGGACAGCTTTATTAGCTAGCCTGAGGATAGTAATAACATTCCACAAAGGGAAAAAAGATAAAAGAGATCTGGCCTCTTTTGTAAGCGGCTCAATTTCCCAGGGAGGAGCAGTAGACCAATCCATGAGAGGGGTAAGAACAATGTTAGCATCCCCTTCAAGGATAATAGCAGACAAGCCTTGTTTAAGGGATTCAGAAATGCCGAGGCAAGCAGCTTTAGCTTCAGCAACTTGCGGCGGCAGGTTCACGCCCTTGGCAGTCCAAGCAAAAATGATATGCCCCAAAGAGTCACGAACAATAGCACTTAAGACAGAGAAAGAGGGCCGGATGGCTACATCAAAATTGATCTTTATTAAAGTTAAGAAATGATAACAGTCCAACATCATGTGATCACATTAAATTTTGGCAACGTCAGACAAAGAGTTGCATCGTGATTCCATAAAAAAGTTCCAAAGTCTAGCAAAGTGGCAAAGAAGGAAAATAGAATTTGGGACAATTGGTCATGACCCCTTAATATCAGAAATTAGAATAAGAGACGACCCTTTCCACTTCTAGAAGCCAATCACGATGTAAAAATCCGTCCCTAAATTACTCCTTTTTATTTTAGTTGGGAACTGTGTTATTTATGATTGAAAAGAGGAGGAAATGTTTTTGACAAAATCTGGGGGTAGTTATACCGTGAGCATCCCAGTATAAAAGGGAAAAGAGATGGAAACCGGACCGACAATATGAGTGACCTCCTTTACAAGTTTTGAAATAGGGTGGCTCTCCCCTTTTAATTTATTGACTTTGGCAAAAAGTTGGCAAGCCAGCAAAGCAAGCAAGGTGGGTCACAGTCAAGCTTATGGCTTTTGTTCTTAGCCGGCCGGATTGCTTCAAACCGTAAGACGGTTTTGGTTTTGGTTTTGGTCTTGGTTTTCCAAAGATATGCAATCAGAAAAAAACCTTTTTGTCCAACATTAAATTTAAATGAAAAATACTAAAAGGAGGTAATGAAATTTATCTTCCGTGAGCCTGGCTGTGGGCTGCAATTTGAGACATAACATTATGGTGTGCAGAAGCCTTACGCGGACCTTGGCATTCATTTGGCGCCTTCACATCGTATTGTCTCGTGCCATTACGTTGCTGGAGTTGTCGGTCAAACAAAATTTAAATAAAAAAAAAAAACTCCCCTTCAGTCCTCCTTCCATTAATAAGGAGTCATAGAAGAGTATTAGATTTATACGGAGTAGACTCTTCCTTCTTTTTTTTTTTTTTTTTTGGGTATAGCCGTATAGGAAGGAAAAGTCGTCCTGCTTGGCTTGGGGCTTGTATATCTATCTCTATAAAAATAAAGATATCACACAATTCTCTCTCTCTCTCTCTCTCTCTCTCTCTCTCAATTGCGATTGGCTGTCGCCGCGTCCATTTTTGAGTTCCGCATTTCTCTTTCAATCTCATTTCTTGTTAGGATTCTTTTTTTCCATTACTCAACAATAGAAATACTTTATATCTCTGGAGGCTGGGGTTGGTCGAGGAGATCGGAAGTGCAATGGAGAAGAAGATGATGCCTAAGACGAAGATCGTGTGCACGTTGGGACCAGCATCCAGGTCGGTGGAGATGGCCGAGAAGCTGTTGAGAGCAGGGATGAACGTCGCCCGTTTCAACTTCTCCCACGGATCCCACGACTATCACCAGGAAACCCTCCACAATCTCAGGGCCGCCATGGACTCTACCGGTATCCTATGTGCTGTCATGCTTGATACCAAGGTCTCCTTCCCTCCCTCTAATTTATTTATTTATTTATTTTTTTCCTTCTTTTGTTTAATTTCTCCCCTTTGTGATTTTTCTGTCTTTCTTTTTTAATTCTTGTTATCTTGATGTTGATGTGATCTCTCTGATCCGGATTGGCCGGCTTGCTCGCTGGCTTCCTTAATTCATTGGTATTATATGTATCTCTTCTTGTTTGTTTGTTTGTTGGCTGGCCTTTTTGCCAAATGCCTTCCCTTTTGGTTTTTAACGATCTGCAATTTCGGGTATGACTGATGTTCTTGTCTTGGTTTTTGTTTTTTTCAATATTGGGGGGGGGGGTGTTGGGAGGCGGTGTTTGTCCTTTTCTTTCGTATATTTTCTACAATCGGTTTCCCATATATACTGTTGTGGCCCATGTTACGTGTGTCGGATTAATCTCTGTTGGGGGCTTCTTTTTCTGTTCCTGTCTTCTTCTGTTGTGGCCCATGTTACATGTGTCTCAGCTATTTGGTTCTTCTACCAATATATATATGGACACCACTAGCTACCAACCAACTCTGTGCGAGATATGCACACCTGGAACAACATCTTGTTTGTTGGAAGATAATTTCCAACTAATGTCATCTTTGTGTTCATTTCGAGACAATTGTTTCTTGAAAATCAGGCTGAAATTCTTTCCTTACCACCTTTTTCCAACTCACACTTTTTGCCTAGACTACATGTTTTAAGTAAACTCTCGTAACTGGGTTGCTATTGCACTCTGTTGCTAAATTACTTACTGCTAATGCATTTCCTTAGCATTTTTTTTTAATTTTATTTTTTTATTGTGCATATAATGGAGGTGACTAGTTGGTAAAATCTTGAGCTTGGGCGTGCCCTTAAAATGCTGGGGTGTGCGTAGCCCAATATTGTCAACGTCCCTCACTACCAAAACCTTTAAACATGGCCATGTCTCTATGAATTTTTCAACACTTGTTAAAGTGGAATTGTCACATTTTGAAACCACCATTTTATCGGTCCCTTCCCCCCCAAACATAGAAACCGAATTGGGTTGCAACCAGTGGAGCTTCTTCACATTTTGTGCTAGGTGGTTTCCTTATGCCTGACTCCCATCCATTTTCTGAGCTTGGGACTGCAATGCAATATCAGTAGTGGAGTGTCTTATCTATGTCGTGTAAGTGCATAATTGAAGGGCCAATTTGGAATTGTTAGTGTTTCAAGTTTCCTATTTCCTTTATTCGTTTGAGGAATTTTTTAAAACAGGCAGCTGTTTTGCCAAATGTTTAAAATAGTAGCATGTTTCTTAACCACAACCATAACCTGTTAACACGTAACGGCCAAATAACATTTGGAGTTGGTGATGGTGATGGTGGCAGTGAGAGGGGCGTGATGGTGGCAGGAGAGGTGGTCTGGCAGATACTTTTGGTGATAATGCAAGCCTCGGTCAGGATGTGATTTTTTCCTTTTTTGGTCCTTTTTTGTTTTATTTTATTTTATCTTTTGTGAAATTCGCACCCCCTTTCCTCTAATTGTTCTGTTTGTGCAATTCTAAAATGTGAACATGTTGTAAGAAGTGCACCCAAATGGGCCATCACTGATGGGGCTGAAAGCGCAGTTCAGTGGTATTGAACCTTATGATAGCTGGTTCTTTGTTCCTTTTATTTCAGAGTACTGAAATGAATGTAGTCTTTTTTGTGATGCTCAATTGAGCCATCTCTCTCTTTTTTCTATTTTGGCTAAGTAATCGAGCCATCTCTGGTGGCATAGGCGGAGCCGGAGGGGCCTTTGGGGGCACGTGCCCCCACTGGCTCAACCAAGGTTTTTTTTTTTTTTTTTGAGAATATTACCACTTGATGAATATTTCTCAATATAATGCCAAAAAGAGAAAGATAGTAGTCATTTTAAAGAATATTTACAGTCAATTTGAAATAAGTTGACAACAATATCTTTTTTTGGTATTAAATTGGAAAACGATTACTAAAAAGTAATTTTTTTAAAAAAAAGGCTTTCTAGAGCTTTTAGTTCTCAATTCCCACTTCACAAAATCATAGCACAATGCCTCCATTGGAGATAAATCCTGGCTCTACCCCTGTCTGGTGGCAAGCTTTCGGATCTTTAGACTAATCTCTTATATCAATTTCAAAACAAAGAAAATGTGTGGAATTTTCTCATGTTTCATTTCATTTGCAATTTCACAGGGTCCAGAAATTCGAACTGGGTTTTTGAAGGATGGCAAACCCATTCATTTGAATCAGGGTCAGGAGATCGCCATATCAACTGATTATAGCATAAAGGGTGATGAGAACATGATTTGCATGAGCTACAAAAAGTTGGCTGAGGACGTAAAGCCAGATAGTGTGATACTCTGTGCAGATGGCACAATCACATTTACTGTTCTATCTTGTGACAAAGAATTAGGTTTGGTTCGATGCCGCTGTGAGAACTCTGCTGTTCTTGGCGAGCGGAAGAATGTCAATCTTCCAGGGGTCATTGTGGATCTCCCAACTTTGACAGAGAAAGACAAGGAAGACATTTTAGAGTGGGGAGTTCCAAATAAAATCGACATGATCGCTTTGTCATTTGTTCGCAAAGGTTCAGACCTTGTGGAGGTTCGGAAGCTGCTGGGACATCACGCAAAGAGTATCCTTCTCATGTCAAAGGTTTGTAGTTAGATGTTATTTTATTGGCAATGCTGCATGCTGCGAGAAATCAGTATTTCAGAACCAAACTTTTTACTTGTTTTTCCTAGCTTAGTAAAAATTGGCAACTCTTAACCATTTGCTTTTTGGAGTTACTTGGGATCCGGGTAAATATCATGGAAGTCAAAAATTAGAGAATTCATTTTAGGAGAAGAAATGCATGCTTAACAGAAAAAAAGTATGTCAAACTGAAGTTAGTTGGAATGATTCGGAAGTTGACAAAAGTATGAAATTATTTTGGACGTTGCAATACTAGCTAGAACTTGTAAAGACAATCACAGCATTTTTAAGTTATATTAATTATTTCCATTTATGGTGAGCTTTACAATCACAGCATTTTTAAGTAACATTAATTATTTCCATTTATGGTAGGTTGAAAACCAAGAAGGGGTGGCGAATTTTGATGAAATCCTTGCAAATTCAGATGCATTTATGGTGGCGCGAGGTGACCTTGGAATGGAAATTCCTATTGAAAAGATATTCTTGGCACAGAAGGTGATGATCTACAAGTGTAATTTTCAAGGAAAACCTGTGGTCACGGCAACCCAGATGTTGGAATCCATGATCAAATCCCCTAGGCCAACTCGAGCTGAAGCCACTGATGTTGCCAATGCAGTTCTAGATGGCACAGACTGTGTGATGCTAAGTGGCGAAACAGCTGCTGGAGCTTACCCAGAACTTGCAGTCCAGACCATGGCTAAAATTTGCATAGAAGCAGAAAACACGCTCAACTATGGGGATGTCTTCAAAAGGATAATGGAAAATGCACCAGTGCCCATGAGCCCATTAGAGAGCATGGCTTCTTCTGCAGTCAGAACAGCCAACTCAGCAAAAGCTGCTCTTATATTGGTCCTAACCAGAGGAGGAAGCACTGCAAAATTGGTGGCCAAGTACAGGCCAGGCATGCCTATTTTGTCTGTGGTTGTCCCCGAGTTAAAGACAGATTCCTTTGATTGGTCATGCAGTGACGAAGCTCCAGCAAGGCATAGCCTTATTTTTCGGGGGTTGGTTCCTGTCTTAAGTGCAGGATCTGCTAGGGCTTCTCATACAGAGTCGACAGAAGAAGCATTGGAATTTGCCATTCAACATGCCAAGGCAAAGGGACTCTGCAAGGATGGAGATTCGGTGGTGGCTCTGCACCGAGATGGGTCGGCATCTGTGATCAAAATCTTAACTGTGAAATGATTATCTTTATGGGTTTCTTCCTCGTCACCTGGGGGTGGGGGTTGCTGTGGTTACTCAGGATGAGAGAAATATACTTTTGATTTGCCAGCCTGTTTCGTTTTTGGATGAGAATACCTTTCAGTTATGATTAACATGTTTTGTCGAGAATTTCTTCATTTGAAAAAAAATATTTGTATGTTTTGTCGAGAATCCTGACTGGGGGCTTTGATCTTCAAATATTTACCCCAGTTCGATCTTTTTTCCCCTAATGAACAGCTATTGTTCTTTGCTATTACCTAAACAGGCAGACAGGCAGTGTGATTCTGGGCTACTGTATGGCTAACATTTTGAATGACAGTACTTTCCCTACTTTTGATTGTAAAAACATATCAAAGTGAGTGAGGTGATTATAGGAAAGTAGTGTAGTCCTTTCACTGGATGGGTAAACTCTGTCCAGGGAAGCATCAAGAAAATGTATGGAAAGTTGGAAACCTAAATTTGAATAGGGCTGGCTTAATGGTAGGGAAAATTTTATACCAGATAGTCGGTTTTTCACAGTTAGGGAAGTAGGAGGGGATTTTGGACAAGTATGGCCTAAACTCGCAAAAAGTCGCCTAACCTGACCTAAGAAAATGCCCAATAGAAGTTTTTGACTTCTGATTCCACCACCCACCAAATCAAAATCCATTTTCAAGCTACCTTGAACAATTGAGTCTCTCAACATCAATGTATTTACCCAACAAAACATAATAATTTAAGCAAAAAATGAAAATAAAACATCTGAGATAAGGCCATTAACACAATCTCAACGTAAAATTCAAGTAGGCAAAAGGCATATTCGTCTCAGCCAGGTCTTCCGGGTCACACAAAGCATCTGTTTTTTCCTCTATGTTTTCAACTCGCTGGGCATAGTTGCTCAGGTGGCCGGTGTTCCTTAAAGATGTGAAATTGAAACCTATTTTCCAAGTCACATTCAAAAAATAATATAAAAAGACAAAATTTTCTAATCTCCGTTAAGTTCTATAAATTCAACATCTTCCAGTTTGTACATTAATGGGAATGAGTCGGATAGCACATGGGCTCCTCTCCAGTCCATTTCAGATGGCTCCCCTTCCTATTGTTAATTACTACCAAATCAAACAAGCAGCAGACAGTCCATCCACCATTTACAATGCTGTTGAATATTTCAAAACAGCCACGCCCCACACATTGGAGGAAAATAGAAATTATTATACAAAGTAGACTAGTAGGTGAGATAGCAGTAGCAGTAGCAGTAGCAGTAGCAGTGATACCCCTAACAAAGACTAAAAAAAAAGATGTACAGGAACACACACAGATGAAAACACAATTTGCTCCTTCAAGATTCCGATTCAGTAAGATAATATGTACACAGCAGAGGAGAACATCCAAACAACATATAGATAAAAAAGGAACACATATAACTCGTGAAAATATACTCAATTCTCATCTGTATGAGAAGCACCTCCTTGGGCACTTGACGATGACGAGGAGGAGGAGGAGGAGGAGGAGGTTGTGGACGAGGAAGAATTTCCGCCACCACTTTGAGACCCCGAGAATGAAAAGATACCACGCCACGGGATGGAAAATCTTCTCCCACTCCCATTTCTTCCATCTCCACCTTCCTCTTCACCACCATTAGGTCCACTACTATTAGGTCCATCACCATTATCATTGCCATTATCACTCTCCCTCCTGTTACTGTTACTGTTACTGTTATTGTTACCATTAATGCTACTCCTTGACCCATCTGAATCGAGTTTAGACTCGTCGGCAGGCATCTGAAACCTGCAAACTGGACAAGAACTATGGAGTTCCAGCCATGGCAAGATACATCCACTATGGAATTTATGCTTACAAGGCATCTCCTTGGCTTCGGCGCCAATCTTGAAATCATCCAAACACACTGCACACTGCAAATTTTCCTTAATCATCACAGTGGGCATGGCTTCGATTGCCTCTTTTTGCGCGGGCGGAGTCCCGTATCTGTTGGGATCATTTTCAGCCAAATGTTGCAGCAACAAATCTAAACCAGGTCCTATAAAGTAGTCACCCAGTGAGCCAGGGTTTTGATTCTGGTTATGACCTTGATTCGAATCGTAAGAACCCTGAACGATGATAGTCTGATTGAAAGGATTTATTAGAATTACCCGCTCTCTATCCCTGACGGTCTCGGAATTCTCAGATGATTCAGATGCCATCCCAGCTCGTATACCTTGGAGTAGCTGGAGAATAGTAGCTGAGCTCCTCCTCCTCCGCCGGATGAAAGATTCAAGCTCCCGATCTAGTTCAGTTTCTGCCCCATGGCGTGCCTCGCCATCATCATCATCGTCATTGTCATCCTCACCATCTAAATCTTGTCGCCTAAATCGTCGGCGACGACGGGGATTACCCATCATGCCTAGCAAGATTGGAGCCCAAAGGGAGAGGGCTCGATCGGATCCGAAATCGGAATCAATGTCTTGACTGTCCCTTGTACTGCTATCAATTTCTTCGACGAATCCGCCCTGACAGAGGGGGCATTTGAGCTCTACTTCCATGATGGGGGGGTGCACCGTTTGATTGCACGCGTGACACCAATACGTAGCTTCATCCATCTTCTTCTCTCCACAACCTTTTGTCTCTGTCAGAGAAACAAAGCAGAGTATATCAAATATACATACATATATATATATAAAACCTGACAAAACCACACTTGCCACCTCTAAATCACATGAAAATGACTAAGATTTTCCATATCTTTAGAGATTCGCCTGAGTCAACACCACCTTCAATCAAGAACAATTAAAAGAAAAACCACAGCCACAAAAATTCCTATTTTTTATTTTTAGAAAAGCCAAAAAAAAAAAAATGAAAAAGGAAAAAAGAAGCTCCTCTTGGAAATTAAAGAAGGGAACCCAAAAGTCTGATAATCCAACAACCAGGAAATCAGAGATCAGCTTGGGGGAACCCACAAAGAAAAATGTAAGAAGTATGAATAATAAGAGCCTCTGCCCAGAAAAGAGGAATTTAGACAGAAACAAATACGAGATTAACGTTTCCATTTTATGAATACATGGGGATCATACACAAACATAAATATATATGTTTTTTTTCCTTACCAAAAAGCAGAATAAGCAAATCAACAGAAAGATGGGAAGAAAGAAGACTGAACAGCAACGGAAGAGCATGAAAAATGAGCCGCAAATCCAGAAGGACAGAAAGAAAATTGCAAAAGAAAGAGGTAGGGGATTGAAAATTAAATGAAACAACCGAACCATCTGGAATCATTTATCAATCAATCTATCTATCCATCATCATCATCATCATCCCTCCCCCTTCTTAAGTTTGACACAACACCCATATCAATTTTCAATATAAACACATAATATTCTTAACAATCACAGAACTAACATGTTTGACACGCAATCTCATTTCACAATTACAGCTGCCCTTCATTTTTCAATAACAATTACTCCAAAAACACCCGAGAACGATTCAAAAAGTCAGAAATGTTACCCCAATTTTTTTCTTAGGGCTACGGAATCTGTGGGATTACAACGGTGGAGGTGGTGGCAGCGGCGGCGATGCAAAGATGTTCCCTTGGAAGAAATGGGTAAAGTCTGAGAGACAGAAAGGACAACGAGACCGCGTCTTCTTCTCTCTCTCTCTCTCTCTCTTAATTATCTCTATTCAACTTTAAATTAAGTATTTTATGTTTTGTAGTAATTGTTGAATGAAATCAATCAGTTTTTTAAGCCTCAGTTCCTTTTCTGCGACGCGTATGCGGTGGCACTCTATCCTTCTTTTTTTTTCTTTTTTCTTAATTTGCCAGTAAATAAAAAATTCAGAGAGCGTTCCTATCGGGTATTCAATATCCCCAATATACCCTTTTCTTCCCACACACACCAAAAATAAAAAAATATAATAAAATCCATTGAAAAAATATAATAAAAATAAGTGGGAGAGATGGAGAGAGGGCAGTGATATGGTGAGTGACAGTTTTCCGTCAGAGAGATGAGAGACGCTGTGAGGCTTCAAAATGGCCACGTCATCATATGAGCACAACCACAATTATTAATAAAGGGTTTTCTTAATATGTTAAACTATAATTAATAGTCAACTAGTGAATGGGAAAATGTGTTTTTATAGTTTTTTAAATAATTTTCATCATTTACAATGTATTTTCATCATTTCTAATACAATAATTGAATTATTAATTGTAGTTTAATATGTGTCTTCTTTAGGGTACACGTTTAGAAAACCCATTAATAAATACTTTAAAAATCTCAGTTGCACCAAAAATTGATTCTCATGAAGGGAATCATATCCTTTCGTGGACGGACGCATCCAAAGGCATTTTCAGTTTATTTATTCTATAAAATAAACAATATTCCCTTTTATGAAGGTTATTTTTTACAATACTATTATAATCTAGTAGCATTTGTTTTACTGAGTGATTTTAGATTTAAATTTATAGAAAAACATTGATATCTATTTGTTAATACTAAGAGAGTTTGGGGTTTAAAAAAAAAAATGTCATTTTCTCATTTGGGATTCTCTCATATTGTTTGTTCATTTTAAAAAGCTAAATCATAAATTTTTTGAATATATTATCATTTATTATATCAAAAATTACTTTTAATATTCCCTTCTATGAAAGTCATTTTTGACAATAGCATTATAGTCTAATAGCATTTGTTTTATTGAGTGATTCCAGATTTAAATTTATAGAAAAACATTGATATCCATTTGTTACTATTAAGAGAGTTTGGGGTAAGAATAAATTCTGTCAATTGTACAAAAAAATTAAAAAAAAAAAAAAAGGGTTCATTTTCTCATTTGGGATTCTCTCTCATATTGTCTGTTCATTTTAAAAAGCTAAATCATAAATTTTTTGAATATATTATCATTTATTATATTAAGAATTACTTTCAACATAAAACCAAATCCAAAATAATACTTCAAAGGTATTTTTGAGAAGAAAAAATTTAGTAAGTGATAGGTATGATTTTTCTTAAAAGGGGTAATAGGTTAATATTAGTCATGCACAAATGAAAAATGATTAAAATGCTTAAAAGTTCTGTCTAAATCTTTATATTCAAATGACAAAACAATATCCACATCAATCCAATATGAGCCAGCATTTTGCTAGTGAAAAATTTTAATCAATTAAATTAACTGGCATGCCATTGGGCAGGAGGTTTGAGCATTATAGCATTCCTCATTTACCGATTTGCCCATTCTGGGTGGTTTGCACTTTGCAGATAGCATTGGGATGGAAACCACTTCACAATTTCACATCCCTTCCCAGTCCCTGGTGTGTGGGGTCCTAATGATGAGTGCATTCGTCCATTTCCCCCATCACTCACTGTCAACAACCCACCCACGCTCACTCCCCTTTCACGCACCCACTTGGTAATTTCCCCTACTTTCATTTATTTGTTTGACATGATATTTTAGGCAGACAACTAATGAGGACGGGATTATTTGTGGTCCATAAATGAGGCAGTGTGTGGTTATAAAAAAATAAAAAATATGTGGTCCGAAACTGGGGAAATACCAATGCATTTTCTTATTAGGAGTAAATGCCAAAGAAGAAGCTTTGACTATCAATTTATCTTTGTTTATAATAGTTTATAGTAAAGTTAATAGTCAATTTGTTATAAGTTAATAATCAGAAGAATTACTGTGAAAAAATGGAATGCATGGGTAATTTCTCCAAAACTGGGAAAAACAAAAGAAAAAAAAGACCATGTTTATAATGTTTCTTCGTTGATCTCAAAAGAAGTAATCAAAACATTCAAATGTTTCTTTTTATTTGGGATTTTTTTAATATGAGCTCTTACGGGTATATGCTAAATTACAATTAATGAATTAATTATTACATAAAAAATGATAAAATATATAAAAAACGATGGAAGTTACTTGAAAAAAAGTGTTAATGCTTAAAA
The DNA here is from genome assembly GCA_039720395.1 of Liquidambar formosana. Taxonomy (NCBI): domain Eukaryota; kingdom Viridiplantae; phylum Streptophyta; class Magnoliopsida; order Saxifragales; family Altingiaceae; genus Liquidambar; species Liquidambar formosana. The sequence continues at coordinate 35,430,164 of CM077831.1, forward strand.
AATTGTATAAACATATTTTTCCACACAATGATTACCACACGTCCAGAAAACCTTTTTAATTTTTTTTTGGTAAGTTTGTTTTTACAACTGTGTCATTAATAAATGGTTAAATCAAATCGAAATCAATAAACTCAACGTTTTCTTTAGTTTTACTACGCTTGACTTGATGCTATTAGGGCCACAGGTTTACATATTTTTGATTGATTCCATCAAACAAGTATATACTCAACTAAATTAAGCGAAGTAATGAATTCATCTAATTGAATTTTTCCTTCAAACTCTGGTAATACTGAATTCAACATCATCATCTCCCTCCACAAAGTGTGGATTCGACAGTTTGTCTTCCCGTTGCCACCTTACTGCTAACACGACAACGCTTCCATCTGTTGCAGTAATCGGGCCACGTCCTCGCAGTTGTACACGTCCTTCGGATGCGCTTCTCGACCCATAGTATGTCCACCTCTCTTAGGCATGACTAGGAACAAGAAGAGCGCTCTGATACAGTTAAAAATTGTGTTTGACAAACTCACCAATAATAGCAACCTACCACTACCGTCTTGATTACAATTCGATGGAAGCAGTTGAGCACTAATCTGTGAAACAATTTTTTACTATACTTTAACACGCAACCCTCGAGTCTAGTAGTATCAAATATCTTTCACCGAAAACATTTTATCATAGCATCCCCCATCTAAGATAGAAGTAATTGACTTTTGGCAGTCCTTGTTCCATGAAGATGGAAGGAAGCCCTAGCATCCCCCTTTTTATTTTTACTATTTAAAAGGAGAAAAAAAAGAAAAAAAAAAATCATATGAAAGCGAAGAAAAAGGTCATTAAAACTCATTATGAGACTGGAAAACGAAAATATGGACATGCTCCCACATGATATCATGACGCTACCTGTACAGCTCTTTGTGACTGTTACTTGCTGCAACGTACACAAAAATAAAGTCCCTTTTTTTTATTTATTATTGTTTCTTTGAAGTGCTCATGCATCATGCTGCTCATTTAGACATGGAGGTTTGATTGATAACCACGAGAGAGGTCCACCTTTTCTAACCCCTTTAGCTTCTCCCAAATACCTTAAAAACTCAAAAACCCATCTACTCTCAACCTCAACCTCAACCACCACCACCACCACCAAACAACACCGCACACACAAACACCCCACCCCACTCCCCCCCACCAAAGAAATAAATAAATAAATAAAAAGCGCCAAACTAGGCTGGAAAAAGAAAAAAAAAAATTTACAGCAACTTCCTCACTGAAAAAGTTATAATAAAATATCTTGAGAGAGTATCAGCGGGAGCATTTAAGTGCAAATCGAGCAAACTATCCACGAACCTAGAGAAGAGAATCTTCCTATGGCCCTCATAGTCTAATACTAAAGAAAGAGAGGGGGAAGGGGGGGCTACACATCCCCACTGTCAAATTAATTACCCTTTGTTTTATCATGAATCAAACAATTCGTGGTAAAAAGACATCTTGTGCCATGATTTGTAAATTAATTATCTCAAAATTCTACAGCGTCAATTGTACCTACCCACGACCCACTAGAAATCAGAATGTCTAGCTGGCTTTAGAATTCTACTCCGCTAGAAATCTCAGTAATATTTTATGACCCTGCAAGAAAAGGACCTGTTCTGGCATTGTAAAGGGCATCCGTTGTGGCAATGGAAACGCATCAAACTGGGCTCTCTATCCAAAATGGCTCTGCTAATTCAACCTAGACCCAGCCTGCCAATTCAGTGCCTTGCATGTCATTCCGCACTGCAAATTGCTTGTGTGCACAGCCAATGCGCCAATGTGACAAAATGTCCAAGAAAGCGCCCATGCACTCCTCAGTCCTCACCTGCATGTTAGACCGGGTTCTGATACAACAACTGACCCAGGATGGCATTCTTGGCGTAATGCCACATAAAATATTGATATACTGCCTTCACAGATAGCAAAACCTTTGACATTATCATAACCCTCACAGGTAAACCGGACATGTGGTTCTCTTTCTCACTTTAATTAAGATGGGCAGCATTTTTATCCTGGAAAAGAATGGCCAAAAATGGGCAACTGTACAGAGCCCACTCCCGTACACAACCTAGACGCATGTAAATAAAACTCAAAGCAACAGTTGGAGGAGTGGATATCGAGCAGAAACATGCCATACATGGCATACTCCAAGTCAGACCTTCTGAGGCTTGCTTACTGCATTCTCAACCTGCGAGGATGGAATCTAGTTAAGAGCAAATACTAAATATTGACACATTCCTGACTAGGCAAAAATAAGGAGAGAGGAGGGGGGGGGGTTTACAGAATGGCCCTGCGAAGGGCAAATAATTACAAATTAATACAATTGATTAGTAACTTCCTAGTCATTCTTGTTAAGTTAGCAGTCATCTATTAATAGTTAGTCAATTGTATATTTGTATTGATTTGTAGTCATTTGCCCATAGTTGGGCCATTCTGTAATTTCCCCAAAAATAAACAAGCACATAATCAAAGTTTAATTCAAGTTACGTAGGTAGGTCATTGAAATAAGCCAATTGCAGTTACAGAGCCTACTATTGAATATATTATATTTTGGGGGAATTACAAATAGGTTTGGCTACAGGCAAACAATTACAGTTCAATTACAGTTAGTAGTCATTCTTAATTAAGTTAGTAGCCATTTACTAGTAAGTTAGTAATCATTTGTATTGAACTGTATTTATTTGCCCGTAGCTGGACCTTTCTGTAATTCCTATTTTTTTGACATGTACCAACTGACACTGCCAATATATCCCACGGTCGACCAATATGACAATAGCTTTAGTTCCCAAGGAGACTAGAATGACTGGTGGCAGTGTAACATTTAGGGTCAACCAAAGTAAAGAAACTACACATCACCCTGAAAAAAAGACAGGAGCAGAAACAAATTTTTCAACACCTTGTTTTTTTTTTGGGTAAGTAACACCTTGTTGATTAGATTAGCAAAGCTGAAGCAGCATGGAAAAGAAGCAAGAAAAACCAATAACCATTGCAAACCATCCACTCAATCAAACAACCAATATTAAAAAATGACATGTTGGAGTCATTTTACCCAAAAGAGGAACCAAGAGGTGTGCTGAATGGAAACAGATACTCAATAAGCTACGTAATCTGAAAACGTTTCACCAAGGGGAGAGCTCATTCAGGTCACAGACAGGAAAAAAATCCTTTCAAATATAATTTTTGTTCTTTTCTTTCACTTTGTGGAATGGGTTGAACAAACACATCAATATAATTCGTTCAGTGCTTTAGATAATTTTTATTTTCCTACTGGTTAAATGAGAAAACTAAAACTCATGGGAGACAGGACAATCACTTTGATTTAATGTGGAAGGCACAGTGTACTTTTATTTTTTGGACAACAAGGAAATTGAACCTTCATGAGTAAGGGCACCTACCCCTCCGCATCAGTTCATGCCCAAGAAAACTCGGCTGGTGGCTGTTCCCATGAGGGGAGTTGAACTTGGCATAGTGCAATTAGAGATATCACAAACACATATAAGAAAATTGATTAAAAATCATCTTTTGAATGTAAATGTACCAATTGTATTTTGTATAATAGGAAAATTTAACTTATTAACATCAAATTCAATAATAAAAATAAAAAATTCAATGTAAATGGCCATTTAACAGTGACGCTGAGTAGAGAAGTGGAGTTACTTTCAAAATTAGACAGCCTATTACATCACGTCAAGAAAGGAAATTTTGGTATATATCAGTCCTCTAAAACTAATATTGTGACTAGATGTCCATAGAAAATAAGGAAGACACACTGACAGCTACTTACATCAACAGCCTGAGAAGATCTGCTTATGGATGGCTTCAGTTGAGAAGGTTCAGCTACAGACGTAGACCCATGATCACCAATCCCATGTTTTTGACCCTACAGACAAATTACGAGAGTATAAATTGATATAAAATCACTGCTACCTAAAAATAAATAACAAACTACATTATAGACCTTGGCACGAGACACATACAGGGGCAGTCACTGCACTATATCTCTGGAACAATAGAATACTACAAAGGCCATTACCTAGTGTTAGTCCCACTAAGCAGGGTTCTAGGAAGGGTGAGCGGTTGCATACAGCACATAACATGGTGAATGCTCAACAACAAAACTTCACCTCTAAGTTAACAAAAACCCCTTTTACAACCCGTCACAAATAGTATAAATAGTTCCATGACTAGAAAGGAAAGATCTTATCAGTCATAAGGTTTTTGCTTAAATTTTCCTCGAGAACACATTACATGGTGGCAAAATGGCTCAAAAAACCTGGAATCTAGCACAAAACCTCCAGAACACATAAGGAATCTGGAGTTCCTGGACTATGCTATGTTCTAAAAGTCAAAACCTTTATATATAGAAAAATGAGGACAAACCAATCCTTTTACACACTTTCTTTATAGAGGAATTTAAAAATTATAAAAAAAATAAAAAAATAAAAAATCAACACAAACAAACAAACAAACAAAAATAATTTCCACATTCTTTTATCAACCACTACAGACAGATTACAACTGAATTCATATTCATACAGAAGGGTGCAGCTGGTGGAGAGTTTATCAGCTTTAAGGCAGCAGTTCAACGATGATGAAGAATAAAAGGGCCCTCAAGGTTGTTGTTAAGAATAGCTCTGCTTACCCTGAAAGCAGAACAGGACTCTGTATACAAAAGAAAGCGTTTAGCACTGCAATCATTGTAGGCAGTCAACTGCAGGTGCTTACTATAAGCCAACTGGCTGGGAGATGGCAGAATGCTATTCTTGAGGGAAAAAGAGGGTTATATTCAAATTCTTTGCATGGGCAAAGGCATCAGAGCTTATCACAGGGTATGCTAATACAAAACATCAAAAATGTCCCTTAAATAAATGCAAACTATTCTTTTTCCTTTTTTAGGATATAACTGCAAGACAATTTCTTTCATTATAGATCAGAAGATGATGGATTTTTATTTATTTATTTTTCATCTTGGAAGGTATAAGTGCAATTTTCATTCAAGCCTTTCCTTCAAAAGGTGGAGGCGTAGCATTGATGGTAAGTGCATTAGTTATAATGAAACAAGGGATCTTCCTACATCTTTTAAAGGCATCTATGAAATTATAGTGACAGTTTCCTGAAATGGAGCAGCTGGAGTAATTTCTCAACTAACAAACTTCTCAAGTGACAGCGGTCATCAGCATCGAAAGAGTGGCCAATGTGGCTAACAGAGACTCCACAATAGCTATCTAAATTTTTATTCCAAACAAACATGCTTTGGAGGTCATCACTCCATCTAAACACCTGACGGTTGAAGGAGAAAACGAAGTGGTGATTATCTGTGGAGAGACAGGAACACCAATCACTTGTTGTGGTGGCTGATCAAAATTGAACACGGGTCACAGTGAACAGAAGGATTGACCTTTGTAGCCTTGTAGGGCAGGTGTTGGGAGCTCTAAAGCAAACTAATTTGATTTTTAAATTTGATAAACCTGAAACCATAACAGTAGAAATTCGTTGGCATGTCTACGCATGCAGGTGATATGTGTTGACAGCCCACTGATAAAGATATATGCTTTGAGCAGGAATGTAGGCAAAGACTACAGGTCTTGGCCATATTAGATAAACAATTCAAGCCAAGAGAACCCATGTGCCCCAGGAAAATGAAGACAATGTGCCCTTCAATTCAACAAGGATTCTGTTGCTTTCTCCAGTAGCCTGAGCAGTCCTAGCTTTTGCCTTTTTCAGTGGAACCATCGGAGAGGAAAAACTTCAACTGAGAAGAGGAAGAAGAAAATCCATGTAAACAGTAGGAGTCTCTTGAATGCTTAGCTTAAGGACTAAGGAGTTGGTGTCTTCCAAAAAAATAGTATGCACAAAAATAATGTTAGGCAGAGTTCATCAGATTGTTTAGAATATTACCTGGCTCTGTAAAGGGTGTTGGAGAAAATCATAGGCTTCAAAAAGTTACTTTAAAGGTTTAGAAAAGGAAAGGCTATAACCTTTCAGAATTATCAAAGAAAAAAATCTTGTTTCTGATAAAGAATGATAGCAGAGTTTGGGAGACTTGAGCATTAGGGATAAGGAATCTGGACACCTTGACAAATACCTCTACTGGCAGGGCGACCACTGATATTCTCTCTTGATGATGAATCTAGTTGTCATGTGATGGAATGTGAGGGGCCTAGGAAGCAAGGATAAGAAAGCATTGCATTTAGCTTTGTTATCTACTGGAAGATCCAAGGGGATCATTCTTGTTGTGTCAAAGTTTCAAAAAGCGCTTACTATCAAAGCTATTTTTTTAAGAGTACAAAGAGAGAGAGAGAGAGAGAAAAAGATAGGGTGGGGTGCAATGGTATGACAAATGGATTTATCTCCATTCGAATGGATCGTCTATAAGAATCCTATGGGATAAATCCTTATTTCCAAAGGGAAATCTGGACTTAGCTTCCTTATCAATATCTATTTTTCCAATCTGTGTGGGTAAATGTGGAGACTTACAGAGGTCTACAAGGCCTATTGGTGGCACTCTTAGGGAGAACTTGTGGAAGGAGCCTGATGATAATAATAGTAGTCTTTGGTGAGTTCAGTGGGGTTTGGGGGTTTGATTTTAATGTGATATGCTATGCTACTTCTAAGTCCAACCTCAGATTATTCCAACCAGATCTGACCCCATGACCTTTCTTATTACTTATTAGGCCCATAAGCTCCGAAGAAGCACCACAACTTATCATCTTCCACTCATTACCAGGTTACTGCATGAACGAATTATTCCAGATTTTAAACACCTATGTGAACCAAATCCTCTATCCATAAAGAACAAGTCATCATCATAAAGTTTCTTCTTTTTTCTTTTTTAAACAGAACTCACAAATTCTCATCAACCTGAGTGAAAAAAAGATCCAAGATATACACTAAAAATAACAAAAATTAAATAAAAAGGAAAAAAGGAAAAAGAGGAAGAAGGAGAAGAAGAGATTCGAAAAAAGAGAACACAGAACTAAGACATCCAATAGTTGGTTGGTAGCACATTTACAAATACAATGGAAGGCACTGATAAGTAAGGCAATCAAATTCAATCCAAAAAGGTTGACAACAAAAACCTCGGCACATAAAGCATCCAAGAAAACTTAAATAAGGATATTATCACATACAAGTGAAGGATACCCTACCCCATATGAATATCCATTGTCCTGACCATCTTCAAACAAAGATGAGTAATAAGCTGGATCATAAATAGAGCCTCCTAACACGTCATCAGAATCTGAGGATTGTCTAACTACAGCAGGAGTTGCAGGATTCAAAAAACTATTTCTTAAATCAAAATCTGCTTCTCGGGATACTGCAGCGTCTAAATGTGAAACCCCCAATCTGTACATCTGAATCCATAGTAATGAGGACGATAGCCTCACAAAAAACCCAACAATTTGCATTGACAGAGTGAGTTTCAGAGAAAAGATAAAAAATATTCCATAATCCTTGGAAGAAATGTTCCTGCATAAACAAATGATGCTTTCTGAGAAATGAGAAATTACAAGAGCCATCACAATTAGATATTGGGTATATTTTTTCATAAAAGGTACCGGGGTGCATATGGGATACAAAAACATTCTTTTGATGCCCGATAAGTGAAATTAATCAAAATATATAGACAAGTAATTTCCATTCACATACTATATCAATGTGAAGATGCAGATTATACACATAATCATGTGCTTTTCAACAAATCTATACTGCTCTCCTTATTTACTTCAATCAATCATGGCGATATTGCAATTTGCTACCTTTCAATAATATATCAAGGAAGAAATAATTAGCTCAATTATATCTTCTACAATTAAAGAAAAAAATTAAAAATAAAAATTTCACGCCATTATATCTTGTAAATTATTTGCTGAGTAAAACAGTTTTTGTTTTCTTGAAAACTAAAAAAAAAGTAGTGAAAAATTTATTCTTCTTTCTCCCTCTATTTTCTTTCTAACCAAAAGGAGGGTTTAACCATTGGCTTTGCTATTATATTGATCCTGATATTTTGTTGCCTACTTTATACCTTTCAATGAATTCTTGTAAAAAATTATTTGGTACAACATAGGCATTGAAACAAAGCCTTTCTTTGAAGAAATCCATCAAATGGATAGTAGGGAAGAGACAAATCTACCTAAAAAAAGGAAGAAGCACTAGTTAAGACCAAAAATTGATAAGGAGATTAAATGGAGACAAATGTCACTGATGACCTAACTAAAACAAGGAACTGTAATTCAAAGTTCTTCCATTTAATGGAAATATCAGAAAAAGAGTAAACCCAATCTCAAAGTTAAAAGTTGACAGAATGTCTTCGAAGAGGAAGGGGCAGCAAATAACGCGGTGGTCACCTTCTACCAGAAATTGCATAAAGAACAAAAAGCTACAAACCCAGCCTAAAGGGGTAGATTTTAAAGAAATCCAGCAAAGAGGATTATTGGCTGGAAATTGCATTCAATAGAGGTGAAGGTATTCATTTCTTTGTGTGTGTGTGTGTGTGGGGGGGGGGGGGGGGGGGGGGGGGGAAGGCGGGGGGAGGAATGAAGTGGAGGTAGTAAGGCCATTTCTGAATTGGAAGGTGATAAACCTCCACAACCCAATGGCTTCACTTCGGCATATCACAAGGCGACCTCACAGAAGTGATGAAAGAGTTCTTCAACCATGTATGGATTGAGAAAAATGCAAACTCCACAATAATCACCCTTGTTCGAAGGAGGCTAGGATCAATTGTAAAAAATATTTTGCAGAATTAGGTTGAAAGGTAGTCTATAGTTCTATACAAAGTCACAACTGCAATCTAACCTTTGTGATAAGGATTGGGGAAGTCAATTATCATTCACATTAGGTAAGTTGATTATTTATGACCTTCTCTAATGCCCTTCATCTGAAACTGAAAATTATCAAGTACGCTTTAGGATGATTTGAAGCTTAATCAAGACTCCGAACCACCATAGCTAAACCAGGTAAATACGTATTCGAGATGAGCCAAACAAATATTGGATTTGAGTTTGCATCTAGGCCGTAGAGCAAGAAACCTTAGTCAACATACCTTGTTATTTCATTGGATGCTCCTTTCAAGGAAAATTCATTTTGGATGTCAAAGGCCATCAGCAACAAGGAAGAAATACTACTTGTCAAACGCTTCGCTTGTTGTGATTCCAACTTTAGTTGCTAGGAGAATTGAATCGGAGAGAACTTCTTTATGGGTAACTAAGAATGATGAGTTCAAATATCATTAGGTGAATGGGGATGTGTTGATAAGGAAGCTGGGTTAGAAAGAGGTACAATGATAGCCATCAAAATTGTAATATTAGGTACAATAGTGGAGAATCCATGATTCATGTACAGCTTTCACATATTCTGGGAAGTATAAGAATACCAGGAAGTCATATATAGCTATCAATAGCACTAATTCATGTACAGCTTTTACATGCTTCCAACTTTAGGTTTCATCAAAATTCAATATTATGTTTCCACGTATATGCATATATACATACATATTGGTATATACATATGAATATGATGCAAAGATTTTAAAAATAACAATAATAATAAATAAATAGAGAGAGGGGATAACGAGAGACGCACCAAATCTGACTGGAGAAGAGAACGAACCAGGCGATATCGAGTAAAATAGCGCAGAAGAGAAGAAAGGCGTAGGCTCGGCCGAGGCTCTGACTGCTACTCTCGATCGCTACGAGAGCGAATAAAGAAATCGCCAAATTAATAAGGGAGACGCCGTTGTACAATGCTCCAAGTGATCCAAGCAATGCGCACCCAATCTAATCCATACACCAAACATACCAATCATAAATAATTAATACTGAGCAATTTTTGGGTTTTGTAAAATCACATGCCAAAAAAGGAAATATATGAGCAATAGACAAAAACCCTAGAATGGGGGAAGACGAAGAAGGGAGGAAATGAAAGAGAGGGGGCATAGTACTTGAACGTAAAGGAGGATGACGGCGAAATATTGAAGGCTATCGTAATCGCGAAGCCACGGCTGTATCCGATTTCTCAATGACGAACAAAGCATCATCTACCCCCGGATTCCCAGATGTTAATAATAGAAGAAAAAGAGAATACAGTGGAAATATATACGATCCAAACTCCCCCGCCCCCCTTTTCTTCAAGATCTACATTGAAGAAGAAACAGGGAGTCTATATTCCAGCGGTTCAACCATTTTACGTTTGTACACGAGTATACACATGTGTGCGTAAATGGTTCTTGTGATTAGTAGCCAGCTTTTGTGGGGTGAGTGAATGAAGGAACCAAATAGCCTTAGGGCCAAATCTTAATAGCCATCCATTTCTCTTCCTTGTCTAAGTCTTATTGATCTTAGGTTCACTTGTACCATGCTGTAAAAATAAACTACTGTACCAAATCCAAACCAGACTCCAATTTAATGCAGTTTGTACCTTTAATTGCATGGTAAAGTTATGGATTTGAATTTGGTGCAATTATTGCATAGTGCAGTAATTGTACACTCGATAACATGTGACAATTGGAAAAATGAAGAGTTGAAATTCAAGAGATGCATTTGACGTCCAATGACTAACAGTCCCTCTATTTCTCTTCCTTGCCTATGTGTCATTGATCCTATGTTTACTGCATCATACAGTAAAAGTAGTCAACTGCACTAAATCTGAATCCGTGTAGTTACCGATAGATAGGCTGCCATGTGGCAAGGAGAGGCATAAACGGCTAGGAATTCGCTGCAAAAATTTCACTCTCAAAGGTTACGACGTTAATTCTTTGACTGCCTAAACTCATCTTTCGAATTTCCTAACCGTTTATGCTTATCCCTTGCCACATGACGCTCATCCCCCGGTAACTGCACCATACAGTTAAAGGTACAAACTACACCAAATCCAAATCCATCGAAATCCGTAATGAACCAACTTGCTTTCTTATATTTCCCCCCTTTTTTTTTTTTCTTTTTTTAAAAAAATTTATTTATTGCATGTTGTTGTTATTTTTTACCTTTCGGTTTTTTTTTTCCCCCGATTTAGTTGGTTTTTTTTTTTTTATTTACCATAAATAGTAAAGGGGGGAAAAAAAAGGTTAGCCTTTAAAATTGTTGATGAGGAAAAATAGCTAACAATCAATATTCATGTAGTTCTTGATGCTTAAGAATTAGTAAGCGAAGCAAGAGAGTGGAATTCATTAGGAAGTTGCTGCATACCTTGCACATGTAGAAGGGCTCCCTATTTATAATGATAATAATCCTTCTGCTCATTAAGTAAGGAGATTGGAGTCCTAGAAAGGACTTGGATCACTTCCAATTGGCCTGGATAGATATATCTCTATTTTAGTGTTATAGAGTTCAAATAGGACTATAATTGTTAGATGTATGGAGAGTTGCATGGTAATATGCTCGGAGAGAAATCCAGAGAGTGGTGTGGAGAACACTTGGATAGCAAGTGAGCCTTTTTAGGCGACCTGAACTCGTTTGTGGCCTGGCCATTGTTGACCTAAATATAGGTAGACTTGTAAAATAGTTTGTTCTGACTAGGTATAGATCATTTTATTTCTCTATGTGTCAATGTGATATTAATGAGTAATTTTCACCCACATCAAAAATGATTTTTTTTTTTATCCTAAAGGTCCTTAAACCTACTTAGGTACCAAAAAAGTTCATGCTTTAGTGTTGTACCAATCATATCAGGATAAATATATATACATACGAACATATGTGTATGAATGATAGAAAAGTGGGAGGAAGGAAAAGTAAGAATAATGGATTTTCCATGCATGGGGAGGGAAGTCATCTTTCCTTCTTATGTGTTTAATAGAATCGATAGAATGATAATTATCTTCCTAGTGAACCTTTTTTTCCTTCACTTGTGTTTGGTACTTTGGTATGATAAATAGATGGATGGATATCAAACAGTATAATTTTACTATTTTATCCTCACGTATCAAAAAAAGTTCTAAATAAGTGAGGGTAATATATTAACAAAAAAAACATTATTTCCTTCCAAATTTCTCTCAAAATTGGAGGGATAAGAAAAAGTTGATTTGGGGAGTCTTATTTCTCTTCTCCCCTCCCCTTTCCCTCCTTCCCCCCTATCCTTCCTACCAAACACACTCCTTTGAGTGTTTTCCCTCCTCACCTTTCCCTCATCCCTTTTCCCTCGTAACAACTGCACTCCGAAACTTTTACTTACAACTCGTATTTTGTTAAACCAATTGTAGAACTAAATTTGATTCATATTTAGGCCATGCATGACAAAAATCAAGTTGATCTGAGATTACGAGCTGCTTCATTCATGAATTTCAAAAAATGAGTAATTGTTATTGATAAAAAAAATATAAGTATTAGATTGAATAACAATTAGTCCTAGATCAACTTTATTTTAGGCATTTAATCGCTGACATGATAATGTTATCTAATCTAATGATTGATTTTGTGAAATTAATGATTTCATTATTTAAAAATTAAAATGAGCTAATATTTGGTGAAGGATGGGAATAAAATGGAAAAAATTATATGGGATTCACTTTTAATATGATTTCATTATTAGAATAGCCAATGTCTTAGTTTGAGTAGCAACCCTGAAGAGGGGATTAGATGGACACCTTGTGGCAAGGGAATGAACGACCATTCCATCTTCTTAGGCTACGAACAATCACATTTTTATTTATTTACTAGTTGGTGCACACGTGCGTTGCACGTGACTAATTTTCTGCGATTTTGTTAAAAAAAAAAAAATCTAGAAACTTATTTAAAATTTTTAATATAAATTATAATTTAGTTTTTGGAATCATATTTGGACTCAATTATCCTAAGCCGTTTGATTTTCATGGACACTTTCATTATTTGGTAAGAGTATCATAGTTATAAAAGGGTTTTGAGATTTCTTTTTTGAATAAATGCATTTTCGTTGGGTTGCTAACATGAAAAAATTCCTGTAATTCCAATAAGATGAACATCAATATTTCAAACCTGTGTGTTCGAAAAATCTCCAATAACTACCATTGCCAGATTGTGTAGATTGTACAACTACCCATAAAATTTCTTTACAATATTAAGATAAACAATCTGAATTACCTTTTCTAATCCAATTGGTAACCACAATCACCCAAGGGTTTTTTAAAAATACAAGAACTGATACGACATAATTCAGAAAAATTCTGAACTCATGGATCCTCCCAATCATTCTACAAAACTATAAAAATTGTACTTGAGCTCATAAACATTGTAACACCATTATTAGAGATTTACAACCAATCAATGTTGGTAAATTGCTTCCCCGTCAAATACAGTACGATACTCATACTACCAAATAACAAGTGAAGTGTTATAAATTGATACTGCTTAGCAGAAATGATAGTGCAAAAACTCTTCAGCCTTTGCATGCAATGCTGAAGTTACTACAATAGAAATAGTTGCTGCTTCTATTTAGTTCTTGTTAACTTCATATGCAACAAAACCAAACTGTGTCCAAGTAATATCATTTTCCAAGTGCAAACTACAATATTGTTAGGAATCTAAGGAAAGCTCCAGGTTTGAAACTAAGTAGAATAAGCACCAAAATTTAAAAAAATATCATGGACAACATGTTTATCTGAGTGACTTCATAAGTTCACATTATTTGAATTTTTAAATAAAAAAAAAAAAAATTAGGCTAGGACTCTTAAACAAAATTTATTTTCCTTTGATTTTTATTTCAAAATAGAACCTAACTTGATTTATACAAAAGTCTTGATAAAGTAAAATTTCAAAGGGAAGTATTTCAACATTAAGCCTATTCAGGCATTTTATCAAACATTGTCTTTGCTAAATTGCCAATAGCTTGAATAATATCTTCATCGTCTAACTTCACTATACATTATAATGCACATCATACAACATATAAGAATTAAAATACGTATTCTAAAACTCAGTTTTGATCATAATGTATGGGCAGTGGAAAAGAGTCAAAGGATAATGGGATATTTTCTAAAATTCAATTTTTTTTGTTTTGCTTCATCTCCCTGACTTGACCTTCTGATCATTGTTAAATATGCAATTCCATATTTAATAGGTGTAAACCAACGAGGAAAAAAATAAATTTACAAAGAATGAAAAAAGCATCCAAATAAAAATAGGAATTGGGGACATATTAACCAAAGAAACTTACATATCCGTGTGGCTCTATGTACCAAATTCGAGTTGTTTGAGCCACGGAACCTATACAATTCAAAGCCACCGAATGCTGTAATTAGTCGATGTAAAACTATGGAAGACAACAAAAAAAGCTAAGGTTTCAAGTTGGATTTGAATTAACTTGTAAGATAGAGAACCTTCTTCTGGTGACCTTGATATTCTCTGCTTTAGAGACTCTCAAACGACATCGATTATGCCATCTCTAAAATGTAAAAAAATAAAAAGCGGGATAGATTATGTCTATTCTGTAGACTTCTTCTAGAGATTATGCCTAACTGAAATGAAAAAAAGATGAAAAGAGCAACAAATATCAATATATTGAGAACAGAAGAAAGGACATCATGTAATTGTTTATATCTCATATTATGGAGTATGAAGGGGAAGACGAAAGGAGGAATGAGTAGAGCAATGGTTCGGAGAAATATAATGTTTAGAATAAACGTTTGGAGAAATCATTAGGTTTTTTAGAATATATTAAAATATGTGTTTTAGAATTATAGTTTCCATATTTTTATATATTTCTATTTATTATATAAGAATTATAGTTTCCATTTCCTTTGAATTCCTATTTGTGTTTTATATATTAAGTTATGTGTTTTAGAATATATTAAAATATATGTTTTAAAATTATAGTTTTTATATTACTATATTTCCTATATATGTAAAAAGATAGGTAGTTGTGTATTTAAAAATTAAAATAAAAATATATTAGTCAATCAAAAGTTTTTTTTACATTTATATTTTTATAGGTAGTATAAGTACTACAGATACAGATATAGATGTAGATTTATTTTTTTGGAGTTAATAATTCCCGTTCCATTCCTTGCTTGCCTCGTTCCCTCGTAACGAACACAGCTGTAGTCTAACATCAAGACTCGCTAGGTCGATTTTACAATCGGAAGAATATCAGAGGGAGAGACAGAGAGAGAGAGAGAGGGTGGGAGAGGACAATGGAATCCGAAGAAACGTCGGAGCAGCAAGAGAAGAAACCATGGCATGAATCCATCGCAGAGGATCTGCAGCGTACGACCGACTCTGCCATCCGTTCCGCTCGTTCTCTTCAACACAACTCCTCCACCCATCTTCGCTCCTTACAGGTACCCTTTCTTTTATTCTTTTCCCTTATTTATTATAATTTATATAAATTAATGTATTTGTTTTAAAAATTGATCGAATTGGGTATTCCTATAGATTTCAACTTATGGGTATTATTCACATTTAATTGATTATACGGTATCACTCATGGAATACGTAAAGATTAACCGCCTGGTTGTTTTGATTGTTTGTTTTCCTCGTTGATTGCGAGTATGTTGCCCATGCATTAGATATTTCTTCATTATATATTTATATAATTGTTGAGAGATATAAAGATATATAGGGGCATTGTTTATGGAGAGGTTTGGGTAAGGAGGTCAATTACCATTTGGAAGAATGAAACTCGTTTTGTGCTCTCAATGAGGGTGCGGGTTAGGCCGTTGGCAGTATGAACAAAGCACGATTGGATGAATGGGTTTGCGGGTTTAGGTCTGAGAGACATAGCATCTTGAGGAATTGTGTTGTTATGTATTTACTGTGGAAGTATGGGGAGTGATTTTCTAGATGATGTAATCATTTGGTGCAGCCCGATCAGCCATATGCTTCTTTTTGCTGGAATTCTAGGGCAGCGTGGATATTTTACGTATCTAACGGGTGGTTTAGTAGTGGTATCGAGTCTTATTATCAATGTTTAATGTCATATTGTCATGTTTTACTAACTTCAAATGCTATGAAGTATGTCCTTTATTAGTTTCATCAACTTGTTGATGCGGTAGCTATAGCTTGGTTAGGGAGGAGTGGAGGACTTATCCCTTCTTGAAGCCTTGGACTAAGGTTGTGGATACCACAACAAGCAGGAAGACCTCTTTGGTCCGGAGAGAAAGTGTGCCCATAGTAGATTTTTAGGTCTTTTAGTTGCTTAATTTTGAGTTATTTACTTATAGTTTTTCTAGTTTGAAGTAGAGAAATTTAAAAGTTACTGTAGCATTACTATAGTGCGGCACTTTTCATGCTAATGTTGCAGTGAGCTAGTAGTGTATTTTGGTCGTTTGAGTTCTTTTAGGGTTTTAATTTATGGTTGTGAACTTATGATTAGTTTGATTCAAATGCTAGAGTTTGTTGTTATTTACACCAAAAGAAAAAAAAGAGTTTATTGTTATTAGGGTTTTTAGACTTTAAAAAGAGTTGTAATCTTTTCTCTTTTTGGAGTGTGACTATAAAATTGAGAATTGTAGCTTTAAAAGAAGGTAAAATGGGAATTGTAAAAGTCTTTCTTTTTTATGTTGAAAAATATGGTCCGAAGTAAGATGACGATTTTTTTATTTTATTTTTTATCAGCGTAAGATGACAAGTTTCTAATACGTGTGACATCACTTTTTGTCCAATGTTTGTTGAGCCACTATATAATTCATGCTCCGACCTGGGGGCCCTTGTGGTTCCAAATATATGAGAAGTTATCTGCATTATAAATGGCCCAGTTGTAAGTAGGGCCGAAGAAATCTTTATTGAATGATTTCAACCATAACCTATTATAGACCTTTACATTTGGCTTTCTGAGTGATAACTCTGCTAAGTTATATAAAACTGTATAGTGTGTCATAAAATGCGCCATATCATTATTATGTATTATTCACCCTGAGATGGCTCTAGATAGTAGACAGAGTTAAATGACTAAAAGGATTCATGCAATTGACCCTAAATAATAGGGTTAAGGCTTGGTTGAGTTGAGTATTTGCTACACAAACTGGTTTTTTCCTGCCTATTCCGATCAAGCTGAGCATTCAATCAAATTTTTTTTTTCCTCAAACCAAAACCTAGAGATCTATGGATGTTTTTTTTTTCCTCCTTTTGTGTGTGTGGGTGTGGGTGTGGGTGTGTTTGGGGGGGGGGGGGGGGGGGGCGTTTGGGTTGGGTTGGGGTCAACAGTAAGACTTGAACCCACCCTCCACCTCACTTCTAATGATGTCTTTACAACAGGGATGGCTTTTGGCCATGAAATTTGTGAGAACAGTGATCTGGATTTGATTGGAACAATACTCAAGAACATTATGGTTGGCTCTTTATGTGAGGTTTTTTGTATTGAATTATGGAAATGCCTTTGAATGGCAAGCAGTTAGGTTGGTCTATAGAGTACCGGATTATAACCCTTTTTAAGGCAGTTTGTGCCCCACACTT
Organism: Liquidambar formosana; assembly: GCA_039720395.1. Lineage (NCBI taxonomy): Eukaryota > Viridiplantae > Streptophyta > Magnoliopsida > Saxifragales > Altingiaceae > Liquidambar > Liquidambar formosana. Next base: position 35,447,554 of record CM077831.1, read on the forward strand.
TGCCTCACTTAATGTCGTGCTCCTGCTATCTGAAGGGAAGTGACTTAGGACATACTTCAAATCTGATTGGACAACACTGCCTTTGTAGGATAGGAAGATGTAATTCCTTTGGTGGGTCATGTTATTTTATGCCCCATAGGCCCAACGTATTAATATTATACCCACATTTCATGCAAGGCAACACATTGTCTTCTAGGGTATTTTCCTTTTCAAACAACCAATGGAATTGAGCAGTCTCACATGTCAGGCTATTGGTATATGACATTATGACCCACCAATTTGAATTAGAGCTTAGCAAATTGGATGACTTCTGATCACATTTGGTGATTGACTTAGCATTGCCCACTTGAGTGAAGAAAACATAATTAATTTGATCAAATCCAGTTGGTAATCCACCTAAGATTGATCCTCATTGATGTCAGAATGATGGAAAAAATTTGGGACCGATTTGAACCCTATCAATATTATACTCAATTTTTTCCTCTTTCGCCCCCTCCCCCTTCGCGTGCTTGCGCGCAAGGTTTCAAAATTGATGTTTGATAGGGAGTGGATTTTTTCCAAAGAATTCATCACCCATGAGGCACACCATCACATCCCACCAACGGAATTATTTCTTCATACCCCACTTGAGTTTTGTGCAGGCCGTGGATGTTCTTACAAAAACAAAAATGGGAAAATTTCACCAGTTTTAGTTTGATTTATGTTTTGTTCCTACATCTAAGTATTCAAACACTTTTTTTGGTTTTGTTTTTGGCTCTCCAGTTTTTAGTTTGGTTCTTTTCTTGTGGACTCCAACCGAAGTCCCTCTCTCTTGATCTTGATTTCTGCTTTGTGTTTTTCTGAAATCTACTTTATTGGAGTGAAGCTAGAGTTTTCTAGGTGTCATTTTTTGTTTGTCTCAATGAATAGGGTGCAGTGGTGGCTGTTTTGGGAATTGGGGTGTAGTCAGCCTGGGAACTTGCTTGATTTTGCCTTCTTTTTTAGTTCATTCTTACTGTGTTGCTTTGTTTTTTAGTTGTGGTCTTATTTCTAGAGGATGGCTGAGGTTTTCCTTTGTACTTTTTTTTTTAAAAAATTTATTTATTTTTATCAATAATATTCTTTTTTGTTGCCGATTAAAAAAAATCCTTTTTTTTCTTTTACTTCCTCGAGTTTTTAACTTGTATGTATAATTAAGATGTTCCATTAACTTCTTTGGTAAATTACATTAAAATGTTAAATACAGTTTTCCAATGCTAAATTTTTGGAATTAGTACTGCTTAAAAGTGTTGTATGACATAGGGTCTTAATAGTTTTTGTTATTTCTATCTGTTTTATATAATGATTAAATTACACTATATCATGTAGGCTAATCTGTCTCAAAATTCGAGAGATAATAGCATAGCACTGAGTCTTTCTTTTCTTAACCTAAAAAAAAAGCACCTGTTGTAGTTCTTATTTTTGCTTTTTGACATTCCAAGCTTCTCTCTTGTGGACAAGTGGAAAAATATTTATTTCCTTGTTTCTTCTCTTTCATGTTTTTTTTTTTTTTTTAGCTCAAATTTTTCTTAAAAGTAATATTCTTCCTTTTGCAGGATTTTATACCACATATGAAATCCCAGTATATAACTTATGAAGATGCCTTCTTCAAGAAAGTTAAAGGTGACTTGTAATTGAAATTAATGATGGCCATGATTAAAAACACATGCACTCAATGAAAATGTCATTTTTCTTTTATTTTCTTAGTAAAACACATGGTTTAGAGGAGCCTATATGGATTTCCTCCATACTGTAAAGAAATTACCCTGGGGAGACCATGTGGTGGTGCCAGGTTCATCAGGGTTATTCATTGAGGCCTTTTTGTTCTTGTTGAAGGAGGCGAACAGTACCCTCAACACTATAATGATCTTCTCCATTAATAACCTCAGTTCTCTATAAATTCAGTTTTCCAACCCTTCATTGGATCTGATATCCATGGGTGGTTGTAGATGTAATCAGTTGACTCTTCAAGGATGTGGCTTGCAAAATCTTCAGTTTTGAACAATAAAATGGTTAGCTAAATTATTAGCATGGGGGTTAGTTTTTTGAGAATGAAGTCACTAAATGGATTATCTGAGTCTTGTTAGTTATGTGCTAACTTAAATTTTACAGATGAGCTGATGAGTGCGAGAGAACACCCAGCTGTGGCTGGTGGAGTTGCTATTGCAGCTGGCCTTCTTCTCATGCGAGGTATGAATTAATTTTTTTTTTTTTTTTTTTTACCATTATGATTATATCGATGCTGTTAAGTTTTTTTACCCCTAATTTATTTTAACATACATCTGAGGATATTCAAACTTTTATTCATACTAAAAGGAACCACTAGTTAAACTTTTATGATAAATTTTGTATGATAGCCATATTGTGTTATTTTGTCTTAGTTTATCTAAATGTTTTTCATATATTTGAGACCTATGTGAATATAATTTTATGATTAAGTCTAATGATTTTTAATGCCAATATCAATATTTTGGTGAGCAATGAAACTTTGACCTCATGTGCAAGAGGCAACAATAAAATCTGTTTTGACCATGTTAGTTGTAGACTTGTGGGATGCGTTTTTATTTTTTCCCAACCTTTCCCATGTATATGGTTGTCTGTGCATCATCTGGGTCAGTGAGTATGGGTCCCCTTGCGTGCATCGCCTTTTTATAGTTGTAGACCTCTTGGCTGGTTTAGACTTACGTTCCTGTTAAGCTTTGTGCTTTAAATGAGTCACATCTATTGTTGCTGCTTTAGTTTATCTGTGCAAATTGATTCCTGCAACCTTTATCTCATCTGCAGGACCGAGAAGGTTTCTGTTTCGTCATACACTGGGTCGAATTCGGAGTGAGGAGGTATCTTCCTTGTTTAACTCCATAGAAGCTTCCCTTACTCTATGAATTGTGAAGAAAATGATGCTTGTATAAATCTGTGTTGTGTTAAGTTGCATAAAAACTTTTTTATCAAACGAAAGCTAAAATCTCATGTCCTAGGTTTCATGTGGATTGATGTTAAAGGTTGTATTCTTATATTTCTTTGAAGCATTTCAGCTTATATTTATGGCCACAAATGTATGTGTGTGCAGGCACAGTTTGTTAGAGCTGAGAAGAATGTGAAAGAGTTGAATCTTTCTGTTGATTTAATGAAGAAGGAGAGCAGAAAACTCCTTGAAAGGGCAGCTCTTGCTGAGAAGGATATGACACGTGGCCATACTGAGATCATGTAGAAGTGATTGGAAGTTTTCTTTTTATTTGTGTGGCTAAACTTTAATTAAATGTCTCTGTTTAATGATTCCAAGTAATATCCATAGGAATGCTGGAAGTCAAATTCAACGTCTGGCTAAATCAGTTTACAAAGTTGAACACGAAGCTGCTGGTATGTATACCTTTTTTTTTATTCTTTTTTTTTTTTTTTTTTTTTGGGGGGGGGGGGGGGGGGGGTGCGGAATTTTTCTATGCCTTGGTGGTGATATCTGCTATGGTTTTTTGTCTGTTAGCCTTGTCAAGCCTTTCACTTTTGATGAGCTTGGCACCTTCAGTGCTGTATGTTTTTCATTAGCAGAATGGATGTTCTTTGTACAATACAAAATAAAAATTTTGGATAGGAAATTTTTCAGTGCCAAGAAAAGTATGATATAGAAAAGGTTTCATTTTTCTATGGTCTCCTTGTTGACCATGAGGTTTTAAGTTTGTATAGGAGAGAGAAATGGAATTCAGGTTGAAATTGTTTTTGACCATGAGTTTTTTTCTTTTTTGTTTTGTTTTGTTTTTTGTTTTTTCCATTTTACTATATTATTTATCTTTTTAAGTTTTTATAGGTGAGTGGTGGTTGTGTTTCATTTTACTATATTATTTACCTTTTTAAGTTTTTATTAGGTAATGTGTATCATTTTTTTGCAAGTAATAATGTGCCCAATCAATTTTTTATTTTGTATAGATTTGATGGACGGGCTGCGAGAAATCCCTGGTAGGGATGCTTTGAAACTTCGTGCAGAGGCAAGTCCAACATTGTCCTTGTAACTTCTGTTTTTTTTTTTTTTTTTTTTTTTTTTTTTTTGACATTTTTTATCCTCTTGTATCTTTTTCGGTGCTATTGATATTCTATATTGATTGGAGCTTGGTTGATACCTTTCCTGAATTTGCTCTCTCTCTCTCTCTCTCTGTGGCACATGTTTTTATCAGGTTGCTTCTATGTCATCACTTCTGAAACAGCAAAGGGTTGCTCTGGACAAACGGATATTGAAGATTTCTGAATTAGGAGTTCCTGTTTGATAGTTAATTATGATATTGAGGCCATTGAACTGGGTATTTTGCTTTCTTTAGGTCACTCCATTCACCATTTGAATGCATGAGCGGAGAGCTAATATGTAATAAATGGGAATTTTGGAATTTTTGTTTCTAATATATAAATTACTGAAGTCAGGTTGAATTGTGCTATTACTTGTTTATTCAACCCGTATACTTTTTCAGTTACACTAGGTTGGCCACATTGATTTGTGTTTTCACTACTTTGTTCATTCGACCTGTATGCTTTTTCAGTTAAACTAGGTTAGTCAGAGTGTTGCGGTTACTTTCCCTCCCTTCCCTCTTTTCTCGCATCGTATGTTTGGTGATTCCAAAGAGTTGGCAACAGCAATAAGCATCTAATTGCTTCTGCAAGAACTTGATGCGTGTCTACAGGCTGAGGATATATGCATTTGTTGGTCATAACGCAGATGAAGCAACTTTTTCATATTTGAAAGACAGAAAGAGAGTAGACGCAATATGGCTGAAGCTGTTCCAGATGATTAATAGGAGTGTAGATAGTGGCCAAAATGATATTTCTGAACACCTTTGTGCTCCTTGAAATGAAAAAGTTAAAAAAGACATAATACAACGGACCGCCTCAAAGAGGAATCTGTATCACGGAATATAGGCTCAACGGTAATTACAAGTTATTAATGAAAAATTATGTGTGATTTCAATCTCGAACTTTTTGGGTGGATGCTCTCAATTTCACTTCTACAAGAATGATGATGATGATGATGATGATTATTATTATTTGAAATATATCCGCTATTAAAAGATCTGAGCTCTCAATTGAACTCGTGAGATGGTCCTTCCACATTTCCAATAAAACTGTGTCAGATTTTTGCGGGAATTGTTGGGGTGAATACATGCTGGAATTTTAGAACTCACCAACCTGAGTTGGGCAAGAGGTCGCTGATAATGGTTATTAGCTTTTAGCTTTTAGCATTTGCATCGTTCTGTTCTTCACTAAGCATTGTAAACGTCCAAACAATTCAGTTCCTTACACTCTACTGACTTACTGCATAGGTTCATGGGAACGTCAAATCTAACATTCTCGTTTTATTTCATTTTTATTAACTTGAGATACGGAAGATGTGGAATCTCCGTTACTTTATATGTCATTGTTAACACACGTCGACATGGTACACCAATACATGTGCCCATTAAAAGCATGTTAAGACGGACCTTCATGCTTTGTGGGCTCTAATTGCCCAATTCCAAAACCAGTATAAAGATTAAGATGATATATAGTCCCTATATTTTTATGTCAATGACATGTTGTAGGGTGAGGTGCAAACGTACATGCATGCTGTATTAATGCAGAGAGTGTCGTAGGTAAGTTGTGAAAGAAGCTTAGAACTTTAGAACATAGAAGAGAGTAATTTCACGTACTCCTCTAAGCAGGGGCGAATTTAGGAAACTATTTCAGGTGAGGCAACTTATTACAACTTATTACATTTTGATGATCACTTTTTAACTTAATACTATATAAAGGATAATGTTTGTCAACTTATTACACATGACTGTCTATGTATTTCAAAATGACTATTAATTTCTTTTTTTTTGGTATTAAATTGGGAAATGGTCATCAAAAGAGCAAAACATTAAGGGTTTTTTTTTTTTTTTTTTTTTTTTTTTTTTTGGTGGGGCGTTACACCTGCCGGCACACTGCCTTCGCCCCTGCCTCTAACATCTAACAAGGAACATTCTCAAACGGTCCTAGTTTGCTGATCAACTATATTAATTGGATTTATAGACAAGCATAAAATGACACCGTAGAAATGTATGTGAATGACTTAATTTGAAATAATTAATGGTTTGCTGCTGACATGGCAAGGTTATTTATAGTTGAGAATATGATCGAACGGAGGAAAGCATGAAGAGTTCTCAGACTGGTTATATATGTCATTTTCAAAGAGAGAGATGTCCTTGTAATGTGAAAAATTGGAAATTAAAAAAAGGAAAAGAAAAAAAAAATGAATCAGAGTATGATCGAGACGGGATTCTTATAGGAGTATGGAGTTATATATATTAGATTGCGGTCCCCGAGTTCCAAGAATTCCGTGAAGAAAATTACGAAGTCGTCAACTGTCAAAGTGGATCGGAGCACGTGAAATTGTGGGAGTTTGAGGAGCATATAAAATGGAGAATCGTAGCTGGTGCGTTATGGTCTTCAAGAAGGCGTGATTCGCTTCTTTGTTCAATTCAAAGTCACACGCACCAATACATTGATTTCACAACCCAATTAAACCTGCCCATGCCAGTGTGTGTGTACGTGTTTTTTATTTTTAACCCAAACTTTGAAAAATGGAAGCGGACATATATATATATATATATAATGCTTCTCAACCTAAATCTACCCCAAACACCCGGCCGGCCATCTACCCCAAACCCAGCCTAAAAATGGAACGCAGACATATGCTAGCTTAACAAACCTACCTTGCCTAAACTAGCTCCTTCGAAAAATAAAGTCCCGCAGATCAGATTTTGTTATATTGGAACCTAACAAATTGGATGTATCATTTTCTCATGAGAATGTCCTTAAGCACAACCATTTAAACTTTAAAAAGTATTTTCTTTTTGTATTTGCTAGCTAGATAAATAGTAAGTATGTAGTAGGATTGAACTCATGTACTCGCGTGCTGTGATATTTTTGGTAGTGTCTTGCTTTATGCATGATAAAAGGAAGTGTGGAATTTATTCATTGAGAAGTAGAACACAAAAGAATGCAAAATCAAACAATATATGCCACCCATATATCAAAAAAAAAAAAAAAAAAAATCACAAAAAGGGGAAATATAAATACATAGAATCACATACTTGTACCATTTATCAGCCACAAGCCCGTTTATATATTTTGAGGACATAATTCAGCCACAAGCCGTTTAGATAGATCGGAACAACTTTTGTTTGACCCACTCGATCACTGCCTGGAGTATATATGGGGAAAAAGAGATATAGAGAAAAAAAAAAAAAAAAAAAAAAAAAAAAAAAAAAAAAAAATACAAAAGCTTGCGCTTGGATCAACATCATTCTCCAAATACAAAAAGTCCATTTATAATCTCCCCCTTTCTCTCAACAGCTACAAGACGTCATCGTACCAATTATTAAACAACGAAAGCAGTTTGTTTGGGCGGGTGACAAGCCTCTGTTCACCTCAGCCAAATATTGCTCGATCACTAGTACGTGGCCACCGCCACCGCCACCGCCACCGCACAATACGTAACAGCCTACCTTCAACCTAGTAGATCGAGGCCGGCGTTTCTACAGATTAGATATGACCTCTTTCAATTAGAAACAGGACCTTGCATGATACCGTAGGCAGAGCTCACAGAAATCAATGGGGTGCATTTCAAAAAAGCTCACCATGATTCATCGACATTATACAACACCAGTAACACACGCATACTGTATATCATATATCTATATACGATAGAGCTAGTAGTAATTAATTAATATAATCAGTAGAAACTGAAAGACTATTAATTAAAGTCATGCTCTCGATCAGGTCAGAAGTGAGAGCTGAGGCTATATATATATATATAATTTGGAGGAGTAGTTTTTGGTTAGTTTGGGACTGGTCGGGGGACTGATACTGTATGGGGGAGATGGGGTGGGTTACGTTAGAACTGTCCGCCGCTGAAGGTTTGGCCGAAGGCCCAGTTGGATGGGGCCACATTGTTGGAGACCACAGAGCGTCCATCACTTGTAGTGACCTTGAAGGAGAGGGCCTGACCGTTGAGGTAGGTGTTGCTCTGCCAGTTCTGACCCCAGTTACGAGACATGGCCTGCCAATCCGTGTTAGAGCCTTTGATGGATACAGAAACAACATCGCCAGCTCCACCAACATTGGTGATTAGGACAAGATTGAAGTAGGAGTGGCCATTGATGGTGAATCTGATTCCGCCACTCTTACTGCATGCAACCCTGCAAAATAATTTAACACCAGATCAGTATGGAAGAGGGTTATTGACCGAGGTTTTCATTAAAGCAACCTAAAGGGATGAAAGTGTGAAGTTAATACTCCCTCCGTCTCACAAAGATAGGCCAGGTTTGATAAATCACGGAGTTTAAGAAAGAGTTATTATTGTATTGACTTGTATTAATTAAACTCTATTTTTCCTAAAAATACCCTCAACTCTTTTGTATTGGGTTTTGTGTTAAAAAGTTATCATTGAAATAACAAAGGGTATTATAAGGAAACTTAAAAAAATAATGATTTGACTTTTCAAATGGACAAATATTTTGAGACAAAAAAAGTTTCAAATATGGCCTATCTTAATGGGACGGAAGGAGTATAATTAATTAAGCATTTTCTTTTTTCTTTTTTGGAAAGAAGGCCAGGGGAATTGAATAGGGGCAATTAACAGAGCTTGCCAAGAGGATTAATTTGGCCTGGCCCTGTCAATCTTGAGTAAGTACGTCTTGGTATGAAGTCATGATCGATGTAGATCAAAGAAGAAATTAAGATGGGTAAATTGATAGTATTATAATACCTTCTGTACTGAACAGGGACTATTCCAGCTTGGAACTGAGCAAGGTGTTGGAAAACAGGTTGAGAAAGATCAAAGTGCTCAAGGGGAGGATTACACCACCCTCCTGCATCATTAGGGAGAGCATTGTTTGGAGGGCAGAAGTTAGTTGCAGTGACTATAATGGATCCTGGTAAACACCACTGGTTATCATTTACGCATTGAATCTCGTAGCAAGCTCCACAACTCAACCCATTGTTGAAGAGAGCAGTGCTGAGTGCAGCTGTGTTTGTCCCATACCCCTGACTGTAAAGATTCCCATACCCACAAGCCCCACCTGCAACATCACATATCACCCAAAAAACTGAACCAGTAAAGACGAGATCTTAAAAGTAGAATGTTACAAATTAAAGATGGACAATCCCCTCCACACCCCCCCCCCCCTTTTTTTTTTCTTAATTTTTTTTCCCCTTACCCATTGTTCCAGAAGCATCACCACCTCCGTAGAAAGTAGCGTGGGCATTAGACCACGCACCTCCATCGGCCGTAACAGTCTTCAACGTGGTGAGAAGGGCTACTATGGTAAATCCAAGGAAATCCATTTCCTGCATGTATGCCCAAATTAAGGATAAAATTGCAAAATAATTCGATAGCTATCTAGAAAGAAGAAAACCAATTGAGATTTAGCAGCTAGAGACAGTGAAAACATGAGGGATGAAGTTATACATAATTAAATAAATTGAAAAAGCAACGTGCAAGCAAAGGGAGAAGCGGTGGGTTTGGACTAGAGCTTACAGTCGTAGCCAAGCAAAGACTGAAACCCAACCCCAGGAAGCACGTAGAGGTGATGGAGGAAACGAAGGAGTCAAAAGGTGAGAAGGAAGTGAGGGAATGAGAGTGTATATATAGATGATAGATGTGGATGGAGAGGGCGCATATTATTTATTAGTATTAGGGATGAATATGAATATAAGTATATTTTTGGGGCCAAAAATATGACAAATATATAGAAACGTGGGAGAACACTATCTTAACGAACAAATATAACAACCAACTGAAAGTCTGAAACTTTTTTTTTTTTAAATTTTTAAAAAGGAAAAGGAAAAATGGGAAGCCACTGAAATAACCAACCATAAAGTTCAAAATTTTCATTTCCATTTTTGCCCAACTGTCTTGTATGTGGTGTATTTAAGTGGACTTTTGAACCACGTCCCCAAAGGATAATATTTGGCTCCTTTTGGTGGAGGAACCCCTCCTCCCTTTTACTCATATTATGTTACACACCTAACAAAACAAATAAAAATTAATTATACACATGCATGCTTATGTTATGTTATGATAAACATATGTCTACATGTCCATATATACATGTTTACATATCCAAATGAATATGAATATGTGTTTATATATTTATATTCATGTGTTAACGTGTTCGTATTCATATATTCATATTATTTAAAATTAACTGTGACACATGGCATAATATGAGTGGAATGAAGAAAGAGTTTCTCTTTTACTGTGAAGAGCCAAGTAGTATCTATCTAAAAAATAAAGACATACATGTACCCTTGGAAGGATAATACTCTGGCTTTTATACGAATTTAAGGAAAAGAAAGTTAATAATTAAATAGTTCGTATGAATAAAATTTTATAAAAGGGAAGGAATCTGTGATGTTCTCCGTAGCATTGACGACAACCACGACGATACTTTTGTGTAAGTTGCACATGCAAATACATATGGCCCACTAGGCTTCTTTTATTGTTCGGCCACCTCATATTGGGCCACTACCGAAGTTCCATCATGCATGGGTTAAATTCTTATCAATTTCAATGTTGCTGCTACCATTTCGATCACATGCATAGGCAATACCAGATATGGTATATATCTAATTATTAGCAGTCGGATCAATCACAAATTCACAATGATTAATTCCCAATGCACTGGGTGTATATATATCATTTTCCCCGGTGCTCAGACGAATATATGCAAGGATTTTTAGTATTGCTCACTTTATATATTTTTCATTTTATTACGTTCATGTACAAAGACCTTCAATTGTTAACAAACAGTGAAAAACATAAAAACAGCTATACATGCTTTTCGCATATGCCGACCCACATAGGCCTAAATTTTTATTTCCTTAAACTAAGACCCACATAGCCCTATTTAAAGACACGAAAGTGATGACCATAAAGTTTGGCGGTTGAGGAAGAGCAGATGTTAATAACTTTAATTTGAATCTTTTTTGGTCCTTTATTCTTAGATTCCCTTCGATAGGGATAGGAAAGCGTTGAAATTCCAAGTGTTTCTTTCATCTCTTCAACTTTATATATATTCTTTATTCTTTGTAATAATTTTTAAAAATATGTAGCTAGTGGCTTCCTATACTTTTCAAAGCAGAAGTATTATTTGACCCACACATATATATGATTTAGTTTAATTAAGAAGAGATCGAGAGAAGGTTAGTAATTATAATTAGCCAACTCTTGTTTGAGTAGAGGGGCGCCATATATTAATCTCTCTTTGCTGTTCTACAAGGAATATTTATATACCTCATCGGAATATATACTCATCTTAATTAATTACTGTTGATTTATTTAGATTTGATCGCCCAAGTAGGCACATGGGTTGATGGTGGGGGAAGTACTTCTGTTTGACTTTTTATTCCCTTACGGCCTAAAAAATTAATTCTTTTGATCAAGTACTATTATACATATACACAGTTACACACACCCAATCGACTAATTAGCACTCGAGGAATTAGTTCAGTTAGGAGGAGAAGAGTCCATTTATTTTATGAATTTGGATTTAATTCCTCTGAGGAATATTTTAGAAATTAATTTCTAAATGCACCAGACCGATGTGAAAGAGTGTGCCCTTAAGATCACCTGGAAAAAGATTTAGTCGAGGTGAACACAAACTGATCCAAATACCCTGACCGTCAAATCTAAAAACAAAAAAAATGGAAAAAAAAAAACCCTACAGATTAGCTTGTTGGGAATCAACCTCTGACTTTTGACACCAACATTGAGATGAGAGCCTCACCCCATGATATTGACATAAATAAAAAAATGACTTGCACAAAGAATTCACCCTAAAATTCAGGATCTAAAGTGTTTGATTTAAGTGCTCTGCATGTGGCAAACCGTCCACTTAAAGATAATACTTGATCCGTACGTATGAAAACAATCTACCCCTTATCTTCCGTTGCCTTCTAATTTCTTTTTAAATAACCTGAACCTTTTTTTTATACTTTTATAGCAATCTTAATTGGCTGTACTCTAGCCTGTATCGATCCGGCCATCTAATAATACTCATTACTTCTCATGCTGCGGCACAATTCGAGTATTTAAAATTTAAAGCTTTACAGCTGAACACAGCCCACAGAAGGAAAGACTGATAACGACCATACGTTTATAATTATCGATCATATGTAGGACAGTACGTAGGACCTTATTTATATATCCTAAAGTCTAAGACTAGCTTTTCCCCACCTTGTTTGGATAAAAAATTCTGGACCCGGCCTTCACAGTCAAACTACCATCATGCGCGGCCATGTCTAGTTTTCAGTTTGGTCAAGTACGACGTGGTTCTGTGTCGAGAAGTTTGAGTTGGGCGAAAATAATGAAGAGAACAGATTGAGAGTCCCCATTCAGTTTTCATTAGTTATACATGTAGTGAATGCACTCATCTAATTAACATTAAGAGATACCACTTAGGAATTCCTCTGGACTGCCACAACTTCTACGCAATGTCTTATGTATCATCAGCGGCATATAGCTAGATAGCTACTTAATTTCCATTCATTATAATATGAACCGTGTTATTTGAGTCTGCATCAGGTGTGGAGGTCACCAGGCCGGCCTCCGCGCGGAGTCCGCATTGAGAAGGCTTAATATTTTATCCTGCATATTCTTTCTCTCCCCCGTATTCTTCTGACATGCATAGATGAATGGCTTGTTCAGTTTTTCAAAATATCTTCTTAATTAACCAATCACCGAATATAGATTACTCCATATTCCAAATGCTGAATTATTCCTTAGAAGAAAAAAAGAAAAATTATACTATGTCATCTTCTGTGGGTTTGATACCTCTCATTTGACAAGGAATAAAAATTGTTGTGCGTATTGCACATATATATTCTTATTTTTCCTTTCTCTTGCACTGGGCGGATAGGCCATGTAATTAGGATGGCCCTCTTAATTAAATTTGATCAATATAGAAAGACATCCGATGAAAATAAAAGAATGTAATGTTGGCTTTAGCCAAGAAAGAGGAAGACCATTCAATCCATAAAATTAATGAAAAATTTATGTTGGCATTAGCCAAAACAAAAAAACAAGCTCACGGGTCGTGAACAAAAATAAACCGAATATGTTCATCACAAATACTAATAGAACTGGCAGAAGCAAATCCCAATGCTCAAAAGCTAGAACTTGAACTTAATTAACTACTTAATTCAATTATCAAGATTGGAAATTAAGCAACTTGTAGTAATTTTTAATTGAAAAAAAAAAAAATACTAATGGAAGTTTCTATGGACCATGTGAAAGAAAAGACAAACCCCATAAAACAAACCTATTCATTAAATAAATAGAAAGTATGCTTTCAAAGAGCAGGGGATCGAATTAAAAAAAATTTGCAAAGAAACAAAATTCTGTTAATGATAATATTACAAATTTCACATGGGATCACATGGCCACTTGAAATTAAAGCTCGGAACTGGTTAATATAGATAGCGATCAGGCCGGATAGGTCAATAGACATCTTTTACAGACTCCATGGAACTTGCTCCACATATATATTATCCATTACATCGCCTTGTCACAATTTTACGGGGGAAAAACTTCGGCTTTAAGGCATGAAAATGTAGTAATGTACAACCATTTACGCATCGATCTACTATATATGTGAGAAGGTACCACAGGTCCCCATTATCGATCGGATCAAGGTATATATGGCGCCACACTATTTAATTACTACTTGAGTGACCAATTCAAAAGGAACAATCTCTGCCTCTAGCTACTTACAATTGCACGAGATCACTGATTCATGCTTTATGAACCTATGATGACTTCCAAACTGGTTGGAGACTCGTGGTAACAAACTTTATTCAAGTATTGTTTCAAATAGCTAGCTTACTTACTTGACTCTAAACCATGAGGAGCCTATTTTAGTGAGAGCCGGCCCCATACAAGACTTCAATCCACACTGTTCCCATTTACTCGTAACAATGGCCTCAAAGAGAGTTTGAGGCCGGAGTATGCTCCTTAATTTACGAATCGATTGGCTCTGTGGTACGTATTCGCATAGGATGCGCGCTGAACATGGAGATTCACTGTGCTTTAAGAGATCAATTTCTTAAATTAATGCACGGTCTTGGCCGGTTGCCTTGTCTCTAGGATATCAATTTAAAGTACAGAAAGTTTTTCCCTTGATAATCTTATGTCATAAGTCATGTAGAATATCCCTTCGCATAAAATGCAATTGCCTTGTGACCCTGGAAGTTTCTTGATTAGATGTGCAGATCCACGCACACCAGGGCAAACAAGAGTGTTGCTACTCGTGCCAGATTAATGCATGCACCACTTTAAGAGTATAATATGTATATTAACACGTACCCACATGATCATCATCCTCTCTCTCTCTCTATATATATATATATATATAAAATATAGGAGTATTTGAAACCTGCTAGTACAACTGATATTTCAAGAGTGATCGACTTTGCATACATTTCCAATGGTAGTTAATTAGGTTCTCATGGCATGTTAGCATGAAGGAAAATGATCAGGCCAACAATTTGATGGGTCTCATCTAATATGTAGAGTGCACGTCCAAAATATTCTCGATCTTCATTTAATTTGATGATCAAGTCTAATCACTTAATTTGAACCTTTTTTCTTTATTTTGGTCAAAACATTCTCAAAGGTTTTTCCCTGTTGATAGTATAGAATCTAAAAAATATCTATTGAAGTTATTATATGCTTAAATCAGCAAGCCAAGCTTTTAATTTTTAGTACACATCTAGCTACTAATTAGTGAAACCCATCACAAGGTGGATCTTGAATTGACATCACAGGATTTCATTGGATACCTGACCACTTGAAAAATTAGAAAGGAAATACATTTCTTGTGAGTGCTTGCATTGTATAGTACAAACATCCCATAGAAAGGGAAATGAAAATTCAATTAAACGACAGTCTTTGGAATGATATATAGGTTGATAGGTTGATAAAGGTTGCAGTACATGTCACCTCATCTTTGCCAGTTTATTCAATTGGAAATGGAACTAATCTTTCTTGGAGATACTTTCAACAGGGAAAGCGCGCATGCGCAGTACCTAAAAGTTTTACAAATAAGCTTGCTTCGGGCTAGCAGATGATGCAAGTTAACCCGGCCTGGCAGATTGATTGATATCAGAATTTGAACATATATATATGCTATCAGAGTCTAGAGAAACCGTGGAAGTCTTCTCCTCTCCATTTGATCCACGACAAGTCTTCTCCTCTCCATTTCATGTCTTTCAGCTATCCTCCGCAGATTTTGCTTCTTGATCATTATGGAGCTCAACTTTCTTCTTCCTTTACTACTTTGGACTACGTTGCTACTTAAAATTGGCACTGGCATGACTTCCAGACCCATCAACTTAGCTACCACCCCTGGTTTGCACCAAATTACTCTCTCCCCCGCTAAAGTTGGAGGCAAACACCCTACAGATTTGTCTAATTTTGAATTGAAAGTAGTGCCCTTCTTCTCAAATCTGTCTCTTAATAGTCCACGGTTGCAGCAAATTGATTTCCTTCCAGCGGCTGTAGTAATAGTTGGAGACAAGTTTAGGAAGGAAGATCGATACATGGCGTCCTTCCCATCAAGAGAAAACCGAGGGTACTGATTTAACGCATTCCTTGCAGATCGTAAAATATCAGAATTGTTGACACAAGACCTTCTACGCTGCATGATTAATTCACCATAGTCATGATGGAGCTTAGCTTTTCCGGCAATCCCCTCCTCTAACTCTAACTGCAATATCATCTCCTCCAATGTGGGTGGGTGGCTTTCTGCTAAATTAGGGGAGCTGATCATGAGAGGTACTGATTCTGGGGTGACCATGCAGGAGCCGGATGAGGAGTCACGACCACGGTCGTCACTAGGAGTCTTGCGTTGGTTGAGTGTAGACGTTGAGCCATCACCGTTGCAGAAGCTTCTGATGCCTTTCTTCATCTTGGCTCCAAGAGTGTTCTTGAGGAGAAACAAGGACAGGTCTTTCATGCGGTACGTTGAGTCGTACGCCTTAGATAGCCTGTGTTAAAGGTGAAGATCGATCGATTGAACTTTAGTATAGAAAGAAGAGGTGGTGAACAAACTATGAAACGTGAATCCATTGAATGGGATCGGAGCGGTGCGACTTGTGATGGCCTTAATAGCACTCACATGTGACGTGACTAAAGAGGGTGGCCTCACAAGTCACAAGTTTTTCCACTTCTCATCTCATATATGGCTTTAATAACACGGCCGGAGGAAGAAAAAGGTATTTTTTTTCTTAAAAGTTAATAAACAATATAACGGTGGATCAATTATGAATTTTTCTATTTAACGGATGGTCATTGAAATCTGAATCATTCATATCATATGAAATCTATTAAATATATGAGATCTATACGATATGAACTGTTTAAATTGAGGATGGTAAAATATCAATCCTAAATAATATAATAAATTTTTTGTTTAGTTTTAAAAATAAAGAGGGTAAATTGAAAAAGGATAATAATGGGAGGGGATTTTATGTAATTTACCCTTTTTTTATATTTTGGAAAAATGACAAAATAGTGGGTCAAAATAAAAGTAATCCTTAAAAGATGGCTAATTAAAACTTTTATATTTCCTTCAAAGTGGTAATAATAAACTTCAATTCCAAAAAGAAAGAATTTAGGGTCAAATATTCATTACATCATTTTAGTAAAATCTTTTCTTTTTTCACCCTACCTAAATCCTATTAGATTGTTCTTTTCTCTCCTTATTAGGGCTGAAACTTGGGTGGGTTAAGCCTGCCCAACTTGAACCCAACCTGGTTAATAGACAAGTTGGACAAATAGTTTTCAGACATTGGGTTGGGCTTGGGTTGGAAAATATCAACCCGATTTAAATCGGGTTGAGTTTGGGAAGGGGGTTGGTTAACTTGAACCCGAGCTATATAATATAAATTTTAAAAATATTAATATTTTTATATGCATTAAATATGACATCATATGGTTTTTAACTATTGGTCATTTGGTGTAGACATAGGGGACTTGTATGAGAAATTGTTGGAGAAAGATATGTAATCGGCTGGAGAAAGATGTGCGGCCAGATTACCTTCTATTGTTTTTTTTTTTGGGGGGGGGGGGGGGGGGGATTAAAAGGGGAGCTTTATTTAGATTATTAGCCCTAACCTAGAGTTGTTAATTTTTTTTTTAATTTTTTTGAGTTAGTTCTTATCATTTTGGCATCAGAGCACTCTGCTGCCACTTTTCTCTTCTTTCCCCAGTCCCCATCGATTACTAACGAGAAACGCTATTGATTTTATTGAAACAGTTTAATCAATTGAGTTTAGATGATTAAAATTTGTAGGCATATGCAATAATGCATTCTTATTTTATTGAAGCAAGTTTACTAAACATGAAAAATAAAAAATGAAATTAATAAACTAACCCGCACAACCCGCTCAACCCGCTCAACCCGTGCCCAACCCGAGTACGAGTTGAGCTTGGGCTTGGAATGTTCACCCAAAGTATGGGTTGGGTTGGGCTTGGGCATAAGGATTTACATTTAGGGTTGAGCTTGGGTTGACCTCTCAACTCGCCCAACTCACCCAAGTTGCAGCCCTACTCCTTATTAAATAAAAGGGTAAAATACAAAAAACCCCCCTCTATTATTACCCATTTTGCAAGAAACCCCCCTCTAATAAAAAACTCAACAAAAAACCCCCTATAATGTCCCAGGGGGGTACGGCGTTATCAGAAATTTGAAAAGTCCATTTTGCCCTTCTTTTTTTTTATTATTAATAAATAGTTGATTTTGAATTGATAATATTATTATATTATGAAACGGTGTCGTTTTTATAAGAAATAAAAATAAAATAAAAATTTTGCTCCTTCATTCCTCTTGCATACCAGTCTGGCAAACAGAGAAGAGGAGAACCATGGCAGCCCTCTACCCACCATGGCTGCCCTTTACTCGATCATCCAATTCACTCCAACATACAGGCATGAATTTGTAGTCAAAGCAAAAGGGGGAGAAGAAAGAAAATGCTATAGGAGGAGAGCAAAATGGATGAAGACCGGAGAAGAAAAAGGCAAATTTTCTGGTTATCTTCAACGGCGACCCAATTTACCAGAATCAACCAATTTCCAGTAACTTCATGTCCAACCACACATATACACCACCATCAATCAACCACTATACACCACCCTCTCTCCGGCAACCAATAATTGAGTCAGATGAGAAGCGATACCACTGGCGAGGTCAGTCACCAGTTGACCCCTCTCCCCCGTTCACCTTGTCCCTCGAACCGCCTTACCAGACCCCCCCTTAACCTTTCTCTTCTCTCCGGCCAGGTCAGTCACCGACACCCCTCTCCCCCGTTCACCTCTCCCTCGAACCGCCTTACCAGACCCCCCTTAACCTTTCTCTTCTCTCCGGCCAGGTCAGTCACCGACTAACTTAAGGCTTTAATTTTTTATTTTTCCGTTATCTGACCCATTATCTCTCCACGAAAAAGCAGATCTGAGCCTCCGGTGAAGCAAACTAACATATCCGGTGAAGCGTACCTCCGACGGACCCTCAAGTGAAGCCTACTGCCAGATCTGAACCTTCGATAAAGCAAAACTGCCAAATCGGGTGAAGACCCAAAAAAAAACTCATCTCGAAAGGTCAGATTTGCCATATTTCGTGGGAGGTTTGACGGGGTTCTCTACTCCGGCGCTATAAGCTTCGCCAAACTGGTTTAGTGTTGTCAGGGTTTAATGATGGGGTTCGTGTGGTAGTTTGATTGGGTGTATCTTGTGGGTAAGCTCAGCGGCGCCAACGTCTCGCCATGATTTCTCTCGCCTTCGGCGCAAACCATGACCCCCATGCCGGTAAGAGGTAGCCATGCCACGATAGGAGAGAGGAGGAGATGGAGTGTATAAATGAAGGGCAAAAACGTCACTTTAGTATAGATAAGGGTATTTTTGTCTTTAAAGTAGTAAATAGAGTCACATGCTAAGCACGTGACACTAAACCGTTAGTTTTCTTAACAGCAGTTGGACGGCAGGGGGCAAATTGTCAATCCCAGGAAATATGAGGGGTTTTTTGTTGAGTTTTTTATTAGAGGGGGGTTTCCTGCAAAATGGGTAATAATAGAGGGGGGTTTTTTGCATTTTACCCTAAATAAAACTTAACTAGTATTTCTTCTGTGTTAAGAAAGAGAAAAAAAAAATTGATTATCTATTTATTTTTATTTATTTTGTTCATTGCTTATTGAAAAGCATGATTTAAATTTGATTCACATACTTGCCATTGGAAAGAAAAATAAAAAACTTTTAAAATTCAAATGTGTAGATTATTATTCTAGTTGAAAAAAAAAATATGATCGGTTTTTTTGAATTATGTTTTGAGACTTTTAAATTAGGAGAGAAGAGATGGGTTTAATGTGAGAAGGATGTTTAGGTGGGATAAACAAATAAATAAAAAATAAAAATAAGGAGGGCAAAATGGTTATTATAAAATGGCATATATAGATCCATTTTTTGGGGATTAAAGTTCATCATTATCATTTTAAGTAGAATGAGAGAGATTTGATCATTTATTTAGAATTATTTTCATTTTCACCCACCATTTTGTCATTCTCCATTTTTTATTTTTATTTTTTTTTTAAGGAGCTTATTCCAACATTTGTAGGGGCAGTCTGTAGAAACGTTGTCGTTTTGACAGAAAGCTCCAACGTTTCCTCAATTTCCCGAATGGAAGAGTTACTCATCGTCATTCTAGTGGTTGTGTAAATTGTGGGAGCACCAACGGACGAAGTCTGAGATTGGTTCCCTTCGTTTTGAAGGCTCAAGGGGTTTTTCAAGATCCGGTAGGTATTGCATAAACCCTAGCCCTGTGTATTTCAGCTCTGCCTCAGGTAAGTTTCCAAGGATATCCTTCTATTTATCAATTGGACAATGAATCCCGATCCCTTTTTATTCCGTCGTATTCTTCTTTCTCTCTCTCTCTCATTAATTGCGTTTCGGAGGAGATAAATTCCCTGAAATTTCGATTGCTTTAGCATATCAATTTCTATTTGTTTGTGCAGGCTCCTCCTTATCAAAAAATTTTATTTGTGCAGGCTCCCGTTCCTTTTGTTGATACTTGAGTATCGAATTTCACCTTTTTTTCAGTGATCAGTTCCTTTTTTGGTTTTAGTTCTGATTACATATACTTGTTGTTCATCTTCCAATTCCAATCGGTGTTCTTTTCACGCGGTCCGTGATGTTGTTGTCCCACGTCCGGATTTAGGTTGTCTTGTATGACTGTATGTTTTTTTTTTGGATTTCCGGCTGCTTTACCCAACCTTTTGTTTGCACTAGGGGAAAGATGAAGGCGCATTTCGCAGCTTTGACGGCCATTTTGCTTGTTGCAAGTCTGCTTCCTTTTGGGTTTGCATTGCCTTCCACCGTCCCTGCTTTTTTGTGGTCATCACACCAAGATGGGTATGCACTCTTTTCCCACATCCTTTTGGATTTTGTTGATTCTTTAGATTCGAAAATGGTCCTTTTTTCAGTGATTCATTATTTCTCTGTTCAGTTCCATTATTGGTTTAGACTTTAGATGCACATCACAGATGTTAATATACATGATGCTCATGTGATTGATACGAACCCCTGGGTAGAACTCACAATACCATGCCCATACACAATACCAAACCATTTTAATCCAGCCTATAGGTCGCCCCTTCCGCGGCAATCGACCGCAGAGAGCCGTAGCCCATACTGCGTTCGATCCCATACTCGACATGGTGGCTAGCTCTGATACCAAATGATACGAACCCTTGGGTAGAACTCACTCTTGAAAACCGGCTTGCAAGGGGTGGGTGCCCAAGAGCTAATATACACATGGTTAAGCCCATACTTAACCGATGTGGGACATTAGGATCGTAACAATGATCCCCTGCAATTGGGACCCTCCATTTCCCCATTTTCTTCTAGAATGACTTGGCTGGATCATTCCATGATCTTGTAATCCCAGATGTGTTTACTGGAGAATCAAGCCAATTCTAGTTTTTCATGGGATTGAAACAAGAAGCAACTGACCAACAAGAGAAGCTATGATGACAAATACACAAATTAAAAAGATAAAAAAAGTGGAAGAGGGAGTTATGAAATCTCCAATTAATATCCCTAACATGGTGCTCAGTTCTCCCCTCCTCATTAAATAGCTAGATTGTAATGGAATTAACTGAAACGAAGATCTAGCCAAAAGATGCTCAAACAATTGCAGTTAGGAGCATGGATCTCCTGGCAAACATGCATGAACCTCTAAGAACCCTTGACCGCATTGGGCCAAAATAATCACATTAGCACGATTGCCCTCCAGCTCAATATTGGGAAAATTTGTCATTTTGCATTCTTTAGGCTTGAAAAAGAGGGTGAGGAGCTCCACCTGGGGAGAATTCACTATCCTTAATCGATCCTGACAAGCAAATATTTAAAGATAATTTATTAAATGCAAGCGGGTATACAATAATATCATCATGATAATTGCATATGGCTACAATGTCCGAGGACCAGGTTTTAAATTGAATAACCATTTAATTTTAGCTTCAAAATTTCCAAGGGAGGATGATGAGTAGTTCTAAGAATGTAGTAGGAAACATAGTTGTCTGGTGTTGGAGGAATTTTGACAGAGGGACCTGTCATTCCCCAACCCCCCCCCCTTCTCTTGCGGTGATAAAGGGGACCTGTCTAAATTTCAAAGTAATAGAATCATGCATGATCCCAAGTTGGTGTTGTATGCACAGGTCAAGTGAGGAAACTGTGGATTATTTATATCTTCATTTCTTGGTGGCTAAAGAGCTTTGGGATGTCCTCTTTGCTTTGCTATGGATTTCCTAATTTATGCCGAAGACAGTTTAGAATCCTTTTTCTGGATTGGATTTGTAGTGTTGGAGTGAAGAACACCATGATAATATGGAAGGCTACTCTTTCTGGATTCTTTGGTCTAATTGGAAGGAGAGAAATAGAAGAAGTTTTAACAATGAGGAGGTGCTTGTTTTGTGTATACTGGGTTTCGGGCCTTCCTTTTTGCAATACGATTTACCCTCCGAAAAAAAAAAAAAAAAAAGAGCCCCAAAAAGGAGAAGCAATTCAATTTGGCTATATCCTAGACAGAAGCAAGGGACTTGTGAGCATTCTTGTATATTCTATTTCTCCTTTTCTTTTGAATCCTCCATATATTAGCAGCAAAATAAACCTTCCTTAATACTTCATCTCCCCACCCCCCCCCCCCCCCCCCCCACCCGGGCGGCACAGATAAAAGGTAATTCCTAGGGATTTTGATCTTTAATTGCTTGAAACACTGTAAAGGACTTTAATAAAAATAATTAAATAAAAGGAAGATTTATTGGGGTAATTAAGCTAGTGCTTAGCAAAAGGAGGGAGCATCACAATGCAAATGCCATGGGACAATGAAGAAATATATTATTATCTGTCTTTGCAAATAGTGAAAATAATGGGAGATAAAGCGTTGTATTTCTTCTCTGTTTTTATTTTTTATTTTTACTTTTATTTTTATTTTTAAGGAGGTTGCAGACATTCACATTTTTTAAAGCTGCAGTCTAGGCTTAGATGTTGGTTTTTGGAGGAAATTTGGAATACCAAACCAAAATGCAAAAGTAGGGGATTGAATATTTAAGAAAACAAGAACAGAAAAAAATTGTTATACTCAGAACAAAAGATTGCGAGAGAAGTGGCTGCTAGTTTTTAAGACCCAAATTTTTTATACTTACACAATGAATAGAGAAATAAAGGAAGAAGAGAGGGTATTATTAGCATCATTAAGATTATGTATGAAGTTGAAAAATAACTCAGAAATGGAGGCATGCAGAACACCGTAGAGGTGGTAAAGCTTCGGGAATGAGATTATGAGAGTTTATTTTTGCCAAAATCTCATATGAGATCCTAATTTCATACAATATCAAGAATGAGGAAGAAATCAAGCAAGAAGTTGAGTGATGGATTTTCATGAGATAGGACTCCCTTTAGTCCTATAATAATCACTGCTTCATAAGATGCTGAAACAATCCATAATCTCACTATATTCTCAAGAGTTAAGTTTTAAGAAACTTTATAGTTGTATAAGTATAATTTTATACTTGTCTGACTCTAAGCTATAATATTGTGTCCCTCAGATTTCAGTTTCCAACTTATAACTTTCAAGCTTGTAAAATTTCAGCTATAATGGCAAAATCTGTGTTAATTTTCAACCACTTTTATCAGTATCCTTTTGACATAGAATAAGAGAGAAACAAATTTCATCTGATCAAACTTCATGAGCTAGAGTCATAAAATTTCAGAAATAAGTTAAGAACTTCTGAGGAGAGTGAAAGAAAGCTTCAAAATGCCCCCCTCCTCCTCTCTCTATCTCTCTTGTTTTTCAAATTACTTTGATGAAGACTACATATTAGTGTTTACCTTTATGAAGGTACAATTATATTCTTCCCCAACTTCCATACATGCCCAATCCATGCCCTCGTCCTGCACGTAGTATGTGTATTGTGCTTGTGATATTGTGTATTGTATGATAATGTCAAAATGCTATGTGAGTTGATGATCTTTATCATTTTGTGTGAAATTTGATACATATTTTATGTGTTGCCAATGGTGATAATTCTTCAGTTATAAAGACCATCATAGGTTGGAATGTATTCAATACTACTTTTTTCCCTGACAAATCAAAATCTCATATTATATTGTTGCAAGTGACTACAGATTTGCAAACAACAGAATGAAAGAAGTTGTAAATTATCAAACCATTTCTCAAAAGGAACTAGCGAAGTCCGTTCTGTCTGAAGGGGGCTGGTCAAACTTACTGGTATTTTGCTTTCTTTACTAAGATAATCAGCTACATTTTTTTACACTATTTTATATTTTTTTTGTAGAGTGTTATTTCTTCCCAAAATTGAACAGAGAAGTAAACCGTTTGTTGGGGTGTTCTTCAATCCCTTATACTGGGTTTGTTTACCTTTTTTCCTTTAATTTTTGTAGTGCTCAGGGAAGGAAATTCAGCAGCCTGTGGATTTTGCCCTTGTTTTTATTGGTAGAGAGGTAAGAATCTCTAACCTATCAAAGTAAAGATGTAACAAATTTTGAGTCATACCACTTTTAATATGTTCATCATCTAAACTTTCTGGAATTTGTATCCCCTTTCTATGGATTTTCTTTGGATCTTTGTGGATCCCTCTTTTTAGAAATCATAATAAACAGATGCTAAGAAAAATGTTTTCATGTGGTGCTTTTTGTGATTAAGGCACAAACTATTTATAAATCGCCACTGAGTTGTATGAATTAAATTATCTAATTACTTATTTTTGTTGGGTTGCTTACTTAAATGAATTAAAACTGTATCTTTATGGAAAGATAAGTTTAATGTTCATCCTAGAATCCTGATTGAAAAAAAAAATGTTCATCCTAGAATCAGCACATTTCAGCCGATGTTAATGCTTTACACTAGTGCAGTTTGATTTCTACTTCTGAAGAAGGAAGTCATAGGTGTAGTATTGGATGTGTTACTCGTATTGCAATATGTTGCAATGCTTGTGCTATTGTTCATCCCCCAGGCTACTGACTATATAACCTTTCTCATCTGTAGTTGCATTCTCTGGATATTTCTGGAAACAAACATGCAGACCCAGCTCTTGTGGACTTGCTGAAGGTAATTAAAGTATTTTTTTTAATGCACTTGACCAATTTTTTGAGTCAAGGTTTTGGAAAATTTCTTTGATGCTCCCAGCTTATGCTTTTATATTTGCTTTCAATGCTCTTAAACAGGTCTCCTTCACAAGTTCAAATTTTTCCATGGCATTCCCTTATGTTGCTGCATTAAAGGAGGAAGAGACAATGGAAAATTCTTTGATGTCAGGGTTTGCAGAAACTTGTGGGCATAAGATAGGAGTCAGTAATGTTGCTATCCAGGAGTCATGTTCGGTAAAGGGTGCAAATTATAAAAGGCTCTCAGACTTGCAATCAGTCCATGTAAATTAACTTGATGATATTATATAACTCATTATGAAATCCAAGGGATCTATTCAAAGTTTGATGCTTTTTTCCTCTCTCTCCCTCTCTCTCTGTTTTTGGGATTTTTAAAAAAACAGGATTACCTGGTTTCAAGGATGGAAAACAGACCAAAGGGGCAAGCAGATCTGGTCGTGTTCTGCCATGAAGGCTTCCATTCTATTAAAGAACTTAACCAACCACGTTCCGAAAGTATGTTTAGTGAAAATATTTTATATGGAATCAGAAGATTTGCTAATTTAAAACCCTTTGATGGGTGTCATAAGTCATATTTCCCTGAAAAATGTTTATGTGAATAGTTTGAACAAATATGCAGGCGAGGTTTTCTCTGAGCTTATCAGTTCTGTGGAGCAGTCAGGGGCAAAATATACAGTTCTTTATGTTTCCAATCCGTTTAGGTCAATCCAGTATCCGTCTTATCGGGAACTAGAAAGATTTCTTGCTGAAGGTACCTCTGGAAATGGATCAGCCAATTCTACAATCTGTGATGAAGTTTGCCAGATTAAATCATCACTTTTGGAGGGCATTTTAGTTGTAAGTTGCTATTTCTTCCTTTCTTTAATAGGCGGTTGCTAGTTATGGTGCTATTTTTTGTATTTTGAATATTTTAAATCTATCATTTGGGCCATGCCCATAAGAGATGACTCACTTTTAAACAATCTGAAGTGATGTTAGTCAGCCAGATTGACTCTATGTTCTGAGGTCATCATATGTGCCTTCCATGTTAGAATACATTACCCATTACATATCATCATTCATTCATAGTTCCTTGTCCTACAAATTTAATTTTCCTGTTAAATAAAATATATCAATAAAATCATTGTTACTTGAGGAATATTATGTATCAAATTATGCAGAATACATATCATCACTCATTCACGATTCCTTGTCCTACTAGTTTGGGTGGGCAGCATAAATTATGTGCTGCAATTTCTGTATGTTAAAACTCGTATTCAGTGCTCCAAATAATGAACCTAATTGGCACCTTGGTGCTTTCCATGTTACAATATGTGACCCAGGACATTATTTCATCATTAGTATCTATATCCTTTGCTTGCAAGGGTCCCCTAGGCAGGGTGAAAACTCATTTATTTTAGTATGCATGTCTCAGTATCATGTTTCTTGTGAACATTTGTTTAATTATGAATTATTGTAACTTTTTTTTATATTATTGTTTTATTTTACCCAATGCCGACTTTATTTGATTGTTTTCTTGTGAAGGTATCCCATCTTCAATTTGTTGATGATACTATGATACTATGATACTATCTTGTTCTCAGGATGCAATGAGCAAAATTTTTTGAATTTGGTTTTGTTAGTTAGAAGTTTTGAGTTGATACTCCAGACTGAAAGTGAATATGGCCAAGTATCGGATTGCGGGTATTAATGTGGGGACTACCAAGTTTCAGAGCTTTGCATCCCAATTCACAATTAGGTTCCATTTGTGAGTGGGGCATGAAGTATCTAGGCATGCCTTTAGGTGGTAGTCCTCTTTCTTGTAGTTTCTGGGAGTTGGTTATAGAGAAAGTAGGTAAAAGATTAGATGGGAGGAAGAATGCGTGCATCTCTAGAGGGGGAAGGCGCACTTTAGTTAAGTTCATCCTTGCGAGCATTCTTACATACTTCTTGTCCCTTTTTAAGATCCCACTTAAAGTTGCTAAAAGTATGAAGAAGATGCAGAGAAATTATTTGTGGGAGGGTAATGGAGAAAGGAAGAAGGATCACTCAGCCAAAAAAGGAAAAAAAAAGGGAAAGGTAGAAGGATCACTGGGTTAGATGGGAGGTGGTGTCTCGCCCCAAAAACAAAGGTGGTCTTGAGTTGTGCAATGTGGTTGTGCTAGGAATCGGGCTCTCATGGGTAAGTGGTAATGGAGGTTTTGCAATGGGCCTATTTCTTTGTGGCATTCTGTGATTAAAAGCAAATATGGTATTCAAGCAAATGGGTGGATTCTCATGTGGTGGTGCGCCCTTGGAAATTTATCTTTCAAGGGCTGCATTGGTTCTTGGATAGCATTAAGCTTGTTGTTCATAATGGGGCTCACATCTGTTTTTGGGAGGTTGTGTGGTTAGGGATTGTCCTCTTTCTCTTCTTTTTCCCCGGTTATTCTGTCTTTCCTTGTCCAAAAACTCCTATATTGGTGAGTTAGCCTCCTTTGATTTTTGCATTTTTAGTTGAAACTTTCACTTCCTTCAAATTCTTAATGGAGTCTGAGAGTTAGCATTGATGTTGATTTCCATTCAAGGTATATTTCCTAATTAGTCTAATTCGGGTAGAAGGTACTAGTCTTGTCATCCTCAGGGGTTTTTTCCTGGTAAATCCTTCTTTAATTCCTTAGTTGAGGATTCCTCTGTTCCTGATTGCCCTCCTGCTAGGTTGATTTGGGAAGCGAATGCTCCTCTTAAAGTAAAAAATCTTGGCTTGGTTGACTGCTCTTGGCAGGACGAACACTAATGGCTTGGTGCAGAAAAAGAGGCCAATGTTAAGCCTCTCCTTGTTGTGGTGTGTGCTTTGTAGGAACAATGGTGAATATGTGGATCATTTGTTCCTTAACTATGAGGTGGCTAAGGGTTTATGGAGGTATGTTATTGAGAGTGTGGGTTTATCTTGGGTTTCTCTTGCTCACGTCTTAGGTATGATGGAGATTGAATTTCAAGCCTTGGAAAATCCAAGAGGGCCCGGTCATTGGAGCTGTGCTATTTTGGCGGTGTTGTGCATTACTTGGTTGGAAAGTAATGCTAGAATTTTTAATGACAAGGTAAAGGAGACAAATAGGATGTGGGAGAGAGCGGGTTTTTTTTTTGCATCCCTATGGGCTTCGGTGGATAAAATTTTCGAAGGAATCTCTTTGTTCTTGATTCTTAGAAATTGGATTTAAATTTTTTCTTTCAATAGAGTAATTTGGTATAGGAGGATTTTTTTTTTTTTTTTTTTTTTTTTGGGGGGGGGGGGGGGGTGGGGGGTTGTCTTGTTTTGTCTTCTTGAATGTGTGGCTTGGGTGGGATTTTGATTGTATAGGTTGGATTTTTGGGGTGGTATACTTGTTTTGATTAGTTTTTAAGCTTGCTGCCTTTGCAGGTTTTTGTAAGCCTAGAGGCGGTTAGAGGTTGTGTCGCTTTTGTGTGTTGGACTCCTGGTCCACTTTGTGTACTGTTTTGCTTTGATAATACATTTGTTTATTATCAAAAAACATAGTTGGCTGCCCCAACTAAGAAATTGGATGGTCACATATTGCTAAGCCATTGGTTGACATAATTCCCAAATTGTGTGGAAAAGATTTTGGTTTGATGCTTGTCAAAGAGAAGTTACTTCTTAACTGCGCCCTACCCCAAGCTCAATTGTTCTAGGTGAATAGTATCTTCTAACTCTGATTTACAAGGTTTCCAAATTGGTTGGGGATGATTCCTTTGGGGTGAGCCAGATGAAGTGTCTTATAAGTGGTATAAGTATTTAGTTGCCACATGCCAAACTCACTTCTAAGTGTGAATAGTATTCTCGCCTCCTCCATTTACAAAGTTGGAACATTGGGTTTGGAGTGATTCTTTTTGGGTGGAAAAGGCCTAAAGAAGGAATTCTTTTTTGTTGATTGAACCAGATTTAGTGTCTTATATCCACTACAGTTTCTGGTGGCCAAATCTACTTGTACATGTGAGCAGGGGTTTATAACATCATTTTCTTGGGAGTGAGTCAGATCTAGTGTCGAAATGTGCCTGCTATGTTTGCAGTAGCTGTGGGATGAGCAATTGCCTTCTAAAATTGAAGTAGAAAATATCAAACCCGAGAGAGAGAGAGAGAGAGAGAGAGAGAGAGAGAGAGAGAGAGAGAGAGAGGAGTATTAGTAGTAGTAGTAGTAATTTCTTCACCATCCTTGGATTGGCTGTTTGGGGGAAGAGAGAGAGAGAGAGAGAGAGAGAGAGAGAGAGAGAGAGGGAGGGTATTAATAGTAACAGTAATATCTTTTGCTTCTGTGGACTGGCCGTTTGGGGCAATCCATACATGGCCAAGCTCCTTGCCATAGTGGGGGCTTGATGCAAGCTAAACATGGGATGCATGATAGAATCACGGTAGAAGGGGTTTCAACTATAGTTGTATCATGGGGTGGCAATTTCATTTATGACCTTTGCAGATATTTTCATTTGATTTGAGTGATGCATGACCTCTTTCAGTGAATAGTGATACGCTTCTCCTTGAATAGGCATATTTTTAGCAAGAAGAGGAATTACTATTGATAATAGCTTAAAGTTTCAGTATTGTTATACTTTTACTGGGCATTATCACATCTATTTTGCACTTAATTCCGTATCCTAAGAGGACTTGTAAAGAAGAAGGGGCTACACTCTCTTCTCTTTCTCTTTAGGTTTTGAGTTTTTATTAATTATGAATAACTAAATCTTTTGCTACGACTAGGAGTGAAGCCACAACATTTATTTGGTGTTTGTTAAATGATTCTCCTAATGTAAGGTTTCATACTTTTGATTGAGTTTATATTATTTAGCTAAGTATTTATTCTGTATAATTATTTGATTTATCATTAACTTCAGGTGCGGTGAATGTTTAAAATTCCCTGTAAATTAAATTAGTAGTTTTATCATGTGTTAAATCAATCAATCTTATGAATCCATCTTTTGAGAATTATTTTAAATGAAATAAATTGTTAAATCATCCGATTCAGATCATCCTTCGTATGAATTTGAGTTGAGTTATAAAATTGAAACGTTAGCAAATACCTTATATTTGTTGTAAGTGGACCTCTGGACCTTAGTATTTTCAAAATATTGTTTTCAACCAATTTCATTGTCTATGATCAAGTAATCAAATTTCTGAAACTCTCAAAATAAATTTTGTTTATTTTATTTTCACCATCAATCCTTGCTAAACATCCCCTTCTCCCTGTGGATCGACCTCAACCTTTGACTCATTGAGTGTATATTACTTCATGACATCCTACACTTGGGAGCATTATAAAAGTCGCAGCAATTATGAAACGTTTTAGCAGTTATATGCTCCCTGTAGCCCTATCTTCTATTTGTTTGTTTGTTTGTTTTGTTTTTGTTTTTGTTTTTTAATTTTAGAGGAGATGATCTCCTCTTGCCTTTGTGTCTTTCCCCTTTTTTCATAAGAAGAACACCAACAATGGTAAGACTGATATGTATTGGCAGTGATAGTGAAGTAGGCAATGTCGGTCGGCATTGAATGGTGGGCGTTAGCGCGCCACAAAGGTAAGGGAGGTTTGCCCTTGGGCCTTGGGTCTTGGGTGCTTATGTTCAATAAAAATTTCTTCAAATGCCTTAAAACCCACCAACTCAAATTGTCATCTGACCGTATGAGATAATCTGGTTTCACAAGCTAACTAGTCGAAAGGAATGGCCACACTTGTATTTGATTGGATTGACATTGACAATAGTCTTAAAATCTACGATGCCCATCCATAGAACTTTTTTTTTTTTTGGTTTATATTTATGTAAATTTACTTATTTTTTTGCACTTGTTTTTTCTTTCTTCTTTTTAATTTAATTTATTATTATTATTATTTTAAAATAAATTTCTGGTTTTCATAATGACATAGAGTCCTGATGTTGCTTCTCCTGATGTTTCAGGGGATTGTATTGCTTGTAATCTTAATATCAGGCCTTTGCTGTATGATGGGTATTGACACTCCAACAAGGTTTGAAACCCCCCAAGATTCTTGATTTGTTGTCCAAGCAAAATGAGTCCTTCCTGTCGTGCAGCTGGGTTTTCTGTCCAGGCGCTGGTGAGAGTTGCTTGCTATGTAGTTTTAGTGGGGCAGAAATATCATCTTGTAATATTAGTTCACTCGTGAAAGGCATCACTTATGTGATATTCGTAAATGGAGTATGTTATTATTCTATTATTGTAGCACATCTCGGGTCTTTCCTATGGTGTGCCTTTTAAGTAGGCATGCATAGCTTCCTTTTGTGTAGGATCTGTAGCGAAATGACTCTAAGCTTCTATATTGATTATTGACTCTGCAATTGATTTCACTGTTAACAAGGTTTGTAAGTTCTGGTTATTCTTTGAGAGTTGCCCAATATTCTGCTCTTTCAGATTTCACACCTGACAGTACTGGGCAGCTGGTCAAGGTTTTTGATATGCACACGCACCCAACTTTATCTTTTATTAACATAATTTAAAAAAGATATATATATATATATATATATATATATATAGAGGGTTGATCTACGTGCATGCGCGTGTCGCTCATGGACGATTGTGATCAAACGGGATATCTGGGATATCCCGCACATGATCAAAGCTATATATATATATATATATATATATATTCCATCACTATATGTGATTCCAAACTCTAGTATTGTGGGTTTGTGCGCTCCTCTGAAATCTGACATATTTTCCATGGTTCATTTTTTGATGGCTTAGCGAAGAATAATGGTTCTGCAATAGAATTTGCGATGACCAAATTGCTTTACTCGAACATGGCCCATCCTTTAATTTGTCAATACATGAACACGCACACACTGGAGGTGCGTGTATTTGCCCAAAGTGAGGGTTCCAAGAGATCTCTCTCAATTCTTATAAGATAATTTGCTAGCACATCTTTTATATCATGAAAATGAGAATTTCTTACTGTCTGCTTAAGAGTGAGAGCAATGGACAACGTGAACTCTGCCAGGTCACACCCAAGTTACATCTTTTGTATTTTTAGCGAAGGTTTTTTTATTTATTTATTAGATAATTTGCTAGCACATCTTTTATATCATGAAAATGAGAATTTCTTACTGTACTGCTTAAGAGTGAGAGCAATGAACAACGTGAACTCTGCCAGGTCACACCCAAGTTACATCTTTTGTATTTTTAGCGAAGGTTTTTTTATTTATTTATTTTTATTTCCTAATCTTTTGGTAAGCATCTTTTTTAAAGAAGTTTAATTGTCATTGTCTGCTACTCAGCCACAAGGCCATTGGTGTAAAGCTGAGTTTTATAACCGACTTGTGCAAAAATCAAAAGGTCTTGCTAGACCACTAGCACTGATCGAGGGAGAATTTTTATACTTGTGACGTTGGATTCCTGGTTAAGGAACATTTACAGCCATATCACCCTTGACCACTTCAATTAATCACTTTCTCAATTTTCTTTAGCGAACCTAAGCAGGTATGTTTTTGTAAAATTTCCTCAGACTCGGTGGGAACTCGTGACAATCTCAGTTTTAACTGTTAGTTCCTTCATATGTTATCGTCTGCGCGCCATCACAGAAACCAAGTGAGCCCAGCTCATAAGGATAAGGGCCAAATATGGGGATCATGGTGTGTGCTCTTGCTCTCACTTTTACCATGAATTTGGAGTATGAAGGCAGTTTTGGAGATTGATTTCTCTGGTCCACAATATATTACCATTCAGATGGCACGTGCGTCACAGGCGCTCACACACACACACACAGAGACAAGTAGTCTCTTCTCAGAAGATCGAGGAAAATGGGGCCTTGTTCAATCTGTACGTACACTCATAGTAGGGAAATAAGCGAGTCCTAACTATTTTTGGAGTGTGTTAAAGCGAGAGCCAGAACCAAACATGGCACGCCTTGATCTTTGAGTCTCCTCTCTTCCCTAGATTTTGCATGTCTTGAAGTGCACCACAGCACCTTTATATTTTTCCTCCCCAACACCCCTCCATCCTATTCCGCAAAATGCATTTTGAAAGAAGCCTTTCTATCCTAGTCTCAAAAATATTTGGTTTCCTTCTAGGTAACGCTATTCTCACTTCACTTTTAGCTTCTGCATTTCGTGACACTGAGTGCAAGAAAAAATTAGTAGCACCTGGAAACTGGAGTGAGTAAAGCTGAAAGTTGAATGTAAATAGTGCTGCCTTTCCTCCTAATTTAACTGGAGTGAGTAAACCCAAGGTTTCTAAGATACATATGTAAGAGAGAAGAGACTACTTGTCCCTCTCTCTCTCTCTCTCTCTCTCTCTCTCTCTCTGTGTGGCTAGCTAATGAGGTCGAGTAAATTAAGCTGCTTTTGGTCTCGTAGAATTTAATGCTAACCCCATTTTATGTTTCACTTTCATGATACATTAACTGCATTGTTTGGTCTATAAACTTCTGAAAAATGGATTCATGTTTCATTTTCTTTGTACATGAAGAAGATTCATGATCACTCACTAAACTCTATAATCTTTATATACTAGTAACAGAACGGAAAATGAAAATTGCCTTACACATCAAATACAAATTAAAAAGCTTGGCTTTCACATTTCTTAGTTTCTAGGTTCACCGATAACAAATATTGCACGAGTCCCACACTAGAATTGGAATCATAGACTCAATTCCATCCCCAACCCTCAGTGTTCTCTCATTGCCTTCATGACTCATCGGCTGGATCTTCTTTCCTTTTCCTGCCGCCCATGTTGCAGCATAACCTCTTAATCCAGTTGAGTGTGTTTGGAAATTTTTGTGGTAGAGTCCAGAGGCATTGTAAGGTACATGCTACGATCCTAATGTCCCCCATCGCTTAAATATAGGTTTGATCATAGGTATATTAGTTCTTAGACATCCTTTCCTTGCAAGCTGATTTTCAAGGGTGAGGATCATTTGGTATCAGAGTTTTGTTATGATGATGGTTTTCTATTTTTATTCAATTTTTTCACTTTAAGAAAAATGTTTAAATAGACAATTAGACATCATAATAGATGAGAATTGAGAAGAAAACTAAATGTCTCGATGGGGGGAATTACAGAGTAGTCGGGCTATGGGCTCTATATATCTCTTAATTAATTTGGTGCATATATGTATACTAGTTGGTGCACACATGCGTTACACGTGAATTTTTTGAGTCAAATTATTTTTTTTCAATAATGATAATAATTTTTTAAATTTAATAATTTTATCGTGCCTTTGTATAAGATGAAAGCACTTTCATCACTCAATCATTTACTTCTTTTGATATGATTATTATTTATTTATTTATTTATTTTCATTATCTTTTCCAAATCATAGTGCTTAAAATTATCTTTGAAATTTGATTATACATAGGTTCTTTGAAGGTTTTGTGAAACTTTCAATGCTGAAACAAAAGGCTTCTCTCACTCTTTGTCTCTTTCTCCAATCAAAACATATTTACGCCATAGTTGAAAGATTTAATCGTAAATTATTAGTACATTAGTTTTACAAAAATCAAAACCAAGACTTGCGCGGCTTTGCAAACCCTACAGACATGCTATCCTTTTTTCTTTTTTTTATTTATTTATGATGTACTACAATTTACACCCCTCACGTAGATTCATGCCATATAAGCTAACTCAAGTTTCTAATAAGACCTACACTACCACTTTTAAAAAAATTAGTATTTATGGGATTGGGAGGTTCTTATTTTATTTATGAGTAAAATAACATATATGTATTGGAAAAACATAGGAGAAAACAGATACTCTACGCGGGATTGAAACCAAGACTTACGCAAATCCAGAACTTCTATTGGTCTTTGATTAAAATAATAATATTCCTAATATGTACATGTTTAGGATTTTTTTTTTCTTTTAAAAATATGGTATTTATGAGATCAGGATGTTCTCATTTTATTTATGAGTAAATTAGTTTTTGATGATTTTTTAATTTGGGAAACGGTAGGAGAACACACATAGCTTACGTAGGGTCTGAAACCAAAGACTTCTGCAAACCTTAAAGTGACAGATTAATAAACTCAAGGACCATTGATTTTTTATTAAAAAATAATACTCCATCCGTCCTGTAAAGATAGGTTATGTTTGACAAAACACGGAGTTTAAGAAAATGTAATTATTATATTGACTTGTCATTGATTAAGTTCCATCTTTCTAAAAATACCCTTATCTTTTTTGTATTGGGTTTTGTGTTGAAAGTAAATATTGGAATAATGAAGGGTATAAGAAACTTTTAAAAAATATAATTTGATTTTTTAAAGTGGCCAAATATTTTGGGACAAAAAAAGTTAAAAATTTGGCATACCTTATTGGGACGGAGGGAGTACTCGTTTTTATGTATTGCCTTGGCAAGTTGGCATTATGACTTTACTCTATGATGTTAAATTTTTCTGATAGTTGCTAACCTAGTTGAATCTGGATGACTGTAATGAAAAGATGCCTTTTTGGTAATCGCCTTTAAATATAATGCCAAATAAAGTTTGTTCGTCAACTTATTAAATATTAACTGTCAACATGGTACAAATTGACTGCCGATATCTTCTGTTTAGTACTACATTTGGAAGTGATAACTAAAACGTCATTTAGCTGGTTCTCTTTTCTGCCCCACCCCTTATGTCTCATCATCTGTTTTTTCCCAGCAACTTTTTCTCACATCAGAAGTTCAGAACCATTTTTTATATCTCTCTCTCTCTCTCTTCCCCATGTTATCACGGATCCAAATCAGATAAGGTGATCCTAGCTCTGTTATCACTTACCTTTCTCTTTTTCTTTCTCTCTACGTCATCTCCATTTGTTACAATAATCCATTTGGGTAAACTCATTGTCTCCGTCTCTATCGTACACACCCTTATCAGGCGGTGTGTTTCTTTCTCTAGCTAGTTTCTCACTCATTCTCTGTCTCTTTTTCCTTTTTTTCTTCTACCTCATTCTCTATGTATTTATTTTGATTGGAAATTTGCAGTCCGTTCTCTTTAACGTTCTCTCATCTCTATTTCTTTATCAGTCTCTCACTCATTTTTATTATCTCTCTTTCTCTCTTACCATCATCTAGCCGTGAATCACATGTTTGGGTCTATACTTTCGATGATTATCGATTGGTTTCCTTAATGGTCTGCCTATATGGTTTGGATCCTTGTTGGTTGGTTTCCTTAATGGTTTTTGGGTTGATAATTGCAAGATCTATGAGTCTTGATCGCCACCAATCAATGTTGCGCTAATAGATGTTATCAATCTATGGGTTTTTATCTAAGGTATGTCCCTGTACATTTTCCATTATTTAAAATAAAATAAAAAAAACTATGATTTAATTTCGATATATATATTTTTTTCATCGATGCGTGGTGGATCATAGCTTGTGATTTTATTTTTTTGGGCCTGTACGTTTTTTTTTTTTTTTTTTTTTTTTATAATGATTTTGAACTTTTTTTTTAATTTAAAATATTGCAAAGTTTCATGAATCTCACGATTTGATAAGGACTTTTTTTGGTGGTTCATTAGACCTTCCTTTTTATTTTCATTTTTTCTTGTGCATTCATTAATGGTTTTTTTTTTTTATTTATAATTTTTGGGGTTTTGTTTTTTTTTTGTTCAAACCTACTTCTTTTTTAATTTTCCTTTAATTGAATCGTCTTTGATTCTGTTTTTTTTCTTGGTAATTTGACTTGATTATTTTAAAAAATCAAAGATTATATATGAATTCTCAACAAAATATGAAAATTATGCAACAGCAGCAATTTAAAAGTTCAATAATGCAATTCAAGTTTTTTCTGATATGCGAATCCTTAGAAAATAATTAAAGATTATATGTGCTATTCAAAGCTTTACTTATGCAATTCAAGTTTTTTTTTTTTTTTTTTTTTTGGCCTCTTAATCTGGGTTTTCATTTGTTTTTGGTCAAGCATGCGTCTTTTTATATTCATTTAACTGATTCGTCTTTAATTCTCTTCTTTTTCTTGCTAATTTTGCAGTTCAAATAGAGATTTAAAAGTCCAATCATGCAATGCAGGTAGACTTAAATATTTATGCAGGTAGAGATTTAAATGTTTAAACATAATTTGTATATATGAGTCAAGTTTATTGAAAATTACATACCAGATAAAGCATCAGAAGAAAGGAGACGCAATGAAAGCACATAGAAGATGCAGAAGAAGGGAAGCAGTAGTTGTTCTTTCCTGTGTTAGGGTTTTATGATTTTTATAATATGTTTCTATTTGTATTTATATGTTAACATTGTTAGGGTTTTACGAATTATAGTTTCCGTTTCCTTAGAATTTCTATTTGGGTTTGGTTTTATTTAATTATTTTACGAATTATAGTTTCCTTAGAATTCTTATTAAGATATGTGTTTTATATATATTACTATATTTCCTACATATGCAGAAGGGTAGTTGTGTATTTAAAAATTAAAATAAGGGTATATTAGTCAATCAAAAGTTTTTCACATTCATCTTTTTATAGGTAGTATAGATATAGATATGGGCTCCTTTAATGTAAGGAAATTAATGCAAGCAAAAAGTTAATAGCCTTGTTAGAGTATATATCTTAGTTATATGACTAGCTATATCCCATTGGAAAATGCGTTATTGATGAGGCAGGAAAAGATTTTAAAGAAGAGGGGAGGATTAGTAGTACAAGTGCACTATTCCACTTGACACCAGAGAACTTTAATTAGCGGTGCTATATATAAATATAATGGACACTTGAAGAATAATCCACCTTGGCTTGATTAATTATGAGCCGATGGACTAGATTATGGAGCCTTGAAATGAAATGCACATAAATCTCCTGTTGCCTTTTATTTATTTAATCAATTAAATCAACGATATAACAAGCAATTTAACTAATTAACCCTTAACTGCCTCCTAGCCTCCTCCCTTTTTATAAAATAAAATAGGTTGTTGTGGAATGTGGACTAGAAAAGAAAGTATGGTGCATAATATATAAATTGAAGTAGCAACAATTATTATGCAACCCTAGATTTACAGTCATCTGTTACGTTGTCTCTACTCTACTCTTGTTAATTGGCTTCTTTATGGTACACTTCATGTTTTAGATTCCTCTCCTCTCCATCTCAAGAAAATTCTAGTTCAACCATATACTTCTAGGTTCCCAACAACCAATGTCTCTACCTAAAAAAATGAAACGGAGTGTAATTTAATGAAGCGCTAGTTCACCCTTTTCGTTTTTTTGTGTGGGGTGATGAAGAAGAAAGAAATGGAGTACTATAATTGTCACTGGGTAGCTGAGATGCTCCCGTCCCAAGTCCCCACCCCACCCCACCCCCGGTGGCGACCATATCCGGACCTTGGTAAATGCCTTGGTTTCCGGTACATACGACCTAGCTAGTGCATGTTGTGGTCCATCGATCCAGGATGAAATAAATGGCCCTAGTCTAGACCTGCCCACTAAATTTGCGTCCCACATATTTCATCAATCATCAAGTACTCCCACGTGGCCTCATTGCGCATAAATTGTATGTGCTGCGTTTCAAATACTAGATCCAGTAAGATAAGGAAAAATGAAAAATGTGTAAACCTGGGAGACTTCAAAAAAAAAAACCATGAAATACTTAAAATCAAAGTTGGTTAGGTGCTGCTAGCTTCTTCTGCATGAAGAGATCACAACCTGTTCTGAGGAAGGGATCTGTATAAATATATTTGATGAATCTTCATTGATGGGCCATGTTTTCTATATATATTTTAAAATGATAATTGTGGTCACCCCCACCTCTATCCCTCTCGGCCGACTCTCCCCAGGAACAATGTGAATGAGCCTAGTGCGTGCCAAACATTGGCCTAATCGAACATATAATGTTGGCCTAAGGCTATTACCTTTCTTCCCGCCGTTGATGCTCTAGAATAAGTTTGATGAAATTGCCCATTTATGAGCCGATTTTACATACAAAATGATGTTATGATTATCGAAGATTAGGGATGAATAAATTGGGGTCGTCCATCATTGACATTCGAAACTATCGATCATGCATTCACATGGTGTTGTTCATATATAATTAATTAAAAAAATGTAAGATATATATGCATGGTTCATCCAGCGCAGGTATTATTAATTCATGGTACATGCATGGGTCATCCAGCGCAGGTATTATTAATTCATGGTACATGCATGATCAAAATGTATGGAGTTTATATTTAAGTAGGGAGTAATGTTATTAAGATAATGAGATATATTATTACATATATTCGATCTACTCCATAATTACGTAGTCGGGGTTGTTTCCGAAAGTTGAAAAGGAATTTTCCTCGGCCCAGTGATTGGTCTATGCTGGCGTACTTTACACACACATTAAAATAAAAATTATATGTACATCCCATTGAAGAAGCTGCAGGCAGATGAAGTATTGAACAGATCTTGGTTGGTGAGGTCTCTAAATAAATAAAGTCATTAATGGTGGCTGAATTAATTCCTTCTCGAGAAATGAGTGAAGATATGCGTCACTCTGCCGCTATTTAATTGTCTCTCTCGTATTCATGCTCTGATGCTCTAGCAGGGAAGATACTTTTGTCCAGAAGCCAGAATCCAACCATGATTAATATCTGTACAAGATTTCAAACAAGTAATATTATTTTTCATCAATGCTGCTTTCACATGGGGCTTTTTGATAATTAAGTCTCAATAAAGAAAAGGGTTTCAGTTGGTTCCCGGCTTTTTTCCTACGTGTTGAAATGGTATTTACTTTGGAACAGAGACATAAATTCTTTCTTCAGCACAAGACCATTTTGTGATATATATATATATATATATATACTATGAATCTCTCTCTCTGTCTCTCTCTAGAGAGGTGGCATTGGCTTCTCTGTTCTTTAGTTGTATCCTACTATATATGATTGTTAGTAATATTTTCTAAATTCTTCTCTCTTCATTTACTGCAAAGTTTTGACCGAATGAAATTGGGGTTGCTGCATGCAATTGGAGTAGAATTTGACCTTGGCCATTGGAAAATACAGGACATAAGCGCTTTTTCTTTGGTCCAGGATAACACTTGCTCTGGGATCCATGTTATATAGCTGCATGTGGCCGGTGAAACTTTCAAGGGCTATGCCATCAGCCAGATTCATGGTACTCTCTCTCTCTCTCTGTTTGTGTTGCCTCATCCTCCAAATTGTTCATTTCTGCATTTCTGGAATCCTGCGGCAAACTTAGCGCGATATTTCAATTGTACAATCTTTTTTTTCCTATCCTGCATATATAATTGAATTTATTTTACTCTTTTTTTTCTTTTTTTTGGGATTATTGGAAAAAATAAAAAATAAAAAACCATTCCAGAATTATCATCATAGTTTTGAGCCCATTCCAGTATCATCAACAACCTTTTAATCTTCTTTGTTTCCATTTGAATGCTAGTTCTTTCAAATCTGTGCTAGTATAAACTAATCTCTCTGGTTAAAAAATTTCTTTTTGTAGCGTTCTGTTTGTTTGACGAGCTTAGAATTGCCATTCCAACAAATGGTTGTAAAATATCAAGTTTTCCACTCTTTTCCTCTGCCTTCTCTGCGACCAGATTGAAGGGAGCATCGATCCTCTCTATCCTACTTTTCTAGCCTGACTTAATCTCAATAATATATATAATGGTAGAACTCTAATTCTTATTTCTAATGCAAGGTGGAACTAGAATTTTTCGTTTGGGTCGCTACCTCCGCACTAATATACATATACAAGCATAATATACATACAGCGTATGTTTGTGTATTATGTGTAAGAGGAGAAATAAATTTGAAAATACCACTTCCTCAAATTTCGGGGTTCCACTTTATCAAAATTGTTTTTTGTTTGGGTCGTCACCCCCACACTAATATACATATATAAGCACAATATACAAACAACGTATGTTTGTGTATTGTATGTGTAGGAGGAGAAATAAATTTAGAAATACCACTTCATCAAATTTCGGGGTGCCCCTTCATCAAAATTGAATACATTGCAAAAGTTTAAAAAATAAAAAATAAAAAATTGGAGGTGCCATGGCCCCCCAAGGGCTAGTATGGTTCCGCCCCTGTTCCAATGAGTAATCTTTTAAATTTAATGATATCCTCCAGCTCTTCTTTCAGTCTTGCTTACGAAATGCTTCGATTTAACAAGATAATAAATGCACTGGGCATTCCATATTTGTCCAATAATCTTCTTTCTTAAGACAAAATTTAGAATCATAAATTAAATTAAATTAAAACAGAGAAACTGATAGTATTTTTTTCCGATTTAATGTTCTATTATTGAAACAACTTCAGTTCATGGTTCTGCCTTACTGATACCATCTCAGGAACGGAATAGTTAATCCATCTCACCTAGGATTTTCTTTGAATGGTTCTTGTGTAGGTTGATGTAAGGACATGGGATATAGCATAAGTGAGGAGCTTAAGAATCTATTTTTTATTATATGGTAAATTGCATGAAGACGAAGACCCCCATGGAGTCGAGAAAATCTGTCCGGAACCTTGTCGAATCACTTCATTCTCTCTTGGGATTTAAGGCACATTTTACTTCCAGCTGGGTTAATTCAGTTTGCGATATAATAAAAAACTTACCATCTGAAGTACCTCCCGACGACTGTACATCGACACCAGGGAACTTTGAGAAAACAGGTTCTCATCATATAGAAGCTGGCGATTTAGGCACTGTCATTTCAAAGATTGAAGGTTAGTACTTTGGGTTCGTGTGTATTGTGTGCGTTTAAATCTCACTGCAGCTTCTCAAATTACTCTGTAAACTTGAACCCCGCCCCACTTTCTCTTTTTTTGTTATTGTTTTGGAACAGATGAAATTGCGGCTTCAAGTTACCATATAAATCAATTGAACATACAGAGAAGACAGGTCCTAAATGATTTTCTGGACCTGAAAGGTCAGTCATGTTATATAATCTTTCATTGAAAACAATATCTATCCATTAAAAGTGAAAATATATAATTATGCAAAAGATTGTTTCAGGCAGGCTTGGCTTTCAAACCATGATCTTGGTCAAGTTACCTTGGAACTCAACCATGCTAGCTTGAGTTACAAAAAAGACTATAATCCAAACTAGATCAATTTTTCTGTCACGATGCCTCTTTATATCTTGTAGGTTGGAATCACAACGAGAAACATCTTATATGAAAATGTTATTAAATCAGTAATATGCTCATCATTTTTTCCATTGCAGGGAACATTCGTGTTTTCTGTCGTGTAAGGCCCATCACATTGGGGCAGAATTTTGACCATTTAAGACCTGTTATAGCTTTGGATTCAAGTAATTTGCTTCTAAAACTTGCTGATAATAAGAGTAGAAGTTACAGTTTTGACAGGGTTTTCCACCCAGGTTCATCACAAGGTGCTTGAAGTTTATACGTCCTTATCCTTCATCTTTCTTATATAGTATACGAGTAAGTAACCAATCTAACCTTGAGGGGTGAACCGAGTGGTCTTGGAACTTCTTGCCGAGCAAGAGGTTTTGGGTTCAACTCTCACCACTCTCCTCAAGGCTATCTCCATGGGCTTTGTATTGTAATTGCCACAGTGCATTTGGGATGGGGGGAGGGGACTGAGGGATTAGTTGAGTGCGTAAGCATCATCTCATTCTTACGAAAATAATCATTTGCATTGTGACTCTGGGTTTGACGATTGAAAATTTTCAGATGAAGTATTTTCAGAGGTTGAACCAGTAATCAAATCTGTGCTAGATGGCTACAATGCATGTATCTTTGCATATGGGCAGACAAGCACAGGGAAAACTTTTACAATGGTGAGGATCATACAATGGGCTTAGAACATACTTAGTGATAATCACAATTCACAAGCTAACTGATAAGCAAAAAGGCCACATTTTAGGCTTTTTTTTATTTTTGCTGATCCTTTTTCAATTAAGAAGACACTCAACTGACTTTTTTTTTATATTTTTTTTGTGGATAAGTAACTCAACTGACTCATGATGGTGATAAGAAGACAAAGACCAACTTGTTTTCCTATTTACTAGTTTTTTTTTTTTGAAAAATAAATTAAATTCAGTAACTATACTACACAACTCATTAGAATCAATGAGTTGATTTGCTTAGAATCCAATTGTTATATCTCTACATTAACAATTTAAAAAAGCCAAATCTATATTACCTTTTAATTATACTTGTTCTTGGCCTAATATTACAGGAAGGTACTCCAGATTGTCCGGGGGTAGTGCCCCGTGCAATTGAGGCACTTTTTAAGCAAGCTGTGGATAGTAACCATGAATTTCTCCTCAGTTTCAGTATGCTTGAGATTTACTTAGGAAAACTCAGAGATTTGCTCATCCCTCAATCAACAAAAGCAACAGATCCTATGCCACCATGGTAAATATGCAGTTTATTGTAATTTACACTAATTGGTTGCAAATGTCTAGTCTAAGATGACTTATCTACTGACATGTTTATTTCTTATCCACCTTCTTTAACTTGTTCAAAGAACAAGCATGGTGGACCTGGGATAGATTGCACTACATCAATTTTGATCATGAATCACCCCTAGAGAAGAAAATACCAATTTCAAATGGGTGTATGCAGACTGTGGACATTGGACACCTTACAAAGTAACAAATTCGTTAAACCTGCTTTATGGACCAAAAACCAAGAAAATGTACTAGCTAAAATTTGAGAAATCAAAAAGATATTTTCCAACTATTATTCAGGTTTTTCAAGACCCAATTCTTTAATTTCAGTAGCAAGTAGTGACTCTAAATCCAAAAATATAACAGAATATAAGGCTTGTGGGTAGACAAGGACAGCACAAACATTCTATTGCAGCTTCTCTAATCAGTGGATTTATCTGGTGCTATACTATTATAGGAAGTACACTCTTCTCAATAAGCATTATGTGTCCTTATGAAGTCATATTGTTTTCGTTGACATATATGTTTTCATTCACAGAATTCTTATAGGTGGGTTGTCATCTAATCCAAAATAAATCGAAAGGTAATGGGTAACCTAGCATTAACTATATGTTTCCGGTTCTTCACTAGAGAACAAAGAATTAGTTTTCAAGTATTCACAGCTATGATATCAATTTCACTAAGATGTTTCTATGTTTCTACAGACTTCAAGATGAGATATATCAGTTTAAACCTAGATTTAATATTGAAATATTGGCTTCAGCTAATTTGGACCCTCATTGCTGAAATGAACACTGACAACATTACTTGATGTTGAATGACACTTTTTGTTTTATATTTGTTCTCTTTGATACTATAAGGGAATGCTTATGATGTAATCCGATAATGTCTATGTACAGCCTTTCAATCC
Organism: Liquidambar formosana; assembly: GCA_039720395.1. NCBI lineage: Eukaryota > Viridiplantae > Streptophyta > Magnoliopsida > Saxifragales > Altingiaceae > Liquidambar > Liquidambar formosana. The sequence goes on from CM077831.1 coordinate 35,491,514, forward strand.
AAACAGATCCGAAGGGAGGAATTGAGATTGACAACCTTGCAGCGATCCAAGTGAGAGACTTCAACCAAGCTTTAGCACTCTATAGATTAGGATGTCGGTTCAGATCAACTGCTTCAACGAACTCTAACACAACTTCGAGCAGATCTCACTGGTACCTACTTTCACTGGCAAGAATTGCAAGGAGTATTCTTGGACTAAGTAAACTAAAACATCGATTCCTAGTCTGCTCTAAATTTTGACAGATTTTGTTATAAATTTGACTTTTTTTTTAATCACTGGTCCTAACAGCATGATTCGCTTAACAATCACTTGTTTTGATGCCCCTGAGAGGCGAAGAGAAACAAACAAATTATGGACGGTTGACCTGGGGGGAAGTGAGCGTGTGCTAAAGACAAAGGCATGGGGTAGAAGACTCGAAGAAGGGAAAGCCATCAATCTGTCACTTTCTGCCCTTGGGGATGTCATCAACGCCCTCCAAAGAAAAAATAGGCACATACCTTACAGGTAATTAAGAAAGAAACAATGCTCACATTTGATAATTGTATTAGAATCATCAAAATTTTACTCAGTTTACTGGAGATTTAAGCACCAAATCAAAGAAGTGACCTTTTCCAAAATTATAATGCCTTATATGTTGATCTACTCTTGGTAATAGAAAGAAAAGGTGAATAATAAGTTTCAAGTAGAATTCAAGCTTCCAAACATATAAAGAACAGAAGTGTTTGTTGAGTCATAATATTAACCTGTCAATATGGTTGGCTGATTAATAAAGCTCCTCCAGTATTATAGATTAAACCCTGAATTAATAGTTTTCACTTTTGACAGGAATAGCAAGCTGACACAAGTTCTTAGAGATTCCCTTGGTAATTATATTATCCTTTGCTGAACCTCATGCATTTTTATCATATGTGAATCAATTACCAAGGAATGGGGTCATTTTTAAAATATAAAAGAGGTGCAGTTGAGAGAAAAAATGATAAGAAGAAGCTGCCCTCCCAACGTATCATATAAATGTATAAATAAATAAATAATAATAAAAATATATATATATATAGTCCTGGTCAGGTGAACATGTGCTAGTATAACTTATATCAACATCATGCATTGGGCGTTGTACCTCGTGGATTGGTCTAGTGTACCCCATAACCCACTATTACACAGGGTATAACCCCCAATGCGGGTGCTAAGATAAGTTATATCATCACGTGCTCACCAGACCGCCATTCTATGTATACATATTATATATATGTGTGTGCATGTGGTACAACCCCTAATGCATGGAGCTAATAGAACTTAAATCAGCATGTTCTTACATGATCGGGATTGTATATACATACATACATATATATGTATACTCCTATATAAATACAGATTCAGTTCTTTGTGTGTGTGTATATATATATATGCGGGGCGGTCTGTTCTTACCTTTCAAGGGTTGCCATTTAGAAGATCTCCTTGAACAGATCAATTCTTCTCTATGGCTATAAATAATTAAGGAAAATGTTCCAAGCAAATGTCTGCTCCTCACATGGCAAGAATTATCTGATCAAGACATCAATTCTTGTTGGTGCATGAGGCATGTATACGTGTTTTCCCTTCTCTTCATTTTCACCCAAAAATTCATCTTACATTCTATATGTTCTTATCTTCAGGAGAGGATTCAAAAACATTGATGCTGGTCCATGTCAGTCCCAAAGAAGAAGATCTATGTGAGACAATATGTTCTTTGAATTTTGCAACACGGGTGCGAACCATTCACCTAGGGAATGGGGAATCTGCAGTAAGTTAATGCAACATTGTGTTTCTTACATTACCCTTCAAATAAATATATAACTTATGTAGAAAAATTATTAAGTCTGAAATAGGATAGTCTCCTTCGAATGTTTATTATACTTTTGCATAATCATAAGATGTGATGAATTAAACAAAATAAATTACTATGTCATTTATACGTAGTATCTCTATCAAGAAAAAAGGAACACAATATTTATAATGCATGTGTATTAAATTCTACAAGTTTAGAGGAAGAGAGTTCTAAAAACAGAACATATAATGATAAAAAGCAAACAAATCCAAATGTGTCCTAAAGTGCTGAAATCTGATATCAGTAAGCATGCTGTAGCTAAAAAAAAAAAAAAAAAGAAAAGAAAAAAAGAGGAAGAAGAAGAAGAAGAAAGCTTAATATTGCAGTCACTATGCTATTATTATACATACCTAATACAGTTTTGAAGCTGCTGCATTAAAATTAGACATTTTTGGAGATACATCTAAAAAACTAGTATTTTATTAAACTATGGATATTCATCTGGAAAGTAAGAAGAAGAAGAAGAAGAAAGCTTAATATTGCAGTCACTATGCTATTATTATACATACCTAATACAGTTTTGAAGTTGCTGCATTAAAATTAGACATTTTTTGACATACATCTAAAAAGCTAGTATTTTATTAAACTATGGATATTCATCTGGAAAGTTCACTGTACAATGTCGATACTTTTACTGATGACGTCTTTAAAACAACAACTAAGTATTTGGGTGCATTACCTGATTAGTTTTCAAGAATTTCCATCTCAGAGACCTCATCTAATCACCTGACTGCTTCATCTCCTTGTAAATTTAAGTTCTGTACTTTGATACCGATCACTGAGGTTAACTGTTGGCAATCAGGAAGTAAGGGACCAGAAGGAAGTTGCAATGACCAATCTGCAGCAGAAGATGAAACAGATCGAAAATGAGCACCAAGATATAAGAAGAAACATTAAGAAGCTAAATGAGAAATTAGAAACTGTTACAAGGACAAGAGCATCTTCTGATGGGCTAGAGGCTTTTCATCTACCTATTGAAGTGCCACAACCTAAGATAGAAGCTACAACAAACAGGATTGGAGATTTCACAGCAGCTCCCTTATCACAGTTACCAAGATTTATGAGGCCAACTGTCTGCAGTAGAAGAAAATCAGGAATAGATCATCAAAATTTAAAAGAGAGAGACCCAGTCCCTGCAAGAAGAAGAAGAATGCCATTATCTCATCGTGCTGAGTCTGTGACTTTTCCTTTAAAGAATACTTCAGATTACAATTCAGAGTGCAGTATTTCCAGAACTAGCTGTTTGGTGGGTTTGAACATGAAATGTAGTGCAGATAATGAGACAGACTACAGCGAAGACACATCTGAGTGTGAAACCAAAATGGTTGTTTTCCCAGAACAGGAAAAACCACCAAGGAGTTTGTTTCGTCAAAAGGCTCATCTCAGTCATGGTGAGGGATATGGAAACAGACAGACATATAAATTCAGTTCCACGAAATTCTTAAAGGTTGACAATTGGCTTCATCTGCATAAGAATGAGCCCACTTCTATCAGTTATGCTACTAAGAGTAAACGGGTACTTGCTATACCTACCCCAGAGAAAAAAATAACTTGTAATGGACAGAATATAGCAGAAAAGTTACATGAAAAGACAGTACAAAATCATGAGTGTAGAAATAAAAAGATCAGCCACGAAAAAATTGAGAAACTGGCTGATGCAGGGGTAACTGGAAGGTCAATTGATAAAACACTGACATTGTTGAAGGATTTTGTCAATAAAAACTGCAGATCCAGCTCCATTTCTCCATATCATACAACTGATGCCGAGATAATGATAAAAAGACAAGGTTCAGTATATAGCTTGTCCACGGAGGACAACCAATGTGGCAATTTTTCTCCAGTTGAATTGAGGTGTGACAGATATGATCAGGATAACGATGATAATGGGGTGAATGGAATGTCTAATATGAAGGTAGTACCAGGTAAAATGCATTGTCCAGATGGTTTTACATTAAACAGCAATAGTTGCTGCCACTTTTCTCCACCTGATATAGATAATAGTATCATTGACCTAATAGAAGATACTGGTGTATCCATCTCACTATCAGAACTAGAATCGCACTGTCAACAAGTGCCTACTGATATGGGTATGAGCAATAGTAACGAGAAAGACTTGCATGTCTCTTCTCAACACTCAAAGAAAGGGACGAGCCTGCACCAATACAAATTGAGATCTCAAAGAGCTTTATTTATGGAAAATGCAAATAAAAAAGATCTTAGCATGCCCTTTGTTAAATTACAAGGAAGTTCACAGAACACAGGTGAGATATCATTAGGTCTAAACCTAATGTGGTTTTTGTTCTCTGACCAAGTTCATTGTTTCTCAAGTGACACTCACTTTAAGCTGACTTCTGTTATAATACAACACTCCAACAAACAACTAACTTCTTGTGGTGTTCCCTCTATTTATTTTCACAAAAGAAAAGCAAAAAATAAAAACAAAAAACAAAAAATAAACAAACAAGCAAACAAACAAACAAAAGATTTATCAGCTTACAATTTGTTCTAATTGTATCATTTTCAGGGATATGTGATATTCTTAAACAGAAAATCCAGATTTTATATGCGAGTACTCTTCTAGGATTGGGAATTCAAAGCTGCGGATACAACAATGACTTCTTCTACGGTTTAATGCTTTGAAGCAGCTCCAGTGGGTGAAGAATTTAGGTGATTGAGCTTGCCATAGGACCCTTAATATTTATATTACTTGCTTGTCTAATGACGGTGGGGTTAAGTCAGGTGAGACTGTGAGATTGAAACCTTACATTACCTCAATGTTGTGATCCTTCTGTCCCAGCACGCAGACAAGTGCAATATGTGGGTATATTATCACATTTATCAGGTGCTATCTTAAATGCTATTGTGAATCTCTGTGCCAACTTGTGTAGCTGAGACTCTCATTTGAGGGAAGCAGAGAATGCCACAGGTTTGGGTGAACGTCAAATAGACTGAATTGCTATTGCGGATGTGTACCTATGTATTTATTTCTGTATGCACTATCCAATTGCTAGGTTAGAATATTGTATCCCAATTTTGGAGATATTATTGCTATCTTGCATACAAAATCCTTTTTCAGGTGACTGGAAAAATTTGGTCAGACTGTTGTCAAATCAGTATAGTTTAGAACAGTACTGTATATATTCATGACTCAATGAGAGTAATCAGATTTTCCCAATAACTGAGAGTAATCTGATTTGCCCAATAATTTAATAATTACAACCAAATTGCATAAAGCCACTAATGGTCATGGAACAATGTCTGATCGTATGATATTCTTCACTTGACAGAGTTTCATTCTTGCTCCTCTGAATAATGAAAAGATAACGTCAGGCGCTTCACAGTAGTCAATATTACAAATAAGGATGAATGTTAGTGTGAAGGACACTGAAAGGTGTAGACATTTTTTTGGGATAAGAAATGGAAGGTGTAAACCATGAAATGGAAGTGAGGGGAAAACAACAATATGTGTGTATGAAAGACTATCAACAACTTAGAAAAGGCAGAGATTTTGTAAAGAACTTACCTTCTTGTTAATGGAGTGGCAGAAAACTTTTTATGTTAACAAAGCGCCATAAACAACCAAGACATCAAGTGAAGTCCAGTGGTGGATCTTAAAAATGTGAAGTGGACCTCACATTGCTTAGTCAAACAAACCTTGAATTCATTAACCTTGTCTATTGGTAGATATCATTTTGAAAAAAAAAAAAAAAAAATGTCTTCCCAATATAAATCACATTTACTTGGCCTTCAGCATTTGAGGGAGCAGTGGGAATGAAAACTCAGATGGTCACAGTGCATTGCTCGTTCAATGGTACTGACAGCTGGTTTGAAACAAAATCATGTAATAACAAAAGTAGAACTATATCTTGGTTCCTCATCAAATTCAAGCATCCCCCCACGTTCCTTTTGCACATACCCAGACATTTACAACTGTCCGTTTATCTTGCATAGGACTTCATATATCCTCTTAAAATGAGAGTGTGATGTGTCTCCCGCGATAAATTCATGAACTCTGTTATTCACTTCAATGAAACTCCTGCCTGGCATCTTCTCAACACCTGTGTCCCTCATCACCTTCCTCACCATCCCGGCTTCATTCCACATGCCAACAGCAGCATATATGTTTGACAAAAGGATATAATTTCCACTATTCTGAGGCTTCAAATGTGTCAGATGCTGCAGAGCACGTTGCCCAAGCTCACCATCACCATGGATTCTAGAAGCAGCAAGAAAGGATCCCCAAATAGCTGCGTTTGTTTCACATGGCATCTCCCTAACTAGTTACTGTGCCTCTCGGAGGTAACCAGCATGACCAAGCAAATCGATCATGCAGCCATAGTGCTCAATCTTTGGCTCAATCCCGTACCTTGTACCCATGCCGTTGAAATACCATCAAGCCATCTCAACCAATCCAACATGGCTGCAGGCAGAAAGGATGGCAATAAAAGTGACTTCATTTGGCTTGATTTTAGCCCCATCCATGCGAGAGAACATTTCTAGGGCTTCTCTTCCAAGCCCATGTAAACCCTAAACCATTTCTGGAACTATATCTTGGTTCCTCATCCAATTCAAGCAGCCCCCCACGTTCCTTTTGCACATACCCAGACATTTACAACTGTCCGTTTATCTTGCATAGAACTTCATATATCCTCTCAAAATGAGAATGTGATGTGTCACCCGCGATAAATTCATGAACTCTGTTATTCACTTCAATGAAACTCCCGCCTGGCATCTTCTTAACACCTGTGTCCCTCATCACCTTCCTCACCATCCTGGCTTCATTCCACATGCCAACAGCAGCATATATATTTGACAAAAGCATATAATTTCCACTATTCTGAGGCTCCAAATGTTTCAGATGCTGCAGAGCATGTTGCCCAAGCTCAGCATCACCATGGATTCTAGAAGCAGCAAGAAGGGATCCCCAAATAGCTGCATTTGCTTCACATGGCATCTCCCTAACTAGTTGCTGTGCCTCTCGGAGGTAACCAGCACGACCAAGCAAATCGATCATGCAGCCATAGTGCTCAATCTTTGGCTCAATCCCGTACCTTGTACCCATGCCATTGAAATACCATCGAGCCATCTCAACCAATCCAACATGGCTGCAGGCAGAAAGGATGGCAATAAAAGTGACTTCATTTGGCTTGATTTTAGCCCCATCCATGCGAGAGAACATTTCTAGGGCTTCTCTTCCAAGGCCATGTAAAGCCAGTCCAGCAATCATTGTCGTCCACGTTACAACACTTTTATGCTTCATGTTTTCAAAAACATCTAACGCTTTTTTGATGTTGCCTGATTTTGCATACATGTCTATAAGAGCATTTCTCAGAGGAACGACTTTAGAAAATCCATGTTTTTCAATATAGTTACGAATCCACTCCCCCAACTCGAGAGCACCCAAATGGGCACAAGCTGAGAGTGCGGCCAGCATTGTAATTTCATCAGGCTCCACACCCTCAAGCTGCATTCTTTGGAAGATTGTGATTGCCTCGTTGGGTTGGTTCATCTGAGCATAACCTGCAAGCATGGCAGTCCAAGAAATCACATTCCTCTCAGGCATACGCTCAAACAAATCCCGGGCATTGGCCACATCACCAACCTTGGCATAGCCTGCCACCATTGCATTCCACAAGACCACATCGCTGGAGTGCACTCCGTCAAACAACTTGCGGGCATCGCAAACACATCCACAAGATGAATACATTTGAATCAGGCCAGTTATCACGTGAACATCCAAGTCTAACCCAGTGCCTATGGATTGACAATGAACCTCTCTCCCTACTTCAATTGTGGATAGGCGAACAACGGCCTTTAAGACAAAGGGGATAGAGTAGGTGTCGGGTCGCAAGCCGGCGACTTGAATTTTATTAAAAAGAGCGATAGCCCCTTTCGGGGAATCTGTCTGACAGAGGGCCTTGATCATAGTGTTATAAAGATATGTGTCTGGTTGGGTTTTGTGGGTGAAGACTGAATAGCCATAATCGGAGCAGCCAAGAGCAGAGCAGGCGTCGATGAATCTGCTCAGGAGGATGTTATCCTGATGGAGCCCTCTAGCAACCATGAAGCCATGAGTTTGGCATATGTGTTTGAGGTTGCAGCACAGATTTAGCAGGGAAATGAGGTCTGGAGAGGTAGATATGCAGCGTTTGTATTTGAATGAATAGGCAATTGATCTTGGAAAGACGGGCCGGAGTATCAGAGCTGGTTGGAACAAAAACATCTTGGAGCTCTCCTAGTCATAATTTGGCGGCTCCAAAAATGAATTGTGCCTTCTAAATTTGCAGCCGTTGGCCGTTCCTGGGTTTTGAATAGCATCAAAATTGAACTATGAATTATTTATGCCAATGACCACCACTTGGAGTCCAATACCAGCTCTCTCTCCCCTACCATGTGCAGGGAAGGTCTCCGGTTTTAGTATGGAGTAGTTTATAACCCGTGCGTTGCACGGGGAAGTTTGTAAAAATAAATATTATGAAAAATAAAATTATATGTATATATAGCGCTGATCAAGTCAGTATGTGTTGATATAAGTTTATCAGTATCATGCATTGGGGGTTGTATTTCCTACATTGGCGCAATGTATTCCTTAACCCATTAATGCATGAGGTACAACTCCCAATGCGGGTGTTGATATAATTTATATCAGTACATGCTTACCCGATCATCATCTTATATATAGATATATAATACACACTCGTAATGGTAGTTTAGATGGCAAAGAATCACGGCTCATGAATCAAGTTTCGAGTTCGTGTCTTCGTTCCCTCATTATCGGATGCATAGACTTGCGAATGGTTCATACATCATGTGGGATTAGTTTGGGATTAACGGTTTGAGATATCCCTTATTTGGTAAAAATATATTTGTACAATTTTTAAAGCACTTTTATAGTTTTGTAAGTAATTTGTACCATTTTCTATGCATTTTCACTGTTTCCATATAATGATTCTCTTCTTAATTATAACTTAAGGGCACATGTTAAGGATATTATCAATCAACTTGCTACAAATTTATATACATGTTTTAAAATGACTACCAATTTCCTTTGTTTGCTATTAAGTTGGGAAGTGAGAGAGGGAGAAAGAAAAGTTTAGAGAGAGAGAGAGATTGGGTGGAGCAAAGAGGAAATGAAAAAAAGATAAGAGACTATATAGATCTTTTCAATTTTAGGTAATAAACCATCTGAAGAATTTGATTAAAATATTTTTTTTTTCGTTGAAGACAGATCGGGAGAATTTGAAGATCTTGAGGTGTCGTTTTTTTTTTTAAATCATTTTTTCCTCTATCTATCTCTCTTTCTTATTATGACTATTTATAATTTTATATGTTCAATTTTTTGGAAAGAAGATGAATAGGTATAAAGAAAACGAATAAATATGATAGTTTACAAAGTTTGGGATGAATATTGTATAGTATAGGTTTTTCAATTCTCTCACATAAAAACAAAGAGATATATGATGAATACCAAGCGACAATTTACTTGCATGAAAAAGAGTAGTGAATACCAAAAAAAAGTTTTTCCTCAAAAAACTTTTGTTTGGTGTTAAAATGGAAAGTGGTTATTGAAAAGCAATTTCCTCAAAAGTCACTAAAAGTAACTTTTTGAAAAAATTACGTTTTAATGATCAACTTTTAATGTAATACGAAAAAAATAAATTAGTAGTCATTTCACGCATGTATATAGTTAAGTTGTTGCAAGTTGACAGGTTACATCCTTTATTGGTATTAAGTTATAAAAGGATCACCAAAATGTAATTTTTCAAAAAAATTCACTGTTGAGCATGTGATTTAAAAAAAAAACAAAAACAAAAGAGCTAACGCGTGGCAGCTACAGGAGGACCATTCCTTCGTTTTAGATATATATAATAGATGAGGTCAAAAACATAAAATGTCAGGGAATGGGGGACCTCTCCTATCCATGCTATTTATTTATTACGAGCTGCAATTAATGTTTCAATCATTGCATTAGAAATTATGAAAATACATTATAAATGATAAAAATTGTTTGAAAAAAAATAAAAATACTTGAAAAACTGTAAAAACACATTTTTTTCATGCAATGATTGGGTTATTAATTGTAACTTAACATTTGCGGCACACGTTAAGAAAACCCTATACTATATTATACTATTATTAGGGAGGGTTATATCCACACCCTTCCATAAGTAATTTTGTCATTTTCCTTCTCTTTCCTCACTCGCTCTCTCCATCAGGAGCTCTTCTTCTTTGTTTGAAGTTTTATCACCCGTCCCTCCCTCTCTCTCATCTCACACACTCACACACACACACACTTTCCTGTGAGTTGCAACAACGAGAAGGTCAATATTAGGCAACCATGGGTCTCCCTTTTAAAAAAAAAAAAGTCCCCATAATCAAAGCACATAGTGAGCTCTCTTTCTCTACCTCTACAAACCTGACCACCTCTATTCACAACCCAAAATTCTCTTTAAAAAATAAAATAAATAAATAAAAAAGAAAAAAAAAGTTTGAATCATGTTTTTTGAACCAAATTTGCACCTATTTATTTATTTAAAAAAAAACTTCTTTTTTTTTTCTTGATCTGATCAGGCCCTAGCGATTGGATACCTTGGGATTCTTTTGGCTTATCTTAAAAAAAAAAAAAAAAAAAAAAGCGAGGAAGAAGAAGATAATAAGTTGGAGAAGCCCGAGCACAGGAGTGAAGCCAATGTAAGGAGATGGGGTGTTTGCTCCACTTGAAAATTTAAAAAATACACAAAAAATTTCCTTAATATTTTGCTCTTTTGATGACCATTTTCTAAATTAATACCAAATAAAGAAAATTGAAAGTCATTTTGAAGTACTTATACAATTAATTTGTAATAAGTTGACAAACATTATCCTTTATGGTGTTAAGTTGAAAAGTAATTATTAAAACATAATAAATTGCCTCACCTGAGCTAATTTCCTAGCTTCACCCCTGCCCGAGCAGGTTGTGTCAAGTTTCAAAATGGAAACAAATGGGGTATTTTTGCCAATGATCTCTTCTTTGTTTCCATCGTTTATTTATTTATTTATTATTTTTTTTCCTTCTCTTCGGTTGTGTTAGGGCTATCTGAGAGGAGACCTTCTTTGCTATTGGCACTTCTACCGACGCTATTAACGTGTTAAATTTTTTTTCTCTAAAAGTTCAAATTTTTTAAGAAATCCTAGACGAAATTGAAGCAAACTACAACATTTTGTGGAGACGAGGAATGCCTGTCAATATGTTTTCAAATTTTCAATGGAAGAGGATGGTGATAATATTAAGCTCTAAATGAAAAAAGCGAAGTCCAAGATCTATTCGTTAAACTGCCAGTGAAAAAAGAGAGGAGAAAAAGGAAGACAGGGTGATGGAGAGAGGAAGAGGAGAGAGAAGGGGAAAAGACACGAAATGACAAAATTACCCATGAATGGGTGTGGATAAGTAAAAAAGGGTGTAGAAATATGCCCTCCTCTATTACTATTACTATTTACTATTTACTATTACTTTACTATCTATCTATATCTATTTATATCAACTAGATATGGGCACATGCCATATGAATAATATTTAAATAATAAAAGATATAAATTTTTTTTGTAAATTCTCATGTATAGATATGAACATGGAAATTTAATTATTTATTCCTTTTTGATGATTTAAGTTATTAGAATGAACGCTCAACAAAATAGGTCAAAATTCTAGTCATCGTAGGAATAAGAAGTTGGTTAGGAGACATGCATTGTAGTAGACACTGTGTAGAATTCAAGAAGTGGACGTCATTTTTTTTTTCTTTATTTTTTACTGGAAATAAACATTCTTAATTGATTAAATATAGGGGGCACATAAGTATTTAAAAATTAAAATAAGGGTGTAATGGTCAATCAAAATTTTTTATAAGATACAGACTTTTATTAGTATAGATATAGATGTTAGGATTATGCCCTAGAGCCAATTATAGTGATGATTATTTAGGGATTAGGAACAATTAATTGATTTCATTTATGTATGTCACATTTATTATTGATTTAATAAAATGGCTTATTATATTATGTTTATATGCATTATTTATATTTACATAATATGTCCATGGAGTTAGAGTTGAGAATATGAAATTACAAAGTATTGTAATTTTAAGACTGTAAATATATCTCTGTACTAAACTTCTAAAACATTCCTAATTGAAGGTTCACTATAATGGACAGTAATAAACCATAGGACTAACACTAGTTAGGTTGACTTTATAAGAGGATAGCTAGTCTCAAGCTATATGTGTGGAGACATTACAACCAACAAGTGGGTGCCTATTATAAGAATAGATATACTGAATGTGACTAAAGATATGAGATAAACTAAATGAAGTTTTTACTTGCCTGTCAATCAGTTTCTCATTGTTATAGTAGTACAAGTAATCCTTAGACTTGAGACACCATAGTTGCCTTATACATGTAGCTTTACAAGTTTAATAACACTAAGTGCAGATCCTTATAGGGGTCTGTAAGGGTGTTTATTGGCCCTACTGCTATGTGTATGAAGGCATGTGAGTGATCAACAAGGAATCCATCACTCTCAGGAAAAAGAGAGTGAATGTCTCATATAGTATTCATTGAATATAACTCATTAAAACCATAGGCCCATGGTAGAATGAATATGGAAAGGAGTTTCCATAAGTTCATCATTGAGTTGATATTAATGAATGAGTATAAGGTAATTGAACTAGGGACTTGACAAACTTCTATGTCCTATTAGTTCAGTTGGAGACATTGTGTTGATGGAAGGATGTAATTGTAACCTATAAACTATAACAGAAGGGTTCTTTGTTAGAAATTATTCACCTCATTAAGGACCACACCGTGAGCCATATGCTAGATGTTACTCATGGTTAGTAGAAGCCCTAATTGATATAAATGAGTTATAATCAATTAGGGAATTGGAGGGAGTTCCAATTAAACCCTTTAATGGAAAGAGTTCCATTGTGCACACCTTATGCTGTTCCTACAACTTAATGATGTGAACCCAATAGGTCACACACTGATCATGCTAAGAGAATTTGAAAGTCTATGAGATAAAGGGTATAAGTGAATAAAAGAATTGCTCTTAAGGGCTTATTGTGTAATTAAGGAGTAATTACATAAAACCAATTAGAGTCAGAAATCCCCTTAGGGTCGGCCCTATATGGAGGCTATATATAGCTTTATATTATGTGATGACATCATTACAATTATTCTCCCAGAGGGTTGGCCGAATTTCACAAGGAGGCTCTCTCTCTTTTTTTCTCTTATCCACCTTTAGCAACAACAAGGAAGAAGAAGGAAAGGACTTCAAGCTCAAGCTAGGTGTGGATACCGTTGGAGGCAGTACACTTGGACTGCTCGTTCTTCGTTGTCAGAATCAAAGCTTGGAGCATAAAGGAAAAGACTTTGTGAAACTGTAAGTATCCTAACTTTCTTTGTAGTTAGGGTTTTTGTTTTGTATTAAGCATAATTGGATTCATGGGATTGGAATCGTAGGAAAATTTTATATTCCGCCTTTGTGTTTTTCCTCTCTAGTTCGATTCCCAATAATAGATATCTATACTTCTATACTTCTATACTACTTATAAAAGTCTAAATTACAGAAAAAATTTTAATTCACTTATCTACACTCATTTAAATCTATATTGACATTCTTACTGTTATTCATTAATTAAAAGCTTAAATTGCGAATAAGATAAAAATTGTTTGTTTAAGTCGGAAAAAAAAAAAAAAAAAAAAAAAAAAAGCTGAAAGAGAGAGAAGGAAGACAACCATGGCTATTAACACCATCATCTCCTCCCTCTAATAAACCACCCAAACAGTTAGGGGTGCAACTTGGTTTGGGGAATTCCAAGGACCGAACCGTTCCGAGCAATTCGGTCCGGGACAAGATGGGACAAACAGTGTTCGGTCCGGGACTTGGGATCAATTTTAAAAACTGAATTTTTTCGAGATGGGACTCGGTTTAGGGGTGTTCAATCTCGTCCCGTACCGAATTCTCGGACCGAATTCCCAGACCGAGTACTGATTATATATAATATTATATATATATATATATATATATATATATATTTTTATATGTATAATATATAATATATAATTATATATTATTAATATTTCGAAATATTTCCACCTTTCCAACACCGTTTCGTTATTACTTAACAAAACAAAAAATAAATAAAACCCATTTGACATTTTGAATTTTTGACTTTTGCCTAAAACAAAAAAACCCTACCTGTTTCACTTTGTCTCTCATCTCATTCTCATCTCTTTCTCTGTTTCTCCCTTAGCGCCGTCGCCCTCTGCCCCTCTCCATTTCTCTAGTCCGGTAGTCACCAACCACAAGCTGGCAAGCCTACAAGCACAACTCCACGAGTCCACGTCTCCAGACTCTCCACCAGCCGCTCAGGCAACCATCACTCCACCGTCTCTACTCTGCACGTCTCCACTAGGCACACGAGAGTCCGTTCCACAACTCTGCCTCGCACACTCATTATTTTACAGAGCTCGGCCTCACTTAACCAGTCCAACAGGCACACCGTCGCGGCATCACCACAAAGGTACGAAATCCCCTATTTTTTTCCTTTATTTTTTCCCCTAAATTTCCAATACCTTATGTTCGAATCGGTTGATATTTTTGCAGATCTGACTTTTGAGCTTTGTTTACCGATCATCATCTTCGGTAATCTCCATCTGTAGGTTGGAATTCTCTCTTTTTCTTTCTAGTTTCTACCCAATTTGTGACTGGTTTAGGGTTAGGACTTAGGTGTCTTAATTAGTTAATTTGGTTGATTTTTTTTCCCTATCTTTTTCACTCTACTGTTAAGGGTTTGAGGGTTGTTTTTTTTTTTTTTTTTCCCCTACTGCCATAGTTGTATTTTTACATAGGGTTTGTTCTTTTAATTTATAATCTCATCTACTGTTAATTTGTTTATTTAGTTGTATGATTCAGTGATTGTATCATAGGATATTAGGATCTATGAAATTGATCTTGCTAATTTTTTTTATTTTTTATTTTTTGCTGAATTTGTAATACAGATTTTTGTTCTTTTAATTATTCTTTATTTATAAGAAATATATTTCAGCTTTGCTAAATTGCTATGAAGCTTTAATAAGTAATAATAAAAATGTTTATTCTTTTTTTTTATTTTTTATTTTTTATAGTTCTTTTGGAATATGGACTGGAAGATGAAAAAGGGGAGAGCAAGCCTACATCAATTGTTTGGGTAATAATGGCATATGCATGGTTCTATAACTGTATTTGTGTTTATTTGTATACTTATGTTTGGTTGGTTGTAAAATAATGCTTATAGACATGTTAGACAATTAAGTTGGCAGCTTGGTTTGTTGCCTTGTTGCTAGTTAGTAGCTGCTGCTAGTCTGCTAGTGTCTTGTCGCCTTGTTGCTTTGTTGCTACTGCTATGGCTTGTTACCTTGTTGCTACTGCTAGTTTGCTAGTGTTTGGCTTTGAATTTTGACTATAATTATGTTTGGTTGTAAAATAATGCTAATGGACAAGTGGACTTATTAGTTTATTGTGCTATCACTAGTTCACTACTATGAATGAATGAATGAATTATAACTAATGATTATGTATTTATGATTTTATGTACTCTATTTTGTGGAAGAGCAGGTATATGTAAATCCTTGATTGTCAAGTGTAAATGTATAATGAAGTAGCCCATTTTTGTGGCTAATCAAGCTGATAATATTTAATTGGAAGTAGTTATTTTTAATTTTTAATTCGGGGAAAACAAACTAATAAATACCGAGAACCGGACCGTTCTGTCCCGGTATTTTTGGGGACGGGACGGGACGGGACAGTATTAAATTCGATTCGGTTCCGGTATTGATTTTCAAGTCTCAAATTACTTCGGGATGGGATGAAAATACCTCTGTCCTAGACCGTCCCGTACCGAGTTGCACCCCTACAAACAGTGCCCTTTATTTCTCCACCTCTGCTACAACCCTTTTTTTTTTTTTTTTGGTCAGATGCTATAACCCAATTCAACCCTTTGTTTTTAGTAATATGAGAACATGTTGACTTATATCAGCACCATACATTAGTAGGTTATGTGGTACAACCTCCAACGTATGGTGTTGATATAAGCACGTTTCTTTAGTTGATTTGAGTTAAAATTAGTATGAAATTACTATTTTGCCTATTATTTGTAATTCCAATTTTATGAGTTGTGCTATATATATGGTTAATTTTAGGATTTAAGTTATTAGAGACAACTTGAGACGTTAACCCAACGCAAATGCTTTTAATATATATAGGCCTTAGGCCTTAGCAAATATATATATATATATATATATATATATATATATATATATCTTAACAGTTTAGTTGATGTATCAATAAAGTTAATTAGATCTAATATGCCCATCGCGTGGGCTATTGCTTGTGTGGAGTTTAGATGGATGTATTAATTCTTCAGCTTATTTTAAATGATGGTTATATAGGAAAAACATCTAATTGACAATTAGGGATGTCCTAGGTATCCACAAAAGCATTGATAGCTATGAGGAATCAAAACAATGACTTTTGGTCAGTACATCGAAACCCTCACCGTTTGACTAACTGTTGACACCCCATTTTGTACCCCTCGACATTTCGGGCCACCTTTAAGCCCAATGATGAAGGGCAGCAGCAAACGGATCATCGCAAGCAAGCCCGAAGGACTCGGGCAGGCACAACGGACCTTTTTATACTTTTTGAGACCCCATAATCGTACTTGCATATCATAGGCACGTACGTGCATGGCCTTTGAATTTCGAATTTCCAGCATTTTCCCCCTAAATAGATTCTTTCTTCGTGAAGCCCTTGTGTTGACAGCTGCTGGATGGTGGCTGGAAACCTAGTTACCTCGAATCAAACCCTAATCCTTGCCTATTTATACCCCATTTTTAACTAAGAGAAGGGAAACTCTTTTACGTAGCCTCTATCCTTGAGGGATCCCATTTTTTTGTTCAGCCTCCACCCCTAAAGGCCCAACTTTAACATTCAGCCTCTACCCCCAATTTTTGGCATTCAGCTTCCACCCCTGAAAGCCTCGATTCTTCTCAGCCTCTACCCCTAAAAGAGCCAATTCTTCTTAGCCTCCATCCCATTTTCGCACCCAGCCTCCACCCCCAAAATCTGAGAATCCATAGTTGTGACTGCGAGATGTCCGAAAGGCAAGTTCGAGGAGTAATCGCTGCTACCCGTACCTAAGGGTAACCATTCTTAATCCTTGATTTTAGTTTTCTTTTAATGATTTAGCATGATTGTTCATGATATGGCATATAATATTTGCTGTGCACATCCTCTTATTTAACATTTATATTTAGGATGTGTTTAGGTTTAATCCAGCATTGATTTACCTTGTGCATTTAAGGTTTGAATAGGTTTCTCATCTGTTTCAAACATGTAGAGCTACATAAGATTTGTTAATCATTTCTAGCATTTAGTTCGTATGATTTAGGCTGTGTACATGAACATCATTCATTTAGATGTATGTGCTATTTAGATCTAGGACATTTCCATTGTTTTTAAACCACATTTAGATAATTTTTGCATAAATCATGGCCTATAAGTTCGTTTGAATCCAGTGGGATATGATGGGTATAAATCTGTAGGATAATACTGGGGTATGTACGTGCGTATATATGAGATGCACGTATGTACTTACCATATGCACGTACGTGCATGACTCCCTTTTTTGCAAATTAATCTGTTTTCTCTTTTGTAGGCAGTGTAAGTATTTCTGTTAGTTTTTGAATCCTCTATCTTGGATATATATATGTGCTCGTGTATCTTGTTTTAATCCCTTTTTCTCTTATCATTGTGTGCCATTAATTGACTAATTGCATAAGTGTTTGGTTAACGGTCGAATTCAATTAAATCCTTTTAATTAAAGCTAATAAATGTGTGTGGGGGCCGAATTTCAGCAGGGCATAGATGGGTGCCTAACACCTTCCCATTCACGTACCTCGGCTTCGAACCTTGATTCTTTTGGTAATGACGAGTTGGGCCCTTGCTAGGTGTCAATCGGTTCTCGAGGCCAAAATTAGGTGGCGATTCCTTCTCCGCCCTAATCATCCGTGGTTAGTGGCATACATTCCGAGCCCGAGCGTGGTGAAAAGGAACACGGCGCTCACACTAACCTTGCTAGGGAGAAATGAGTAGAATTTTATTTCATTCAATTGAAAGCAATTATGTTTTATTTAGCAATTATGTTTTATTCTATTATATTGAAAAAGCTTTTACATTGTAAAACACATTACAACGAAACAAACAGAGCTTACACATGAAAAAGCCTTGCGTCATAAAGTCTATTACACCAAAACAAATAGAACTTACACAAAATCTTTGATGACATATTCCATAACCGTTTAATTAACGAATGGAAAATGCTACTTCACCCATCTTTAGTCACTTATCGTTATCACCCATTTTATGTGTAAAAAGTGTACAAGTGAAAACGAAATAATTGATAATGAAATATTTGATTACTTATGCATAAAAATGATCAAAATACTGAGATTGTAGCATAATTAAAGCTACGGCTGTTCTGTGAGGAAGCAAAGATGGCAATCAATGTGATAAATGGTAAAGGAAAAAGATAAGAGCTTAGAAGCGGCGGCAAACAAAGTAAAGCTCTCAACCTCGATCTATGTTGATTTGATTCACCTACAACACTCCGCCGTGTCAAGGCAAAAAATGGAAGGGGCAAATGTAAAAGCAAAGGAAAATTTTTTATTTTTATTTTTAGTTCTTAAAAAGGTGATAATAAATCTATCCTATACTATAAAAGAGAGTTTTTTTGCTTACCTCAGCATATAGTGACGTGGCTTCTTAAGAGCCATTCTCTCCAAAATCCAACATCCTCCTTATTTTTGGGCCCACACCACAAACTTCTGATGACGTCAGCATCTCTTTTTTTTTTTTTCCTTCCTTCCTATACGGTCTTCCTCTCTTTCTCTCTCTCTCTCTCCCCCTTTCCAATCTCCCCTGCTTTCCTCTCTAACTTATCAGATACACCTTCCTTCTCTCTGAAGCTCACTTTTTTTTTTTCCTTCCTCTCCCCGTATGACCCTTCTTCTCCTCTTTCTCTCCCTTTCCCCTCTTTTGCCCCTCTTATCAGATAATCAAATACACTTTCTCTTTCTCTCTCTCTCAATCTCACTTCAAATTTTGAAAATCCCTTTTTTTTTTACTCTCTCTCTAACTCTAACACCATTTTCTCTGGTAGTGAAGCAACCAAAAAAAGAAGAAGGAAGAATAGCCACATAATGAACAAAAGATGGAAAAATCGACTATTACCAATTTTTTTGGCGATGAAGCCAAATAAAAAAAAAAAAATACAGCAACCACATCAAAGGCCACAAAGATTGAGATCGCAAACCACAAAGTCACAACAACGCCAGATCCGTTGACCTCAGCACCTCCGATCTCCTTGCCTACACCTTCAGCAGCTCTATCGCCATCATTGACTCCCTACGCCTCTGGCCTCCTTGCTGACTCTCCATGATCTACCCTCTCTCTTGTCGGGATCCAAGACCTATCGTGGATCCAAGCCCAACCCGACTTATTCCTCCTCACTGCCATCAACGGCCCTTCCCTCATCTCCCTTTCCAGCACCTCCATTAGCCGTTGCATCTTCAAATACCATGATCCCCATCCATTTTTGTGTAGGGAAAAAATGGCGTGGGTTTGAGAGCAAATGAGATGCCTAAATAACCAAATTAAAATTAGACGGTAACGGTGAGGGTTTGGAAGGAGAAGAAGGAGGCGTGGGGCGTGGAGGGAGAAGAACAGAGGTAGGGGTGGATTGCAAATTGTTGGGAGAGGTGGAAGGAGAAGGACGGAGATAAGCTTCTAGAACAATTGCTCAAATAACCTTTACTCCAAAAGATGTCGTTTTTTTAGGAGGCATTATAGTTATTTCACAAATTCCGTTAACGTCATCTCTAATTTTTGTTCAACTCTGATGTTGGGTACCAAATTGACGCAATTAAAATTTGAAACCTTTAAGTGAAATCTACTCCAAACTTTAGACCCTTAAATGCAATTTACCCTAGAAACAATTATTATGTCTTGATGGGTTTTTGAAAGTGTATTTGACAAAAGTTCAGTCAATGATTAAATATTTTTCCTTCAATTTATATTCTTTTGGATTTTCGCCTTTGGTTAAATAGGTTGTCACGTTTTCATTAAGCATTTGAGTTAACGATATTTATTTGTGATTCCTATACATTACACGGGTCTTTGTTGATTAGGAAATTATATTATGAATCACTAGCATTTTCCTAAGATATTCATATTTTTGAACACATGAGTTGTCCTCATTTATTTTTTTCCAACAAGATATAACTTTCACTTGATATTAACTAACGCCTCAGATTAAACGTAATTAGCGATGGTCCTAATAGGGAGTGAGAAATTAAGCTCGCAACATTGTCTCAGAGTTTGCGATTCCCGCGCATCACGCGGGTTCCTTCTAGTAAAACTATAAAAGAAAGTCACACGAGAAAAAAATGTGGGGGTGGGGGAAGTCACACCAAGCACAAGGATGATCCTCTGGACCAATAGAGTGCCTCCGAAGAGAGAGTGGAACCAGCAAAGGGCGTCGAGTAGGGGATTAAAAAGTAGCAACGCGTCCGGTGCACGTTAGCGGCACATGCGCTGGATGGAATTACTGCAAGCAGTGTGGGGGTGGGGGGCAAGGAGGAGTGAAGCGGTGAAGTGAAAGTTGGTAAGGGTGGGATAGGGAGCGTAAAAAACGCGATTTGGTTAAGGGTGGGGTGAGGAAGGCGTTAAAAAAGATCACGAAGATGGGACTGGGTCAAATCCCATGCCTCCGACTCCAAACCCTAATTCTCAGAAGCACGAGACCACCGTCTCGCAAGCTTTGGTGCCACAGTAGCACCACCCATCCACTCACCATTCTTCAGATCTGCCACGTACCGACCTTAATCTCAACCACCACCATCTCCCTCCTCCTCTGAAACGCTGAAGCTGAAGTTGAAGCCGAGGCGTCCTTCTTCATTGGAAAGGTTGGGGCTTTTAGGGCTTTTAGGCTTAGGAAAGAGAGTATAGCTATATATACATATATTCACACAGGGTGGGGGAGAAAGACAGAGGGGGTTGTTTTCTTAGTCTTAGAAGTTCGAGAAGAGTTTTGAGGAGGAAGAGGAGGCTGGGAGATGGAGGGGAATTCGGGGGGTGGGAATGACGTGGAGCTTCTATGTAAAACACTACAGGTGGAGCACAAGCTCTTCTACTTCGATCTCAAGGAGAATCCTCGCGGCCGCTATTTGAAGATTTCCGAGAAGACTTCGGCCACTAGGTCCACCATCATCGTTCCATTCAGCGGCATCTCCTGGTTCTTAGATCTCTTTAATTACTATGTCAGTTCCGACGAGCAGGACGTTTTTAGCAAGGAATTGCAGCTCGACACCAAGGCATCCCTTCCTCTCCCTCTTCTTGTCCTTGCTAATTGTGTTTTAGGCCTCTCATTACTTTCCTTTCCTTTCCTTTTCTGTTTCTGCCCCGAGTTATATGCTTATTAATTATTAATGGTTGATTGGGCCTCGTTTTTAGGTGTTTTACTTTGACATTGGCGAGAATAGGAGGGGTCGCTTTTTGAAGGTAACCTTTTTCTTTTCATTTACTTTTGTTTTTATTTTTAAAATTTTCTGGTATGCATTCCTAATGCAAACTTATTACTCCAATACACACTTTAGATAGTTATTAGTATGGTCACTTCTCCAGACCCAGATATAAATTCTGGATTTTTTTTTTTTTAAAAAATTTTTATAATTGACTCTCAAATCAGATACGTTTTTGAACAGGATACTGATTCGAGATAAATTTCCTTAGAAAATGAAGTTAGACAGCTTATTTTTGCACTGCATTTTTTTTTCTCTAGGGCTGGAATGCAGTAGTTTGGGCTTGATTAGCCTGTGGTATTTTACACGTGTTTACCGTACATGTGTGCGTCAATCCAACCTTAGGATCTAGTTTCTCCATTCAAGTTAGTTTAGACTAATTTCAGTTGGGTTCACATGATTCTTTGGGTCAGATAAAGATTTATTGCTCTTGGTGTGTTTATGTCTCTATAATCGTGAAAAGTACTGCTAAAATCTACACATTCCTGATGATTTATACCAAATATGTGTGTAGATTTCCATGGATAATTGGGTGTGGACTGTATACATACCTACAACATTAGGAGTAATCTTTTGTGTAATGCTTCTCATTAATTACAAAAAAATAAAAATAAAAAAATAATTATGCTGTATGGTCTTTGGTAGATTTAAATGGTTAATGTGCTGTTTCTTTGGGGGAAGAGTTTTGCAAATGCCTCATACTTTCCTGGAATCAAATGGTCAAAAACAATAAATCCTTGGTACTAGGTATTAATTTTGTTAATATTTGTTCCATTACTCCTTGATATGGTTTACTGTTTACTATAATTTTTAAAGATCAGGTTTTCTAAAAGTAGTATTATTAATAATTTTATGAAATGCTTCCATATAATCCTTTTTTGCTCTAATTTATTTTGTTTTGCTTTCTGCTTTTTGTTTTTCTTTCTGCTTTTTGTTTCTGTTTTTTATTTTTTTATAGAAAGCTTATGATGGGGGTATTTTCTGAAACCAGCCAAATTAGTTAGGCCTCTCTTTGATGGTTTTTCTAAAATCATATGAGTGACTCTGGTTACTCATATGATGGGGGTAATTTACCCACCCTTGGGTAGTCCAGTTGGTAAGGGTGAACTTGTGACTGTGTGGTTATGCGCATGGTCACAGGTTCGATTCTCCACTAGGACAACCTAACATTTAAGTGGGGGGTTGTGGCGGTGGGTTGCTGCATTAGTCTTCCCCGGGGTTTAGGTTACATATGTGGGTCCAAAGGGTCTTGCTTGTGGGATGGTTCTACTGTTATAAAAAAGAAAAATAAAATATATGATGGGGGTAATTTTAAAATCCTTTTTTTTTTTTTTATAATGAGTGCGAAGTATATTACCGAATATTAATTGAAGCTTCATCATCCTTTCTGGAGATAGATTGTGAAAAGTTGCTAAAGGATTATTGCCCGATTAGGGTGGTGAGTGGTGTAACATTTTTTCATGATCCCATCTTCTTATTCAAAAGGGTTTGGAGCTTGCTTATCCTACCTTAGAATGTGTTTATTGGTAACATATAATTCTTATTGGAATATTGATTGGATCCTATGTATTTTAAACATGGTTGAGATGGAAAAGGCATCAACTAGATGAATTAGGATCTAGGGTTATTTGTTGGAGTGGATTGGTTTTGATCAAATTTTGAGGGTTGGATGAGCTTGCTTATCCACCCCTTAAACTTGGATATGCAAGAGCTCCAAAAAACTTTACATGGTTTTTTGATCATGTAAATTTTTTTGTGTTGTTTTTCTTGTTCAGTTGTCGGACTAATAGTTGGACATATACTTCACTAGTTATACATTGTATCCATTAATGTGGAGCTTGTTCATCTTTACACTTTTTTTTAAATAATTATTTCTTTGGAAGAAAGTTGTGTTCTTCTTCTTAGCCCTTCCTTTGGGAAATGAGACTTCAATCATACGCATCGAGTGTTTAACCCACCAACACCCCCCCTTCTCCAACCAAACATCCTTTCTCTCATACTTTTTCCCCCTATATATGTTTCTTCAATAATCAAGTTGCATGGTTTTCAAAAATCTACCTTTATCGTCTTTGTTTTGAAAATTTCTTGCTTCATCGTATTAATTTTTTCTCCCCAAGAAGGAGTCATGTCTTCTTCTTTCTTTTGAAATCTTGCCTATGTTTAAAGATCCAAAAAATTGATGTAGTTAATGTTCAAAAGGAGAAAATTATGAGGTTGCTTTTATTCAACCTTGCCTTTCTTCTAATGTTATTTTACAAATGTGAAAAGAAAGAGGTGATATTAATCTAAAAAATGGGATGGTGGACAAGGACTACACCTTGGGAAGAGGAGGTCTTGAGTTTGACTCTTGCTAAACCCCTTGGACCCAAACAAGGTTTCATGGTTCTCATGGGTTGTGGGGTTTTATATGGGCCCGGGGTTTTCCCAACGGGTTTCCTCATCATAAAAAAATGGGGATGGTATAGTCTTGCATGAAGTTGGAAAATTTGAGTTCTAGTTTTTTAATTGGGATAGAGAATCAAGTCAATTTGGTTTTTCATTTCAGGTCTATTGATACGTGAATGTATGTGTAATGTATTTATCCGGATATGAATGTAATTATTTGTGCATCTATATATATATATATATATATATATATACACATATCTAGTAGTGTATTTTTGTGTGCGCATTTGTGTATATATATGTATTTTTGTTTGTGTATATATGGGGAGGGTTCCGTTGACACCTGGTGTAAGAGTTTTACTCTTACACCTTTTTTAAGCCATAGATCCTTTTCCATCCAATGCCTCCCTTAAATCTCTACTAAATGCCCTATTAAAACAAGGAATTGGGTCAGATTTTCGAGTTGGGTTAGAATCTGACCCAAACCCATTTTATTTCAACTAATTTCTGGCAATAGCTCGACATTTGTGGCGACTAGGTATGTTTATCCTACCTCGTCGGTTGGAGACTTGGGAGTTAGATTCCATCTGCATAATTTCTTAGAGGTTCCCTCTATGTGGATATGCTGAGCTTCCTCTCTACTTTCTATGAGTTTTTTTGGGAAGGTTCGAGCACCTTAGGCGGCTGTCTCATCTTTTTTGTTTGCTTAGCAACTTAGGCATTTGTTGTAAAATTCCTATTATTGGATATTTGCTGGGCTGGGTTTTTTTGCCTCTGTTGAGAATTTATTTGGATTTATTTTAAAAATATTATCCTTTTCTTAAAATTAAAAGGAAAGAAAGAGGACAACAGAGCATTTGAAACTTTCAGGGTACATTTCCTTGAGAGTTGAAACAAAGATAACTACAAGTCCACGAACAATATACAACACCATTATGGCTCCATTAATTGATAGAGAAAAAAATGAAATTCCCAACCATGAAGGGAAAAAAAAAACCCCTTCAAATCATGCCCTCTTTAAACTATGCCCATTGTACTAGAACAAATAATACATATTAGGTTCAAATTTTTTTTCTAGAAATTTTAAAAGCAAACCCACAAGTTGAAATTTTTTGGTAGAACATCACATATACGCCGCTTCTACCTATCTTAGCCATGGCCATGAATTAAAGAGATGCAGTCTATATCGGTGACCATCTGCGTCTCTACCCGTCACAGCCATCACCATGAATTAGAACCAAGAAACGTCGAGCTTGCCAGAGTTGTGGAGCTTTTGCTGTCGAAGAGCTATTTCCAAAAAATGGGCGAGCTTTTGGCGTTGATGAGAGATCGTCAATGAGAGATAAAATGATTGAAATGGGGGACAGGGTTAGGGCAAGATAGTGAAAGAGAGGGAGGGAGACGAAGGAATGGGCTGGAACTTTAGAAATTTTGGAGAAATCAGTTAAAAGAAAATGGGTTTTGTGTCAGATTCTAACCCAACCTGAAAATCTGATCCAATTCCCGGTTTTAAAAGGTATTTAGTAGAGATTTGTGGGAGCCGTTGGATGGAAAAGGATCTATGGCTAAAAAATGTTAGATCAGGTGTCAACGGAACCCTCCCCTATATATATATATATATATTCAGTCCCCTTTTCTGGAGGTTAACCTCACACAACTTTGTATAAGGTCATCCTCCCAAAGTCAACCTGTGACTCATATTTTGCGAAATTAACCGTTAGATTAGATAATTCTTCTCATGTAGGCGATGCATGCAAAAAATCGAGTTGATCCCAGATTGATTGTTATTCGATCCAAAACTTATATTTTGTAGTCAATGACAATCGCTCATTTCTGGACATTTATGGAGGAAGCAGCCATCTCTTAATCTTGGATCAACTTGATTTTTGGTATGCATGACCTTTATATGAAGGAGATCTAATCCAATATTTGGTTTCTCAAAATATAAGTCACAGGTAGAGTTGTGGAGGGTGACTTTACACAAAATTGCGTGAGGTTAACCTCAAGAGGAGGGGACTGCATATATATATATATTTTTATGTTAGATGGATTTAGGTATGGTTATTGAGTGCAGGTACATGTCCAATTCTTAGACTCATCTTATTTCCGAAGATTTTTCATTATTTTGAAGTATTCGGTAGGCCTACCTATACTTTTATCTTGTCGTGTCAACACAGGTACTCTATGGTTAACCATGAGGTCTATGTAATGTATACATATAATTTTCTGTCCAGTATTTCTTGATTTGAACGACACAAGTGTTCAACCTCTTGACCTTGACTCATCTAATAATCATTCATATATGTGTAGGGACATAGCTGTCATCAAAATATATTTTCTGCAAGTTTATCAATGAGGATATATTGGTCATTGCATATAAGCTTTTTGCTCTTACTTGAGAACATTTATGGTTTTACTGACTTTGGCTATTCAAACTCTCTCTCTCTCTCTCTCTCTCTCTCTCTCTCTCTCTCTCTCTCTCTCTCTCTCTCTCTGTGATGATGATGATGATGATTGATGCAAAGAAAGATAGTTGCTATCAGTGGGCAGGTGGCCAGGGTTGTTAGGAAAATTTACAGTTGAAGATCCTGAATAGTGGGTTAAGTGCCCCGTCCTCTCTCTCTCTCTCTCTCTCTCTCTCCCTCTCCCTCTCCCTCTCCATGCGGTTTATATTTCATTGTGTACTTTTTGGCCATGAAGTTGTGCTGATTATATACTGGACTGCAATGGATGGAATGACCTGAAATGGGCCAAAATCAAATGTGGTAAGACCCTTTCTTTTCTTTTCTTTTTTTTTTTTTTTTTTTTTTTTTCGCCCTGCGCCGGGGGGGGGGGGGGGAATGGAGACATTTCAGTTCTTAGCCAAAAATGAAGCTGCCTGAAGCAAAGCGGAATTTACAGCTGTGGTCTCCCTGCTAGTCTCTTACCTTCAAATTTAGTTTCAGTATCTGGATTCTAAAAGAATTGCTAACATGTAGTCCTGCAACTTCAGTGATTAGAGTTTCACTTCAAGAAAAGTTCCAGAGAGATAAATGATTCATTTTCTCATGTAGTTGCAAATGTAAAGAGGAATGATAAAATATCCCAAATATAATCTTTGAACTTCCATCTGCTATTATTCATTTATTTATTCTAGGAAGGTCTTTACCAAGTGGTTTTTGTAGGCACTTGAGTGAAGCCTGATCTACATCTCCGATATTCTTTTGCAACTAATTTTGTTGCAATGTTATAAAATATTTCTATAGTGTTATTAGAAGTTTCTTTGATTGCATAGGCGCATAGTGTGTGGAACTGTGAATAGCATGCCATTCTTGGTGAAAAACTATGCCCACTAACCATAGAAATGTTAATAGACTCATAATATAGACATGTGGCGGAAAACTTTTAGAGATGAAAAAAATGAAAAATAATAATTGAAACGGTCTGCCACTTTTAGGCCTCAACGATGCTGGGTTAATTCCAGGAAGATGGAAATGTATGTTAGGGTTGGCAATCTTTGTGGCTGGGACTCCAAATGTTTTGAGCAGTGATGTCAAATCAAAACTCAAGATTTTCTTTTTTCAGTTGTCTTGACTCTCAAATGTGTTGTTCATTGTGTGAATTTCTTTGGTCATATCCTGTTTATGTATGCCTTTTAAAGAAGTGGGCAGTGGAAGGCGATTCCAAAGGTTTGACTATAATCTGGTTCTCCAAGCTTTATTGCTCTAATCGAGTATTATGTGCAGGTGTCTGAAGCTTCTGTTAGCAGAAATCGCAGTACTATCATTGTTCCTGCAGGGAGTGCCCGAGATGAAGGGTGGGCAGCTTTCAGGAACATTTTGGCAGAGATTAATGAAGCATCGAGGCTTTTCATCCTGCCCAATCAGGTATCCTTTTTTACATGCATAAATGCCTGCCTGCCTGCCCTTTTTTTTTTCCAATTCCCTTGAGGCGTTACTTTCTTCTTTCAGTGAAGTCTCACTTGTTCTCTCTTTTCTTTTTCCTGGTGGGTGCATGCCAATACAGCAAAGTTCTGAACCTTCAGAACGGCTGGTTGGGCTTTCAGATGATGTAGGGGCTGGTTTCATATCTGGACACAGTACTCAACCTGCCCCAGCATCTGAATTGAATGTAGACAGGTCAGTTGAATTGCCTCCACAGGATGAAATTGGTAACTTGGGCGTCTCAAAAGTGATCAGAGCTGATCAAAAGAGATTCTTCTTTGATCTTGGTAGCAACAACAGGGGCCATTTTCTAAGGATATCTGAGGTGTGCCTAGAGAGAGTATTTTAAATTGTCAAATTTTGTATAATTCTAACTGCTATTGAACGTTTCTGATGTCAATTTTGAATTTTAATTATTTTCACTTATCATGAAAATTGCAGGTGGCTGGTTCTGATCGTTCGTCCATCATTCTCCCTCTGTCAGGGCTTAAGCAGTTTTATGAAATGGTGGGTCATTTTGTGGAGATCACGAAAGATCGAATTGAAGGAATGACGGGGGCAAATGTTCGGACAGTGGATCCCCCTCAAAGATGAATGCTCTGATGACTCCAAGGTTTGGTGAAGAAACTCATAATTGCAATCTGTTGCCGTTGTTTTAGAGATAAATATAGGTGTTTGATTTGGGGTGCGATTGTGCTCTCGTTGTGTTCTGTCTTTTCTTCTCTTGCTTCTTTTTCTCATCCAAGTCTGAAAATAATCTTGTGTCTCTGTTTGATCAACAGAGAAATTTGGAGTTACTTGTCAAGCTTAATTTTGAATAGGGAATAACAGAAAAACAACCTAGAAACCAATGTAATTGTCAGTATGATAAAAGAGTGGCTGCCACGTTATATTTCTAATAATACTCATTCCAGATCTGTATTGTTCCCTTTCATTAATACCTGGACTCATCAAGGTTATGGGTTGCTTGTTCTGATGGTTCTCGATCAAGGTTGTAACCATGGTCCTGTACCCTTGATAAACGAATTTTCTGAGTCGATCAGTTTTATGGTTAGTGGTAATAGCCCTCGTGCCAAATTTCTACAATTACTACCAAGCATCACACAACCGTAACTGTTATCTGCTGCTGCTGCTAGGCTGTAGGGTTTACAGTAAGCAGTAATAGCCCTTGCGCCAGATCATACTTATAATTCATGAAACTATCCTGGCTTTTGAGGATTATAATATTACTAGCACTCTTTCCTCCATTTTTGTTCCTTTTCTCTTGATAATGAAAAAGGGACACATTCTTGAGTGTGTACTAGCAAAAATAATGATAATAAACGTTTGTCTGAATGTCTGATACTTGTACATTATCTTCTGTACTTACAAGAATGCCCCCCTGCCATCTGTTTTCCTACTGCGTGCATTTGAATTGTTCTTTGGGCGCACAAGATCTGGTTTCATTTTTTCAATCTATAATGTTAACAACCACTTTTTCTTAGCTGACAGGACGATAACATCACTTTGCAGGACTATACTGTAGACATGCACATATGATGCTATTTAAAAACTCAACCAAGAAAAGGAAGAAAAGAAGCTGCAAATAGAATTCGTGGGGTTTAGGCCTTTTATTGGGAAGTGAAAATTTTGAATTTCATCTTTTGACAAAGCAAATGAACGTCTTTGTGCTTTTAAAGTGGCATGCGTGACATGACATGACGTGTATATATCGTCCTATTGAACCCGTAGGTCCCGAGTTAAGCCTTTGATCCCTTACTATTGAATGCATGAGTTTGTGGGTGGTTTGTGAAGATTAGTATGGACCCAATGGCTTGAGATACCTTTCATGGCTCTTTTTCCTTAATATTAATTTTTTAATAATGTATTTGACCTTTTATATGATTTTCAATTTTGTTTTGGATAACTGATAAAACATGGTTGCTAGACATGTTTTTATAAAAATCGTGGCTAGCAACCATGCTTTTAAGTTTCATATACATTTGGGTTATTTATGAGGTAATGTATACTCAGAAATAAAACGTGGTTACTAACTATGATTTTATTAAAGACGTGATTAGAAACCACGATTTATCGGTAATTTGGAATAAAGTTAAAAGCAATACAAAAATCAGAATAAATTATTAAAAAAGTAATATTTAGGGAAAATGGCCTACCTTTTATTGCCTTGTAAGTTGGGCAAATAAAGTTCTTTGCAAAAAAAAAATAAAAATAAAGATTGGACAAACAAAGTTAGACATAGGTGTTGGACTTTATAATTTATGCTAGAGGTGTTCGTGGTTCGGTTTAGTTCAGTTTTAGGGAAGATTTCAAACCAAACTATTATACTTCAGTTTTGTTCTTATCAAACCAAAACCAAAACCAAACCATACTATAAAAAAACCAAATCAAACCAAACCAAAAAATTTCGGGTTGGTTTGGTTCAGTTTTGGTTTTAACCTATTCAGTAGCAACAAATTATCATGAATAATTGTTTACCCCTAACAAAATGGAAAAAAATGACAATCCAAACTCCAAATAAAAACAGTTTTAATAAAAGCATTACATTAGCAACTAAAAAAAACATTAAACATTGTATCAAAACAGAAACAAAGAGTGAGAGGCTGAGCGCAAAATAGCAAAATTTTAGTTTGATTATTAACTCTGTAGGTGTTGTATTTCTATTATGGTACTACCTATTTTACCTTTGTTTGAATAAGAAATTTACAAACTAAACTTATATATATATATATATATATATATATATATATATATTTTTTTTTTTTTTTTCTATTTTCTCTGTTTGGTTTGTTTTTTTAAAAATAAAAACCAAAACCAAATCAATTTAATTCGGGTTTCCAAAATTAGAACCAAAACCAAACGTAAGGAAAGAAGAACCAAACCAAACCTGGCTTGTTTGGTTCGGTTTGGTTTGGTTCTTGGTTTTAACCTAAACCATGAATACCCCTAATTTATACTTCCCCCATTCCTATTTAAATGGCCTACTTTTCTTTTTGGGATGTTCCAAAATTATTGTCACATTAAAAAAGTCAATGATTTTTTTTATTTGATTTCCTAAAATACCTTTGAAAGGGTATTCTCTATTTTTACAATGTTTTGTACACTTGAGGGTAAAATTGGAATGTTAAAAGATATATATTGATGTGAAAACATTTAATAGGATCTCCTAAAAAAACATGTTTTTTCAAAGATGATAGTCAATTAGTAAAGGAGAGAGTAGCATTTTCCAATATGAACGGAGTCTAAAGAATAGCTCCTCCTCGTTTAGAGCCAAGTACTGTCCAAAAAAATGAAAAAAAGGAACAAGTGGAGGGATTTGGCCCCCTTAATTTTATGGTCAAACTCTTAAGTAATATGTAAGTATATACACCCGTCCCAGCTAGAGGTTCCACACGAGGCTCCCGCTGTGCATGGTTTATATATATGGTAACAAAGGAGAGGGTAGCAGGACCTCTCTTGACTCAGAGAGAACAATCGAAAGGAAGCCCATAATTGAAGGCACAAGAATGAAGGGTGAACGCAGAGAAATTTTGGGGGAATTGAACGGTTGTCATATTGTCCCTCGTAGGGGATCCCTTGTATAAAAGATGATGGGTAAGAGGCCATTTTAAACGGTTGAAGACGCCAATATCTTCTTCCACAGATCGAGAGAGCGAGAAAGAGAGCTGAGAGATGGGTGGGTTCATGTTAACGTTGTTATTATGCCTCTCGGCTGGGGCGACGGTGGTTCGGGGTGAAGACCCCTACTTGTTTTTCACGTGGAATATTACCTACGGCACAATCTCTCCTTTGGGCGTTCCTCAGCAAGGCATTCTCATTAACGGTCGATTTCCCGGACCAAATATCAATTCCACCTCCAACAACAACATTGTCATCCACGTCTTCAATAACCTTGATGAGCCATTCCTGTTGTCATGGTATATATGCTTTATTAATTATTATTATTATTATTTTCCGATCCCTTTCTTCTTCGATCTTTCGCATACATCTTCATTTATACATAATAGTACTCCATATTATATTGTATTCGTTTTCCTTGTTAATGAATAATGTTAATTGGCAGGAATGGCATCCAGCAAAGGAAGAACTCTTGGCAAGATGGAGTGCTTGGAACCAACTGCCCCATTCCGCCCGGGAAGAACTACACATACCACTTCCAAGTCAAGGATCAGATTGGGAGCTACTACTACTTCCCCAGCACAGGCATGCACAAGGCAGCAGGTGGCTTCGGTGGCCTCCGTGTGAACAGTCGTTTGCTCATTCCTGTACCTTTTGCGGACCCTGAGGATGACTACACCGTCCTTATCGGAGACTGGTACACCAAGAGTCACACTGTGTTGAAGAAGTTCCTGGATAGCGGTCGTTCCCTTGGCAGGCCTGACGGTGTCCTCATCAATGGAAAATCCAGCAAGGGCAAAAACAAGAATAAACCCCTTTTCACCATGAAGCCTGGCAAGACCTATAGGTACAGGATTTGCAATCTCGGGATGAAAACGTCCCTTAATTTCAGAATCCAAGGCCACACAATGAAGCTAGTGGAGATGGAGGGGTCCCACACCGTCCAGAACGTGTATGACTCCCTTGACGTGCATGTTGGGCAATGCTACTCCGTTTTGGTCACCGCCAACCAGGCCCCCAAGGACTACTACATGGTGGCCTCCACCCGCTTCACCAAGAACGTCCTCACCGCCACAGGCATCATCCGTTACACCAATGGCAAGGGCCCTGCCTCACCCGTGATCCCTGAGGCCCCTGTTGGCTGGGCCTGGTCCCTCAATCAATTCCGTTCCTTCCGTTGGAACCTCACCGCCAGCGCTGCTCGCCCCAATCCTCAAGGCTCCTACCATTATGGTTCTGTTAACATCACCCGCACCATCAAGATCGTGAACTCAGCTAGCACTGTGGATGGTAAGCGTCGTTACGCGATCAATGGTGTCTCACACACAGACCCAGCCACGCCAATGAAGCTTGCCGAGTACTACGGAGTCAGTGACAAGGTGTTCAAATACGACACTATGAAGGACGAGCCGCCAGCGACAGGTGCAGACAAGGTCACGGTGCAACCCAACGCCCTTAACGTCACATTCCGTACCTTTGTGGAGATCATTTTTGAGAACCATGAGAAGACCATTCAGTCATGGCATCTCGATGGACATTCCTTCTTCGCAGCCGCGTAAGTAGCTAATTAATTACAATATACTTTGGATATACATACTTAGATTACAATTGAACTAGGAGTAGTAATTTCAATTTGATGCTCACCGATTAACTAAACTGATTTGATGTTACATCCAATATATGAACAGCATTGAACCAGGGAGGTGGAGCCCAGAACGCAGAAAGAACTACAATCTTCTTGATGCCGTGAGCAGACACACAGTCCAAGTGTACCCAAATTCATGGGCAGCCATCTTGTTGACGTTCGACAATGCCGGAATGTGGAACCTGAGGTCAGAGTTGTGGGAGAGGCATTACCTGGGGCAGCAGCTCTATGTCAGCGTTCTCTCGCCTGCACACTCCCTCAGGGACGAATACAACCTCCCTGACAACGCTTTGCTATGTGGCATCGTTAAGGATCTGCCCAAGCCCCCACCTTACAGTATCTAAACTTAATTATCAGTAATGTCATGTCTCTTTACTTAACACCAGTACGTGAGACAGAGAGACAAATGGAGAGAGACAGAGAGAGAGGGAGAGACAGAGTGAGAAAGTGGGGGAAGGAGAGGTGATCAAGAAAGAAAAGTCGATGTAAGAGAAAACCATTAAAACATATAATTGTGATTGACTTCCGAGCAAAGAATGTAGCAGATGGTATAGAATAAGAGGGGGTGTTACAATACCGAGTGGCTGATTATTAATTATGCTTGTATCAACCCTTTCCAGAACGGTAATAATTTTTTGTTCTATTATATTGTATTGTATATCAATCTCCTGTTTCTTTCCTAGAAATCATACTGCAATAATTCCCTACAATTATGAACTCCTTCCGTTCCTAAATAAATGTCCTATTTTTTTTTTTTAGGATGTTTCAAAATAATTGTACTATTTCAAAAATCAATGGTCATTTTTTATTCATTTCCTAAAATATCCTTAAAAATGTATTTTCACTCTTTTTAATGTTTTACACACTTGTATTGATGTGAAAACATTTAATAGGATTTTCTTAAAAAAACGTGTTTTTTCAAAAAGGATACTTAATTTGGAAGGGAGGGAGTAATTATTTACTAGGGAGTATTATTTATGATAAAGCAACCCAGCAGTCATGAAAGCCCCGCTTCAGTTGAGAGCGCTCATGTCCACAATAGGATGTTGCATCTTAAATTTTCAAGCCATATGATAGGCCGCCCTCTCTCACCGCCAATAACTCAGCAGTCACACTGGTGTAGTAGCCAACATGATGTTGGCAACATCTTAGCATACCTTTGATCCGGCATGGTAACAACCCATAACGTAGCCCTCAGCACTAACTCTTCTCACTTCCCTATGGAATTGAAGGACCATTTGTGTTGAGCTTGAAGAAGGGAAGTTTGGAGATTCCCATTTAATAACACTAAATTGGTTTTGTTAGGATGTTTAACCGAACTCAAGAAAGAGAATAGATTTAAGCAGCTTTAGCCATGGCTAAGTTCCATTTTCTTTTAGGCACGACGATATCTGTTCTTTTGAAAATAAATTTCCTCAAGTTATACCACAAGATACGACAAGCAAAGGACAAGAAGACAGACAAATAAGCAAGCTATGTTGGCGTTAGATTTCTCTTTAACATCATTTCATTGATGGTGGAGAGATCAGCAACCACACACGAATCATATAGGGGCTGAACCAAAGAAGGAAAACAGGGGAAAAGCAAGCCAAAACAGGGGCTGTGTTGGGCTGTTCGTGGGGGCTCAAAAACCAGCCCTAGTTCTCTCATTTCATTTTAGCAAACTCCACAAAGTTTAGCTCGACAAGATAACATCATGGCCATATATGCACTTGGCAATACCTACCATCTATAAAGACACAAGAAGACAAACATAACATAATTCAAGTTTATAATAAAGCCTAAAACTAATCAAGACGTTAGCTTTAACAAGCTCATCAATCAAAACAAAGGGCTTTTCTACTTTTCTTTTCTTCACATTTTTTTCTTTTAAAATATATGAACACTATATATATATATATATATCTAAACCGACTCTAACATGATTCAAAACTAGAACATCTCCATTCAAAGAAGAGAGATGTGCCATTAAGCCCAAAGGACATTGGTGACTTTTCTAGTTCATGAAGCTCATTATTCACCCTTTTTATATATAGATTAAGGGATCGGCTATTGCAACCCCCCAATCCTATAAATTGTCTCCCATATTTTTTAATTAAAAAATTTATTATGTAAAATTACCAAAAAGGGCTTATCCCGGCACCCACCCACCGGCGACTCTCTCCGGCACCCACCCCACCGGCAACCCTCTCCCGCACCCCTCTTCTTCCTTCCTTCTCTTCTCTCTTTTTTTTTTTTTTTTTTTTTTTTTTTTTTTTTTTTTTTTTTCAGAACCCCTCTCCTGCACCCCTCTCTCGTCAGCAACACTCCCTCCCTCCCCTCCCTTCCATCGGCCTTCCTCCTCTTCCCTCTTCTTTTCTCCTCTTTTTTTTTTTTTTTTTCTTCTTTTTCTTTTCTTTTTTTTTTCGTCTTCCCTCCCGTTGGCAGCAGATTTGACCAGTAGAGCCAAAAAAAAAAAAAAAAAAAAAAAAGAAAGGTCGTCACCGTCGCTAGAAAAAAAATGGAGTTTTTGCAAAAAAAACCTCCCTTGCTTTTCACACACAGATCTGACCAGAGCAAAAAGAAAAGAAAAAAAAAAAGTCACTTGCCGTGGCCATCGCAGTCGGCGACCCCCTCTCTCGCACCCCTCTCCCACAGATCTGATCTCCCTCGCCAGAAAAAATGGAGGGTTTGAAAAAAAAACTCCCTTGCCGAAAAACCACAGATCTGACTAGCAGAGAGGGAAAAAAAAAGAAAGAAAGAAAGAAGAGAGAAGACGTCGCCGTCGTCGGTCTTCTCCTTCCTCGGCGTCGCTGGTCTTCGCCTTCCATCGGGGCTGTGGGGGAAGTGGGGTGGGTGAGAAGGGTTAGGGTTAGAAGGAGGGGCATTTTAGTCCTGGAGGGGGGTGGGCATGTAAATTGAGGGGATGGGAAAATAAGGTGGGGGTGGGGGTGGGGCTTTTATCTCTTTGAGGGGTTGCAATAGCCGCTCCCAGAGATTAATGGATTTTTAGATGTACAAATCTGTCAATTACCACGTTTTGTAGGAGAGAAGGGAATAGAAAGGAAGGGACAAAAAAAGTTTCATTTGGATTGTCTAGTAAGTGGAAAAATGATAAAGTGGAACGATTAGTGAGGAAAATTCCCTGAACCTCATCTTGTTACCTCATTTGTGAACTGATTCGAAAGACAACGAAACAGGGAGTAAAAACTTTCCAGCGCAATGCACAAGTACTGAAGTACTTCACAAGTTGGCTTGGGTGAGCCCACACTTTCTCTTCCCTATTAAAGTGCTTGGTAGATGAAACATTTTTCGCCATTCAATTCTACCGGGAGCCCATCCTCCATTAATACGCCGAGAATCATGATCACTCCAAATTTGATCCACAATGGAATTTCTAGCCACTGCGAAGGGATTGGAATGGCTTCATGCTGTGCCATATGTACTCTCTGATGGAGCTTATGTCACTTACAGATTTGGTAGTCATGCGATTCTGCACTCCTGAAGTGGTGGTCATCTTTGAAGATTGTGCGCAACAATATACAATACTCAAGTAGAAGAAGAAAGCAATCTCAAACAAATTGCATAAAGAATTGATCATGACACCAAGAAGAAAACTGAAGAGGAAACTCCACTTCGGGGAACAAGTGTAAATGGGCGGGGCTGGAGCAGTAAGGAATTGGCCAACGAGGCATAAGCAACAATCAGGGCCTACACATGCCAAACCATGCACAACTATGCAACTCTTTAATTCATCAATATTGGATGTTGAATCCTGGAAATTGAACTTCATTTTATTTTAAATATTCATTTCAATTGAAATATCTAAAATCACAGCTCTTCCTAATTGAAAAACATAATATTGTCACAGAAAATAAAGGGCCACGAACAACCAATATTCTGTCATTCTTACAGGAAACATGCTAGTGATATTTGGTTAATTCCATTTCAAGCAATTGACTGGACAAAATATCTCTGGCAGAAAACCTCCCAGTGGACAATGACTAAGAACTTTTTCAATTGGGCACAATTCATAGGACCATACTGCATCTCGTTGAAGACCTAATGCCTACCCAAATCAAATCATTATCTGAAGCTTTTATAAAGCACAATTCTAATAGGTTAGATTCTAGGCTCTGGTCTGATGATTCTTTCCCAAGATCTATATCAGTGTCATACTCAACTAGAAACTGAGTACAGAGGATAAACTCTAAAACTTAAACAAATTCTTGTGAACTTTCAACACCACTCGACATGTCAATGAAATTCTGTTGGTAGTTCTGTGAATACTCTTGAGATGTCCAGTATTTGTTACTTCAATTGCTTTCTCTGAGCTTGAAAGTGGCTCAACTAGTCTATGATGTTCTGAAGCTTCAGTAACATTCACAGCCTGAAAAAACGAAATGGGAGAACATAAGACACAATGGGAATGCTGGTTCTTGAGGAACACGTCCATGTTAAATTTGATTGATTTTCTTCTGATGTTGAATGTCAAATGTATCAAACATTGTTTTTCTCTTCCTTTTTGGATATATTTGGTCAGTCAAATTAACCTAGAAGGATAATCTTACCCCATCATATTGCTGCACCTCACTATCTTTTATGCCATGCAAGTAGTCTGGAAACCACAAGTATGACGTCAATTTTCCAATAAAACTAAGAGAATCATAATTTGTGTACATGCAAAAGCAACTAAGCTAAGAACCAACCTGAGTAAGCCTTATCCTTGAATAATAGTAAACTGCAAGGCATCAATAGGACAGGAAAAGGATGGTGATTATCCACCCATTTATCAGTCTCAATCTCAAAAGCTTTATCAGTCTCAATCTCAAAAGCTCCTCCATCAGAATTATTATCTTCAATATCATAGCTCAACGTATTTGTGCATAATTTTAATCTTGAATGGGGGACAAAGTCCATAACAACTGGTGATCCAAGAGAAAGAATCGCTACTACAGGAAAATAAGCAGGTCCATCTTGATGGGGCTGTATCACAAGGAAATATGTTTTTAAGGACTGCACATAACCACTAACCACTATACTACTGTGGAAAAATTTAAATACATGGATTAAAATTTTGGACCTTATCTGGATCCAATGAATGTATCACAAAAATGACCATGCATTTTATAATACTTCTTCTAGTAGCAGTTGAAAACGTAAACCGCTAAAGTTCTTGAGGGTCAACCCTTGATAAACTGGCATCAATTGCTTTGCGACCAAAGACCAAGACAAATTGCTTTGCAATCTTGAGGTTAAATGTTCAGGGAAGAAAAAATGAAATAAAACAGTATATGAACAAAATATGCATGAGGGTTGACCAAAACAAATTCCTTCACAATGTTGAGGTTAAACGTTCAGGGAAGAAAAAAAGGTAGAAAGAAAAAATGAAATAAAACAGTGTATGAACAAAATATGTATGAGAGTTCAGTACAAACCATTATGCCTTGCTTTGGAAGGTATTCATTGATGAGCACATGATTAATTGCTGAAGGGAACAGCCCTGACTCCTCAAAAATTCTTTGTGTAATTTTTGTTAGCCAAGGAGGCACTGCAAGAGAGAGAGAGAGAGAGAGAGAGAGAGAGAGAGAGAGATTACAAAGTTGCGCCATATCTTCATTTAGTTGTTTTTTTTTTAATTTTTCCTTCTTCATTGAAAGAGACTTTTTACTCACACTAGTAACCTCTGGATAAGAAGCCCAAATTACATCACATACAATTCATTAAGAACTTTTAGCATGGATTATCATATACATATGAAACATTATCAAAACATCACTCCTAGGTTTGATATGATATTAAATCCTCTGTTAGGGCCCGACTGGAACCAGAATTGAGCCCGGAATTGATGGTTGGAATTGGAATTGTGGCCACTATTCCAATTCTGGCATTTGGATGGTCCACTGAAACAGAAACGTGATTCCGTGTCCAATTTCGAGGAA
This sequence comes from Liquidambar formosana, assembly GCA_039720395.1. Taxonomy (NCBI): domain Eukaryota; kingdom Viridiplantae; phylum Streptophyta; class Magnoliopsida; order Saxifragales; family Altingiaceae; genus Liquidambar; species Liquidambar formosana. Next base: position 35,530,523 of record CM077831.1, read on the forward strand.
TTCACTTTTAAGCCAAAACACAGGTCCGTGAATTCTCTATATTTGAGGTAATAATTGTAATTCCAAATGCCGGAATAATGAGAGAACAGTCCAATTCGCGATCAAAGCAAAAGGACAACCTCCACCATGGGTGTTTCTCAGTTGGTCATCTCTCTCAAACACATTGGAAGACAAAGACAAGGAATTTGGAGATCTATTCATGGATGGCTTTTGAGAACAGGGATAGACATGATTATATCTACACACATGTCGTCTATCTATACACCGACGCTGAAGCTCATTTACACCACCATTCCCCACCTCTCTAACACTAGCGTTCTGCTATCTTCTTCTTCTTCTTCTTCTTTGCTTTTTTGTCTCTTTTTTTTTTGGGTGAGCAGATTTGTTTTTAGATCTGAAACAACTTTAACAGAAGAGGGCTTGAATGATTAGAACTAGTAGTAGAGAGAAGAGGGTCGTGGGTTAAATTGAATATTAGTCTGAGATGTTGAAAAATGTGTTGATGGTATTTTTTTTATTTTACTTTAGAATTTGAAATCAAAAGTTTGGGGGCTTGAAATCGCAAGCCGTATTCTCTCAGTTTTAATGTATGAAGTTTTGCTAAAGCTTAAAATGTGTATTTTTAGAGCAATGAGATCTAAATCAGGAGTAGCAAAATAAAAAAATGGCGATCCAAATCAGAGAGTAAGATCTAAAGTGGCGGTTGATAGGTTGTATTAGAAGAATATATATATTATCAGAGAAGATGGTTTGAGAGAGGATGGTGCTGTGGGTATGAAGAGCAAAGGGTTTGAGTGATTAGATCAGTCTGAGATCCAAATCAATCGAGCAAAAAAACTGAAACTAGAATCAAAATCCACTTTTTTTAACTCCAATTCTTCATCTCGTCCAAACGATGAAATTGCAATTTCATTAATTTCAACTCAATTCCAATTCCAATAGAATTGGAATTAGAATTGCAATTCTACACTTCAATTCCAATTCCGTGTTCCGATTGGACCCTTAGCTTCATGGAAAATATGTTTAATATTCGCAATCCAGTCCCAGTTTCAAAGATCCTTAAGGTCCTATAGAGTCCCAACATTATCAAAATCTGATTTTTCCACTTCTATAGTACTAAACCCCAGAGTGCATCTGCTTGTGTTTAGTTTGCAAACACCATGAGGAGAAAGACAAATCTTAACCACGACTCCATGAGTTTGAGATATCACAACAATGGACAAAGGAAATTTTAAGCTCTGGCATAGAAGGAAGGATTACCTGGACTTGTTAATGGTTATGATTGAAAACTAGGGCACACTAAAGCTGAAGAGGGCTTATGGAGCTGTTTAGAGAACAAGATATTCTAAAGTAGGTCTCTCATGCCACTATTACTTAGAAGGAATTAGAAAACAATTCGAAAACTATTCACAAATATTTTGAGGACCTTTGGCAGTCCAAAAAGCTTGCCAGATGCCCACATCATTTTAAGATATGTATATAACATAAAATATGTTGCTATCCTCAAACTGAATATCTCTAAATATACCTGAAGGGAAATATGTAGTACTAATTTTATACTTAAGCGTATATTAGTATATTATGTAGTACCATTATATGTTCAATGTGGTCTAATTGGAGATGGCCGTCCAAAAAATTAACGGATTAAACACATGACCTCACATGCTTGCATCACTAGAGCCTACATGGTGTCTTAGTTGGAATTTCCAGTCTATTTCTATAACATGAGCTGCATGTGAGCTTAAAAGAAAAAAAAAAAGCAAAACAAAAAACAATGAAGACGAAGGAGGTGTTGCTAGTGGGAAAAGCTTTTTAAACTCTAGGGTTCGCCATTGATGCTCTGAATAAGCTATTTAAGCTTTTAGAAACCCCAAAAGCATCCATTAGGTTCTCAATAAGAATCCCTAATTTCACATTCCCAACATCCCATCTTATAGGTATTTCCCAAGGATCTGGAAGAAAAAAAAAAACAAAAACACTAAACTTGCATAAAAGATAGAGTTGCAGTACAAGAAAAGAAAAAAAGTCGGAAGATAAGAACAAGAAGAAGAAGCAAGAAGCAGCTAGTAATAGTTTGGAACAAAAAAATAAATACATAAATAAAAATTTCAGCCAAAGAAGAGGGAAGAAAAAATTGTCAGAATAAGATAATAGAAGAAATGGTGCCATTGATTACGCCACCGAGGTTGGGGACTTGTGGGTGATGTTTGCTGTTGATGTGAGTATGAAGATGCAAAGGAAGGTGGAGCTTAGATGATGTTACATTAGAGGGTGATGAGTGTTTAAAATGAGTATGAGAGAGGGGATTTGACATCGAGAGAAGGAAAGCAAGATCCATTCAGTCAAAGATAGTGGAGGAGGCTTCTAAAGAAGGCATCGTTGTTCTTGCTCGTGATTCGTGCTCCTCATCTTCAAGCTACAACAGTTTAAGAAATCACGCGATTAAATGAGTTAAGTTTGATTTGTTGAGGAAAAATTAGCGACCTAAGGTTGGCTTGAGTGTGATGCATGTACGATTAATAATCTTAGTTGTGACCTAATGGGGTCTTTAAAATAGTATGTATCACATAATTTTTAGATAGGATTAATTTTTCTATTATTCATTTCTTGAGGACCAGGTTAGACGTCGTCCTACTAGACAGAAAAAGTTGCAGAGGGCATTTGATTGATCTAAAGATTAAAGGGAGCTAGACCAAGCCATCCCGATTGTCCTATACCTTGCCCACCAGCTAGCATTTGGAATCACAAGAATATTGAACTGGAGTGAGCCTATATAATAGAATATAATAAAGCAAATTGAAAAATACTCAAGATCGATCATCAGGGGATAGTAGCGGACGAGACAAGTTCCTGCGTCTACAACAGATCCTGCAGTTTCAGCTTCGACAACATCGGCTACTCTTCCAATTGAGGATACTATCTAGTGGTGACCTAGGAGCAAAGGAGGTGCCATATCATGCATGCTTTTAGCCTTACTCCTCTTGCAAACATGGTTACACAGTATGCTATGGCTTTCATTGGTCTATAAACAACAGAGGTGATCACTACAAGCATCACTGTTGCACAACCTTGTGAATTTTGGTCATGGTGGGCCCAACTGTCTCTTCTTTCTCTATCTTCATAATTTTTTTATTTTTATTTTTATTTTTATTTTATTTTTAAAGAGAATGGCTATATTTTCTGTTATGTTCCAAAATTTGGGTTGAGGGGAGTAAGTGTGGGGGTAGCCAGTGGGTTCATTGAGAGAGGGATGAAAGAGAAGGGGAATGGGTTGATGAATCTGGTGATGGAGATAGGTGTTGCTGCTTATGGTGGTTTTGGGTTGCAAAAGAGAGTTTGAATGGTGTGGTGGTCGTTTAATGGAAATGGAGGATGGGTTGCACTTTATGTCATAATTTCTCAATTGCAGTCCCACTCTTCATGACTTCCTCTGTCCAGGGGCATAGGACATGGCAGGTGGGTGGAAGTTTAAAATTGACAATGGCAGTGAGGTGAATGAAGTTTTGTGGTGGCAGGCTAGAGGTCAAGTGGGTGGTTGGCAATGATGATGTGGGTTTGAGTGGGAATGGTGGGTTAGACAGGGTTGTTTTGTAAGGATTGGCCAAACCCATGCAGTGGGTTACAATGTGCCAACAGTGAAATTTGCCAAAGAAGAAGAAGGTGGTGTAGATGTTTGAGGATTTGTTTTAATTTAAATTATTGTTTTATTGAACTTATTAAGGGTTGGCTCTTTCACAATAAGGGTGAAATGGGTATTTTATAAAAATCAGAGCATGACGTAAGTAGGTATCATCATAGTAATGGCACCTTGATGGATGAGAGATAAATGTAATTTATTTTACCTTTTAGTGGGTGGCAGTATAATTTCATAAAATAAAGGGGCTGACAAGGTATTTTTCAGATAGCATAAGGGGTCTAGGTGTAATTTAACCCCCAAAAAAATTAGTAATCAAGTATCAAATGTGATGCAGCGACTGTTATCCGAGGGAGACCTTTATCCAATTTCTACTCACCCTAGAATCATTTTACATTTTTATTTTTTTAATTTTTGCCCCCAAACTCATTTTACATAAAAAATGCATTCGCTTGACTAAAATTCCTTCAAAGCACATCCAACACAAAAGTAAAAAACATAAAGGGGAAAGAAGGTTTCCTCGAATTAATCCTCTAGAAACCTAAACCAACCATTTAACACTCAATTAAGAACAACATCAAGGTTCAAAGAGAATATTCACCCTCTTATCGACTTGACCTCAGAATCATTTTTATCGATGACATGATCTAGAGATTCATTGTAAAAATCATCGTACGTCCTCTCAAAATCTGCTTCAAAATGATCTCTTTGCCAAACTATCAACAATTCTTAACTACTTCAACAGAAACGAAAACCGCATCTAAGTTTTGTGTACCCTTCACAAAGTCAAGTCACACTGAGAGTGACAAATGGTTACCTGCAGAACTCAACTAAGTCTCCTACTTCATAGCAACCAAATCTGCATCTAAGATCTCTGTTCCTTTTATGAAGTTGCTTTGGGAGTGAGAAATGGTAGTCTAAAGAATCCAACTCTAGAAAGCACCTTGACCCATTCTCCGTGATCTTCTAAAGACTTGTCATCATATTAATGTGCTTAAATTTCTCACTGAAAATATAACTATTGTTCTAGAAAATCAAGGTGATAAATCTTCATGTAAAAAAAAAAAAAAAATCAAATCAAATTGATAAACATGGTGTTGACTGGTGAGAGATTTCTTTACTACTGCCAAAATAAAATTTGGCAAAAACCTTGAAGGTAACCACTTTTGAAACTCATACCAACTTCAATACACGACTATAGTTAGGGCTGCAAATGAATCAAGTTGTTCATGAGTAGCTTGGAATCGACTTGTCTAAAGCTCATTCAATCTCATTCAATAACATGGACAAGTGAAGCTCAACCCCAACTCCAAGCCTGACTAGAAAACGAGCCAAGCTAAAGCTGCCTCTTTGTACCTTGATACCTTCCCTTTTCCATTTACATTCATTTTTCTGCCTTTTTGATGTGTACAATACCATTAAAAGTATTTCATCTCAAATCCATTTTTAACCACTGTTAAGTTTCCAACCTAAAAGCCTAAGCTATTAGGTGGAGGACCCAAACAGATATATTAAGTCATATCAACTTTTTATATTTAAACAATGTGGGATGTGGGACTTCCCAATAATCCTTCTCACGTGTAGCCGTGTAGGCCTAATAAGACAATAATGGGCCTACCACGTGACAACAACAATGGGCTTATGAACGAAATAGGCCCAACAACAACAACAACAATAACAAGCTCACAAATGAAATGACCCAACAACGACATGCTCTGATACCATGTTAAGTTTCGAACCTAAAAGCCTAAGCTATTAGGTGGAGGACCCAAACAGGTATATTAAGTCGTATCAACTTTTTATATTTAAACAATGGGGGATGTGGGAGTTCCCAATAACAAAACGTTTTCTTCTTCTAGAGATGTTTTGGTCATATGGGTGTATGGGGTTTAGAATTATATAGGGTTTATTCAAGGCTTTGTAGATATACATTTACGTGAAGTGTTCATTTAGACACAAGATTCTTATTCTTTATTATTTTTCAGATCACATTTTGTTTCAAAATGAGCTCAAGCTTGGCCAAACCGAGCTTGAGCTTTGCTGAACCACAACGACCTTAGCTCAAACAAGCTCAACCAAGCTTGAGTCAAACCTAAGACAATCTAAAGTGACTGAGCCGACCTTGAACAGCCAAAAGTTAGTTTGGCTTAGCTTGTTTGCATTCCTAGTGAAGCCATCTAGTTGTAAAACTTCCCATATCCATCTTAAGAACAACCTAATAAATATCCACCCCATTAACTTTTGAATCTAATTAATCTTTAGAAAGTTTCATTGGCATGATGTTTCTCATACAACATATTATCAATAATAATTACCACCCCATTAGCCATCATCTATTGAATTCTTGTTTATTATGCAATAGTTCAGTGCATTTCAAAATTAATTAAATTACATAGACAATCACAGAATTAATTTATTTACAGTAATCCAATTACTTTCAAAAGTTACGAACTTCATCACAAATTCTAAATTTCTCTCACTTTCTGCAAGCAACTCTAGTGGGCATGAACCAATATCTTACTGCATCAGTACTGACTAAGAACTGCAAATAGGCATAACAGAGTTCCAACATGTAGCATATTTGGACTCTTTTGAGCCATAACTTTTGAGTTCATTATTCATATACACACGGGTAATAGAATATGGAGTGATAAACTACTAAAATAGGACCAAACTGCCATGAACAATCACTTAATTGTAAACCAATCCAAAAAAAGTTTTATGGCCAGAAATATCAACAATTGTGAAATTCCAACCAGAGAAACCCCACAAGTTACTGTAAATTTTAACATCTAAAGTCCAAAGCACACAATAAGGTGGTGTTTGGACATTCCATGGAAATAACACTACATTGTGTTTGACATCGCATTTGACCAAGCAACTTTGTTATGGACACAACACCATAATCACCAGAATAAAACATGACGAGGTAATAAAAATGAAATCTTGTGACGCCTCTGACCTAAATGAATATTAAGAAAAGCATATAGACTCATATAAAAGGCTAGGAAAAACACAATGGACATTTGAACACATTTCAATGCCTATTAAAGCACACAAGATTGATTCAACTTCCATGGGGCATCCAATCACCCCCACAAATAATATCATCTCATGAAGAGAATAAATTACGAAAATATGATAATATACAATTACAATCCCACTTACAATCTTGTGAAAGAAGACCCTTTTCATGGACAACACCTCCTGTCAATGACCATAGACCAGAAAAACATATTCATCATCAATACAAGGAAACGGTTTGCTTCAGAGACCACAAAGAAATAAAATTGTAACATACCCCAGTTTTGTAGTCTCCGATTCTTCAATGATTTCCATTTGGACACGGGGGCTTGGTAAATCTACAGAACAGAAAGGAAGCCAGTATGATAAGGAACTAAAAGAAACAAATCAAGCATCAAAGCAATCAAAACAAGGAAAATATCATCATGGGGGATTAAGGAGATTGTTACGTTATTGAGAAGCTGGGTTTGTTCGCTATCCGTGATGAAGTCGGGAATGTAATACATATTTGGCAAAGGCCCAACTCTGAATTCATCCATCTTCTCTCTCCCCTCCATTCATCTGTCAAAACCACTATTCGAAAGTTCGGGCAAATTAAAGGCAAAGGTTCAAAAATTAAAGTTTCCGCAAGAACTATCTGAGGTTTATTTCCAACAACTCCCCAAAACTGTTAAACCTGTTTGGTTATCGGAATAGCATGTTGCAGGAGCAGACTAGGGCTGTTATCCTGCCCCATTCAGGTTATCCAAGTATCGAATTGGCGAAAGAAGGTGCCCGTTTCTATTAATGCTACTTAATTTTACTTAGGGAAAATATCCAAAAACTCCCTTAAAAAATAAATTCATATCCAAAAACTCCATTAAATATTTTTTTATTTATCTAATCTAAATAAAAAAGAATCATATCTATTAACTCCAATTAGTTAATTTTTTGTTTACTATTGTTAAAAGAAAAGAGTAATCCGACTAAAATACCATTCTTTGACATTAATATGTTTAATGAAACAATTGCATATTTAACTGAATTTCTACATTTATCCTTTTTAATGTAATTAGAAAAAAATTAACTATCATTAATTAATTATTTTCTAATGTACACATGGGGGGAAGGGAGAAGAAAAAGAGAGAGTGGGAGAGCACATATGCAAGTTTGGGAAAAGATGGGGCAAAAGGGAAAATTCACTTGAATATGCATTTTTGTCATTAAATATGTTATTGTGAAAGAAGGGCATTTTAGTCAGATCAGTCTTTTCTTTTAACCGCAGTAAATAAAAATTCAACTGATTGGAGTTAATGAATATAATTCTTTTTTATTTGGATTAGATGGATATGAAAAATATTTAATGGGGTTTTTAGATATGATTTTATATTTGAGGGATGTTTTGGATATTTCCCCTTTTATTTATTTATTTTACTTTCATTTAATTTATGGGAAATGTTTGCATGATATATTGCCATTGGCAAAAGCAATGACAGTCAAATCATGACCACAAAAAATAATAAATCATTAATATTTTAAAGGTAAAATACATTTACACCCCCTATGTTTACTAACTATTACATTGACATCCTCCATCCTTTCTAAAATTACATTGCCCTGCCCTACTTTGGAAAATAATATACATATTCCCCCATTCGTCAACCAGCCGTTTAAAAGGTTAATGGCTATTGTTGACGTCATGTAAAAAATGGGTTGAAAATACTCATTTTATCCTTATTGAAACCAAAACGCTGCGTTTGGCGTGAAGGCTACTCCCCCAAATCTAAATATAAAGCCAAACCTCTCACCCTCAAGCCCTAGAAACCCAATCTTGTAGCCATGGCCATGGACGAAAACAAGAAAAATGGGCTTTAACAACATATCATTAACAACGTTTTTGATAAAATGTTGTTGTAGTGGGGCTTTAACAACATTTATGTAAAAAATGTTGTTAAAAATTGTTACTCTAGGATATTTAACAACGTTGGTTCCATTAACGTTGTAAATACACTCTTCCACAACGTTTTTGTTAACGTGGTTGTTTTATAGTACTTTCACAACGTTTTTATTAATGTTGTTGCTTTATAGTACTTCCACAACGTTTAATAAAACGTGGTCGATTCTAGACAAGGGGCAGGATTTTTTTTTAACTTGCCGCCTTACGTTTTTTGCTGCTTTCCTCCCAAAGTGTTTGAAAGCCCCTAAAGAGTAAAGCCCTTCTCTCTTTTTAATTCTTTTTATTTTTTTAAGGGTAAAAAGAGTAAAGCCTTCTCTGTTTTTCTGCTTTCCTCTCCTCGATCTAAGTTTGCTGTCCTCCCTGATCTGGAAGCCTCTCACTCTCTTTCTCTTTGACGGCCATTGAAGCCTCTCATTCTATCTCTCTCTTTGACGACCATTGAAGCATCTCACTCTAGCTCTTCGACACCCATTGTTTCTTAACTCTTTCGGTGAGTTCATTTTGATTCTCCTTCGATCATGGCTGTTCTTTAGTTTTTTATTTTATTTTTGTTTTGTTTTGTTTTGTTTTGGGTTGGGGTTTTGTATAGTATATTAGCATCATCAAATCTCAGATTGGATTTTTTTCGTTTTTAATTGGGGTTTCTTTTGAATCGAGCAGTTAGGGTTTATGCACAAACACAAGTATGTAACCTAGGGTTCAATTTCAAGTACACGTATATATATATATATATATATAAATAAATTTGTTTAATTGAATTTTTTTCTACTGATGTTTGTTTAAATTTCTGATTATATTTACAATTGCCCATTTCTCTCACACTAGATATTTGATGTATACCTTTTCCGTTCAAAGTAATTATTATATATTCTTTGGTCTTTCTATTAACAAATTTTAGAATTTTGGATCATGAAAACCCGAAACTTGTGGCTTAAAAACGAATATGATTTTATAGGATTCTGAATGAACAATTTATAGTCGCACGTAGTACTCCGCATGAGCTTCGATTCGACACTTGAATCACTGAAAACGGTTAAGAAACAAGGGAGATATTAATCGTCGAAGTTGGCCCGTTGAACACACGGTGTAACCCGGTTACACAATTTAACCCGCGGGAGGTTGAAGATGACCCCATAGGTCTATGATCCTGTGTGGGTGCATCTGTATACCTTACCGTGTTCTCATGCATTTAAAAGCCATACGATAATCATATGAACCCCGAATTTGACCGTTGGACTCGTCTTGGAGGGCCCTACCATGTGAGACCCTTAGTTGATCATTTTGACCAAGTTTGACTGTAGTTTGACTTTTTGGCCAAATTAATATTTATTAAAAATTCCAGAAAATATCAGAAAATTCCCAAAATTACAGAAAATTCCCAGAAATTATAGAGAGTGTTTTAAAAATTATTTTGATGATTTTGGGTTGGTATTGCTCGCAATTGAGGTAGGAAATGTGGCTTCTTTACATTTAATATGGTGTTATTTTATGAATGTGATTTTAAATGCTTTAATGATATTGTTGGATTTTCCCACTGATTTATAACCAAATATTTTTATGACTTGTTCAAAATTTAGGGAATCCTACAATATATCATTTGATACTACTGTTTTATATTGTTGCTTAAAGATACATGGTTATATACTCGTTTAAATGTGGTCATAGAGTAGTGCACAATGTAAATAGCGAACTAGTCCATTTCTTATCATTCTTGAGCTGTGTATCCATGACCAGCTACTGTCGCCTCTTTCTCAGTGTCGGACATCTCATATTTTAATTAGCCTGTAATAAGCTTGTGAGTACGTTAACGGATTGCTCTCGGGCATCCTAGCTTGGGTAACTCATTGAAGGCGGAGGATATAACTTTGCCCTTGGTTTACCTTTTGTACTCTATTGTTCGTACTCCAATTGAAAAAAAAAATAGAAAAAAAGAAGAGAGAGTGTCATTTCCATTAGATTAAAAAAAAAAAAAAAGAGAGAGACAAAAAAAAAAAAAAAAACAAAAACAAAAAAAGTGAGAGCTACTCAATAGTAGCATTTTGGGTAGAACTAGAAGGGTCAGTTGGGGGTTGCCTTTGTGGGCCTTGGGTAGAACTGGAGGGATTAGCTGGAGGTTGCCTTTGTGGGCTGCCCGGAACCCTTTCTTGATCAATGATTTGATCAGTGAGCCTCTCTAGTGCCTCGACCCTTGGTGTGAGTCTGTTAGAATAGGAGTCCACCATTCTTTGTAACTCTCTATTCTCTGTTCTCAAAGCCCTCATCCTTCGATAGGCTCCGTCGAGCAACCCCTGGAGACGAGTGACCTGGTCACTTAGACTTTGCATGTGCACATTTCTGGCGTGCAAACGCCGAGCCATGTTAGCAGTAAATGTTGTGGTCTGAGCGCTGAGAGCCATGGAGTCTCTTATTACGTCCAGGTCGGACCGTCCAACCAGTATTCTCTCATCACGAGGAGTGATGAGTCCCTCCGCTACTGCCGTTGCGTTCGCAAGATTGTAAATTACAGAATCGTCAACTGTAAGGGGTTGGTTTTGAACATTTAGGAATCCTTGGGTGCCAGACCTCTGGTTGTGTTCCTGGCGTTGTGTTTAAATCAGGACGGTTTTGTGGGGCAGAGGAGGAAGAGGCCATGAGTTCGTAAGAGAGGATTTAGAGGAAGAGAGTTTTCTCTGAGGGTTGAATGGTTGGGGAAGAGTGTTTAAGCACCTATAATCAAACTCTGGTTTTTAAAGAAAAACCGCTCTCACTCAACCCAAGAACAGATCGCAAAAACCAATGCACTGTGGGGATCCGATGCGATTTGGGGTCTATAATGGTCTGCAACAGCACTGTTGCCTAGATCTCGATATTGCAAACTGTCAGTCATGCTTTTTGGGATCTCGATATTCCGGGTTTGGGCTTTTTTGGAGAGAAAGTGAGAGAAGTGAGGAGAGAGAGAGAAAAAAGGTATGTGTGAAAAAGAGAGAGAGGATTTTGGGTGATTTGATTTGTATCATAGAGAGAGAGAGAGAGAGAGAGAGAGAGAGAGAGAGAGAGAGAGAGATTTCTGGAAAAGAGGATGGGATTACATAAAGGGTAAATCTTATGGAGTGAGAGAGATCCGTACAAAGAGATAGGGGGAAGAGAGGGAGAGATTTCTTTTGCAAGTGGGTGAGATTGTCTTGTCTCATGCTGGGATAATTTTGTATTTTCTCAATTTTGGTGTATAAAGAGGTCTTACAGACTATTGGGAGTACAACTGCTTGGCCTACCAAATTTATTAGGAGTAGATGATTGATGACTTACTAGTTTTTTGTGGTGGATGCATGCTCCTAACTTTTCTATTAGTAAAAGGCCTTTCTTGGTGTAGTGGAGGTAATACTTCTAAGTCTTTTGTTAGTATAGCATAATAACTATTGGCTCACTTTTGAAGTCACACTTTGTTTACAATGTTTTGTAGGAGTAGATGATTGATGACTTACTAGTTTTTTGTGGTGGATGCATGCTCATAACTTTTCTATTAGTAAAGGCCTTTCTTGGTGTAGTGGAGGTAATACTTCTAAGTCTTTTGTTAGTATAGCATAATAACTGTTGGCTCACTTTTGAAGTCACACTTTGTTTACAATGTTTTGTAGGAGTAGATGATTGATGACTTACTAGTTTTTTGTGGTGGATGCATGCTCCTAACTTTTCTATTAGTAAAAGGCCTTTTTTGGTGTAATGGAGGTAATACTTCTAAGTCTTTTGTTAGTTTAGCATGATAACTATTGACTCACTTTTGAAGTCACACTTTGTTTCCAATGTTTTGCAGGAGTAGATGATTGATGACCAATTTTTTGTGGTGGATATGCACTCCTAACTTCTCTATTTTTGTCTTTTTGGCCACTTTTGAAGTTATATTGCAATGTATTGACACTTAATGACATGTAATGACAATTGATGTTAATGAAACTTTTGAAGTCATATTGCAATGTATTGACACTTAATGACATGTAATGACAATTGATGTTAATGAAACTTTTGAAGTCATACTTTGTTTGCAATGTATTGCATGTAATATTAGGCTTTATTTAATGAATTTGATTTGTTAGGTGTTTGAAGTTTGGGATCAAATCAATTATGGTTTTACACTTTTAATAATGGTGTGTTTGGTTATCATTTTATATGAACAGGGAATAGGTATAAAAACAACCATAAATGAAAGCACATGCAAACCAAAAAAAAAAAAAAAAAAAAAAGGGAAACGACAACGTTTACAAAATGTTGTCATAAAATTACCGAAAATCTACGACAACATTTTGGAAACGCTGTTGGTGTGTGTATCTAAGACAACATTTTCTGAAATGTTGTTAATGTGTCTATATAAGACAACATTTTGTAAATGTTGTTGATGTAAGTCAGTTAATTATCAACAACATTTCTGAAATGTTGTTAATGTGTTTATAGAATACAACATTTTGAAAACGTTGTTGGTGTGTCAACTAACCATTTACGACAACATTTCTGAAATGTTGGTAATGTGTTTATAGAATACAACATTTTGAAAACGTTGTTGATGTGTCAACTAACTATTTACGACAACATTTCTGAAATGTTGTTAATGTGTTCGATCTAAGACAACGTTTCTGTAAATGTTATCGATACGTCTAACACAACATTTATTCAACGTGGTAAGATGGCATTAACAACATTCTGTTTTTCCTTTCAACAACATTTGTTTAACGTTGTAAAAAGTCCCACATCAACCACAACAGGGGCTGACACAACATATATGAAAATGTTGTGGAAAGTCTTTAACAACATTTTTTAACTCGTGTGTCGACGGTGGCCAAGATGGATGCCAGTAATGGAGTTACGGCGGTGGTGGCGACGGAACAACCCATCCCACTCCCTAATAGCGACTGGTTGAACATGGCCAACAATTACCCATCCCCATTAGCCCACTCGTTGCTAACCGCCATCAACATCACCATCTCTCAAAACTTCACAACCCTTCACGTCTCGTTACTTTCCCTCGACACCAAACCTAAACCCATTTTTTGAGAAAAACCCATTTTTTTTTATTTATAAAAACACAGATTTTTCCCCCCGATTTCTACATAATGCTCCAAGGGGTGTACATCTAAGAAGTCGTGGAGCTTCTCAAGCTTGATAGGGCGTCAACGACGTTTGTAGGAGGGGATGGTGATGGCATGGCGAAGTGAGGCGAGGCTAGGCGACGGCGAACCTGGATATCTAAGACCTTTGGGGGTTATCTTCTCATTCTACCATGTTTAGAAAATTAGAGGCAACCATGGCCACCGTTCGCCGGGCTTACTAGTGCGCTGTGCTTTATGGAGAGCTGCGGCAAGGTTTACTAGCGGTAGGGGTTTGCTGTGGCGCTGACAGGTCACCGATGGTGAGTGGGGTTTGCTGCGATAGAAGGCACTACATGAGGGTTTGGAGGAAAAAAAAGAAAAGAAAAGGAAAACAGAGGAGAAAGAGAGAGAGAGAGTACAGAAGAAGAAAGAGATGGGTAGCTGGGGAGAGAGAGAGAGAGTAAAAACACAAAATGACGTTGTTCTAAAGGAAGGGCAATTTGGTTTTTTTACATTTCTGTTAATCACATTAAGGTTGGTGTTTTGATAAGGGGAGGGCAGTGTATTTTCGGATAGTATGAGGGAGTCAGTGTAATAGTCAGTAAACACAGGGGGTTTAAATGTACTTTACCCTATTTTTAAAGATGAACAAAACCAATTTGGGGTCATGATTTGATTGAAATGGTTAGGTTCATAAAAATTGAGTTTTTGAAATTATTTAAAAAGAAGGTTTAAAATATTATAGAGAGGAGCTATTTCCAAAGCCATTTTGGCTGCATACATCCACAAGACAACAACCCCCCACGAAAATATTCTTTAGTTTACCCATTTACCCCTATTGTCCATACATTTCCTTACTTTTCCCTCCCCTCTTCTTTCTCTTTCCTCTATTCTAGTATTCCTTATCTCTCTCTCTAATAGATTTGAGTTACCAGGAAAAAAAAAAAACAGTCTAGATCAATAACAACCTTTATCAGATCAAATAGCACAAATACATACTCATTGATCTGTGTAGATTTGTGTAGTGATGAGATAAAGTCGTTTGTGTCTAAGAAGTGAATTGAACTAGAAGTCTCTCTTTGCTCTTATGCATTGGCAATAGAGAGGAGTTGATTTTTCTTCGTTAGTTTTTAATTTAGTTCCATTAGAGGTACGTTTAGTCAATACATAATAGAATATAGACCGAATTAAAAGCATTTTATAACAAGGGATATAGAGAGGAACCGACAGTTTCTAATGTTGTGGTGTAATATGAACATCAAATGTGTAACTTGGCTAAAAAATGGGAGTGATGGTTTTCTGCTTCAATCAAGAAGAGAGCATATTATTATAGGAAGTGATACCTTTACCAGACAACAAGGCTAGATAGTGGCTAGCGCGCGAAGTGATCCTACTAGTGATTTATTCAGCTTTACATTTTTTTTAAAATAAAATTTTAATTACATCTGAGAGAAACCTCTTAAGGAGAGGAAAGAGAGAGAAGAGAGAAGGCAGACTAGGGGCAATTTGGGTAAACTAACCATATTTTTTAGTGTGACTGTGGATGCAGAAATAACCCTTCCCAATATTATATCCACGAAAAAAGATCTTAATTGATTACAGTAGAAGATTGATTGCAGCAGGCGTTTATGGGTGTGACAAACCCTAACCCTTAATTGACACCTCCCATGATCCGTACCCTAAGTGTTATATTTGGTTATTTATTAAAATCACCCTTTAGAGGAGAAAGATGAATTCTTAGAGTTGATGAACGATATGGATCGGAAGATATAATTGGAGGACGTGTATGGTTAGGTTTAATTGGTGTACTTAGTGGAAGGGTTAAAAGTCATTTTAGCCATTTTATGAGTGTTTAGTAGCTGGGCTATTCAAACTGCTTTTTAAACAAAGTGATTTATTTTAAAGGGTAAATTACATTAAGATCCCTGTAGAATCTGACAAATACAAATACACCCTCTCACATTTATGAAATTACACTGACACCGCTTACTTTACAAAATAAATTACAAAAAAACCCCTCCTTCTAACCTCCGTTCATTAATATGTTAAATCATGCTAAATTTTTTAAAAAATACCTTAACTATTTTTATTGGATGACAACTTTCATGTTAAATGTATATAACTCATCACTCCAACTCATTCATCTAGTACATTCGAATTTTTTTTTAAATTTTTTATTGATAAACAACTAAAAGATTATGTAATACCTGTGATTTTTAAATAGGGTATTAAGGGTTTAATCTATGATTAACGTAGCTAATCCCTTGATTTTTCGAATGACTTCATGCATAGGTAATGCATGTGTATGATATTACGATGTTAAATGTGTTTTGATTCTTGTTTTGTGCATTGAGTATCTTTCAGGTGCGTTTAGCCTTATTTGCAACTTAAGGGTTTAAGCTGCTAAAATTTGGCTAAGTGTTGGGAAAAAGTGAATTTTCATAAATTTTCGTTTTAAAGGATAATTTTTGGCGGTAATGGGAGTTTATAATATTATAAGACATTGGTGATTTTATGGGATTTTATTAGCATGTTTGGATTAGGTTCCACGTATGTTGGTTTTAGAAAAATCTGTCGGGAGACGGATTTTGTACTAAAACTTGAAAATGAGATTTGGATATATTGGGAATTTGATTTTTCTGATATTTTATTTGGATTCAAATGGGGGGTTATTTGTTTATTTTTAATGAAAATAAGGCAATGGCCTGTACAGTAGGAGTTTGTACACAATTGCCTGAGTTACTGGCAATTTTCAGCAAGGGATGATTGATCGTGCCTTAGGGATGATCGATCGTAGGTGCCCCAGAAATGCAATTTCACTTCTATTAAGCACGATCGATCGTGCCCTCAGACCACGATCGATCGTGCATCGCAAATTCTGCAAATTTTTTTATTTTGCGTCAAATGACGTATGTGCCCCTCACCCCTTTTAAAAACCCATCACCCACGACTTTAAAGACCAGATCTGGTCTTTTTAGTTCAAGAGAGAGAGAGAGAGAGAAGGAGAGAAGGAGAAGAGGGGGCGGAGGCTCAACGGCAACTTGCCGGAGCACGGCGACCTCGATCCGACGCCGGCGAGCTCGGATCTAGCATATTTTGGCCCGAGCTACGCGCGTATAGTTGTAGATTTGGGTTTTTCTCTCTCTTTGATGCTTGGGAATGCATTATTATGGTTGGATTCATCTTCTCCAACTTCTTAATGGAGCTTGGAGTTTGTTTATGATGGCTTGAGTTTGGATTTCATGGGTTTGGACATGAATTGTCATCCTCACCAACTCTTTTGCACTTTTAGAGGTATTTTCTCACATTTTGGAGTTGGGATTTGTAATTTATTTTGGGTTATCATCTCATTCTTACATTTCTGGGTTATTCATGCATATTGGGGAGTTTTGGTGGTGATTTAGAGTTGGGACCCCCATTATCTTCATCAATTAAGTTATTTGGGAACTAGGGCTTGGATTGGGAGCTTGCATTTGCATTATAGGGCTTGGATTTCATACCCACAACATCAAAGGTTACATTTTTTTATGTATTTGGTTGAGGTAGGTGCAATTTACATAGGTTTAAACTATAGACATGATAATATGGCATATATATTATCATAGTATTTGGTATTCTTGGACCTAGAATATGTATATAAATGATTTATGGAATAAATCTTGATAGAGAATTTTGGGTATTTGATAACGTAAATTGGAATTATGTTTATTATTGAGCTTGGTTAATTGTATACATTCTATGGAATACAGATGTAGGGATTTTACGGTTACTTTCCCTATTTATTTGAGGTTTTCGACTATAATTTTAAGGTTATAATCATAATGGGAGTTTATGTTGTTTATCATAATTTTGGTATAATTATGAGATTATTTGATTATGGGTTATATAGCATATATTTTTGAAATGATTTGGTCAAAATCATTTTATGGTTTATTACATTGCATATTGGGCATAATCATGCATTAAATGGACTTAATGAATACTGGGTAAAAGTATTGCATAAAAAGGGGTCATTGGAATTGGACTACTTGCAATCAATGGGACTTTACGGTGTTTTCCATTCCTTTAGTCTTGGGGTACTTTCCAGTTCTAGATAGGAACCCTTGTGTTCCCGAATCAGAGACTACTTTCCGGTTCCAGGTAGGAACCCTTGTGTTGTCCTCTTAAAGGTTGGGTTTAAATCCTCGTTTCCGCGCGAAGACTCTTTCGGGAGTGGTCAGTAATTGATGGAATTAATGTAAATTGGACATGAGTCACATGTATTGGGTATTATGCATTATTTATTTTAAGTTATGGATTATAACTTGATTTGGATTCTTTTTAATATACTCGGTTGGTATACTTTCATTTAAATGATATAAAATGGGATTTTATTTATATCATCGCTTTAGTTTATTATGTCAAATTGTATCTACTGAGTCGTCGGACTCACGCCTATTATTTTAAATGTTTTTCAGATAATCCAGGGATTGGTTTTGCTAGCATAGGCGGAAGATGCTATCATCGGAAATTTTATTTGCTATTTATGAATGTATTTTTCATGAGAAGGAATATGTAATTAAGTGGGTTTTCTATTGGATTAATGTAATTGTAAATAAAGCAGAGTTGTAAATTTTAATTCTATGGTTGTATATGTGGAATGCGAGGCATGGGATGATATCACACTCATGGATGACATGTAAATTTTTATAGAATGGATTTTTATAATAGGTTTTTAGGATGGTATGTCCTATCTACAGATGGGACATGTCCGAAAAGGGAAAAATTTTAAAATGGTTGAGATTTTAACACGTGTCATCCACGTTTTATCAAAGGATTTATTAAAGAAAAAGCTTAAATTTTCTATCTAACTAATGTGGTAGCCATCAAATTTTCTCATTAGAAACAATTATTTATTTAATTGAAATTTTAATTGATGTGTGAAAAAAAAAATTGATTTGCAAAGTTGTCACCTTTATATGTGCATCCCCATTGTAATAATTCTTTTAATTTATTTATACATATGAATAATGCTACATAGTGAAACACCCCAAAATTTATATACCATAAATACGTACAATTTTTACGAGCTCCGTACAAATAAATTCTTTTAAAAAAATGTATGCTTTTTGAAAACATAGAGTATTGTGCAGCTGCGGGTAGCGATGGTTAACTCAAAACTCATCATCAATATACATTGGCCAACCAAATGAATAAAATTACATCAACTTTAAATAAAAATACATGTACGCGATAACTTCTCCAAATCTCGACCCCAATTCTACTACGTGCCTCCAATAATTATCACCTGAAAATATATTGGGGTCAGCGAACAACAACCCAGTAGGAAATCTAATTCCTATACAATAAATAATGTTTCAAAAATCACATGCAAGTATTTATATATTCAAAATAATATACAAATCAAATAATACGAACTCCAAATCATTAACCTCAAAGATAATCCAACTATCAATGAAATCAATCATTATAAACCTCAAATATATCACCATCAATAATTATCACCTTGCATAAATTAAATCTTAACATATGCTTCAAAATAATCATTATTCACCATACAAGAATTAAACCCCCAACCGTAAAAAATAAGTGAATAAAATGAATAACCACCACTGTACACGTGTAGATCAGCTTAAAAAATATAAAATCCATACTGACAGGAATTGAATTGGAACTCCTATGCTCTGGCAATTGAACCTCTGCCTCTCGGCTTCCTCCTTCTCATTGCTCGTTTCTCTCTTTCTCTCCTCCCTTCTCTATTTATTTCTTTCCCTCCATCTCTTTTTATACCTTCTTTTCTCCCGTCCCCATCTCGTATTTCTCTCTCCCTTTATTTCTTCCTCCTTTTCTTTTCTTCCCACGCAATCTCTGCCAAATCCGTCCCTTCCCCCAATTCTTCTCTTTCTTTTTCTTCGTTTCTTTTCTTTTCTTCTTTTCTCACCTAACCCATTTATTGCTTTGATTTTTTTTCCTTTCCTTCTTTCTTTTCTCCTGATCTTCTTTTTTTCTTCTTTTCACGTGCATATCTGCTTTCCCTATTTCTTTTCTTCTTTTGACTTTTCCTTCCTCCTATATATATATATATATATATATATCTCATAATTTAAGCATATTTTCCATCCAAAACAATTTAATATAATGTCTCCCAACATCCAACTAACCTAAAAAATATTTAAAATTATCCCCTTGTGTACAATTCCACTGAATATACACGTAAAATAAATCAATAAATATTCGGGGTATTACACATAGCCCTTTATTTATTTATTTATTTATTTGCTCAAATTTACTTACTCAAATGAGGTGGCAACTTGGCAAATCAATTTTTTTTTTTTTTTTTTGCAAATCAATTAAAAAAATAAATAATTGTTTCTAATGAACATATCTGATAGCTGCCACATCAATTAAACAGAAAATTTAAGTATTTTTTTTAGCATTTTTCTTATATGTATTTAAGCTTTTTAGGACATCAATTAAAATTTTAATTAAATAAATAATTATTTCTAATGAGCAAATCTGATGGCTACCACATCAGTTGAACATAAAATTTAAGCTTTTGGCATTTTTCTTATATATATATATATATATATATATATATTATCTTTTAATTGTTTATCAATAAAAAAAAATAAAAATAAATTTCGAATGTATTAGATAAATGAGTTGGACTGATGAGTTATATAAATTTAATATCAAAGTTGTCATCTAATAAACGTAGTTAAGGTATTTTGAAAAAGTTTGAGTATGATTTAACGGATTAATGGACGGAGGTTAGAAGGAAGGGTTTCTTTGTAGTTTACTTTGTAAAGTAGGGGTGTCAGCGTAAGTTCATAACCTTGAGGGGGTGTATCTGTATTTGTCAGAATTTACAAGGGATCTTAATGTAATTTACCTTATTTTAAAAGACCATTTTTACTTTTTGTCAAGCATTAATTGTAAGAACTCAAAATCCAACAGGACCCAGTTCATTTATAACGAAGTTAAGTTTCAAACCACCAATCTTCCTCTTGTAAGATGGGAAAAGGTGTGGGAATGAGAAAATTAATCATAAAATGAGGTAGGTTTTGTATACAAAACCCCACTCGCATGTGCAATTAATTAATTAATGATCTCGTTTGGGCAGACCCAAGGTCGGAGGTGGCCTAGTAATTATCCAGCACATGTGTAATAGAGCAACTGCATGAATTAACCGGGGGATTAGTCACAAAGGGATAGGGATACCCATGCTAAGCCCGTTAAAACAAAATAACAAAACAAAATAAAACAAAAACAATAGTAGAGTCAACGCTCTACAATAGAATATGATGTCCAAATAATTTTCAAAACCCAGTTTTCAAGTAACCTTTCAAAACCTCTCGAGTATGACCTAAAATTTTAAAACTTTGATTTGAAATATAGAATTCTTTTTACTAGCAAAATTCCAAGGATTTTCACTATTGCGATAGTGCTCTTAGGATGAATGTAATAAGCTAAACCTCTTTACTTAGATTTTGGTGTGGTATGACTTTATGAGTCCATTTAAAAAAAAAAAAAAAAAAAAAAATCCATTTTGGACTTAATTGCATGGATTTAATTCCAACTCAAATGATGGTTAGCAATGCTATATAACTTAACTTTTTGCCCAAATTTACTTGTTTGAATGATGTGAGAGCTTCACCACCAAATTTAAAATTTCATTAGAAGAATAATTATTCATAATGGGTTGATGTGATTGTCACATCAATTGGGCAAATAGATTTGTACAAAAAATATAAGCTCTAGCATTTTCTTTGTTTGTATAGCAATGCAATGATAATCAGTTATGGCATTTTCCTTTTATTTCACATTTTTAAGTCAATGTCTTTTTAAATTAAAGGTATTGCATGCATAAGGTTTTCTTCAAGTTATATGTATTAAAAGGATGTTGAAGATCGAGGGAATTTCTTAGATCTTCGTTGGTGGCAAAACACTACCTTAATTACCAGAGAAGAGAATGCTGGTCGTAAGGCAATAACGATAGATTGAGCAGGAACCTGATGGGTATCATTAAAGACTTGGTTTTGTTGGCAAAAGAATTGTTATCTCAACTGACTCAAGATGAGGTAGATTTGATCCAAGCTTCGTTATGTAGTGATGTGGATTTGGATAGACAGTTTGATTATGGGAACATCTCAATAGCTATACATATATGGAGTTTGTTAGTTCAAATCTGGACATGAAGGAATGTTTGTCTTCTTCCCATTCCCCTCTAAACATTGACGATTTGGGACAGGAGGAGAGAGTGAATTTAGGTGATATATCAGATCCCATGGCCTGTGAATTGAACCAGTTTAGAGTAAGGGAGAGATGCGTGAATGCTTGCAATTACCTCCTACCATCAGTCGTAAAGGTTCTAAACTAGTTTAGTATAGGGATCGAGGATCTACTCACACTAAAGAAAAATTAGATCTAAAGATTAAGTTGCTTTCATATATGTCGAGAAATGAAGGTCGCGCAAAATGTTATGGAAGAAGAGCAGCTTAGCTAAGTTTCGGGCTTTATTAAATGGAACGAATCAGAAGTGGCAAAAGAGGAAACTCCATAGAGCGCATTCTCAAAAATGGGATAGGAACCGAGCCTCAGCTATTTAATCTAAATCCTTTTGTGTACAATTGTTAGAGATGTCTGGAAATTTTATGGTTACACTGATAGCACTTTTAACTCTCTTTCTTTTTGTAGGATGTCGTTGGCGTACCCATGAGTTTAAGCCTATGAAAGACCATCTGGACACATCCCATGATGTTTCTTATTTTTTTTGGGTTACATGAGTGGGCTTTAGGTTTGTTTTCCGCAGGTGCAATGTTTTTGTTGTTTGTTCTAGGGTTGCTACTCTGTATTTTGATATCTTGTGAATTTTAACCCCCAAAAAAAAAAAAAAAATGTTCATGGAAATCTTAGAGATAGCGCAGCTATAGGGAGAACATATATCCACGTAAGAGAACAAAATTTCTTTGCAATAAGGGTTAATACATGATCAACCATAGTATGTTGTTCCATCCCCTCTTATTCTTCACCAACTACACTCTTTGCGTGAAAGCCATGCACAACTGTACGTTTGACTGGTTTTTTTTCCCTCAACTTACTCTTCTCTCTCACTCACTCTCCATCGCTCTGTCTAGATAGAGTAAGGTGGGGGCTTGGGTAGGTCCTTGACAATACCACATAGCTCAGCGTTGTCAGGCATATTGTATTCGTCCCTCAGAGAGCGCGCAGGAGAGAGAACGCTGATATAGAGTTGTTGACCCAAGTATTGCCTCTCGAACAACTCTGACCTCAGGTTCCACATTCCGGCGTTGTCAAAAGTCAAGAAGATGGCTGCCCATGATTTTGGGTAAACTTGGATTGTGTGTCTGCTAACGGCATCAAGAAGATTGTAGTTCTTTCTGCGTTCTGGGCTCCACCTCCCTGGTTCAATGCTGTTGGATGCAACATCGATCAAGTAAATCAGTTGATGGACATCATTCTTTCTAGTACCATATATATAACTATAATTAAATATTATATGGCCAATAATTTAAACTAGTTTTATATAAGTACACTACTTACGCGACTGGGAAGAAGGAATATCCATCCAGATGCCATGATTGAATGCTCTTCTGATGGTTCTCAAAAATGATCTCCACAAAGTTGCGGAATGTGGCATTAAGGACATTGGGTTGTAGAGTAATCTTGTCGGCACCTTTTGTTGGTGGCTCGTCCTCAATGGTGTCATATTTGAATACCTTGTCTGCGACTCCATAGTACTCGGCTAGCTTCAATGGGGTGGCTGAGTCGGTATGGGAGACACCGTTGATGGCATACCGAAGCTTGCCATCCACTCTGCTGACCGAGTTAACGATCTTGATGGTGCGGGTAATGTTAATAGAACCATAATGGTATGAACCTTGAGGATTAGGCCGGGCAGCACTAGCAGTGAGGTTCCAACGGAATGAACGGAATTGGTTAAGGGACCAGGCCCAACCAACAGGAGCCTCAGGCAGCACAGATGAGGCAGGGGCGCCCTTGCTGTTAGCATAGCGGATGATTGCTGTGGTGGTGAGGATGCTCTTGGTAAATCGAGAAGAAGCAACCATGTAGTAGTCCTTGGGGGCTTGGTTGGCAGTAACCAGCACGGAGTAGCACTGTCCCACATGCACATCAAGGGAGTTATACACATTTTGGACGGTATGAGATCCCTCCATTTCCACCAGCTTCATAGCGTGGCCTTGGATTCTGAAATTGAGAGATGTTTTGATCCCCACATTGCAGATCCTGTACCTGTAAGTCTTTCCAGGCTTCATGGTGAATAGGGGTTCATCCTTGCCTTTGCCCTTGCCGGATTTTCCATTGATGAGGACACCGTCAGGCCTGCCAATAGAGCGACCACTATCAAGTTGCTTCTTTAGAACGGTGTGACCCTTGGTGTACCAGTCACCGATGAGGATAGTGTAGTCATCCTCAGGATCAGCAAATGGGACGGGAATGAGCAAACGGCTGTTCACACGGAGACCACCAAAGGCACCTGATGCCTTGTGCGCAGGATGTGGTGGGGTAGTAGTAGTAGCTCCCAATCTGGTCCTTGACTTGGAAATGGTAAGTGTAGTTCTTTCCAGGAGGAATGGGGCAGTTTGTTCCTAGCACTCCGTCTTGCCAAGAGTTTTTCCTGTGCTGGATACCGCTCCTGCCAATTACCCCAGACATGAAAAATTAATGTCATTATTATTTGCACATTACCAAAAAATTCTAGCTTCTTATGCTAAGCCTAGCTATGATATGATGGGACTTACAGGGAAGAGAAAGATTGCAATTGAAAAAGATCGAAGCATACCATGACAGAAGGAATGGCTCATCAAGGTTATTGAAGACATTGATGACAATATTGTTGTTGGTGGTGGAGTTGATATTTGGTCCGGGGAATTGACCGTTGATGAGAATGCCTTGCTGAGGGACGCCCAAAGGAGAGATGGTGCCGTACGTAATGTTCCACGTGAAAAATAAGTAAGGGTCTTCACCCTGGACCACCATGGCCCCAGCCAAGAGGCATGATAAAAACGCCAACATTACCCCACCCATGGTTCACTGCGTTCTCTCTCTCTCTCCCTCTCTCTCTCTCTTTGTTTGTCCCTCTAGCTTCCTCGGTGAGAGTAAGGAGTTTCAGATGGCCTTTCACCCATTGCCTTTATACGAGGTTCCAGCTATTGGGAAAAAATGACAGCCGTTCCTCTTCCGAGAACTTCTCTAACCTCACCCTTCATTCTTGCCCCTTGCAGTGTGCCCTTCCATTCATATGTTCCGTTCAGGTTCCCTAAAAAGGTGGCTCCATTTCCCTCTGTCTTTCCATTCCCCCTCCTCCTTTCTCTCTCAAACGCACAATTGTCAATATAGAGTACGCCGCGCGAGTCCCAAAAGATATAAACTAAAGAAAAAGAATTAACTCCTGTTCTTTCCTCTATATCCTTCTGACAGCTTAAGTTTTTGCAGTTTCCTTTGCCCGTTGGTACATTTTTTTAGGAGGTTGAGTGGCCTGCTGGATGTGTGTTCACTTGGGAATGTCTTGTACACGCTTACCTTTATATTAATTAATAAATTTTTGCTCATCCAAAAAAAAAGAAAAAAAAAGTCTGTTTTGGTTTTATTTATTTTTTTGTTTTATATCTATATTTTTATTTTTAAACAGTGTATCCATTCAAGAGTATGACAATTGATGGATAACATTTCTGTTGCTTAATAGGCTTTTTGAACATTTCGAAAGATAAAAAAGGTATGCCACGCATAGAAGGTTTAATAGGCGTTTTGAACACCAATAATTCAAGGTACAAAAGTTCTTTTGCCTTTCCAAAGGAATCATCCTAATTAAGAACAAAAAATGATTTTTTTTTTCTTTCATTTTTTTGTTACTTTCATAAAAAAGAACCAAAACATCCACACATACAAAGCATTCTGGTCAGAAAGACAAACATCCAATGTGTCACGCCCCGACTCGGAGAGTCGACACGTGGATAAAAGTCAAAGTAAAAAGGTGTACACGTGGATAAGTCAGAGTATAAAAGTTGCGGAAGACTTAGTCAAATCCACGTGTATTTTTTTTTTAATATTTTTAATAATAATGGTGCCAGCTCATCAATAATACCCAAATAATTAATATAAAATGTTATGCTCACACATCATGCCCATAATAATATATGGTCTCAAAATAATGCCAACATCCCTGGCACATAGGTTGGATTCAAACTATTCAAGGTTCATTAAGTAATAATGGTAATAACAATAATAATAATAGAAATGTCCATACATCAAAATAACATAGTCTCTATGTAATGCACGTGCATCTATCCTCATCCATGACTATGTTAGTATGCCACCTTCAAGTTCCAACCTCAGATTATGCCACTAGGCATCCGCCATCGGCAAACCCTCACTCATCACCTGATCATCTGAAATAATAATAGGATGAGCTGCAAAGCCCAATAGGAAATATGTGTGGATTCTATGCAATTAATATATGTGCAGATACATGGTATATGAATTAAAATTATTTAATAACTCAAAATCAAATATCAGTCACAAATCAATACTTTATGTGGGTTTTGAGTTAATTTCCCAAAATTCTCATAGTATCTCCAATTCCCAAGACTATGGGATCAAACCATGCATCAACCGTCGCTAATCACAGGTTACGTCGTCACGTCAACCCCCGGCTCAGCCAAGCACGAAAATAACCAACACCTACGCGGCGTTCTTCCTCGAGGGCTTCAGGGTCTTTCACCCAAGGGCACTTTACCCTGCTTGCTATTCGCGGAGTATTCTCAACGCAGGACACCACTTCATTGTGATGCCCCCACCCGTTTGATGCATACCAAGACCCAAGGTCCATATATCCAAAACAATTTCCATCATTCAAATAAATATCCGAGTGTCCAAAAGTATCCATAAACATGTTTGATAAATTTCTAGAATTTCAGTAACATTTCTAAAGCATTTCCAAGTAAACAACATTTATAAAGCATTTTTCCAAAATCCAAGTATCATGAAAATTCCACACATTTAACAGATATTTCACAATAACATTTAAACGAGTATATAACCATGTATCTTTAAGCAACAATATAAAACAGTCGTATCAAATGATATATTGAAAGATTCCCTAAATTTTGAACAAGTAATAAAAATATTTGGTTATAAATCAGTGGGAAAATCCAAAAATATCATTAAAGCATTTAAAATCACATTTATAGAACAACACCATATTAAATGTAAAGAAGCCACATTTCCTACCTCAATTGCGAGCAATACCAACCCAAAACCACGTGATAGACACTGACAATGCGAGTGCAGCGTTAATGCTCCCTAGGGTCCTCCCGAGGACCGATAAAATCTGATAATTATGCATACGTAATCTTTAGGTAAATTTAAAAATAAATATAACGCACTCAAAAATTACTATTGGCCTTCTAACAGTAAACTATGATCCCAAAATCATCAAAATAATTTTTAAAACACTCTCTATAATTTCTGGGAATTTTCTGTAATTTTTGGAATTTTCTGATATTTTATGGAATTTTTAATAAATATTAATTTGGCCAAAAAGTCAAACTATAGTCAAACTTGGTCAAAATGGTCAACTAAGGGTCCCACATGGTAGGGCCCTCCAAGACGAGTCCAACGGTCAAATTTGGGGTTCATATGATTATCGTATGGCTTTTAAATGCGTGAGAACACGGTAAGGTACACAGATGCACCCACACAGGATCATAGACCTATGGGGTCATCTTCAACCTCCCGCGGGTTGAATTGTGTAACCGGGTTACACCGTGTGTTCAACGGGCCAACTTCGGCGATTAATATCTCCCTTGTTTCTTAACCGTTTTCAGTGATTCAAGTGTCGAATCGAAGCTCATGCGGAGTACTACGTGCGACTATAAATTGTTCATTCAGAATCCTATAAAATCATATTCGTTTTTAAGCCTAAAGTTTCGGGTTATCATGATCCAAAATTCTAAAATTTCTAAAACTTCAACCTACAGTCAATTTCTCTAAAATTTGACACTACCATGGTGTTCCTTGGTCCCAAAAACATAAAATATGATCATCCTTTCTAAGAATAACATAAGAAAATAAAATTGCATATACATATATATATACACACTACGTGATATTTATATATATATATATATATATATATGAAATCAACGATAGAGGAGGTGAGGATTTTACCTCACTAAGAGAGCTCCACGAACTCAGCCAAAAACCTCTACCAGACCACTCTGTTTTTTTCTCCTCTGTTCTTCCTCAATTTCTCTCTCTCTCTTGCTCTTTCTCTAACTCTCTGTTTCGATCCCTCTATACATATAAATATAACCAAAGCAGATGCCAGTGGTAGGTGCAGCTAATGATTCCTCTATACATATATATATATATATCCAAAGCAAACGCAAGTGGTGGGTGCGGCTATGGGTGCGGCTAATGATCCCTCTAACATATATATATATCCAAAGCAAATTGAAGTGGTGGGTTCAGCTAATGATCCCTCTATATATATAAATAATTCAGGTCATCACACAATGAGCATTGTGACCTCCTTCCATCACAACTAATTCCTACAGCTAGAAATGGCATATCTTTCTTGAAGCAAAAATATTCCGGAATATATATAAGGGAGGTGACGATAAGACAAAACTTGGTATCCATGTGACTATAGTTGTAGCAATAGCAAAAGCTTTTTAAATAAGGAAGGAATGCATACCCTCAGTCATTCTTCAGCCAAGTAAAATCAGTGGCAATCTTCAGCCAGATCCTCATAAGCGCAATTTTACGAATATGTGGTGATCGAACATAATCGTATATACACAAAAAAGCATACCGTTTATGCTTAAAGTCCAAAAATGATAACAATAAAAATAATCTATCTTTAACCCTCTATTTGGTTCATGGATTCTACCAAGGAAAAAAAAAGGAAGGGAAAAAAAAATGAGGATGACAGAAAATATATGAAAGGAAAAGATAAAATCATATCAAGCCAAAATTATTACAATTCTTCTTCTTTTTCTAATTTTTCTATTGCAACCAAATAAAGAAAAGTAGAATTCTTTATATTTTATTTTTCCTTGATAAAATCCGCAAACCAAATAGAGCCTAAAGAGATGATTAGGTGAAGCCCATAGGAGAGATCAGAAACTTGTGAAGAGATGAGAAGCTTTGTTCTGATCTCTGACAAGAGAGACTCCATGGTTTGTCCTAAACCTCAGAATTTGTATCTCTTAAACTCCACAATGAACCACCCTATCAGAACTCTCAGATGCCATTTGAGATTGTTCCGTCCTTTCTCAAGTTGTGGTGATCAAAGGTGACGATGATAATAAAGGCTAGCGTGAATGATGGGAGAAATTTTGTAGAAACAAAATGGAGTAGAGAGAAATTAATATGGTTCGGAATGGCTTGTATCAAGATTGGCAGAAAGGATTTAAGAAGGTTTAAGTTGAAGGTGATTCGTAAATTATTATATGGATTTGTCAAAAGAATTATCAATATTCTTGGAGTTTGCAGACACTCATTCAAGATATTTAGAACATAACAAGGAACTTCGATGAGATTAAGTTTAGATATGTATTTAGAAAAGCAAATAGAGCAGCTGATTATATGATAAGTTTATGATACTGTTGTGATTCATATCATATTTGGAATAATAGATTTCCTAAAACTCTTTAGAATATTTGTATGGAAGATACATATGGTGTAGCATTTTCTCGTTGTACTAGTTAATTTAATCAATGATATTTCTTTTTCTATCAATAAAAAAAAAGGAAAAAAAAAAAAAGAAAAAGAGAGAAATATGGTATATCACACTATTTGCTAAAAATTGAAATTCATATTTGGTGGCATTTTGAAAATTTGAGTTTGAAGTAGCCATTAACAGCTCTCAAACAGTCAAATGGCGTCTCGCAAGCTTTTAAAAATCTGACACTTTAGCCTTACTAACATTAGGTATTTTCTTGAAATTCTATTGGCTGGTTTGATCATGTGACGTGGTCAAATGGTTTCTTTGAAGTTTTGATCGGGAAGATAACAACACAAAGGCAAAAAAAGGCTAAAAATAGCCTGACATGTTGGGAACTGTGAGAGATGCATATTTGATACGTCTCTCTATGTTTCACCATCTCATTCTTCTCACACCCTCTCTCTATTTGTGCAACAGAAGACCAACCATAGACTTTCCATGGCTGCCAATTCCACCAGTCGTCACAGTAATTGATGGCATAATTCTGGGATTCTGTAAACATGGTTTTTGATCGTGATGGTGGTGATCCTATGATCAATAACTTTGGATTTAAGGGGTTTTCAACCCTTTTTTGCGAGATCCCTTATTTCTCTCCCCCATTTTTTTCATTTCCCCATTTCGTGTGAGAAAAAAAACTCACCTCTTTTTCACCCACGAAAGCCCTTTATCCCTTCCCTTTTCCGATCATCTTACTCCTATCATTACCTCTTCATCGCACCCTCCCGTTGTCCACCACCATTACCGTCACTATCACCACCTCTTCATGAACGGGTAAGTGAATCTCTCTCTCTGTCTCTCTCCCTAGTATTTCTTTTGATCTAATCTGTCATTTTTTCTAACCTGCGATTTTTTTTCTCATGTCGCGTTGGTTTGATTTTGGTTTATGTTCAGAGTGTTAGGGTTTGATTGTTAGGCTTTGATTTTTGTATCATGCGATGAGTTAAGTTTCGGGTTTATAAAGTTTATAACACTACAGGAAAATGGGCTTTTAGCAACCAAATATTATCGACGGCTGTCACACCCCATTTTTGCACCACCTTACTAGGGCTTATCATTTTATGTGAGTTTTTGTTTTGTTCTTTAGTCTATTAACTTGCATTAGTTTTTTAGGGTCACAAGGATAATGGGTGTAAATTTTGGTTCAATTTGGAGTTGATTTTGAGGGATAATAAGAGTTTTGTGACTTAAGGGGCATAATCGTCTTTTAGGTCATACATTTTTCATTTGACCTTGAAATGACTTCCAAATTATCAATTGGAGTTCATATTGATGCATATGAGGTATTTCTAGGTTCAATTTGATGAATCAATAGCTTAGGGTTAAAATGGCTTAACATAATTCAAGTTAGTTAATTGACTCCTTTTGGGTTAACTCAAATTGACTCACAATTACCGACCAATTCTTTTCAAATTGACTTTAATTAGTCTTTATTTTATCCCTAAAAGTGTTTTGGAAAGTTTAATTTTGGTTTGGAAAACATACGGTTTGATCCTATATGTATACCTATACTTTGTAATGGTAGTACATAACGGTTACCCACATTTCTAAAACCTAACCATGCACCCATGGTTAGTATTTTTTGTCTTAAAATGTTTAAAAATGTGTTCCTCATCAAAATACAGTCATTTTGGCTTTTATTTTATCAAAATCGGAGTTAATTTGACCCCTAAAACACTCCTAGAAGGCAACAAAGTCTAGAAAAAGAGAAAAACTGAAACAGGCTCGGGTGACCACCCAGCCCCAGGGCGGCTAGCCGCCTCGAACTAGGTGGCTAGCCGCCCAAGCCCTGGTCGTCACCTGAGCCAATTCCCTATTTTGGGCTGAAGTGGGACTCCTTCCTTATTTTGACAGATCAGGACTTTTTTGGATGAGTTTCTTTCTAATTTTTGGTAACTTTTGAGTTTTTTAAGCACCATGGGAGTCTCTAATAACCATTGGATTAATTTTTAGGATTTTAATAGTAGCCATTGATTTATCCTAATTAAACTCTATAAATACCCCTCTATGCTTCAGCATTAGAAAAGCCACTTTGATGCATGCTGTTGGTTTATTTTATAGGATTTTAAGCATGATTGTGAGTTTAGGATTTCTGTTATCCTTGTTTTAGGTGAGTTGCATATAGCATGATAGTCCAGGGTTTTTTTATTGGTTTTTCTTCATAGTTGCTGTATATGTATTGCATACGAAATAACTATGATAATTTTTGCATTCATATAGTTGACTTTCTAGGGTTTTTATGCATTTCATGGAATTAGGGTTGCATTAGGGTTTATAAAAATTCATTACTTATGTTATTTGCATGATTAGTGGATGATTTAAACCTTAATACTATTCTGTCAAGATTTCTATTTTTTTCTATTTTTTTTTTTGTGCATGGTTTTGAGTACGTGTAAAGGTGCAAACAAGTGTGATAATTGCCTTATTGCAAAAAAGATTGCTATTGCTTGAATTTGCTAATGCTTGGAGATAATTGCACAAGGTAAGTAGGGTGTGAAAGTGCCATAATTTGCTTTTCTTAACTTTCTCTTCTCTTCTCTTTAGGGTTATTTCTTAATATGAATTTATGGTAGTTTCCAAAAGAATCCTTGTAAAATAAATATCTTTTTATTAAAAATTTCCATCCTGTGGAAGTTTTCAAATTTGGATTATTCAATACACTTTCTATCTTTTCAAATAAGGAAACTTAGGGTTCTTATCATAGGTTTGTATTAAGATTTTACCCTATTTTAATCGAACTACGTAGACTTTGATGATGTATTTCGTTGAATGGTATGTAGGCGCTTGCTTTAAGGTTCAAGTCCGCTCTAGGATCCAAGTATCCTAGTTTTTTTCTCTTTTATTTTTATTTTTATTTGTTTATTGTGTATGGATGGATGGATGGAATATATGATATGCATGCTGTCTTGTGGTGATATTTGCTAATTTTTGAGTGAAAAAGACTTTAATTTAGGCCAAATAAACTAAGAGACCGAAAGGATGACATGGATACCTATAGGCTTTGCTTAGAACCTTCCCATGTCATAACTTAGTCTTCGAATCCCTAATTTTTTTGGTTTCTAAAAAGACTATTTTTGCATTTCCTTATTAAATATGGAGTCATTTAATTGTTAGCCCAAATAATCAACCCTAGAGGAGGGTGAATTGGGTTGATGCAAAATAAATGGAACTTTAAAAACTTTTGCAAATAAAGCAAAATTAAACAATGATGCAAATAGCACAATTAATGAAAGAAAATAAATGAGAGAGAGTTAGAGAAATCAAACACAAGATATAACGAGGTTCGGCTCTCCCGCATATGTCCTCGCCTTAAGAACTCCACTTGAGGATTCCAAATCCACTAACCAATCTCTTTCACGGGTGGAGATCAAACCTTTACACAATATCCTTCACGAATGGAGATCAAACCTTTACAACAAACAAATTCCCTTTGCTCAACAAGGGTTATGCCCAACCCTCAATCTCTCATAAAGATAGATATGAATTTAGTACAACAACAAATCCCTCTTAATAAGGTGAATGAATAATTAACCTTAATCTAATACGATATGGACAATAAAAGCTCAAGTTGGTGGATCTAAGGCTTGATAATGGATATGAAGAGGATAATCCTTTTCCTATTGTTGATCCATACTTCAAAAGTGTTTGAAACACCATTTAAATAGCCTTGGATGGTTTATCACCCTTTGGTAGCAGCCCTTTTGAAAATATAGTCGTTGGAGCACTTTTCGGGTCAAATTGCACTTTGAAAACTAGCTGTTATTCTGTCAGAACGAGGATTTCAGCCAGCTGAAAATACTTTCAGTCGTCTCAAAAACATTTTCAGCCGTCTCAAATGAGTCGTCTGAAAATTCCAGAGAAGGTTCAAAAGGTCTCTTCTTGGTTTGACTTTCAGCTGTCTTAAAATAATATTCAACCGTCTCAAAGTTATGTTTCAACCGTCTGAAAATTTTCAGCCTTCTCAAATGAGCCGTCTGAAAATTTTCAGCCTTCTCAAAGTTGACTTTCAGTCTTCTCAAAGTTTCAACTTTCTCAAACTTAATTTTTAGCCTTTTTAAATGAGCCGTTCAAATACCCAAGTCTTCAATATCTTCAAGTCTTCACTTCATGGGGTTCGTTGAGAGTTGGGATCTTCTCTTCTTTGAGGCTCCTTTCTTTTCTTGTTCTCTTTGGCTTTCTTTTCACATTTGAGCATAGAAAAACCTAGCTTATAATAATCAACTTAAATGATAAACATTAGTCCATAACCATCAATGCTTTGTTATCATCAAAATCATAATATATTCATGGAATGAAACCTTGAGCCTAACAATCTCCTCCTTTTTGATGATGACAAACTATTGATGTTGATCATAAAATAATAAGCATTAAAATTGTTGGAGGTTAATAAATAAATACAATTTTCATGCTCCCCCTAACAATATGCATAATGATACCAATGATAAAGTATGCAATAATACCAATGGCTATCATCAATATGCATCTATACCATTTAATGTGTGCATGATACCAAAAAAATATCAAAAGTAAGATCATCATGCATTTTTACATTAAACTCATATTCTCCCCCTTTGACATATTCTCCCCCTAAATCATATACTCATCATGTACAAAGAGAATATAACATCAATCATTACAATTTCTCCCCTTTTGACATCATAAAAAAGAATGATGTTCATATATATATATAGTCATAATATCAAGAGAATGTACATTTAAGCTCATAAGAATTCATGTCACACATGAGATTCAAAATATCAACAAGTCTAGCGATGAATAGCATCAAAATCATCATGTGGATCATACTTTCAAGTCTATAATGTGCATATAAGCCAAGATTTTGAAAAGAATAAATATCAATTGTTGAAATATCAATTGGGAAGAGAAACCTTGGGCTAGCATGAATTTTTTATTTTATTTTATTCACAATAGACTTATAAAAAGAGATATGCAATATTAGTCATTTCATGCATCAATCTCATCAAAAGAGTACATATCAAAATCAATGGATAAATATGCAAAACATTATCATCATGCATTGATTTGATTTTTATAATTATAGCACTCTTGGCAAGTTTATGCTTACACTCTTCAAAAAATAAAACTTTTTATAAATAAAGAGGGAATTCTTGCCAATATCACCTTATCATAAGGTTTCTACCTTTTGAGGCTCAAGCATCATTCCTTGGGAGTTCATGAGTATGAATTGAATTTACCTCCCATAATTTTTCATTAAGCTCATGCTTGAGGTTGCATACCTACAAAACAAGACTATGCAACTTTCTTTGGTACCCAAACCATTTTGGGTCCATGAGGATTAGTACTTAGAATTATAGTCCATTTTAGGCTTCCAAATTCATTTTATTTTGATAGAAGAGTTTAAGTAAAATTTTTCCAAATTGGTTTTGTCAAAAATACATCTTTGATTCCCCAAAGTTTTATCAAAATTTTCTTTACCATTTGAAAACTTGGTCAAGGTAGGGGTTAAATTATCAATCTTTTCTTTTAAAGAAATAATTTCTTTTTGAA
Organism: Liquidambar formosana; assembly: GCA_039720395.1. NCBI lineage: Eukaryota > Viridiplantae > Streptophyta > Magnoliopsida > Saxifragales > Altingiaceae > Liquidambar > Liquidambar formosana. The sequence goes on from CM077831.1 coordinate 35,565,472, forward strand.
AGCATAATAAAGATTGATTTTTCAAAATATCTTGCTTATTTTGTCTCTTCAAATCATCATTAAGATTATTCAAATTTTCAATAACATTTGAGAGAAAAGAAATTTTCTTTTTCAAAACAATATTTTTATGAACAAGTTTCTCGCATTCTTCAAGTAACTCATCAAAAGAAATTTGAAGCTCTTCATAATAAGAGGATTCATCAAGATTAGAGTTTACCTCATCTTTTTGTGCCATTAAGCAAAAATGAGTTATATCTTTATTGCTTAATGCTTTACTTGAGTCACTATCTTCTTCAACAACTTCACGAGCTTTTATAGTGAGTTCATATGTTGTAAGGTTGCCATTTAGATCACTTAAGCTCATATTGTTGAGATCCCTTCCTTGAAGAATGGAGGTGGTCAAAGAATCCCAAGCTTTAGGAAGGACACCTGAGTATCTTTCTCACCAATTCCGAGTTAGTATAGGTTTTTCCAAGAGAGCTCAATGAATTAACAATAATATTGAAGTGAATAAACATATTGGAAATAGTCTCATACTCCTTCATTCTAAATAATTCATATTCACATACAAGCGTATTAATTTTGGCCTCTTTAACTTGAGGTGTTCCTTCATAAGAAACATCTAGTGCATCCCATATCTCTTTGGTGCTAGTGCACCTAAAGATTTTACTAAATTCATTTGGAGCAAGTGCACAATATAGAAGATTCATAGCTTTAGCATTGATTTCCATGAGTCTCTTGTCATTATCATCCCATTCTTCTTGGGTCTTAGTGGGTATATGGGGTCCATTTTCAATAACCTTCCATACTTCATAGTTGGAGGCTTGAATAAAAATTCTCACTTTTATTTTCCAAAAATCATATAGAAAGCCATTAAATAAAGGTGGCCTTAGGGTCGATTGACCTTTGGAAATAAGAGTTCCAAAATATTTTGACATGAACTTAACTTTTGTAAAGATTTCAAATCAAAATTAGAGCCCTGTTCTGATACCAATTGTTGGCTCAAATAATCAACCCTAGAGGGGGGTGAATTGGGTTGATGTAAAATAAATGGAACTTTAAAAACTTTTGCAAATAAAGCAAAATTAAACAATGATGCAAATAACACAATTAATGAAAGAAAATAAATGAGAGAGAGTTAGAGAAATCAAACACAAGATATAACGAGGTTCAGCTCTCCCGCCTACGTCCTCGCCTCAAGAACTCCGCTTGAGGATTCCAAATCCACTAACCAATCTCTTTCACGGGTGGAGATCAAACCTTTACACAATCTCCTTCACGGATGGAGATCAAACCTTTACAACAGACAACCCTCAACAAGGGTTATGCCCAACCCTCAATCTCTCACAAAGATAGATATGAATTTAGTACAACAATAAATCCCTCTTGATAGGGTGAATGAAGAATTAAGCTCAATCTAATATGATATGGACAATGAAAGCTCAAGTTGGTGGATCTAAGGCTTGATAATGGATATGAAGAGTATAATCCTTTTCCTATTGTTGATCCATACTTCTAAAGTGTTTGAGACACCATTTAAATAGCCTTGGATGGTTTATGACCGTTTGGTAGTAGCCCTTTTGAAAATATAGCCGTTGGAGCACTTTTCGGGTCAAATTGCACTTTGAAAACTAGTCGTTATTCTGTCAGAACGAGGATTTCAGCCTGCTGAAAATACTTTCAGCCGTCTCAAAAACATTTTCAATAGTCTCAAATGAGTCGTCTGAAAATTCCAGAGAAGGTTCAAAAGGTTTCTTCTTGGTTTGACTTTCAGTCGTCTTAAAATAATTTTCAGCCGTCTCAAAGTTATGTTTCAGCTGTCTGAAAATTTTCAGTCGTCTCAAAGTTATGTTTTAGTCGCCTGAAAATTTTCAGCCTTCTCAAATGAGCCATCTGAAAATTTTCAGCCTTCTCAAAGTTGACTTTCAGCCTTCTCAAAGTTTCAGCTTTCTCAAACTTGATTTTTAGCCTTTTTAAATGAGCCATTCAAATACCCAAGTCTTCAATATCTTCAAGTCTTCACTTCATGGGGTTCTTTGAGAGTTGGGATCTTCTCTTCTTTGAGGCTCCTTTCTTTTCTTGTTTTCTTTGGCTTTCTTTTCACATTTGAGCATAGAAAAACCTAGCTTATAATGATAAACTTAAATGATAAACATTAGTCCATAACCATCAATGCTTTGTTATCATCAAAATCATAATATATTCATGGAATGAAACCTTGAGCCTAACAGGGTTCTTATCATGGGTTTGTATTAAGATTTAACCCTATTCTAATCAAACTACGTAGACTTTGATGAATATATTTCGTTGAATGGTATGTAGGCGCTCGCTTTGAGGTTCAAGTCCGCTCTAGGATCTAAATATCCTAGTTTTTTTCTCCTTTATTTTTATTTTTATTTGTTTATTGTGTATGGATGGACGGATGGAATATATGATATGCATGCTGTCTTGTGGTGATATTTGCTGATTTTTGAGTGAAAAAGACTTTAATTTAGGCCAAATAAACTAAGAGACCGAAAGGGTGACATGGATGCCTATAGGCTTTGCCTAGAACCTTCCCATGTCATAACTTAGCCTTCGAATCCCTAATTTCTTTGGTTTCTAAAAAGACTAATATTGCCTTTCCTTTTTAAATATGGAGTCATTTAATTGTTTTCTTAAAAAGAAAAATGGTTTTTAGGGTTTTCCTTATTTCCTTTAAAAAAATAAGGTGGTGACTCTTTTTCTTTTTTAAACAAATCTTTTTTAATCATGTGGGCTACTTTTCAGGGTTCACAGTTTGGCAACTCCACTGGGGATTTGTGGGCTAGACCCTATAAAGTTTAATTGGGCTAAACTAATTTCTTATGTTTAATTAAAACCAATCACATGCATCTGATTGATTGTGTGCTTTCATTTATTGCATTGTGTGCGCAAATTGTTGCATGATAGGTTCAATTGTCCCTCGATGTATCCTTGCTAATGATAGGCCTAGTTTCAACCTTGGTTTTCCTGATTCCAAGTATTGGGCTTGTCTTTAAGTATATTAAATGAATCAATTACGTGTTGTTGGACCCATGTGGTGTTCTTGTTGCCACATGTGGTTAGGTATAAAGATTGGTTCAAGCAAGCGAAGGACCCTAGCCTACCCCTTTTTAGTACATATAGTAGGCCTTATAGGGCACTATGGTCACACCATTATGCACCCACATCTATTTGTAATGATGCTATGCCATGTTTGTGATGTGAGGCTTCATATCCTTTGCCCTTAACTGCTTAACATATACCTTTTGTAC